>JAUMJL010000109.1:0-1276151 GCA_033558185.1 Dromococcyx pavoninus | reverse complement strand
GGCCCCTCAGCCCATTTTTTGGCCCCTCAGCCCATTTTTGGGTTCCTCAGCCCATTTTTGGGATCCTCAGCCCATATTTTTGGACTCTCAGCCCATTTTTGGGTTCCTCAGCCCATTCTTTGGTTCCTTAGCCCATTTTTTGGCCCCTCAGCCCATTTTTTGGCCCCTCAGCCCATTTTTGGGTTCCTCAGCCCATTTTTTAGCCCCTCAGCCCATTTTTGGGTTCCTCAGACCATTTTCGGTTCCTCAGCCCATTTTTTGGCCCCTCAGCCCATTTTAGGGTTCCTCAGCCCATTTTTGGGTTCCTCAGCCCATTTTTTGGCCCCTCAGACCATTTTTTGGCCCCTCAGACAATTTTTGGGTTCCTCAGCCCATTTTTTGGCCCCTCAGCCCATTTTTGGGTTTCTCAGCCCATTTTTTGGCCTTTCAGCCCATTTTTGGGTTCCTCAGCCCATTTTTGGTTTCCTCAGTCCATTTTTTGGCCTCTCAGCCCATTTTTGGGTTTTTCAGCCCGTTTTTGGGTTCCTCAGCCCATTTTTTTGGCCCCTCAGCCCATTTTTGGGTTCCTCAGCCCATTTTTGGGTTCCTCAGCCCATTTTTGGGTTCCTCAGCCTATTTTTGGGTTCCTCAGCCATTTTTGGGTTCCTCAGCCCATTTTTTGGCCCCTCAGCCATTTTTGGTTTCCTCAGCCCATTTTTGGGTTCCTCAGCCCATTTTTGGGTTCCTCAGCCCATTTATGGGTTCCTCAGCCCATTTTTTGGCCCCTCAGCCCATTTTTGGTTTCCTCAGCCCATTTTTGGGTTCCTCAGCCCATTTTTTGGCCCCTCAGCCCATTTTTGGGTTCCTCAGCCCATTTTTTGGCCCCTCAGCCCATTTTTGGGTTCCTCAGCCCATTTTAGGGTTCCTCAGCCCATTTTTTTGCCCCTCAGCCCATTTTTTGGCCCCTCAGTCCATTTTTGGGTTCCTCAGCCCATTTTTGGGTTCCTCAGCCCATTTTTTGGCCCCTCAGCCCATTTTTGGGTTCCTCAGCCCATTTTTGGGTTTCCTCAGCCCATTTTTTGGCCCCTCAGCCCATTTTTGGGATCCTCAGCCCATTTTTGGGTTCCTCAGCACATTTTTGGGTTCCTCAGCCCATTTTTTGGCCCCTCAGCCCATTTTTGTTTTCCTCAGCCCATTTTTTGGCCCCTCAGCCCATTTTTTGGCCCCTCAGCCCATTTTTGGGTTCCTCAGCCCATTTTTTGGCCCCTCAGCCCATTTTTGGGTTCCTCAGCCCTTTTTTGGGTTCCTCAGCCCATTTTTCGGTTCCTCAGCCCATTTTTTTGGACCCTCAGCCCATTTTTGGGTTCCTCAGCCCATTCTTTGGTTCCTTAGCCCATTTTTTGGCCCCTCAGCCCATTTTTTGGCCCCTCAGCCCATTTTTGGGTTACTCAGCCCATTTTTTAGCCCCTCAGCCCATTTTTGGTTTCCTCAGCCCATTTTTGGGTTCCTCAGCCCATTTTTGGGTTCCTCAGCCCATTTTTTGGCCCCTCAGCCCATTTTTGGTTTCCTCAGCCCATTTTTGGGTTCCTCAGCCCATTTTTTGGCCCCTCAGCCCATTTTTGGTTTCCTCAGCCCATTTTTTGGCCCCTCAGCCCATTTTTGGGTTCCTCAGCCCATTTTTGGGTTCCTCAGCACATTTTTGGGTTCCTCAGCCCATTTTTTGGCCCCTCAGCCCATTTTTGGGTTCCTCAGCCCATTTTTGGGTTCCTCAGCCCATTTTTTGGCCCCTCAGCCCATTTTTGGGTTCCTCAGCCCATTTTTGGGTTCCTCAGCACATTTTTGGGTTCCTCAGCCCATATTTTGGCCCCTCAGCCCATTTTTGTTTTCCTCAGACCATTTTTTGGCCCCTCAGCCCATTTTTTGGCCCCTCAGCCCATTTTTGGGTTCCTCAGCCCATTTTTTGGCCCCTCAGCCCATTTTTGGGTTCCTCAGCCCATTTTTGGGTTCCTCAGCCCATTTTTGGGTTCCTCAGCCCATTTTTTTGGACCCTCAGCCCATTTTTGGGTTCCTCAGCCCATTTTTTGGTTCCTCAGCCCATTTTTTTGCCCCCTCAGCCCATTTTTTGGCCCCTCAGCCCATTTTTGGTTTCCTCAGTCCATTTTTTGGCCCCTCAGCCCATTTTTGGGTTCCTCAGCCCATTTTTGGGTTCCTCAGCCCATTTTTTGGCGCCTCAGCCCATTTTTGGGTTCCTCAGCCCATTTTTTGGGTTCCTCAGCCCATTTTTGGGTTCCTCAGCCTATTTTTGGGTTCCTCAGCCCATTTTTGGGTTCCTCAGCCCATTTTTTGGCCCCTCAGCCCATTTTTGGTTTCCTCAGCCCATTTTTGGGTTCCTCAGCCCATTTTTGGGTTCCTCAGCCCATTTTTTGGTTCCTCAGCCCATTTTTTGGCCCCCTCAGCCCATTTTTGGGTTCCTCAGCCCATTTTTTTGGACCCTCAGCCATTTTTGGGTTCCTCAGCCCATTTTTTGGTTCCTCAGCCCATTTTTTGGCCCCTCAGCCCATTTTTTGGCCCCTCAGCCCATTTTTGGTTTCCTCAGTCCATTTTTTGTCCCCTCAGCCCATTTTTGGGTTCCTCAGCCCATTTTTGGGTTCCTCAGCCCATTTTTTGGCCCCTCAGCCCATTTTTGGGTTCCTCAGCCCATTTTTGGGTTCCTCAGCACATTTTTGGGTTCCTCAGCCCATTTTTTGGCCCCTCAGCCCATTTTTGGGTTCCTCAGCCCATTTTTGGGTTCCTCAGCCATTTTTTGGCCCCTCAGCCCATTTTTGGGTTCCTCAGCCCGTTTTTGGGTTCCTCAGCACATTTTTGGGTTCCTCAGCCCATTTTTTGGCCCCTCAGCCCATTTTTGTTTTCCTCAGCCCATTTTTTTGGCCCCTCAGCCCATTTTTTGGCCCCTCAGCCCATTTTTGGGTTCCTCAGCCCATTTTTTGGCCCCTTAGCCCATTTTTGGGTTCCTCAGACCATTTTTGGGTTCCTCAGCCCATTTTTGGGTTCCTCAGCCCATTTTTTTGGACCCTCAGCCCATTTTTGGGTTCCTCAGCCCATTCTTTGGTTCCTTAGCCCATTTTTTGGCCCCTCAGCCCATTTTTTGGCCCCTCAGCCCATTTTTGGGTTCCTCAGCCCATTTTTTAGCCCCTCAGCCCATTTTTGGTTTCCTCAGCCGATTTTTGGGTTCCTCAGCCCATTTTTGGGTTCCTCAGCCCATTTTTGGGTTCCTCAGCCCATTTTTTGGCCCCTCACCCATTTTTGGGTTCCTCAGCCCATTTTTTGGCCCCTCAGCCCATTTTTTGGCCCCTCAGCCCATTTTTGGGTTCCTCAGCCCATTTTTTGGCCCCTCAGCCCATTTTTGGTTTCCTCCGCCCATTTTTGGGTTCCTCAGCCCATTTTTTAGCCCCTCAGCCCATTTTTTGGCCCCTCAGTCCATTTTTGGGTTCCTCAGCCCATTTTTGGGTTCCTCAGCCCATTTTTTGGCCCGTCAGCCCATTTTTGGGTTCCTCAGCCCATTTTTCGGTTCCTCAGCCCATTTTTTGGCCCCTCAGCCCATTTTTGAGTTCCTCAGCCCATTTTTGGGTTCCTCAGCACATTTTTGGGTTCCTCAGCCCATTTTTTGGCCCCTCAGCCCATTTTTGTTTTCCTCAGCCCATTTTTTGGCCCCTCAGCCCATTTTTTGGCCCCTCAGCCCATTTTTGTTTTCCTCAGCCCATTTTTTGGCCCCTCAGCCCATTTTTTGGCCCCTCAGCCCATTTTTGGGTTCCTCAGCCCATTTTTGGGTTCCTCAGCCCATTTTTTTGGACCCTCAGCCCATTTTTGGGTTCCTCAGCCCATTCTTTGGTTCCTTAGCCCATTTTTTGGCCCCTCAGCCATTTTTTGGCCCCTCAGCCCATTTTTGGGTTCCTCAGCCCATTTTTTAGCCCCTCAGCCCATTTTTGGGTTCCTCAGCCCATTTTCGGGTTCCTCAGCCCATTTTTTGGCCCCTCAGCCCATTTTTGGGTTCCTCAGCCCATTTTTGGGTTCCTCAGCCCATTTTTTGGCCCCTCAGCCCATTTTTGGGTTCCTCAGCCCATTTTTTGGCCCCTCAGCCCATTTTTGGGTTCCTAAGATCATTTTTTGGCCCCTCAGCCCATTTTTGGGTTCCTCAGCCCATTTTTTGGCCCCTCAGCCCATTTTTGGGTTCCTCAGCCCATTTTTGGGTTCCTCAGCCCATTTTTTGGCCTCTCAGCCCATTTTTGGGTTCCTCAGCCCATTTTTGGGTTCCTCAGCCCATTTTTGGTTTCCTCAGACCATTTTTTGGCCCCTCAGCCCATTTTTGGGTTCCTCAGCCCATTTTTTGGCCCCTCAGCCCATTTTTTGGCCCCCTCAGCCCATTTTTGGGTTCCTCAGCCCATTTTTGGGTTCCTCAGCCCATTTTTTGGCCCCTCAGCCCATTTTTGGGTTCCTCAGCCCATTTTTTGGCCCCTCAGCCCATTTTTGGGTTCCTCAGCCCATTTTTGGGTTCCTCAGCCCATTTTTTGGCCCCTCAGCCCATTTTTGGGTTCCTCAGCCCATTTTTTGGCCCCTCACCCATTTTTGGGTTCCTCAGCCCATTTTTTGGCCCCTCAGCCCATTTTTTGGCCCCTCAGCCCATTTTTGGGTTCCTCAGCCCATTTTTTAGCCCCTCAGCCCATTTTTTGGCCCCTCAGCCCATTTTTTGGTTCCTCAGCCCATTTTTTGGCCCCTCAGCCCATTTTTGGGTTCCTCAGCCCATTTTTTGGCCCCTCAGCCCATTTTTGGGTTCCTCAGCCCATTTTTGGTTTCCTCAGCCCATTTTTTGGCCCCTCAGCCCATTTTTGGGTTCCTCAGCCCATTTTTGGGTTCCTCAGCCCATTTTTGGGTTCCTCAGCCCATTTTTTGGCCCCTCAGCCCATTTTTGGGTTCCTCAGCCCATTTTTTGGCCCCTCAGCCCATTTTTGGGTTCCTCAGCCCATTTTTTGGCCCCTCAGCCCATTTTTGGGTTCCTCAGCCCATTTTTGGGTTCCTCAGCCCATTTTTGGGTTCCTCAGCCCATTTTTTTGGCCCCTCAGCCCATTTTTTGTTTCCTCAGCCCATTTTTGGGTTCCTCAGTCCATTTTTTGGCCCCTCAGCCCATTTTTGGGTTCCTCAGACCATTTTTTGGCCCCTCAGCCCATTTTTGGGTTCTTCAGCCCCATTTTTGGGTTCCTCAGCCCATTTTTTGGCCCCTCAGCCCATTTTTGGGTTCCTCAGCCCATTTTTTGGTTTCCTCAGCCCATTTTTTGGCCCCTCAGCCCATTTTTTGGCCCCTCAGCCCATTTTTTGGCCCCTCAGCCCATTTTTGGATTCCTCAGCCCATTTTTTGGCCCCTCAGCCCATTTCTGGTTTCCTCAGCCCATTTTTTGGCCCCTCAGCCCATTTTTGGGTTCCTCAGCCCATTTTTGGGTTCCTCAGCCCATTTTTTGGCCCCTCAGCCCATTTTTGGGTTCCTCAGCCCATTTTTTGGCCCCTCAGCCCATTTTTTGGGTTCCTCAGCCCATTTTTTGGTTCCTCAGCGCATTTTTTGGCCCCTCAGCCCATTTTTTGGCCCCTCAGCCCATTTTTGGGTTCCTCAGCCCATTTTTTGGCCCCTCAGCCCATTTTTGGGTTCCTCAGCCCATTTTTTGGTTCCTCAGCGCATTTTTTGGCCCCTCAGCCCATTTTTGGTTTCCTCAGTTCATTTTTTGGCCCCTCAGCCCATTTTTGGGTTTTTCAGCCCATTTTTGGGTTCCTCAGCCCATTTTTTGGCCCCTCAGCCCATTTTTGGGTTCCTCAGCCCATTTTTGGGTTCCTCAGCCCATTTTTTGGCCCCTCAGCCCATTTTTGGTTTCCTCAGCCCATTTTTGGGTTCCTCAGCCCATTTTTGGGTTCCTCAGCACATTTTTGGGTTCCTCAGCCCATTTCTTGGCCCCTCAGCCCATTTTTGGGTTCCTCAGCCCATTTTTGGGTTCCTCAGCCCCATTTTTGGGTTCCTCAGCCATTTTTTGGCCCCTCAGCCCATTTTTGGGTTCCTCAGCCCATTTTAGGGTTCCTCAGCCCATTTTTTGGCCCCTCAGCCCATTTTTGGGTTCCTCAGCCCATTTTTTAGTTCCTCAGCCCATTTTTTGGCCCCTCAGCCCATTTTGGGTTCCTCAGCCCATTTTTGGGTTCCTCAGCCCATTTTTGGTTCCTCAGCCCATTTTTTGGCCCCTCAGCCCATTTTTGGGTTCCTCAGCCATTTTTTGGCCCCTCAGCCCATTTTTGGGTTCCTCAGCCCATTTTTTGGCCCCTCAGCCCATTTTTGGTTTCCTCAGCCCATTTTTTGGCCCCTCAGCCCATTTTTGGGTTCCTCAGCCCATTTTTGGGTTCCTCAGCCCATTTTTTGGCCCCTCAGCCCATTTTTGGGTTCCTCAGCCCATTTTTTGGCCCCTCAGCCCATTTTTGGGTTCCTCAGCCCATTTTTTGGCCCCCTCAGCCCATTTTTGGGTTCCTCAGCCCATTTTTTGGCCCCTCAGCCCATTTTTGGGTTCCTCAGATCATTTTTTGGCCCCTCAGCCCATTTTTGGGTTCCTCAGCCCATTTCTTGGCCCCTCAGCCCATTTTTGGGTTCCTCAGCACATTTTTGGGTTCCTCAGCCCATTTTTTGGCCTCTCAGCCCATTTTTGGGTTCCTCAGCCCATTTTTGGGTTCCTCAGCCCATTTTTGGGTTTTTCAGCTTATTTTTGGGTTCTTCAGCCCATTTTTGGGTTCCTCAGCGCATTTTTTGGCCCCTCAGCCCATTTTTGGGTTCCTCAGCCATTTTTTGGCCCCTCAGCACATTTTTGGGATCCTCAGCCCATTTTTGGGTTCCTCAGCCCATTTTTGGGTTCCTCAGCCCATTTTTTTGGCCCCTCAGCCCATTTTTGGGTTCCTCAGCCCATTCTTTGGTTCCTTAGCCCATTTTTTGGCCCCTCAGCCCATTTTTTGGCCCCTCAGCCCATTTTAGGGTTCCTCAGCCCATTTTTTAGCCCCTCAGCCCATTTTGGGGTTCCTCAGCCCATTTTTGGGTTCCTCAGCCCATTTTTGGGTTCCTCAGCCCATTTTTTTGGCCCCTCAGCCCATTTTTGGGTTCCTCAGCCCATTCTTTGGTTCCTTAGCCCATTTTTTGGCCCCTCAGCCCATTTTTGGGTTCCTCAGCCCATTTTTGGGTTCCTCAGCCCATTTTCGGGTTCCTCAGCCCATTTTTTTGGCCCCTCAGCCCATTTTTGGGTTCCTCAGCCCATTCTTTGGTTCCTTAGCCCATTTTTTGGCCCCCTCAGCCCATTTTTTGGCCCCTCAGCCAATTTTTGGGTTCCTCAGCCCATTTTTTAGCCCCTCAGCCCATTTTTGGGTTCCTCAGCCCATTTTTGGGTTCCTCAGCCCATTTTTGGGTTCCTCAGCCCATTTTTTTGGCCCCTCAGCCCATTTTTGGGTTCCTCAGCCCATTTTTTGGTTCCTCAGCCCATTTTTTGGCCCCTCAGCCCATTTTTGGGTTCCTCAGCCCATTCTTTGGTTCCTTAGCCCATTTTTTGGCCCCTCAGCCCATTTTTGGGTTCCTCAGCCCATTTTTGGGTTCCTCAGCCCATTTTTTTGGCCCCTCAGCCCATTTATGGGTTCCTCAGCCCATTCTTTGGTTCCTTAGCCCATTTTTTGGCCCCTCAGCCCATTTTTTGGCCCCTCAGCCCATTTTGGGTTCCTCAGTTCATTTTTTAGCCCCTCAGCCCATTTTTGGGTTCCTCAGCCCATTTTTGGGTTCCTCAGCCCATTTTTGGGTTCCTCAGCCCATTTTTTTGGCCCCTCAGCCCATTTTTGGGTTCCTCAGCCCATTTTTTGGTTCCTCAGCCCATTTTTTGGCCCCTCAGCCCATTTTTGGGTTCCTCAGCCCATTTTTTGGCCCCTCAGCCCATTTTTGGGTTCCTCAGCCCATTTTTTGGCCCCTCAGCCCATTTTTGGTTTCCTCAGCCCATTTTTTGGCCCCTCAGCCCATTTTTGGGTTCCTCAGCCCATTTTTGGGTTCCTCAGCCCATTTTTTTGGCCCCTCAGCCCATTTTTGGGTTCCTCAGCCCATTTTTTGGCCCCTCAGCCCATTTTTGGGTTCCTCAGCCCATTTTTTGGCCCCTCAGCCCATTTTTGGGTTCCTCAGATCATTTTTTGGCCCCTCAGCCCATTTTTGGGTTCCTCAGCCCATTTCTTGGCCCCTCAGCCCATTTTTGGGTTCCTCAGCACATTTTTGGGTTCCTCAGCCCATTTTCTGGCCTCTCAGCCCATTTTTGGGTTCCTCAGCCCATTTTTGGGTTCCTCAGCCCATTTTTGGGTTTTTCAGCTTATTTTTGGGTTCCTCAGCCCATTTTTGGGTTCCTCAGCGCATTTTTTGGCCCCTCAGCCCATTTTTGGTTTCCTCAGCCCATTTTTTGGCCCCTCAGCCCATTTTTGGGTTCCTCAGCCCATTTTTTGGCCCCTCAGCCCATTTTTGGGTTCCTCAGCCCATTTTTGGGTTCCTCAGCCCATTTTTGGGTTCCTCAGCCCATTTTTTTGGCCCCTCAGCCCATTTTTGGGTTCCTCAGCCATTCTTTTGTTCCTTAGCCCATTTTTTGGCCCCTCAGCCCATTTTTTGGCCCCTCAGCCCATTTTTGGGTTCCTCAGCCCATTTTTTAGCCCCTCAGCCCATTTTTGGGTTCCTCAGCCCATTTTTGGGTTCCTCAGCCCATTTTTGGGTTCCTCAGCCCATTTTTTTGGCCCCTCAGCCCATTTTTGTGTTCCTCAGACCATTCTTTGGTTCCTCAGCCCATTTTTTGGCCCCTCAGCCCATTTTTGGGTTCCTCAGCCCATTTTTTGGCCCCTCAGCCCATTTTTGGGTTCCTCAGCCCATTTTTGGGTTCCTCAGCCCATTTTTTGGCCCCTCAGCCCATTTTTGGGTTCCTCAGCCCATTTTCGGGTTCCTCAGCCCATTTTTTGGCCCCTCAGCCCATTTTTGGGTTCCTCAGCCCATGTTTTGGCCCCTCAGCCTATTTTTGGGTTCCTCAGCCCATTTTTTGGCCCCTCAGCCCATTTTTTGCCCCCTCAGCCCATTTTTGGGTTCCTCAGCCCATTTTTGGGTTCCTCAGCCCATTTTTTTGCCCCTCAGCCCATTTTTGGGTTCCTCAGCCCATTTTTGGGTTCCTCAGCCCATTTTTTGGCCCCTCAGCCCATTTTTGGGTTCCTCAGCCCATTTTTGGCCCCTCAGCCCATTTTTGGGTTCCTCAGCCCATTTTTTGGCCCCTCAGACCATTTTTGGGTTTCTCAGCCCATTTTTTGGCCCCTCAGCCCATTTTTGGGTTCCTCAGGCCATTTTTGGGTTCCTCAGCCCATTTTTGGCCCCTCAGCCCATTTTTGGGTTCCTCAGCCCATTTTTGGGTTCCTCAGCCCATTTTTTGGCCCCTCAGCCCATTTTTGGTTTCCTCAGCCCATTTTTTGCCCCTCAGCCCATTTTGGGGTTCCTCAGCCCATTTTTTTCGCCCCTCAGCCCATTTTTGGATTCCTCAGCCCATTTTTTGGCCCCTCAGCCTATTTTTGGGTTCCTCAGCCTATTTTTTGGCCCCTCAGCCCATTTTTTGGCCCCTCAGCCCATTTTTGGGTTCCTCAGCCCATTTTTGGGTTCCTCAGCCCATTTTCTGGCCCCTCAGCCCATTTTTGGGTTCCTCAGACAATTTTTTGGTTCCTCAGCCCATTTTTTGGCCCCTCAGCCCATTTTTGGGTTCCTCAGCCCATTTTTTGGCCCCTCAGCCCATTTTTGGGTTCCTCAGCCCATTTTTGGGTTCCTCAGCCCATTTTTTTGGCCCCTCACCCATTTTTGGGTTCCAGAGCCCATTTTTTGGCCCCTCAGCCCATTTTTGGGTTCCTCACCCTCCTGGCCATACCCAGCATTTTTACGAGAAGCTTGCAGAGCTGCGGCAGCAGCCCTACGTTCTGCCTGTTGCTTTAAAAGGTCGTTATGGATATCCCGCCATATTTTACCTAATTTCTTGGCTGTCTTATCATCTTTAGGTATAGCGTCATAAAGTTCATCTCCTAATTTACGCCACTCCGAAAGTTCATGAACCGTATGAGGATTCTGAAAGCAGCCCTTGGCATGTCCCCAAGCTAACAATCCCAATATATCTTTCTTGCTGTGCTCTTTCAACCCTCGCTTTCCTATGCTAACTAAAAATAAATCATATGCTACTTGCCGATCTATATCAGCGCTGTTGCGGTCCTCCGGCTCCGGTAGCACGTATGGCCCAGTACCACCTCTATGATCCCTGGGGGTGCTGCTCCTGCCTTTTCCAATAGCGTTGAGCACCGCTCTGGCCGCCTCAGAGCCCAACCCAACTCCGTCCACCGATGGTGTTCTTTCCCGTTATCTTTAATAACGGGGCAACGTCGGGGTCACAATTTTGTTGAAAACGGAGGGAGTCACCGACACCAGATGGTTCATCAGTGGAACTCGTTTATTGTTCGTGTTACAATCATTTTTATAGCCACGATAATTAGCTCATACATATTGCAAAGCTCAAGCTCATTATTGGTCGCTCAGCCATTTGTGTTATATCATATTGTTTCTATTCCTGCAGTTACTTTTATCTTGTTTTGTGCTCTCTGTTCTGCATTCTTCTTTCTTTAGGGACTTTCCAGCTTCCTTTGTTTACCACCAAGGACAGACTGACCTTGTTTCATGCCACGGCTTCTAATTCAAGCAGATTTGTCTGACTATGGCCTTTGTCTAGTAACCAGTTCCTAATTGCTGACTCCTGACTCTCCACACCTCCCCCGTTTTCTTTAACCGCAGGATATACCCCATATAACATAGACTGCATTGTTTTTTCAATCATGCGCTGCAAACAACTACAAAAGCGTGGTAAAAGGAATAAAATACAACAAAACGTAAACAAAAATATTAAAGCTGTCTTTAACAAGCTAGTTAAACAAGGACCAAGGCCTAACGACTTAAGCCAATCTTCCAATCCAAAACCTGAATTAACCTGTAGGTGGCCAGTGAGGTCATGCAATTCTTGTATATGGGCAGTTATAGATTTGGAATGATCAGAAAGATTCATACAACACATGCCTTCAAATTCTTTGCAGCCATGACCATGTGCTAACAGTAAAAAATCTATGGCTGCACGATTTTGAAGAGTGGCGTGCCTTACCGAATCAACATCTACGAGTAGGTCCGATATTGCTTGGGAGGTTGCATTGGTCTGTTTTGCCAGCCAACATCCGAGGTTGTGCAGCTGACTAAGAGCACCAGCCACAGCAACATTCGGAGTAAAAAAGGAACCAAATATGATTTGCCCAACGGACCAAAAATTGACATTGTCCTTACAATCTTGTGTAAATTGATGCCGTAGGGAACGAGTTGGCCGAATTCGTGAACTTCGGGAGATGTTAAGAATCATGCTATCATTAGGAGTTAATAAGGTTAGCCTGCCAATGGTACAGGGACCTCCTCTAATATGGGATGGGATTCCGGGCCACGCACGATCCCCGCATATGAGAAAATATCCCGGTGGGAGAGTAATCGGATTGTTTGAAGATTTAGAAAGGTTCGCGGAGGCATAATTACACCACAAACTGGCATTGCGATAATAGGGTATAGTGGCATTGACCGTCGTGTAATAACCGTGGCCCGCTTGGCATGAGGAGTGGTTAAAGTAAATGCAGGCATCTGCTGTCAGAGAGCCTAAGATTTCCAATTCCTGTGGTTCTAAGTCTGCAATAGGGCGATGAGGCACCCATGAATCCCAGGAATCTACTGTAAGTTTTAAATCAGAACTACTGCAGGTCGGCGTGTCAGCTGGACACGGCCAATCGACATCAGGCACTCCTACAAGGCACGTTGAGAAGGGATTAGAAGGGGTTGCTACCGAAAGACAAATAGCATTTTGTTTTGTAAGATTGGCCAAAGTCACCCATACATTTTGTTTGGATTGTATTGGAAAAAAGGCAAAACTTACTTCTATCTTGCAAAGCAAAATCAACGCCTGTAATATTTTCTGCAACATTTCTTATAATAATTCCTACAATAATGCTTCAATATATGCGACTCTATTGATTTACTAGCGACCTTAACCCAAAAGGTCAATCTTGCCCGCTGCTCGGCTAAAAACAATTGTTCAGGTGATTCATACAATTGCAAAGCTTCTTCTGGAGAGTCAATATCAAAACCGATAGACTCAGCTAAAAAATACAAAGCAAATGCCCCTCGTCTATTAATTTGATAGTTACAAGTGGGACAAAACCAAGATTGCAAGTCTTTTCTTCTACAATGCACTACTTGGGTACAATAAGCACAATAAAAATCTATAAAAGCATTACAGTTAGTTTTACATAAGGGACAGGCATAAGTGGTGTATGCGTCCCATTCTGTCAAATTTTTCAAATCTCTTAAAATAATGTTAAAATAGTCAGGATCAATATTGACCAATGCATACTTCAGTTCCTTTGGCAGTTGGCTCAAAATCGGAGGGACGATAAGCCGTAATTTGGATAACAGTCGCTGCTCCTCACTACGGTGAATGGGTCTTAAGAGACGATCGACGTGGTCCATTTACTGAGAGTCCATTCCTTCGTAGCTCTTGGAAGTGGCAGTCCCGACTTGACATGAACCGTCAGTGGTTATGTTCTGTGGCTGGACGGTCATCAGGGCTGGCCTAACACATCTTGCTGGAATCCATAGGGTCCCTGTAGGTGTGGAAACACACACATAACCTCGACCCCAATATATCACTTCTACCGGCCCTTCTCTTAGTCCTGTTTTCGGGTCTTTATAATATACTAGTGCACGCTTGTGACTACTGCCTTGGCTCTCTTTCATATGTATGACTGCAGGAGGATCCTTATCTTGCCCAAACACACAAAGATGATTTATGACATAAACAGCCTGTGCCAACCTTTGCTGAGGGTCAGCAATTTCTTGCTGCTTACTGAGATACTGTTTTAAAGTTCGATGGGCCCTCTCTACTCTAGCTTGTCCCGTAGGAGAATGCGGGATACCTGTTGTGTGCATTATTCCCCAAAGTTTTAGGAATTCCCTAACGGTGCTACTGCAGTAAGCGGGCCCATTGTCTCTTTTGATCGCTTCTGGTACCCCCATAACTGCAAAACTAACAGTCAAATGTCGCATAACATGTAGCGCTTTTTCCCCACGCTGAGCAGTTGCCCAAACATACTTGCTATACGTATCAACCACCACATGTACGTATTTGAGTCCTCCAAATTCTGCTACATGGGTTACATCCATCTGCCATAGGGCGTTTGATTTCAGTCCTCTTGGATTTACTCCACATCCTAACCCAATTCCCCCGTTGTGATGGCTGCATGTTGGACATGCTCGCACTATTAGCTTAGCTTGTGCGATGGGGATCCCATAAGTTCGATGTAACCCCTTCGCATTCTGGTGTAAGCGAGCATGCGCTTCCCGGGCCTGCTCCAAATTGCTTTGCGTTGAGGCTGGCATGACCAGTTGATCAGCTCGCGCATTTCCTTCTCCCATTCCAATATTCCACTTACGGCTCCTGATATGTAACACGCAATAAGGTGCCTTCCTCAACTTCAACATTCATACTAGCTGCAGTAAAAGTTCATACAGTCGCGGATTGTGAGTTTCCTTGATGCTGGCATCCTCTATTCTTTGTAGTACCCCCGCAACATACAAGGAATCTGTAACCACATTCAGTGGTCCCTGAAATTGTATAAAAGCCTGTATGACTGCATTCAGCTCCAGGGTCTGCAAACTGTCTCGACTCTCTGCCTCCCATATTTTGTGCTTCCATTGCTTGCCCTCCTTCCACATCATGGCCGCCTTTCTTGACCTCTTTCCGGCATCAGTATAAACTGTGGTAGCATTTTCAAGGGGTGTGGCTGAGCGCCACGGTTTCACTATCCACTGCCATTCTGCTAGCCACTGGAGCATTTTTGGCTGCAACGGGCCTGTCATGATAAGTGCACCCGCTCCCAATAGGGCTTCCTGCAGCTCCGTGGAATTAGCTAAAAAACAGTCCAAGTCCGATTTTTGGATTGGTAGTTGAATTCGGGTGGGTTCTTGTCCCGTGACATCAATGATACGCTGACGGCCCCGCTTTATTACATCTGCGAGTTGCTCAATTTTACTATATACAGTTTTTCTTGCTTGTAACGGAGAGGAGAGCCATTCCAATACCCTTGTCTCCCCCATTTTCTTTAGGTTCTGAGACAGGGCTGCCAACAGATGGCTTTGGGCACACCAAACAGTCAAATCTATTGGGCTATCAAGGTCTCTACGCTGTACATAGTGATTACCAATACATTGAACGATCGAGTCGATGATCCGGCGTTGTGCAGAGGTGAGTCGGATGGGTAAAGCTGAGTCCGTTCCTTTTAGCAGAGGACGGAGTGCACTGAGTAGGCTGTTTGGGATGCCTACAACTGGTTTTAACCATTGCATTTCTCCCATAAATTTTTGAGCTTCATGCAAGGTAGTGATATCTGTGTCTAACTGTAGTTTTTGTGGAGTAATTGTCTGCGTAGTTATAGTCCAACCAAGATATTTCCATGGGCTAGTTCGCTGTATTTTTTCAGGCGCAATAACTAGTGATGATGCCTTAGGAGTAGTTATAATTGTTTGCAGTTGATCTTCGCTAAACTGTTCCCTTTGAGCGAAGAGGATATCATCCATATAGTGATAGATGATAGTTTCAGGCCATGCCTTCCGTAAGGGCTGTAAGGCAGTATCCACATAAAGCTGGCACAGAGTGGGGGAATTCCGCATCCCTTGCGGAAGGACAGTCCATTCAAATCGCTTATCCGGTTCCCCCCTATTAATTGCTGGTAATGTGAATGCAAATCTTTTCATGTCGTTAGAATGTAGCGCTATAGTGAAAAAACAGTCTTTTAAGTCTATAATTAGGAGGGGCCATGCCTCAGGCAGCATGGCAGGATTAGGTAACCCGGGCTGAAGGGCCCCCATGGGCTCCATTTGTTCATTTACTTTCCGTAAATCATGGAGTAGACGATATTTGCCTGATTTCTTCTTTATTACAAATATGGGAGTATTCCACGGGCTGGTCGAGAGTTGTAAATGACCTTGCTGAAGTTGTTCTTCTACTAAGGCATGTGCCTGTTCAAGGCTTTCCCTTTTTAAAGGCCATTGCTTTACCATCACCGGTTCGTCTGTTTTCCAGGTGAGTGGAATCGGGAAAGTCCAAGCAATGGCACTTAAACTAAAGGGCGCTGATCATTGGACAATACTATTCCGAGTTGTGCGAGAATGTCTCTCCCGATGAGACATTGTACCGTAGGTGGTAGTGGTACTATAGTCAGCACAGTATTGACTGTTTGTCCATCCAGGGTTACCGCTACCAGTGGAGATTTTTTCGCCAATGTATATCCCCCTACTCCAGTTACTGTATCCATTGTGGCTCGCTGGGGCCACTGGCTTGGCCAATATTCCGGTTGCACTATGCTAGTATCGGCTCCTGTGTCCAATAAGGCTGTCAATTGTATAGAGTGTCCTTGGTACGACATCGCAACGCCCTTAGTGGGTCGAGTAGATAGATCCATGGTTAACATAGCCAATCCGGAGGAGCCAAAGCCTTGGGGTCCGCGGTTCTTTTGCGTTAAAGGGGTTAGTCCCTTTGTTAACTGTGGTAACGGTAGAAGCTGCGCAATACGTTGTCCTGCAGCGACACTCAGTGGTGGAAATGGGGTATGTGCCATAATATAAATTTCACCGGAGTAATCTGCATCTATTATTCCCGGAAGCACAAAGAGTCCCATAATAGTTGTCGAGGATCTTCCCAATAACAAAGCTCCATAGGCTTGCCCGTTGATAATGAGCGGCCCCCTCACTCCAGTTGGTATTTTCTCGGGGCGAGCTGTAGCTAAGGTGACATCTACATTGGCTGCCAGGTCGAGCCCCAAGCTGCCTGCGGTGGCTGGCTGGAGGCTGATGTTGCGGTCGTTGAGGCAGCAATTTGTGTCGGGGCGCGGCTGCTCTGCACGCTCCTTGTCGAGTTTCCCGACCTGCGACGACAAGCTGACGTGTTGTGAGAGCTGGACTGGCAGGTTTGGCACCAGATCCCGGAGGTACGACACTGTCGACGCATGTGTCCGGGCTTGCCACAACGGTAACACTTAATGCCTGGAGGCAATGGGCGGCTTGGGTTCGTGCTAGCCGGTGCTACAGCAGCGGCTTGGAGGGGCACAAGAGCGGCTAATACTTGAGCCTGACTGGCTTCTGCCTGTTTCTGCAGCCCCAACCCTAAATCTTGCAGCGCTTTAACTATAAACGCCTGCGACCCGGTTGGCTGTAGTGACATTCGTTCTAATGCCGCTTCGATTGACCAGTCTGCTCCTAATGTTAACAATATCTTTTTTGTCTCTTCATTTGCATTTTGCAGGGCGCATTGCTTTAACAGTGCGCCTTTCATGTAATCTGGTACTCCTGCCTTTTCTATTGCAGCAGCCACTTTGTCTATAAACCCCCCCGAAGCTTTCTCCTCGACCCTGCTTTATACTCATATACATAGGGATGCCACCAGCATCTTTAACCCGTTCCATGGCATTTCTTACTAGCCTCATCGCTTCCTGAACTTTATCGGGTCCCATTAACATCTGTGCCTCGGTTCTCAAATACGGTCCTAATCCCATCATTTCCTGCATAGTGAGCCCGTGAAGTGGATCACCTGGTCCTCTCTGAACTGCCACTGCCTCTTGAACTTCTGCCTGCCAGTGTGCGTTGAACAGCAATTGCTGATGTTGTGTAAATACTAACTTAACTATGCCGCGCAAATCATTTGGGAGCAAGAGGGTGGTATTAAACAGATAATCTAACATCTGCTTAACTGGCTCGCTCGTCGGGCCAAATTGTGCTACTGTCTGCCGCAGCTGTGCAAGGAGCTTCCAGTCCAAAGGAGAATAATTGCCAACGTGGTGTGTTACTTGCCCGTTCTGGTCTATAATGGGGGTGTATGTAACGGGGCAGACTAGGGGGCCGGCAGCCTCCAGCAACACTTCATCGCCTTCCTCTGCCCCCTTGCGGGCGATAGCAGCCCATGCCTCACGACGCTCCCTAGCCATCTCCTCCCACAGGTCGCTGAGCGCCCCAGGGACAGGAGGGGTGGGTTCATAGCGATTCGGCTTGGTTGCTAGCGATGCAGGCTTTTGGAGGGCCAATTTAAGCACATGCGTAGCCCCCCCACTGCCCTCGTCTTCATTCTCATCACTTCCCGTATCCCCGCTTTCACTCCCTCCTTCTAATGGAGGTGCTGACGGTTTAACGGAATCTGAGGACGCACTCTCTGTCCCTCCAGCTGGAATCACTACAGCAGACACTCTCGGAGCCAACGGCTCACCCTCCTGGCCATACCCAGCATTTTTACGAGAAGCTTGCAGAGCTGCGGCAGCAGCCCTACGTTCTGCCTGTTGCTTTAAAAGGTCGTTATGGATATCCCGCCATATTTTACCTAATTTCTTGGCTGTCTTATCATCTTTAGGGATAGCGTCATAAAGTTCATCTCCTAATTTACGCCACTCCGAAAGTTCATGAACCGTATGAGGATTCTGAAAGCAGCCCTTGGCATGTCCCCAAGCTAACAATCCCAATATATCTTTCTTGCTGTGCTCTTTCAACCCTCGCTTTCCTATGTTAACTAAAAATAAATCATATGCTACTTGCCGATCTATATCAGCGCTGTTGCGGTCCTCCGGCTCCGGTAGCACGTATGGCCCAGTACCACCTCTATGATCCCTGGGGGTGCTGCTCCTGCCTTTTCCAACAGCGTTGAGCACCGCTCTGGCCGCCTCAGAGCCCAACCCAACTCCGTCCACCGATGGTGTTCTTTCCCGTTATCTTTAATAACGGGGCAACGTCGGGGTCACAATTTTGTTGAAAACGGAGGGAGTCACCGACACCAGATGGTTCATCAGTGGAACTCGTTTATTGTTCGTGTTACAATCATTTTTATAGCCACGATAATTAGCTCATACATATTGCAAAGCTCAAGCTCATTATTGGTCGCTCAGCCATTTGTGTTATATCATATTGTTTCTATTCCTGCAGTTACTTTTATCTTTTTTTGTGCTCTCTGTTCTGCATTCTTCTTTCTTTAGGGACTTTCCAGCTTCCTTTGTTTACCACCAAGGACAGACTGACCTTGTTTCATGCCACGGCTTCTAATTCAAGCAGATTTGTCTGACTATGGCCTTTGTCTAGTAACCAGTTCCTAATTGCTGACTCCTGACTCTCCACACCTCCCCCGTTTTCTTTAACCGCAGGATATACCCCATATAACATAGACTGCATTGTTTTTTCAATCATGCGCTGCAAACAACTACAAAAGCGTGGTAAAAGGAATAAAATACAACAAAACGTAAACAAAAATATTAAAGCTGTCTTTAACAAGCTAGTTAACCAAGGACCAAGGCCTAACGACTTAAGCCAATCTTCCAATCCAAAACCTGAATTAACCTGTAGGTGGCCAGTGAGGTCATGCAATTCTTGTATATGGGCAGTTATAGATTTGGAATGATCAGAAAGATTCATACAACACATGCCTTCAAATTCTTTGCAGCCATGACCATGTGCTAACAGTAAAAAATCTATGGCTGCACGATTTTGAAGAGTGGCGTGCCTTACCGAATCAACATCTACGAGTAGGTCCGATATTGCTTGGGAGGTTGCATTGGTCTGTTTTGCCAGCCAACATCCGAGGTTGCGCAGCTGACTAAGAGCACCAGCCACAGCAACATTCGGAGTAAAAAAGGAACCAAATATGATTTGCCCAACGGACCAAAAATTGACATTGTCCTTACAATCTTGTGTAAATTGATGCCGTAGGGAACGAGTTGGCCGAATTCGTGAACTTCGGGAGATGTTAAGAATCATGCTATCATTAGGAGTTAATAAGGTTAGCCTGCCAATGGTACAGGGACCTCCTCTAATATGGGATGGGATTCCGGGCCACGCACGATCCCCGCATATGAGAAAATATCCCGGTGGGAGAGTAATCGGATTGTTTGAAGATTTAGAAAGGTTCGCGGAGGCATAATTACACCACAAACTGGCATTGCGATAATAGGGTATAGTGGCATTGACCGTCGTGTAATAACCGTGGCCCGCTTGGCATGAGGAGTGGTTAAAGTAAATGCAGGCATCTGCTGTCAGAGAGCCTAAGATTTCCAATTCCTGTGGTTCTAAGTCTGCAATAGGGCGATGAGGCACCCATGAATCCCAGGAATCTACTGTAAGTTTTAAATCAGAACTACTGCAGGTCGGCGTGTCAGCTGGACACGGCCAATCGACATCAGGCACTCCTACAAGGCACGTTGAGAAGGGATTAGAAGGGGTTGCTACCGAAAGACAAATAGCATTTTGTTTTGTAAGATTGGCCAAAGTCACCCATACATTTTGTTTGGATTGTATTGGAAAAAAGGCAAAACTTACTTCTATCTTGCAAAGCAAAATCAACGCCTGTAATATTTTCTGCAACATTTCTTATAATAATTCCTACAATAATGCTTCAATATATGCGACTCTATTGATTTACTAGCGACCTTAACCCAAAAGGTCAATCTTGCCCGCTGCTCGGCTAAAAACAATTGTTCAGGTGATTCATACAATTGCAAAGCTTCTTCTGGAGAGTCAATATCAAAACCGATAGACTCAGCTAAAAAATACAAAGCAAATGCCCCTCGTCTATTAATTTGATAGTTACAAGTGGGACAAAACCAAGATTGCAAGTCTTTTCTTCTACAATGCACTACTTGGGTACAATAAGCACAATAAAAATCTATAAAAGCATTACAGTTAGTTTTACATAAGGGACAGGCATAAGTGGTGTATGCGTCCCATTCTGTCAAATTTTTCAAATCTCTTAAAATAATGTTAAAATAGTCAGGATCAATATTGACCAATGCATACTTCAGTTCCTTTGGCAGTTGGCTCAAAATCGGAGGGACGATAAGCCGTAATTTGGATAACAGTCGCTGCTCCTCACTACGGTGAATGGGTCTTAAGAGACGATCGACGTGGTCCATTTACTGAGAGTCCATTCCTTCGTAGCTCTTGGAAGTGGCAGTCCCGACTTGACATGAACCGTCAGTGGTTATGTTCTGTGGCTGGACGGTCATCAGGGCTGGCCTAACACATCTTGCTGGAATCCATAGGGTCCCTGTAGGTGTGGAAACACACACATAACCTCGACCCCAATATATCACTTCTACCGGCCCTTCTCTTAGTCCTGTTTTCGGGTCTTTATAATATACTAGTGCACGCTTGTGACTACTGCCTTGGCTCTCTTTCATATGTATGACTGCAGGAGGATCCTTATCTTGCCCAAACACACAAAGATGATTTATGACATAAACAGCCTGTGCCAACCTTTGCTGAGGGTCAGCAATTTCTTGCTGCTTACTGAGATACTGTTTTAAAGTTCGATGGGCCCTCTCTACTCTAGCTTGTCCCGTAGGAGAATGCGGGATACCTGTTGTGTGCATTATTCCCCAAAGTTTTAGGAATTCCCTAACGGTGCTACTGCAGTAAGCGGGCCCATTGTCTCTTTTGATCGCTTCTGGTACCCCCATAACTGCAAAACTAACAGTCAAATGTCGCATAACATGTAGCGCTTTTTCCCCACGCTGAGCAGTTGCCCAAACATACTTGCTATACGTATCAACCACCACATGTACGTATTTGAGTCCTCCAAATTCTGCTACATGGGTTACATCCATCTGCCATAGGGCGTTTGATTTCAGTCCTCTTGGATTTACTCCACATCCTAACCCAATTCCCCCGTTGTGATGGCTGCATGTTGGACATGCTCGCACTATTAGCTTAGCTTGTGCGATGGGGATCCCATAAGTTCGATGTAACCCCTTCGCATTCTGGTGTAAGCGAGCATGCGCTTCCCGGGCCTGCTCCAAATTGCTTTGCGTTGAGGCTGGCATGACCAGTTGATCAGCTCGCGCATTTCCTTCTCCCATTCCAATATTCCACTTACGGCTCCTGATATGTAACACGCAATAAGGTGCCTTCCTCAACTTCAACATTCATACTAGCTGCAGTAAAAGTTCATACAGTCGCGGATTGTGAGTTTCCTTGATGCTGGCATCCTCTATTCTTTGTAGTACCCCCGCAACATACAAGGAATCTGTAACCACATTCAGTGGTCCCTGAAATTGTATAAAAGCCTGTATGACTGCATTCAGCTCCAGGGTCTGCAAACTGTCTCGACTCTCTGCCTCCCATATTTTGTGCTTCCATTGCTTGCCCTCCTTCCACATCATGGCCGCCTTTCTTGACCTCTTTCCGGCATCAGTATAAACTGTGGTAGCATTTTCAAGGGGTGTGGCTGAGCGCCACGGTTTCACTATCCACTGCCATTCTGCTAGCCACTGGAGCATTTTTGGCTGCAACGGGCCTGTCATGATAAGTGCACCCGCTCCCAATAGGGCTTCCTGCAGCTCCGTGGAATTAGCTAAAAAACAGTCCAAGTCCGATTTTTGGATTGGTAGTTGAATTCGGGTGGGTTCTTGTCCCGTGACATCAATGATACGCTGACGGCCCCGCTTTATTACATCTGCGAGTTGCTCAATTTTACTATATACAGTTTTTCTTGCTTGTAACGGAGAGGAGAGCCATTCCAATACCCTTGTCTCCCCCATTTTCTTTAGGTTCTGAGACAGGGCTGCCAACAGATGGCTTTGGGCACACCAAACAGTCAAATCTATTGGGCTATCAAGGTCTCTACGCTGTACATAGTGATTACCAATACATTGAACGATCGAGTCGATGATCCGGCGTTGTGCAGAGGTGAGTCGGATGGGTAAAGCTGAGTCCGTTCCTTTTAGCAGAGGACGGAGTGCACTGAGTAGGCTGTTTGGGATGCCTACAACTGGTTTTAACCATTGCATTTCTCCCATAAATTTTTGAGCTTCATGCAAGGTAGTGATATCTGTGTCTAACTGTAGTTTTTGTGGAGTAATTGTCTGCGTAGTTATAGTCCAACCAAGATATTTCCATGGGCTAGTTCGCTGTATTTTTTCAGGCGCAATAACTAGTGATGATGCCTTAGGAGTAGTTATAATTGTTTGCAGTTGATCTTCGCTAAACTGTTCCCTTTGAGCGAAGAGGATATCATCCATATAGTGATAGATGATAGTTTCAGGCCATGCCTTCCGTAAGGGCTGTAAGGCAGTATCCACATAAAGCTGGCACAGAGTGGGGGAATTCCGCATCCCTTGCGGAAGGACAGTCCATTCAAATCGCTTATCCGGTTCCCCCCTATTAATTGCTGGTAATGTGAATGCAAATCTTTTCATGTCGTTAGAATGTAGCGCTATAGTGAAAAAACAGTCTTTTAAGTCTATAATTAGGAGGGGCCATGCCTCAGGCAGCATGGCAGGATTAGGTAACCCGGGCTGAAGGGCCCCCATGGGCTCCATTTGTTCATTTACTTTCCGTAAATCATGGAGTAGACGATATTTGCCTGATTTCTTCTTTATTACAAATATGGGAGTATTCCACGGGCTGGTCGAGAGTTGTAAATGACCTTGCTGAAGTTGTTCTTCTACTAAGGCATGTGCCTGTTCAAGGCTTTCCCTTTTTAAAGGCCATTGCTTTACCATCACCGGTTCGTCTGTTTTCCAGGTGAGTGGAATCGGGAAAGTCCAAGCAATGGCACTTAAACTAAAGGGCGCTGATCATTGGACAATACTATTCCGAGTTGTGCGAGAATGTCTCTCCCGATGAGACATTGTACCGTAGGTGGTAGTGGTACTATAGTCAGCACAGTATTGACTGTTTGTCCATCCAGGGTTACCGCTACCAGTGGAGATTTTTTCGCCAATGTATATCCCCCTACTCCAGTTACTGTATCCATTGTGGCTCGCTGGGGCCACTGGCTTGGCCAATATTCCGGTTGCACTATGCTAGTATCGGCTCCTGTGTCCAATAAGGCTGTCAATTGTATAGAGTGTCCTTGGTACGACATCGCAACGCCCTTAGTGGGTCGAGTAGATAGATCCATGGTTAACATAGCCAATCCGGAGGAGCCAAAGCCTTGGGGTCCGCGGTTCTTTTGCGTTAAAGGGGTTAGTCCCTTTGTTAACTGTGGTAACGGTAGAAGCTGCGCAATACGTTGTCCTGCAGCGACACTCAGTGGTGGAAATGGGGTATGTGCCATAATATAAATTTCACCGGAGTAATCTGCATCTATTATTCCCGGAAGCACAAAGAGTCCCATAATAGTTGTCGAGGATCTTCCCAATAACAAAGCTCCATAGGCTTGCCCGTTGATAATGAGCGGCCCCCTCACTCCAGTTGGTATTTTCTCGGGGCGAGCTGTAGCTAAGGTGACATCTACATTGGCTGCCAGGTCGAGCCCCAAGCTGCCTGCGGTGGCTGGCTGGAGGCTGATGTTGCGGTCGTTGAGGCAGCAATTTGTGTCGGGGCGCGGCTGCTCTGCACGCTCCTTGTCGAGTTTCCCGACCTGCGACGACAAGCTGACGTGTTGTGAGAGCTGGACTGGCAGGTTTGGCACCAGATCCCGGAGGTACGACACTGTCGACGCATGTGTCCAGGCTTGCCACAACGGTAACACTTAATGCCTGGAGGCAATGGGCGGCTTGGGTTCGTGCTAGCCGGTGCTACAGCAGCGGCTTGGAGGGGCACAAGAGCGGCTAATACTTGAGCCTGACTGGCTTCTGCCTGTTTCTGCAGCCCCAACCCTAAATCTTGCAGCGCTTTAACTATAAACGCCTGCGACCCGGTTGGCTGTAGTGACATTCGTTCTAATGCCGCTTCGATTGACCAGTCTGCTCCTAATGTTAACAATATCTTTTTTGTCTCTTCATTTGCATTTTGCAGGGCGCATTGCTTTAACAGTGCGCCTTTCATGTAATCTGGTACTCCTGCCTTTTCTATTGCAGCAGCCACTTTGTCTATAAACCCCCCCGAAGCTTTCTCCTCGACCCTGCTTTATACTCATATACATAGGGATGCCACCAGCATCTTTAACCCGTTCCATGGCATTTCTTACTAGCCTCATCGCTTCCTGAACTTTATCGGGTCCCATTAACATCTGTGCCTCGGTTCTCAAATACGGTCCTAATCCCATCATTTCCTGCATAGTGAGCCCGTGAAGTGGATCACCTGGTCCTCTCTGAACTGCCACTGCCTCTTGAACTTCTGCCTGCCAGTGTGCGTTGAACAGCAATTGTTGATGTTGTGTAAATACTAACTTAACTATGCCGCGCAAATCATTTGGGAGCAAGAGGGTGGTATTAAACAGATAATCTAACATCTGCTTAACTGGCTCGCTCTTCGGGCCAAATTGTGCTACTGTCTGCCGCAGCTGTGCAAGGAGCTTCCAGTCCAAAGGAGAATAATTGCCAACGTGGTGTGTTACTTGCCCGTTCTGGTCTATAATGGGGGTGTATGTAACGGGGCAGACTAGGGGGCCGGCAGCCTCCAGCAACACTTCATCGCCTTCCTCTGCCCCCTTGCGGGCGATAGCAGCCCATGCCTCACGACGCTCCCTAGCCATCTCCTCCCACAGGTCGCTGAGCGCCCCAGGGACAGGAGGGGTGGGTTCATAGCGATTCGGCTTGGTTGCTAGCGATGCAGGCTTTTGGAGGGCCAATTTAAGCACATGCGTAGCCCCCCCACTGCCCTCGTCTTCATTCTCATCACTTCCCGTATCCCCGCTTTCACTCCCTCCTTCTAATGGAGGTGCTGACGGTTTAACGGAATCTGAGGACGCACTCTCTGTCCCTCCAGCTGGAATCACTACAGCAGACACTCTCGGAGCCAACGGCTCACCCTCCTGGCCATACCCAGCATTTTTACGAGAAGCTTGCAGAGCTGCGGCAGCAGCCCTACGTTCTGCCTGTTGCTTTAAAAGGTCGTTATGGATATCCCGCCATATTTTACCTAATTTCTTGGCTGTCTTATCATCTTTAGGGATAGCGTCATAAAGTTCATCTCCTAATTTACGCCACTCCGAAAGTTCATGAACCGTATGAGGATTCTGAAAGCAGCCCTTGGCATGTCCCCAAGCTAACAATCCCAATATATCTTTCTTGCTGTGCTCTTTCAACCCTCGCTTTCCTATGTTAACTAAAAATAAATCATATGCTACTTGCCGATCTATATCAGCGCTGTTGCGGTCCTCCGGCTCCGGTAGCACGTATGGCCCAGTACCACCTCTATGATCCCTGGGGGTGCTGCTCCTGCCTTTTCCAACAGCGTTGAGCACCGCTCTGGCCGCCTCAGAGCCCAACCCAACTCCGTCCACCGATGGTGTTCTTTCCCGTTATCTTTAATAACGGGGCAACGTCGGGGTCACAATTTTGTTGAAAACGGAGGGAGTCACCGACACCAGATGGTTCATCAGTGGAACTCGTTTATTGTTCGTGTTACAATCATTTTTATAGCCACGATAATTAGCTCATACATATTGCAAAGCTCAAGCTCATTATTGGTCGCTCAGCCATTTGTGTTATATCATATTGTTTCTATTCCTGCAGTTACTTTTATCTTGTTTTGTGCTCTCTGTTCTGCATTCTTCTTTCTTTAGGGACTTTCCAGCTTCCTTTGTTTACCACCAAGGACAGACTGACCTTGTTTCATGCCACGGCTTCTAATTCAAGCAGATTTGTCTGACTATGGCCTTTGTCTAGTAACCAGTTCCTAATTGCTGACTCCTGACTCTCCACACCTCCCCCGTTTTCTTTAACCGCAGGATATACCCCATATAACATAGACTGCATTGTTTTTTCAATCATGCGCTGCAAACAACTACAAAAGCGTGGTAAAAGGAATAAAATACAACAAAACGTAAACAAAAATATTAAAGCTGTCTTTAACAAGCTAGTTAACCAAGGACCAAGGCCTAACGACTTAAGCCAATCTTCCAATCCAAAACCTGAATTAACCTGTAGGTGGCCAGTGAGGTCATGCAATTCTTGTATATGGGCAGTTATAGATTTGGAATGATCAGAAAGATTCATACAACACATGCCTTCAAATTCTTTGCAGCCATGACCATGTGCTAACAGTAAAAAATCTATGGCTGCACGATTTTGAAGAGTGGCGTGCCTTACCGAATCAACATCTACGAGTAGGTCCGATATTGCTTGGGAGGTTGCATTGGTCTGTTTTGCCAGCCAACATCCGAGGTTGCGCAGCTGACTAAGAGCACCAGCCACAGCAACATTCGGAGTAAAAAAGGAACCAAATATGATTTGCCCAACGGACCAAAAATTGACATTGTCCTTACAATCTTGTGTAAATTGATGCCGTAGGGAACGAGTTGGCCGAATTCGTGAACTTCGGGAGATGTTAAGAATCATGCTATCATTAGGAGTTATTAAGGTTAGCCTGCCAATGGTACAGGGACCTCCTCTAATATGGGATGGGATTCCGGGCCACGCACGATCCCCGCATATGAGAAAATATCCCGGTGGGAGAGTAATCGGATTGTTTGAAGATTTAGAAAGGTTCGCGGAGGCATAATTACACCACAAACTGGCATTGCGATAATAGGGTATAGTGGCATTGACCGTCGTGTAATAACCGTGGCCCGCTTGGCATGAGGAGTGGTTAAAGTAAATGCAGGCATCTGCTGTCAGAGAGCCTAAGATTTCCAATTCCTGTGGTTCTAAGTCTGCAATAGGGCGATGAGGCACCCATGAATCCCAGGAATCTACTGTAAGTTTTAAATCAGAACTACTGCAGGTCGGCGTGTCAGCTGGACACGGCCAATCGACATCAGGCACTCCTACAAGGCACGTTGAGAAGGGATTAGAAGGGGTTGCTACCGAAAGACAAATAGCATTTTGTTTTGTAAGATTGGCCAAAGTCACCCATACATTTTGTTTGGATTGTATTGGAAAAAAGGCAAAACTTACTTCTATCTTGCAAAGCAAAATCAACGCCTGTAATATTTTCTGCAACATTTCTTATAATAATTCCTACAATAATGCTTCAATATATGCGACTCTATTGATTTACTAGCGACCTTAACCCAAAAGGTCAATCTTGCCCGCTGCTCGGCTAAAAACAATTGTTCAGGTGATTCATACAATTGCAAAGCTTCTTCTGGAGAGTCAATACCAAAACCGATAGACTCAGCTAAAAAATACAAAGCAAATGCCCCTCGTCTATTAATTTGATAGTTACAAGTGGGACAAAACCAAGATTGCAAGTCTTTTCTTCTACAATGCACTACTTGGGTACAATAAGCACAATAAAAATCTATAAAAGCATTACAGTTAGTTTTACATAAGGGACAGGCATAAGTGGTGTATGCGTCCCATTCTGTCAAATTTTTCAAATCTCTTAAAATAATGTTAAAATAGTCAGGATCAATATTGACCAATGCATACTTCAGTTCCTTTGGCAGTTGGCTCAAAATCGGAGGGACGATAAGCCGTAATTTGGATAACAGTCGCTGCTCCTCACTACGGTGAATGGGTCTTAAGAGACGATCGACGTGGTCCATTTACTGAGAGTCCATTCCTTCGTAGCTCTTGGAAGTGGCAGTCCCGACTTGACATTAACCGTCAGTGGTTATGTTCTGTGGCTGGACGGTCATCAGGGCTGGCCTAACACATCTTGCTGGAATCCATAGGGTCCCTGTAGGTGTGGAAACACACACATAACCTCGACCCCAATATATCACTTCTACCGGCCCTTCTCTTAGTCCTGTTTTCGGGTCTTTATAATATACTAGTGCACGCTTGTGACTACTGCCTTGGCTCTCTTTCATATGTATGACTGCAGGAGGATCCTTATCTTGCCCAAACACACAAAGATGATTTATGACATAAACAGCCTGTGCCAACCTTTGCTGAGGGTCAGCAATTTCTTGCTGCTTACTGAGATACTGTTTTAAAGTTCGATGGGCCCTCTCTACTCTAGCTTGTCCCGTAGGAGAATGCGGGATACCTGTTGTGTGCATTATTCCCCAAAGTTTTAGGAATTCCCTAACAGTGCTACTGCAGTAAACGGGCCCATTGTCTCTTTTGATCGCTTCTGGTACCCCCATAACTGCAAAACTAACAGTCAAATGTCGCATAACATGTAGCGCTTTTTCCCCACGCTGAGCAGTTGCCCAAACATACTTGCTATACGTATCAACCACCACATGTACGTATTTGAGTCCTCCAAATTCTGCTACATGGGTTACATCCATCTGCCATAGGGCATTTGATTTCAGTCCTCTTGGATTTACTCCACATCCTAACCCAATTCCCCCGTTGTGATGGCTGCATATTGGACATGCTCGCACTATTAGCTTAGCTTGTGCGATGGGGATCCCATAAGTTCGATGTAACCCCTTCGCATTCTGGTGTAAGCGAGCATGCGCTTCCCGGGCCTGCTCCAAATTGCTTTGCGTTGAGGCTGGCATGACCAGTTGATCAGCTCGCGCATTTCCTTCTCCCATTCCAATATTCCACTTACGGCTCCTGATATGTAACACGCAATAAGGTGCCTTCCTCAACTTCAACATTCATACTAGCTGCAGTAAAAGTTCATACAGTCGCGGATTGTGAGTTTCCTTGATGCTGGCATCCTCTATTCTTTGTAGTACCCCCGCAACATACAAGGAATCTGTAACCACATTCAGTGGTCCCTGAAATTGTATAAAAGCCTGTATGACTGCATTCAGCTCCAGGGTCTGCAAACTGTCTCGACTCTCTGCCTCCCATATTTTGTGCTTCCATTGCTTGCCCTCCTTCCACATCATGGCCGCCTTTCTTGACCTCTTTCCGGCATCAGTATAAACTGTGGTAGCATTTTCAAGGGGTGTGGCTGAGCGCCACGGTTTCACTATCCACTGCCATTCTGCTAGCCACTGGAGCATTTTTGGCTGCAACGGGCCTGTCATGATAAGTGCACCCGCTCCCAATAGGGCTTCCTGCAGCTCCGTGGAATTAGCTAAAAAACAGTCCAAGTCCGATTTTTGGATTGGTAGTTGAATTTGGGTGGGTTCTTGTCCCGTGACATCAATGATACGCTGACGGCCCCGCTTTATTACATCTGCGAGTTGCTCAATTTTACTATATACAGTTTTTCTTGCTTGTAACGGAGGGGAGAGTCATTCCAATACCCTTGTCTCCCCCATTTTCTTTAGGTTCTGAGACAGGGCTGCCAACAGATGGCTTTGGGCACACCAAACAGTCAAATCTATTGGGCTATCAAGGTCTCTACGCTGTACATAGTGATTACCAATACATTGAACGATCGAGTCGATGATCCGGCGTTGTGTAGAGGTGAGTCGGATGGGTAAAGCTGAGTCCGTTCCTTTTAGCAGAGGACGGAGTGCACTGAGTAGGCTGTTTGGGATGCCTACAACTGGTTTTAACCATTGCATTTCTCCCATAAATTTTTGAGCTTCATGCAAGGTAGTGATATCTGTGTCTAACTGTAGTTTTTGTGGAGTAATTGTCTGCGTAGTTATAGTCCAACCAAGATATTTCCATGGGCTAGTTCGCTGTATTTTTTCAGGCGCAATAACTAGTGATGATGCCTTAAGAGTAGTTATAATTGTTTGCAGTTGATCTTCGCTAAACTGTTCCCTTTGAGCGAAGAGGATATCATCCATATAGTGATAGATGATAGTTTCAGGCCATGCCTTCCGTAAGGGCTGTAAGGCAGTATCCACATAAAGCTGGCACAGAGTGGGGGAATTCCGCATCCCTTGCGGAAGGACAGTCCATTCAAATCGCTTATCCGGTTCCCCCCTATTAATTGCTGGTAATGTGAATGCAAATCTTTTCATGTCGTTAGAATGTAGCGCTATAGTGAAAAAACAGTCTTTTAAGTCTATAATTAGGAGGGGCCATGCCTCAGGCAGCATGGCAGGATTAGGTAACCCGGGCTGAAGGGCCCCCATGGGCTCCATTTGTTCATTTACTTTCCGTAAATCATGGAGTAGACGATATTTGCCTGATTTCTTCTTTATTACAAATATGGGAGTATTCCACGGGCTGGTCGAGAGTTGTAAATGACCTTGCTGAAGTTGTTCTTCTACTAAGGCATGTGCCTGTTCAAGGCTTTCCCTTTTTAAAGGCCATTGCTTTACCATCACCGGTTCGTCTGTTTTCCAGGTGAGTGGAATCGGGAAAGTCCAAGCAATGGCACTTAAACTAAAGGGCGCTGATCATTGGACAATACTATTCCGAGTTGTGCGAGAATGTCTCTCCCGATGAGACATTGTACCGTAGGTGGTAGTGGTACTATAGTCAGCACAGTATCGACTGTTTGTCCATCCAGGGTTACCGCTACCAGTGGAGATTTTTTCGCCAATGTATATCCCCCTACTCCAGTTACCGTATCCATTGTGGCTCGCTGGGGCCACTGGCTTGGCCAATATTCCGGTTGCACTATGCTAGTATCGGCTCCTGTGTCCAATAAGGCTGTCAATTGTATAGAGTGTCCTTGGTACGACATCGCAACGCCCTTAGTGGGTCGAATAGATAGATCCATGGTTAACATAGCCAATCCGGAGGAGCCAAAGCCTTGGGGTCCGCGGTTCTTTTGCGTTAAAGGGGTTAGTCCCTTTGTTAACTGTGGTAACGGTAGAAGCTGCGCAATACGTTGTCCTGCAGCGACACTCAGTGGTGGAAATGGGGTATGTGCCATAATATAAATTTCACCGGAGTAATCTGCATCTATTATTCCCGGAAGCACAAAGAGTCCCATAATAGTTGTCGAGGATCTTCCCAATAACAAAGCTCCATAGGCTTGCCCGTTGATAATGAGCGGCCCCCTCACTCCAGTTGGTATTTTCTCGGGGCGAGCTGTAGCTAAGGTGACATCTACATTGGCTGCCAGGTCGAGCCCCAAGCTGCCTGCGGTGGCTGGCTGGAGGCTGATGTTGCGGTCGTTGAGGCAGCAATTTGTGTCGGGGCGCGGCTGCTCTGCGCGCTCCTTGTCGAGTTTCCCGAGCTGCGACGACAAGCTGACGTGTTGTGAGAGCTGGACTGGCAGGTTTGGCACCAGATCCCGGAGGTACGACACTGTCGACGCATGTGTCCGGGCTTGCCACAACGGTAACACTTAATGCCTGGAGGCAATGGGCGGCTTGGGTTCGTGCTAGCCGGTGCTACAGCGGCGGCTTGGAGGGGCGCAAGAGCGGCTAATACTTGAGCCTGACTGGCTTCTGCCTGTTTCTGCAGCCCCAACCCTAAATCTTGCAGCGCTTTAACTATAAACGCCTGCGACCCGGTTGGCTGTAGTGACATTCGTTCTAATGCCGCTTCGATTGACCAGTCTGCTCCTAATGTTAACAATATCTTTTTTGTCTCTTCATTTGCATTTTGCAGGGCGCATTGCTTTAACAGTGCGCCTTTCATGTAATCTGGTACTCCTGCCTTTTCTATTGCAGCAGCCACTTTGTCTATAAACCCCCCCGAAGCTTTCTCCTCGACCCTGCTTTATACTCATATACATAGGGATGCCACCAGCATCTTTAACCCGTTACATGGCATTTCTTACTAGCCTCATCGCTTCCTGAACTTTATCGGGTCCCATTAACATCTGTGCCTCGGTTCTCAAATACGGTCCTAATCCCATCATTTCCTGCATAGTGAGCCCGTGAAGTGGATCACCTGGTCCTCTCTGAACTGCCACTGCCTCTTGAACTTCTGCCTGCCAGTGTGCGTTGAACAGCAATTGCTGATGTTGTGTAAATACTAACTTAACTATGCCGCGCAAATCATTTGGGAGCAAGAGGGTGGTATTAAACAGATAATCTAACATCTGCTTAACTGGCTCGCTCTTCGGGCCAAATTGTGCTACTGTCTGCCGCAGCTGTGCAAGGAGCTTCCAGTCCAAAGGAGAATAATTGCCAACGTGGTGTGTTACTTGCCCGTTCTGGTCTATAATGGGGGTGTATGTAACGGGGCAGACTAGGGGGCCGGCAGCCTCCAGCAACACTTCATCGCCTTCCTCTGCCCCCTTGCGGGCGATAGCAGCCCATGCCTCACGACGCTCCCTAGCCATCTCCTCCCACAGGTCGCTGAGCGCCCCAGGGACAGGAGGGGTGGGTTCATAGCGATTCGGCTTGGTTGCTAGCGATGCAGGCTTTTGGAGGGCCAATTTAAGCACATGCGTAGCCCCCCCACTGCCCTCGTCTTCATTCTCATCACTTCCCGTATCCCCGCTTTCACTCCCTCCTTCTAATGGAGGTGCTGACGGTTTAACGGAATCTGAGGACGCACTCTCTGTCCCTCCAGCTGGAATCACTACAGCAGACACTCTCGGAGCCAACGGCTCACCCTCCTGGCCATACCCAGCATTTTTACGAGAAGCTTGCAGAGCTGCGGCAGCAGCCCTACGTTCTGCCTGTTGCTTTAAAAGGTCGTTATGGATATCCCGCCATATTTTACCTAATTTCTTGGCTGTCTTATCATCTTTAGGGATAGCGTCATAAAGTTCATCTCCTAATTTACGCCACTCCGAAAGTTCATGAACCGTATGAGGATTCTGAAAGCAGCCCTTGGCATGTCCCCAAGCTAACAATCCCAATATATCTTTCTTGCTGTGCTCTTTCAACCCTCGCTTTCCTATGTTAACTAAAAATAAATCATATGCTACTTGCCGATCTATATCAGCGCTGTTGCGGTCCTCCGGCTCCGGTAGCACGTATGGCCCAGTACCACCTCTATGATCCCTGCCTTTTCCAATAGCGTTGAGCACCGCTCTGGCCGCCTCAGAGCCCAACCCAACTCCGTCCACCGATGGTGTTCTTTCCCGTTATCTTTAATAACGGGGCAACGTCGGGGTCACCATTTTGTTGAAAACGGAGGGAGTCACCGACACCAGATGGTTCATCAGTGGAACTCGTTTATTGTTTGTGTTACAATCAGTTTTATAGCCACGATAATTAGCTCATACATATTGCAAAGCTCAAGCTCATTATTGGTCGCTCAGCCATTTGTGTTATATCATATTGTTTCTATTCCTGCGGTTACTTTTATCTTGTTTTGTGCTCTTTGTTCTGCATTCTTCTTTCTTTAGGGACTTTCCAGCTTCCTTTGTTTACCGCCAAGGACAGACTGACCTTGTTTCATGCCACGTCTTCTAATTCAAGCAGATTTGTCTGACTATGGCCTTTGTCTAGAACCAGTTCCTAATTGCTGACTCCTGACTCTCCACATCAATCCTCCCAAGCCATGTCAGCCCTCTCCAAGCAGTGCGTGCCCAACACCCCCCCCAGCAGCTGTGGCAGAGGGGCAGTGCCAACTGCAGTTCAAAACTGCAGCCATGGGGCACTGCCAGCAGTGGCTTAAGGCAAGGTGCATGCTCGGGTGCTGCTGTTCTGTGCTGTGCACGCCTGGACTCCTTATCTAGGACCCATACCCTATTGCACCCTAACCCCTAAACGCGAATGGCACTGTAACCCCGGAACCAAATCCAATCCCCTATACCCAGGCCAAGACCTGAACTCCTAATGGCACCCTAACGCCTAAGCCCGAAAGGCACTCTAACCCCAGGCACAGACCCAAACCATTATCACCCCGGACGAAGACCCGAAAGCCAAGATTCGAACACCTAGCCCAGGACCAAGACCCAAACTCCTAAGGGCACCCTATTCACTATAGCCTAATGACACTCAAACCTCGGACCCAGACCCATACCACTAAGCCTGGACCCAGACCCGAACCCCTAAGCATTGCGTGTCCCCCCTGGCCCTTGGAAGCAGGATGATGCCAGCAGCAGTTCCCAGCAGGGTCATTGTTGCTCGTACGCGACAGCCAGGCTGCAGTACCGAGTGCGGCCACACGGCGGCGGCACTGAGACCCTCCACTCGGCTCGATTTGGATCGGTTTGGCTCCACTCTCCTCGGTTGGGCTTTCCTGAGCTCTGGTTGTATCATCTCAGCTCCTCTTTCTCCTCTTGTCTCGATTCAGCCCTTCTCAACTGATATGAGCTCCTCTGGGCTTATTCTGGCTTGTCACAGCTCAGCTTCGGCTTGGCTCCACTCGGCATGGCACGGCACAACACAGCACAGCACACCTCGGCACGCCTTGGCTTGACTCAGCTCATCAGGAATCACATTGGTATGACAGAAGCCAGTTCTGATCGGTTCAACTCAGTTCGGCTCTTCTTGGCTCTGCTTGACTTTGTTTGGCTTGGTTCCCAATCGTGTGTGATCAGGTGTACCCAAGAGGAAACAATTGTAGCAAGGAGTAGCCAAGAGGAACGGAGCGGAGCTGAGAGTAGCCGAGAGGAGCCAAGAGTAATCAAGAGAAGCCAAGAAATGTCGAGTGGAGTTGAGTGGAGCCGAGTGGAGGCAGGAGTAGCTGAGATGAGCCGTGGGGAGTTGAGCCTAGCCAAGAGCTGCCACGAAAAACAGACAAGATCCGAGAGCCGCCAGATGGAACTGAGAGGAGCTGAATTGAGACATGATGTGTCAGGAGGAGTGAAAACGATATGAACCAAACTGAACTGAGTGGAGATGAAGCAAGAAGTACTGCTACGAGCAGAGCCAAATCAAGTTGAGTGGACCTGGACAGAACAGGAAGGCCGGGAGAGGCAAAGGATTGGCAGCCTCCCCAGGCACTGTCAGCTTCTCAAGTCATGTCAGCCTCCTCAAGCCTAGCCAGCTCCTTCAAGCAGTGTCAATCCTCCCAAGCCGTGTCAGCCCTCTCCAAGCAGTGTGTGCCCAATAACTCCCCCCAGCAGCTGTGGTAGAGGGACAGTGCCAACTGCAGTTCAAAACTGAAGCCATGGGGCTTCAGGCAAGGTGCATGCTCTGGTGCTGCTGTTCTGTGCTGTGCCTGCCCGGACTCCTTCTCTTGGACCCATACCCTATTGCACCCTAACCCCTAAACGCAAATGGCACTGTAACCTCGGACCCAAATCCAATCCCCTATACCCAGGCCAAGACCTGAACTCCTAATGGCACCCTAACGCCTAAGCCTGAAAGACACTCTAACCCCAGGCACAGACCCAAACCATTATCACCCCGGACGAAGAACCGAAACCCAAGACTCGAACACCTAGCCCAGGACCAAGACCCAAACTCCTAAGGGCACCCTATTCACTATAGCCTAATGACACTCAAACCTCGGACCCAGACCCGTACCACTAACCCTGGACACAGACCCGAACCCCTAAGATATTTGTGTTCCCATTGGCCCTTGGCAGCAGGGTGGTGTCAGCAGCAGTTCCCAGCAGGGTCATTATTGCTCCTATGAGACAGCCAGGCTGCAGTACTGAGTGCGGCCAAACGGCGGCGGTACTGAGACCCTCCACTCGGCTCGATTCAGATCGGTTCGGCTCCATTCTCCTCGGCTGGGCGTTACTGAGCTCTGGTTTTATCATTGCAGCTCCTCTTTCTCCTCTTTTCTCGATTCAGCCCTCTCAACTGAATTCAACTCCTCTGGGCTCATTCTGGCTTGTCACAGCTCGACTTCGGCTTGACTCCACTTGGCATGGCACTGCACAGCACAGCACAGCACACCTCGGCTCTCCTTGGCTTGGCTCGGCTCATCAGGAATCACATTGGTATGACACAACTCAGTTCTGATTGGTTCAACTCAGTTCAGCTCTTCTCGGCTCTGCTTGACTTTGCTTGGCTTGGTTCCCAATCGTGAGTGATCAGGAGCACCCAAGAGGAAACAATTGTAGCAAGGCGTAGCCAAGAGGAACTGAGTGGAGCTGAGAGTAGCCGAGAGGAGCCATGAGTAACCAAGAGGAGCCAAGAAATGTCTAGAGGAGTTGAGTGGAGCCGAGTGGAGGCAGGAGTAGCCGAGATGAGCCATGGGGAGTTGAGCCTAGCCAAGAGCTGCCAAGAGGAACAGGCAACATCCGAGAGTAGCAAACCGAACTGGGAAGAGCTGAATTGAGACATGATGTGTCAAGAGGAGTGAAAAAATATGAACCAAACTGAACTGAGTGGAGACGAAGCAAGAAGAACTGCCACGAGCAGAGACAAATCAAGCCGAGTGGACCTGGAAAAAACAGGAAGGCCGGGAGAGGCAAAGGAGTGGCAGCCTCCCCAGGCACTGTCAGCTTCTCAAGTCATGTCAGCCTCCTCAAGCCTAGTCAGCTCCTTCAAGCCGTGTCAATCCTCCCAAGCCGTGTCAGCCCTCTCCAAGAAGTGTGTGCCCAACACCCCCCCCAGCAGCTGTGGCAGAGGGGCAGTGCCAACTTCAGTTCAAAACTGCAGCCATGGGACATTTCCAGCAGTGGCTTCAGGCAAGGTGCATGCTCTGGTGCTGCTGTTCTGTGCTGTGCCTGCCCGGACTCCTTATCTAGGACCCATACCCTATTGCACCCTTTGCCCTAAACGCGAATGGCACTGTAACCCCGGAACCAAATCCAATCCCCTATACCCAGGGCAAGACCTCAAAATCCTAATGGCACCCTAACGCCTAGGCCCGAAAGGCACTATAATCCCAGGCACAGACCCAAACCATTATCACCCCGGACGAAGACCCGAAACCCGAGACTCGAACACCTATCCCAGGACCAAGACCCAAACTCCTAAGGGCACCCTATTCACTATAGCCTAATGACACTCAAACCTCGGACCCAGACCCGTACCACTAACCCTGGACCCAGACCCAAACCCTAAGCAGTGCGTGTCCCCCCTGGCACTTGGGAGCAGGATGATGCCGGCAGCAGCTCCCAGCAGTGTCCTTGTTGCTCCTACGCGTCAGTCAGGCTGCAGTACTGAGTGCGGCCAAACGGCGGCGGCACTGAGACCCTCCACTCGGCTCGATTCAGATCGGTTCGGCTCCATTCTCCTCGGTTGGGCTTTACTGAGCTCTGGTTTTATCATTGCAGCTCCTCTTTCTCCTCTTGTCTCGATTCAGCCCTCTCAACTGAATTCAACTCCTCTGGGCTCATTCTGGCTTGTCACAGCTCGGCTTCGGCTTGGCTCCACTTGGCATGGCACGGCACAGCACAGCACAGCACACCTCGGCTCGCCTTGGCTTGGCTCGGCTCATCAGGAATCACATTGGTATGACACAACTCAGTTCTGATTGGTTCAACTCAGTTCAGCTCTTCTTGGCTCTGGTTGACTTTGCTTGGCTTGGTTCCCAATCGTGAGTGATCAGGAGTACCCAAGAGGAAACAATTGTAGCAAGGCGTAGCCAAGAGGAACTGAGTGGAGCTGAGAGTAGCAGAGAGGAGCCATGAGTAACCAAGAGGAGCCAAGAAATGTCGAGAGGAGTTGAGTGGAGCCGAGTGGAGGCAGGAGTAGCCGAGATGAGCCGTGGGGAGTTGAGCCTAGCCAAGAGCTGCCAAGAGGAACAGGCAACATCCGAGAGCAGCAAACCGAACTGGGAAGAGCTGAATTGAGACATGATGTGTCAAGAGGAGTGAAAAAATATGAACCAAACTGAACTGAGTGGAGACGAAGCAAGAAGAACTGCCACGAGCAGAGCCAAATCAAGCCGAGTGGACCTGGACAAAACAGGAAGGCCGGGAGAGGCAAAGGAGTGGCAGCCTCCCCAGGCACTGTCAGCTTCTCAAGTCATGTCAGCCTCCTCAAGCTTAGTCAGCTCCTTCAAGCCGTGTCAATCATCCCAAGCCGTGTCAGCCCTCTCCAAGCAGTGCGTGCCCAACAACCCCCCCAGCAGCTGTGGCAGAGGGGCAGTGCCAACTGCAGTTCAAAACTGCAGCCATGGGGCACTGCCAGCAGTGGCTTCAGGCAAGGTGCATGCTCTGGTGCTGCTGTTCTGTGCTGTGCATGCCTGCCCGAACGCCTTCTCTTGGACCCATACCCTATTGCACCCTAACCCCTAAACGCGAATGGCACTGTAACCCCGGAACCAAATCTAGTCCCCTATACCCAGGACAAGACCTGAACTCCTAATGGCACCCTAACGCCTAAGCCCGAAAGGCACTCTATCCCCAGGCACAGACCCAAACCACTATAACCCAGGACGAAGACCCGAAAGCCAAGACTCGAACACCCAGCCCAGGACCAAAACCCTAACTCCTAATGGCACCCTATCCGCTATAGCCTAATGACACTCTAAACTCGGACCCAGACCCGTACCACTAACCCTGGACCCACACCCGAACCCCTAAGATATTTGTGTTCCCCCTGGCCCTTGGCAGCAGGGTGGTGCCAGCAGCAGTTCCCAGCAGGGTCATTGTTGCTCCTACGCGACAGCCAGGCTGCAGTACTGAGTGCGGCCAAACGGCGGCGGCACTGAGACTCTCCACTCGGCTCGATTCGGATCGGTTTGACTCCACTGTCCTCGGTTGGGCTTTACTGAGCTCTGGTTGTATCATCTCAACTCCTCTTTCTCCTCTGGTCTCGATTCAGAACCCCTCAACTGAATTCAGCTCCTCTAGGCTCATTCTGGCTTGTCACAGCTCAGCTTCGGCGTGGCTCCACTCGGCATGGCACGGCACAGCACAGCACACCTCGGCTCGCCTTGGCTTGGCTCGGCTCATCAGGAATCACATTGGTATGACACAACTCAGTTCTGATTGGTTCAACTCAGTTCAGCTCTTCTTGGCTCTGCTTGACTTTGCTTGGCTTGGTTCCCAATCGTGAGTGATCAGGAGTACCAAAGAGGAAACAATTGTAGCAAGGAGTAGCCAAGAGGAACGGAGCGGAGCTGAGAGTAGCCGAGAGGAGCCAAGAGTAATCAAGAGAAGCCAAGAAATGTCGAGAGGAGTTGAGTGGAGCCGAGTGGAGGCAGGAGTAGCCGAGATGAGCCGTGGGGTGTTGAGCCTAGCAAACAGCTGTCAAGAGGAACAGACAACATCCGATAGCAGCCAGATGGAACTGAGAGAAGCTGAAGTGAGACATGATGTGTAAAGAGCAGTGAAAACGATATGAACCAAACTGAACTGAGTGGAGACGAAGCAAGAAGTACTGCTACGAGCAGAGCCAAATCAAGCTGAGTGGACCTGGACTGAACAGGAAGGCCGGGAGAGGCAAAGGAGTGGCAGCCTCTCCAGGCACTGTCAGCTTCTCTAGACTTGTCAGCCTTTTCAAGCCTAGCCAGCTCCTTCATGCAGTGTCAATCCTCCCAAGCCGTGTCAGCCCTCTCCAAGCAGTGCGTGCCCAACACAACTCCAGCAGCTGTGGCAGATGGGCAGTGCCATCTGCAGTTCAAAACTGCAGCCATGGGGCACTGCCAGCAGTGGCTTCAGGCAAGGTGCATGCTCTGGTGCTGCTGTTCTGTGCTATGCCTGCCCGGACTCCTTATCGAGGACCCATATCCTATTGCACCCTAACACCTACACGCGAAATGCACTGTAACCCCGGACCCAAATCCAATCCCCTATACCCAGGCCAAGACAGGAACTCATAATGGCACCCTAACGCCTAGGCCCGAAAGGCACTCTAACCCCAGGCACAGACCCAAATCATTATCACCCGGCATGAAGACCCAAAACCCAAGACTCGAACACCCAGTCCAAGACCAAGACCCAAACTCCTAATGGCACCCTATTCACTATAGCCTAATGACACTCAAACCTCGGACCCATATCCGTACCACTAACCCTGGACACAGACCCGAACCCCTAAGCAGTGCGTGTCCTCCCTGGCCCTTGGCAGAAGGTTGGTGCCAGCAGCAGTTCCCAGCAGGGTCATTGCTGCTCCTACGCGACAGCCAGGCTGCAGTACCGAGTGCGGCCACACGGCGGCGGCACTGAGACCCTCCACTCAGCTCGATTCGGATCGGTTTGGCTCCTTTCTCCTCGGATGGGCTTTACTGAGCTCTGGTTGTATCATCTCAGATTCTCTTTCTCCTCTTGTCTCGATTCAGCCCCTCTCAACTGAATTCAACACTTCTGGGCTCATTCTGGCTTGTCACAGCTCAGCTTCGGCGTGGCTCCACTCGGCATGGCACGGCACAGCACAGCACACCTCGGCTCGCCTTGGCTTGGCTCGGCTCATCAGGAATCACATTGGTACGACACAACTCAGTTCTGATTGGTTCAACTCAATTCGGCTCTTCTTGGCTCTGCTTGACTTTGCTACGCTTGGTTCCCAATCGTGAGTGATCAGGAGTACCCAAGAGGATGGCACTGTAACCCCGGAACCAAATACAATCCCCTATACCCAGGCCAAGACCTCAAAATCCTAATGGCACCCTAACGCCTAGGCCCGAAAGGCACTCTAACCCCAGGCACAGACCCAAACCATTATCACCCGGCACGAAGAACCGAAACCCAAGACTCGAACACCTAGCCCAGGACCAAGACCCAAACTCCTAATGGCACCCTAACCGCTATAGTCTAATGAAACTCAAACCTCGGACCCAGACCCATACCACTAACCCTGCACCCACACCCAAACCCCTAAGATATTTGTGTTCCCCCTGGCCCTTGGCAGCAGGGTGGTGCCAGCAGAAGTTCCCAGCAGGGTCATTGTTGCTCCTACGCGACAGCCAGGCTGCAGTACTGAGTGCGGCCACACGGCGGCGGCACCGAGACCCTCCACCCGGCTCGATTTGGATCGGTTTGGCTCCACTCTCCTCGGTTGGGCTTTACTGAGCTCTGGTTGTATCATCTCAGCTCCTCGTTCTCCTCTGGTATCGATTCCGCCCCTCTCAACTGAATTCAGCTTCTCTGGGCTCAGTCTGGCTTGTCACAGCTCGGCTTCGGCTTGGCTCCACTCGGCATGGCACGGCACAGCACAGCACAGCACACCTCGGCTCGTCTTGGCTTGGCTCGGCTCATCAGGAATCACATTGGTACGACACAACCCAGTTCTTATTGGTTCAACTCAGTTTGGCTCTTCTTGGCTCTGCTTGACTTTGCTTGGCTTGGTTCCCAATCGTGAGTGATCAGGAGTACCCAAGAGGAAACAATTGTAGCAAGGAGTAGCCAGGAGGAAGGGATTGGAGCTGAGAGGAGCCGAGAGGAGCCAAGAAATATCGAGAGGAGCTGAGTGGAGCCGAGTGGAGGCAGGAGCAGCCGAGATGAGCCGTGGGGAGTTGAGCCTAGCGAAGAGCTGCCAAGAGGAACAGGCAACATCCGAGAGAAGCCAAATCGAACTGGGAGGAGCTGAATTGAGACATGATGTGTCAAGAGGAGTGAAAAAATATGAACCAAACTGAACTGAGAGGAGACGAAGCAAGAAGTACTGCCACGAGCAGAGCCAAATCAAGCCGAGTGGACCTGGACTGAACAGGAAGGCCAGGAGAGGCAAAGGAGTGGCAGCCTCCCCAGGCACTGTCAGCTTCTCAAGTCATGTCAGCCTCCTCAAACCTAGTCAGCTCCTTCAAGCAGTGTCAATCCTCCCACGCCATGTCAGCCCTCTTCAAGCAGTGCGTGCCCAACACCCTCCCCCACCAGCTGTGGCAGAGGGGCAGTGCCAACTGCAGTTCAAAACTGCAGCCATGGGGCAGTGCCAGCAGTGGCTTCAGGCAAGGTGCATGCTCTGGTGCTGCTGTTCTGTGCTGTGCACGCCTGCCCGAACGCCTTCTCTTGGACCCATATCCTATTGCACCCTAACCCCTAAACGCGAATGGCACTGTAACCCCGGAACCAAATCTAGTCCCCTATACCCAGGACAAGACCTGAACTCCTAATGGCACCCTAACGCCGAAGCCCGAAAGGCACTCTATCCTCAGGCACAGACCCAAACCACTATAACCCCGGACGAAGACCCGAAAGGCAAGACTCGAACACCTAGCCCAGGACCAAAACCCTAACTCCTAATGGCACCCTATCCGCTATAGCCTAATGACACTCTAAACTCGGACCCAGACCCATACCAATAACCCTGGACCCACACCCGAACCCCTAAGATATTTGTGTTCCCCCTGGCCCTTGGCAGCAGGGTGGTACCAGCAGCAGTTCCCAGCAGGGTCATTGTTGCTCCTACGCGACAGCCAGGCTGCAGTACTGAGTGCGGCCAAACGGCGGCGGCACCGAGACCCTCCACCCGGCTCGATTCGGATCGGTTTGACTCCAATGTCCTCGGTTGGGATTTACTGAGCTCTGGTTGTATCATCTCAACTCCTCTTTCTCCTCTGGTCTCGATTCAGACCCCCTCAACTGAATTCAGCTCCTCTGGGCTCATTCTGGCTTGTCACAGCTCAGCTTCGGCTTGGCTCCACTCGGCATGGCAAGGCACAGCACAGCACACCTCGGCTCGCCTTGGCTTGGCTCGGCTCATCGGGAATCACATTGGTACGACACAACTCAGTTCTGATTGGTTCAACTCAGTTTGGCTCTTCTTGGCTCTGCTTGACTTTGCTTGGCTTGGTTCCCAATCGTGAGTGATCAGGAGCACCCAAGAGGAACCAATCGTAGCAAAGCGTAGCCAAGAGGAACTGAGTGGAGCTGAGAGTAGCCGAGAGGAGCCAAGAATAACCAAGAGGAGCCAAGAAATGTCGAGAGGAGTTGAGTGGAGCCAAGTAGAGGCAGGAGCAGCCGAGATGAGCCGTGGGGAGTTGAGCCTAGCCAAGAGCTGCCAAGAGGAACAGGCAACATCCGAGAGAAGCCAAATCGAACTGGGAGGAGCTGAATTGAGACATGATGTGTCAAGAGGAGTGAAAAAATATGAACCAAACTGAACTGAGTGGAGACGAAGCAAGAAGAACTGCCACGAGCAGAGCCAAATCAAGCCGAGTGGACCTGGACAAAACAGGAAGGCCGGGAGAGGCAAAGGAGTGGCAGCCTCCCCAGGCACTGTCAGCTTCTCAAGTCATGTCAGCCTCCTCAAACCTAGTCAGCTCCTTCAAGCCGTGTCAATCATCCCAAGCTGTGTTAGCCCTCTCCAAGCAGTGCGTGCCCAACACCCTCCCCCACCAGCTGTGGCAGAGGGACAGTGCCAACTGCAGTTCAAATCTGCAGCCATGGGGCAGTGCCAGCAGTGGCTTCAGGCAAGGTGCATGCTCTGGTGCTGCTGTTCTGTGCTGTGCACGCCTGCCCGAACGCCTTCTCTTGGACCCATACCCTATTGCACCCTAACCCCTAAACGCGAATGGCACTGTAACCCTGGAACCAAATCTAGTCCCCTATACCCAGGACAAGACCTGAACTCCTAATGGCACCCTAACGCCGAAGCCCGAAAGGCACTCTATCCCCAGGCACAGACCCAAACCACTATAACCCCGGACGAAGACCCGAAAGCCAAGACTCAAACACCCAGCCCAGGACCAAAACCCTAACTCCTAATGGCACCCTATCCGCTATAGCCTAATGACACTCTAAACTCGGACCCAGACCCGTACCACTAACCCTGGACACAGACCCGAAACCCTAAGCATTGCGTGTCCCCCCTGTCCCTTGGCAGCAGGATGATGCCAGCAGCAGTTCCCAGCAGGGTCATTGTTGCTCATACGCGACAGCCAGGCTGCAGTAACGAGTGCGGCCACACGGCGGCGGCACTGAGACCCTCCACTCAGCTCGATTCGGCTCGGTTTGGCTCCGCTCTCCTCGGTTGGGTTTTACTGAGCTCTGGTTGTATCATCTCAGCTCCTCTTTCTCCTCTTGTCTTGATTCAGCCCATCTCAACTGAATTCAACTCCTCTGGGCTCAGTCTGGCTTGTCACAGCTCAGCTTCAGCTTGGCTCCACTCGGCATGGCATGGCACAGCACAGCACACCTCGGCTCGCCTTGGCTTGGCTCGGCTCATCAGGAATCACATTGGTACGACACAACTCAGTTCTGATTGGTTCAACTCAATTCGGCTCTTCTTGGCTCTGCTTGACTTTGCTTGGCTTGGTTCCCAATCGTGAGTGGTCAGGAGTACCCAAGAGGAAACAATTGTAGCAAGCAGTAGCCAAGAGGAACGGATTGGAGCTGAGAGTAGCCGAGGGGAGCCAAGAGTAATCAAGAGAAGCCAAGAAATGTCGAGTGCAGTTGAGTGGAGCCGAGTGGAGGCAGGAGTCGCCGAGATGAGCCGTGGAGAGGTGAGCCTAGCCAAGAGCTGCCAAGAAAAACAGACAACATCCGAGAGGAGCCAGATGGAACTGAGAGGAGCTGAATTGAGACATGATGTGTCAGGAGGAGTGAAAACGATATGCACCAAACTGAACTGAGTGGAGACGAAGCAAGAAGTACTGCTTCGAGCAGAGCCATATCAAGCCGAGTGGACCTGGACTGAACAGGAAGGTCAGGAGAGGCAAAGGAGAGGCAGGCTCCCCAGGCACTGTCAGCTTCTCAAGTCATGTCAGCCTCCTCAAGCCTAGTCAGCACCTTCAAGCAGTGTCAATCCTCCCAAGCCGTGTCAGCCCTCTCCAAGCAGTGCGTGCACAACACCCCCCCAGCAGCTGTGGCCGAGGGGCAATGCCAACTGCAGTTCAGAACTGCAGCCATGGGGCACTGCCAGCAGTGGCTTCAGGCAAGGTGCATGCTCTGGTGCTGCTGTTCTGTGCTGTGCCTGCCCGGACTCCTTATCTTGGACCCATACCCTATTGCACCCTAACCCCAAATTGCGAATGGCACTGTAACCCCGGAACCAAATCCAATCCCCTATACCCAGGCCAAGACCTGAACTCCTAATGGCACCCTAACGCCTAGGCCCGAAAGGCACTATAACCCCAGGCACAGACCCAAACCATTACCACCCCGCACGAAGACCCGAAAGCCAAGACTCGAACACCTAGCCCAGGACCAAGACCCAAACTCCTAATGGCACTCTAACCGCTATAGCCTAATGACACTCAAACCTCGGACCCAGACCCGTACCACTAACCCTGAAGCCACATCCGAACCCCTAAGATATTTGTGTTCCCCCTGGCCCTTGGCAGCAGGGTGGTGCCAGCAGCAGTTCCCAGCAGGGTCATTGTTCCTCCTACGCGACAGCCAGGCTGCAGTAACGAGTGCGGCCACATGGCGGCGGCACTGAGACCTTCCACTCAGCTCGATTCAGATCGGTTAGGCTCCATTCTCCTCGGTTGGGCTTTACTGAGCTCTGGTTGTATCATCTCAACTCCTCTTTCTCCTCTGGTCTCGATTCAGCCCCTCTCAACTGAATTGAGCTCCTCTGGGCTCATTCTGACTTGTCACAGCTCAGCTTCGGCTTGGCTCCACTTGGCATGGCACGGCACAGCACAGCACACCTCGGCTCACCTTGGCTTGGCTCGGCTCATCAGGAATCACATTGGTATCACACAACTCAGTTCTGATTGGTTCAACTCAGTTCAGCTCTTCTTGGCTCTGCTTGACTTTGCTTGGCTTTGTTCCCAATCGTGAGTGATCAGGAGAATCCAAGAGGGAACAATTGTAGCAAGGAGTAGCCAAGAGGAACGGAGCGGAGCTGAGAGTAGCCGAGAGGAGCCCAGAGAAACCAAGAGGAGCCAAGAAATGTCGAGAGGAGTTGAGTGGAGCCGAGTGGAGGCAGGAGTAGCCGAGATGAGCCGTGGGGAGTTGAGCCTAGCAAACAGCTGCCTAGTGGAACAGACATCATCCGAGAGCAGCCAAATCGAATTGGGAGGAGCTGAATTGAGTCATGATGTGTCAAGAGGAGTGAAAACGATATGCACCAAACAGAACTGAGTGGAGATGAAGCAAGAAGAACTGCCACGAGCAGAGCCAAATCAAGCCGAGTGGACCTGGACTGAACAGGAAGGCCAGGAGAGGCAAAGGAGTGGAAGCCTCCCCAGGCACTGCCAGCTTCTCAAGTCATGTCAGCCTCCTCCAGCCTAGTCAGCTCCTTCAAGCAGTGTCAATCCTCCCAAGCCGTGTTAGCCCTCTCCAAGGAGTGCGTGCCCAACACCACCCCCAGCAGCTGTGGCAGAGGGGCAGTGCCAACTGCAGTTCAAAACTGCAGCCATGGGGCAGTGCCAGCAGTGGCTTCAGGCAAGGTGCATGCTCTGGTGCTGCTGTTCTGTGCTGTGCACGCCCGGACTCCTTCTCTTGGACCCATATCCTATTGCACCCTAACCCCTAAACGCGAATGGCACTGTAACCCCGGAACCAAATCCAATCCCCTATAACCAGGCCAAGACCTGAACTCCTAATGGCACCCTAACGCCTAAGCCCGAAAGGCACTCTAACCCCAGGCACAGACCCAAACCATTATCACCCCGGACGAAGAACCGAAACCCAAGACTCGAACACCTAGCCCAGGACCAAGACCCAAACTCCTAATGGCACCCTAACCGCTATAGCCTAATGACACTCAAACCTCGGACCCAGACTCGTACCACTAACCCTGGACCCACACCCGAACCCCTAAGATATTTGTGTTCCCACTGGCCCTTAGCAGCAGGATGATGCCAGCAGCAGTTCCCAGCAGGGTCATTGTTGCTCCTACGCGTCAGCCAGGCTGCAGTAACGAGTGTGGTCACACGGCGGCAGCACTGAGACCCTCCACTCAGCTCGATTCGGATCGGTTTGGCTCCACTCTCCTCGGTTGGGTTTTACTGAGCTCTGGTTGTATCATCTCAGCTCCTCTTTCCCCTCTTTTCTCAATTCAGCACGTCTCAACTGAATTCAGCTCCTCTGGGCTCAGTCTGGCTTGTCACAGCTCAGCTTCGGCTTGGCTCCATGCGGTCAAAGAGCATCCGCAAAAGTCTAAAATCTTGTTCACCTCTAAAAGCTACTTCCGGGGAAATGTCTCACCCTGCCGTTTCGCCTTCTCTCAATATTGTTAAAGAACATATATTAAGAAGGTCTGCTCATGCTGCAGTGATCACCGATCCCTGTTTTCTTGCTCATCTTTCTCGGCTGCACGGACTCTTTACATGCACAGGTGGATCCTTCTGCGAACTGCTTATGTAGAACTGTGTTACCACAGCAGTCAGCAGTTCCACAGCACAGCGCGTGACCGGCACTCTCTTCTGTCTTCTCCAGAGAGAACAGAGCCAAAGCCCTCGACTGTAAGGCGTCCAGGGCTTGCTCGTCTATGAATAGCTGCAAGAGAAAAAAGGATTTATCTAGCAAAGATCTTCCTCTCCCGAAGTATTGTGAATACAGGGAAATGGAGGATGTGTACTTGCTTCGTTGAGCAGCCTTCACAGTCTTTCCGGGGCTTTCTCAGCAGGTTCCGGCTGCAAGGATTCCTTTCGTGCAGAGGTAGTGCCTTCTCATACCGGCTAGCGCTGTAAACTGAAGCTTGGCTAAACGCTGCCTCTGGCCGCAGCTCCACAGACATTCCGACGGTCTGCTCCTTGCCTCCCAGAGGAACATTCATGAGATGCTTCAAGCATCTCGTCAAAGAGCATCCGCAAAAGCCTAAAATCTCGCTCACGTCTAAAAGGGAAATATATCACCTTGCCATTTCATCAGCTACCAATGTATTTAAAAGACAGATTATCAGATGATCTGCTTGTGCTTCAAGGAAAACCGATCCCCTCTTTCCTGTGCGTTCTCATTAGTCTCAGCTGCACCGACTCTTTACAGGCACAGGTAGATCCTTCTGCAAACAGCTTGTGCAGAAACTTCTTATGACACCAGGCAGCGGTCCGCAGCACAGTCTGTGACCTGCACTCTCGTGTCTTCTCTAGAGGACAGAGACAAACCTCTCGACTGTGAGGCGTCCAGGGCTTACTCATCAGTCAATAGCTGCTAGAGGAGAATGGATTTACCGGCAGTGTCTTCCTCTCCCGTAGTCTTCTAAATACAAGGAATCGGAGGATTCCAGTGCATTCTCGTCTGCCTCGTTTGCACGGACTCTTTACATGCACAAGTACATCCTTCTGCAAACGGCTTGTGCAGAAACTTGTTACGACACCAGGCAACGGTTCCACAGCACAGTCTGTAACCGGCAATCTCTTGTGTCTTCTGCTGTGAAAAGTAGAGTTATTGCCCTCGACTCTAAGGCGTCCTAGGCTTGCTCGTCTATGAATAGCTGCTAGAGGAGAAAGGATTTGCCTGGCAGGGTCTTTTTCTCCTGCAGCCTTGTCAATTCAGAAAAACGGAGGATGTGCTCTTGCTTCGTTGAGCAGTCTTCAAACTGTTTCACGGACTTTCTCAGCAGGCTCCGGCTGCAAGGATTCCTTTCGTGCAGAGGTAGCGCCTTCTCATAACGGCTAGCGCTGTAAAGTGAAGTTTGTCAAAACGCTGCCTCTGGCCGCGGCTCCACAGACATTCCGACGGTCTGCTCCTTGCCTCCCAGAGGAACAGTCACGAGCGGCTTCTAGCACCACGTCAAAGAGCATCCGCAAAAGCCTAAAATCTTGCTCACTTTTGAAAGCTACAACCAGGGAAATATATCACCTCGCCATTTCATCAGCTACAAATATATTTAAAGAACATATCAAATTATCTGCATGTGCTTCAATGAAGACCGATCCTTTTTTTCCCGTGCGTTGTCATCAGTCTTGGCTGCACCGACTCTTTACATGCACAGGTAAGAGCTTTCTGCGAACCGTTTGTGAAGAATTGTATTACCACATCAATCAGCGTTTCGACAGCACAGTCTGTGACCGGCCAACTCTTGTGTCTTCTGCTGTAAAAAGGAGAGCCAATACCCTTAACTGTAAGGTGTCCAGGGCTTGCTTGTCTATGAATAGCTGCTAGAGGAAAAAGGGTTTACCTGGCAGGATCTTCGTCTCTCGCAGTCTTGTAAATTCAGAGTAACGGAGGATGTGCTCTTGCTTCGTTGAGCAGTCTTCACACTGTTTCAGGGGCTTTCTCAGCAGGCTCCGGCTGCAAGGATTTCTTTTTGTCCAGAGGTAGCGCCTTCTCTTACCGACTAGTGCACCTTGCCTCCGAGAGGAACAGTCAAGAGAGGCTTCTAGCGTCACATCAGAGCGCATCGGCAGGAGCCTAAAATTTTGCTAACGCGGAAAAGCTACTACCGGGGATATGTTTCACCCTGCCATTTCATCAGCTACCAATGTATTTAAAGGACTACTTTTTAGATGATCTGCTTGTGCTTCAACGAAGACCGATCCCTCTTTCCTGTGTATTCTCATCAGTCTCTGCTTCGTGGACACTTTACGTGCACAGGTAGATCCTTCTGCGAACTGCCTGTGCAGAAACGTGTTACAATATCAGACTCGATGTCCTGATGTCCCTGTCACCCCTAAACACTAATGCCACTAATGCCCAGACCCGAACACCTAAAACCCCAAAACCCCGACCCAGAATGTTAATGGCACACAAACCCCTAAAACCTAATGGCTCTTTAACCCAGGCCCCAGACCAGAACCAATAACCCCGGAGCCATACACCAACTCCTAATGGCAGCCTATCCCCTAAACACTAATTGCACTCTAACCCCGGACTTAGGCCCCAACCCCTATCCCGATACCCTGACCCGAAACCCTAACAGAACCTGAACTTCTAATGGCTTTCTAACCCCTAAACTCTGATGGCACTGTAACCCCAGACCCAGACCCGAACTAGAAAGGCAAACAAAAACCTAAGACCTAATGGCAATCCAACCCCGGATTCAGACTACAACCCCTAAGACCAGAGCCAGACTCGAACACCTAAGCCTGGATCATAACCTGAGTTATCCTTAGATCCAGACCTGAAACCCTCATGGCACTCTAAATCCTAATTGCACTCCAACACCAAACACAGACCTGAACCCCTAACTTTCCGGACCCAGACCTGAACCAATAACCCAGGACTCAGACACGAACCCCTAACGCCGCACCCAGACCAAAAAAACACTCACCCCAAGCCAATACCAGAACACCTCACCCTGGACCCAGACATGAACTTCTAACCACACATCCAGAATCAAACCCCTAACACCATGGATCTAGACTTGAAAACCTAACGCTGCACCCAGACCCCAAACCCCCATCTCCAGACCCAGAGCAGAAATGCTAATTACACCCAAACCACTCAACCTTGGACCCAAATCCCATCCCCTATAACCAGGCCAAGACCTAAACTCCTAATGGCACCCTAACGCCTAAGCCCGAAAGGCACTCTAACCCCAGGCACAGACCCAAACAATTATCACCCCAGACGAAGACTGGAAACCTAGCCCAGGACCAAGAACCAAACTCCTGATAGCACCCTTACCCCTAAACCCTAATTGTGCTATAACCCCGGACCCAGACCGGAAACCCTAAAAACCTGACATGGACCAAAACCCCAAATCCCCAACAGAGACCCAGAATGTTAACGGCACACAAACCCCTAAAACCTAATGGCACTTTAACCTAGGACCCAGACCAGAACCCCTAACCCCGGACCCAGACCCGATCTCCTAATGGCACCCTAAACCCTAAAGGCACTCTAACCCCGGACTTAGGCCCCAACCCCTAAACTGAGACCCTGACCGGAAACCCTAACCCCTCACCCACACCTGAACTCCTAATGGCTTTCTATCGCCTAAACCCTATTCGAATTCTAACCCTGGACTGAGACCCGAATGGCTAACCCAGAACCCAGACCCGCACCCCAAACCACGGACCCAGACCCAAACTCCTAATGGCACCCTAACCGCTATAGCTTAATGACACTCAAACCTCATACCCAGACCCGTACCACTAACCCTGGACCCAGATGCGAAACCCTTAGCAGTGTGTGTCCCCCCTGGCCCTTGGCAGCAGGGTGGTGCCAGCAGCAGTTCCCAGCAGGGTCATTGTTGCTCCTACGCGACAGCCAAGCTGCAGTACCGCGTGCGGCCACACGGCGGCGGCACTGAGACCCTCCACTCGGCTACATTCGGATCAGATTAGCTCCACTCTCCTCGGTTGGGCTTTACTGAGCTCTGGTTTTATCATCTCAGCTCCTCTTTCTCCTCTTTTCTCGATTCAGCTCCTCTCAACTTAATTCAGCTCCTCTGGGCTCATTCTGACTTTTCACAGCTCGGCTTCTGCTTGGCTCCACTAGGCATGGCACGGCACAGCACAGCACAGCCCAGCACCCCTTGGCTCGCCTTGGCTTTGCTCCGCTCATCAGGAATCACATTAGCACAACACAACTCAATTCTGATTGGTTCAACTCAGTTTGGCTCCTCTTGGATTGGCTTGACTTTGCTTGGCTTGGCTCCCAACCGTGACTGATCACGACTACCCAAGAGGAACCAATTGTAGCAAAGAGTAACCAAGAGGAACTGAGTGGAGCTGAGAGTAGCCGAGAGGAGCCAAGAGAAACCAAGAGGAGCCAAGAAATGTCGAGTGGAGTTGAGTGGCGCCGAGTGGAGGCAGGAGTAGTCGAGATGAGCCCAGGGGAGTTGAGCCTAGCCAAGAGCTGCCAAAAGGAACAGACAACAGCCGAGAGCAGCCAAATCGAACTGAGAGGAGCTGAATTGAGACATGATGTGTCAATAGGAAGGAAAACGATATGCACCAAACAGAACTGAGTGGAGATGAAGCAAGAAGAACTGACACGAGCAGAGCCAAATAAGCCGAGTGGACGTGAACTGAAGAGGAAGGCCGGGAGAGGCAAACGTGTGGCAGCCTCCCCAGGCACTGTCAGATTCTAAAGTCATGTCAGGCTCCTCAAGCCTAGAAAGCTCCTTCAATTAGTGTCAATCCTCCCAAGTCCTGTCCGCCCTCTCCAAGCAGTGTGAGCCCAAAAACCCCCCTCCCCCAGCAGTTGTGGCAGAGGGGCAGTGCCAACTGCAGTTCAAATCTGCAGCCATGGGGCAGTGCCAGCAGTGACTTCAGGAAAGGTGCAGGCTCTGGTGCTGCTGTTCTGTGCTGTGCACGCCTGCCTGAACTCCTTCTCTTGGACCATACTCTATTGCACCCTAACCCCTAAACGCGAATGGCACTGTAACCCCGGACCCAAATCCAATCCCCTATACCCAGGCCAAGACCTGAACTCCTAATGGCACCCTAACGCCTAAGCCCGAAAGACACTCTAATCCCAGGCACAGACCCAAACCATTATCATCCCGGAGGAAAAACCGAAACCCAAGACTAAAACACCTAGATCAGTACCAAGACCCAAACTCCTAATGGCACCCTAACCGCTATAGCCTTATGACACTCAAACCTCGGACCCAAACCCGTACCACTAACCCTGCACCCAGAACCGAACCCCTTAGCAGTGTGTGTGTCCTTCCTGGCCCTTGGCAGCAGGGTGGTGCCAGCAGCAGTTCCCAACAGGGTCATTGTGCTCCTACACGACAGCCAGGGTGCAGTACCGCGTGCGGCCACACGGCGGCGGCACTGAGACCCTCCACTCGGCTCGATTTGGATCAGATTAGCTCCACTCTCCTCGGTTGGGCTTTACTGAGCTCTGGTTGTATCATCTCAGCTCCTCTTTCTCCTCTTGTCTTGATTCAGCTCCTCTCAACTTAATTCAGCTCCTCTGGGCTCAGTCTGGCTTGTCACAGCTCGGCTTCGGCTTGGCTCCTCTCGGCATGGCAAGGCACAGCACAGCACAGCACACCTCGGCTCGCCTTGGCTTGGCTCGGCTCATCAGGAATCACATTGGTATGACACAACTCAGTTCTGATTGGTTCAACTCAGCTTGGCTCCTCTTGGCTCGGCTTGACTTTCCTTGGCTCGGTTCCCAACCGTGACTGATCACGACTACCCAAGAGGAACCAATTGTAGCAAAGAGTAGCCAAGAGGAACTGAGGGGAGCTGAGAGTAGACGAGAGGAGCCAAGAGAAACCAAGAGGAGCCAAGAAATGTCGAGTGGAGTTGAGTGGAGCCGAGTGGAGGCAGGAGTAGCCGAGAGGAGCCCAGGGGAGTTGAGTCTAGCCAAGAGCTGCCAAAAGGAACAGACAACAGCCGAGAGCAGCCAAATCGAACTGAGAGGAGCTGAATTGAGACATGATGTGTCAAGAGGAGTGAAAACGATATGCACCAAACAGAACTGAGTGGAGATGAAGCAAGAAGAACTGACACGAGCAGAGCCAAATCAAGCCGAGTGGACCTGAACTGAAGAGGAAGGCCGGGAGAGGCAAATGTGTGGAAGCCTCCCCAGGCACTGTCAGTTCTCAAGTCATGTCAGCCTCCTCAAACCTAGAAAGCTCCTTCAAGCAGTGTCAATCCTCCCAAGTCATGTCAGCCCTCTCCAAGCAGTGCGTGCCAACCAACCCCCCTCCTCCAGCAGCTGTGGCAGAAGGGCAGAGCCAACTGCAGTTCAAAACTGCAGCCATGGGGCAGTGCCAGCAGTGGCTTCAGGCAAGGTGCAGGCTCTGGTGCTGCTGTTCTGTGCTGTGCACGCCTGCCCGAACTCCTTATCTTGGACCCATACCCTATTGCACCCTAACCCCTAAATGCGAATGGCACTGTAACCCCGGATCCAAATCCAATCCCCTATACCTAGGCCAAGACCTGAACTCCTAATGGCACCCTAACGCCTAAGCCCGAAAGGCACTCTAACCCCAGGCACAGACCCAAACCATTATCACCCCGGATGAAGACCCGAAAGCCAAGACTCGAACACCTAGCCCAGGACCAAGACCCAAACTCCTAATGGCACCCTAACCGCTATAGCCTAATGACACTCAAACCTCGAACCCAGACCCGTACCACTAACCCTGGACCCAGACGCGAACCCCTTAGCAGTGCGTGTCCCCCCTGGCCCTTGGCAGCAGGGTGGTGCCAGCAGCAGTTCCAAGCAGGGTCATTGTTGCTCCTACGCGACAGCCAGGCTGCAGTACCGCGTGCGGCCAGACGGCGGCGGCACTGAGACGCTCCACTCGGCTCGATCAGGATCAGATTATCTCCACTCTCTTCGGTTGGGCTTTACTGAGCTCTGGTTGTATCATCTCAGCTCCTCTTTCTCCTCTTGTCTTGATTCAGCTCCTCTCAACTTAATTCAACTCCTCCGGGCTCAGTCTGGCTTGTCACAGCTTGGCTTCGGCTTGGCTCCACTTAGCATGGCACGGCACAGCACAGCACAGCACACCTCGGCTCGCCTTGGCTTGGCTCCGCTCATCAGGAATCAGATTGGTACGACACAATTCAGTTCTGATTGGTTCAACTCAGTTTGGCTCCTCTTGGCTCGGCTTGACTTTGCTTGGCTTGGCTCCCAACCGTGACTGATCACGACTACCCAAGAGGAACCAATTGTAGCAAAGAGTAGCCAAGAGGAACTGAGTGGAGCTGAGAGTAGCCGAGAGGAGCCAAGAGAAACCAAGAGGAGCCAAGAAATGTCGAGTGGAGTTGAGTGGCGCCGAGTGGAGGCAGGAGTAGCCGAGATGAGCCCAGGGGAGTTGAGTCTAGCCAAGAGCTGCCAAAAGGAACAGACAACAGCCGAGAGCAGCCAAATTGAACTGAGAGGAGCTGAATTGAGACATGATGTGTCAAGAGGAGTGGAAACGATATGCACCAAACTGAACTGAGTGCAGATGAAGCAAGAAGAACTGACACGAGCAGAGCCAAATCAAGCCGAGTGGACCTGAACTGAAGAGGAAGGCCGGGAGAGGCAAATGTGTGGCAGCCTCCCCAGGCACTCTCAGATTCTAAAGTCATGTCAGCCTCCTCAAGCCTAGAAAGCTCATTCAAGCAGTGTCAATCCTCCCAAGTCATGTCAGCCCTCTCCAAGCAGTGCGTGCCCAACAATCCCCCCTCCCCCAGCAGCTGTGGCAGAGGGGCAGTGCCAACTGCAGTTCAAATCTGCAGCCATGGGGAAGTGCCAACAGTGGCTTCAGGCATGGTGCAGGCTCTGGTGCTGCTGTTCTGTGCTGTGCACGCCTGCCCGAACGCCTTATCTTGGTCCCATACCCTATTGCACCCTAACCCCTAAGCGCGAATGGCACTGTAACCCCGGACCCAAATCCAATCCCCTATACCCAGGCCAAGACCTGAACTCCTAATGGCACCCTAACGCCTAAGCCTGAAAGACACTCTAACCCCAGGCACAGACCCAAACCATTATCACCCCACACGAAGACCCGAAAGCCAAGACTCGAACACCTAGCCCAGGACCAAGACCCAAACTCCTAATGGCACCCTAACCGCTATAGCCTAATGACACTCAAACCTCGAACCCAGACCCGTACCACTAACCCTGCACCCACACCAGAATCCCTTAGCAGTGTGTGTGTGTCCCTGGCCCTTGGCAGCAGGGTGGTGCCAGCAGCAATTCCCAAAAGGGTCATTGTTGCTCCTACACGACAGCCAGGGTGCAGTACCGCGTGCGGCCAGACAGCGGCGGCACTGAGACCCTCCACTCGGCTCGATCCGGATCAGAAAAGCTCCACTCTCCTCGGTTGGGCTTTACTGAGCTCTGGTTGTATCATCTCAGCTCCTCTTTCTCCTCTTGTCTTGATTCAGCTCCTCTCAACTTAATTCAGCTCCTCTGGGCTCAGTCTGACTTTTCAAAGTTTGGCTTCGGCTTGGCTCCACTTAGCATGGCACGGCACAGCACAGCACAGCACAGCACACCTCGGCTCGCCTTGGCTTGACTCGGCTCATCAGGAATCACATTGGTACAACACAACTCAGTTCTGATTGGTTCAACTCAGCTTGGCTCCTCTTGGCTCGGCTTGACTTTCCTTGGCTCGGTTCCCAACCGTGAGTGATCACGACTACCCAAGAGGAACCAATTGTAGCAAAGAGTAGCCAAGAGGAACTGAGTGGAGCTGAGAGTAGCCGAGAGGAGCCAAGAGAAACCAAGAGGAGCCAAGAAATGTCGAGTGGAGTTGAGTGGAGCCGAGTGGAGGCAGGAGTAGCCGAGATGAGCCCAGGGGAGTTGAGTCTAGCCAAGAGCTACCAAAAGGAACAGACAACAGCCGAGAGCAGCCAAATCGAACTGAGAGGAGCTGAATTGAGACATTATGTGTCAAGAGTAGTGAAAACGATATGCACCATAGTGAACGGAGTGGCGATGAAGCAAGAAGAACTGACACGAGCAGAGCCAAATCAAGCCGAGTGGACCTGAACTGAAGAGGAAGGCCGGGAGAGGCAAATGTGTGGCAGCCTCCCCAGGCACTGTCAGCTTCTCACGTCATGTCGGCCTCCTCAAGCCTAGAAAGCTCCTTCAAGCAGTGTCAATCCTTCCAATCCATGTCAGCCCTCTGCAAGCAGTGCGTGGCCAAACCCCCCCCCAGCAGCTGTGGCAGAGGGGCAGTGCCAACTGCAGTTCAAAACTGCAGCCATGGGACATTGCCAGCAGTGGCTTCAGGCAAGGTGCAGTCTCGGGTGCTGCTGTTCTGTGATATGCACGCCTGCCCCAACTCCTTCTCTTGGACCCATACCCTATTGCACCCTAACCCCTAAATGCGAATGGCACTGTAACCCCGGATCCAAATCCAATCCCCTATACCCAGGCCAAGACCTGAACTCCTAATGGCACCCTAACGCCTAAGCCCGAAAGGCACTATAACCCCAGGCACAGACCCAAATCATTATCACCCCGGAGGAAGAACCGAAACCCAAGACTCAAACACCCAGCCCAGGACCGAGACCCAAACTCCTAATGGCAGCCTAACCGCTATAGCCTAATGACACTCAAACCTCGAACCCAGACCCGTACCACTAACCCTGGACCCACACCCGAACCCCTTAGCAGTGCGTGTCCCCCCTGGCCCTTGGCAGCAGGGTGGTGCCAGCAGCAGTTCCAAGCAGGGTCATTGTTGCTCCTACGCGACAGCCAGGCTGCAGTACCGCGTGCGGCCAGACGGCGGCGGCACTGAGACGCTCCACTCGGCTCGATTCAGATCAGTTCAGTTCCACTCTCCTCGGTTGGGCTTTACTGAGCTCTGGTTGTATCATCTCAGCTCCTCTTTCTCCTCTTGTCTCGATTCAGCTCCTCTCAACTTAATTCAGCTCCTCTGGGCTCAGTCTGGCTTGTCACAGCTCAGCTTCGGCTTGGCTCCACTCGGCACGGCACGGCACGGCACAACACAGCACTCCCAAACTCCTAATGGCACCCTAACCCGTAAACACAAATGGCACTCTAACCTCGGGCACAGACTGGAAACACTAAAGGCTGACCCCGACCAAAACCCCAAAACCCCGACCCAGACCCAGAATGTTAATGGCACGCAAACCCCTAAAACCTAATGGCACTTTAATCCAGGACCCAGACCATAACCGCTAACCCCGGACCCAGACCCAAACTCCTAATGGCACCCTGACCCCTAAACCCTAAATGCACTCTTAGCCCGGACTTAGGTCCCAGCCCCTAACCTGAGACCCTGACCGGAACCCCTAACCCCTCACCCACCCCTGAACTCCTAATGGCTTTCTAACCCCTAAACCCTATTGGCATTCTAACCCTGGACCGAGACTCGAATGGCTAACCCAGAACCCAGACCCGCACCCCGAACCACGGACCCTGACCCAAACTCCTAATGGCACCCTAACTGCTATACCCTGCCAACACTCAAAGCTCAGACCCAGACCCGTACCGCTAACACTGGACCTAGACCCAAACCCTTAAACCCAGACCCAGGAACAGTCACGAGAGGCTTCTAACACCACATCAGAGTGCATCCGCAGGAGATTAAAATCTTGCTCAGTTCTAAAAGCTACTACCGGGGAAGCTACTGCCGTTTCTCCTTATCTCGATATTGTTAAAGAACATATATACAGGAGCAGCAGATTCACAATGAATGTTCTGCTGCAGGGTACTCATCCCAATGGTAAGAAACCAGATTTTAATAATATTTGCATTAACAAGAATGTGAAGTAATCCCAGCAAAATCATGGCATTTATCCTGGATTTTTATCAGTATCAAAGAAAGCAAAATCTTTCTGATTTATGTCAAGAGCTTTCTTTACTGTAATGACTAAGCCAGCCCTGCATTGCAGCTTCCCATTCTGCAGGCTTAAGGATGCCCTTCTTTTCTTTAGCACAGGGTTTGGCAATTTCATTTCTTGGCCCAGTGGTAAGCACTGTGTCCTTCCCTTCAGAGATGGTGGCCACTTTCCTGATTGGAATTCTTGATTTTATGTTCAGCTTTAGTACATGTAAGAGTAACTTAATGGGAGGTGTTGAACACAACACGTTTTAAGCCTCGCATGGTATCACTGCTGGGGCCGCAGTAATCAGGCATTTATATTTGAAAGAAAGAAGGTATAAAAGAAATAAACAAGTAGAGGAGTGGAAAGAGGGTTGCAACTTGTATGGGAGAGGCAAGAAGAAGAGGTACAGTGAAAAATTGAAGTGACGGGGTGGGGCATTAGATGATGCAGACGGGTGCCTGGAGTTCTTCCAAATCCCATCAGAAGACGACCTGTCCCAGAACTCTGACCCCAAGGACGGTGGCATTAAAAATCTGTCTAGCAAATCAATCTCAAGTCAGTACTGGGAGTAAAAGGCATGTTGTAAGGTGAAGTCAAAAGACCTAGATGGACAGATGTGAATACCAAATGCACACGAGAGTTGGCAAAAGGCTTTCAATGTGGTGACTGGGACATGAGCCTGGGAGAGCAGTACAAGGGAGAGCAGCACAGGAAACACTGTGCTCTCTAAATGTGTCAGTCTCAGTGAGGTGACAGCTGTCAAGGGAGATGACAGCCTGATGGACTGTCACCTGCACTAACAGACACATGAGCTCTGCTTATTATGGAAGATTTTGTTTTAATGATGCGCTGGGTATTTCCTGTTTTCCAGAATCTGAGGGAGTTGGTATAAATTCTGATCTCTGTTAGATGCTGTTAGTGGTTTCCACTGTAATCAAAAATCCTTTTATGTCTCGTCAGAAGCATGACTTGGCACTAGCTCCATTGGTCTCACTGGAGCTGGTCTTCTCTGAGTAGAATCGGAAGGACTCTCTAGGCACAAATGCTTGCAAGAGCAGGGCGTGCTCACATAACCTGGGGATGACACTCTTGTGGCCTCAAGTTAGTGTAGCCGAGCAGTTTGGAGAATCCAGTAATTTTTCTTCCTTTCTTTTCTGCTGTGTCCTCCATGGAGTTGAGGAGAGGCTGAACTGCAGTGCTAACCACTAATTCAGAAGATATTGCCTAAACCTCTGCTTTATTAAACCATTCAGTTCTGCACAAGGATTAAAAAACTCACTGCCAAAACATGCCTGTTCCACTCAACGTGCTCGCTGACAGGGAAGAGCAAGCAGCCTTGGAAATGCATTGTTCATCATCAGACAGACCAGGCAGCGAGACATCTCCTATTCCCAGCAATGTCTGGAGCAGATTATCAGGCCATCAGTGTTTTGTTGATGCTGCTGTGTCTTTTTTTCCTGCCAAAGAAGTGATAGCAAAGAGGGCCCTGGTGCTTGTTTAGTTCTGTCATAGCAAGAAAAGGCACAGGACCATACCTCATTCTTGGTTTATTATTCAGTTCATTCTTCCTATATATTTCTTTGTTTTGTGTGAGAATTTAGCCCTCTAGAAGTATCAGCAAACATTTCTGCACCCCTGCAGAGTCAGTTCAGTGCAGGCAGCTTCTAGGTCCTGGCTCTGTCTTGGAAGGATTCAAACTTTTATACCTGACCTGCCATCCCACATTTAGCCCCTGCCTTCTCTGCAAGCATCTCCAGATGCTCTCTGCAGCTGTGATCCCACAATCATTGTACAAGATCAATACAATCCCAGTTCTTCCGGCAGGACAAATTTGATTCTTGCACTCGTTACACATGGCTGCATCTCTATTGGATTCACCCATGCACAGAGTTCAGAGTTTATGGCAGTTTACACTTTTATGTCAGCTTACACGCTGCCTGTGGGAGAACAAGCAATACCTGATCCAGCACAAAGTTACAGCAGTGTAGGCAGATAATGTACACGTTGCTTGGCAATGTGATGTTTTGTCTGGGACTGTCCTCCCAGCTGGGGAGAGTACAGAGTTTGAACAGAAGGGACATTGTGGGAAAAATCTGGAAAGGGAGAGACAGACTGGCTAAGCTGGAAAAAAGAATTGCACAAAGAACTAGAGACAGAAAAGCAAACAGGACCTAATCCTGTATTGTAATGAGTTCCCTTTAAGATGCATAAATTGCCCTCAGCTCCCAGTGACTGCGGCAAAGGTGGCTTTTACTGAGTATTTATATCACTTTTTTATTAGTCTTTTCTCCACAGTTACAGTTGGGATGAAATCCAGCAGGAAATTCTTAGTACCATACTGGGTCTGACCCAGGGTGGAAGAGAACAATAAGGGCACAGCTCAGGGGTTGAGAAAGAGCCAGGGACGGGACAGGCAGGAAATCTACTCTCTCATTTATCATTCCTGCTCCATGACCCCTTACCAAACACCAGCAAAGTTCTCTCGCTCTCTCCTAAGAGCAGGAAACCATTTTATAGGGAGGAAACAAAGGCAGGGAGAAAGGAAGGCTCCATTTTCCAAATGAGGCGGTCTATTTTGGATAATTCCATTTCCTTCTAAAATATGCACCATCCTGCATGTTGCCAAAAGAGAACCAGAAACAGAACCCAGGAGACCAGATTGCCTGAAAAGGGAGTACAGTGCCACATGCCAAAGCAACTGAAGGTGCCTTCTGTCCATCAAAGCCAGGGAGGAATCTGCAGCTGGGGTGTCAGCTGAAAGAGTTAATGGAAGGAAATATTCACCTAACCCTTAATTATTTAGAACCAGAGTTAATTTTGCAGTTCCTCTGGCAGGTTTCTTAGCCATTAGAGCACTGGCAATGAGTCTTTCCCAGCAATCCAGCTATCGATCAATCTGTGTTGAAGGCTAATGTGTCACTGAGAGGTTGGAGACAGTGGTGTCTCAGGGCAGAAGGTGAGCAAGGCAAAATTTATCTGTGCTCTTAAACTTTCCTTTTCCTTCTCTCCTCCCCCTCCTCTCAGAGAGATGATAAAAATAAAGACACATAAACTCAAAAAGAAAGAATAATGGCTTCATTCCACTGAGGGACTGTATTTTGAGATTTTAGCTAGCTTTCATAGTAAGTGCTGCTGACTTGAAGAAATTCTTTTGATCATCTAAACCTTGGCTGGATTAAATTGCCAAATCCCATTAGATACCTTGGGATTTACAACAGATGCTGAATGAAAGATTTATCTGTGGTCCACCAGGCTTGCATGGCCATTCAGACCTCTGCTGTCCCCAGGGGCATCGGGCACTGTTAGAGGAATCATCTTTAACCCCTCATTTATTGTGTCTGAGGAGGTGTGGGGATCGCCTGATCCTATTCAGGGCACAGGATAATTTCTAATGGAAGGAGGTCTTGAACAGGAACACTCTGGCTATCCATGGAGATCTCTTTGCACAAACCCCAGCCCTGGAGGGAGAGGGTAGCACTGTGTAGGAAAAAGGGATTAACCCTGGGCAACATTCTGCAACATTTGTTTGCATTAGGACCCTTCTTTCTTGCTTTCTCCTTCTGTCCACAGTTTTAGCATCACACAAATGTTTGTGAGTAGTGGGAATAGCCTATGTGTTATTAATGCTTGTAACCAGTAGCCAGGATAACCAAGCCATTACAGAATCAGCTGCATTTCGTGCTCTCTTTCCACTTTCTCTGGCTTGACTTTTCTGCTCTATTTGTCTGAAAAAGACAGAGATGAAGTGCAATGACTTAAAGCCTCTCCCTGTTTCATGCTCAAGACCTAGAGGGAGATTAGAGTGTTACTGTGTCTGGCTCACAATTTGTGGCTCTGCTGCAATGCAGCTATTCCCCAGCAAGTGCTGGCATGCACAGAATCCTTCTCTCCCATTCAAAACCTCATTTGCATGCACCAACCCCCTCCTTTCTGCTCTTATTGTCCCTATGCATTGCACACTTTTATTCCACAGGCTCCACTCTGCCAGATGTTGAATGTTCCCTGAGAATTCCAGCAGTGCACAAAACTACACAGGGAGTCTATGTGTGATAAGTGAGTTAATACTTACGCGGTTTCTCACTCGGACCCAGAGGAATCTTGGATACTCATCGGGATCCATGCCCAGACTCCAGGGAAAATGACAGTAGCATTCAATTTGATGAGGCTTTTTCCTCTGGGCCCCAGACATAGCTTGCATTGCAATTGTAATGTAGGCACACAACACCCACGACCCCCACTGGGATGAGATATTACAGCGGTGCTGCTGCTGAGGCTTCTGCCTCTCCATGCTGCGTGAAGAAGCTGGGAGTTCTGCCTGGAGTCAACCAGCTGTCAGAAGCCACCACACACTGGGGCTGCGTGAAGAACACCCACCAAGCGCCTCTCCCTGTGCTCTTTTCTGGTTGAGAAATTGTTCTGCTCTAAGTTTTAATCCTTTCCATACAGGAGCTTCCAACTGGTACAGCTCATTCTTCCTGCTTAGTGAAACGTGTTTTCAAACACTAGCCTGAAACTTAGCTGATGGTAATTACACTTTGACATTAATATTTAAACCATAAACACAGTTAGCACTCTAATACCATCCCCAAAGGCTACTGCTCATTTAAGTTTCATCCTTATGAGACTTAATTATTGTCAGGGATGAATCCTAAAAGGCAAGAAATATTACAGCTGAAGACTAAACATTCCCTTGATTATTAGAACTACAGGATTTGGGCACAGAGCATGGAAAGGACCTTGGTTGTGGTGGCAACATTGATACTGTTATTGAAATCCAGGGACTTTTTAAATCCGAAAGCCTAATTTTAAATGACTGATGACATTTCTTTGTACTTAAAATTATACAGAGAACTCAGTGTTCAGTTAGTTTACTCAAAGAATAACTTTGCAGAACTGAGATCTCATTACCTGTTGTACAGCTGGAGAAACAGCAGTGCTCTGAGGGCCTGACCCAAGGAGCATCAGGACTCTGTAGTCTCAGTCTTCCCCTCTCTGGAATAAGTAGCTGAGGTGATGAGAGTCGCAAGTGTCTGATGTTTCAAGCTTGCTTCTTAACTATTCTTCAAGCTATTTCTCCAGTGTAACCTCTTTATAGGCCTTTTATAAGACAGAGCCCTGGGATCATACATTTCCAAATCAGTTTGTGCAGCTGCAGTTAAGTTCCCCAGATACGAAGAGCTAGCCAACCATTTTAGATGCTTTTTGGCATTCTGTAACACACTTTATTGTTTGCAATACAATGGGGCAATTTGTAACAGAAATACCAGCAAAAAAGTTAGAGTTTCTGCTGATGTAACTCCCGAAGCATCAAGAGACTGGGCTGTGAAGGGGTTGGGGATAAAAACCAATGACTTGATCCTCAGTCAAACAGGAGGCTGTTCAATTCCTCTCTGGATGTCTCGTGCCTCTGAGATAGCTGCATGTTGGATGAGAGGAGAGCAGAGAGGTGGAGCAGCGAGGAAGAATTCCTTGTGTGTCCCTGTGTCAGCAGGCATCCCCAACAGGTACCACCCCACTGTTGTTGAGAAGACAGGATGCTGTTGATAAGAGCTCATGTTCCCTGGGTTGTCATAGGGGATGTACAAACTCAACCAAGTTCTGCCCTGAAAACCAGATAATACCAGAGAATTTTCTTGATTTACAGTCAAGCTTTGTTGTCCTTAGCAGGCTTCAGATGAGAGTTTGATTCCAAGCCAGATCAGGTGCAGGTTAGAGGCTGTTTTCTGTTGTGCTGCATTAAAGGAGGAGTCAGTATGGTTCGAGTAGTTCATGGCTGGAGTGTATCAGGATCAGGGTATGTGGTCAGAGGTGACTCTCCTTCAATTCTCCTTCAGCTGCACTTTGTTGAGGATCTCCTGATATTTGTTTTGAGTGCAAACAGAAATAGCCACACAGATACTAAGCTGAAATTGCCAATTCCACCTGACTTAGTAGTAGCAATTGTAAAATGGCTTGGTTCCAGTCTTCTGAAGGCAAATCATGAATTCCCAGAGGCCTGATAAGAACTGAAGCCAGGTTTCAATTTGCTACCTTCTGTTTGGAATTGGATATTGGACGACGCTGCTCTGGACCCAATCTTACTCTAAAATTTTGCAAGTCTTGGCAAGCCTCTGGCTAAGCCTGGGATGAATTTCAAACCTGAGACTGTACCCCAAAGTATGTGAGCTTTCCCATTTCGACATATCATTATTTACATTTTGCATGGTTCTAATAAAAATCAGAGCCAGAAAGCTGGATTTTATTTTTCCTCCTGCTTCCTTCCTTCTTTCTCTCAGCTTCTATGCTGTGCTGGCTACTTAGTAGTGATACTGTATGGGGTGGGAAAAACAGACCTTATGGAAGGAGATAAATCCTTTGACACAGGTTTTTAGATTAATTGCTAGTTTCTTCAACAGTCTCAAAGCCTTTAATGAAGGGCAGTGCAAACTCTACCACTTGTGTCCATGGAAAGGCGAGTCTGCTGCCATCTGCTCCCTCAGTCTAAAACTAATGAATGCATTAACTTCCAGAGAGAGATTCATAAACTTCCACAGCCTGAGGATGCTGTGAGCTGTTGATGTTTAAAGAGTGGCCTCCAAAGATTGCTTAGCCAACTGTGCTCTGTTTTATTTGCAGAAACCCGTCTGAAGGCTCCCATTATTCATCAAAAGGTGTGCGATTTTTCTGGGGGTGATAGCCATGTTCTAGTAGATTAAATCCATCATTTACATTGCTCGGGAAGCAGGGACAGTAAGCTCACTCCTACCACTCTGGCAGATGATTTAAAAAATAATAAATACAGGGACAGTGGCTGCTTTGTCCCCCTGCACAAACACATGATGTGTGTGTAGGATGCTGGAGCACCAGAGTGGCTGTTTGTATGTTGATGTAAATGATGACCCAAGGAGCAGTGAAACCACAAGGGTGTAAAGAACTCAGACAAGGAAATGAGGAGCAGGAGCAGGACGAAAAGTCAGGTCCTATTCTGCTTCCACATTAACCAGCATGAAAGGCTTTTCTCCATACTGCTGCAGCACTGCATTAATTTCCTCCATATCCTTCTAGTCAAATTAGATTTGTCCTCCCTTTGAGTGTCTAATTAGTCTCTACTTAACATGCAAGTGCAATGTTTTAAATGAGAAGCCTTGATTTGTGGAAAGAGGCATTGACGTTCAATCTATATTTAAATTCATGGGCAAACAGCCTGTGGACTGAGATACAAGCTGACAGAGGCACTGAATTCCCCATGGAGGCTGACACTGAAAACCCGAATCACTGGTGTGTTTACCCCCATAAATTGATGGTATAAATGCAGATTAAGACTGGGGTGGCTCAGATACTTTGACTTCAACCCATGTTGTATGGCTGGCGTAGAGTTGCAGTGCACACTAATGTGTCTGCTTTGAATGTCCCAGCTTGTTTTGCCTTGCATCTCAGTTAAATGCTGACCTGAACTGTTTGTATACATTTTTCTCATTTTGAAAAAACAAGCCTCAAACTTTTCCAAGGAGCACTCTGGGAATTTAGCCATGTGGTTGCCATTAAAGACAACAGCAGTCTCATACTTCATTCGCATGTGCAAATATATCCCACAGCATCCTGGGATGCAGCTATTGGGAACCATTCTGCTTTTTGGCAGTTGCCAATCAGGCAAGGGTGATGAATTTCCCTGTTGTGTTGTCTGGTGAAATGTTATGTTGTGTGAAGTTGTTGAGCACCTGCTTCTTCACAAAGAGAGCAGGTTAGAACTGCTCCCTGATGCCCTGTTGACACTGATAAACAGATAAGGAGGGAGTTGGGGTCAGATGGGTAATTGTTAAAATGACCAATGTGCCAAGTGCTCACACTTTTTAGCATTGGAGCTTTGTGCACAGTGAGTTTAATGGCATTCAAAAATGAAAGAAAGCAGGTTTTTGTTGTTGCAGTTGTTGGAGCTGACGTTCTCCTAGAGGATGTGATGCTAAGCAGTAACACAAAGTGCACAGCAGAGGCCCTTTGCTGTACCCAATTTATTGTGTGTAATACACAACTTTCAGAGCAGGGTCTGCTGGCCTCTGATTTGTTACCCAGCTGTGTGTAAACAGATGCCTGGGTAGCATTTTGGTAATATTTGAGACGCTAGTGACCCAGTGATGGCTGTTGCAGGCGTTTGGACAATGACACAGCCTATAAAAATGAAAATGATACAACACAATTTTAAATCTCATTTTGTAAGAGACATGGCACCATTTCTGAGGTGCAGAGATTATTTATTTACCTTGGATGAATGTGTGTAGTGCTTTAAAGAAATATTGAGCATTTTCCAAGACCCACACCTTCTACACACGGGTGAGAAGTGCCTTGATGCTCAGACCAACTCAGTGAAGGGCCCGATCCTGTCATTGCACCCGACTCTATTTAAGTAGTTGGATTTGTTGTGACATAAAATCCTATTGATGACTCTGAGAGAGACTTGCCAAGAAGTAATAAAGAATAAAAGTGGAAGAGCATTCAACTGCAATTACCTTTGCTGCTTTTAGTAACAAAAGATTGAATAATTTTGCATGCAAGTGCAGCTATGCAGAGATTAATTTGGCCTATAGCTTTATTTTTTTGTGAGCTCTCTGTATATTTTTCTTTTCAAAGTCTATTTTTCTGCTCACTCTTTGCAAAGACAGATTGACCATGACAAAGAATGAGCACATGGTAGTTTTAGAAGTAGTCTAACATGGCCTGTTTATCCTTTGATTGCAAAAGCACACTGGATAGAACTATCTGTCTAATCCTCCTTTGTAATGCCCTCCTTTTCTTGCTGTTTTTTCCTCCTCTTGAAAATTATAATAGTACAATTGCACAGGAGCTGAGCTCTTCTTGGCCAAATTGTAGAACAGGAGCCAAGACATGAAAAAGAGAACCTCAGAGGAAAGAATATAGGGAGTTAAGATGAAAGTGCTGATACGACCTTAACTCTAGTGTCATCCACAGCAATGCTTTAATTTATTCAATCAATTCCAGGGCCCTTAGGCTGGGAAAGGGTAATGCTAGGATATTAAATCTGTCCCTCTCCCCAATCTGTCACCGGTGTGTCAGAACACATTGATTCTTCTAGTCCTGCTTTTATTAACTGCCCCCTCGATGTGGCCTCTCTGTCTGTCACACACTAACCTGCAATTGCTTGCTAAGTGCAGGACCCCTGAAAAACCTCTGGATTCTCTGCTGACCCCATATTTTATCACTGTCATTGCAGATGTGGTGACCTGCTATTACTGTATGTCTTTCATCCCCACATGCCTGGGAATTGCCATGGTAGACGACTGGAAGTCTATTTTGTCCTCTCCTCTCTCATAAACCAGTGATAGGTGCATCAAAAATATATAATGTACCTAACTAATTGTGCTGTAAATCCCATGGGATAAGGAAGGGTGGTCTGAGGGATGTTCCTCCCAGATCCCCGTTGATGCTGGTGTGTACCCTTGTATTTAGTCGGCAGCTTAGTTAGTTTGATTGCACACACCATTCCTGCAGATGGCAGTTCCAGCTTGCAGCTCTATTGGGCCCTGGGGTCGACTCTGTCAGGCAAGTGGCTGCCTGGGGCAGTAAATGGTTTAATAGTTGCTCACCGTGCAAATAGCTCAGAGTGGAAGGGCAGGCATTTCCCAGTTCGACTCAAGTGTTAAAGCAGCTAAGGCTGGCTGGACTGTCCCTAAATTAACTCTGTGCTTAAGTTTATTATAAAAAGGGCTGAATTAATCCTATAGCTTGCTCAGTATAGATTCAAGTCCTTTTTAAAGGCTAAGTCTACTTGTAAGCATACTGTGGATTAGTTTCCAAATGTACTAGTGGTTGGTGTCAATAGCTTTCTAGATGTCATAAAACAGAATCATAGAATGGTTTGGGTTGGAAAGAACCTCAAAGCCTATCCAGTTTCAACACCCCTGCCATGGGCAGGGACACCTCCCACTGGATCAAGGGGCTCAAAGCCCCATCCAACCTGGCCTTGAACACCTCCAGGGATGGGGCAGCCACCACTTCCCTGGGCAACCTGTGCCAGGGCCTCCCCACCCTCACAGAAAAACGTTTCTTCCTAAGATCTCATCTCAATCTCCCCTCTTTCAGTTTAAAACCATTCCCCTTCATCCTATCCCCACTCTCCCTGATCAGGAGCCCCTCCCCAGCTTTCCTATATACCTCTGCACAGCTTTGCCTCAGCAGCTACTGACCCCCAATAGCACAGTGAAGCAATACATAGTCATGAACATTAAAGCTGGACTCAACATTTTGATCACCCGCTCTGGCTTGCTGCCTGACATAAGCTAAAGGCTGCCTGTTTCTTCTGTTTGGACAGCCTCTTATTAATTTTGGTTTTAGAAACTGCCAGAGCTGGAAAATCTACAGGGCATCTTTTGTCCGAGTTGAAATTAATCAGATTAAACAGAGAAATAAATTGCCTGGGGAGCTCAGCAGAGTAAGGGAGCTACACGTGCAGCACACCCCACATCGCATCATGAGCGAGAGACTGAGAAAGCCCTGCCTACCTAACATTGCCATGATGGCTTCATCTAGCCCTGTTACTCCTGCAAAACTGGGAGAGAGGTTGTTTAAGGTTCCTATAATGACCTTCCCAGCTGCAGCATCCAAATCCACTTGCAGCTTTGAAAATGTCAGCCGTTTGGCTATTTCCTGATTACATCCTCCACAGCCTCAGAGTGCTCTAGAGATGGGCTCAGGATGTTAAACACTGCAAAGCTGGGCACTGGCAGTGAGTTGCTTTGGAAAGCTGTGAACATTTGCCATTACTGAAGACTCTGTTGTAGAGAGAAATGCTTTTCCCTACTGTAGTCTGAGTAATTGAGACACTTTTCTTTCTTAATTTATTTGCCCATAAAATTCCAGGTGTTTTTGGCACTGTTTCTTTCCCCTGTAGCATAAGCAAATATTTACCAGCAGATCATCACCTTAATTTCATTAATTATCTGCTCGGGCTGAAAGCCTAGCCTCTGAAATAATGTCTGATTTTAATAGAGATCTCACAAGCAAAATAAGCTTCCAGTGCCTCCACTTCTTTCAAAAGACTTTTTCTCCTTTTTCTTTGAATCTAGTTTTAATTCCCTCTCCTTCACCTTCCAAGGACTTTCAGGTTTCTTTGTTCTCGTCTGAGATGGAGAAGAATAGGTAATTGTTTTTCATTACCAAATGCAATACAGTCGGATCCAGGGTAAGTTTCTCACTCCCACAAATAAACAATGAAATGAAGTCTCTAATTCATCCAAGTGATTTTTCTTTTTAGTGCCTCCATGCATAATTATTCACTGTGTCTGTCTCTGAAGATCACGTTGGAAAGAAAGAAGCCCTCTTACTTTACTGTACATATCCTGGTATGAATAATATACAGAGTGAGGAAAGGAAGTGGAGAAGAAACAGCTGACTAAAGTCTTCCTGAGATGATCCTGTTCAAGATGCAGGCTCCTATTAGCTCAAGTTCTGGCCAGGGACCCTAAAGCAGCTGAGAAATCAAGATTTTTCTTTTCTAGAGAATTCCCTGCTGCCTGGGAAGTTGATAATCTGTGATAGTGTTCTGCTGCCCCTTACTTCCCTCCAGCTGCTGTAGCAGCACTAGGACCGAAAGGAAATTAACAAAATAAAAACATTCCCAATTGTTTAATTAAAAATTAAATATTCATGGTGATGGAGGATGGTGTTGAGTGTCCAGATCCACACTAGCTTACTGATAGAAACACTCATATAGTCACTTTGAAAGCAAAGTTGCCTTGGAAAAGTACCAGAACAGCCAAACGGGTGAAAGCCAACTCAGGGCAGTCTCCACTGGCTGATGGTGCCTTGAAGGAAATCAGCACAGGCTATGGATTTCTCTCATTATTTTGTGATTGGTAGGGAACAACTCCACATGACTGAAAAGGCCATTTCTCTTCTGAAAGATTTTGACCACCACCTTTCGTGCTTCTCAACCCTCCTCTCTGCAGTCATCTAGTCAGGACTTACAGTGATGGGCTTTGGGAATAGTCTTGGTCTGTGAAAACAATGATGTCCATGTCCTGGGACCTTCACAGGCCAACTTACTTTCCAAGTATTTCTTACAGAGTAAGGAGCACCATCTAATCTGTAGTTGCACATCAGTGTAACTGCCTTTTGCTTCAGAGACTGTGCTCCCTGGGTGTGCTGGTCACAGCCCCTTGCAGCCAAGAAGCAAGACTTTACTCTGATTGTCCTTTTGGCTGCAGGCAGACTCTCCTGAATGGTGATCACACCAACCTCCAAATGCAAGGTGCAAGGTCTCCATGGCATCTTAGGAAAATAACGTATTTATTTTAATAGATCAAAGGCATGGAGGTGCCTCAGCAGCACTCCTCTATCCAAACCAACTTGAAATTAAAGCCCAGCATGACATTTGGTTATGGATAACACACATGTGCAGGGCAAGCACCCTCTATTGTGACCGGTTGTAGCGTTGTTTCTCATCAGCTGCAGAGATTTGTCCAGCTGCAGCGCCTCTAATTACATCCTGCCTGTCTGTGCTTACCCATTCTTTCCAGTGCATTCCTGGCTCTTACAGTGGGGGTCTGGCACAGTTCTTCTCTTCTCAGTGCTTCAGCAGAGCAGGGACAGACTCACAGAGTCCACACATCGTTGCGTGTCACATCATCGTGTGCACTTTAGCAGCACTTTAGTTCCTCCCCAGCTGTGACCGTGCTGCGGGGAGCGGAGCGTTTCTGTCAGCGCACAGAGCAGCAATTGCTGATGTTAGGAGGAACCTCTGACTGTGCAGCAGATCCTTCCAGGCAGCCTGGTACTGCTGTGCTCCAGCAGCATCCCTGACATCCCCTGTGTGACTCCACCACTCTAGACAAATTCAAGACCTGTAGCATCTTAAAGAGGCGACAATGTTCATTTCTCAAAACCTGATTTGCAGTTTTGTAAAAAGCAAGAGTGAGTTGTTGTTCTGTTTGTGCCCCTCTGCTTGTCCCATTTGACAAACATCCAACCCCTCAGCCTTTAGCCCAGAGGAAAGCCCTGTCCTGCTATACCCAACTAACAGGCACCGAGGTGAGCTGGGTTTTCTGCTGGTTTATTCCCCAGGTGAGGAATGATGCTCTCTATTTACAGGTAGGACGAGGAGACTGTTCAGGGCACTGATGGTTTTCCAGATAGGGAAGTTGGTGGTTATTACAGCAAATCAATCTCTTGCAGATAAAATATCATTATAAACAAGGAACACATTTCTCATCTATTCAGTCTTTCTTCTGGGACAAACAGGTGGATCAGAAGTTGCAGGAAAATTAAATACATCTGCAGAGGATAGATCGATGTGCTGGTTTATGGGGAAGGGCAGAGTGTGGACTGTGTGCAGCTGTAGAGGGGTGACAGCTGCTATCAAGTGCTTTCCAAATCCTATTAAAAACCTTGCACTGAAGTGTCTGTGAGAGAGAAGCCTCTGTGCAAAGAGGGATGAGGGAGCCAGAGAAAGGGAGGGATGTAGGTTTCATTGAGCAAGTTTTCTTATTATCACTCCTGAGAGCAGTGTGTGATATGTATGAAGATGTAGTAGATTGGTGTGTTAGTGAATTTTAAGTGGGGAAAATCACTTTTGTAGGAAATGCTTTAAGACAGGAATTCAGTTGCTTCGAGCATGGAGAGCACAAGCATTTGCAGAGTGCTTTTAACTTGTTAAATATGCAGAGGAAGGACAGTAATCCGAGAACTGGGACAACCCATTTTAAGAGTGCCATGGGAAAAATCACTTAGAAGATCTCCCAGAAGAATTAAACTCTGTCCCTCATCTTTACTCCTAAATATTTGTTGGTCTGCTTCTTTTTTTTTATCTGAATCTCATTTTCCCACGCATGTAATAGGAGGTATTAGCAGAGAGCCTTTGGGGATGGAATACATCAGCCATTAACACTGTACCCAGACATCCTGGCTGGAAGGACTGACAGCAGTGGGTGGATAAATAGGCTGATAGGTAGTGGCAGATAGATCAGTAGATGGATGGAGACAAGCAGACAGGCAAACACAACCCTGGGTGCTGTATGGTTTGCTTCTATAGCTTATCTAAGATCATTGGTGCAAGTCACTTCCTGAATTCCTTCTCTCAGCAGGAAATGAGTGCCCTGTTGTTGGCACATTGACATTTAAAGGCTTCAGTGAAACCAGATATTTGCCTGTTTGTGCTTAGCTGGAAATTCCTTTCAAAATTGGTGACTCTATCAGGTTAGAAGGAGAATTGCAGTGATTGCTGCAATCAACTGATAGCAACATAGGTTTCTGAAGAAGTATGTTACAAGGGTAAAAGCACACCTCAGGTGGGAAAATAAGGGCCAACATCTGTTCCTAGGCCTTGACGCAAGATATGGGATGGAACAGAAGGGTATAAATCCCATAAATAACTTTGCAGGCACTCACTTAGCACATAGCCACAGTCTAGAATATGTTCCTAACTGTCCCTTGTCTGAGCAGTTGCAGCCCCAAATTGAATTGCCTGGTTAGGTCATCTCTGCGTCTCCTAATCATGTGTGACATTAAACACTTATTCAATGAAACTCTTTTCTCCAGCACTAATTATTAAGCATGAAAAGTTGATATTGAGCGAGGCCATTGAGCCAAGACGATTCAATAACTAGCAGGGAGGAGAGATTATTTCAATAAAATAAGTTCACTTGAGCCAGATGGAATTCCCAGGATGCACTGGGACAATATGACACATGAAATTGTCCCCTGGCTTCTGTTGACAACTCTAACTGTGCTATTAAAAAGCCATCAACGAACTGGAGTGAGGAGCTGCAAGAAAGGACACAATGAGGGGGAAATTGAGGGCATTTTAGACAAAATGGAGGTAAGCTGGGAATATAAAATGCAGCAAAGCATGGCTGGGACACTCCAAATTCTTCTGTGATCCTCAGGGACAGAGATCCAGGAAAACTGCTGTCTTTCTGCAGGATTAACAGGCAGCTGTGACCTGCCCTGCACAGGGGGACAGGCATGTCCACCCTGTGAATTTCCAGCTAACAGTCCCATGCCCTCATTTAGGAAGGAAATGCTCTGTGTTTCTGCTGGGAAAACCCTCCAAGTCATTCAGCCCTCGCTCCATATGTGCAGGCTGTTCCCAGAGCTGTAGCTGGAAGACCAGTGCTGATATCTACCACGTGAGACCCAGATACCAGTCCTGCTTGGTCTGTGGAGAGATGTTCATGCACAAAAAGACATGCTCATAAAAATACAAAACACTTTAAAACCAAACTCCTTCTGCTACCTTTTTCTCCTTTTGTCCCCTTTTAGATTTGCTTCCTTTCCTTTCATTTTATTCACATCTTTCCTGCTCCATATGCATTGCCCTGTCCTGTTTTTCCCCTCTCCATTAGTAACCTGACACTGAGAGGCCCAGTTTGTAACTGGGACTGCTCAAAGCCAACACCTGTGTCCTTACTTTTTTCTCCACACTTCACGGGACCTATGTCTTATCTTGTCTGTCCTGGGTTGCTGCTAACAGCCTCTTTAGGAAAGGAAATGCCATCCTATAGCAAGTCGGGGGGGTATATGACATCTAATTATCCAAACAGAATATAATGTAATTTCACCCATGGGCAGCACTGAAAGGAATGAATTTCCTCTGAGTGTGATGTATGAAGCAGTCTCTGCTATCTCTGTTTGCTGAGCCCCTTGCTTCATTCCCAGCTCCCCAGCAAATCTCTAAAGCTCAGAAGACGCTGGAGCACAGCACGTTTCACAGCTGAGGAACCAAGATAAACCAGAGACATAGCAGCTTGTTGTTTAAATCCCAGAGCAAACAGAGGCAAATTAATGGGTCTATCTATATCCCTCCCTTTCACTCTTCTTTTTGTCTTTTCCTTTCTTGTTTTCTCTCCTCTTTCCCTTTTCCTTTGTTCTCTTCCTTCTTTGTTTCTTATTATGATAAACGTGAATCATGCCACAGCAGCATTCAGCCTCAGAGGCTTTGCTTTATGGCAGGGGAATGGCTACGACAAGACAGGACAGTTTCAGGGGGTTTAGTAACTTGTATTTAACCTGCTTTTCCCAGGGATGAGGTGCTGGTCAGGAAAGAGAACAGAGCTTCCCTGAAAAGGGTGAGTTAAATCCTGAGGGGAAGGGCCAATAAAGGTGCTGGGCTTTTTCCAATCTCAAATCTCACAGATTTTACTAATAACTTAATACCTACCCTCCAGTGAAGAGGTCTATAGCATTCCTGACTGACTTTGCTCTGGGACAGAAGTTTAGAGGTATGGAGGCATCTATAGAAAGAGAAACACTTCTAGCAGTGTTCAAAGCACCTGCGTAGCTTGGGTGTCTGACTGGGAATAGGAAGGGGTGGCTCAACTCTTTGGATGCTTACTGGGGTCTTGCTGCACGAGTGTCTGCATCCCTAGGTGCCAGCAGCCCACAGTAACTCTGGCCTCGTGTTTTAGCTCTGGCCAGAGGATGCACAGCCTGTTGTGCTGCCTCTGAGTACGTACACCATGTGTCTGCCTGCACTAAGCACCACGTTGCTGCTCCTGAGTTAGAAACACAGAGCAAACCATATTCCTGGTTGTACAGTCCCTCAGGCAGCTTTGGGAGGGGTAAACAGGGACCTGGATATTATTAACATGCTACCCTGAGCTCTCAAAACTTCCTCCTTAGCAGGGAATTGTCCTGACGTGAGCAGCAGATTATGCCGTGATTAATGAGCCACAGGAGTGAGAAAAGGGGAAGGAAGGAGAGAGGAGTTGCTGGTAGGGAATGTGTTAGATGTTTGTCTGATGCCTGGGCCCAGCTCTGCGCCCCACCCAGATGGGTGCTGCCCCAGGGGCTGCTGTGGGGTTCCTCAGGCCAAAACAGGGCCCAGCTATGACAAAATGAAATTAAATGCTTTGTCGCAGAATTAAATCAATGGAACTAAATCTTGATTTTAGTCTTTTTGATGCCCTGTGCTCTACGATAAGCTTTAAGGCTTCTTTATGGGCTGTCATTACTTTCATGGGCTGAAAGTAGTGTCATTCATGCCACTACAAAGTTAGAACCACTCAGATCCAAGCAGAGGAGTTGCTTTGAATGTGTGCTAGTCCAGCTGAGATTAGCTGTGAGATTATCAGAATGCAGCAGAGTAATGGTCTCTCTAATCCAGGACTGTGCCACTGGAAAAGGACAATGATACATTAGAGGGAAACATAAACTGTGTACACTGCACAGCATCCATCCTATAAAGGCATGCAAGTGGAACGCTTGAGGACCGTTTGCAGGACCCTCTCGGTGTGAAATTGCTTTGGCTAATGCATCGTGCCTGTGCCTGCTCTCAGGCATTCCCTCCATTGGCAGTGGCTTTGTGCATGCTGCTAACTGGTTGGTCAAGAGGCCAGGATGCCTCTCTGCCCTGCAGCAGGTTATTGGTAGATTCTTCCCTTCTGAAGATTTGTAAGCAGGTGAGAGGAGAGTCTGCTCTTTGCAGCACTGGTGGGAGACTCAGGAAAGGCTGTGCAGGAGGGAAGGGAGCACCCAGTGCTGCCCTGGACAGTCAGGAAACATGAAAGCAAAAGCTATGCTAATCTGCCTGGGCTGGACTGTGATGCAGCCTTTAATTGCAGGATCACACACAACCTCTTGCATCACGCAACACATCAAACAGTGCTGCCCTGCAATCTCCAGCTGTATTCTCCTAAACTGCTGCCTTCATGTTTATTTAAAAGAGCTGGCTGTGAAGCTTGTTTAAAAGGACATCCAATGGAAAATCACAGCAAATGGTGCTGAGAGCAATTGTGCTCTCAAAAGCCTGAGTTAAGGGAAACCCCTTTCCTATGGGAACAGCACAGGGAGGAGGGAGGAAAGCCAGTTCTGCCAGCCCTGTTTATGCTTCTCCTCTCCTACTCTACTCTGCCTTTCTCCTTGCTGTTTAAGGTAAATACCAACTGGTTGCTCGAGGCATCTCTGGCCCTCTGAAGTGGTGGTGCCTGTTTGATCTGCAATTTGAAAGGACGTTGTAGCGGTCTGGCATGTGTACGTCTTTTCTGCTTCCTTGCTGTGGCTTTGTCAGAGGTATAGTTTAGGACTAATTATTTCTCAGCTCTCAGGCCTCACAAAGGAGCATCAGCACCTGGTGGACTCCACTTACTAAAGCCTTTAAGATACGGGAACACGTTGCTTTTTCATCTTATCATACAAATAATTAGACTACCTTAGCCAGAGTCCCCTGGGATGCAGTTCGTGCTTAAAACATTTGCCTTCCATGACTGGCTACATTGGCACTCAGAGCACAGAAGAGCTGGAGGACAAAGACCTCTTACCTGTAGACCTTGTCAGGCTTTTGTCTGTATCTCTGTGGGCTCCAATCCTTTCTAAGAGCCTGTATTTCACAATTGTGCCTCTCCTAGACAGCAGCTGAAAAGAAGGGGGACGTACGGGCTTGGAAGAGGCAGGATGGATGACATTGTGTGTGTAAATGCAGTAGATCCTCTAACAACTCTTCTAGTTTTGTGATCTGGTACATACTGCAAGCTGTGTGTTTAGGGATGTGGGGTCCTTTTGCCTTTCTGTTGGACCCTTCAACTGTATGTGGTTCTGGGTCATCCTGTCAGCTCTGGATAACAACAGAGAAGTAGGTGCAGGTGTGCTCACTTTGGCTCTGGAGTGCCACAGCATCTCTGGGGCCAGTGGAGTTCAACAATAAAGGTAAAGCCCCCTCATAGAATCATAGAATTGTTTAGTTGGAAAAGGTCTTTGGGATCATTGAGTCCAACCATACCTGTCCCCTACTAAACCAGACCCCTGAGCACCTCATCTGCCTGTCTTTTAAGCACCTTTAGGGAGGATGACTTAACCAGTTCCCTGGGCAGCTGTTCCAGTGCCTGTGAACCCTTTTGGTGAAGAAAATTTTCCTGATGTCTAGCCTGAACCTCCCCTGGTGCAACTTGAGGCCATCTCCTCTTGCCCTATATCCTGTGGTTCTGCATGTTGCAAGGTTGAATCCCATTTATGTCCATAAAGATCAAGACCTTTGAGATCTTTCCTTTTTTGTGTTTGAGTCATCTTGTCACAGACAGATCTGAAATGTTTCATGTCTCTGGGATTTCAACCTTCCACAGTCCTTCTGTTGTCAGTAAAGTGATCCCCTCACGCATATTCAATTGTTGCCTTGGGTGATTATTTCCCTGCTTTTAATGTATGTGCACATTGTGGTTGAGCTGCAGTTGCTGTAGGAACCATAACTTTGAGTTTTATGATTCAAGAAGAAGAAAAAGAGTATATTTAGATACTTTATTTTGTTACGAATCAACATGTTAATATTGATGCAATGGAACAAGAAAGAGAAACAAACTTCTAAAAAGAATGGATTACATCAAATACCGATCTGTTTATTTTCCCTTCTGCAAAGTTCCCCTAACAGGCAGAATCTCTGCGATAAAAAGGGAAAAATTATGAACTAGGAGGGAGACAAAAGGGAAGAAAGCAGATAGCTGAGAGGTTAAATTATGGTGTTGAGAGATGAAATGTTTGATTCAACAGTCATAGATCGCAACATGCTGGCAAGCTTTGTATAAAACCAGCCAATAACCTGAGACACCGAGATCGGCAGAGCCCAGGAATTATTGTGGACAATTCAAATTTGCTGCTGTTGTTGTTCAGGGCAGTATGCAGGGAAACAAAGCAGACACTGAAAAGCACATGGGGGAGACCTAAAATCTGTACACGGTGTCTGTCCCACAGCCCTGGGAGAGCTCAGAGTTTTATGAATTTGAAGCAGAGAGATTTGTTCCTCACCGACTCAGAGGAACTGGAATGTGTTCATAAGAAGGCTCGAGCAGAAGACTGCAATACAGCCCCTTTTTTCCCTTCCTCAGAATGCAAGGCCTGGTTGTGATCTCGTACTGGTGTTGAGGTAGAAGAAGCTCTCTTCAAGTTAATGGTGTTAGATGGCATAAATCAGGAGTAATGGGGGGGAACTTGGCTGTGCAGTGTACTACACCGGTGTTCCACTTTCCAGCAGTGGCCAGGACGGTGTCGTAGTCACAAGTTAATATGATGTAGGATGCTAAAGTACATTCTGTGTGCACCAATACCTAACATGGCTCCTTCTGATGAAGCCACAATGGTAACTTTTTTTCAATCTCTCTCTAATTTAAAAATATACAACCCCTCTCCCTCTTGCAGCCCACAGCCACTCTCTCACCGGTCACACTGCCTCCTTTAATTCGTTATTGATTTTTACTGAGATGGTGTCCGCAACAGAAGCAAAGCAGCCCAAATCACAAGTCCCTTTTGGAAATTGTGACCAGCCTCTTGCCAGCCTGCGAAGAGGATGATTAAAACTGACTGAAAAGGCAAAATCAATCAGGGCCCTTCACAAAGTTGTTTGGGTTCGCAAAACCAAAAAGCAAACATTAGCAATATTAAAATCAGATTCTTTCCAGAGCTTCAGCTGGCCCCTGTGTGACAGAAATAGCTTTGTTTCCTAAATACAGAGCAGGGATTTATTTCCACAGCAGACAAGGATGGCTGAGGAGAAGTCACTCTACTGTGTCAGATAAATAATGGGCATTTCTAACATTATTTTGCACTCCAAAGCTCACAAAAGTCACAATGGCCTTCAGGACAATAAATCTAGAGAGTAGGCTATGGATTTAACATTTTAGCTACTGGATAGCTGTTGTGAGAGAGATATTAAATGGGCACTTTGGTGGATCAATGGGTTCTCAAGACATGCATGTGCCTGCTTGGTTAGGCTCTGAGCTGTGGTGAAGGTGTTCGGAAGACACCCCTGGAGCTCACTTGCAGCCCCATGCCCTCCCTCCAGGAACAGCTCCAACTCCTGTTGGAGTCAAGTATAGTTTCAGTGATGTATTCACAGGGTCACTATTTTCGTAGGAGCACAACATGTGGATAGTTACAGATGTAGGCTCAGAGAAAGTTTGGGAAGCAGTGAAGCATCAGCATACTCATGGGAATCAGACACAGGCAGGCATTAAGTGACATTTCTGGTGCAGCCCAGTGTCTCACCCAGCACTTGCCATCAAGGTCCTCAGTGGGTATAAACGGATCTAAATCTACCAGACACACTGGCAGCACACTGACCACACTGATCTTGTTGCCCAGGATGAACAGGTTGCCCAGAGAAGTCGTGGAGGTGTTCAGGGACAGGCTGGATGGGGCTTTGAGCAACCTGACCAGTGGGAGGTGTCCCTGCCCATGGCAGGAGGGTTGGGACTGGATAGGCTTTAAGGTCCCTTCCAACCCAAATAATTCTATGATTCTGTGTTTTCGGAACTGTGGTCTCAGATGGGGTTGAGGTGATTACTGACTATGGGAATCTCTCTGACGAAGCTCAGCCCAGTAGATGCACCATGGTATGTTAATAGAGCTGCAGGGACAGGAGTCCAGCAAGATCTCTCTATCTCCTCTTGTAAGGCAGGAGCGCAGTTTGGCCAGGCCATTTCTGTTCTTGCCTGTCAAATGTGCTACTTCTGCATTTCCATTACATCAATTACGGCCACAGCAAATATTTGATTTCAGTGAGACGTGAAAGGAAAGGGAACAACTTCTTCCTCCGGGTGGGCTGTAGCAAGTCGGAGTAAAGGAGATGGGGAGAAAGATGGAGAAGCAGCTCTCACCGTTTGTGGATGAAGTGGCATGAATATGTATGAGACTGTAATTGGCTCCCACACGTAACAAGGTGCCTGAAGGCCCAGGTGTCCTGGCTGATTGTTGTAGACAATTAATAACTTAGATTCTGCTAATTCCATATCGTGCAGTGCAACTCATTACAGGAGCAGAGAGTGAGATTCTCTGCAAAAGATGCTTGGAAGTAAGGAGTGTTTGGGGATCCAGGCTTAGGGGCAGAGAAGGTCATAACCAGGCTGGCACCATCCTTGGCTCAAACACCAACAAAGAGTCATCATAAATCACAGCCACAGCAGGAGACAGTGACCCTCAGTATGGCCATCAGCCTTTGGCTGAATTCTGGAGTCACAGGGAGAGAAAGCTCTCACCCTCTTGCTGCTCCCTGCAAATAGGAGCTGGATAATAAATGAGTCTGTGAGTTTAGTAAAGCACAGAGCAGATCAAACCCCATCCTTGTCCTGTGGCCCAGCTTACACATAGACTCTTCTTGTGATGATCTCGATCCTGTATGTCAAAAACATAAAAAGGCTCCTTTGTGTCCCACCCAAAGGGACACAAGGTGACCGGTGGTGGCATGTGACTTCCTGAAGCCCACTTGAGGATTTCATGACAAGCTGCCACTGATATCTCCTTGAGAGAAAACACTAGTTACTGTAAGAAGGGGACATGGCAGCTCCCCAGTTCGCTCTCTGTTGCAGGGCCTGGTGTGGATGTGGACAGGGTTTGTGGGGCGACTCATGCTGGCACAAGCAATGCCTCCCTGCGTGCCCTGGGGAAAGCTGGTGTCACTCCCAAGCCACACTGTTCTATAAGTGGTCTGCACAGTGATCGATCCTGGTTTTCAGAGTCTCATAAAGCTCACTTTTGCTGGGTTTAATGCACTTGTCACAGTAGCATTCATCAAAAGCAAAAGGCACCTGAGAGAGCGCAGCTCCCTGGTGCTTGAGCGCCCAGGAAATACATGGTGCTTTGAGCTGAGATTTTGCAGGCAGCATGGAGCACATTACATCTGGGTGCAACTGATTTTTTGTGGTGTTCCAACGAGCTCCTCCATTAGCTGCCTTTCCCCTCTCCTTGGGCTTGCTGGGGCTTTACCTGCAAAACTTCAGTGATTTTTCTTTCCGTTAAAGATCTTCCTGGAGTTTCAAGCTAGACATTAGAAAATTCCTCCCTGTAACTTTTCTATCCCTCTTGCACAAATTCTAGAGCAGCGATTACAAGTACCAGTCCTGTGCTGTAGTTTTCTTCTTCTGTTGTACCATTTTTGATCCCTTCACCTCTCCTCCACTCTTTTTCTCTTCTTTTTCTATTCTCCTTTCTGTATCCACATATTCCCCTGCTTTTTCACTTTCCTTCCTGCTCTTTTGGACAGCCTGACCATAGCAGAAGAGGTTCTGCAACACCACATGCCTATCTCTGTGGAGTGAAAGGGGCTCAGTGTCCCACAGATGGATGTCTGGGCTTGGGGCGTGCTGGGGGAGATCATGGATACCCTGTTTTGGGGCCATGTGAGCTACATTATATCATTATAGAGATCCAAATAACTACAATTCTAAAATGTAACTGCAGGGGAAAATGAGAAATAATTATAAATGAATGAATGTAACAGACTGCTGATGGGCACTGGTGGAACTTTAATCTCTGGGCCTTATTGAAGTAAACATATCCACGCCACCCACCAGCTCTGGCCATTCTCACTGCTTTGCCATCTGTTGTAGGATGGCTGGATGGACAAAATTTCCATAATTTGTAGAACGTCCTCATGTGAAGCGCAGTAGGAAGGCTGCTGATAGTTTCTGGTCTTCTTACTCTGAAGAGACAAACTGGGTTTTCAATCTAAGGAGGAGATCCAGATCCCTTCACGTGTAATTTCTCATCTTTAGAGTTTCAGAACTTGCAAAACTTTTCCAGAAGTTTATGAAATTCTCCTCATTTTTCCCCAGGGAAAATGAATTTCCAAAACATCCCATGGACGGCAACTCATACAAAACAATTCTCTGCCAGCACCTGAGGTAGTCTGGGAAGCAAAATAAACACGTATAGCCCCAGCCACACACACTGCCTGAGCTTAATGCAAATAAATCACAGGTATTAAGTTCAGTCCTATATCTCTCCCTCCATCTTCCTGTCTTTCACACTGTCTGTTTCTTGCCTAAGAATATTTTATCAATCTGCCAATCTGGGTTTGTGTACAGTTTAGCTTTTTCCTATGCCTCTGTTTTGTCTGTCTGCTTACCTGTCTGTACTTCTCACTTTATACTAATAACACTGTGTTGGTAAACATGGGCATGCCACCAAAAGCAACTGTGAAAGCTATTTCTTCATCCCACCTCCCAAAGGACATTTTTGTCCATTATGAGAGACCACAGGGCTCTTTCGCAGCGGTGGTTTTAGGTCTCAGCTACAGCCTCCACTGGAGGACACCACGCCTACATCTGTCCTCACACTGCCACAGACACAGTTCACAGCCCTCCGTATGGACACAAACCCACTGAGGCTGGTGGTGCTCAGGCACACATGTGGCTCTGGGGAGACCTTAGAGCAGCCTGCCAGTACTGAAAGGGGCTCCAGGAAAGCTGGGGAGGGGCTCTTTATCAAGGAATGCAGGGATAGGATGAGAGGAATGGTTTTAAGCTGAAAGAGGGGAGATTTGGATTAGATAATTAGGAAGAAGTTTTTCCTATGAGGGTGGGGAGACCCTGGCCCAGGTTGCCCAGAGCAGTGGTGGCTGCCACATCCCTGGAGGTGTTCAAGGCCAGGTTGGATGGGACTTTGAGCCCCCTGATCCAGTGGGAGGTGTCCGTGCCAGTGGCAGGGGGGTGGGACTGGATGGGCTTTGATGTCCCTTCCAGCCCAAACCATTCTCTGATTCTATGATTCTTGCTGTCTCAGAGAGGACCTCACCCATGGGCTGGAACCTTTCTCCCCCACCAGCAGCTCAAGCAGGCTGATGCTCTGATGGAAATACCTGCACAAAGCAAGATATAAAGCTTCACTGAGAATAGGTGGAGGGTTTTGATTGCGGTCCAGGTTTGCTCAGGGTATGAAAACAGCACAAGCTTTTATTCCGTTTCATAATCTAAGGCAAAATGCTTTCCCTGGCTAGATGGAAGGACCCAGAGTTGAAAGGAACATTTAGCTGCTTAATTTCCCAATATATAAATAGCTGTTGCTGAGATAACTCTGCGTGCACTATTTTAGAGAGGGGACAAAAGATTATTTGTCAAGTGGATACCATATAGAACTCTCTACTTCTGCTGTCTGAATGGACAGGTAATGACTCATATGCTCCATTGCTAGGAACTGGCCAACCTTTTTGAGGCAGAAATGGAACAGGATTGATTTATAGCAGCTATGAATTCAGTCCATGTTTTCCCTCCACACTTAATTTTTTTCCACAGCAGTAACATTAACATTAGCAGGAAAAGTACCTGATAGAAATGTGTGGAATTTGAATGGCATCTTCTCTTGCATTAATCATTAGGCCAGAATGTGCCCTGGGTTTGTTACGTGCATGCTGGCACTTCTCCCACATATTGCTCGCAGCAATTTACACCAGGAGATGAAGGTTTGATTTTGAGGAATCCTTTTGCTTGCTAGGAATTTCTGACCTAGTAATTCCTAGGATTTTTTTTGTTTTCTGGGAATTTTTTAAGCTAGAACCTTATTAATTTTTTTTCTTTCTATTTTATAGGAATTCTTTGCTTTCCAGTAATTTTCTGACCCACACTCACTTCTGAAAGCAATCCTTGTTCTCCAATAGCTGAGATTAGTAATATTCCCTGTTTTCCAAAGTGGTAGATGGTATGCACCCTTGTTTCAGGATCGGAATGGTTTAGTTTGATTTCTTGTGCTCCTCCTTTTCTCTGATTCTTATTCTGTTCTGGCTCCTGGAGCAAGCATTTCTCCTGCCCGATTCTCAGAAGCACTTTTATACCGCTACAGCCAATATGCAAAACATCCTGGTTGTCCCCACTGTGTAGCTGGTGGGGAAGGAGTAAGAAAGTATGCTTTGTGCAAGCATATTTTATTTTTATTACTTCAGAAGGGAATATCTGAAACCCCAAATATCTCAGCTTGAACTAATATATTTTGGTTCCACACAGTGACTCTTAAAGATTTGTGTTTCCAGTGGAGGAGCTGAAATTTTCTGCTGGTACAGTAGCCCATTTTTTGAAAAGCTCTTTATTCCTATTTATTTATTTGGAAAAAAATGCCCAGGTCTGAAAAGCTTTGAGCACTGACAAATTCTGTTACAGGTAATGGGAACTTCAGGTCTGAGGCTTAGGGGTTTAAATATGGATTTGAAAACCTACATTTTGGCATCTGAATTTGAACTTCTTAGTTTTTTATTATTGGAATGCCCTCACTTTTCCCCAGTGTGACTGCTTCTCCTGTGGTGTGTTCCTCCTTCGGGATCTTGCCTTATCAGAGAGAAAATTGCTGAAATGCATCAGGACACAGAAGGCTCTGAGTGATTTCTGGCTGTGGCACAGAGCAGCTGAGAGGTCCTGAGACTTCTGCTACATGAAGGTCAGGCAGCTGCTGGGTCATTTCTGTCACTGAAAATGCAGTCGAAGAGCTCAGTTAACAGCTCTCCCTCCATGGTGTGGGGGGGGGCTCAGGGGACTGGTAATGGAATACGGCACTCTCTGCCTCCACTTACCAGTTAATATTCTCTCTGGTGAGTAATAAGTGAAGGCTAGTGCCAGCTGACTGTGATTTTTGGCCTCTTTGATGTGACCTTGTGGGGTGAACTTCGTTTCTAAATGCCAGATTCAGCAGTAGCCAGATTCTTCAGTGCTGTAGGTGGGAGAGAGCATTGCTGGATGCAACCAGAGGAGGGATGTGCAGGCTGGGGGTGGAGAGTGCAGCTTGGAAGGGGCATGTTTAGAAACCATTAATCTACCCTTCAGACACAGGAGTCAGAGTGTGGTGAAGGCAGCTGATAAGAAGAGGCAACAGTGGACAAATAAATGGCACCCCAGACCCCTCCCACCACCAGGGCATATGGAAAGCTAGCAGAAAGCCAGGCAGAGATAACCCAGAGTGACTTATTCAAGACCCCAGAGTGGGTTCTAGGGGTCCAGGAATAGAGGAACAGAGGGGCCCTCTGGGCTGCGATGTGCCTCAGAACAACTCACCTCTTTATAGATTGTTGTTATTTATGTCTATACCATTAATAATGTGAAGAAAATCTATCTGTAGCATCTGTAGCAAAAGTTTATCTCTTTTGTCTCCCCTTCTATGTTCAACTAACTCCTACTATGGTCTGTGGGGCAGAGTCTCTTTGGGGACAGCTCTTTAACTAGAGGGCAGGTGAAATGGTATTGGATGCTCTACAGGCTGACATGAAAAGAAGAATTGAACAATTGCAGAGGGCTTTCTACAGACTCTGGGGCCCAAGGACCAAGCCAGCTCTATAGAAAAATTCAAGGGAGACACAAGAGCCAAAGATGAACTGTGGAATAGGAATGGGAATAGGAATAGGAGTAGGAAAGGCTAAGCAGAATAGAATCATAGAATCATAGAATCATAGAATGGTTCGTGTTGGAAGGAACCTCAAGGCCCATCAAATTCCAACCCCCCGCCATAGGCAGAGCCACATCCCATTGGATCAGAGGGCTGGCCTGAAACACCTCTAGGGATGGGGCAGCCACCTCTTCTCTGGGCAACTGTGCCAGGGCCTCCCCACCCTCACATTTCTTCCTAAGATCTCATCTCAATCTCTCCTCTTTCAGCTTAAAACAATTACTGCCAGAGGAAGGCTAGTAAGAACAGGACAGCACTATCCCAGTTTGTCAGTCCCTGCAGGGACACAGTTACTCCTTTTGTTCTGCTGACTTCCACCTCAGAGAAGCAAGTAATGTATAACCTCACTAGGAGGCAGAGAAATGGCCCCATCTCTCTTTCCCTCCCTGATGTCCTCTGGTGAAAACACTGAAATAGAGAAAGGGATGTCATGTTCAAGGTCACACAGTGAATCAGTGGCAGAGCAAGCTGGGGACAAGCCTCAGGGCTTCTGAGGTCCCTGGCCTGCATCCACTGTGCATTCACCAGCATGAAGCAGCTCTGCAAATCCCGCATTCATTACAATACAATAAAGCTTTGCTGCATGGGTCTTACTTTTTTTTTTTACAGTGTCTCTCAAAAACCCAAGGCTGATTTGCATTTTAAAACCACCAGTTACAGCTCAGGAAAATGCTATTTAGTAGTTCCTGGAGCTCAGGAGTAAAGATTCTCTCTCAGTTGTTCTCTCCCAGTTCTTTTGCCTAAAATATATTTCTGTCCAAATTGCACAATACTTATTGCTAATGTTTATGTCATGAATATTCATGACATCCTGGGGGTTCACGACTCCAGTGGGAAGCTAGCACAGGGTGGATGGCAGCCCTGATACTCCTACACTCCATGCAGACCGGGTAGAGTGTCTGGGTGAGGCAGCTTGTTTGGTTGGGATGTGAGCTGTGGGATACTAATGCAGCCTGGAAGCCTTTAGGGAATGCTGCTCAAACTCCATTAAACAGTGCAGTGAAGGCCTTTTGAACAAACAACTTCCATAAAACCATTAGCTTCACTTAATTGCAAGGAAAAAGCCTCACGCACGGCAGGGGTTTAGAACACGCTCTGCCTTTCTCTGCATCTGTTCCTTCTTCTCTTGCGGTCTGCAGATGGGCCACTCTTTCCCAGACTGCTTCAGGGCCGGGGAAGCTCTTTTTGTCCTCAAAAGTGTAGGATTGTAGAATCATAGAATCACCTGAGCTGGAAGGGACCCACAAGGATCATTGAGTCCAACTCCTACCCTTACACAGGATAACCCAACATTCACAATATATGACTAAGGGCATTGTCCAAATGCTTCTGGAATGCTGGCAGACTGAGTGCTGTGACTGCTTCCCTGGGGAGCTGTTCCAGTGCTCCACCACCCACTGGGGGAAGAACCTTCTCCTAATGTCCAGTCTAACCCTCCCCTGGCACATCTTCCTGCTGTTACCTTGAGTCCTATCATAGATCACAAGAGAGAAGAGCTCAGCTCTGTTTCACCTCCTTCCCTTGTAAGAAGGCAGCAAACAGCTATGAGATCCAGCAGTGACGATGAAGGCTTCGATGTGCAAATTTACGCTGTTGCTTGACTGCAGCAAAGCCTCCCCGTCCCGCGCTGCCCTGTGCCCCTGTGCCCGAGCAGAGGCAGCTGCCACGGGCAGCGGGGGCTGCGGCTGCACACACTGAGCCAGTGCCAGCGCTGAGCTGCGCTGCGCAGGGCTGGGTCACGCTTCCCTTTCGCTGATGTGGTGGGAAGCCTTCACTGCTGTTCAGATGGTGCCATCTGGCTCTCGTGAAATAGATGAGAAATGTTATCCAATAAAAGAGGGGGCCGGCTGGCTGCATGCCTTCACCTCTCTGCTCTTTGGGGAAGGGATTGTTTCTGCGTCTGGGAAATGTTTAATGTGATTTTTGAATGCTAGCATTGCCTGAGTAAGAAATAATAGGCTGGCAGGTTGAATTCAGGCCTGAGTCAGTGGTAGCTGGAAGCTGGTTTTCTTGATCAGGTCAAGGATGAGGTTTATAAATACACAACACATAGAGACAGCTTGTGATATGGCTTTGTTAATTCTGTGGATGGACAGGAAATATCCCTTTCCTTGATGTTCTGTCAAGCAGGATGTTTGGGTTAGTAAAGACAAGGAGAAGGAAAGGTCTGAGGTCTCTGGCAGGAAGACACCAGGAAACAAAGAGCACAACTTCAAAAGGCTGAGGGATGTTTCCAAAGAGAGCATTTTGTCCCCAGTCCCCCTTATTTCTTCTGAAAATATGCTTTATCTGCAATTCAGTATCCTTTTGGGATTGCCCCTAGAGCTGAGGGGTGTGGGATGTACCTGCAGGTTCTCCTGGGACACTCAGCTGGCAGCTGATGAAACAGAAACTCTTTGGCTCTGGGAGCTATTGCCCTTTCTACCTGCATTTCTCTGTTGTTTTCGCTCCACTTTAATAAGCTTACTGGTCCCCATACACCCCACTGACTCCTAAGCGCTTTCTTTGCAGCGACATCTCTGTAGCTGAGATCAGACCCACAGACATAAGCCCACTCCTTTTTCATGCACCCACAATCTGGCACTGACTCGTGCAGTGTCACCCTTCGATGCAGACGCTTCTCTCTAACAGCCAAGCACATACATTCATTTCCACACACACTGGTGGGTTCCCAGGGATGTGCTGGCAGGCTCCACATGCCCTCACATGTACACACTCACATCTATGCATTTCACCTCCCCAGCCTGCCTCCCAGACCAGCAATGGTGTTTAATAGAAGTTCAGTGCTCTCAGTTGTTACTCAGCCCTCTCGGCTGTCTGGTACAAACCTGAAAGCCTTTCAGGCAATCAGGCAGTAATAGACCTTGTGGAAGCTGAAAGTCCCCCAGATCAAATTTACAAGGCCAAAGAGAGCCTGCCTGGCATTATTTAATGCTTTAGTAATGAGCACCTGAACAGGAAAGATTGCTTGGGTAGTTTTATTCTGCATAGATGAGCAGTCAGAATTTCAAAGAAGGGCCATAAATACAAGCGTGCGAAATGGCCGATGGTGCCTGATTTTGGTGTGGAAGGCGGCCGTGCGGAGGCTGCCAGAAGGTTAGAGAACATGAATAAAAGGGAAGATGTTTTCCTTCAGCTTCCCAACTCCACAAGGCATCCTTTAGTCAGGAATGGCTTTAGCTGCAGTAGCAATCCATTTCATGCCTACTCGTGCCTGTGTGGCCAGGCATTTCTGAGCACGCAGCTCACTAACGAAGGCTGCAGTACAGTGCTAATGTCTCTTGGTGTCATGCGTGCGTTTGGGCACCTGCGTGGTTAATGAGGACAACAGCAGCATGCAGCACACCAGTCTGTGTGCTAGCTGTTTGCCTGTGCACGTGGGGGGTTAACAGAAGCCACTAATAATGCTAATTCTTTGTGGATACATTTATTTGCATTGTTAGTGGAGTCTGCAAGAAAGCACTGAAAGCTTTGTGTATGGGTACGTGCAAGTAATGTAGGTGCAGTCTGATAGTTTGTGTTTATGTGCATGGATATCATTGCACGTGTAGACAGTTCTAACTTGAGTAAAACATTTGGTGTTGCTGATTTAAACTAGTAATGAACAATTTATTCATTTTGGCCACATGCGCTGTTTTGTTGAACACTGTGAGTCCTGAGAGAGGGAAAAAATAGCAGTCAGAGAATGATGTTGTCTGAGCACAGGGGGGCATGGAAGGAAACGTTAAGCCAGGTATAAAGGTTCCACTGTGCACCAACCATCCTCCCCCTCCCTTCTCCATAAATCTGAAATGTTTTATTTCCTTCCAATGCAGAATGAGAGAGACTGAAATCACAGAAACTGCCCTAAAGCACGACTGTCAACCTCCCAGTCACCCCTTCCCATCCAGGTGGGTATTCCAGGCGGTTTTTCGAGGGCTGTGTAGGCCCCTGTGTGTTCATGGAGTGGTATTTAACAGCTGACTGTGGATTCTGAGTGTCTGTGTATTGACGGGGGAAGGCATATGCTTTCTGTACATACTGTAGGTGCTAACACAGCAAGAGAAACTTCTAGTTCAACTACGAGCTGGTGTAGCTCTGTGGCATGTGTGAAGGAAGGTGGAATGTGTGTTTGTGCTGTCAGAAAACCACATACAAGTTTTAGAATCTAAAGCTGTCAAGTTGATGTACTTCTGCGTGCGGAGAGGAGATGGCTACGGTTCGTCCCAGATCAGGTGTGTCATCATCACTGTGTGTCTGCCCCTGTGGGCATTGCAGGACTCGATGCACTGTGTGCTTGCACGAAGAAGGGAGCAGGGGTCCAATGATGGGCTCACACGTGTGTGCCTGCCTGTGCCTGGAGCGCTGTTGGAAGCACTGCCGAGCAGAATCGTGTCACTATCTGAGAGCTCGATTGATAACTCCCTGCAGTTTGCTGGGCTCTGCTGTGTGACTGATGGAGCGCTGTCCCTCACATCCATGAGGGCTCTGCTCACATCACCGGCAGAGTTAGGAAAAGGGATTTTTCCCTTTGCTGTACACTTGCAATTCTCAACAAAATTGCTAACGCTTTACCATCAACTTCCCTGCAGAAACCTCTGTCACTGGCATAAACACACAAAGCTGGTGGAAGGCAATTTTACTTCAGAAGCCTCATTAAATTTGCATTCCTTGGTGCCCCACAAGAAAGCTGATGGTCTGGCTTTGTCTGCTGGCTCCCTGTTCACTTTGGGTCATACATCAGAAGTGGGTAATGCCTCTGGCATGGAGATAGGCTGAAGTGATGGGCCTATCGTACTGTGCTGGTCTCTGCTTGATGTTATCACAGTATCACAGTATCACAGTATCATAAGGTTGGAAATGACCTCCGAGATCATCGATTCCAACCTATATCCCAACACTAACACCAACACTAACACCATCATCTAAACCATGGCACTCAGTGCCTCATCCAGTCTCCCCTTAAACACCTCCAGGGTCGGTGACTCCACCACCTCCCTGGGCAGCGCATTCCAATGGCCAATCACCCTTTCAGTGAAGAACTTTTTCCTAACATCAAGTCTAAACTTTCCCTGATGAAGCTTGAGTCCATGCCCTCTAGTTCTGCCACTGGTCACCTGATGTTGACCAATCTATCTAAAAACTGGAATTGGAAATATTTTTCCTAGGCACCATCAACTCTCAAATTATTGGGGAAAACATGCTTAGGCCACCTATGTAATGTAGCCTGATTAAAAACCATTCCCATCAGGTTGTTCAGCAATTTACCTACATAATCTTGCTCTTGCAGGAGTCTGTAGTATAGAATCATAGAATCGTTTGATTGAAAAAGACCTTTGTGATCATCAAGTCCAACCATACCTGTCCACTACTAAATCATTTCCCTGAGCACCTGGTCTGTCCAGCTTTTAAACACCTCCAGGGATGGTGACTCCACCACCTCCCTGGGCAGCCGTTCCAGTGCCCGAGAACCTTTTTGGTGAAGAGATATCAACAAGACTATTTTGACTCCTGATGCCAAGGTGAGGGTTGTTAGATGAGCAGCTGCATGAGGGGTAAGCATGGTTAGAAAAAGGATTTTCCTGCCACCCTAGTTAATATATTGTCTTGCCACCTCTCATTTCATGATTCCTGCTTAGTTCAGGGATTGTTGCTGCATTCCCCTGCCACGGAACGTGGATGGATGTCTCCTACATGGAGCATTTATCTAGTGGTGAGCGCACAGTGAGGAAACCAGAGGAGCACTTCCGAGAGCTCCAGCTCTTCCCATGGGCTGGTCCCACAGCACTGCCCAGTGACTCCAAAAGTTCCTGGCAGTTTCTGCCCAGGATGCGCCTGGCAGGGGGGCGGTGGTGGGCTCCCAGCCCTGGTGCAGACCTCGGCACACTGGGAATTGCCTCCAAACCGAAGGCTCCCTCGGTGGGTGGGCAGAGTATCCCAGGAGGGGTCTGAGTGCCCCCTGAGCTCCCACCTCTCCCGTCCCCTGCCCTGCCCGGCCAGGGGAGGGGGCAGCGGGGCTGCCGAGGCGGGGGCTGCGCACGGGGCAGGGTTTGCAGCGCGGGGCAGGGTTTATAGCTCGGAACGGGGTTTATAGCTCGGAACGGGTTTTTCTCAGCGCGGGGCAGGGTTTGCAGGACGGTGCAGAGTTTATTGCTCGGAACGGGGTTTATAGCTCGGAACGGGGTCTGTAGAGCGGGAGTTCGAAACGGAGTTTGCACTCCGCGGGCAGCGTTTGCAGCGCGGAGTAAGGTTTGTAGCTCCGAATGGGGTCTGCAGCGCGGGGCAGGGTTTATAGCCCGGAACGGGGTTTGCAGCGCGGAAATAGGATTTATGGGACGGGGCAGGGTTCATAACGGGGACCACTCTTAATAGCTCGGAACGAGGTTCGCAGCGCGGGGTACGCTTCCCAGCCTGGGGCAGCGTGTGCAGCGCGGGGCAGGGCTCGCAGCGGCCGCAGCCCCGCCCGCAGCCCGGGGCGGTGCGGGAGGCGGGCGGGCAGCGGGCGCGGAGCTCGGCACCGGCGGGGGCTGCGGCCGCCCCCCCCCCCCCCCTCTGCCCCCGGGGGCCGCGGGCCGGGCTGCAGCCCGCAGCGGCGGGCGCCGAGCCGCGATAAAAGGAGGGACCGGGAGCGGGAGAGGGAGCCGTGCATGCCGCTGCTGAGTACGGGGACGCGGGGCTGCAGAGCGAGCATCCGAGAGCGCGGTACCCGCCTCTGCCCCAGCAGCGCTGCGAGCCTGCGGCTGCTGCAGCCCGGGCGGAGGTGAGTGCTGAGCTCCGGGAACCGGCCCGGGACGCGATGGGATGCAATGGCATGGATACGATGGGATGCGATGGGATGCGATGGGATTGGGGTACTGTGGGGCCCAGCCACCTCCTGCTACACTGTCTCCTCGCTTCCTGAAGATCTGCCTGGGGATAGGATGTGTTCCCGTGTCCCGAGAGCTCATAATGCAACGCTCCCCTTCTCCCCTGCTCCGCAGTTTGCTCTTTTTCTTTTCAAGCCCACCCTTCTACTCCCCCCTGCTTTTTTTTCTTGCTGCGAATCCAACAGATCAATCCCTCAGTTGTGTATTTAGCCAGCTCTCCCTGGAAGCTCTGGAAAGTTCATGAATATGCACAGAAGCGAGCGTTTCCCGGAGAGGCTGCCTCTATAATAAGCTGATTGAGCTGTGCCTGCAGCAGGGCTGTCCTCCTGAGGGAAAAGCTGGGTGCCAGAACTGAGCAGCTTTGTGTCCCCAGCTTCCCAGCGGGCTGGCCGCCCTCCCTGAGGAGGAGGAGAGCCATCAGAGGCATTCTCCATCCTCAGAGATGGTGGCAGGACCAACCAGGCAGGATCCTCATCTCTGACAGCAGCTGCTGTTGGATATTTGTCTAGAAGATGTAAAGAGAACCTGGCACATGTAAGGCAACTTTCCTGTTTTACAATGGTTTGTGTATAAATTGACTATTCCTGCCTAAAAATCCCTGGTCACTAAGTAAGGGCATTGCATTGCTTAGCAACAGTCCCCCAGTGGCAGCCCAGCCCTTGCTCTTCCAGGTGGTCTCCAAAGCTGTGCCAGCAAAACAACCTGTGCCCTGGAGAAAATGAACCCTTTCATATTCTTTCTTGCTTGGTGCTGTGATGCCCAAACCAAAAGAGCGGGGCTGGTTGCCACTGCCCAGGCACATGAAAGCCCTTGAGAAAGGAGGGAGCTGCTGGGAGCTGAGTATAACTGGAAACCTGTGGGACAGAGGGAGTAAGATGGAAGTGGCAGGTCCCTCCAGCATGGGTAGGACCTTGCATCTGCCTCTGCATCCTCTGTTGCTTGCACTTTGGTTTTGTGCACAGGCACTGCAGTATGCTGGTTAGCAACCCTAGCTTATGCAATTATTAGGATAGTGTTTTGACAGCTGTGCTGAGTCTGTTAAGGTTTAATGTAACATGCAAGCAATAAGTTCCTTTGGAACAAGGCTGATGCATGCCCTCTCTTGTGGCTGCAAGATGTGACTCAAGTTAAGTGAGATGAGGACTTGTGTGTTGGAAGAGAAGTACTTTTATAATTCAGATGACGGAATAAACACACAGACTTCGTGCTCACAAAGCCACACACTGACACACAGAAAGTCTGCTGCCCAAAAGCTCAGTGTTTTTCAAACAATTTTCCCATGAAAATTGGGGTGAGCTTTTGAAACCAGCTTTCTATTCTCAGCGGTAAAACTTTGCCTGGGGACAATGTTTTTCTCCCCTTCCTCCTCAACAATCTTGTGAAGTGTTGATAAAGATATTATCCACAGCATCGGCTTCCTTTGATTGCTCTTTTAGGCTGTGTGTCTAGATGGAAACCTAGCAACACAATAACGGTATTGAAGGGAGATGTTTTCAATAGCTACGTTTCTTTTATCGCACTGGATGCATCTTCAGAGGTTAGACTCGTCAAGCCAGTCTTTTTACCCTTTTGGAGCCTTATAGTTTGATTCCCTAAGTCTGGAATAAAACAAACCTGAGCTAGTGCAAAAGACAACAAAGATGGGATGGAAATGCTTAATGTGGTAAAAGATCTTTTCCTTCCTGCTGCCCCCTTCCTGCTGAATTCCCATGGGGAAAATAGTCCACTATGGAGGGGGAATACTTAGATAAATGATTCAAGGGGAAAGAGCTATCAGAGTTTTGACTGTTTTACCTAGACATGCATGGGAATAAGCTAAGGGACAAATGGCTCAGAGAAATACATAACAGTATAATATGTGAGAGCCAGACTGATATTTAGGAAGTAGCATCAGCATTGTTCCAGTCACCCACTGTGCTGAAGATTATGATTAGGTTTTGGCAACACACAGGACCCAATTAATCCTTAGAGGTGAAAAAAACCCCACTACTTGAAGTCACTGACCCTGGATCTAGATTTACCTCATGGGCTATTTTCTAGAGTTCTTGGCATATTGACAGATACCTTTGTTGTCCGTACTATCTCTTCACAGCAGTGGAGTAGGGCATTTACAGGGAGTCAGGACGACCATATCTGACTGGCTCTATGTAATTTGGGGGCACAGAACTGAGGGGTTTCACACTGTGAAATCTGTGTTAGTTCTCAGGTGTTTGGGGAGAAAGCCTTTGCTAGGTGCTAAAAATTCTCCCAATACCCTTGGCCACACCTCCCAAGAGCTCGTACTTTTTCAGCATTAATGAATTAAACATCACAAATGGCTTTGTCAGGCCAATAGAAAAAGTGGTTGAGTTACAGGAGAGCTATGACCACTTCTGTATCTGTTGTTTCTGAACTGTCGATGAGAACAACTAACAAACTGCCTTGTGCAGGAGTTGATGGGGGCAGCTGCGATCTGTGTGTATGATCGTGTAACTGTATAGCACGAGAGTGGTAGGATGTGTGTGTTGTGATATGGCACTGGGGAGGGTATGAATACGGTGTTAACATTGTGCATCCAAAAAACCACAGCACATCTGAAATCCTCTTGTGGTGCCACTGCTCTGAGATAAGTGCTGCTTATACAAAGACTTGCCTGTCGGGTACAAGTACTTAATAAGTAAGCTTGACTGAGACTGAAGAGGGATTGGAGTTCATACCCTGACGGCATATGGAAGATCTGGATAAGCTGTGATTTTTATTTCTGAAGTTTGAAGAGGTCCTGCTGTGAGTCCCAGGGTCTCTGGGTGATGCTGCCATGGCTCTGAGCGTGCCAACATGCAGTAAATCCTGGCAAGGCTCTCTTTATCACGAAGCATTTAGCATAAAGTTGGTTTAATCCTCTAATCTTATCAAGCACTGACATAAATGAGAACTGAACAGATTAATTCAGGCTTAAAAAAATCAAACCCTGTTCTGTTTCTCAATGCAGTGCACAAGTTTTCTCCTTTCATTTACCCAATTGGCTTATTTTATTTATCCTTTTTTTTTTGTTTAAAAGTATCAGACCAGAGATTTGGGCTGAGTGGTGAAAGGTACTGGGTAATCTGCTCTCCTGTGATGTGTGTTTATCTGCTGTTTAAGTAGCCTCAGGGGATTTTGGAATGAGAGCCAGTAATGTGGTCTGGGAGGATTGGTTACTGGAAACTGCATGGTTGGCAGAGGAAGGAGTTGCTGGTAAGTGTTGCTTCTTGTTACCTCCTTGGTGACAAGCAGTCCCATTTACTTTTTTGCTCCTTCTGTGCCAGCCAAGAGGAGCGGAACCTGTCCTTTGCCTTACTCTTTCCCACACACCTCCCTGTTTCTGTACAGAGAGATAAGTCTGTCCTCATGGAGTGTGTGCGCAAGCTGCCATTCGGCTCTGGAAATGTGTGGCCAGGGGAACGCGTTTCTAGACCTTGTGATGAAGTTGAACAATGAAATATTAGTTTCAAGCACTCCCTTACATCTCCCCTGTGACGGCACAGAACAGGCTGACTCTTTAAATGATTGATTTCACACAGATTTACTCGAGTTCATTCATCTCGATGCAGCTTTACCAGGGTGAATTTTCGGAGGTCTAGCCTTACTGATGTCTTTTCCAAGGGCTGTATCCTGCCTCCTTTCCTCTGGCAGAGGAGTACCTTATTTCATGAATAGCTCTGCTGCATTCAGTGAGGTTTTTTAAAGAGTAAGGTGCTGCAGTACCTGTGACTCAGACTAATGCAAGTCAATTTAAAGGACAGATTAAGTGCAGTGTGAGTATGGATTGCAGTGTCTGGCCATTAATGAATAATTCAGGAAAATGGAGGAGACAGTGTGAGAGTTGAGTGCTTAATCCAGCACTAGGTGAAGTCAGCAAGAGACTTCCCATTGACCCCAGTCCAGCATATGTTTCACAAGGGCTTAACAGTGAGTTTGTAAAATATTCCATTGATGGCAGTGTGTATCAGGCGTGAGCTACAACAACTGTCTGAATTAACACCCAGTAGAATATTGTTTGCAGCCCTCTTCTGTGTCATATTGTCATTAAGTGTCCTCTGCAGCACCACAAGAGAAGTTTTCTGAGGTCTCAGCACTGCTATTGAGTCATGCTTTCATACTATTGAAAAACAGAACAGATTAATAACTGGAGTGCCAGGAGAAAATGCAGATGCAGAAAGTTTGGGAAAGCAAGCTACAAAGGTTTAATTTCAGTTGCTTAGAGCTGGGCATGATGCCCTCCTTTTGCAGGCACAAAGCACTTGTATGTCATGGATTTCACCAAAACTGGACACTTGGCACTCAGCTCAGGAGTCTTGTGTCTATTCCTGCTGCATGCGCTCCGCCTTCATGAGGGTGAACTGGACTGGAACTGCTCCTGGGAGACCACTGTGGTGGGCATGGCCGAGCAGCTCTCTTCTGCTGATGGGAAGCAGAGGATGCTCTGCATGCACAGTTTTGTTTTGTGCTGTGGGACTGCAGTAATTGTGGGATTCCTGTCCTTCCAGCTGGCCCAGAGGGTTTGCTTTCCCATAAAGGTGCAGTTCAGCGCTCGTCATGAGCGGTGCTGGTTTTTTTGATGATCATTGACTTGGAGGGGCAAAGCATCTCTTTTTCTTATTGTAACTGGAGGTATAAAACTTGCAGTGAAACCTCTGCCCTTGCCCTCAGTCTTCAGATCCTTGCAGTGCAGCAGGCTTTGCTCATCTGTGGGGATGCAAGTGTGCCCATGGCAGGGCACCCCAGACACAGGCAATCTCCTGCACTGAAATTAGGCCTTCAAAAATACCTGACTTTTTTCCTGGTTTCAGTTATCTCTGCTTGCTGGGAGAAGAGCTTTGGGGAACAAGGCTGGGATACTTTCCCTGCCATCTGCCTTAAGGCAGCAGGCTTGAAAGTTGGCACAGTTAATTCCTGCTCTTTGCCAAGCTCTGTGGCTCCTCCTGGATGGAAGGCGGTTCATGTTACATAAATAGTGGAGAAGGGGGAGAGGCCAATGTGTTTACAGGGGGTGAAAGACATACTGGCAGTCGTCTGGTTCTTAAACTGCTGCTGGTCTTGACACTCTGCTGCTTTATTAAGGGGAGAGTCAGAGGAGAGGATCATTTATTTTCTGCCTGGACTTCAGGGTGTGGATGCTATTGCTTCGGGGTCCTGGATCTGCAGCTGTGATCTCACTTGCTCTGTGTAAATGCAGTCATGTCAGTGAAGTCACTTTGGATTTGTGACTGGGGATGTGAGCTCAGGATCTACCTGCTGAGATGAGTAGGTGAATGAGCTTGTATGGGCTTCAGGGTGTCCTGTCTGATGCTGTCACAGATCTTCCCATCTTACTTTTGCATGGCAGAAATTTCTTTGACTTGAACACAGAGTAGAGTCCTGGGAGATCTCATTTTACTCTGAGCTCTCTTGTCTGTCTGATGTTGGGCTACAAGTCAGAGTCTCAGTTTCTTTATCTATATGTGGTGATATATATTTAATAAATAATGCTCTACAGTAAATTTGCACTTTCATTTCCAGGATCATTTGGCTTAATATGTTGTTTCTTTCACAATCTGTCTATGAAAATGTATCATGGGAGCCCTGTTTCCTCCCTGCCTTCCCAATGTTCTTAAAGGAGCTGTGTGTTTGCAGAAAAATAGTATCATGTCTTAATACCCAGCAGAGGCCTTTGATGGTAACTCCTTTCCAGAGGATGGGAAGAGCTGGGGCATCTGGTAATCAGAGATGGAGAAGAGTTGGATCCTATTGTTGCTCTGCCACAGATAGTGTGATTTTGAGCAGACCTGGGCGGTTGCTGTAGCAAAGACGACTCTGGGTTTCGGCGCGATCGGCGGCAGGAACGATAAGTACTGCAGCTGGGTGCTCAATCTGGAGGAGTGGAGAGTTCCTGGGGAAGGGCAAGAGCTCAGGAGAGGACCCTGGCAGGGCGACTCTCTCTGAATCCCAGAAGCGGCAACTGTCAGGTGGGCCGACCGAGTGGTAGGGGAGCGGTCCCAGAAGAAGCTGCGGGACATTTAAATATCTTCCTGGAAGCGCCATATTGCTCATCAACAGGATAGGGAGAGTGACCTGGTTGGTGAGGAGGACTGGGAGCAGGTCTGCTCTCGTGGGGGTTATAGACCTCCCTTTCAGATGCTTCCTTTCCTGCTGCCCCTACAAAACAGGTTTGGCGTACTGGAATTTGATGCTCAGGTGCAGGACAGTATCACAGACAACTCACCTGAGGAGGTTAAAGACTTCGCATTGCCTGTCAGACAGGTCAGGACTTCAAGTAAAAAAAAGAAAAGGAGGGTAGTTGTAGTGGGTGACTCCCTTCTGAAAGGGACGGAGGGACCTATATGTAGAACGGATCCAACTCATAGGGAAGTCTGCTGCCTTCCCCAAGCCCGGGTACACGACATCGCTAAGAGACTCCCGAACCTAATTAAACCATCAGATTATTACCCGCTTCTGGTGGTCCAGGCTGGCAGTGATGAGCTAGCAAAAAGAGGGTCAAGGGTCGTTAAAAAGGAATTCTGGGAGCTGGGATGGTCAATGGATAGGGCAGGAGCACAGGTGGTGTTCTGCTCTGTTCCTCAGAGATGTATACTGAAAAGAACAAGAGAATCTACGCTCTTAATAAATGGCTTAGGGGCTGGTGCCGGCAGAGAAATTTTGGGTTCTATGATCATGGAGAAACCTTTATGGCACCTGGCCTGCTTGACACAGATGGGTCACGTCTAACTCCAAAGGGTAAGAGGATTCTAGCCCAGGAGCTGGCAGGGCTTGTAGAGAGGGCTTTAAACTAGGTAAGAAGGGGGAAGGGGGAGTTACTAGGCTCACCAGAGATGTTGCTGTGGAGGACGAGCCATCTCAAAGGGTGTCGTCAGTAATCCAACTGAAGTGCATGTACACAAATGCACGCAGTATGGGAGAGCACATAGGTGCTATCACGGAAACGTGGTGGAACGACTCTCATAACTGGAGTGCAGCCATGGAAGGCTACAGGCTCTTCAGGAGAGACAGGCGTGAGAGGAGGGGTGGAGGGGTGGCCCTCTATACTAAGGAAACCCTGGATGCTGTTGAAGTCGAGATCGGTGATGACCAGATTGAGTGCCTATGGTTAAGGGTCAGAGGGGCAGTCAGGTCTGACCTCCTGGTTGGAGTATGTTACAGACCGCCTGACCTGGAAGAGGAGATGGATCTTCTATTGTTTAAACAGCTGGAGACTGCCTCTAGATCGGCTGCCCTTGTTCTTTTAGGAGACTTTAATCTTCCAGATATCTGCTGGGAACTTAACACCGCCGAGAGGAGGCAGTCCAGGAGGTTCTTAGAGTGTATTGAGGATTGCTTTCTGTCACAGCTGGTGGGTGAGCCCACCAGGAGTGAGGCTCTCCTTGACCTGCTGTTTACAAACAAAGAAGGGCTGGTGGGTGATGTTGTTGTCGGAGACTGTCTGGGGTGTAGTGATCTTGAGATAATTGAGTTTTCTGTAAACAATGTAACAAGAAAAGCCAGGAACAGGACATCGATACTGGACTTTCGGCAGGCAGATTTTGGATTATTTAAGGAACTGGTCAGGAAAGTACCCTGGGAAATAGTTCTTAGTGGCAAGGGGGTCCAGGAAGGCTGGATGCACTTCAAGAATGAAATCTTGAAGGCGCAGGAGCAGGCTGTCCCCATGTGTTGTAAGAAATGTCGAAGGGGCAGACAGCCGGCTTGGATGAGTAAGGAGCTTCTGAAGGAACTAAGTAACAAAAAGAGGATGTATCGTCGTTGGAAAGAAGGGGACGTAAGCCAGGTCATGTTCAAAGATGTTGTTAAGTCGTGTAGGAAAAAAATCAGGGAAGCAAAAGCCCAGCTGGAGCTCAAATTGGTCACTTCTGTTAAGGACAATAAGAAGAGTTTTTATAAATATATCAATGGCAGAAAGAAGGGCAGCAGCGACCTCCACTCCTTGTTGGATGTGGAGGGAAATATAGTAACCAAAGATGCAGAGAAGGCTGAGGTACTTAATGCCTTCTTTGCCTCAGTATTCAACAGTAAGGATGTCTGTTCGCTTGACAGTTGGTCCTCTGAAGTGGTTGATGGGGACAGGGTGAAATATGGCCCTCCTGCAATCCATGTTAGAGACCTGCTGAGCCACTTGGACCCTCTTAATCTATGGGGCTGGAAGGGATCCATCCTAGGGTGATGAGAGAGCTGGCGGATAAGCTTGCTAAGCTGCTCTCTGTCATCTTTCAACAGTCCTGGCTCACCAGAGAGGTCCTGGAAGACTGGAAGTTGGCCAATGTGACGCCCATCCATAAGAAGGGCCGTAAGGATGATCCAGGCAATTACAGACCTGTCAGCCTGACCTCGGTCCCAGGTAAAATTATGGAGCAAATAATACTGGGTGCAATCATGCGGCACCTGCAGAACGGCCAAGAGATCAGGCCCAGCCAGCATGGGTTTAGGAGGGGTAGGTCCTGCCTGACCAACCTGATCTCCCTTTATGACCATGTGACTCGCCTGGTGGATGAGAGGAAGGCTGTGGATGTGGTGTACCTGGACTTCAGCGAGGCCTTTGACACTGTCTCCCACAGTAGACTCCTAGGGAAGCTGGCAGCCTGTGGCTTAGATGGGAGCACTCTGTGCTGGGTTAGGAATTGGCTGGATGGCCGAGCCCAAAGAGTGGTGGTGAATGGTGTCTCATCCAGTTGGCGGCCGGTCACCGGTGGTGTCCCTCAGGGATCGGTGTTGGATCCGGTCCTGTTTAATATCTTTATTGATGATCTGGATGAGGGGATTGAGTCCATCATCAGCAAGTTTGCAGATGATACCAAGCTGGGAGGAGGGGTTGATCTGTTACAGGGTAGGATGGCCCTACAGAGGGACCTGGACAGACTGGAGACGTGGGCCAATTCTAATGGGATGATGTTTAATAAGTCCAAATGTCCGGTACTTCATTTTGGACACAACAATCCCATGCATAGCTATAGACTGGGGACAGAGTGGCTGGAGAGTAGTCAGGCAGAAAGGGACCTGGGAGTCTTGGTTGACAGGAAGCTCAACATGAGCCAGCAGTGTGCCCAGGTGGCCAAGAAGGCCAATGGCATTCTGGCCTGCATCAGGAGTAGTGTGGCGGGCAGGACCAGAGAAGTTATCGTCCCCCTGTACACGGCAGTGGTCAGGCCTCATCTTGAATACTGTGTACAGTTCTGGGCCCCCCAGTTTGGGAAAGATGTCAGGATGCTGGAGTGTGTCCAGAAGAGGGCAACGAAGATGGTAAAGGGGCTGGAGCACAAGCCCTACGAGGAGCGACTGAAGGAGTTGGGGCTGTTTAGTCTGAAGAAGAGGAGGCTCAGGGGAGACCTCATTGCTCTCTACAACTACCTAAAAGGAGGTTGTAGACGGGCAGGGGTTGGTCTCTTCTCTCAGGTGACCAGTGACAGAACTAGAGGGCATGGACTCAAGCTTCATCAGGGAACGTTTAGACTTGATGTTAGGAAAAAGTTCTTCACTGAAAGGGTGATTGGCCATTGGAATGCGCTGCCCAGGGAGGTGGTGGAGTCGCCAACCCTGGAGGTGTTTAAGGGGAGACTGGATGAGGCACTGAGTGCCATGGTTTAGATGATGGTGTTAGTGTTGGTGTTAGTGTTGGGATATAGGTTGGACTCGATGATCTCGGAGGTCCTTTCCAACCTTATGATACTGTGATACTGTGATAGCTCAGTTTCTGGGCACCCACTTTGTGGCACTGACTGGAGTTGTAGGGCACCACTGCTGCTTCCCAAATGACAACTAAAACCAGGGTTCATGTAACCAAATTAGTTGTAGCTTGCCTGGTCTGTTTAAGTCACCAACGCTATGGCTGAATTCCAGCAGAGCTGGAGCTAGACTGTGCAGTCTTGCTTGATTCGTTTGTAAACTTGAATATAATCCATCCTGTTTCCCTGGAGGAATAAGGAAATTGGATCTGATAGGTGTTTGCAAAGGGTTTGTGCTGTCTCTGATAGAAGCTGATATAATGCACAAATGCAAAGTGCTCTTTGCTCCTAGGGAGATGTGCTATGCATTGACTTGTTTCTTGGCTCTGATTTACACCCAGGAGCTGAGAATGAATTGCTTTTGAGTGTTGGATTAAGGTCTGCGGAGACAATTTTGGGAAAAAAGCAGAACACCACCGAATCCTTTCTACTATTTGAGGTACTGCTGAACATGCAGCATGCTTGATTCCCTGAATCAAATAATTTGTGGGTTTGTTCCTCCTTTTAACGAGGCAAATGAATTCCTGAAGAAGATGGGGCTGCAAGCTCAGATTTGAGCTGGAGCCCAGTGAAGCATTTTAAACTTGTCTGAGAAGCCCAAAGCAATTCTGACTCCTCCTTGTAAATCAAACCTGGTCAAAACTCTGTCGTTGTGTTTCCTCTGCCACCTCTCTCCCTCCATCACCTCCCTCGCGCACCCTCCCACTCACTCTCCCACTACAACTCATGCGCCAAGTTTAATTTCCAAGCCAATTTTTATGGCTGAGTTGAAATGGAAATGTGGACAGGCCCACAAGAGCATGAAAGTGACTCAATAAAGCAGTGGGCTCCATTTAAACTGAGCGCCGTGTGTCTGGACAATATAGAAAACAGCTTCTTTTGAAAGCTAAATCTATTTTGCTGGAAAGCTTGGGCTAGTTCCTGAATGATGCAAAAAGCTGCTCCTTCTGGTGCTTCCTGCCAGCAGTAGCAATTTCCATTCCAAGCTGTGTTTCTTCAGGACCTATTCAGCACTTGTCAGTGCCTTGGACTAGCCTGAGTGTCAAATCTATAGACATGCTTTTAAACCGAGTGTCTCAATCTGATGTATAGGGTTTGAGCCATTTTTTCCACATCCAAACTGAATTTTAATTCCAAGGCCAGCCCTTCTCTTTCTCCCGTCCTAACCCTTACATTGCAGCTCTGTTGCCTGTCTCAGAGCCCCATGTGAAGCAGCAAATGGGCAGCTGAGCCGTCTTTGGTGTTCTTTGGCCCATTTCACTTCTGTAACTGATGTCAATATACTCATGCACAGAGAGTGGTAGAAACACTGCAGCATCCCAGAGAGCTATAAAACACCAGCCTATGACAACTGGAAACAAGATATATCAGTGGGTAAATGTTTCATCCCCTGTGACATTGCTTAAGCTGAAGAAAGGGAGCTTCATTCCTGTAAATCTGCTACATGGAACCAATTCCTTGCACTAACTGCAGAGCTCATAGCACAGGTTTCCGTGTAAGTGGTCTGCTAAAGCATTTGACCTTATTTGGATTCCAATAACAGAGAGCTATTCTCTAAGTAGCAGAGACAGATTAAGTTAAGGCTGTGATGACATTTCCTTTACAGCCTTCTTGCTCTTTCTTCTATTTCTGCCATATTTCTGATATGTTGTGGGGGAGATCATTTCTTCTGGATCCAAATCTTGGCACACATGGCTAAATTCATTCCTGCCTGTACACCACCTGCCTACATTCCCATCTATTCAGCTATGTGGCAGATCCTGGTGCTGTTTGCATTTCCATTCTTTTGGCTGATTTGGGGAATACCTGCAGTGAATTTGCTCCCTTGCTCAGCCAACTGTGCCCAGTTTCCAGAGGGCCATAGTTCCACTTCAGCGTAAGGCAGTGGAGGGAGTCCCTTTGAAAATCAATTTACAAATGTCTGTGCAAGAATAGCCTGCGTTGTGGAGGGGGTTGCCAGGAGGCTTTGGGACAAGGCACATTGTAAAAGGATAGAAGATAAGATGGGGTCTCAGTCTCCAGAATATGAGAACAATTCAGAAGCAGATGATATGTTGTGCCTTAGGAAAGCTACAAAAACTAATAGCAGAGCCACAAATGATGCCTTTGTTTTTGTGTTTTAGCTGCAGGACAGTTAGCACAAGCAGCATCTCAGCCTCTGAAAGCCTGGCTGAGAAATGTGGGATGCAATAAGGAACTGGGAACAACTGCCTGAAATGCTTTGCTGCTTTGCTAGATGGCAGCCCCTCTGTATCCTTTGGGTTGGACAATTGCCATCCAGGAGCTCCTGACCATGCACCTCACGTGGCTAGGGATCCCTGAACCTTTGGTGGTAGAAGGGGAATGGGGACAAGGGTGGTGTCTGCCTCTTTCTGAACGGCTCCTGTGCCAGGCTTCGATCACTCTCCTCCAGTCTCTGCTCAGAGGGAGGAGAAGAGGGGGAAGAAGAGACACTGCTGCTGTCTCGGCTCAGTCCTGGAAGCCTAAATCTGTGTCCTGTAGGCATGGCTTCCCTGGGAGCTCCTGGGAGCTGCCGCCAGCAACACTTCCTTGCACAGGAACTAACAGGAACCAGCTCTTAGCATTTCTTGTCTGTATTAGGGAGAGTCCTGGACTCTCCCTGAGATTAATGTGTCATTAAAGCCTGTTTGCTTATTCTGAGACCCTTCCCCCTCCCCTCCTAACAGTCTGCAGGACTGTGCTCATTGAGCTGTGGTAACATTTAATGTGAGTTTCTGCATGGTTGCTGCAGCCGGCAGTAAGCTTTAAGTCCTTGTACTGGCAGGGGATCTGCCGACGTGCTGTTCAGGCATCTTGTCTCATCACCACGTCTTCCTCTTTCCCTCAGGAAGTTTTCCTTCTGTTCTGAATACCCTTGTGTTCACCCAGGTCCTATTCTGGAGCACTCAGCTGTGATTCTCCAGGCTCTGGTTTTACATCTGTGGTTCCAGATTGCTCACTGGTCCTAGGACGATGAAAAAGCAGTACTGACTAATTCCAGAAGCACCAGGTTTTCATAGGAGGATGGCAGCTAACTGCATATGTTTCAGGGAGAGGGAGGTGTGGGAGGTAAGAAAGACATACCTGCTCAGATCCCGCTTCATGGGCTGCTGAGAGCCAGCCGGCTCTGAGCTTTGTGAGTCCCTTCTGATCCAGTAGTAAGTTTTCCATGGGTGACAATAGAGCATGGTTTGCCACAGTTATTCCCACTCAGCTACACTGACTGTCAGGATGGATTCTCCCCAAAATTCAGGCCTTCAGATTCTTCGAAATAAGAAGCTATGTCAGTACCACAGATGAGCTTGGTGCATGGAGCAGGAATGATGCATGAATGACCTTGAGTCTGTCTTCTGCTCCCTCAATTATAAGAGGACTATAGCATCACTCACTCCTCTTCCATGCTGGTATGTGGAAAACCCTGCTGAAGAACTGAGTATGACTGAAATGCTGTGGAAGCTGTGACCTCGCCACAGTTTGCAGTCCTGTGAATTACAACAGCAAAAGGCAAGACCTTTAGATCCATCAGAGTGAGACTGGGTAGCATCTGGAGTGAGAAACTCTGACCCATGTGACTCTGACATATATGTGCAGATGGGACTTCTCTGTGTACCTCCTTTTCCTGGAAGCTCAGAGCATGATGAGCACTCCGGGAGAAGGAGAGTACTTGCAACAATTTCTTTTAACCTCATTGTACTTTTTATTTGGAGTGGCAAGAAATGGAGATGGAATAGCTGCCTGTGCTGTGCTTGGCAAGAAGGAGTGGCAGCATAGGTTGGCATTCCTGCATTACCCTTCCTATTGCTGCCCACAGAACCACAACCAGAGTTGCAGCAGAGTGCCCTCAGCAAAAACTGCTGCTCAAGCTGCTGGTGAGAAAGCAGCTCCCATGCATAGTGAGGAAGAAGTTGCCCTCCTCCCTCATAGTGATGAGCTAGCAGCTTATGTGGAGACTCTGGAGAGGGTGTTCTGGTTGGTCCCAGAAGCACAGTGTGCACACAAGCAGGCTATTGCTGGGGAGCTGCAGATGGAGGAGAGTGCACAGCCAGCCCTTGTCCTCAGACTTCCTCCTGCTGCAAGGAGCAGGTGTAGGGAGCAGGGGCAGAGCTGGGAATCATGCAGCTGAGCATAGAGTGGTAACGGTGCCCACAGTGATGTCAACTAGAGAGCTTGAGCACAGGGTGGAATAATAGATGACTGGCAGGCCCTGACAGCAGAACTTGGCTTTTCTTTTCAGGGTGACAGGGGTGTGGGAAGCTCAAGTTTATCTATAAAAGAGCAGCACACAAACTGTAGGGATGGCACTTTATTCCAAGGGCCTGGGAATTGGTTCTTTCTCTCTGTGGTCTGAGATTCCCTCCTGGAGTAAGCGGCACTTCTTGGGATAATAATACAAGGTGCTGGTTTGTAATGATCTGTAAAGCTTTGCTGTCAACATAGGTGCTCAGGGGTAGACGCAGGAGTGTGGAAATCCACACCCCTCTAACAAGCTTGTTATCTTGGGCCCCTGGTGGGTGGGATCCGGGGTGCTTTTGAAGTCTCTGTCAGGCACCCAAAGGCATGCAGCTGATCCAGAAGCCAGGCCTCTACTGAACAACAGCAAGCGACGGGGGCTCAGACAAAATCTGAGTAATTTTGTAGTGGTTAGGTAAGTAATTTCTGAAGCGTATCAGAATCTCAGCTTACTTGGTGTCTGAGTGCAGAAACCTGTATGTGCCACACGCCTGACTGACAGCAGGGCCTTATCATTCACACAATAACTCAAGTGGTAAACACAGCACAAGGCTGCAAGGCATGTTTTGTGAGATTATAACCAAAAGCTATCTTCTAACACCTGCAATCATTAGTTACAATAACCAGGAGCAAATTATTCTATCAGAAAATGAATATTCTTTGGCACTGACATGCATGTTAGTGAAGTTCTTGCACTCTTCAAAAGGGTTCTCAGGCACTGGAACAGCTGCTCAGGGAAGTGGTTGAGTCACCATCCCTGGACGTGTTTAAAAGATGGGCAGATGAGGTGCTCAGGGATCTGGTTTAGTAGTGGACAGGTACCATTGGACTCGATGATCTCAAAGGTCTTTTCCAGTCAAACAATTCTATGATTCTATACTCTCTGGCACTATTACGCCTTTCCAAGATGTCCCAAGTCCTGGCATGGAATCACTGATTAGCATAGATTTTGGCTCTTGTTGTGGAGGTTGGGTGTCCCTTCGCCAGCATGGAGGTTGTGTTGTACAACAGTGGTTAACGATGTTACAGCTCAAATTATGCTCACAGAACAAAGCAGAGGTGCAGTTTGTTCCACACAACCCCTATCTGTGTCATTCTGTGCACCCTAGAAGAAATTAGGTATTTTGTATGTCAACTAGGCACCTAAAATAAGGGTCTGTTTGCCCTTTCTGATGTCCTGAGCTCCTGCATCTGTCAGATGTGGACTACACCACCCTCTCCTTCTCAGAGATGCTAGGAGAAGAGTCATTTCAGGCTGTTTGTTCAGCCCTCAGATGCTGTCGTGATAGGCAGTCTTGAAAAGCTCGTGAGGAAATTAATAATTCTGCCTCTGAGCCAGGCATGAGCAGTGTGCAGGAAATGAGGCGTGAGACCACACGCTGAACAATGAGGAGAGAACAAGGTGGGGAATAGCTTCTGGGTTCAGGGAGCATCATCCATCTGGTGAAGGCCAGAGTCCTTGCCTGTGGATGCTGGGTTTGGAAGAAAAACTGCACTGCAAAGCATTTACAGAAAGGGGGGGGGCAAATTAAGGATGCTGTGTCAGCCCTGAATCTGGCATTTACTGACTGGTGAGTGCTTGACTTTGCAGCTAATCTTTCCACACTGTTTTTGGCATGCAATTATGGGGAGAGCTAATCAGCGCTTGTCAGACACCTGGAATAGCCGGCAGGCACATGCAGGAGATCTTCGATGTCATAGGCTGAGTCTCTGAACAGCCTTTGTTCATCCTGAAATCAGGTCGAGAGATCGTAGAATCATTTAGATTGGAAAAGACCTTCAAGATCATCGTGTCTGACTGGTTCCTTCCAGTTCCAGCTGCTCTTATCTTAGCCAGGGTGTGAAACTGCCTGGAAGAGGCTGGAAAGGGTAGGAGAGTCAGCAGGGAAAGAGGACAGCTCAGCTAAGAGCGAGTGTGCAGCTGTACTTGATTTCATAAAGCTTAGGAGATCAGACAGTTCTCCATCCTGTATACAGCCCTGTCTGTTGTCTTGCCTCCCATGAGCAAGTGGAATTGCAGGCGATAGAGCTTTAAATATATATTTTTTAATCATTTTGTTGAACTTTTCCCTGGGTGAACACATATTTACATCCTTGAGCTGCAGTTCCAACAGCTCTGTGCTGCTGGAGTGTTTTGATGTCATTCTGATCTGTAAAGTGTGGGATCTGGCAATGTTTTTGTGCATCGTACCAAAGGATTTAAAGCAAGAGGGAAGGGAAATGCAAAGGGCCTAGAAAGAAAATAAGATTAAAGCCTTGTTGCTGCATTGTGCTGTAGAGCTGGAACAGTAGACCTGCTTGATTAATGATGGTGGAACCAGCCCAGCCAGCAGTTTAAACCAGTGCCTTTAAGCAGCTTGTGCATCTCTGGGCTTGTATCCACTGAAACAGGTTCTCTGTTGTATCCTCAGGCACAGGTTTTGGTCAGTGGCTGACTTAAGCTACTGGTTTTTGAAGTATTTCAGGAGATTCAGGGTTAGATGCCCAGTTTGAGGTGTCCTGGGTCTGCTTTGCTTTTCCAGGAGTCAGAGAATCACTTGGTTAGAAAAGACCTTTGGGATCATAGAGTCTAACCGTACCTCTGAAAGTCAGACTTCCAATTAAGGGCTCTGAAACTGTAGAATATCAAATTCCTCCTTACTGTTTCGTTTTTCCACTTGGGAAAGATAATCTGCCCTGGCAAAGGGCAGCACACAGCTTACTCCATGCACACAGTTACAACCATGTTGATAAAGGGAGAGCATGGACCTCTTCTTGGGTGTTTTTTTTTAAATTATACCTCTGGACTAGTTTCAGTGATTCAAGTGCAGAGCAAAGCTCTGGTCCTGAGTCTCTGTGTCACCGTGGAGCCCTGCTTTAGAGTGGAAGTACATTAATGATGCCCTCCAGTTATTTTACACGGCCAGAGCTGTGTACAGTGTTCTTCAGAATAACAGGGCCTGGGAGGCACCGTGTCCATCCTGGATATCAACTCTACATCGTTACAGAGAGATGGCTTTTTGCAGGAGCTGGATGCTGTTAGGATAATTTTCCAAGCACAAAGCCCATTTTCTCCCTCTTAGAGCAACCTTATATGGGTAGCAAATCTGCCTTTGGTAGAGACTTTTCAGGAATACAGATAGGACACCAAAACTGCTAGCTCTGCTCTGAAAGCTTTGCCCATGGGAGAAGGGAAAGTGGAGTTTAATTATTTTGTTGATAGGAATCTCCCATATTACAGAAATTGTCTTTCCCTCCCCTTCTAGCCTTCTGCTTTCTTTCCTTTTTCTTTCCAGCTTGCTGATGCACAAGGCTTGCTTTTTCTGTAAGAAGGAACAACCGAGTAATTGAAATGGAACACTAGTGAGGATTATTTAATCTGAAAGTCGGCATTAATTAGTCAGGTCGGGTGTAATTAGCTTCCTCATCTGTCACTGCCTTTCCCCAACTTGTCAATGACTTTCTTCTATCCTAGATTTCACTGAAAAAGGACTTTGTCACTTGGGAGCTGCGTTGGTGTTTTTTCTTGTTGGGTGCAAGTGAGCGGTGATACCTGCAGGGCCATTGGGCTCTGAGCTGGATCCCCACTGCAGTCAAGGGCAAAGTGATAATTGTTCCTACCCTGTGCTCCATAGCTCTGTGGTGCTTTAAGTGCTTAATTCATTACTCTGGTCAGACTGGTGAGCTGCAGCAGGACATGCAGGCTGCCCGGGTGAAAGTACTGAACAGAGAGTGCAGAGGTTGAGGGGCCCAGTTGACCAGTGAGTGGTTCATCTGTCTGTTGGCAGCTCTGCAGAGCAGAGCTGTGCAGTAGAGCAGAGCTGTGCAGTAGAGCTCTGCAACTCTGCTGTTGAACTTCATCCACACTCCAGTAGTGGGGGGAAAGGAAAGGGCCCTGCATTTTCTCTGTGTCGGGTTTTCTGGGCAGACCTGCCCATTGCTTTGCCCCTGTCTTGCTCTGTGAGCTGGCTCTGCAGTGTGCACTGTCTGCTCACACAGCTTGGCAGAAAGCAGGAGTTGCTGTCTGGGAAGGCTTGAGGAGCTCCTTCTGCTCAAGCAGCTGGTTCAGGGGCTGTCCTTCACTGGATGTGTGATGGCAGCCGAGCCCCTTCTTACCCCACACCCATCCAATGCTTATATGTTCCCAGTGGGAAACCCTGAAAGCATCAAGACAGTGGAAACGAGGTCGCTGATATGGGGCACCCCATGGGTACTGCAGCTGCGGCTTTGCTTCTTGCTTGCATCAGGGCTGTCCGTAATGTGTCGTTGTAGGTTCCTGCAAGATCTGGCTTCAAATGGCCAAGCATGCCTGCAGCAGCACCTTAAATCTGAGCCAGGAACCTTCTTTACAGGACGTTCTGCCACCCTGGAGAGTCCTGAGCAGTTTTGAACCAGGAGGAAGCCTGTTTGTTTGCTGTGTAAGGGGCAGAGGGAGGCCCAAGAAATCTGAATGCCAACCTCAACAAGCTGAATTAGTGCCTCTTCTCCAAAGCAATGGATCATGGGCTCCTTGGAGTGCTCTTATCCTCTCCTCCTTCCAACCTGGAGCAGGCTAAGCTTGCAGGGAAGTGAGGCAGAGCTTTGATTAGTGCTGCAGGATTAGGTCCACTGTGCATATCCTGGAACTGAAAAAGTAACTGGGCCATGCTTCAATGCTGGGAGTCCCTGGGTAGTATGGGAAATGGTGGAGGGAAAACAGGCCAACCCCCGAGTAGAATTAAAGCAGAAAAAAATGCATTTCATTCCCTTCTGGCTGATTTCAGGGTTTATCTCCCCCACTGATTCGGTTTGCTGTGTTTTGGGTTGGGTAAGCTTTCATCCTGACCCAGGCAGGATCTGACGAAGGCGCTAAAGCCAGACAAGTCCCAAGGGCAATGCTAAGTGAGCTGTGTCTGGCTTTGCAGCCGAATCATGTGATGAACTCTCTTTTGAAGAGAGTTCAGAGCTGTGGTGGAACTAGGGCAGGATGCAGGCACGTGTTTACCCCACATGCAGAGAGAGGCTGTCAACATCAGGGACAGCACAGCCCAGGTGCCTCCCTCCTTGCCCTTCTGCCTGAACGAAAGCTTGATCCTTGGACTTGGTTCTCATGGCAGTGAATATAATCTTGAGGCTTTTCCAGCACTGGCTGTGCTGGGGTTTACACCAGCATCAGAATTTGAAGCAGTCTTTAGCTAAAGGGTAGCATGCATTGGCCTTCATGCGTTGTGGGTGCCCATCTCTTCTAAGGTGAGTTTTGTGGTCACCATGAGTGTGGATGGGAGAGCAAAAGGGAGCTGCCTGAGGTCTGATCCCTTCCTTGAGATGAGGATTTAGCTCTTGGTTAAAAAAGAAGATGGTATGATCCTTTTTCTGATGGCTTATTACTATCTATCTCTCTCGTTTCCCTTTCTTGTCACGTGCAGACTCTTCTGTTCCAGGATTAGAATCTTTTCCCTCCTTCTCCTTAGGAGCTCAATAAATGGGAGATTATTAAGGCTCTTTACTTCTCTTTCTAAAGAGAGAATGCATATGCTTGATCAGGTCTTGCAGTAACTCAATTCTGTTGAAGGAGAGCCCAGGCCCAGGGGAGAAAGGGCAGTTGGGTGGAGGGGAGGCAACTGCATAGACACCAACTTGCCCATGTGGGGTGAGCGAGGTTTGCACCTGCATTTGTGCAGCACCAATCTGCGCTGCTAGCCTGAGCTCATAGAATCATAGAGTGACCTGAGTTGGAAGGGACGCACAAGGATCATCGAGTCCAACTCCTGTCCCTGCATGGGTCAATCCCAACCTTCACACTGTGTGTCTGAGGGCAATGAATATTGAATATTGCCAGGCTTGGCGCTGTGAGCTGGAGTTGTAGCTTCGTTGTCTCTAAGAGGCAGAAGGGTCATAGTGCTTGTCAGCATGAGCAGGGGCTTATGTGTGCTGAGCATGGAGGGTGTTTGTCTGCAGAGTGCGGGGTGACCTGGGAGCTGGGGCTGGCACTGTGCTGTGTTTGAGGGGCTGGCCTGCCAGTAGGCTTTGACCACGTTGGAGGATGTCACTGCCTTCCACTGCTTTGTCAGCATTGGTGGGATTGTGGTTGCTCTGTGGGGAGAGTTTGGGGGTGTAGAGTGTGGGAGAGAAGGCAAAACTGCAGTAAGGAGCAGCTGGGAAAGGGTTTATGTGCAGATTCAGGGACTTGGGAAAGCCTCCTGCCTGTCGTGATGCAAGCAAGGCTCAGTAAGTCACAGCAGAAGAGCACACAGGTGTGTGTGCCCACGGAGGAGAAGCACCTGAACGCTGGTACCTGTCTTGGGCAGCTTTGTTCCTGTGCTCTTGGCTTCACCTCCATGCTGAAGGCTCCCACAGTGATGTGTGGCTGTTCAGGGAAACTTTCAGATGGTCCCTGGCTGTTTAGGATTATGTCTTCTGAATATTAAAGAAATCTTAATGGAGACTAAAACCCACTAGATTTCTGCTAACCTTTCCAGAGGCTTGAAAATGCCTCCCCTTTGCTTTGTTCTTTATATGTGAAGGGGGAAACAACACAGCAGAGGTTAGTGAGCTGCCCTGTCTCTACCCCCTATTTCTTAGCCTCCTGAGGGCTGGAGGTCTGGCAGAAGAGGGACTGTGGCCATCTGCCATCAGTGGTGCCCATCTGCTTGCAGTGTGAGATTGCAGAGCAGGAGGAGGCTCACACGTGCCCTCCTGCTCAGCCCTCCATAGCCTGGCCGAGGTGACTGAGCCGGCTGCACGAGCCTAACCCCGGCGAGGGGCTGGGAGAGGCCCTGCCCTCACACTGACAGGATGTCCATAAACAATATCCTGCAGGGGTGGAAGGGAAGCAGGAAAGTTCAGCCCTTTCCCTTCCCACCCTGGCAGTGGAAAACCCTTCAGTGCGGGTTGCAGAGTACAGTTCTCCCGGGGGTCGATACCTGCGAGCACATGCATACAGGTATGTGTGTGTCTGCAGGTGAGGGTGGGTGTGCTTCTGGTTCTGTGTGTGCACACACGGGCACGCTTTGTGGGAAAGATAAATGCAGCTGTGAACAGCTACAGGGAAACCCAGTATCAGTTTTAAGGAGAGCAGGATAAGGTCCCTTGCATTTTTCATCTGGTAGCATGAACTCTTCCTAGGCACGAGAACCAGGTTAGCTAATTAAATGTTCCTGCTGCTGCAGTCTGAGCAGGATGCTGTTAATCCCCTGCCACGTCTGTCTGTGCCTGGTGTTCCTGGAGCCAGGCAGAGCCCTCTTCTGCCAGAGCACCAAGCTCTGGGACTACAGTTTGAACCTCTCCCCTCTCTGGTTCCTCTGCCAGGCAGGGTGTGGGATATCCTGTGGCAAACCTGTTCTTCCAGTGGCTGTAGCCAGTCTGTGGGGTTTGGAAGGGGTTGTGCTTTGCTGCTGAGGGTGCAGGGCTGGAGTATTCTTCTCTTCCTGGCTCTGCTGCTGAGACCCTTCAGCAACCCTGTGGAGTCGTGACTGCGCCTGGTGACACCTGGTGCTGAGCCTTGCTGACTGCTTTTCTCTGCCTCTGTGCAGGTGCTGGACATGGACACAGAGGATGACCCCTTGTTACAGGATGCCTGGCTAGATGAGGAAGATGAAGAAGTAGCCTTCAGCTCCCGGAAGAGATGTGAGGGGGCTCTGTTGTGTGGGAAAAGCTCATGCAGAATCAGGCCCCTGCGTGTCACGCTGCCTGTGTCTGGCTTCTGGAATATTGTTGGCTGGGTATTTACCAACCCCTACTGTGCTGGCTTCATCCTTTTCCTGGGCTGTGCCATCCCTGCTGTGCTTGCTGTTGTCATGTTCCTCCACTACCCAACCCTGGATATTGACATCTCCTACAATGCTTTCGAGATCCGCAACCACGAGTCCTCTCAGCGCTTTGATGCACTTGCCTTGGCCCTCAAGTCCCAGTTTGGATCATGGGGGAGGAACCGCCGGGACCTGGCTGACTTCACCTCTGAAACCCTGCAGAAGCTCATCTTTGAGCAGCTCCAGCAGCTTCACTTCAATACTTCCCACCTCAGGGTCAATGCGCGGGGCAAGCGCAGCCCCCAGGAGGGCAGGACGAGCTTCCCCAAGCCCTACACCCACCTGAATGTGGGAAACCAGACTTCCCGAGTTGGGAGGGGTGCCCCACGCTGGGACTACTCCAGCAGTTATATCAGTGCCAACACACAGACACATGCCCACTGGCGCATCGAGCTCATTTTTCTGGCTCGGGGGGACTCTGAGAACAACATCTTCACCACTGAGCGCCTGGTTACCATCCATGAGGTCGAACGCAAGATCATGGACCACCCACGCTTCCGGGAGTTCTGCTGGAAGCCCCACGAGGTCTTGAAGGACCTGCCCCTGGGCTCTTATTCCTACTGCTCCCCTCCCAGCTCCCTCATGACCTACTTCTTCCCCACTGAGAGAGGAGGGAAGATTTACTACGATGGCATGGGACAAGACCTTGCTGACATCCAAGGTGAGCTGGGGGCTGGGAATGAGGGCTGGCGTGTTTAAGGCATGCATCTCCTGCAAGTTCAGGCAGTCACTTACTGGTGTGGAGCTAAAAGAGGTGACTGCCTTGTGCAGAAAGGAAGATGCTGCCATGTTGTGCCTTGAGGAGTCATCTTTTCTGTACTTTTATACGCTTTCAGCAAAGCCCCTGCAACTCCAGTCTTTCATCGCACAGGCCCAACAGGGGGGACAAATGAGGGGCCACCCTGCATTGTGCAGATGCATTCTACTGACCCTTGTCCCATGTGAAAGACTGTGGTTAACTAGAGGAATGTCAGGTCTTGGACAAACAATAGGGATGAGCCTCCCTGCACCATGGAGCAGATGAAAGAGGTTTGTGGGCTGCTCCGGAGCTTGAAAGACAGCTTGTGATTCACCAGCTTCTATAAGGAGAGGAGGAGGAAGGCCTTGCCTCCTCCTCCCAGCTCTGTACCTTGTACTATGCCCCTCTAGCAGAGGCTCTAGATGGTTAAAAAGAGGTGAATCATGAGGAGTCAGTGGGTGTGATGTGGCTGTGGGATGAAGCCTCCATCTGTCTCCCAGGCACAGGCTGCAGATGGTAGCTGTCCACGAGCCTTACAGGGAGCAGGCAAAGAATTGACTCCATCTGCTCCAGTATGAGTAACCGTTCTGCTACCAAAGCAGGAAAGAATGTAGTTTCTGGGTCTTTCTGGTGTGAAGTCAAGGGAACTTGGATTTTGGGGGTAGATAGGCAGTGTGTCTTTTAATCAGAACCAGCTGAGTGCCTCCATCTCTCCATCCCTCACACCATCAGATGGCAGAGGTACCAGGTCACAGCACAGCCAGGACTCCATCTTCCATGGGAGTTGTTTAGCTCTTATGCTTCCCAGGGTAACTGAGCAAAATTTGGTCCCCTGTATGAGAACTAAGTGCATCCAGCAGCGGGAGTATTGACGGGGATGTTGTGTGCATTGCTGCTTCGGGAAGCCGTGGTTCAGGTCAGAGTAGAGTGGAAGATGCATCCCTGCATGCACGCAACATCACAAGCAGAGTCACAGAGCAGAAGTGGGAGGTGAGTCTTTGCAATCCAGCTTTCCCCAGCCCTCCTTGCTCTCTGCAAGGCAGCAGCAGTCAGCATCACTGACGAAAGACAGGCTCACTCCCAGTTACCCTTTGTCAGACTAGAGCCTGGGCTTTACCAAGTCAATTAAGCAGCACTTAACAAAAGCGGTGCTGCTTTCTCCTGCAGGGTCCCTGGAGCTGGCCATGACCCACCCCGAATTTTACTGGTACGTGGATGAGGGCTTGTCTGCTGAGAACATGAAAAGCTCCCTGCTGCGGAGTGAAATCCTCTTTGGGGCACCACTGCCAAACTACTACTCAGTGGAGGATCGCTGGGAGGAGCAGCGCCACAAGTTCCAGAACTTTGTCATCACCTATGTGGCCATGCTGGCCAAGCAATCCACAAGGTGAGAGATTGTGCAGACAGGGCAAGTGCCTTCCTGGGAGTAGGTGAGAGCAGGGAAGGGCTACTTTGGAGAGGATAGTGCTTTCTGTTGCACTGAAGGAGTGTATGGAGCAGGCCCTTGAGGGTGTAAAAGCTCTGTCTTAAGGTTTACACAGGGCAAACGTGCCTGCTCCACTCCACTCTGCAGTGTTCAGTCTCACCTAGAAGGGACAGAAGGCTTGGCATGCCAGCTTAGACTGCTGGTCAGTCTCAAACAGTGGCCACAGCATAAGGCTTCAGAGGAAGGAGAAAAAGCATCTCCTTTGAAGCTGGGCTCAGGCACAGTGCTATGATTGGAGGAGGGAGCATATGGCAGAAAACCACTCGTGTGCTTCCCTTTAATGCCACTTCCAACTGCAGCAACACGCCAGAGACATCAACAGAGACAATGAAAGGGAGCCAAAGATTGAATCCAGTGCCTGACTTTCCACTCAGCTCCTGCCTGGCATTGGATCTGTTTGCTTCCATCTCACAAATCCAATTCCCCTGGCTCCAGTAGAACTGCTTTTCTGCCTCCCTAGCCTGAATTTGGCCCCAACTGGTCTGATGCTGGGGGTAAAATGGTTCTTATTCAAGGCATCAACCTGTGGATCCGATTCTGCTTTTGCTGATAGCAGTGTATTTCCTGCCAGAAGTGTTTGCTCTTTGTACAGAGAGATGAAGAGGGGAGTGTCAGGGCAGAACAAGTTTCAGGAACTGCAGGCTTGTTTCCCCATCAGGTCTGTAGGCCCTTGGTTGAATACAGCCTTGCTCAGTGCTTGTGGGAAGGAGATGCTAAAACAGAGCTAAAAGTGCTAAAAGCACTAAAAGAGTAGCCCAGTATCCAGACAGCTGAGGGAAGGCAGTGAGTCCCAATGTCAGTGTAGCTTTTCAGTTTTCAGCTCGCTACTGCTCTGAATCTCAGTAGCTCCCAGAAGGGATACCCAATCTTCAAAAGTGGGGTGAACTGCAGCCCGCCCTTGCCAACCCTGAAAGCAGGCAGCCACAGAGCACCCTCAGCAGTGGGCTGGCAGAGTGGGTTGTGGTTATAGGAAGCTGGAAGGGAACTGAGGCCAAGGCTGGGTTCTGAAGGTTGAGTTCCCAATAGCCTCCTATGGTGCCATGTTATTGTACTCCTGGTTAAATGATCTTGGGTTACTTCTGTTCAGAGACTGCTTCCAGAAGCAGAAGCTGGTACATCGTTTGCTTCCTGATAAGCTCTCACTCTGCATGCATCTGCTGGTTATTACCTTTGTGCTTAATATAATAAGCAATGATTAGGATTCCAGATGGAATTGGCTTTGGAGGCTTTGGGAGCTGTTTGCTGACAGTAAGAAGTCTATTAGTGACAAAGACCCACCGCGCACTGGAAGAATTTTAGAACTATTAGAGCTGCTCTTTTATTTTTCTTCCTTCTTGTGTGAACTTCACCTCCAGCAGCAACCTTGTTCAATCTGCTCTCACCACGCTGAGCTGTTTTCTCAGAGAAGTGCCAAGATTTTTAAAGCAGTGACCTGCTTTGGCTGAGGGAGACATTGGGCTTTGTTAAATCCCCTGACTCTGCTCCTTTTACACTCAACTCTGCCTACTCCTCTTCCTTCATATTTTCCCACCCTAGCAAAGTCCAGGTGCTGTATGGAGGGACAGATTTGTTTGACTATGAAGTGAGGAGGACCTTCAACAACGACATGTTGCTGGCCTTCATCAGCAGCAGCTGCATAGCTGTCCTGGTCTACATCCTTACCTCCTGTTCAGGTAGGCTGCAGTCACAACTGCCCTATTCTCTCACAAATCCCAGCGTGCCTTGACTCCCTGTGTCTGTGTGCAAGTCCCAGGAGAAGTTCTGATGCTCTGATACCAGCCTGGCTTTGTGGCACAGCAGCATGCAGAAAGTCGTGCAAGTCTGATTCTCCAGAGCAGAGATTTGTGGGCAGGGTGGGGGAGAACAGGAATAAGATGCAAATTCCCATCTTACTGTTGTTGGTGTAAAGCTGATGGAATTTCATGGATGGGCCTCATGGCAGGGAGTCTGCAAGCTGTACTCTTTCAGCCCTGAACTGTTCTCTGTTACCAACACACTCTGGGACCCAGTATCCCAACAGGGCAGGTGGGAGGTGTCTGTTCTCCCTGAAGGCAGACAGCAGTACTGTTTTTTCCATGTTCCTTTCTTCCTTTCAGTGTTCCTGTCGTTCTTTGGCATCGCCAGTATTGGGCTAAGCTGCCTGGTGGCTCTGTTCCTGTACCACGTCGTATTTGGGATCCAGTACCTGGGTATACTCAATGGTGTGGCTGCCTTTGTCATTGTGGGGATTGGTAAGCACATCTTTACTCAAAACCTACCTGTCCTGCCTTGCCATAACTCCTGCCTGCAGGAGAGACAAAATGGTGATGGCAAATGCAGGCTGAATTCTCAATCCCTTTCCCTCCATTACCTGAAAGTGTAATATTTGCAGGTCAGATGTTGAGGGGAAATTAGATTCTTAGCATGTGTCCCTGCTATGAGCAAACTATCAAAACAAGCCCCCTCTTTTCCCAGGGGTTGATGATGTCTTTGTTTTCATCAACACCTACCGCCAAGCCACTCACCTCAAGGACCTGCGACTGCGCATGATCCACACTATCCAGACAGCAGGGAAAGCCACCTTCTTCACTTCCCTGACCACGGCTGCAGCATACGCTGCCAACATCTTCTCTCAGGTACACTGCAGCTTTGGGATTTGGGCCTTTCTGTTTCTGCCAGAGGCTCTAGTAAAGAGGAAATCTGCCAGTGCCATCTTTCTGCCTTCTCCTCTAGCACAGGGGCATGCCAGACTTGCTTGCCCTAGAGGGCTGTCCCTTACCTGCTCTAAGGCAGTGGAGACTCCCTGTATCAGCATCCAAGGCAATATTTCCTATGCCACTGATGAGTTCAGCAACTCCTAGTTTTGCTGACTACCATGACTGCAGTCAGCATGTGCTATTCTCAGGTTCCACCAGTTACATCTTTCTGGCCTGATGTCTCTCCAAGTCTCCTCCCCCAGTCAATCCCAACTCCATGTTCTCTCTCTTCATGTAGATCCCGGCTGTGCATGACTTCGGACTCTTTATGTCACTGATTGTGTCCTGCTGCTGGGTTGCTGTGCTCTTCACCATGCCAGCTGCTCTTGGAATATGGACCCTTTATGTGTGCCCACTGGAGAGCTCCTGCCAAGCCAGGTGAGCCTTGGGGCTTCCTTGTGTGGGTGGGAAGCTGTTGTGGAACTCATAGCAAAGGCAGCGTGCAAATCCCTGTCCTGTCCTCTGTTTATCCTCATGGCCCTTGGATGAGGGGGCAGCTTGGCTTTGCCATTCCCTTTTAGTCTCTAACAGAAGGGAAATTTAACTTCTGCCATTCCAAATTGGAGCAAAATGGAAGGGCCACATCCTGGTGTATGCACAGATGCCCTGCAAGACCCAGATTCTGCAATGCCAGTCATAGCGCTTCACTGAATTCCAGAGAGTGTTGGAGCCATTTATGTCCTCAGAGCACTTACTGCACAGTTAAATCCTCAAGCTGTGGAGAGGCAGGCAAACGAATCAGCATTGGTCCTGCCTGTGACCACAAGCAGTGCATGCAGATTTGTATTGGAAAGTCAGCATATTTCCCCTTCCCCTCCTCTTTAGCAGTGCAGATGACCTGGCCTGATTTAATTCATTAGCAGGGAGATGAACTGCTGAAACTTCCATCACTCAGCGCCCGGGATTCATGGCTCAGCCCTGCTCGGTGTCTCCAGCCCAGCCTGCTGCTGCCTTGTTGTAGCTGCTCAACCCCTGACCTCTCAACACTTAGCAATGGAAATGCTGATGGCAGGGCCTGTTGTCTTTCCAAGTAATTGGAGCAGGCTGTTGCTGCTCTTTTTGTCACTGAGGGAGCCACTGGTAACTCTTTGCAGGGTATGTGGCATAAAACTCACGCCTTTGTCTCCTTCCCTGCTCCAATCCAGCTGTAGTCAGAAGTGCACGAAGAAGAGTGCCTTGCACCTGGCTGAAGATCTCTTCATTGCCTCGGGGGCCACCTGCACAGCAGGCAGAGAGATGCTTCCCTATCTCGATGATGACATCCCACTGCTCAGTGTGGAGGAGGAACCTGGTACGTGACTGCTGTGTAGTGCCTTCAGGGGAACCCCACTGCCCTGTTCACCCTGCAGTCCTTCCTGTCCATTCTTCAGTTTTCCTGCTTTTAAGCTGGAGATAGTGCTGTCAGAGGAGGCTGTAGGAGTCTGAACACACTAATGGTTGCAAGGTGCTTTGAGATCTTCAGTTGGTGTCAATACTACTTTGCTAGTCCTCTGGAGCATAACGTGGGCTGTAGTTTCTGGCTGGAGTCACGAATTGTGACACAAATGTAGCCATAAAACATCTAATCCATAGCACCAGGACAGCTCATCTGTAAGTAAAGAAGTTTTCCCCTCTTTACTGCCATCCAGAGCGCTGCATTTGGAAAGCAAGTGAGAGAACACTTGTTTTCTCCAGCATCACCTCCTCAGAGCCTCTGTTCCATCACAGCAAGAAGCAGTGCCTTGTCTGAGAGAAACCACAGAAGCGATCTAGAAAAAGAGCCCAGAAATTCCCTCTCTCTTGTTAGCAGGAGATAATCCTTCTAGCCCTGATCAATGATAAGGGTGTTTGTGGGGTCATGTTGTGTTTTACTTGGCTTTTAAAACTTGCTGGGATCTCTTCCTTTTAAAAACCCCAACAGGAGCAATCTGGGCAGGGAGCAGCCTTCAGGCCTAGTAGGAAATTGGAACTGGAGGCAAATGGATCAATGGCTGAGAGCCCCTCGATCCCACAGCAGGCTCTCAACTGCCTCTGCTAGGCAGACAGCTGAGCTTTGGCACCGTGCTGCAAGAGCTCTCTCCTTAGTACACCAGAGCCACATGCAGTGGGAATGCATGGAAATAGCTTTCCCTGCCCTTGTGCCAAGTAAACAGCAGGATGCTTTCCTCCAGGGGCCCCTGGCATCAGGTAATCTGCGAAGAAGCAAAGCAGCTTGTTCCAGTTGGTGGCCAAGCGTGGTTGGTGGGTCAGCTGCACAGCATGCCAGGCATGCTTTCAGCCACTACAGCAAGTGCCTGCTTCTCACCTGCAGAGAGAGGGGCAGTTCCCTTGGCATCCCTGAGCTGGAGAGAGGAGATCAGATAGGACCCAGGCTGCAGGCAGGAAGAGGTCAGCTGCATCTAATTAGCTGCAAGACTTACTTAGTGGGACAGGGAGAAATTTTGCTTGGCCCAAGAAGCAAGTGTTGTCCCTGTGACCATATGGACAATGTTAGTGGGATCTGGCAGAGGAAGAATAGCCTGGAGCATAGGCTTTGGACTGAACTATGGATTTAGAATTGCAGCTGTCACGCAGCAGTGACTCGAGAAAGATGCTTCCTGTGACATCCTGGGCAAGTCACTACCTCTGCCTGGGCCTTACTCCATCTCCTTAGCTTGAGTGACTTCTAGAGCACCTTGCAGATGATTTTGTAAAGGGAAGCAGAGGGCTATGAGAGACTGAGACTGCCTTTGATTTCTCTCTCCTTCTAGTCTCCCTGGAAATAGGGGATGTCCCCTTGGTATCTGTGATGCCAGAAAATCTGCAACTCCCTGCAGAGAAGAGCAACCGGGGTCACTTGATAACTCATCTGCAGGAGTTGCTGGAACACTGGGTGCTGTGGTCTGCAGTGAAGAGCAGATGGGTGATTGTGGGTAAGGAAGGAGGGGGCTATTCCATCTGCATGGATTTTATAGGGTTTGAGACCATCTCAATCGGTTCCCAAGCCGTAATTATTAGTGACAAGAGATTGAGAAAAGGCTTCTAACTCAGTGGACAAGTGTCCTCAGAACAGTTAGTCCCTAAGGGAACTGCATGAGGAACTCTGACTTTTCTGTCCCTCTCCTTTCACTCTGATCTGAAATGGCAAGTCCTGATGGGGTTATCCAGGCACAGGGCTCATTACAAGAAAGCCCAGCTGCCAGTGTGCTTTAGTTCCTTGTTCCTGTTGAAAATACGATCTTTCTGCTACACCCCTGCTTTCTGAATATGTTCTAAATGCAAGATGCATGTAGGGTCCCACAAACTTATCTGTGCTCCTCCTTGCAGGGATCTTTCTCCTTGTTTTACTCCTGTCCATATTCTATGCCAGCCGCCTCCATCCAGCCAGCCGTGCTCCGGTCTTATTCCGACCAGACACTAACATCCAGGTGCTGCTAGACCTGAAATACAACCTGAGTGCAGAAGGCATCTCCTGCATTACCTGCTCAGGTGAGAATGCTGGTCTCCAGACCACGGAGGGTGCAGCTTGGCTCAGCCTTGGGCTGGAGGAGCTGAAATACGAGATAGAGACCTACATTATTCGAACATCTTACTGGACATTGGATTGACCCTGTTGAAGGGAGGCACATGCTGGGTGTGGGATGATTCAGCTGCGGGTAGGAGTGGATAATTTTGAAAAGTATTTCCTGCTTTGGCTGGGAGCTGAGTGTTTCTGCTGGAGCAATTCCTTAATAGTCCATGAAACCAGACTACTTTTACTTGTAGGTGGTGGGCACATGCTGGGGGGCTGTGCCTCTGTGTTCCCTGCTTAGGGTTCAACAGCAGAGTCCCTGGTGTGCCCGAGGCTGGTAGGTCTCTTGTCCTGCCATTCACTCTTTCCTCCCTGACTAACCTTGTGGGACAGGTTTGTTTCAGGAAAAGCCTCACAATTTGCAGAACAACATCCGAACCTCCTTGGAAAAAAAGAAGAGGGGCTCAGGGTCATCTTGGGGAAGCAAAGGGAGCATAAGTGAGACAGGGCAGCAAGGTAAGTGGGACGTGATGACTTTGACCATATTTGGGTCCAGGGCCCAAGGGTCCACTCAGGTAAAAAGTATATGATCTGATTGGCTGATGGGGAGTAATTCTCTTGATACACTGTCCTGCTGAGCCCTCGCTTGGTGCTAGATGCAAGGGGCATCATTACAATCCCCCTTCCCCTGAGTGCCTGCTGTTCTCTAGGACACAGTCCTATAACCCAGGTGGCAGTACAGTCTAGTGACAAATCCCCTGAGCACAGGGCTGGGAGCTCAGAGCTTTTGCTTCCCAGTCCTGTGACACAACCTTGTGGCAAGCTGTGAGGAGAGTAAATTCAGCCTGCTTTGGAGGGGATTTTGAGGATAACAGAGTTATTGGGCCAGGTCCCAAGATCACATGAATCAATAGCCCATCAGGAATTACTGCAGCTCAAGATATATTTGTGAACACCTTTGAAAGGTGTGCTGTGCTGCTAGAAGGCACAGGCTGTGCCTGCTGCCCCGGAGGAGACAGCACACCAGAACCCTGTCCATGTCTGTAGGATTTGCTGATGGAAAAGTACCACTATCCCTCATGCCCTCTTGTTTTCTTCAGATCTCCAGGGGACTGTATACATCTCCAAGTCCAGAAGCAAAGGAAGGCCAGCCATCTACAGATTCTCGCTCAATGCCAGTGTCCCTGCCCCCTGGCAGATGGTGTCACCGGGAGACGGGGAAGTGCCTTCATTCCAGGTGAGTTAGTCCAGGGATGTTGGACCCCTCTATCAAGAGTGCAGCTCTCAACAGGTGAGCGCAAGAGCCTCCTCATGTCTCTCCATGGGGTTGTAGGTAGCTCAGGGTGAAACGTGAAGGACATTGCAGTAAGGTAGCTACCATGGAGGGCGTTGTACCTGGCATCGTTAAAGATTATGCCTCACAGTGCCACAATATGTATCTGTTGCTGTTATGATGTGACTGTCAGCAGTAGGAGCAGAAGTGTGGGTGTCTGTGGAGGTCAGATGAGATCTGGCATCATGGGATGAGCTCATTCTAGTAAAAACTGCTACTGAGACAGCTGGATTCCCGCTGCCTCCTCCTGTCCATCCATAGACACAGGCGAGCAGGCAGCACTGCACATGCACAGGCTCTGTTGGAGACACGCACAGCCCCAGGAGGACTTGTTTTCAGATGTCCCTCACCCTGGACAGAGCAGCCACCATTCAGCCTGGGCCAGAGGGAATGGGGGAGGTGAGGGGCCCCATCATATGCTGGCCAGCCCTGGGAAGGAGGCAGGCTGGGGGCTGGCTGGGTTTGTGCCTGCAGTTCTCGTTCTGTGTGGCTGTGCCAGTGCTCAGGGAGGAGGGGAGTGTGTGATGCTAATGTGCAACAGGCTGCAACCCTGTGGAGTTAAGTGTCTGTTTTCATTAATCCATTGCTTAGGTGTATAGAGTGCCTTTCGGTAACTTCACCAGGAAGCTGACAGCTTGTGTGTCCACAGTAGGGCTGCTTAAGCAGACGAGCCCCAGGAAGTGGATGATGACCACCTTGTCCTGTGACACCAAGAGAGGCTGGAAGTTCGACTTCAGTTTCTACGTGGCCGCCAAGGAGCAGCAGCGAACACAGTAACTTTCCAAACCCCCCTTCAGGGCCAGGCAGCAAAACCAGCACAGCCAAGTGGCTGATGTGGGATGGTTAATGTCCAGTGCCAGTCCTGCCCTCAGTTAGTGACATCCGTGGCCCTAAGACTTGTTTTGCTGCAAGTATGCCCCATCTTTGCAAAGTTATTTTGCAAACCCAAAGCATCATTAAATTACTAAAGGCTTGACAGGCGCAGGACCATGACTGGGTGGCAAAAAGACATTGCTGATCTTGGTCTTACCCTTACCCAGCTGAATAGGCAGCACAGAATATGCAGTGGCTAAGGATCCAGGTCTAGAGTTGCTCACCTTTTCCTTTCCTCTGTCCCTGAGAATGTCTGTTCCCACATAATGCTTTGGAGACATCTTAAGTGCCTCTGGTCCCCCATAACAAACTTTCTTTGCTGTGCAGGAAACTGTACTTTGCCCAGTCACACAAGCCCCCTTACCATGGCCGTGTGTGTGTAGCACCTCCTGGCTGTCTTCTGAGCTCTAGCCCAGATGGACCCACCAAAGGCATCCTTTATGTTCCCAATGAGAAAGGTAAGCTGGGGAGGACCTTTTCAGCCACGGACCACAGAGTCAAGACGGGTTTTTTGCCGCCTCTGATGTAACTGACCTTTTTTCTGTGTTTGACAGCAACACCCAAAGCGAAGCTGTCGGCCACTTCTGGATTTAACCCTTGCATGAATGCGGGCTGTGGGAAGCCGGCGGTGCGGCCGCTGGTGGACACGGGAGCCATGGTGTTTGTGGTGTTTGGTATCAGAGGCGTTAACCGCACGAGACGCCCGGACAACCACGTCATCGGAGACATGGTACACTCATCCCAGCGTGCTGGAGATGTCTGCTCGGGGCTGATGAGTGCAGGGAGGTCCCCCTGGGTGGTGTTTAGTTCATACCCACAGCCCAGGCGGCACGGTTCAGCAGCCTAGACACATGGAACAGCAGAGATGGTAGCATTGCGATGAGCCTAGAGTGCAAATTCACAAATAATGGAGTTCAGGAAGACCTTACTGAAATTACTTCAAACATTTCAGAAAATCCCTTTCTGAGTGCAATATCTAACCTTCTAATTTTCAGTCTAAATCTGGCTTTCCTGAGGATTTTAGAAGCAAACCCTTCTTGAGCTCAGTATGAAAATCTCATTACAAATTCAAGATCCAGGAAACTGATATTTTTCTGTAATTGTTGATCTTGTTATGAGATATTAACATGAAAAAATACAAATCAGTTACTCCAAGGAAAGGTTACTAAATGTGACTTTTCCAGGAACAGCTTATCTCCCAGATCTGATACCTTGACACTTCCAGAGCCTTTCCTCAGCAGAACTACGCTCAGCTCTGGCCACGTGGCAGATGCACTTCAGCTTTCTACATTCCTCCTGCCTTGTGATTTGGGGCACTGTGCAGAGTCAACCTTTGCCCATTTCCTCTGGAGGGGACAATGTGAAATGCACTCAGTGGAGCAGGCAGAAAGCTGGAGTTTCATGTTGGACGCTGCTAGGCATTCAAAGCTGCTTCTTAAGCAGACCCTAATGGTTTTGGACGTGGCATGGTGAGCTTTATCAGTGCTCATTTATCAGTGCTTCTGTCTTAACTGCCTGATTTTTAGTTATTTAATTTCTTGACGTAGTTTCTTCCTGGGCTGTCTTGAGGCTAAGATGCCTGGTGGGTTTTTCCACCATATAATCTTTGGTCTGTATAAGCCAGTCCCAGGCTGTGTAGCCAGAAGAGGACTCACCTTCTGCCTTCTTGCGCCAGTTGCTGTCTGCGTGCCTCACGTGTGGTGCTCTTGTTGTGTCTCCTTGTGAAAGGGCAGCGTTATCTATGATGACAGCTTCGACCTCTTCAAAGAGATTGGCAACCTGTGCCGCCTCTGCAAAGCCATTGCCAGCAACACCGAGCTGGTGAAGCCAGGAGGAGCTCAGTGCCTGCCTTCGGGTAGGTAGGACTAACGCCAGCCACTGAGTCCTTGGGGAGCTCCTGGCTTCCTGGGTAGAGACTGGTTCTCACTCACCAGTCTGAAGAGTATGGCTGCTAAGGGCTTTTAAACTTTCAGATCCCAGCTTGATGAAGCAAGGAAAGGAAAGGGAGCTGCCAGTCAATGATAAATTCAGGCAGTGCAGGAAGGTGAGGTCTTTCTCAGCAGTTGGCATTCCTGACCTGGCTGCGACACAGCTCTGCCTGCTTCCACCTGGCTTGACCATGGACCATTCAGCCCATGCTTCCATGTTCTTTGCCAGCCATTTTGGGGATGAGAAATACAGAGCAAGTGGGACAAGAAGATCACACTCCTGTTTTGCAGCTCTGCTTGCAGCAATGTTTGTTTGAGCTGGGGTCCTCAACAGCAAAGCAGAAAGGGCAGAAAGGGTAGCTGCCTCTTGGTGCCTCCTTTTCTTTCCAAGGCAGTTTTACCCAGGTTGTTTGTTCTGGGAGATGAGAAATAGAAATGGTCTCTTTAGCTCCAGACACTGGGCATATACTTCAGATTTAATCCAGTGAAGATATGAACAGAATTGCATCTTTACACCTAAAATCTTTTGGACGAGTAATATTTTCATAGTAGCTCCTGAATAACCAGCAAATCACACCTGATCTCAGTGTGATGAGGCTTCTCATGGCCCCTGTGGCTTCACAAACCTAGCCAGTAACTCTGTCTTCCAGCTTCAGATGTCACAACATTGTGGAGCTGAGTCTAGGAAGTATGTATTAGCTTCACACCAAAAGCCAGTCCCATGCCTGGAGAAAATCCCTGCCAGGCCAGGCAGAGAGCTGTGCTGGTGTAACTCAGTGCTTACTGGTGGTAGCATCCTGTCCAGTGCTGATGGTACAGAGTGCCTCCTCAAGCCAGCAGCAGCAGAGGGCTCTGCTGAGAGCTCAAGAGCTTTGGCAAGATGCAAAGGGAAGCACCTACTGACAAATGGGGCCTGCAACTTTCTCTTGTTTGGCTTTGGTTTTTCCTCTCCCTTTGCTCCCATGTGCTTCCTGTCCTCCATCCCTTGCTTTTTCTTTCTCTCTAGGATACAGCATCTCCTCCTTTCTGCAGATGTTGCACCCTGAGTGCAAGAACATCCCTGAGCCAAACCTGCTGCCCGGACAGCTCTCTCATGGGGCAGTGGGGGTGAAGGATGGCAAGGTCCAGTGGATCTCCATGGCATTTGAATCGGTGAGCACATGGCATTGCTATCTACCCTTGTGCCAGTTTATTTTTGTGACTTCTGGGGCTTAGCTCCACTCTTTCTGCACTGGCAACCTCCATTTCCACCCATGATTTAGTGTTTGCTAGTGTTTGTGCCCCTTTGCAGACATGTGCCTGCACTCACAAGTTGCTGGAAGTGGCTGCTTGTGCCACAATTCTCTCTGGTAGCAGATTTGCCCACCTGCCACTCCCAGTTCTCCCTGGTGCTGCAATTCCACCTGGCTTGTTCTACCTCTTCCCTTGCCCTGCATACCCTGTTCCAAAGAGCAGGACACAAGAATAACATGTTCATCATCTTACAGACAACCTACAAAGGGAAGTCTTCCTTCCAGACTTACACTGACTACCTGAAATGGGAGACATTCCTGCAGCAGCAGCTCCAGCTTTTCCCAGAGGGCTCAGCTCTCCGGCACGGTTTCCAGACCTGTGAGCACTGGAAGCAGATCTTCATGGAGATCATAGGCAAGTGATTGCCATGTTCCTTTCCCTGAGGAGCCCGCGCTCTCTGATACGTCTTCACAGCACACTGTGTCCCATCCGATGGGCATGTATCATATCTTCAGTCCCTTCCGATCGCTGTGCAGACTCCTAAAGCCTGTTTCCTTCCCAAGCATGTGTACTGTCAAAATCCTAGGCAGAGCTCAGGGAAACAGAGAAGGGAAGGGCTTCTACCCTGCTGATGTGAGAGGCAAAAAGTTGATCACCCACTCTCCACTTTCATCCTCCCCTTCCATCTCTCCCGGTGTTGTTACTGCTTTGTTGCCAGCAGGACACAGTGCCTTTCTCATCCCAGCTGTCACCTCCTAGAGTCAAATTAGCTGTCTCTTTTCTTTCAGGAGTGCAGAGTGCCCTGTACGGTCTTGTCCTCTCACTGGTTATTTGTGTGGCTGCAGTGGCGGTGTTCACCACTCACATCCTTCTCCTGCTGCCAGTGCTGCTCAGCATTTTAGGTAAAAACACTAATTCCAATGTCTCAGGCTTTTCTTTTGCCTGAGCTTGGTGGGTTGTGGCACTGCCAAGGCTTTGGTGATTAGAATTGGATTGTTCTTACACTGTATAAAGCCTTCGGGCTTACCAGGAGCCAGTCCTGCTATACCCAGGTGAATGGGAGGAACTCAACAAATGCACAGGAACCTCATTGGGAAAGAAGATTTGTGTCTATTTCTCAGTGTATTTTATCTACACAATCCCTTCTATTTGTTTAAATAAGGGGTTTAGCTACACAAATGCCATCCCTGCCTGTTACGTATAATAATGTGATTAAGGTCCCACATGCTCTGAATAACGATTGGACTGCTTCCCAAGGATCTGCACCAGGGCTGCCATTCCCAAGCAGCAGGAGATTTTAAAAGCTGAATACTTTAGTGGTTTTGATAGTATTTGAAGCAAATTTTAAATAGTTCCCTTTCCCTGGCTGGTGATTTGATGGTATTGTGAACTAAGTGTGTTGCTAAACTTTTTAGTTTAAAAATCAAATCTATCATTTTAAAACCACTTAAGTCTCCCACACATGACTCACAAACATCACTCTTGCCTTTAAGACTGATTTGTGCACGTGCTCAGCCTGTGTTTAACTCAAGGAAGCAAAACAAAGGGCCCCCTTTCCTGCAGAGTGTGTGTGCCCACATGCATGCTTGCCTGGGCTTGGGTTCATTCAGGAGGCACCAGTCTGGATTGGCATCAGTCTGTTGGTTTGCCTAACACTTAATTACGTGCTTCAGTGCGCCCAGCAGGTCTGATTACCTGACTGAGCGGTCTCAGTGGCCAGTGGAAGGTGGGGAAAGTGTCTCTGTGGGCAGGAGGGAGTGTGTATGAGAGTCAGACTGGCTTAGCAGACCTACAGGGAGTGATCCCAGAGTCCTCGGTGATGGACTGGTGTCAGTAGGCCTGGGCAGCAGTCCCACAGTCCTTTAAAGTCACCTAATGTGACTTTCTTCATGCAGGAGTGGTCTGCTTGGTGGTGACCATCATGTACTGGTCTGGCTGGGAAATGGGAGCTGTGGAAGCCATTTCTCTCTCCATCCTCGTTGGTTCCTCCGTTGATTATTGCGTGCACTTAGTGGAGGGCTACCTGCTGGCAGGGGAAAACCTGCCACTACACCAGGCAGAGGTGAGCTCTTTTATTCCTATAGCCTTGCACCCATTCCCCTCATGCCCTCCGTGCTGCCTGGCTGGGATGCAGGACCTAAGGCATGATGGGTAAGGGGGGATGGGTCTTGGCACCCTCACAGCATGCCTGATGCTTATCCATGAACACAGTAAACCCAGCTGAGGGTCCAACCCTCATGGTTGTCCCTTTCTTACTGGCCACAGCTGTGTCCAAAGCAACCCCCTTTCATGCCCAGTGAAGGGGGTCTTGTGCTTGAATGGCCCCACACGTGTTCTGTAACCTCTGCAAACTGCTTGGATTTGTTGTGCTGGACCTCCAGGTCTTCCCCAGCCTTAGTAACACCTTTCTCCTCTTTGGGAAAAAGGAGACCACAAAAGCGTGGATGGCACCTGCACGCAGTGCCTCTGTGTAGGCAGAGCAGGCAGTCTGATGTGGCTGAAAGGAGGCACAAAATCCAGCAGATTTTGCCTCTGCTGCCTTTTAACCTCGTGGCCAGTGTGCTCAGGGACTGCATGAACTGTCCTGTGCGTGCTCACGCAGCATCTCTCTCCTGGACCAGGCCCGTGTGAGCTAAGCCACCCTCTCAAAGTCTGCAATATTGGTGCCAGCCCTGTGTGCCTGTCCCCACTGCCCCTTCACTTTGCTGTCCCTTCTGCCAGGACCCCACCGCGTGCCGCCAGTGGAGGACGATCGAAGCCGTCCGTCACGTGGGCGTTGCCATTGTCTCGAGCGCCGTCACCACCATGATTGCCACCATCCCGCTCTTCTTCTGCATCATTGCTCCTTTTGCCAAGTTTGGGAAGATTGTGGCCCTCAACACGGGAGTCTCCATCCTGTACACATTAACTGTGAGCACAGCCCTGCTGAGCATCATGGGGCCTGGCACCTTCACCCGCAGCAGGACTTCCTGCCTCAAAGCTGTGATGGGGGTGCTTCTTGCTGGCCTGCTGGGTCTATGCATCTGCCTCGCCCTCCTGAAGAGTGGATTTAAGATCCCCCTGCCCAACGGGACAGCCCTGTAGACCCTCTGCCAAGAGCCACACGCTCTGTCCTCTTGCTCCCTTTCTTTTTTCTTTTTTTTTTTAAAGGATATTTTTTGTAAGAAAAAAAAATCCCCTTTTTCCAGAAGTTTTTCAACTCCAGATGCACTTTATTTTCTAATGGGTTTTGCTCTAAACTTGTATTTATTTCGGTAGTGATGGATGGATGACGGACAGTGAGGGCTGCCCAGGGAATACCTCAGCCCACAAGTAGGGGGGAGGAGGTCTCCTTCTCTCAATTTTCTTTCTGCTTTTCTTTTCTTTTTTCTTTTTTTTTTCCCCCCAAATCAGAGCTTTCTGGAACCGCAAAGCTAAAAGGGGAGAAGTAGGGAAGGCCATCTGATCCCTTTCAAAACACTTTTCTCTGTCCCTCCCCTCCTCTTGGCCAGGGTCAGCATTGCAAGAATGGCTCTTGAGGAGATGTCCTACCCCCATGCCAAGCCTGTGCCTCACTGCCTGATCCTTCAAAAACAGCAGGGAGCTGTCGGACAGGCCTGGAAAATAGCCTTGTCTGGACCCCTTGGCAAACCCTGTGCCCAGATAGCCCAGCAGTGATCTCACTGTGCAGGAGCTGTTGTGGGATCCAAACTAGGGGTGTCCCATGGCACCACCAGCAGTGACCTACTTTCATTGTTCATGGGGGCTGTCAAGACACATGGCTTTCCCCTTCTTTCTGAAGGGTCTGAGCATCTCTCGCTGAGATCTCTTGGGTCATTGAAGAGCCATCAGGAATGCAGTTGGTGCCCTCAGTGGCCTGCGCTCCTCTCTCTCATTGTAGTCGTGAGGCCAAGGCAGTGTCAATGCCCAGTCCCACCTCCTGCTCAGCATGTGACCTCACTGGTCACTGCCTCTGCTCTTCATGGTGGAGAGAAAACAGGCAGTTGTGAGTCCCTGCAGAGCCTTTTGGTCATGGCAGTCTGCCCTTAGCCTGAGTATGAGCCAAACTCTGGGGCCAGGTAGAGCCCATGCCTGGTGGTTCATCCTCTGTGGCAGCTTGGATACACCTCCACTGTGGAGACGTCAGGGCAATGGAGCTTCAGCCTGTGGCTGCTGCCTGCTCCAAGCAGGTATTAAAGTAAAATGAAATCACAAACTGGTGCCATTAACAAGTACATTTTAAGCACCACTGATTCTATCATATTTTTAAAAATGAAATAGCTAAGTGTGTACATTGATCTGCAGCACACCTGGTCCTCAGCAGAAGGGGAGGGGTTGGACCCACTGGGAGATGCATTAAATGTTATTTACAGGGATGCCAGCAGAAGGGGGTGGCCAGAAGGCAGCCTGACTCCATTTTCTTGCAGGTACCATGACCCCAATGACTTTGTGTTCTCTATCTGCATTCACCCCCTTTGTAAGATGGAAATTCCAGGAAGCCCATCCCCATTTCCAGCCAAGCTCTGGGGTCTGTGCTGCTGAGACAGACCAACAGCTGCTTCTGCTTGGCTCAGTGTTTCCCTGCTCTGATCCTTGCCAGTCTTACACCTTCACGTCGTGTCATCCCTGTGAAACTGGATCAAGTTTATTCCTAAAGTAGGTTCCCCAAGGTGTCAGCTGGAGAGAGGAGTGCCAGGACAGGACTCTCGTTTGATGTCAGGAGAAATCAGAGCAATCCTGCTGCCGACAGTGAGTGTGGTGAGTGCCTGAGCAGAGCAGACCCCAGCAGGGAAGATGACCTGCCTGGCTGAACAGAGGGCTTTGTCTTGAACTCAGGAAAAGACTTTATGACCTTTGGAAGAAGGGGCAGGCCACTCGGGAGGACTACAAAGACATCATGAGGTTATGTAGGGAGAAAGTTAGAATGGCCAAAGCCCAACGCTCGCAGGGGAGGGTGCTGCCAAGGATGCTCTGGCTGGTGGCTTGACCTGGATTTAGCAAGTGCTTCAAACTCCCTGGGGTGATTAAATCTGATGGATATTTCCAGGTCACCAGAGAAGAGAAGAAGGTACTGAGTGCACCCTTAGAGAAAGTTCCTCCTTCTATGAGCATGAAGAAGCCTTGAAAGGTCTTTAAGACAAGTCATAGATGTGCTTCAAATCCTGCAATGTTGAAAGCTCATTTAAGCCCCAGGTGTCCTGCGTTTGTGCTCACTGTAAAGAGGCTGTGCAAGCCTCCCACCTCCAGAGTGATTCTGGACACACCATGCTTCAGCCACTCTTAGAAGGCAAAGATTAATTTCAAAGTGGTGGAAAACCTTTTATGTCTCTTGGGTCTGATCTGGCAGTGTCTGATCTGCAGACAAAAATAACAGAGTTCTGGCACCTGACAGGATCTGTGCTGTTTTCTGGAGCAGGCAAGGGAAAGGACAAGTTATCATTTTCCATCCAGGAAAGCAGGAGCAGGGCATCACCTTGCCCTTGATTGCCCAAGGAGGTCCTGGGAGAGGAACGGCTGGAGTGATTCAGAAAGAAAATTGAGAGACTGAAGTAAGGGCAGAGCTGTAGCAGATGATTGAAGAAGGCATATTGAGGAGGTTGTGCCCCTCCAGCAAGGAAACTGAGGCAAGGAGAGGAGGAGGAACTTACTGCAGATTGTAGTCAGATGGCAGAAGAGCCAGGGGATGATCCTACACAATGCTTTTCACTGCAAGCACCCACTGGATGTTAGTAAGCTGAAAATTTGATTAAATATAGTCATGAAGCTTGTCTTAAGATCTAAGTAGACATTTGCCCCATCACCACCTCCCTCTGCACAGCTCTGTGGTGAGGGTGGTTGGTGCTTTCTTCATGTGCTGTGTGGAGTGAAAGAGGCTCGGAGGTGGGACTCAGCCTTTCCCAGCACCCTGATCTCCCCAAGCATCCGCAGAGACAATAAATCAGTAGCAGATGTGTACGTCCATCTCTGTGTAGGCAGCATCCTCCTTGGGATGAGAAAATACTCATAAAATTATAGAGGTAAGAAAACAGATGGGTTTATCTGAGCAAATGCGAAGGTGGAGCTGACAGCCCTGCTGGGAATCAGTGCTCCGAGGCAGATGCTCATAGCAATAAAAAGCGAGGACTCACCTGTCTGGTGCTGTTCCTGGAGCAGATGCTCACCCTAAATTAATTCCTCCCACATATTTGCCTAGCTTCTTTATCTGATGACTCCTCTGTTTCCCAGACCATCTCTTGAGCTCGTGTCGTCTTGCTGAGCAAGGTTCAGCGTTCTCCATGGTAGCTGCTCTGCCTAAGGTGCTCACAAAATCTGAACTAAAAGTGGCTCAAGATTGTCTCAGGGAGAATTTCTCAGGCAGAGGAAGGTAAGGAGTTAAAATGCTTCATATGAAGCTGTAAGTTTTGATGTTTTAAGCAGTAGAACACAGCAGAGCAGCCTTACTAGGAAGAGAATGCTCCCATTTTCCATTTCAAAACACTCTTGCTGTAATTAAAAAGAAACATACACAAGTGCTCAGTTAACAGCATACTGCAATGGAATAGTTCTGTTCACTGCCCACTCCTTTATCTCTAGATTAAAAAAAAAACTGTTCTGAGGGTTACATTCTGTCAGTGTTCCACGATGGGGATCATTCTTGAAACTGTACAGTCTCCAAAACAGAATGGGTCCTGTCCTGAGCAGAAGCTCTCTCCGTGCCAGCCCAAGGTGGTGGCAGAAGGGCACTGCTCCCTGGTGATGAGACACTATGATAAACACACACAGAGCTAGTGGGGCTGCTCCTTGCCTTCAGTGGAGCTGCTGAGTGACACTGGGGCTGAGGGCACTCAGGGAGGGAGCCTCTGCTCACCACAGCCCTGTCAAAACCAGCCTTGGAGTGAGGAGGAACAGAGCTGATGTGATTTGCAAAAGTCAGTGTCAGAGGAAGGAAGAGACCCAGGTCTTCTTGCATTATTCCTTATGACGTGGTGCCTCTCGAGGTCCTGGGTTCACACGGGGTCTGTACAGGCAATTGGGGCATCAGGTTTGGTACCAACCTTGGCAATTTCAAAGTCTGCAGATGCTGACATGGGCATCAGTGGCTGAGCTGGGCTGTGTTTCTCAGTCCCTGCTGGATCCGAAACTATGCTAGAGCAAAGCCAGCCTGGGAAATCTCCCCAAAGAGAAGGACACGTGGAATGCTTATAGGGTTACTGGGGCTCCTGACTGAGTAGTCTGGATGCAGTGGTCTCCAGAGACCACTGGCTTTGTCTTGGTTTTGTCTCTGCTGGAGCAAACTGGGAGGTTGCTTTATGTCACGGCATCTAATTCTTTTAGCTTGTCCTGCACTGAATATTCTTACCCAGAGCAGCGTGCCTGCCTGGAAGGTGATAAAAGGCTTTATATTTAACCCTATGATGTCTGTAAATCTTCCCATGCTGTCCACCAAGGAAGCTGTACTGATTGATTTGCTGCCAGGCAGGACAAACTCACTGTCTGTTGGTTATTTCTTCTGAAATCACTCCTCACCCTAGATAACACTCAAGCCATAGGTCACAGGTTATGCTTTTTCAAAGGCCTTTGCTGACTGCTCTACCCCGGGTCCCAGAGCTAGAAGACTTTCCAGGCCTCTCTTCATCCTGAAGACGTAGTTGTTTGGTTTTCTCCCCTCCACTTGTCCTTCAGTTGCTGGAGGAGATGGGAGGGCGATGGCCGGGTCCAGAGGCAGAGCAACAAGCAGAGGAACAGAAAGGTTTGCAGGAGGAAGCAGAAGAGAACAAATGGGAAGGAGAAGGATTCAAAAGCCAAGGGGAGAAGACATGTGAGTGCTCCAAGGAGGGCACTGCTGTTTCACCACATCGTGTGCAGCCCTTACAGTCGGTTCTCAGAGTGATGTAGCACAATTCCCAATGTAACGTTCGCGTGTTACTTTTTGTAAGTTGTCTCCTACCCCCAATATTTTCAGTGTTCCTTGATTTTTGGAGACTGTTGTAAATAAAAAAATTTTGACATTCGCACCCTTGGATCCTTCACTCATCACTGTGTCACTGTCACATGTAATAGTAGTGTGTGTCAGTCATGCAGTGGGGATGAGGCCACAGCACCGGTTCCCAATGTCCATGGGATTGCTCCTCCTGCTGAAATCAAGCCCCTTGAAGCCAACTTATCACATCCAGAAAAGCTGACAGTCTGGAAAAGCCAGCTCAGGATTCCTCACGGGATCCCAGCTCAGGATCCCTCTTTAACCAGCAAGAGGGCTGGTTAAAGAGGGGCTTTATGCAAGTTTTGTGAAGGCCCTTTACTCCTCCACTCTGTGCTATGTGTGGTGCATGAAGATTGCACCCGTTGCTGAGCCCACCAGAAGGGGGTTCATCTGCTGCAGCATTGCAGTTTCTCACAACACACAATGCCTGCCATGAACTTTGGGTCAAGGTTTTGTCTCTCTTTCCTGTGTGGCAGCAGCAAAGTGCTACCCAGGGCCACGCTGAACTGATGCACGCAGAGGCCAGCAGCAGGACAGGAGGAGAACCCAGCAGCCGTGCTGAGCGAGGTGAGCTCCCTGCACCCTCTCATCAGTGATGGCACTGCTGGGATGGGCAGCACCGAGAGCACAGGCTGCGAGCCCTCGCTTCTACGGATGAGGCTGAAGTCATTGCTGAAACCCCTACTGTAATGAATACTAGAAAGGCTCAGAGTCAGTTTAATGAAGAAAAATATGCAGTGTCCACAGGAAGGAGGAAAGTGGTCCTTTTTAATGAGAAGTTGAAGTCTGCAAGTAGTGGGGTTCATGCTCAAGCCTGGCATTGAGGAACGGTCGAGCAAGGCTGGAAAGGGGTTGGGTCTGGCTACGAATTCAGCCCCTTGCTGCAAGAGCAGGTGCAAGGGGCACTCTCTTGCAGTGGTGGGGAGCTGTGTGTGGGCTGTAGACCATGGAGGAGGCATGTGTTTCCCTCTCAGGATTGGAAACACCTGCAGCAGGGAGTGCCCAGGGCTGTGGAATGTGGAAGGGAGTGCCCTGGGCAGCTGCAGAGATGGGCAGGTTTGCCATAGCTCTTCAGAAAACGGCTGCTGGGCCGGGGGAGGGTTTGGGATAGTGTAAAGTGCTCAGAGGATGGGTTATATGGGGTAACAGTTGCTCACTCTTCATTTCAAGGTGGCAGAGGCAGGAAGGAATTGTTTTTCTGTTTGTTGGAGCCTGCAGGGCTGCTGGCTCAGCCCCTGTGCCAACACTGCTGGTCCACACTCTGAAACCTGCGATCTGGCAGAGCCCCATCCCTTCCTCCAGGTGAGTGAGCCTGGTGTGAAGTCTTCATTATGTGCAGAAAGTTCCCCTTGCTCTTCTGTCAGGCTGTGCCTCAGCGTCCAACCAGCATTTAGGGCTCAGCCTGTGCATCCTGGGGTGCTGCAGTGGGTGCACCCCATGCCCCTTCTTGCACAGGCTCCTTCCCACCCCAAAACCAACTCCAATTCTGTCGTTTTGAAGGGAAAAGCTACCTTCTCTCTGCCAAACTGCCTGCCCTTTCTACTTATGCAGGATGCTATTGCTGTGCCTTCATCCCCAGATCACCTGCCTGTTCCCGGGAGAATTTTGGGGGAGTTGGAGTGATGAGGTTGGGGTCCTTAGCAGCTTCCCCTTTGAAATAAGGGGCACTAAAATGGCTGAAGCTCCTGGCGGAGGTTGTGGGATGTGCAAGGAAGGTGGAATGATCCCTCCTGCCTTTGCATGAGGCATTTGCACAATGTGTTTGCACAGTGGGCTTGCACAAGGCATTTGCAGAGTGTATTTGCAGAGGGTATTTGCACAATGGGTTTGCACAAGGCCTTTTACCTGAGGGATTTGCACAAGGTGTTTGTAAAATAGGTTTGCACGAGGTCTTTGCGCAATGCATTTGCACGAGGCAACTGCACAATGGGTTTGCACAACGGGTTAGCACGGGGTATTTGCACAATGGACCTGCACGAGGCGTTTGCATACGGTGCAGGCACAGGTGCCGCCCGTACCCCATCAGGGCACCGGTCAGAAGCAGCCGCGGGGGAGGTGCCGGAGCCGCTGCCTTCGTCTCTCCAAGACGTGGTGCCGCCCTGGGTGAGCGTTTCCACGGGCGGGGGTCTCGGGCGGCCCCGCTGGGGTGGGGGGTAGAGGGTTGCAGCCTCGGTGGCCGCTGTGGGAGCTCGGCTGGGGCAACGCCCGTCCTGCTGGTCCCATCCCTCTGCTCCATCCCCATCGCCATCCCCGTCCCTCCCCCCTCTGCTGCAGGTGCCTCAGCACAGAAATAGGAGCTGTGAAATCTTTATGACTCAGCCGCGCTGATGGAAAAAAAAGGCTTCTTGGGGTCCGTACTGGGAGCAGTGCTGTTTAATATTTTCATCAATGACATAGATCGAGGGCTCTCTCGGCAAATTTGCAGCTGAGTGGGGCAGTTGTCACACCAGAAGGATGGGATGGCATCCAGAGGGACCTGGACAGGCTGGAGTAGTGGGGCTGTGTGAACCTCAGGAGGTTCAACACGGTCAAGGGCAAGGTCCTACAGCTGGGTCAGGGCAATCCATGGTTTCAATACAGGGTGGGGGATGATGTGATTGGGAGCAGCCCTGTGGAGAAGGACTTGGGGTGCTGATTGGTGAAAAGCTCGACATGAGCCAGCAATGTGTGCTCTCAGCCCAGAAAACAACAGTGTCCTGGGCTGCATCACAAGGAGTATGGCCAGCAGGGAGAGGATTCTGCCCCTCTACTCCGCTCTTACGAGACCTCACCTGGAGTTCTGGAATCCCCAATTCTATGATTTTATGATTTTTTTAGTTATTTAATATTTCCCCCACCTAGTCCTGAATGGGCTTTGCTTCTTGGCGTTTCTCTCTCCCACCCTGTCTAAGCTCCCCACCATGTACATGGTGCCATGGGGGACATCGCCCTGCATTGAACAGGGCTGGAGCTTGGCTGGTTTCTGTGCAGCCCCGCCTGGCTCATTATCCATCTCTGAGTAGCTCAGAAACAGTCTTCTCCCTCTGATGATTGACACAAAGGTCAGGTGAAGAGGGTGACTCATCCTCTTCCCATCCCTGGTAATTTGTCACCCTGTAGATGACACATCTTAGTGGCTCCTCAAGCAGCAAACAGAGCTCTGGTAGACCCGTGGGAGCTGTGCCTCTGAGATGCTCTATTTTTATCCTGCTGGCTGTTTATTTAGCTACTATGTGCTCTCCAAGGCCTGAGGATGGTGATGAGCAAAGGCTGGGGATGCTGGGTGCCAGGCTTTGCTGTAAGCCAGTGTAAGTAAGAAAGTCTGACTGGGTTCTGTGAAAACTAGACCAGCTTTTTATTGTTCCTACATGTGCAGCTGGGCCAGCTCGGGGTGGTGCACGGTGCTCCCACTGTGTGCTCTTTGGGGTAGACTGCTCCCAGTGACAGTTTCTCAGGCTGGCTGCAGAGGGTGGTGGGCTGATTTTCAATATGGTTTTAAACCTTTAGAGTCTTCCTGGATGTTCTAGTTCATCAGGCATGGGAGTGAGTGAGCAGCAGACCTGTCCCCAGCCCTGGTGTTCACGTATCTCTCAAAGGAGCTGCTATAACGGAGCCAAAGGCTAAATCCCAGGTTGTTGTGAATGCCTGGAATGCAAGTAATAATAAATAATGAAATCTTGCCAGTGCTTTGTCTGTCTGTCTTTAAGCTTTATTTTTCCTGATGTAAAAATGGAAGTGACATTTATGTCTAACGTGTGAGTCTGACCTCAGTGAAATCCACTGACGGGTGCTGCCAGGAGGCCCTCGTGCAACATCTAAGGCTGCTCTGCAGAGACTCTGCCCTTGCCAAGCCAGCTGTTGTGCGAGGATCCTCGCAGTGTCCTGGGGCTTTTGCTGCTGGTTGGGAATACAGGAAGGCTGCTGTTTATTTGGCTTACACTGGCCACAGTGGAGTTTATGTGGGGAAAGAAAGCATGCTCTGAACTGCCCCAGCGTGTGTTCAGGCATCTGGTGTGGTGACAGATCATCTCTGACCTCCCAGAGTGCAGTTACCTTCTGGCTGCTGCCAGAGGCTGAGTTTTGCTGGCTCTTCGCTGCTTTGGGGCTTTATGGCTGAGCAGCCTGTGCAGCTGATAATAACCCTGAGATAAGAGCGTGCCTCTAACCCTGCAAAGCACACGGGGCACCAGGTCAGAGACATCCAGCTAAGCATTAATTCTGTCCCCCACAGGTTACCATCACGTGCTACCAGAGAAGTCCACCAGTGCTCCCCGGGAAGCCTTCTCTCTGCTGCTTGGTCTGCTTAGGCCATTTCTAAAAAAGCCAACTACAGAAAAGCTGGTTCAGCTCCCTTGGAGACAAGTAAGTTCTTCCTTCAGCATTGCTGCTCTGATCCCATTCTTACCGAGCCAAGGAAGCAAACTCACCCCACTGACTCTGATAACAAACCCTCCCTGCCCACCTCGCAGCTGGTTTGGGGGCCACTCTGCGATGGCAGCTGTGCTGTGGCAGCTCCCAGCAGGGTTAACTGGGCACTGGGGTGGGGGGACGTGTGGGACAGAGCTGGGACTGCTCGGCAGGCAGAGCCCCACTCCCTGCACTGTGTTTGGAGGGGGCTGGTGGTTGGCAGCCCTTGGACCAGAGCTGCTTAAGGAGCCTGGCTGGGCAAGGCTGGTGGTGACCAGCCAGTAACTTCACGTGCACTCAGCAGGCTGCAATCCCATTTATTAGCACTTAAAATTTGCTGTCTCTGCTCCAAATGGTTTACAGCATTGACATGAACAGCTGTCCCAGTGAGACAGATCATAACAAATGGGAGCTCTGGATGGAGTGTTATTTTGCTGCAAGGGGGCAATACACCTTATTACTAAACAGTGAGGCTTGTGATGGATGGTGATGAGTCTCTGCTGTCTTGCTTGATGATCACACTGAAAAATAAACGTACAACTGAAAACGTTCCCAGCAATCTAGGCAAGGCTTAGTGTTGTACATGGGAAGAGAGAGTGTTCAGGTTCTCCAGTACCTTAACTACAAGAGCCTTTGCATCAGGGAATGGTTTGTACTGCCTTCTCACTGGGAGGGGTGTGGTGGTTGGGAGAGAAAATTGGGGAGAGAGAGAGAAGGAGGCGCTGGTCAAAAACATGGGGTGTAGTAAGAGCTGAAGACAACTGGTGTCTTGCCTAGGAACACTGCGGAGCTCTTATGCTTGGTAACATTACCTATTGTCTGATTATAAGGCAGTATTGGTTGAACAGAGTCATTTTGATCCAGCCTGAAGCAGGGCTGCGTTATTGAGGAAATTCCATGGAGGAGAATGATGGTTACTGGGGGGACAAGGCCCTCCTGAGGGCCAGGCACATCATCCTGCTGCTGCAAGTAACCTGCATGGAAGACTGTAAGCCACAGCCTCTCAGAGCAGAGAGCTGGAACAAATGCTATGCTCATTTAATGCCGGCACAAAATTGGAGCAATTGTGTTCAGAGTAAAGGAGGTGAGCTAGGCTGATGAGCCGCCTTGCTTTTGAGCAGCAGCAAAGCTCAGCCCTGTGCAGGTTCCTTACCTACAACTCAGTCGCTGCAGAGATATCGATAGAGACCTTGGAGTGAGCTCTGCGAGAGCTGCAGAGGAGCTCGCTGGTGAGAGATGATGTGACTCACCAATCTCACATACCTTCACCCACGCTCCCTTCCCCTCATGCGGTCTCTAAGAGCAGCCAGTGCAAGCAATACTGGATTTTCTTATCTGCTCTCCCCCACCCTAAGGGTGTTGCTTTTAAATGGGAGCTGTGAAAGCATCAGAACAGGTGGTGCTGTGGTTTCGCACCAGGATAAATATATTCAGAGCAGAAGTAAGGGTGAGCAGGACAGATTCATGGGCATCAGCATCTCCTCTCTTTGGGCTGTATGGGTGGGGGTGCAGATGCAGCACAATGACAGCAGTGAGGACTGGCACAGGGGTAGTGTTGGGAAACTGATTAAAGCTCATTTGAAATATTAGCACATCAGCAGGCAGGAATTCTTCCGACTGGATTGCTTTCCCTAGGGGATTGGGGAATAGGGCCAGCGTTCATTTGGCAGTTTTTCTTCCAGCAGGCTTGCGTTCATCACCACCAGAGCATCGCTGGGATCTGCTAGAGGAGAGCAGCAGAGGGGCTTAGTGTCTCCCCGAGGAAGGGCATTCCCAGCATTGCACTCTTGCAGTGGGAGCTGTGGCAATGAATGGGTGGTGGAGGGACGAGCTCTGGGGTTGGAAGCCATGAAAGCAAACAACAGAGCAGCTCGGGTTTGGGGTGTGTGTGTTTGTGAAGTAGATGAAGGAGGGGGAAGCTTGTAAAAATCCCAGTCCTCCTTTTCCCAGCAAGTTCTCCCTGTTATATATTTATATTTAGCAGAGAAGAGGGGAGGGGCTGTCTGGGAAGGGGGTTTGCTACAAGGAGGTGGGTTTGTAATCCAGACAAAATAGAGCATTAATGGAAGAGGGAAGGTTTGATATTGCAGCTTTCTATTTTGGCAATAAAATGAGCTTTCTGTGTGCCGGCTGCTGCTCGATTGCAGGGCTGGTTGGTCCCTGCGGGGAGGAGCTCTCATTTCTGTGCCCACAAGCACCAGAGTCTGTGTGCTGGCTGGGGGAATTTTTTTGATCGGGTCGTGAAAAGGTCAGGGAGAGAAGAGGGAGTGGAGCTGGTTTGTGCATGTGCACCATGGTGAAACAAGCAGGATTGCAGCCAGTTTTGGGGCTCACTTGCCTTTCTCCAGACAGAGCTGAAAGCAGCCTGGCTGGGTGACCTGCAGGTCGCTGCTGGACACTCAGTCAAGGAAAGATCTCGTGCTTTGCCTTTCTCCCCAGGTAGAAATTGGGACTTTGAAGCACTGCTGAGTACTGCCTCTCACTGCTGCCTGGCTGTCGCCCAGGCTGGCTCTGCTGAGCTCCTCTTACCTTGCTCCTGTGCTGTCTTTTCCTTAAAATTGTACCACAGTTGGAGAATTCAGTGCTGAAAGATTTGCTGGAAATCAGACTGCAGCAGGAATCATTGTGCTCCCTTTGCTATTCCAGTCAAAGTCGTGATGTGCTTGGAGATTTTATTTCTGACTGTGCAGTAAAGGTGAGAGCTGGGACCAAGGAACCCCCCAGCAAGCAAATGTGTGCCCAGTGGGGGTGCAGGAGCCGTTTCCCAGGTGCGTTTGCTCTTTGGGTCAATCAAACCCCGTTTTCTTCATACTTGTACTTTAATTGATGGATATCAATATTTGAAAATTACGGCCTGGTTACCATGGTCTGAAGGAATTGCCTGAACTTGATTTCTGTGGGTGGCTGTGGAGGGGTGTGCAAGTAATTCCCGAGCAGCTGCATGGGGTAGGAGGGAGTTTCAGGTTTTGCGTGAGAGCTCAAGGACATGGATCCAACTGGAGTGGCAGACTGAAAGAGGAGTTTGTTGACCAGATATTTAACTTCTGTGAATCTGGGTACATAATATTACAAGAAAATAACCTGAAGAAGGTCTCTGCACAAGAAGTAGATGCACTGAAGTTGTTAGGAAAAGTGAGTCTTGGATACCTCCGTATCAGCAAAGAAATCACAGCCCGGTCCCTGGATGCAGACTTTGATAATCATTTCCTGCTAATGCTTTGGCCAGCAACACTGTCGCTCAAATATTTGCTGAGGGGGAGATTCTTAGCTTCATTTGTGCCTGGCTGAGTCCTTGCCAAGGAGGCACAAGGATGATGGGAGATGTGGCCTGGGCTGGTGATGGTTTCTGCACCCAGAGGAATTTTGCCTCTGAAAAATGCATATGTGGTTGGAACCAATTTTGTTCAAGAATGTGAACAGACACTCAAAAGATCTTTTTTGACTCTCCCCATGACTTCTCCTACTCTAATTGCTAGGATGAATGCATAAACCCTTATACTGAAGTGTAAGGTTTTACAAGAGCGGGTTTACTCATTTTACTCACTTTCTTGGCATAAAAGACATCTTGTTAAGCAGGTTTTAATGTTTGCTCACCAAGAGACATGGATTATAAAGCTTTAGAAATAACTTGCATCTGGAAAAGCCAATTAATAAAACAAAAATTCTGATGTCATTTTCTCATAAATTAACAATTTATAGATAATTTACACTGCTCATGTCATTAGGCAAATGGACTTTAAATTGATTTCAAATTAGTGGGTTAATGATTTCCCACAGGTATCATTTCAATAGGCAGCATATGCATGGTGCTTTTTCAATAAAGGGGTAGGTGTGTGGGAGCAAACTCGTGCCTCTGTAACTGAGGCAATAATTGGAGTGGTGGTCACATTCAAGTGCAGTATTGATCTGCAAAAAAAAACTGCTGACTGTCTCCATCACTGTGGCAAAGAGGGGGTAGGAAAGGACTCTGGGAAAGGCTGCAGTCTTTGCATATTTCTGCTGTAATAACTTTCTTTTGGTGTACGTGAACTCCAGGTGGTTCACTAAGGTAGCCAATTGATTTGATGTTGTTAAATAACATTGCAGTTCGCAGTAGTGGAAAATTATTCAGCAGAGTTCTAATTATGGTTTGTAAGGGAACGATACGTCCTCAAATTGATTAAAAGTGGGGTGATGATTGCGTGGAGTTTGAGACTAACCCGAGGCGTGAGGTGGAAGTGTAGGAGCTGTCATTGCTGCTGCGATGACTCGGGAGTCGGTCACCAACCTTGTCACCGTCCTGGTGTCAGCTTCCAGTTTTGTGTGACTTTCTTTCACCTTGTTTTAATTTTTCTGTCATTTCATCCTGCCTACAAAGATTGTCAGTGCTTTCAGGGGACAGCGTGGCTGGCTCGTGTGTGTTGGCACAGGGAGCTAAGCTTGGAGCCCTGAGGTGCCAGCAGAACATCAGCAATTGATATCTCAGCATGATCAGCTGTTAGTTCCCAGGAGGTTATAGAATCGTAGAATTGTTTGGTTAGAAAAGACCTTTGAGATTGAGTGCAACCGTACCTGTCCACTACAAAACCATGTCTGAGCTCACCTACCCATCTTTTAAATCCCTCTGGGGATGGTGACTCAACCACTTCCCTAGGCAGCTGTTTTAATGCCTGATGACCCTTTGGGTGAAGAAATTATTCCTGATATCTAATCTGAACCTCCAGACTAGTGTCGTGTTGGAGCAAATCTGGAGCAATTCCACTGGCTTGGTTAGCATTTCTGTAGGCTTGTGTTGGCATTAATAAATTGATGATCTGGTCTCTTTGTGTCTCTTCACCCTAGTGCAAGAGGCATAAGAAATGCTAGTTAATTCCTCCTCTGGGATGAGGAGTTGTTGTCCTTGTCTTGCTGTGGGGCGGGGAGAGCTGCCCACCCAAGGTCACGGGAAGGAAGAAGGGGCTTCCCTTTTGTTGATGTAGTGCTGTGTGTGTTCTACAGCTTGAGGCTGCTGATCAGGACAGGTCTGTACACAGATTGTGGTCTAAATTGGCATCACCCTGAGCAGTGCCCTGGGCGTTGTTATTCATCGCCGTGGATGGAGAGGCCAAGTGCCATGGAGAATTAGGTTTTGAGCACAACGGACAGTAACTCATGAATTAAATGGCTGTGGAAATGGATTTTGTTGGCAGTACATATTTGTGGAGTGCAGTTTCCCTGTGGCTGCTGTTTACACAAACTCTATTGCTTCCAAGCTTTGTATTGCAAAATTAAATTCCTCCTGCATTAAAAATTTATGTTGGATGAAAAGATTGGTATATTGAAACTTGGTGAGAATATCCCCCTCCACGCACATACAGACCTCATTTAGATGTACCTTGCCTATGAATGGCAGCTGATGATCCAAATCATGCGAGAGAAGGTTTATAATTACCTTCTATCAGCACTCTTTAGGAAGTGGAAAGGTGCCCTTAAATAGGGGGTCATCCCTGTAAAGGTGAAATTTATACCAACTGCGAAGTTGTTATTGCATCCCTTAGCATTGCCTGTGCTCCTGAGGTATTGAAAAGATCCTACAGTAATAGATTTATGGGAAGGCATCTTCTCACAATATGTTATTTTGGATTCAAGGACACTGAAATTCTGTCATTTATTGCACAGAGCTACTTGTGTCGGTACACAATTCAGCTCGTAATTATAGCCTTTCATCTTATTAGCATATGTTAGAGTTTATATAAGTTTTATCCAAACATTTTTTAATTCATTAGGTGTTCTCCTTGTATTTGCTGTGCCCTGGGGCTAAGAAACTCTCTGCACTTGTTTTTTTATGTAAATTAGACCTTAAAGACGCACATAAATCCATAGACTTGCTTCTACCATTTAAAAGTGATGCCTTAAGATGCATACAATGAAGGGAATAAGGATTTAAAGCCCTATTTTGGTAGAATACACTTTATTGTGTATATATTTTGCAGGAATGCAGATATAGCAGCACATCTTGAGAGGGGTTTGGGGATAGAAGGTGGAATGAGGGTTGGGAAATGAAAAGGGGAAGTGAACTGGTGGTGATAGTGAAGGTGAGCAGCAGCTTGAGGTAGAGGCTCAAAACAGGGTGGGGATGAGAGGGTGGCAAAATAGGAAGAGACTCCAAAGACCTCGGGGTGAGGTCTTTGGCATCACAGTCAACGTGGTCTTCCTGATGTAGCCAACACTAGTGCTGTGTGTCTTCCATGGGGCAGAAGTGACGCAGGACTTAGTGCTGTTGCTGGAGAAATCTGTTATAAGCAAAAAAGCAATGATGGTGCCCTGGGAAGAAGCCCTGACCCTCCTTGCAGAAAAGGTGTGTTGGTGCCAGCTGTCCATAGCAGTGCTCCATGACTTGTTGGTGTTTCCTCTGGGCAGACAGGGCTTGGCCTCTTCTGTATGAAGTTCCTTTTTCCTATTAAATCACACACTGTTTATTTCTGCCTTCTTGGCTTTGGCTGCACCCTGAGTCTGGAGGAGCTGTGACCTGAAGGGGCCCTCTGTTTCTGCAGCCTTGCCAGCAGGCAGGAGAGGTGGAGGGGAGTGGGAAGGAGGGCTTCAGCTCCCGTATGTTGCTGTTCCCCGTGCCTGCTCGATTCCTTGGTGATTTGAAGGGTCGGGAAAAGAAAACCAAACCAAAAAAGCAACCAAACAACCCCCCTTCCCATTAACCTGGGCAGCTGTACTGGAGTCAGACTGATCATTTCTCCCCGCAGATGGAGAAGGTGGGAAGAGTGACTTGTTTACTCTCAGCATGGGAAAGCTTCCCTTGGTCACAGGAGTAACCTGGCAGGCAGTGCTGTTTCTCCCAGCAGCTGCAAGGCCTTTGCTGGCACAGCAAATCACACTTGCAGGGACCTGGGAGCACCTGGCTTCAGAAGGGCTTTGTCTGATAACAGATCCCTCTGATCCCTAGTGGTTGGAGCCTTGGTCATCATCTTCAGAAACCCCTGGAAAGGCTTTGGGTCCAGACCAAAAAAGACAACAAGACTCCCACTTTAGGAACCCAAATGGGAATGTGATGGTTTTGCTGCTGGCAGGTGGTGAATGAAAGCCCCTGCCCCGCAGTGCTATCTGTGTCTGTCACTCTCCACCTTAGTGAGAGTGGGAGATACAACCTCTGATTAATGCCTCCAGGGAGTTTCTGCAATATTGTTTTGCAAGCAATTGTCATTTAACATTAAGGTAAATACCTTGCAGCTATGAGTTAGAAAGCGTTTTTTTCCTTTCCTTTTGAAAACAGCCTCTTTCATCTGCCAGAGCTCCAGCCAACCTGCTGGTACCCTGGAGCTGGTCCTGAGCAGCGTGGTGTCACCTGCACCAAGCTGGGTCGTGGGCAGAGTCTCTCACTGCTGTGATGGCTGGGAAAGGGAAAAATGGGAAGGAAGCTTGGTGCTTCTGCCCTTTTTACGTCTTGTAGGAGACTGCTGGTTAGTTGGCACAGGCTAGTGCTGAGTGTCTGGATATGTAAATGAGTTCACTTTCATTAGGGATCTTGGCTATGTGAAAACACCATTAACTCCATCAAGGCTCATCTCTCTTAATACCTGTTTCCCCTGGAGACATTTAACTTTCTAAGCTAATAATTTCTTACCAGAGTCTGGTGACTTTTACTTAAAGTGTCTTGACGGGAGAGACTGTATTCCTAAAGTTTTTCGTCATTTCTAAATGATGGAAAATCTTTTAATCTCTGCAATGTTTAGCTTCCGCCTTTGCTTGGTCCTTGTTGCCACATCTGTTTCTTGCTGATGTAACCCAAGCTGCCTAATGTGGGATTCAAAACCCACAACAAAATCCTTTCCACCACGCTCTATGCTAGAAATCAAACAAAAATGTTTTTAGGGTGGTCACGGCATCATTGCAGGTGATAACAGTGCCACTGTGTGCACTGTGAAGGTGATGTTGTCCTATGAAGGACAACAGTCTCTCCTTTTACCAGCATCCCCCAAAAAGCCAGCAATGTGCCTTTTTCTAGCTCCCTCATAGCAATGCAAACAATTACCGTTGCGTGGAAGCTGCGGCTGCCCATGCTTTAACAGCATTGCAAATTACACTCATAAATTCAGAGTGCAGCTAATTGTTGTTTTATGGAGTAGATGTTCTTTAGGAAAAAAAAATTAATCTGTAAACACTCTGATGCCCTGCTGAGAAGAAGACTATTTATCTTGGGTGAGGAATAGCCTTCCAGAGCAATGTAAGTGGAAGGTGGATCGCAGCCACTTCAAGGGTGCTCGCGTACCCCTGGTGTGGTTCTGGGCAAGTGGGATCTGCAAGAGGTTGTTTAATGTGGGGGTTTATCTGCTGCCAGGGCAATATGCTTTGTGACTACAGTGTTATTACTGGTTCTGGAAACCCCTCTGGCCTGGCTGAGATCAGGGCTTCCCTGTGTTGCCCACTGCCCTTGTGAAGGGGAAGGATGCAGTTGTTTTGAAGGATTACACTCAAAGTGGATGCGACTGGCTGGGGACAGAGGTGTAAACCTCGTTACACAGGGGAAGCGAGATGCTGGGCAGGCTCTGCTTTGTTAATTTGCCAAGATGCTGTTACGTGGTATTTCTCACTGTAAGGAGGTGCCACGAGAAGGCTTCTGCCCTTCATCTGTCTTGAGTCCTGAGGATTGATGGGAGAACCAGGGATGAGCTGCTCTGGAGTGGCCTCATCCTGCACCCAGGGAAGGCTTGTGGGGTGCCCAGGCTTCCACTGCTGGAATGACCCTTGCTGGGCTTAAGGCTCCCTACCTTAGCCCCTGGCACTTGTAGGTCAGCCAAAACCTGCTGCTCCTGGTGGTGACAGTCCCATCTCGAGGGGCTGCTCCGCTGTCCTGCTGATCCTGCGCTCCGCATGCAAATGTAGTCCTTTAAAGGGCCGCTTTGCTTCCCCAAGTGCTATCATTCTTCTGAGCCTTTCTGTCTTTATTCCTTATTGGATCCTCTGTACTCAATTGTCTTCATCTGTGGAAATGTTATGAGGGTGAGGTTTCAGCACTCTTTTCTTACAATAATTTATCATATTTTAATTCTGGTTTCAGTGAGCAGTGTCTTGGCAGAGCATGAGATTTGCAGGGAGTGAAAGGCTTATAAATAAAATACTTGTCTCTGTTCCATCTCCCTTCACAACGAGGGGCTGATCTTTGTTACATCAGGGCAAACCTGGGAATAAGCTTTCCACTAAAATTTAGGGTAGCCCCAGCTGGTGTAGCAGAGATGAGGATCTGGCTGCATGCAAATCGGCAAGGCTGTAGCTTTCCGGGCTCTAAATAGATAACGTGCATGTATTTTAATAACTGTAACCTTCACAGCAAGCACAGTTTCTGCTGACTGTGCAGAATGTAAGCTTGCATTAGGAAAGATTGTTTGTGGTAGATCTTGATATCCTGTTTGGACGGGGCTTTGCTTTACTCCAGGAGGGTCTAGCGAGGCTTTGGAAGGAAATGATGTGCTAATTGAGAATTCAGCAAATAACAGCTTTTAAAAGGTCCTTGTCTAGTAAGATAAGAGACACCTCTAAAAACACACTTTCACTGGTTGGAAGCACAAGAGGATGTCCTTGTGGGCTGAATGGGACATGTTAATTATAGACAAAAACAATGCTTTGAGCTTTACAAATGCTCTGTATAATCAAAATGCTTTCTGCCCTTCCTTGTAGTGCTGAGGTGAAGCAGGTAAAGGACAGGGAAGCTTGTTCTGTGGTTTTCTCCTTGCAGCGCATGACGAGGCTGGTGGGAGCTGTGCTGAAAACACTGTTTTTTGCCCAAAACCAGCTTCTGAAGGGCTCGGACACTGTAAGGACTTGGACACTGTAAGGACTCGGACACTGTGGTGCAAATGCTCAGGTTGGCACCTGCCTGGTGCTACAGTGAGCGTGACTGGAGAGCCAGGCTGAGATCTGACACTGTGCAAAGTGGGACCCGGTGGGATGGAGTCAGGTTTTACTCCTGGTCTGAATGTGACCTTACTCTAAATGTTGACTGTTACTGTGAGTGGGCTCAGCTTTATCAGCTTGGTCTCTTTGGGTGCTGCACTGGGACCCTTCAGGCTCCCACTGTGGTACCTCTGCAGCTGAAACCTCAGCTGTGACCAATTTAGCTTTCCTGGCAAAAGTTTTCAAGTAGGGCAGGAGGCTTTGCAGGCAGTGCGTGGGTGAAAGTGAGCAAAGCCAGCAAGGTGTTCAAAGTCAAGTAGGTCAAAAGTGGGAGAAAGAATTTCACAGGGAACACTGTGATGTATATTTTAAGTGATTTTGTTCCAAGTGGAAGTCAAATAAGCTTTTTTTTTTAACTCAGATTTTCCAGAGCAGAACCTAAAAAATAAATCCCTTCCCCTCTGAAAATAATCACCCAAAACTTGAGTTTAATCGCAACACAATCTCCAGTAGAACGGGGGGGAGCTGTTCCAAATTGGTGCAATTTAAGCTCGTTTCCAGGTTGAAATACATGGGATCATTCAGTCGCACATTTGAAAAGTTGCTGACTTTTAACATGCAATGCAGTCCTGTTGCCCTCAACAAGGCTGCAGGAATGCAAGGCAATTATTTTAAAAACAAATGCAGAGCTGTGACCGTGGCAATGGTGCAGCCAAACTGTGCACTGGTGTTCATTGTCGTGCCATGCCTGTCCTAAAAGTTCTCTGTTGGGATCTGCAGCCCCAAGGAATCCAGGACTTGATGGAAATCCCAGGTAAATTCACACCCTTGGGCACACAATTCAGATGCTTTCTGAGGTGGGCCCAGTGTATAAACCCTTTGTGAGCACCTGCAGGAAGAAAAGGCCCTTGTTGTGCTGTCACTGCGGTTGCCGCGTGGGTGTGCAACAGGGGGAATGTGCTTCTGTGCAATCACAAAACTGAATCCATTCTGTGTATGAATGTAGCAAGTGTCACTGTCTTTACACAAGAGAAAGTTTAAAAAATAAGAAGTTTAATTTAAGTCATCAATACAAAAGACATCTGCCTCTGGTTGTACCACAGTAAACAAACAAAGCTGGATATTGGTCTAAAGAGCCGATAGCTCGCAGGCAAGTAAATAAAAACCACTCGATGTGACATTTCTTCAAGAGGACCTTAATGTTTTTATTTGCCTTCACTAAGGAGCAGAACATGGTTGTGTTTAGCAGAGCTGCCCCAGCCCTGAACTTTGTTGGCTCCAGCATGGTCGTGTGAGCGTGGAATACCACTCCCTGGGTGTTCGTGCTGACTCTGCTGCTGTCCAGCTCTGTCCATGTGTGGGTTTCTTGAGGTTTTTTGCAGGTTCTTGGAAAGCTCATATGGATATTGTGGCACTGCATACAATTTGAAATGTGTTGCTGCTTTGCCTGTAGTACGAGTCCATCTGCAGAGAAGGGGAGCTGGGGATGAAGCTGTACATTTAGAGCAAAGGTGCAGTGTGGGAGTGAGGCAAGGGCACAGGAGCTGGAGTGCTGCAAACCACGTATTGGGATCCCCCAGACTTGGTTTCATCCTTGGCAGCCCTTTGGTCATACTGTGGAAAAAGCTTTTGGCTGAGTATGTTGGAATGCAGGCTCGAACAGGATTGTTGGGGCAGCGTCTGTCGGCTCAGTGGAGCAGAGATCAGCAAGCACAGGGAGCTGGAACACCAAGCACCTCCTTGGCATTTCCTTGTCACCCCTCTCAGCCACCGAAACTACTGGTTTATGGCTGTGAACAGGAGGAAGCACAGGAGCCATTTCTCCTTTGACATTTAAATTGCAGGCAACGTTTCCAGTTAAATTTCCCTTTTTTTTACTGGATGTTGGTTCAGTTGTATTAGCCTCTTTATTTTATTAGGGTTATTACTTGTTGTCAGGGCTGCTAGTGATGCAGAATTTGCTGCCGTTTTGGCAGAAAGGCTTCTGAAAGCGTTGCCTGCTCTTAACCTTTGGGAATGTTGTGGGGCTCTGCTTTTGGGCATTTGCCAAGGCTGTGGCTCTCTTAAAAGCTCTGCTTCTCTGCTGGAATCTGCAACCCCAGCGAATCCAGCACATGTTGGAAGTCCTTAACTATCTATCCCATGGCTGTGGCTTGTAGGGTAAGGTAATGGTGGGACCTCTTGAGGGATGTGCAGGGAAACTCCAAGCTCATCCCTGGAATCATCTCCCAGAAAAGTATAGAGCTAAGCCCAAATATTCCCTAATGCTTTGCTTTTCATCTGTTTCATCCTGCTGGCCAGCTAAAGGTTTTCTTTTTCTCATCAGCATGAGAGATGTTCTTTGTCAGGGCTCTTAATCTCTGAGGCTGTGCAGATAAACCTACAGACCTGGAAAGACAGGAGAGGAGGATGTGGCTAGTCAGGCAGAGAAGGAGACTGAAGAGAGAGCGGTGGGAGGGAAATGGAGGGGGAGAGAGAGGTTAGGAGAGAGTGAGTTATGTCACATTGTTAATTTGTGTTATTTGTCCCATTCTCCCAAGATGCTGTGAATTAGAACAAACTGGGTCAGCAGAAACTTGCTGGTCTCCCAGCAGAAGCATCAGGAGATGATGTAGAGGGATTTAGCCATTTTTTTTTTACTATTATATTTTCCAGTGCCCTGTGGCTTGGGTTTAGCTGGGAACAGCTTTACTGAGGGAGGCAACAGTTGTAGCATTACCCAGAGCAAGCAGGAGGTGTGTGGGGATCAGCTGTGTGGTTCTTTTGGGCTTTATGACAAGTACGTTGCAGGGATTTTGCTTTGTACAGAGCTGTGTAGTTAAATCCTCTTCAGCTTCTTTATGACTGATGCTGCTCACATAAGGTGTTTTCTCTTCTGGTCCCAGTATGGTAGGAGAGGAATGCCCTTCACTTCACAGGGCGTTGAGGGCTAATGCAGCTCCTCTGCTGGTTGTTCTGAAGGCATCCAGGTTGTAGGAGGAAGAGAGATTGCAGCCTCTTACTGTAACACCAGCACCAGGGGTGGTGGGTCTGGATCTGAACTGGAAGAGCTGATCTCCAATTCCTGGCAGGTCCAGAGGCTGTGGGCTAGGTTGGAACATTTTGGGGCTCCTTGAGTGGATGGGCAGGGCAGAGCTGTGCCTGTGGCACGAGATGGATTGCCTGGACATACAAGTTGAAAATACCCTGGACTCAGTCAGCCTCACCAGTGCTTCCTACCTGGTGCATCTGGAGGGGTGTCACGGAGCATTGTTAAATGCACCAGGCATGCAACACAAGGTCCAGTTTCCTCTTCTGTACGGATGTAAACTCCATCTAAATGATTGTTACACAGGGCTGGATCAGACTCCTGCTGGTATTTAGGGCAAATGGAGCATCTGTGCCCCCAGGATTGATGCTTGCTCTAATGGAACTCAGTATTTTCTCTTGACACTCCTTTGCCTCTGCATAGTGTCTTCCATGTCAAAGGCCCAGAGCATTTACAAGCCTTAATTACCTGCCTTTTTCATCACATCCCTGTGGAGTAATATAATTCCCCAGTTTATAGATAGGAGCTTTCAGGCACAGAGAGGGTGAGGTAAAGAGGAGAGATGCATGCAGAATGGTAATAGCAAAGTATTTTGACTCTTGAATTCCTTGTGATTTTGAAGGAGAATCAGAAATGCTGAATTATCCATGCCTTCACAAACATTCCTAGCCACACACAATGCAGCTCACTCCTTCCTGATACAAGGTGATGAGTAATAGAGAGGAGCAAGGTGAGTCCCTTAGCAGAGCGTGGGACTGTGTGACTCTCAGAGAAAGAGGTTTGAGGCTTGTGATGGGTATCAGGAATTAAATGCAATTTATGAGGGCATAGATTTAAATGAATCTGTTCATTTTTAATATCAATTTCTCCAGGCTATGTAGCTTTTTGATGTCTCAACAGTGTTTAATTGTCTTAACTTGGTCTTAATAGAATTATTAGGTTATATATCTTTGTAGATCTTGATTTATTTCCCAGCTCTCAATCTGTTGGCCTGTGGCAACACTTCTGCTTAGCTTTGATTTGCGGGGCAAGGGGGGGGAAGTTATTAGAACAGCAAGTTTATTCTGCATTAGCAAAGGGAAAAGTCTGTAACTAGATTTCACTTTTCACATCTTCCTTACTCAATGACTGAGTTAAATGAAGAAATTAACTCTTTGAATCAACTGCTTCTCCAGGATGCCAGGTTTTTGGCTAGGAAAGGAAAGATTGGCCCCATATTCTTGGGGATCCTTTTTTGTAGAGAAGAGGCTGGCCAGCAGCAGATTGAGGAAGGCATCTTGGGACACCAGTGGATTTAGCTCCTAATAACAGCAGGGGTCAGTGACAGCTCTGTCTGTGGCTGATAAGTGAAAGAACAAGCTCAGAACTGCAGGTCAAGAAACAGCAGCTGTCATTACCCTAGAAACTCTGATAATATAATCCTTTAATAATACCAACATAATAGCAGCAGTTGAGGGCAGGGGAGGGGAAAACTGGAAAACCTGGCCCTGCATTTGGTGTGGATTGACATGGAAGAGGAGGATGTGTGTCCAGGTGGCTGAGACACAGGGGGGCTGAAGGTGAAGGTGGGGGTGTAGGCACAGGAGGTGGCTTTGCTAAGAAGGATGCTCTGCTGCATGCCCCAGTGATTGTTGCTGTTGTTGTTGAAGTTCCTTTTCTCCATCCTAAAGGGAGCTGTGCTCCTGATTGTGCCCTAAACTAGTGTGGGACCTGATTGTTACAAGATGGAATCCCTTTTGGTCACCTGTTCGCCACTCTGTGCGTGGACCGAGAATACCAGCTGGGGATCCTCTTGCTTGAAGAACTTCTCTAAGACTCTTGAGGGCAACAAGGCTTTGGTGAGCCTTTGCAAGGAGATCCATGTCCTCAGGGCTGTGCAGCTTTTCAGAAGTGGGGAGTCTGTGCAGAGCACTGAGGATATGAGAGAAAGTGTGTGGCTTGCCCATTACTGGCTATGTTGTCCCTCTGCCCCCTGCTTAAGAAAATATTGCCCTCCAAATTCAATCCTGTAGCCCATTATTCATGAGGTCATTACAGTTTAATTTAATCACCAAATGTCAGTTGAATGCCATTTATTCTGCCAGCTCACTAGAGATTTACCTATTTATTTTACATTTCAAATGAATTGCTCGTTATTCTGTCATTCTGGGATTTTATTCTGTAATTTATTTTGGGGGCTGTGACAAGTTGAAAATGAGCCCTGGTTCTCTCCTCTGTCTTGCATGTTAATTGTCAGGCCCATGGTTCAATTGTTCGCTTGCAGGACCGAGGGACAGCTGCTGTTGCTGATTCAACTGCGACAAGAAGGCAATATTTTTCCTCTTCTCTCACTTCCCCACATATTGGGTCCATGTCAAAGGACAAATTGCCCTGTGCAAGTGGCAACCAAAATACATCGCGGCAGTTCTGAGGTGCATAGTGGGCACGGGTGTGGATGTGCAGCTGGAGTCCTGAGAGCAGAAGTGTTGGAAAGAATACACTGTTTGGGATATAAAGCAGCTTTCAGTTTTAATAAGGTTAGGATGAAATGGTCCTCGGTGAGGGACTGTCCTTAGGTTGCCTGTTTCTAGCTCTTCTTTTTGTTGCCTTGCTCTTGGTTTTGTCCTATGTTGGTGCTGGGGAAGACAGAGCTCCAGCTAGCAAGGTCCCCAGCTTCTGGGTGACCCTCGACTCGATTAGGTCTTGCTGTCTGCTGAAGGTCACAGAATCATGAGGATGGGAAAGACCTCTAAGCTCATCCCGTCCAACCATCAGCCCAACCCCACCATGCCTGCTGAACCATGTCCCAAAATGCCACATCTACACCCTTTTTGAACTCCTCCAGGGATGGAGACTTCACCACTGCCCTGGGCAGCCTCTGCCAATGCTTCACCATTCTTTTATTAAATAAATGTTTCCTAATATTCAACCTAAACCTTCACTGGTGCAACTTGAGGCCATTTCCTCTCATCCCATCACTTTTTACATGGAAGAAGAGACCAGCACTCACCTCACTAGGTCCTGGTCCTCACTGGTCCAGGTAGCTGAGCTCACGGACCAGCTCCTTGCACACAGGTTGTTGTGCTTGTGTGTTTGCCTGGCTGCTGAGATCCCTGGGTGCAATCTGAGTCCCATCCAGCCTCTTTCTCCGTCCTTTTGCAGACCACACAATATTACGGAAAACCAATTTTCTGTCTGGATTAGTTCTTTATCTGCCAATTGAGCACAATACACTATTTCTCAGATGCCCTGTGAGCTGCTGGGTCCCCTGGGCCCTGCACGTTGCCCCTTTATTATGCAGCTGAAGAGCAGCACTTCTGTGCTGGAGAGAAGACTTGTTAAGGAAATTCACAAAAGGCCAAAGACACTGGCAGGCACTAGAATGAGCAAGAGGAGGAATTCAGAGGATATGAAGGAGGATTTCAATCTTAAGGCGCATTTCGTGGTGAAATCTAAGCTGAGCATGGTCTCAGCTCGATGAGAGCAAGCAGCAAAAAATCCACCGGGGTTGTCTTTCATGCTTTCCCTGACTCTGACACAAATCCAAAGCACCTCATTGATTTTCTGTTTTGCCCAGCCTGACATCAGCAGTATGAGATTGCTTCTATTTGCTGGACTGAGTTATTGCCTTCTGTTTCCAATGAACTTCTCTGGCAGGTGTGAGAGTTAGGTGGGGTGGACCTGTTTGGCTTTTTGTCTGAGAATCTCTTGCTGGAAACAGTATTTTCACACCTTTCTCAGCCCAGGTGATCAAGGGTGTGTTCTGGAAGTCACTGTTTCACAGAACTGGAAAAAGGTTTCTTGGATCTGCCTCACCATCTCAGCTCACCTTAATAACTTAATGATTTAATAGGGGGCCTACAGGAAAGCTGGGGAGGAGCTCTGGATCAGGAAGTGCAGGGACAGGACAAGGGGCCATGGTTTTAAGATGAAAGAGGGGAGATTTAGATTAGATATTCAGAAGAAATGTTTTCCTGTGAGGGTGGGGAGCCCCGGCCCAGGTTGCCCGGAGAAGTGGTGGCTGCCCCATCCCTGGAGGTGTTCAAGGCCAGGTTGGATGGGGCTTTGAGCCTCCTGATCCAATGAAGGTGTCCCTGTCCATGGCAGGGGGATGGAACTGGATGTGTTCTAAGGTCTCTTCTGACCCAAACCGTTGTATTATCTCTGAGAAGTAACCTGATCTGGCCAGGCTCATGTTACAGTAGCCCTGATAAGGTGTTGTTAGTAGCTCTGAGAGTGACTGTGGTCAAACAGTGTCTCCACTGCTCAGTCTGAGTCACTGATGTGCAGGGCAGTGGCTTGTAGACATTATGGGGTGCAGCTCCATGAGGGGCAGGTGGCTCTGCAAGCCAGTGTGATCCAACTGGAGGTGTTCCGTGGTCTCACCTCCCCTGCACAGGTCAGCGGAGGCTGTGGGGTTGGTGAGGTGCCTGACCAAGCTCTCTGCCTCCTCATGTGTGCTTGTGCTTGAAGCTGCTTTAAACGACGAGCACCTTTAAGTCCTGCTTTGCACAGCACATTGTGCTGAGAGGAACATGGGCTGAGATGAGATCTTTTGGTGGTGGCTGCAGTATAAGCAGGTGAGAAAACTCCTAAAACATCAGCACCCCACTCTCGTGCTGTTCCCTGAGAGTCTTCGCTTTTCCTGGTGCCTGGATTGAGCTTCTGTGCCCTCACTGTGCCTTCCCCTTGCTAATGGGGAAGGATTTGCCTGGTTTGCAGTTGCTCAGTGCAGGGAGGAATGGAGTGGCTGAGTGCTCAGTACTCGTTTCTGTGAACAATGGCTTGGAAAGCGCAATTTTCCAACCGGGTGTCAGGCATGTTTATTTCTGGATACTGAAGTACTGTTGACTTGGCCCTAACTGAATTTGTGTCCTAGCATTTTTCTTAATTATACTCTCAGATTCCTCTATGTCAATGTTTAATTGGAGATTAATTGGGAAAAGCAGTGCTCTGCATCCTGCTAGAGGAAATGGACCATCAGCATCTCTTCCATGCTCCCAGCGGGCTCAAGGGAGGAGCCCAGTTAAATTTTGGCCTTGTCCTCCCTTTTCAAGGTGAATGTCTCCTGTTTCGCTGTCTGCTGATGCCAGGGAGGATTGCTGAGTCTCTTGGTCATCACCTGTCCTTGGAGCGAGGTGGTTGTGCTGAGAAACGTGATGGGCTGAGCATCTCCCTGCACCCTGGCTCTTTGGGGTGCGATGGGGAGGGGGGTTAGACCATTAGTAGGTGTTTGGTGGAGGAGTTAAGTCCCACCTGGTCAGATCTTGCTAGAGGAAAGGCTTTGGAGCCTTTCTGAGCACTCCTGGCTCTGTTTTCAGCTGCGCACGGGATGACGAATAGAGGTTATTCCTGCAAATGTTCCTTCCACCCATTTACAAGCAGTTAATGGCACAGAGATCCAATAACAATCCCTCAGACTGGCTCGGGAGTTTGTATGACAGTGTCTCTGCCAAGCAGCATCTCTTGCATCCTCCTGTGACTGGGAGAGCAGCAAAGGGGATGAGGGGACTGCTGCCAGGGGAGTGGATAAATTTAGAAGCTTAAGCTGCCTACGCAGCCCCCGTAAGATGAGTGGAACAGTGACTGAGAGAGCCGCAGCAGCTGTGTCCCTCTGACAGCCACCAGTGCAGGTCTCAGAGTCACTTGCTTTAGGCTCATTTTCCCAAAAACTCAGTTTTCCCAAACAGGTCAGGAAAGCAAGGAGCAATCTGTGCTCAATTCCATAGGCTCTGTGCTGGTTGGGGTGGCTGTTTGATGTTGCAAAGCTCCTCATACCTCCGAACTGTGAAAACTCCTGCTCGTTTTGAAGCTCCGTAAGCAGTTGTGTCACTGAGAGCACAAAGTAGAAAATAGAGCCCCTCCACATCTTCGCTGCTGGTAACACATTGTGAAAAGCTTCCTTTCCTTTTCAAAAGGAGCAAAGAGCCTTGCTTTACTGCCAATAGAAGATGCATTTCTCTGGCAATCGGCGTAAAATAAATCTATTTAAATAGAGGTAATTTGGTGCAAAGGAATTGATTTTGCTGTCACAGTTTGTTGGATAACACGAATTGATTTCTTTTAAAAAAAACAAGGTGGAGGCAGGGCTACAGTTTGGTGCTGTGCACAGCTGTGTAGTTGTTTCCCTCTGTGTTTTTGCAGTCTGTCCCAGAGGGATATTGTCTCTTCCCTCACCTCCATAGGTTTAATTTTGCTGGCTTGTTTAGCATGAGAAATTCCTGTCTGGTTAGTCCAGCCCCACAGTCCAAAAATTCTCATTTAATTTTGGATGATCCCACTTCTAGAGCAGATGGGGGGTGGCAGAGAGATGGAAATGGCCTTGGACACCCGTGAGCTCTGGTAGATGAAAGGGCTTAGAGTATCCCGTAATTGCACCATTGGTTACCTGCAGCTGGGTGCTAAAAAGAATGAGGTGTCTAAGGAGGGTGGATATTTGACAGCTTAAGGCTGTCGAGTTGTAGAGCTGCCTCACTTTGTCTCAGTTCTTTCCCTCTTTACCAATAGGGTGCTTTCCAGCTCTGCCAAATCATCCCCGGGCCAAGTAAGTCTGTTTTGTTGTGCCTATTCCATGGTGCCTCCTCCTTTCTCAGCCCCTTCTTCAAGCTGAGGTTAGACTCTCCTTAGGGAGGCTGCAAGCCTCTGGGAAGAGGCTTTTGCCTCTCATGCCCAGCAGGCACTGGTTGGAGTGAGGATGGTGGAGAACAGAGCCCTGGCAGGCACTGAGCCGCAAGGTGATGGGGACACTGGGTGCAGATGGAGCTGACCCAAACTGTCTCCTCAGTGCCTGTCAGTCAATAGCACCCATCACACCTTTGGGGCTGGGGGTAAGATGTGAGGGGGAGGGTTGAATTATGGATGGAAAACCACCAAATATCTTGGTTTTTATTAAACTCACCTCCATGGCCTGGCTAGTCTAATAATGAATTGATTTCTCCGTGCCTTGGCACGTTTTACAGGAGCCCTGTCAATATGAGGCACTTGATTTAGTCAATAAGAAATGGGCTGGGGACTTCAGGCTGGGATTTAATCATTGCAACATCACTGGTGACATTTGAAGTGACAGATTTCCCATTAACCTGGGGAACCCTGTTTACCTTGTTCCTACAGTGCCCCTGATCAGCCGATGTTTTGGGGGAAATCCCTAGCTGCAGGACCAGGGAGCTGAGCAGTGGTGGGGAAGGGAAGAGTGAGGCTCCCGACCTCCCCACCACCAGGATGGTGCTGCTGCCTCAGCAAATGTGCTGCTGGCTCCTCACCCACGTCCCAGTGTCACATTCCAGGCTTAATAATGCTTGGCAGCAGCTAATTAACACAGTAACAACTGCTTTGTGCTACAGGCTGCGCAGACCCTGCAGATCAGGATGCTCTGCCCTGCTGGGGGAGGCTGGGCCGTAGATGGGTCCCTTTGCCCCCAGGTTGCAACACTAGCAATGCTGCTGTGCACCAAAGGTGGTGAGAAGAGCTCTTGTGGCTTCTGAGGAAAGGTCACTGCTTGCAGGTGGCAGAGGGTGCAGGCTGTGAACACAACGGGGACTGCTCAGACGTGGAAGGTTATGAACTGGCTCCTGCTGAAGAGTCATGCTCTTCAGAGGCACAGCCCCACCACTGTCTCATCTACTGGTTGGTAAATTTTTAGTGCATTCCCTCTGATTTCTGTGTATGTGATGGTTCTGACCTGTCCAGCTGAATCTTGGTGCTGGTGGAAACACTCTTCAGGCTGGAGATGTTTTGCACTCTGGTGCAGAATGTAGTTCTGCAGGGTTGGTCGCTGCACTGCTGCAGTGGTGGGTTTCCTGCCAAGCCACTGAAGTCCATGGAAAACCTGAGACCTCATCAGGCTCTGGAGTACAGGGATGTCCAGGAAACCACACTTCTCCATCTCCCATCAGAGCTAAGTAGACATGAGATGCTCAACAAAGGTACACGCTGCCGTGGGTAGCTGCCTAGGTACAAGCATCACTTGGGTAGTGAGCTGTCACTTGCTTCACTTCCATCACTTCCATCAGAGTGGCCTTTCCCCCTGCCTTGGGGCTGCCTGTGTGAGGCTCTGTCCAGACCCCATTCTCCACACCATCAGTGGGACCTGAGGTCTCCCTTGCTGCAGTGGAGCTGAGATGCTGCCCACTCCTCCTGGCCCTGGAGCAGAAGTTGCTTCTAATGGGTTGCTGCCAGCTCTCTGCCTTTCAGCAGAGCCCTTTAGTCTCAGCAGGGCAAATAGAAAACCCATGACCCCCTCTGCTGGCAGTCATCTCCCATTGAAATATTATTTCAAGCCAGTATACAATTCATTCATATCATCATCAGTGTGAAATGAGGAGGCAAGGGGTTTCCTTGCTTTTCCCATTAAGAATAAATCTGCCCTCTGAGACAGCCTGTTTACATCCTTTAATGAGCCTCCTCTGCCTGAAGCAGGATCACTGCTTGCTCTGCAGGATAAGCCACGCTTGCTGAGTACCCCCTTGTCTTTCTGTTCCTCCTACAAGGACAGGGAAATGCTCCCAAGTCCCCTGTGTGGGGCTACTGGGACTCTCTCCCCTGGGTCTGGCTGTATTTTGGCTCTGTTGCTGACAGTGGGAGTTTTGTTTAGTTGGGGCAGCCAGATGATACTAGCGAGAACTCAGAAAGTATTTTCTTTTTGCTGTGTTAGTGAAGGAGGTTGTTCTGCTAATGATGCTAACTCAGGGCCCTTGAGGCTTGGTCTACTCTGGGCATCAGCTGAGGGGGGAGGTAGCCAGCAGCATGGGGTCTGAGCTGGGGTTTGGGGTGGGGGTTTTTTTAAGATAAACTTTGGAATCTCAGAGTTTATTTAAGATACCTTCTTCCTTTGGGTTATTTTTAGCCTGCTATAGCAGTGAGATGAAAGCATCTTCCCAGTTTCTCTAAAAGAGGAGCTGCTTGCTTCTCTTCACTGGATCTGTTTTATAGGTGAAGGAAGAGAGTAATAGAGCTGGAAATGCAATTATATCTCTCACAGCGTGGGGCTGTTCCATGGCGAGGACCTTTGCTCTGTGCCTGGTGGTGGGGAGCAGTGCTTAGCTGCAGGATTTCCACAAAGGAAACAATGCAGTTGTTTGGCTCCATCCCCAGCTCAGGAGGCCCTGAGCAAAGAGAAGGTGATGCTGCAAAGCCCTCCTCGGGGCCCGGCTCCGTGGGGTTGTGGTTTAGGCTGGGCTGGCACAGGCAACTCTTTCAGTTCGACCATTCAGTCTTGCAGCATGAAACACAGAGCCCCGTTTGGGGTGACTGTGGTGGCTTTTGTGCACAGGCAGAGCAAGCTGCCTGCTCTGATGCTAAGGGCTTAGACTGGAGAAAGCCAGAGATGATGTCTAATTTGTCTTTTCCCGTCCTCTTCTGTGCTGGCTGGAGGCTCTGCAGAGCTCAGCGTGCTGCAAACTGATAGCCCACGACTGGAGCTGCAGTTTGTGCCTGACCAGGGCATGCCCTGAGGAGCAGCTCAGTGCTGGCAGACCTCCCACAGCCCAAGCTTTGTGGTGGCCTCCCATGGCCCACAGGCAAAAGCCACTCTGTGCTTGCACTCAGGTAACAGTGTTGAAGGAAACCACTCTACCTGCAGAGAAAGTGATTTCCAAGCATGATCTGTGGTCAGTGGGGATGGCCAGTCCTTATCCTCATCTATTAACAGCCAGCTAAGGTTTCCCAGGTTTGAAAACTCTGTTTCTGATTCATTCATGCTCCTTGACTCTGAGAGGAGAGCGAAGACCTTGCAGTTAACTGGTTTAGCTCAGAAAAGTTGTCTCACCTTTGCTCTGTGCTACATTCTCCCTTGAAACCAGCTCCCTGAGACTGGAAATTGCCTACTCACTGCTTATGTAGGCTATACTGGCTTTTCCTTCTTTGCCTTTGTTTCACAGCCATGCCCAGCAAGAGGCAGGGGGTACCTGTGGGTAACTGGTGGAGCTGGAAGAAATGTGGGTCTGGGCATGTAAGCAGCGTGTGGCAAGGTGATTGTCACCCTGTCCTCTGCTCACAGCTGGAGAGGACAGAGATTGGGGGGTGTGAAGGAGCACAGGGCTCTGTGCTCAGCTCACTCGTAGGTGAGGGTATTGTGTATTTTGCAATCTGTGGAAAGTGGATGGTGTCCTGAGCTGGCACCACTTGGCTGCAAAACACTCTTCTGTGACTTGGCCTGGATTGTGGAGGAGGATGGTGCATGTTTACACCAGCTGCAGTGCTGACCTAGTAACTAGGAAGCAGGGGTTTTGTTAAATAATGGAATTGGTCCAATTTGGTCAGTACAAAGCAGCTTTTTAAAGCTGGTCCTGCTGTGCAAGTTGAAAAACAGTGGTGAAATAAAAAAAAAATCTCCATAAAGAGGAGATCTTGAAGACTTTATCCTAATTGTGTGAATGCCTTCTGCAGTTATAGCATTACTATAATGAGCGTGTCAGAGGCTTTGCTGGAAAAGCCATTAAAACAGATTAGAGCATCTATCTGTACCATAAAAAGGTCCTTTTAGTACAACTGACCATAATTCCAGCTATCACAAAACGAGAGACTCCTGAAATGCCCTGTGAGCAGCCGTTAAAACTGGGGAAGATTCAGCCACATGGTCTTGCTTTGATTGTTTTCAGTGCAAAAAGGTACTTTGACCCTTGGGCTTCCACTGCTTGGGGAACCTCTGCCTGGAGGAATTAATGACCTCTCATTAAACCAAGATAATGGTCACCTCAATTCCCAGCCAGCTGTGGGGGAGGATGAAGGCAGTGCTGTGTGATGTGCTCTACAATGTGGCTTCCCCTTGGTCTCTGGACCTGTCCCCACCTCCCTGAATGTGAACGTGAGCTGGTCAGACAAAAGCTGGTGTGACCCAGGGCCCGAGAGGGGCAGATGTCAGCAAAGCTGGGGAAGAAGGAGTTTGCAGAGACCTGGATAAAGGCAGAGTTGAGAAACTTTTGTTTCTTTGGAGCTCTAACAGTCAGAACATGCTCTTTTCACTGGAACAACTTTGGGTTTTCTATCCAAATCCCCTCCCTTCTCCAGCAAATATAGGGGGGGTTTCTTTTGGGTTTTTTTACAAAAATAAATCCTCCACCATCTCTGGGACTTTAGTTTAGTTGGAATTGCATGTTCACTTGATAAAAAATAACAGAGGAGGAGAATAATCAAACAGCCTTGGTTGTGATTCCCCCTCATCCTGAAGTAGTAGAGATGTAAGGACTGATGCACAGGGCCGAAGGAGCTGTGGAGTGTCTGAGAGAGAGCAGAGGCAGAATCCCATTAGCATTAATGCTTTGGGGGTTCTGCCCTAGTAAAAATTCAGTTACCAGCCCCCAGATCCTTGTTTTGATCCTTTTGAGCTGGGAATATAAAAGGAATGCTCCTCCATATTCAACAGATGCATCTGAAGAAGGTACAAAGGAGAGAGTGCCACATCCTTTAACTTCTTTGAAGAACTGAACATATGAAAGAATGTTTTTTATTTTAAAAAGTGGGGCGGCGGGGAATTAGCAGGGTTTAAGACTTCAAGAAAGAAAAGGTTGAGGGAAACAATTTTAACCTGTAATTGTCCTCTCTGCATTCATTTTACTACTCCAGAGGCTGTTCCTTGTGCTGTGACTCCTCACAGGCTTTCTCACTGTTGTCCCCACTCCTAAATGCACTTTTGGGCACGATGCTGCTTTGTCTCCTTGCCTCCCTGTTTTATTCCCTACAGAAGAGAGAGGTGCAGCCCTGGCTTTGCCATTACACTCCTACCATATTCATACCAGCACAAAGCTGGAGCTACCTCTGTGGGTTTGGTTTTGTGGTTTTTTTCCCCATCCCTCCTTTGTCCATGTGCCTTCAGCCACCTCTTTGTGCTATGATGGTTCTGCTCAGCCTTGAGTCAAGGAGCATTGCAAGCACCGTGTGGTGTTTGAGGTGTCCCCTCTGGTCCCATGACAAGGCTTGTTCAGACAAAACCCTCAGCACAGGCAGGTGGTATCCCTGCTGTCTTCACTTCTGGTGTTTTACCTCAAACATCATGCTTTTAAGGGGTCTTGCTTTGTTCAGAATAATTTGTCTTGCAGTCTCCACCTTGTGCTCGGCTCCTTTGCTGATAGCCCCCAAGATGTGTGTGAGAAATAAGCATTTGGGATGGTGTCTGTCTCCCCATTCTTTAACAGATGCTGGTGCTGTCTGAAAAATATACATTATATTACCAAGCAAATAGCCTTGGCTTTCAGTGGGTGAAGAGAGGCAACTGTGCTTAGATTTGGGAGCACCTGTGAACATCCCACCTGTGATAATAGTTACTGGCTCAGCAGAGAGGCTGCGTTTCTTTTCCAGTGCTTTGGTTGCGTTTGTAAATTATTTCACGGTCCAGTTTTCTCCACTGAGATCTGTTGGGAAATTCTGCTTTTGTTTATCAGATATTTTGATGGTGGTGTAGGAGGGGGACTGGTTCTTAGAGTGAGTGCAGCTATGAGAGTGGTCACTTGGCAGCAGCGTGTTTTGCAAGGTTTTTTTTGCAGACATGCAAATTACTGTTGCTGTTTTGAATCCCAAAGCAGGTAGGATCCTTCCTCAAGAGGAGATATCAGGACAAACCCCATTAGTGCAGAGGCTGAGCAGTGACTGCAAAGTGCTGTTGTGCTTTATTTGCTCCTGTTCACAGTCAATTGACTGCCCTGCATTCTGTATAGACAGCAATGTGATTTGAGCTTGATGAGGCGGTGGCACTGGGGCAGGGATGGGTGGCTCCTCGAAGCATGGGTGAAAGGCCCATTTCTGTGTCTTATGAATTGTGTTAAAATTGATGGGAGTAGATAATATCCAAAGGATGGTGGTGTTCAAGCTGCTCTGCGGCTGTCCCGGTGGCTGTTAACACTGACCTGGACAAGCACCTTGTAGCTCCAGGACCCTCTGGGAGCGGAGCTGCTGTGGGTGGAAGACACAGCCGTGGCTGTTTCCTGAAGGCTTGTTCCCAGTGGACAACTAGTGTCCTGGGACAGGTGGGAGGCAGCTGCTTAGAGTTGTCCTGTTCCTGTACCAAAAGAGCTTGATCATCTGCAGTGTTTCGCTGCAAAGTGATTCCAGAGGGACTCTGAGCAGGAGCAGAAGGCACTGCCACAGGCAGGTTGTGTGTGGTTTATGTCCAGACCAGCCTCAGCTGTGAAGTGCAGCACAAAATGGGTTTCTTCCAGGCTGCCTCAGTTTGGGAAAAGGCAGAAGAGCCCAACCCTCTCAAGGCAAATCTCTGTCGCAGGGTTTCCTGCTTAGGCAACAGTGCCAGGCTGAGGGCTCAGAGCATCCCTCATCTGACTGTTGCTGGGACCAGCCTTGGCAGGACCAGCACAACCTAGAGCTGAGACTGGTGAATGATCCCCTTGCTACTACTGCTGTCTAACATGAAAATAAACCATCTCCTGTATATGAAAGCCTGCAAGGTAATTAATATCCTAGCCATTAAATTTCACTGTAGTATACTCAGTGTTAATAAGCTCGCTAAGAGCTCTGCTTGAAATTAATAAGTTGCAAATGACCCACGAGCCGCTGCTTCATGCTTGCTTTTTTTCCCCATTTGCCCACCCAAAATTACAGAATTTAAATAGAAAGACAATTTTCATTTATGAGCTAGTATCATTATTCATAACTGGAGAGTTGTAAGGAATAAAAAGCCTTTCCAGTTAATTAGAAACTTCGGTATCTCGGGGAAATTTGGAGAAAAGAAAATCTGGGTTTGACTGAGGTTAACAAATATAAAGCACAAATCAAAAGGGTAATGTAATTTCTGCAGACATTTCAAAATGCTTGATCCTGAGGGTCCAGCTCTCCTGTGCAGGGCAGTGATCTCACTGCAGGGAACGCGGAGGAAGGAGAGCTGCTGGATATCAAGGGTGTTTTCCCATCCTTCTGGCTGCTCTCTCTCAGGAGAGAAGGGTAAATGGATAGATGTGCTCCAAGAAGGAAACATGGACAAGAACAACCAGATCAGCTTCTTGAAAGAGCAAGTGCTGGTCATGCCCACAACTCTGGAGCTTTCTCCCAGCACTGATCTGCTTGGTCTGCGTTTGGAAAGCTGCTTGTGGGATGTGGGAGAGGTGCTTGGAAGGGAGCAGGAGAACTGGGCAGCTCCCCTTGGAGTCACAGAGCTGAGATTAGTGAACCAAAACCCCCTCTCCCCTTTCAAAAGGGGCAGGATGGGAGAAACTTGTACTGGTTTTGTGTGTAATTGTGGCTTTTTTTTTTCTTGTTCTCAGGTTTTCAGTCTGCTGTCCTCTGCCAGCAGCAGAATCTCTAATTAAAACAAATCAGGGGGAGACGACCTGGAAGTGCAGAAATGCCCTGCTAATTATGTGGCTTGCTTAGCAGGAGGGCTGGGCTGTGGTTTTGTTAGTGTCGTTTCTTAAAGAAGGTGGCATTGCTCAGAGATGCTGGGAAGAGAGAGAGGGAGGAGTCCTGGGTACCTGAGTTCTTTTATTTGTACCCATTGTATGTGTGTGGACTCCCTCTATGGCCAAAGTATCAGCCTGACTCCTTTATTAATGCTGCTCTTTCCACAGTCTCTGAAAACCCGGTGTTTGTACTGATTTGCTGTGTGCAGAAGCATCTCTAAATGTTCTGTGCAATTCCCCTATCCCTCCAGATGCTCATCTTCTTTTCTTTCATCCCTACCTCATCCCTTAGGGACAATTAGAGAGGCGCTTGTAAATTCATAATTATGGACCTTTTCAAACCTAGATTAGTTTCTCCAGTCTATCAGGTGAATACATATTTATAAGTGTTCTTAAAAATGCGCCATCCTTCACTCAATGAGGTGTAATGAATCCATCATGTAAATACATGCTCAGGTGCAGAATTGAAAAATCCTTAGGGTATTTTTTAGGATTATTACAGGGATATTTCTTGAGTAGCTTGGCTTCTCTCAAAAGTAATAATAAGTGATTTAACTATATACAATGCACAGATCACTTAATGGATGTTTCTTCTTCATCAAAAGCATCTGGGTGCTCTTCAGGCAAGCAAGGTCTTTCTCTTATCTCTGCAGCTTGGTTCATGTTAAGACTAGTAAGTGAAAAGAACTTAAGGAGTAACTCACCTATGCTGCTGGGATCAGACTCCAAAGAGTACATCTTCCAGGAGTGCATCTTCCACTTACAAAGCCAAAAAAGTCAGTTATTGATACAAGAAATGGCATTTGAGATGCCTGAATCTGAATTTTCTTCCTGTTTAGTCTCTCTTCTGCTCTGTTAAGACATAACCAGTTTAGGATTTCTAGTTTTGCTACGGAACATGGAGTAAAGCCTTCCTGAAGATGCTGGGCTGGTCTGAAGTTATCCCAGTGCTCTGATGGGGTGGTGGCAGTGACCTTGAAGCCAAGCTATGGGGAAGGAAGCTGGAGTCTTCAGTACCTGAGGCAGCAATGGATGTGTGGCAAGTAAAGCAAGGTGTTCACAGCATCCTGCTGACCTGAGGTCTCTCTCCAGGTGACAATCTGATGGTGGCAGGATAGGAGGAGGAATGTCATCTTGTGCATGTTGGCAGATGTGGGCTGAAGGAGGGGGTTGTGGGTTTGGAGTGTGCGTGGAGGTGGGGAAAATGCTGCTTTTCTGTGTCTCAGTTCCTCCAGTGGAAACACAAGTCCTTGAGCTAAAGGGGGACTATTGGCTGTGGAATTACTAACCCTTACTGGGCTCTGATAAGTGCACTCTTATCAGCACTCCCTGTAGTCCCCAGCCTCCTGGTGCCTGATATGTGTCACTGTCCCAGTGGTTCTGCTGCATTTCTGCACTTGGGGAAGCTGGTGCTTTAGAGGGCTCTGACTCTGGAGGGGGTATGCAGTGAGGGCTGTGGTGTTGAACTGTTCCCCTGGTCAGCCAGCCCTTCCTTTCTTCCTCTGTGTGAGCACTTCTGAGCTCTGCTGTGAGAGATGATGACCATGACGGAGCAGCCTCTCCTCCAGGGGAGGTGTTTGGCTCTCAGGAGGAGGCTGATTTGTGTCCCCATCATTTCTTCTGGTTCTGGCTCATGGGTAGCCTTGAACAATCAGTTCTGGTTTCCTTCCTTGTACTGCAATTTCTCTGACTACAGAACCTAGCATTTATTGCTGGTTGGAGCAGTTTAGCATGTTTCTGCTCACAAATGTTAGTGGTGAATCTTAAAATAACACTGGGATTGGTCTCTGGGACAAACCTGTGGTTACAGTTAATCAGGGCTGTAAGTGCTTTGTTGGGCTGATGCCAGGGCACTTGGTCACACTCAAAGGCAAAAGTGCCTTTGGAATCCTCCTGCTGTTAGGTGGAAGAATACACTTCCTCCAGATTACTGTGTGCCAGGGGAGGGGAATACTCACTATTACAGCTGGAAACAAGCCTTTCTCATCTCTAAGCCAAGTTAGGAAAACTTGCAGACTCCTCTCCTGACCCTAATTAATGGAATCTATTCTACTTTCACTGCAAGCCACTACTTAACTTCTTAGAACGGAAGAGACAATTATTCTGGAGTGTTAACAACTATCCTAATCTAATGTTGCATGCAATAGCTGATGCAGAAAGAAATTGGGGATTTTATGACTACAACTCTCCAGAGTCTGCCTACTCAAAGGGAAAAGGACTTTTACCCAGCACAAATGGAGTGTATTTTGTAAAGCAATGAGTCAATAAATGCATAGAAAGGGGCACATCATTTTTCTGCTAGGCTCATTTTCCTGCAGATCCATTAATTGCTAAGTGCTACAGGATAGAGCAGTTGCTCCTTGTCAGATCAGCAGGAGGGAAGTTACATCCTCAGCTCGAGTGAATGCCTTTGGTTCCTGTGCATGTGGTAGCTTTTGTGATGCCCAGTTGCCTCTCTGCTTTCACATGATGTGCAACAAACCCAAAGATACTAAAGCCAAAAAAAGAAGAACTTTGCATGCTTCTAGTCCAGACTGGGCTTGTGTGAACCCCGCTCTCACTGTATCCACGAGCAACTGTGCATGCTGCATGTCACCAGTTGGCACCAGCCCCAATCCCCAAGTTTAAAAATAAAGAGTCAAGTACCAGAGCAGACTGCTGGGCAGAGCAGAGATCAGCGCACAGGGGAGGTGTCTCCTTCCTTCCTGACAGCCCTTTTTCTCCCAAAAAATATACCTGTCTGGAGGTGCTTTGTTTTAAGCCAGGTTGATGGTGCTATAGTTCTCTCAGGAGGCTCTTGAGGATTCCCCCACTGAGCTCTGATACAGATAAATTGCTTTCGAGTGCCTTTCTAAACGCTGATCACCAATGGTGTGAGCAGTTGTGGGATGGTGTGTTTGGCTGCTAAAGCAGGGGCTCTGCCAGTGGGGAGGTGTTTGGGCTGTTCAGGCGTGGCCTTTCCAAGGGCTCTGTGTTTGTTTTGGTGAGACCAGTGTGTGGAGCTCCTGGAGGACCCTGCCATCCACCCACCTCATCTTCCCTGGGAGGCTGCTGAGAAGTTTAACTGTCAGGTTCTTGATGGATGAGATCAGCTCCTGGCACTGACTGCCAGCAGATCCTTCCCCCGTAATCTTTTTCTCCTTTTATAGTGTCCTGTAAAGTTTGTCTTTAAAAATTACCGTTTCTAGTGTTAAGCCTGAAGATGTTGTTGAAAAGTTTTGTTAATTGTTACGGCTTATTCTGGTTTTAATTACTATATCTTTTCATGTGGGCTGAGCTTTCTGTAACAGGAATCTGTTTGTGCTCCCTTTTCCTTTATGTCAAGCAGAGTGCTTTACCATCTAATTAAAGTGGACTTCATAGAGTTAGCTGAGGGGCAATATTAATTATCCTTTGTCCTAGCTCATCTCTTGATGCATTTCCTAATTTCCCAATTATTTCTTTTTATGGGTTTTTTTTGCATTGCGAAGCTAAGGCATAAAACTAAAAACAACCAGGAAGGGCAAGATTTTGCGGCAGGGACAGCTGTGTGCAAAACCTCATCAGCTGCTTTTCTGCACTGTTGATCTGTGGGATGTGGCAGGCTGCATTGGGAAATCCAGAGCTGGGGCATAGCTGCCTCTGCTCCCTGTTCTCTTTCTGCTCCTGATATTAGAGCAGTGATGGATTTACTCCCCACTACCCACCCCCCCAAGACTAAACCTAATGGTAAAATGAGCAAGTAGGGGAGGTGGAAAGAAATAGCTGGCGATAGTGCTGTGGCCAGGTGCTCATTAAAGTCTCCTCCAACTCTCACAATGACCATTAATGACTAATTAGTGGTGTTCCCAGTGCCCCTGCTGCAGTACTGATTAATTTAACGAACCTCTCCACTGCACGCAGTGCCCATACAGAGAAGTGGAATCTCTGTGGCACACAGATGCCTCACACTGGGGCACCCCCAGCCTGGCCAGCAGCTGAGAGGTGGGTGTGCTGCTGTACCCAAGGCTGGTGATGGCTTAGGGAGTCTGTGAAACCGGTTTGGCTGCTCCAAGTCTCCTCCCTAGGAGCAAGGATTGTGGGATGCTGACTGCTCTCCTGCCCCGGGAGAGGGGGAGCAGGCAGATGACTTGCAGCACACACTTGTAGTGGCCTGTGTGCTCCTCTGGCTCCTGCTGTAATTTACTGAGGCCTCGTGGTTTATTAACTGTGGTCTTAGAATGATGGATGGTGCTTGTTTAATGCAAGCCTGCCTTTGGTGCTGCTTCTTCAGCAGCTGCTGATTTGTTTTCTTCCTACCTCTGCATCAGAGCTGGGATCAGGCAATCTTTTCTCTGACTTTGATACGGGCGTGAGCTTGTCCCTTTTGGTCCCACCAGCCACCTCCTCTCCCCTTCCCCTTGGTAAGAGCCAGGTACAGGGTAGATAGCACTGTGCACAGAAGCAGGAAGGCCGTGGGTGGGTGGCTGGTGACTACAGGGCAGCATCCCGTGGGTGCCAGTGGGTTTGCAGGGGGCAGGCAGCAAGCAGCTCATGCCTGCAGGCTGCCCAGAGCCAGTGCAAGGACAGAGCTGCCTTTCCCATCTGCAACTGCACCTCGAGAGGGGACCCTGCTCTGCTCAGCATTCAGAGGGCTTCCAGGCTGCTGAGCCTGGAAAAGATGACGGCATTCCTTGGCTGTTCTGCGTGGCACTGCTGTGCAGCCTCCAAGAGAAAAGAGGATCTGCTGCCCTCCCAGCAGCTTGACACTGGGCAGAGATAAGGGCCAGCTCTGCCACAGGGGACAAGGAGAAAAGGAACAAGGGCTGTGGGGCAGAACTTGAGCTGGCCTGGCTCGCACTGGTGTGTGGCAGGGAGGCTTATTAATTGCTTGATGGTGCTGTGTTATATGGCCCGTTTGCAGCTTTTTCTTGTCTATTTTGAATCTGTGAAATGAAGCACAGTAATCAAGGAAGGTTTTAATAACCATCCCAGCTTCGACATTTAAATTACAGATGGCATTTTCAATTAAACAGGCACTCTCAGCAGGTTTAATTTAGCCATCAGTTCTGCTCTGTTCTTTAAATGCTTTCTTAAAAACAGTGATGAATTCAAAATTTGCTCCAAAGGGAGGAGAAGCTGAGGAGGGATTGGAGCTGGCTTGAGAAGGGGAAGCCCCATCAGGGGGTGCTGAGTGTGCACAGGGAAGCCAGAGACTGAGGAGATACGTTCAATTCCCCCAGCACAGATTTGTGCACAGGATGCCCAACATCCTGCTCTTCCCAAGTGTCACTTTGTGTGCCCGCATGCACAGCCACAACACCGCACTTCCAAATGCAGTGGCACCTGGACTCGAGCACCCCATCTATGCTGTGGGACATCAGGTGCCTGTGTGGGTGCCTGCCTGCTTTCACTCCTCTGCTCTATATCATCCTTCTGATGGCAACACCTTATGCATAATCTTAGAAAACACGCCTGGCTGACAAAATCAATTGCATATATCATGGTGTATACAGCATGGTGTTGCCAACCTTGGGCTTGGTTGTACTCCAGCTCCGGAGCAGCTGTGCCCATGCACTGATGCTTTCTCTGGTAGGAATCCTGTTCTCCCCATGTGCATCTGTGCTGCACACCTGTGGTGTTATTCCACCAGTATGTCATTGCTGTCCTTCTTCTGCCCATGCAGAATGCCCTGTCCCATGGCACAGCAGCCTACTGACCTGCCCATGCTCAGCTGCATTCCCCTGCCAGTCCCAAGCTGGCATTCCTACCTTGTTACACATGTATGCTCCTATTTTACCAGGGCACCCCAAATCCATTAACACACGTGAGCTCTCCTTTGCACTGTTCACAGTTTGCTTGTTTCATCCAAGCAAGGCTAAGGCTGTTTCCAGCTCTGCTTAAGGCTGAGCTGAATAAGAGAACATCATAAGGGTCATGGTGGGGATTATTGGTTTGATTCAAACTGAATTGTTTCCCTGATGGCTCTGGCTGGTTTTCCTCATTAGTTACTGAATGTTGCTGACATGCTGAGCTTGGTTTGTAAGTCCCTGTGGGCCCTGGGAGCTGCTGCTGCTTGCTGCTGCCTAAGCTGAGATGTGCCACATCTCCAGATCTCTCCCCAGAGCAGTCAGGGAGCAGTGAAGGGAGGGAATCAGCACGCTCGTTGTGTCATTCAGTGGGGATAAGTGCTGCTCCTCAAAGCTTGGGTCTCTTGGCACTCTGAACCTCAGTGGCCTGCAGGCAGAATGATACCTGGTGGAACTTGCTCTTTAGTTGGGGCAGAGGTGAATCTGGGGCAATCCAGCTTCTGTGTGCTTGAGGCTCATGTGCTGCCTTGCTTGTGAGGTGGAAACAGCTCACAGAATCATTAAGGTTGGAAAAGACCTCTAAGATCATCCAGTCCAACTGTCAGCTCAGTGCCACCATGCCTACTAAGCTGTGCCCTGAAGTGCCACGTCTACATGTTTTTTTTAACCCCTCCAGGGATGGAGACTCCACCACTGCCCTGGGCAGCCTCTTCCAATGCTTCACCACTCTTTTTTTGAGGCCATTTCCTCTCACCCACTTGTCACTTGGGAGAAGAGACCAGCACCTACCTCATCTAGGTACCTGATGCTTATGAAGGAAGCAGATACAGGGCTGCCTGCTTTCAGACCACTTCCTGATCCCCAGGAATGAAATCCTGCCTGATTTTTCTTGAGATTTATTTGTTTCTAATCTTCTGTGGCAGAGCTCATCATCCCCCAGGTCAGAAATGTCTCCTGTTACCTTCATACCCAGGTGAAGCAGCTGGAGTTCTACCCAGCACAACTACAGGGCAAGAATCACTCGTGGTACTGATGAATGAAACTCATGTCAAGCAATTTGGGAAAGTCCTGCTTGGGTCAGAGCTCAAAAAGAGAATGGGACTGGGAGTTGTGATCTCAATAGCTGGCTCTGCGCACTGTGTTCCTGCAAAGACCTGGAGGTTACAGCTCGTGTGAGGGTCCTGGTCCTCAGCTGTTGCTTCTGTGACAGCTGAGTGTTGCATAAATGAAGGCCATGGTCCTGGACCTTCCTTTGAGGGGTTGCTGTGGCAGCTGGAGAGCCTTTCCCCTTCTGCCAAGGAGAGCACTGGCTTCTTCGCAGCTGTCACGAGGAGCCCCTCGATTTCTCTCCAGTGTAAAACAGGGCTGGATAATCTCATCACCGCTAATAACATTTCTAGTGAGGCAAGCTACAATAATGATAAGGGTAATTGAATATCATGCTTCAGGGATAAGCAGAGCTCAGGAGGGCGATCAGGGAGGAATTCATTTCCCCCTTCCCTGTGGAAGCTGCTTTGCACAGTCGATCATTGGTGTTGAAAGGCTGATGCTTTCCATGGCACAGGGGCTGCGCTGACCCTAACAGCTGGGCTTCAGAAGATTCCAGTTGCCTGCTGTCTGTCCTGGGTCTTTGTGCTCTGGTCTGTGAAGAAGAGTGAGTTGGATTTTCCTGCAGTCATTCCAGGAGAATGTGGGGAGTGGGGGATAACCAAGATTATCACTGCTTACAGCCTGTCAGGGCGTGCTGAGAGGCAGCATGAGCGACTGGACAAGGGTGCCAGAGGCAACAGAAGCAAACTGTGAAATTAGCCCCTGTGTGTTGTGTTCCTGTGCAACCAGTTTGCTGTAGGAGAAGCATTGGAACAGCTTCTGATAGTGATAAATTGTTCTAAGTCTAGAGCGCTGCTTTGCTTTTTAACTCTGGAGGGATGAGTCAGGCCATAGGGACATGCAGTTAAATGAAGGATATAAAGCCAGGCTGTCCTAAGAGTTGCCAGGAGAGCATACCAGCTCCAGTAACAGCTGAATCCTATGGGCTTTGGTGAATCTAATTCCCAGGACTTAGAAAGTCTCTTACCTGCTGTCAGGATAGCGAGGAGTTCTAATTCCTACAACCACATTACAGAAATTGTTTATAGTCTCTGTGCTGGAAACTTAACTTAAACAGGATAATTTGAGAAAATCCTGACAAGGTCAAATGTTAGAGGGGGCCTAGGAAGCAAAATGTGATGTGTCTCCATAGCTGTTTAGTGTTATCCACCCAGATCCTAATATCATTTAGAGGTGGATGCGTTCCAGTGGGATCTGAGGTGATCTCTTAATACCCTTCCCTTACCTCAAAGAGCCATTGTCATTTAATTTCCTCATTTATGCTTGTTGGGAAGCTTAAAGCATTCTGAGCTGTGGGAATGAAAGGGGCTATAGAGGGAGTGTGTTGTTATTTGTTAATAATAAACCATAGAGTGAGGCAGCTCAGCTAAATGGAGCTTTCAGACCCATCTGACAGGGTGGGAGATCTCCCTAAAAATACCTGGCTGGCTGAGCTGGAGAGAGGAGATGCCTGGCACACGGTGGGATGAAGATGTCAGCAGCCAGCTGTCTGCCCTGGTGCCCTCACTGTTCTCAGTGATCCTCCCTTTGGATGGATTTGTTTCCCCCAGTGCCTGGTCAGGACAGGATGAGGCAGTAGAGTTGTCTCAAGGTCTGTAAGGGCATCTGAGACCTTGAAAATGAAGTGATGTGTTCAACAGCCGTGCAGGGCGACCATGCAGAGCCACATATTGAACCCAGCGCAGAGGTGTTGAGGACTGCTCTGGAGACTTTCTTCACTTCTAGGAGCAAAACCTCCAAGCTCAGCTGTGCTTGTCCTGAAGGGAGAGCCCAGGGGGCAGGAAAGCATCTCTATTCTTTTTTTTCCCCTTTGCAGCTGTGGATTAGGATTATTCATGGGCCTCTACTGACTTAGTGCTGGGGAAAGGCTTTCCTGTTCATTATTTACAGATCTCTTCAGAAGCATTACTCTTCTTTCTTCTTTTTTTGCTGGAATCTCCTTAGGACCAGGAGGAGTTTGTTCCCCTGGATTTTCAAGGAGTCCTTTTCCATGTGCCTTTGTTATTTATTCTTTATGATGAAGCTGCTGGAATTAATTCCTAAGAAAGACAGTGTAAAGAAACATCCCTGTCATTAAACAGTCTTCAGAGCTGTGGTTAAAAGATTTCCAGGTGGCAAATGAATGCCTCAGTGGCCTCCATGTCGATTGACTGGTGATGTGATTGATGCTATCTCCTCTCATATTGAAGCTGTCCTTGATGGCCAGCACCTGGTTGTGAGCACAGGCTGAGAATGCTGTGAGGGGGTGCACAAAAGCCCTGGTGACCACGCTGGGAAAGAATCCATGGTTTGGCCTGGGACTAAGTATCTCTTGAGGTTACCAGTCCCCAAAGTAGCAAGGATATTGGGATTGTTTGGTCAAGGCTGTGGTACGTGTGATCTGTGCCCTGTAGCAGTTTCCCTCCTTGTTCAGAGAATGACAGAATGGTTTGTGTTGGAAGGGACCTCAAAGCCCATCCGGTTCCAACCCCCATGCCATGGGCAGGGACACCTCCCACTGGATCGGGGGGGGGGGCTCAAAGCCCCATCCAGCCTGGCCTTGAACACCTCCAGGGGTGGGGTATTCACACCTTCCCTGGGAAACCTGGGCCAGTGTCTCACCACCCTCATCGTAAAGAATTCATCAGACAAAATCTGGGTCATGTTCCTATCACCTCTCATTATGGGGTCTCTGATAGACCGGTCTGTGCCAGCATGACCTATCCCTTCTGGGCTTGGCTGCCTGTGTGAGGCACTGGCAAATCTCCAGTCCCAAGCACTCTTGACTTTGCCTCTCACTGGAGTTTTACTCTTTTTTTTCTCACTTGCACTTTGTACAAAAGCAGGTGTTGCAAGCTCTGCCTATTGCTTTTTTTTTTTATGGAGTATTTGCTGTTTTCTAAAAGTGCTGCTCATCCTTATCTAGTGATGTGCAGATACACATAGGGTAATTTCTCCAGGTCTGTTTCCAGGTGGTACTGTGATAGTGTCAAGTAGTTAATTGGGTTCTGTGGTCTCTGAGGGCAGCTTCAGACTCCTGATTACCTGTGTGGATGGGATGAGCCAGGGAATTGGTGCTGTGCATGTTGATGAAGGCAAGCTTTCTGTGGGAATCTGCCAGGCTGGGGCAGGGTGATGAGCAGAGGTGAAGGTGAGACCCGGAGAGGGGAGTGATGGCTGGAATCAGGGGAAGAATGGATATGGGGTGGAACTGCACAGCAGCAGTTGGATGTGAAGCATTGCTCTTGCAAGCAGGGCAGCCAGCTGGAGCAAAGCCCTCTTCTGGGGCACTGTGGACAGAGGGAGGACTCTGTGGCTCCTCTGTGGGTCTCTCTTGGCACGCTTGGACTGTTTTATGCTGCATCCCCTGTATTGTGCTTTGTCTGCTTTTGTTTGTGCTGGCTGTGCAAGAGCTGCCTGCCTCATCAATGTGCACAATTCAGCAGGACTCTATTTCCCAGGAAAGCCTCCTGCACAACTCTGAAAGACCAGAGGAGCAAAGTAAATTGAGGCCTGAAACTTGGTCACAGTCCAAAGCAAGGCAGCAGTTCATCTGGACAGGAACCGCTCCCTCCTTTTGCTTCCTGTTGCTTCCTCCTCCTGTACAAGATCATTAGACTTATGAAGGAGTAAATGTGAAGCAAGGGTTTGAAAGCAGCCTGGAAAAACTTGCCTGGGGTTTCTGGATCGTAGAGACACCCACAAAACAGACGAGTAAACCAAAATGAAGATTCATTCCAACCACGATTACTCAGTTTTCCAACAAACAAAGTAAACTACGAGTTCAGGTGTCAGCTGGGAATATTACTGCACAACTGACTTAAGAATTCCTAAGTTTTGCAAACAGTCCTTTAGAAGGATGACCCAAAATGCACACAATCACTTGCTCACAGAAGGACATCTCTCTCAGGGGTACCCAGAAGATAGAATTGCTCACCCAAAGGGGTGAGGGCTCACTCAAGGCTATATCCAAAAGAAATAATCACTCACTGAAAGGAGCATTAGGGCACTGACAACCCTTTCAGCTGTGTTCTGCCACACAGATGCGCAGCAGTGAAGTGCTCAGGGAGGGAGAGCATGTGTGGATTCCCATCTGACACCATCTGGATGTTCTTACTGAGCGAGGTAAACCTTGACACTGATAGGGCTTGGAAATGAGATGAAATGTCATTCATTTTGCATGCAGGCAAAAAGCACAGTAAATTAAAGGATTAGGTGGAGTATGCATGAAGGGAGTGCTTGTCGTGGTCAATAATTCAAAAATTTCCAGGCAAGTGAGAGATAGGGCTACATCTACAAAACAGTTACTCGAGGCTTTAAAAAGAAAAAAGCAGCAGCAAAAAACCTTCCAGGAAGCTATTAAAAAGACTAGATTGTTCAGATTTACCAGTTGCACTTGAGCTGAAGGTTGAAATTGCATTTAAGTGAAATTTGTGCATGTATAGGAATTCATGGTTACTTCTATTCAAATTGCTTTAAGCTCTGCCCATATCATGATGGCCTAAGAGAGAATAAAAAACTCTGTCCACTTAGAGGAATGGCTTTGGCTTACTGGAATATTAACAATTCAAATGCTTGTTCTTAATGTATGCTGATTGTGCCCAAACTTTTATTCCACATGGCCACATGTTGTGCTGGAGGCTGCATGAAGGAGTGCGATGAGGCTTAGCTGGGGAGGTGACGTGGTTCAGAAAACAGGACTGTAGGCTTGGAATTCTTGGCTGCACTCATGCTTCCTGTGTGATTCCTGGCTAAGGCAGGCTTATGTCTCTGCCATCCCTGTGCTAAAACAGCAATAATAGCTCATGGAAAGTAATACTGTGCTGATAGTTTATAAGCATGTAGTATATCATGGCTCTCATTCCTGGAGCAAGCGCTGTCCCGATACAGATCAGGAATTAACGCATCACGTAGGTTTTTTTTAAAGATATCTTGCCTTTTAGGCTTGCCTGCCTGTATCAAAGCCCCTTTCCCACCTCGTTTCCATCTATTCTGAATCCCAAACTCTCTTCTAAGAACAGAAGCACTGAACTTCATAATCGTTCATCATCAGCATCTCCTTTTCTCTAAGGAGTGAGTTAAGCCATAAGTACAGCAGCTTCTCGTTTTTTTGAGCTGAAACACCCAGTGGCAACAAATCCGTATCATTTCCTTTGTTTTGTCTGGTTTTCCTCATAAATGCTGCTACTGTCTGCTGCTTCAACTGTACCGTGAGAGCTTTCAGCACCCCCTCCCTGGGTGGTGTGTCCTGTGCTGTGACAGAGTGGTATCAGCGAGGTTTGGTGTTCCTTGCTCGCTATGAAAGGCTGATGTGAGGGATCTTGGCTCAGCCATTCCAGCCAACAGCCCTCAGTGGTGTCATCTCGGTTGCCCCTGGGGCTCCCCAGAACCCAAAGTGCTGGTTGATCACCCTGAGCGAAGTCTCAGGGCTTTCCAAGTAAGAAGGAAGAGTCAGCTCGTGTGTCCTGCCCAAACCACTCCTGTTCCTGCTGTAACTGTTGTTTGGCCCAAGCCTGGACAGGAGGAGTGTTTTCCAGTTTGTTTCATTGGGGTTGGATCAGTGAGTTGTCCCCCTGTCTCTTTCCCCTTCCACCTCCCCCTCTCACAGTGCTGTGGTTCTTGGCTTTGTGTCCATAATTTTGTTTGCCTGCCAACAAAAACCACCTTTGCACGGGTTGTTACACCTCCCATCGCTTCTGGGTGCACTCGAGCTTGGCAGAGCCCCCCGAGGCGAAGCGTGGGCTGGAGCTGTGCCCTCTGCTCTCCCCAGCCCTGCTTCCAAATTTGTGCCATGCAGGACCCGGGGGAACAGGCGTCTGAGAAGGGCGACTGGGGCTGCTGCTTGATTTCTTTTAAATGTTGCTTGGAAACCAAACTCAACATTACCCAACTCCACCAGATCTGCAGTGCAGCACTCTGCACAAGGGGAAGGGAGGGGGTTTTTTATTTTTATTATTATTTTCTGCCTTTTTTTTTTTCTTTTACAAGAAATAACTCACTTTTCAGCTGTTGGAGAAGGCAGTAATTGATCTAGAGCTTTGCAGCTTGCCTTCCGGAATGGTTTTATTCTTAATGTAGGAATAAAACTCTGTTAGGTCAAATACACAGCAATAAATACAAGAAGCACATTAGCTTTAATATATTGGATTATTCCACTTGGTGGTGACGGGGAAAAAAACAAGATTTAATTCCCCTGGCAATGCAGGCAAAGAAAATCGCTTTCCCTGCCTTGGTTTTTTTTCTGTTAAGTCATTTTTGTCTGTCAATGCCAGTGCTGCAGGCTTTGACAGGGATTAATTTTACTTTTCATTTTTTTAACGTGTTGTGAGAGTAAGAAGTATTTTCTCCAAGTAAATTGCCACAAATTCACTCAATGCCTTTTATTTTTAGCTGTTACAGACTCTCTCCCTGGTGGGGTGTGGGGAGCTCTCGGTACTGTTAGAAAAGTAGGGGCTGTCATGAACTGGCAGGTAGGGTGGCTTTTAGCTCCACTCTGCTGTTGGAGTTGGCCAGTGAGTTCAGCACAGCTGTTCCCCCTTTTCCAGGGATGCTGGTGTTGGTTTCTGGTGCAACCCTGAAGCTTCCCAAATAGAACTAGGATTTGCTTTTCCGTGCCAACATTTTTTGTCGTGTACCACCATCCATGAGTGCCACAACATCTGTTGTATCTTTCCTTGCCCTGTGTCCAACAGGCCAGTGGTGGCTTAGGGCTCCCATACGGTGGTGAAGGTGCTCAGCAGAGCCTGAAATTCTCCCAAGTGCTGTGCCTTGCAGTGATGGAGTTTTTTATTCAATCCCATGGTCATTCCTTGTGCCAAGTCTTACCTTGTTTTCCTGGGAGAGCAGTGATTGGATCCTTTTCCTACAATGCCTACTTCTTCACAAATTTGTATTTTATATCAGGAACAGGGCAGAGGAGAAGAGGCAGGAATCATAGAATCTTTAAGGTTGGAAAAGGCCTATCAGCTCATCCAGTCTAACCATCAGCCCAACACCTCCATGCCTACTAAATCATGTCCTGAAGTGTCATCTCTACATGTTTTTTGAACACCTTCAGGGATGGAGACTCCACCACTCCTCTGGGCAGCCTCTTTCGATGCTTCGCCACTCTTTCAGGAAAGAACCTTTTCTTAATATCCCATCTAAACCTTCCCTGGCACAACTTGAGGCCGTTTCCTCCCATCCTATCACCCGTTAAATGGGAGACTGTTACTTGGGAATGATCTCCTTGATTTTCATCAGGGCATATGGATAGGCAAGTAGCAAAGAGACTGCAGCTGAGGTTTAGCTTGGGTAACAGAGAGGAAACATCTCCACATGGTGCAGGACTGTCAGAAAGGACTTGCAAGGGGTAAAGCCATCATAGCCAGAAAGATTTGAAAAAAAGAGTTGATGAATCTGTGTTGGGAGTGATGTACAGATGGGGAAGGGTCTGCCATAGACAGGAGAAAGGGCCTTAGTATGGGCAGGTCTGAATTGTGTGGCTGGGGACGAGGATGGTTTTAAAGTATCTCTCTCCTGTGTGTAAACTGGCAAGACAGACTGGTGAAAAGAGCAAGGTGGGAGTCTCCGTGTGGTTAACTGAGTCTTTGCACTGTATTCTTCTGTCCAGAGAGAGTTATTGCTCCAATAAGCAGGGCTCCTCCACCAGCACCTAGGCTCTATCTGATTGTATTTGTCTAAGACAATAATCCTGCTGGCAATTAATTGGCTCTTGTTCAGCCAGAGTGAACAAGATCTCATTTTAATCTGTTTCATTATTTCTCCTTGTATAGCACAGTCAACACAAGATTAGGTTTAATTTACAAAAAAATGCGAAGTCATTACTCATATCTGGATCAGGATTTTATCTGCTTCATTTTGCAATGCTTCACGTGCCAATATTAACGAGAGGAGCCGCACGGTGTGCGGTCAGGTGGAAATAGCACTGCTTGACTCCAGGACCTTTTGGGAGGATTGCAAGTAGCAGAGCTGTGATATCATCCTTCCTACTCGCATCTCCTGCCCTTCCTCAGAGAAGCTTTGTGCTCAGGAAAACCAGCCTGTTCCCCCAGGGCAATGGGCCTTGGTGCTCTTAGCTCTCATCTCATAGCTCCTAATGGGTTAGCAGCCCTGGGCATGCATGTGGAAAGGAGCTATGGGGAGCCAAGAGGGAATGCTGTGGCGTCTGTGGCAGTACCAGCCAGAGACGGGTCTCATTTGATACCAGGTGAGAGGCTGTGCTGGTGCTCTGTGGTGGTCAGTGCCATAGAATCACAGAATGATAGAATAGTTTGAGTTGGAAGGGACCTTAAACGTCATCCAGTTCCACCCTGCTGCCATGGGCTGGGACACCTCTCACTAGATCAGGGGGCTCAAAGCCTCATCCAACCAGGCCTTAAACACCTCCAGGGATGGGGCAACCACGACATCCCTGGGCAACTTGTGCCCATGTCTCATCACCCTCATCGTGAAGAATTTCTTGCTAATGTCTAATATAAATCTTCCCCCTTCCAATTTAAAGCCATCCCTCCTCATCCTATCACTACTTGCTTTTGTAAAGAGCCCCTCCGCAGCTTTCCTGGAGCCCCTTTCAGTACTGAGAAGGCTCTCCCCGGAGCCTTCTCTTCCCCAGGCTGAACAGTCTCAACTCTCTCAGCCTGTCCTCATAGCAGAGGTTCTCCAGCCCCCGATCATCTTTGTACTCTGGACTCATTCCAACAGTTCCATATCCGTCTTATGTTGGGGATTCCAGAACTGGACACAATACTCCAGGTGGGGTCTCATGAGACCTGTCTTGGTATAGGCATTGCAAAAAGGCTAAACTGGTGGTCTCAGGAATGCTCTGTGTGGCTGTGGACATGCACTGGTGCCTGTGGGTTTATGTGTCCCTGTGCATTTCCATGCATTTACCTATGAGGGCCTGTACAACCCATCCCACTAACCGGGCTCCCCTTGTACCCCATCCCTACCATGCAGCTGGCTCATGGAGCAGCTCCCAGCACGTTCCCTGCATCAGTGACGTGCCCAGAGGGAGGAATCTCACTGTTGAGACTTGCTTCCTTCCCTGCTTAGCGCTGAGCTCCTGTTCTGCTGCCGTGAGGTGTGTTCCTCCTCGATCCATCAGCCCAGCGAGCACTCTTATGACTTTATTGTGGCCTTCGTGCCTTTCTGGGAACACTGATTGCACTGTAGTTAATGGGTCTGCAGACAGCAGCTCCAGATGAGTTGTTCTAAGTGCCTGAGAGGGAGGTGAGCCAAGGGCACGTGTAATAGAGCTGGGACTCTTGCCTGGCTGGGGAGGGATGAACTTCACATGCAGGGAAGGCAGCAAAGTGGCTGCGTGCGGCTGGCTACGGTGTAGATGGGAATGTAGACAGCCCTGATGCTCTAGGGGTGATTCTTCCAAATCTCTTAGGCTGCATTAAAGTAAGAAGATGCTCTGCAAGGAAGGGAATGTAAACGATTTGAGTGATTCTTTTAATAAATCAATGCCTTAGGATAGTGCTGGGCGAGTTGTGCTGCTTCCAATCAAGTTTGAAAGGCAGACATTGATCTGTGTCCAAGAAAGCTTTCACTCCTCTCTGATCGGTGCATTGCAGTTTAAAAGACTGCTCTGCATCCCAGACAAATGTGCTCTGAGTGTCTCTTGCCCAAGAGGCAACTGTACTGCATGGAGTGTCCCAGGTGGCAGAGATAAGCATCAGGGTCTGTGTAGCAAAAGCTGCTCCACAAACTGTGACAGCAAGCATTTCATAGAACTACAGAAACACAGAATGGGTTGAGTTGGAAGGGATCTTAAAGATCACCCAGCTCCAACCCCCTGCCATGGGCGGGGACACCTCCCACTGGATCGGGGGCTCAAAGCCCCATCCCGCCCCCCGGCGCTGCTGCAGCTCGAGTGCCCTCTGCTGTCACCGCAGCTCCGGTACGGGGTCCCTTCCTGGAGGGACCGGGGGACTTTCTGAGTTCCCCGGGATGGACTCAGGCGCACAGGGCTGTATCCTGAGCGCTGCCCTTTGGGTGCTGCCAGCCAGCTGGAGCCCAGAGCTGCAGGAGGAGAAAGGAAAGGCAGTCGGGCACCTCCACTGCAGGCTGTCTGCATGAGACAGCTCTCCTCGAAAAATGAGAAGGGTGCTTGTGTGCTTGCTTGACTGCTTCTGGCTTTTCTCTTCCTGTCACATCTCTTCCTCACACACTGGTCTAGACCATGTTGTAGAGACCTCATCGCTCTGCAGTGCCCTGAAAGGACGCTGGAGCAAGGTGGGTGCTCTCTTCTGCCAGCTAACAAGTGACGGGATGAGAGGAAATGGCCTCGGGTTGCACCAGGGGAGGTTTAGGTTGGATATTAGAAAAAACGTCTTTACTGAAAGAGTGGTGAAGCATTGGAAGAGACTGCCCAGGGCAGCGGTGGAGTCTCCATCCCTGGAGGGGTTCAAAAAGCGACCACCTTCATTGTGAAGAATTTCTTCCTAATGTCTAATCTAAATCTTCCCCCTTCCAGTTTAAAGCTGTTGTAAATGCGAGCAAGACTTCTCCCCCAAGCACCCAGGCACTCACTGGCTCTGGGACCGCAGCACTGACGTGGCTGAACACGAGGAGTAATCACTCAGCCAAGGTCAGCAGCAGCTTTTAGAAGAGGCTCTGTGGAGCGGAGGGATCTGTTCTCTGCAGGGAAGCTGCAAGGCATTGAGCATCTTGGAGAGCACCTCTTGGAGGTGAGTGGGAAGGTCGGGACAGCTGTGCAGGATGTCTCTGACAGCCAATGGAAGTGTGGAAGGGGGAAGCTCCTCTTCATTGTTATCAGAGCTGCTGGGGAGGCTGTGTGCATCAGCGTAGATAAGCTTAAAGCGGGGACCACAGCCCTGCCCTGTTTACAAGGGACACAGCATCTGAAGGCTTAGTCCTGGGATTTATCCTGGCTGTGAGGCGGTGGCTTAGGGTAAGTTCAGTTTAACATGTGCATCAAGATGTGGTATATTGATCCCCTTGCTGTACTGATTCCATAGGGACAGGTAGAGGCCTCATTTCTTCTGTGGGGCAGAGCTGGCACTGAGTTGAATATTAACTGCCAACCTTGCCAGCTGCGCTGAAGGTTGTGGGGAATGAAGTGGCATCACATGCAGGGGTAATGGAGGGGAAATTTTGAACTGGTTCTGGTCTCTCTTGGGTTTGAACCAAGACAGAGCTCACAGTAGAGCCACAGGTACAGATGACCTGGAGGGCATCTGTCACGGCTGGGCTCTGTAGGAGCCTGCACCTCCTCAGTGCCTTGCACGAATTCCCACTATGCTTTAAGAGCACCTGTGCCTGCTGCTGCTCTGCAAACCTGTTCCCAATCAAGTGCTTCCAGCAGGTTTAGGCTGCTGGGTCAGAGAATGGGAGACTCATGGTATTATAGAGGATACAATGACTCCTGGATTTCAGACTCTTTGTTGGTATCGCTCCACACAACTGAGCAGACACAGCATGCTTGAGCACAGGACACAAATACCCAGCACACAATGGAAGACCCACACACAATTGTGTCATTTTATTATGTTTGCCTGGGCTCTGGCTTGGCATGGTTGTGGTTTGGAAAGCCAGTGTGCCCAAGGCATCCAGGTGCAGCAGTGCAGAAAGCCCAATGAAGCAGAGGAAGCTCTCTCTCTCCTTTGGCTACAGGCAATGCTACCACACTGCACTCGTAATGGTGCACTTTGATGCAAAGTGGCATTCAAGTGGCAGCCCAGGAAGGGAAGACAGGCAGGTGGACACAAAAATGTGCCTATCTGTCTAGACAACACCAGCTCTGTTAAGGGGATGCTCTTCCGAGATGACTGACTAGCAAGGACAAGCTTGGCTCAGGGAAGATTAGGTGTCTTTGTTCAGGATGGTGGCTGACAGCCCTGAGTGGTATAAGAGGCACTGGTGGGAGTGTGTACAAAGTGCTTGTCAGCGAGCGTGTGGAGTGCAGGCAGACGTGTACTTTTTGCAGACACTGCTGGGAGGCAGGAAGAACTGAGTGCAAGCAGGGCTAACAATAGTTTTCAGTGTGAAGAGTATCTCCTGCCTGCAGAGTCATACTGGACACTCAGGGTCTGTGTTGCACAAAGCATGCAGAGGCCAGGAAGGGCTAGGTAAGTCTGTCTTCATTTTTTTTCCTGGACCCCCTCCTCAATTTGCTTCTAACCCACTTCCCTAAGTTCTTGTCATCTCTCTGCCAGCAGTTACTCTCAGTTGCCATCTGTCTGAGGGAGCCAAGGGCGGGACAGAGAGGTTCACAGTCCCAGCACTTTCCCTGAAAAACAGATGCTGGGTACAGCGTAAGAGAGAAGGATTCAATCCCTAATGCTTTGCATTATCACTAAAAAATAAACTAACAGCACTTGGCAGCCAACCAATGACATCTATTGTTTATAAATGGGAGAAGCTAAGGTTCTCGCTGCAGCTCATGGAAGCAGCTGGTGACAGAGATGTGACAGGGCTCTGGGTTTCCCTTGAATATTCTCAGATACATGGTCTGCACTCCTCTTTCTTCCTTTTTTCCCTACCCTAACTTCCAGAAAATAAGCCTGAAATACCCCTTAAAGGTAAGGGGTGCCCAAGTCTGGGAAGCAAGCAGGAGGGGTGTCTGGCTTGGGCTGGGTGCTAGAAGTTAGTGGCTGAGCAGAGAAGTACAGGATTTCTAGGTGATCATGTCTGACAGAGAACATCAGTGCAAGCAGCACGGCTGAGGCTGATGTGGTGCACTTATAAATCTAATCACGTTCTTTGCATCATCCCCTTGAGGAAAGGTGAGCGGTGGCCCCTGGCATCTGAGATTCACGCACTCATACACAGGAGGGTTGTATGCTCTACAGCCTGGAAGCAGCACCATGCAGAAACCATCCAAATGCCATGGGATGCCCTGAGGGAAGTCAGCTCCAGCGTGCAGGCCCCACTTCAGCATGGCTATGGCTCCACTGTCACGCTGCTGTTGGTAACACGTACCCCATACCATCCCTTCCAGAACAGGGTGTCCTGGCCACCGTGTTCGAAGCGGATGAAGCGGACCCCAGGTCCATAGTTGGAAAAGGTGTGGGAGATCTTTGGGACAAGAGACAAAATAGTTGTTGGTAAGCATCAAACCACCATGAACCCAGCCTTTAGTGCACACAGCCTTCAACCCCACCTGCCCTGGTCACACCTACCAGGTTTGGTAACCATGAGGACCTTTACAGTGGGAGTTACCAGGAGCAGCTTCGATCCCAGTGTTGTTCAGTGCCCACTGAACCTCTCCCACTTGGGCATCTCCTTCATCTTACACCTGCAGTCGTGGCCCAAGTTTTAAGTAAGAGCCTTCTGGTGTAATTCCTTTGTTCAATCACAGGGTCATGGCCCCACAGAACACATGACAGCCTTCTCCTCCTCCAGGAGAACTCTCCTGCTTCTCTCTGCTTGAAAATATTCCAAATTCATGCAAGTTAGGTGTCACCTGCTGACCTTGCAGCTGTAACTCACCTCAGTCCAGTTGGCATCGTTGTCCTGTGGGATGGCAATAGTCTCACTTCTGTACTCAGCCAGAACATCTTCGTTCTCTGAGAGCAGCTTCACGCAGAGCTCGTACAGGCAGCCAGCATCGCTGCGTCCTGCGTACCTGCAAGGAGACCCAAGCCTCACCTATGTGAGCACAACAAAGAGCCAGAGCACAACACTGCTTCTTGCTGAATGCAGGCTCTACCAATCTCGTCAAGTTACAGGGGCCTTGGTCAGATTCTTACCCCAACCCACCCCCTCCCCTCAACCACAACAGGAAACCTGGTCTTTAGAGGCCATAAGCATGAACAGTTGGAAGTTGTGGGAGCTCGTGGTGGCTCGGTAAGCCAAGACCCAGCCCTGCCTCACATGTAGGGGATCTGGCAGCTACTTACCAGTCTTTTACCACAATTTTAGGCTGGGTTGTATCCATCAGCTCTTCCCAGTAGCCCTCAGCCCGAAGGTCAATGACCTGAGCCTTTCGACACCACCTGAAAACAGAGGTGTTAATTGATATCACAGTCCCTCCTGGGACTGGGGGAACCAAAAACATCCCCTTCCCTGAATAAGAGAAGAAAGCAACCTTACTCATAAGATGTGACAAAGTATTTATGGACTTCTTCACTAGGGAATTCTTTTCCAAAGTCCCCAGGGAGCTCTTCAATTTTCCAGCCATCACCTCCATTCTCTACCTCTCCCCAGTGCTGCAAGTCTTCTGCAAATGGCAGAAAAGAGACTCAGATGAGCCTTAGTTTCTGGGGACCCTGATCATCTCCCACTGGAGCACTTTTTTGATTGAGAAAGTTCTGCTGTTTCATGCAGCACTGCTTTTATATATAAAGTTGTGAGATCCTTGGTCAGGTAAAAACCTTTAGTGTAGTTGAATGTAATAGTAACAAACTTTAACAATCCCCACCTAAATGGCTCTGTGTGTGGGGGGGGGGGTATTTAAGGAAAAATGAAATTATTTATGTATTCTGAACTGTGTGTCAGCACTGTCAGTGCCATAACCTAGGAAGAGCCTGGAGAGAGATGCTGATTGCTTTTTTGCTAAGTTTTCTAAATTGCTAAGTGGTTCTTCTAGAAGCAGCATGGCCCTAAACATTGGGCTTTGCTGGCCTTAGCCAGAGGGAACATGGATGCTGGAAAAGCTTGCAAAAATGTAATCTGTAAACAAAATGGAGAAGCTGTGTTGATATTGCTTTGGTCTATGATGTGTGAAATGTATCTGTTGCTGCTTGGGTTATGAGGCTTGGTTTACTTGCTTATTGCTAAGCACCCTGTAGATCTGGCAAGCAAAGTGCACAGCTCTGTCACCCAGGCTGTACTAGGGAGGGTACAAACAATATTTGCCTGAGCTGCTTCAAGGAAGGAAGCCTGAAATGCCTGGTGAGCTACAGGTAGACCAGCTCCTGAGAAGGGAAAGGCTTGATATTTCCTCCTGTGGCTTACCAACACGGAAACGCAGCTGCCATGGACATTACTTCACCAGACAGGGATTCTGCAACAGACATTTTTGTCTTTCAAGTGTGATTCTGATCCCTTGATGTCAAAGTAGAGTCCTTTGCAAAGGCTGATTATCAAAGGCATTCATTCCCATTAAATGATTTGACTGCATGCATTAAGTGATTTGACTCAGGCAAGAAGAAAATGCTGCAACCTGATGGCAACTAAAATTGCTTTTCAAAGACTGGAGATGCCCAGTTCCCAGTGACTGGTCATCTCTGTGAAATCTTAGCTTGTTAAGCTTGTCTCTCACCTTCACCACACGGGTTCTTGATGAGATTCCTCCTTTTCTTACTCAGGAAGTAGAAGTTTTGCCAGTTCTCTGCTTTCTCCCCTGACTCTGCTCCAGTGAGGCCTTCCTGCTGACACTTCAGGATCCAAAGCGCGGCTCCATCGACCAGGTTCTTCCACTGGCAGCACACCAGGCGGCACACCAGCACCAAATCCACTGCAGGTATGGAAGCCAGGATTCTGATCAGGACTGCTTCAGGGAGAGACTCCATCCTTGGGCCAGGCTGGATGGAGCTTTCTGAGAAAGAAGAGGAAAGTAGTGGTCACAGAGTTGTCCTTCAGATATGGGGTCCTCAACCCTCAGTAATGTCAAACATTGAAAAAAAGGGAAAATAATCATGTTATCGGAAAGCATGACTTTGGGAGCAGAGATTGCTTCCTAACCTCAAGGCCTCTATGAAGTTAATAACCTGAAGCAGATTAATATTTTATGTTCTAAGTGAAGCCCTTAGTTAAATCCATCCACAAGTAGTTGACACCTGCAATTATGGACAGTTTGATAGTTTCCCAGACTGGAATCAGTCCTTCCAGAGATCTCTGCTGCTGCGAACACCTGCTGCTTAGTAATGATTTTGTCTGCAGAGGGAGGCAGCTGGGTGTTTTTTCTGCCTTCAAAAACATCATTAATAACAAATATTCTCTTCTCCCAAGTAACAAGTGATAGGATGAGAGGAAATGGCCTCAGGTTATGCCACGGAAGATTTAAACTGGATATTAGGAAAAATTTCTATACTGAAAGTGTGGTGAAGCATTGGAAGAGGCTGCCCATCCATCCCTGGAGGGGTTAAAAAAATGTGTAAACTTGGCACTTCAGGACATGGTTTAGTACAGATGGTGGTGGTGGGCTGACAGTTGGACTTGACAGTCTTGGAGGTCTTTTCCAACCTTAATGACTCTATGAAATGCTGCAGAGCAGAGCCTCTATATCAGAGTGGAGCATCTTGCCAGCTGCATTTGCAGTGGTTCATTCTGTATCTCAAAGGCTTTTCCTCAAGAGGCTGACACTTAAATCTCCTTAGTCATGAGCCTGTATAAAAATATGTTTGAGCATAAGTGAAAATAACTCAGTTTATATTCTCTAATATTCCTTTTTCTACGGCCTTATGATGTGAACAATTAAGTCAGAAGTGCGTTCTTTAACTCCATGTGCCAATTCCGTGCTCTGACTCCCAACAGCTCTCTGCTGCCCTGAGTTTAAGGGCCAGGTGCTGCAAGAATAAGGAGAGATGAGTGTGCAGATTGAGAGCCCCATGGCATCCGTGCAGGATGCACTGTGACACTGCTTTTCTCTCGGCTGAATCCTGATGCTGGGAAGCTGCCGAGACTGCAGCAAACTGTGTGGATGCAGCCAGACTGCTCAGGAGCTGAGTCATGAAGCCAGGCTAACATATCCTGACATGCTGCTTGATAAAATGTGCCAGTGCCCAGTCTGGCAAGGGAGGGAAGAAGCAGGGAGTCACCACTATGACAGCATCCTAAATCCAGATGTTCCAGAGGCAGAGCTACCGTGTGTTCTCTCCCTGCACTGCAGGCAGCAGGAGGGGAGTGTCATTTTAAATTCCCTGGCTTTTATGGGGGCAGCATTGGGGATTTCCCACCCACCCCTCAACCATAGCCCAGATGTGTAAAATCGGATTTTTTTAAAAGAGAAAAAAGAGCAATTGTGCCGGTTTCATCTCATGCCGGAATTCCACCTGCCCCCCCCCCCCCCCGAAGGAGCAGTACCGCTCTCCTGGCTTTGCCAGGCTTTATCGCGGAGGTAGGGAAAGGGGGAGGGTCCCTGAATGACTTCCCTCTTCCCCTCTGGCTCCTGGTACCTCCCGGGATCCCCCTCTTTCCCCCGGTACCTCTCAGGGTCTGCCCCGAGGTCCCTACCCCCCTCCCCCCGGTGCCTCCTGGGGTCCCCCCCCACATCCCCCCGATGCATCTCTGTGTCCCCCTTATCTCCCCACTGCCTCTCGAGGTGTGTCCCCCTCCATCCTGCCGAGGTCCCCCTCTGTTCCCCTCGGTACCTCTTGGAGTGTGTAGTGTGTGTCTCCTCCCCCCACCCCCCCATGCTCTAGGGGTCTCCCCTTACATTCGCCCCCAGTACCCCCTCCATCCCCCCGGTACCTCTTGGGGTTCCCGTCCCCCTCCATCCCTGCCGCCGCCCCCCCCCCCCGCTCGTACCTGGGGCTGCGGAGCGGCCGCTGTCGGAGCGGGGGGGGGGGGGGGGCGGCCCCGTTGATAAAGAGCAGTGCCCGGCGGGCGGGGGGGCCTCGGCACCGCCCCCTCCCGGCCCCGCCCGCTGCGGAAGCGCCGCGGCCGCACATCCGCGTCTGGGGGGCAGGTGGGGCCGGGCCGGGCCGGGGCTGAACTGGATGGGGGGCTGGGCAGGGGGCTCAGCTCAGCTCGAGGCTGGGATGGGGGGGGCCTCGGGACAGGGTTCAGGGTCGGCGCGGGGCGCGGGGAGGAGTCTCCGCTCAGCACGGTTCGGGGCTGGGCAGGGGGCTCGGCTCAGGGCTGGGCATGAGCTGGGGGCGGGGCTCAGCTCAGCTCGGGGATGGGCAGGGGGCTCGGCTCGGCTCGGGGTGGGGCAGGGATCTGGCCTCGGTGTTTGCCGTTAGTAACCGGTCCCAACCGTGCTCCTTTGGACAGGCTCCCGGTGTTTTTCCATCCCAGCATGACCACCATCGGTGACCTCCCCGAGGATGTGCTGGTGGAGCTGCTGTCGCTGCTGCCCGCCCGCGACCTGAACTGCTCTTGCCGGCTGGTGTGCAGGCAGTGGAGGGACGTAGTGGACCTCACCACCCTCTGGAAGCGCAAGTGCCAACGGGAGGGCTTCTACAAGCAGGGCTTGGACCGGAGCATCTCCGACTGGAGAACCTTTTACATCCTCTGCAGCTTGAAGAGAAACTTGATCAAAAACCCCTGCGCTGAAGGTTTGTTTCGTTATTTGTGGTAGAGAGCTAAGGGAGTTTCCTCGAAATGAGTCAGTGTCCTGCATTACTCAAGTAGTGGTGGTGGTGTGGGATTGTCCAGCTGCTGATGGAACTCTGCTCATTCAGATCCACAAGGAAACACCCACAACAGAAGTAGTTCTATCTACTGAAGTTCTGTTTTTATCTAGTGGGTAGATGAAGTACTGGATCTCTGCCAGGTCAGATTCATGAGGAAACATTAGAGATGAGGAAATTCTTCACATGGAGGGTGGTGAGACACTGGAACAGGTTGCCCAGGGAAGTTTTTGGCTGCCCCATCCCTGGAGGTGTTCAAGGCCAGGCTGGACGGGGTCTTGAGCACCCTGATCTAGTGGGAGGTGCCCCTGCTCATGGCAGGGGGGTTGGAACTGGATGGTGCCTTCTAACCCAAACCATTCTCTGATTCTATCAAGTATTAGTAAACAGGTGTGGTTGCAAGCAGAAAAGATCATGGTAATGAAACTATCAGGTACTGGGATTAAACATTCAAGCAGCTGGGGAATTTTTGTTGCCGAAATCTTGGCTAATATGAGTGCAGTAATTCTACTTGACATTGAATTTCTACTTGACTTGAATTTCTTTCTGTAGCAAGTTTACCCACCTGGTTGACCAAGGGAAACCAGTTGATGTAAATCTTCTGGCATTTCGGTAAAGCCTTAGCTACAGTCTCTCACAGTGCCGAGCTCTTCTCTCTGGACCCAAGGGAATGGCAGGAAGATGTGCCAGCAGAGGGTTAGGTTGGATATTAGGAAAAGGTTCTTCACCTAGAGGGTGGTGGAGCATTGGAGCAGGGTCTCCGTGGAAGCAGTCACAGCACCAAGCCTGACACCGTTTCAGAAGCATTTGGACAACCCACTCAGAGACATGGTATGAATTTTGGTGTTGTCCTGTGCAGAGACAGGAGTTGGACTCAATGATCCTTGTGAATCCCTTCCAACTCAGGACATTCTATGATTCTACTTTATTACTAATCATGAGTTTCTGATGTGGTTAGAAGGTTGCTACCAATTGTCCTGGCTGCTGACAGCCACGCTAAAAGTGATGGCAACATAAAGAAAGGAGTCACTTTCAGCTGTAGGAAAAACAGTGTCCCTAAAAGCTCCTCAAAGTCAGCTCCCAGTGTTCTACAGCTGATTCTTTAACAAAAGCAGATACTGCTGGAAACTGAAGTGAGATCCTATCTTTGATATCAATGTTTTTAGAGAACTTCCATCACTGGAAGCTTGATCATAATGAAGGAGATAAATGGAGGATTGAGGCTATGCCTGGAGCTCATGGAAGAGAGATGCCAGACCCCAACGTACACAAATACTTTGTCACTTCATATGGGTAAGAACTGAATTCCATTAGTCTGGAGCTGGGAGACCTGCTTCCTCCTGTCTGTCTGAACAGGTACTACAGTTAGAAGACTTGATGCAGGTCAGGAAGGAGCTTAATTAACCTTTTAAAATAGTTGTCCTAAAGAGACAGGTGTACTGCTGAAAGAACTGATTGCAGCATGTGCTAAATTTCTCTATAGCTACCAGGAATTTCCTGTAACTTTTTCATGGTTGTGATAATCCACGTGGATTTGCTGCTTCTCCTCCACCAGAGGTGGTGGGCAAAGGTTAAGGCTTGTCAAGTGAATCAGATGCACTTACCTGACAGGGTCAAAGCTCTGGTACCTCATAGGTGTGTTTGTTATGCTAACAGCTTGCAGTAAAAGCTGTCAACAGAGGAGGATTAGCTGCTTTGACATCCATTAAGCAGTGTTTTCCTGTTTCCAATATATGCTACACAAGCACAGGACTCCTCTTAATCGATCTTGTAGGTAACTATTCATTTTATCTGGGGGTGAAGCTAATCAGTTCAATTCCTTGTGTAGTTCTGGCTATGGAAAAAGGCCTTAGCCACGTCAGCCTTGCCACGTCTGGGTGGGCTTTTGGTGAGAGAATCTGAAGGTTGAGGTGTTTTGTGAAGTTGTGACTATTTCTATTGCTGTTGCAGACCATGCTTCAAGTCTCAACTCATTACCCTGCGGAACGAAGGATACTGGAATCAGTTGATGGATGAGAAACGGCCTGAAATTGTAGTCAAGGACTGGTATGTATATATGCTAAAACCTAGAATGTGTGGCACTGGCCAGAGATAAGCTAGGCCTGAAGCTTTTCATGCTGTAAAATCAGTCCTCTGTCCTATGGGAGTTGTAGCTCTTGAGTGAATCATAAGTTAAACCCAAGTTTATTCAAGGGGCTGTAGAGGGGGCAATCCTGTGAAGAGCAAGATATGTGGAAGTTTTAGTACTGCTTCATAGCTATGGGGATGGCATTCCTTCTCCTCTGATGACAGGGATACCCTTAGAGACTGTTTTTGAACACTAAAGAAAACTGAATGCTGTATATACAACCCTCCTCCTTGGTTACTCCTGTCTCTCAGGTATGCTGCCAGGTTTGACTGCGGGTGTCGCTATGAACTTACAGTGAGGCTGCTTTCTGAAGATTACCTTGTCCTGGAGGAATTCCACCCCGAGCCAGTGGTTATAGAGCAGTGGAGTGATGCAATGTGGAGAGAGGTAAGCAGCAGCCCTGTGGGCAGTAGCTTTACATCAGTATTGTGAGACTTGAATCTTGCAAGTCTGTCTTGGCCCAAAGTCCTAAGTGGACCTACTTTCTCTGCTCTTCAGCCTCCTCTACTCAAGACAAAAGGTGTTGCTGATAGTGCTGAAAGAGCAGTAGTGCCACGAAGGAGACAGTTTTGGTTTATAGATGCCCAGGGTTTTCTTAAGAATATTCCCTGGGCTTCTGTGTTATTATCTGATTGTTTCTGGGTTTGTCTAAATAACTGAGTTACAAGAGCACAGTTCTTGCTTTTATTGGATCAAAAAGCTTTGTTTTAAAACCACTGCATGGATGTCATTTAAAGTATTGCAGACATTACTTTTCTTAAACTGCTGAATGTGTTTATCTCATTTGATTGGTTGTAGATACCCCACGACGTTGTTGCTTGCGTGACAAACGTAGCTAAGTATCAAGCTTAATGTTATATTTGACTTTGAGAGGATTTCGGGTCAGGAGACTCTCATACTGCAGTTGTCCTAGCTCCTAAGTCACTGCTGATTTATTCAGGCAAATTAAGAGGGAATTTTCTTCTTTCTCTCCAGATTTCTTACACCTTCCAGAATTACCCAGCTGGAGTTCGTTACATCTGGTTTCAGCATGGAGGCCAAGACACCCAGTACTGGGCAGGATGGTATGGGATCCGAGTGACAAACACCAGCATCACCATTGGGCCCATGACACTGTTATGAAGGCATTATAGAGGTGTTTGTTTTTACCTCAGGACTGTAAGCAGGTGGTCTCAGGTGTCCTTTTCTGTCTGCACTCTCTGGGTGAGCATCCTGGCTTTGTCTTGCACAGCTGATTTCAAATAAAAGCAGCTATAGCTCTCCTTGTTCAGAGCAGAACTTCTGTAGGCCCAGCCCTTTGGAAGGTTTTCTGTCTTCCATTTTTCGTCTCCCTGTACCATGGATGTTACTGCAATTATTAATGTCCTTCCACAGCAGAAGACTAGGACAGTTATATAGGACATCTGTCTTTTCTAGTTAGTATGTACAGCCAAACGTGGAGTCTTAAATAGAAACCATTTCCTCCTTGTTTATGGAACTTACGAACGATATAAAATGGCTAAAATGTTTATCATCGCTGTCCTCAAGGGCTCTGCTACAGAGAGACTTGTTTTGTATGATTTGTACTTTCGTGTTTCAGTTTAATTATGTATAAAAACATGTTATCTTTCACATCAGACCTTTCACAGCATAAGGAAACTGTCAGCACTTTTTCATGAATGCTGCATCACGGGGACTTAATTCCTTACCATTTCTGTAAGTGTATCTGATCAAAACGGTACAAATACAGCCCCTCACTGTTTGAATAAACAGCTACAGAGAGAGGAGATAAGGAATCCCATAAGGTGGCTACCTTACAACAAAGTGCCTTTGGATTGTGCTGGGCTTTTCCATACCGCTTTTGTATACTACCAAAGTACCTGGTTTGTACTGAACAGTCTAACCCTATATAAAATGTTAAAGCATTACCCAACCTTGATCTATAGTATTCTTGCACTTTTTACTTGGAGGAAGCAGGGAGGTACTATACTGGCTGTTTATCAAATTATTTTGACCAACAAGCTCAGCTCAAATACCATGAAACCTGTCTTCTACCCCTGCGTGCACAGAGCCAATACTGAGGCCTTCTTAACATTTCCTTTGATAGGTGTAGGATTAAGTGTTTCCCCTCATCTGTTAGGAGTAGGAAATTTAACAAGTGTTCTTGCTGGACAGACAAACTCCACCTTGCTAATGCCACTCACGGGTGAAAGCCCTCCCGTGGAAAGGGGGGAGATCAAGGTTGTAGAGCCTCTCATAGGAATTGACAGATCCCACATATGTTCCCGAAAAGGTATGGAAAAGTGGTGGAAGCTCCACACGAAATACAGAAGCTCCATACACAATAAAATTAACTTCCTCACTTTAAGTGGGGAGGCTGGTTTGGACACAACTCAGCCTACTTCAACGGGAGTAAAACTTGATATTTATTGAAGACTTCTTGGGACAGTCACAGTGGTCAGACACTACATAAGGCCTCGCTCGCCCTTAGTCCAAGCCCATTGCTCTAGTGGAGCACGTAAGGGATCGCTGTCCATCACCAGCCATGTGCAATGGAGATGCCCTGGACTTGTACAGAGCACTGACTGCATCTACTGCATCACCAGTGTCCTGCCCACACCCCCAGGGACTCACTATAACAGACCCTATACTCACTCTCACACACGAGGGTACATGGGAACAGGCTCTGGCTCCACATTCCAAGTCAGTTCTATATACAGCGGTAAGAGCACTTGAAATAAAGAGGCAGCAGCTGCTCTACATTCACCCAGAAGGCCAGCTGAAGAGATGGTTATCAAGGTATGGTTTGTGAGATGTCCTGTTCCACTGGAAGATCAGATGACACTTGAAGGCAAGGAAGATTGAAAATCAGGTGCCTTTGTGGGCTCGCTCTTCTACATACAGCTGCATCTGGAGGAGAGAAACAAGCATCAGTTCCATCTGGTATGCAGGTAGGTGAATGGAAAAAAAGCCTTGCAACAGCCTAAATAGGTAGAGTTTGTACCTTCTCCCATAATCAGGTGTCCTATTTTATTATAAGGAATCTTGCCCTGTTTTTATTAGTGGCACATGCAGAGCTGGCATCAGAGTTGACAAAGCTTAGAACTACAAGCCATTGCAGCCACCTCTTGGGCCAACAGAATGTTCTGCTCACCTTTAAGAGATCAGATGTCATTGTTTTCAGGGGAATAAGCCTGGGGTCGTGCATGTGCACATCTTGTTCATCAGCGAGGATCCACGGGAAATCCTAGGGCAGGAACACAAGGGGCTTCATTTGCAGAGAGCCTGGCAGGCTCTGTAAGGTGAGCTCTTTGTCAGCACTAGGTCAGCATTAAGTGAATGAGATCTAGTGGCTGAGAGAAGAAACAGGTAACTGAAACCTTTACTAACAGCAAAACTTTACACTTGCACACTTGGCCTTGCGACTCGGCACCATTATGTTCAGTTACAGCATCAAGTTATGATGTTAACTTTACTTATTCCAAAGGTGACACCTCACTTCTTTACAATATACCCTCTGAGTTCACATGTGCTGTGCATTATACCAGCATTTAATTGCACCTCCAAAATGCTCAGGGTGTGGGTTTCTGTCCTGCCTTGTAAGTTTAAAGGCTGGCCTTCTGTGCTACCCATTTCCATTACTAAGCACAACAGAAGAGACTTCCATTTTTGAAACAATTTTATACTTCACTACCTTTATTTATTGTGCCTTAGGGCACCCAAACAACTTGGCTCAACTTGGAAAAAAACTTCCCTGTGCCCAAGCAACGATTCTTAAAAAAAAAAATCTTGCTTTAAAAAGTGATCCACACACACTTTCCTGCAAGATAAAATGTATTTGTGCACCCAAACTCCACTGGTTAATTGAATATTATTCATCCTTGCTATTTATAAAGAACCAGCCATCCGCGCATAGGGAGTGTGGGAATGAGGGGTTTGTTGTTGTTGATTAAATTCAAATACCTATTCTATATGTTGGAATACTTCTAAGTGACTGAGCAGGCATTATGCAGCAAGCATTGTTACAATTTAATTCAGCACTGAAGCAGCTGTTATCTGCAGCCGTGGCTGGCATGTGGTGGACGGACTCAGTCACCTCCCCAGTGTAAACTACTTTAATTTGTTCAAAGCAAGGTGGCCTTAACCTCAGAGATGCTAAAACTTTACTTCCAGTCTTCGCTCTGCAGTTTGCTCACACACAATTCAGGCAGCCAAAGAGATCGCTCACCTTTATCACCTGGATCTTTTCCATATTCCGCGTGGCAGCCTCCCGCGTGTGAACCAGAACTGTGAAGGTGCAGCCTGCAAGAGGAATGGTGGGGTCTGGATCAGGGGACAACTAACAGAGGATCAGACACTGCCTGTTGTCTCGAGCCAAGCAATGCCTTGCTATTAGGCTGCACGGACATGTCTACCTGGGGGGTTGTTGTCAAGCACAGCATCGCACACGCTGATCTTCAGGATGAAGGCACGCAGCAACTGCTCCACGTGAGACAGCAGGGACTCTGAACTGTTGAGGAAATAGCACTTGTCACTGGTGTGCAGCAAAGCACAGGGGCCTGGAGCTGCTTCCAGAACACTGCTGCAGCAACAGGAGCTAAGGCTGTGGGCAAGCAGTAAAAGAAACTTTACCTAATGGAAAGCAGAGGTGGCTGGGTGATCTCAAAGACAAATCTCTCCACAGGGTGGTGCTCTTTGTCCAGGATTACAACTACAACTTTCTCCACATCATTCTGTAAGAACAAAGATAGAAAAATCCCTTCCTTACAAGGAGCTGTCTTCTGCCCCCAGCGTGCCTCACGTACTCCTGATAAAGCAGGAGTACTTGTTGTGGCTCATGGTGCTGGCAGTTATCTAGAGCATGAGCACTGTCAGATTACTCTTACTGATCAGAAAAAATGCTTTTGCAAAGCCCTTTTCTTGCCAGACGTTAAACTGATTCCTTGTCACCAAGACCTAGGGAGAGGAAGGACACTAAATAGTACATTTCTGTAGAAGCTGGTTTGTAACAAAGGAAGAAATGTACAGCCATTACTCGGGAATGGACAATGATAAGGAAGTTAAGACAACTTCTTAGCAGTGTTAGGCTGGACTCGATACTCTTAAAGGTCTTTTCCAACCTAAATGATTCTATGATATGCTTAAACTATTGGCCAAATACAGCAGCTTTGTGCTACTGCACTGTAAAACTGACCTATTTACATTCTCTAAATGTGTATTAAGGTTGTCTGTAAAAAGCAGAAACACAAAATCTGCCAGCATCCTACATCCTGAAATGTTTCATATGGTCACACCTTTCTCTTACAAAACCTAGAGTTCCAACCTACCTGTGCTTGCTGACTTACAGCAAAGCATTCAAACTGTTCTGCGAGATAGGTGCTTGAACTGAAATATATTCCAAAACAGAGTATTAAATTAATGTATAGGATGATGTAACTGAAAATATATAAATGTATATTCTCATGTGCAGATATTAGACGCAGCTAAATGCCAATCAATTATCAGCAGCAAGGCGCGGCCTCAACTGCAAGGAAAGGTTATGGATGTTATTTTTGTTAGTAACTTTATCAGCTAGAATATTCTACATGTTAAATTTGTAAATAAATCTTACAGTAAAGACAGTATTAATGTTTCCTTTATTTCTATCAAAACCATTTGCAACCAGGTCCCCAGTATGATCTTACCTTCTCGAGCAAGGGCTTTACACAGTGCAGTGTGTCCTGGATGTACTGATTCAGCTCCGGGTGGCAGGACATCTGTAGCAGACACAGTAAATAGTCACAGCTGTGTTCCGATGGGAAACGGCTTAATGGGAAGACTTAAAAACAGAAGTGCTGGTGTGGTACAGGGCACTTGAGTCATGCTTCAGAGAGTATTTTTTCCCCACTAAGTTGCCAATTCAAACCACTATGTCTTTCATAGAAGGGTTAATTAGCTGAGGCAGATCACTGTACCCACACAGGTGTGGTACATTGTTTTGTAGTATATTCCTGTTGTGGTTTAAGCTAAAGCAGAATCAGTTTTCTAACTTCAGCCAATTCTCATCTAAGTAACTTCATTTTCTGAATGTTAACTGCATGTTTTTTAGAGTGTTGCTCTCTAGAAATGATAACATGGGGCACTGGGATGCAGAAAGGCCAATGCTTATACTTCTTCCTATAGTAAGCAAGGCCATCCTTGAGCTGGTGGATGCTGTAAGTCAAAGATGAAGCAAGGTTGCACCTGCAAGGAGGGGTGGACAGGACAGGTGACCACAAACTGACCAGAAGAGTGTTCCATCCCATACACATCATACTCTGTATAAAACTGAGAGATCATGAGCGTTTCACTCTCTTTTGGGATGGCCAACATCAAGTGAGGACCTCTCTGTTTGCACCTGATCCTGGATCCATGTGTTCCTGAACTCAGTTCCTGTGTCCAGCTCTCTCCCGCCACTGACCCCTTCCTGGACTTGCTCTGCAGCATTTGTGGTGATGTATAATCATCAAGGGGTGGGGTGACAACTCAAAGATTATTATTTTCTTTATTATTATTACTATTTTATTAAAGTTGTCTTAGTTTAGTTTCCAACCTGCAAGTCTTTTTCCTCTCATTTCCCTTTCCCTGGGGGTGGGGGAGGGGAAAGGGAACTGGGATCCCAACTGCTCGGTTTTAGCTGCCAAAATTGGCCGGGCCAGGGCTAAACCGTGACAGTTGGGAATAGCATATTCCAGCCATCTCTACTTCCTAGGAAGCAAGCCTTTGTGTTACCTTGCTGCACACAGCTGGGGAAGCCTTCTACTACTGCTGTCCATGATCTGCTTGTTCCATGAGTACTGCTGTCTCCTCAGCTACGGGGCTGTTTTCCCTTCTGACAGGAACTAAGGTCTCTTCAACAATGAGTTTGCACATTATAACAAACTCTGGAAGTGATTTAGTTTGTTCTGGTGAGCGTCGACTGATCCCTGCTACTTTCCTTGTCCGTGTGGCTGTCAGCTTCCAGGAAAATCTCCTACCTGGACAGGTACATTGTATTTTTTCCTCTTCTGAAAGATGCCAATAGGGTAAACTTCTCTGACATATAGGATAAGGTGAACAGCCACTTCCAGAAATTCTGAAAGGACATCTGCAACAACTGAAAAACAAAAGTAACAGATGCTGAAGTAGGGAGGGTGGGAAGCAGGTAGAGGAATATCATACACTCATAGGAATTGGGGATTTTAAAGGTATTTTTCCCTGCATAAATTTCACCTGCTTTCCCTTTCACTAGCTCCAGGAAGTTTAGAGATAGAGCAACCCTCAGACAACAACCCCACAAGCTCCTGTGCCAACAAGAAGCCCTGCAAGCCCAACAGTTTGCAGTGTAGAACAACATATTACCTTGCCCAAAGTTAAGGTCTTGCCGTGTGAGAGTGGTCATCTTTCTCAGAACCTGGAAGTAATCACAAAAAGAATGTTTATCCTCTAGCTCCTGCACCATGAACATGGTCATCTCATGGAGCCATCCACTTCCCCGATGCCGCTGAGCTCAGCCCCAACAATTCGTCCTTTGTGCTGAGTCTCAAGCATAGGAACAGAGTACTCATAATTTAATTTCTGCTATTTTTTAACTGGGTTTTATTTAAAAAATAAATGTGCAAAGCCTGTCCAGTTTACAGTTCTTCACTGTCTCCCTCTCTTTCTCATCCATTTTGCTAGGATTGGCAAATTCATGATTTCCAAGACATAGGAAAGTTTAGACAGTGGCACAAGGAATAGTATTTTCTTTTAGAGCCACACAAGTGTTTTCACAACATCCTAGACCTTTTCTAACTCCTATATACTATTATAACACTAGAACTTCTCAGTTTTATGGGCTTTTCTCCCAACACCACCATGAAACATTGCTTGTTTGGGTTTGGATTGTATCTTCCACTGACAATACACAAGTACTCATCTATTTTCCACTACAAACAGCTTCACAGCCTCTCTCTCTAGTCCCAAGGAAACCAAACCCTGCACAGCTGCACAATTAAGTTAATATAGAATTTGTCACATAGAACCATGGAATATCTCAAGTTGGAAGGGACCCATAAGGATCATCGAGTTCAACTCCCTGTTCCCTGCAGGACTACCTAAAACTAAACCAAATGACTAGGAGTATCATCTGGATGCTCCTTGAGCTCTGACAGGTTTGGTGCCTGCAACTGAGACCCACACTTAAATGCAGTCACAGGTTAGACAAAAGAACCACACATTTAATACTCCCTCAGCTTCAAGTTTTGGAGCAATTCTGCAGTTAATAGCCTTTCAGTCATTCCTTGGAATTTGCTGTCCTGGATGTATGAGATCAGTTTCCAGAAAAAATTCATCCCACTTTCCCAGCACAACAGACGGCACTGTGGGATGGCTGGGGCAGCGAGGAGGAGCAGGTACCAGGAAAAAGAAAGCCTACACCTCCGTTATGGTGCATTTTAGAAGCCAGCAATCCCTTATTGAAGAAACTTCAGAAGGAAAGAGAGGCAAAGGAGGCAGGGACATCGTGTTAACTTGTGATCCATCATCTCTGAAGCACTCCTGTCCATCACGCGGGCTCCTCACCAGCGCAGAGTAACCAGCACAGGCCTCCTGCATCAGCTCGCGCTGCGCCCTGCCTCCTCCACGCTTTACTGGAGGGCAAGGAGCACCACTGACTGCTCCTTCTCCGCTTGCACCCTGGTGTCTCAGACGACTGGACAGACAGAAGGTGCAGAGATGGGCAGCCCCAGCACCCCAGTCCTGCTGCCCCTCAGCAACTGGCACTGCCTGTACCCGGCTGCTCCTGCCAGTACTCCTGAGCCCACGCTACCGGGTGCCCAGCACATGGCTCTGAGCCTGGCCGGGACCCCTCGGCATGACCCGGGGACCCTCGGTGATCGACACCACCTCGACACCCCCCCCCGCCCCCCCGAGTCACAGGACCCCCGGTGCCTGACACCGCCCACTCCGTACCGATCTCTGGTGCCTGCTCTGTACCGACCCCCGGTGCCCGTCAGTGCCTACTCCATAGCGATCCCCGGTACCAACCCCCAGTGACCGACAGCGCCCACTCCGCACCGACCCCCGATACCGCTCCCCGGTGTCCGACACCACCTGCTCCATACCGACTCCTGGTACCGATCCCCGGTGCCTGTCCCCGCCCGCTCCGTACAGACCGCGGTATCTGTCACCTCCTGCTCCACACCGATCCCCGGTGACACCGCCCGCTCCGCACCGACCGCCGGTACCGCTCCCTGTGCCCGCTCCCTGTTACTGCTCCGTACCGTTCCCCGGTGCTCGTCCCCCGTGCCGATCCCTGCCCACTCTGAACCGCTCCCCGTTACCGATCGCGCCTGGTGCCGACCCCCCCGACTCTCTCGCGGCGCGCAGGACGCGGGCCCGGTCGGGTCGCGGACCGGTGACGTCACGGGGCGCCCGGCGCCAGCGCCCCCCGGCGGCGGGAGGAGCCGCTCGGCCCCGGCCGGCGCCCCCCGCGGGACCGGGCGCTCGGTGCAAGGAGCAGGCACGGCACTGTGCCAGTCCGTTTCCCCACCCCGTCACCGTAACGCGGGGCAGCCCGCGCGGGGCACCGTGCCCACTCCGCGGTACAGGGGAGCGGGGAACCGGCCGCTCCCCTCCGCCGCCGGGCCGCCCCGCCTTTGTCTCCGTGCTTTGTCTGTCCCGCTCCGTGCCCGGGGCACGGACTGCTCCTGCTCCTGCCCCAGCCCCGCGGGAGCCCTGCGCTCCCGCACCGCTCCTCCTCCTCCCTCACCTTCGCATCATGAACCAGTCGCATCCCTTTGCACACCCCGCTCCCTCTGCACCTCCCCGTATCCCCCCACCAACACCCTCTGCACCCCCAACCCTCTCTGCACCCCGTCCACGCCCACCTGCAGACCCCACCTCCCTCTGCACCCCCTACAACCCCACTTGCGATCCCCAGCCCCCTCTGCACACTCCTCCAGCCCCCCCGCACTTCCCCAGCTCCCATCGCACCCCTCCAGACCCCCCGCACCCGTGTACACGCCCAGCCCTCTCTGCACCCCAGCACATGCCCTGCACACCCTCAGCCCCCTTTGCACACCCCCAGCCCCCTCCGCACCCCTGTACACCCCTCCAGCCCCCTCTGCACCCCCGCGCACCCCAGTCCCTCGGGATTCCCGGCGTCCTCAGTTCCTCTCCACATTCCCCCACTGCCTTGCCCCTGTCTCCTCCTCCTCCTTCTCCTCCTCCTCCAGCCGGTTGTACCCCCCATTGCCCCCCCCGGCAGCACTGCCTCCGCTCCCGCCGCCGCTGCCGCCGGGACTCAGCGCTCATCCCAGAGCTGCGGACAGGTAGGCAGCGGGGGGATGCTCCGCCGAGCACCTTCCCCTTCGTTTTTCACTGGGATTGGGGAGGAGTGGGGGGGCACTTTTCCACTTTCCGGAGGAGACAAAGGCGGGGGGTGTTGGGGACCCCCGGTGCCGCTGTCGGGACGTCCCCGATGTACAGCGGCATCGCTAGCACCGAGCTCGGACATCGCCGGTACCGGTGCCTCCAGCCAGCCCTATTGTCACCCGTGGCGAGGAGCAAGGCTCAACCTGTGCCAGGAGAGGCTCAGATTAGCTATCAGGCAAAATTTCTCCACCAAAAGGGTGGTCAGGGACCTGAACAGCTGCCCAGGAAGGTGGTTGAGTCCCCATCCCTGGAGGTGTTTAAAAGATGGGTAAATGAAGCGCTCAGATCTGGTTTGGTAGAGATCAGGCACGGCTGAACTCGATGATCTCAAAGGTCTTTTCCAACCAAGCGATTCTATGATTCAAGGCTCCCGGTTCTCGCACTCAGTGCGATGTGCAGCGCTACGCACCCCATCACCCTTCTGCATGTCCTACTTCAGGGGTTGCTGCCGACTCCCTACAGAGACGGTTCTCCCCATCCCTGGAAGCAAAGTCACCCCCAGACAGAGGCATCAGCTCTCAGCTGCTGAGCCCCTCACACACCCCAAGGTTTCATCGCAGCTCTGAGCCGGAGCAGCCGTGGGGAGCGGCCGAGGGGTGAAGGAAGCTTCTCCTACGGAGTTACTGTGTTTGCAGAGCCGCGCGCTGCCGTGCACCGAGACCCTGAGTCCCCGCGGGTTATGCTCTGCTTTTCCTCTGTTGACAAAAGTGAGATCTCGTTTCTGAATTAAATCAATTTGGCATCAGTTAATGGCTTATTACAGCTAGTAATTCATCACGTAGGATTTAAGTGACATTTATCCAATTCACACCTGAAGTCTTCCATCAACGAGAGGGTTTAATGGAAAGGGTTTTGTATTCCCATTTTCTCTCCCTTGTAGGAGGCATTAATCCTACATGTTTTGTTTCAAAGTGAGAATGACTTGCACGGAAAAATGTTGAAAGCACAGCCTAACTGTCCTGCCAGTTGGGACACATCTACCTCTCCCCCTCAGTGGAGATCGGGCCAAATCTGCCCCCCTTCTTCCCTGTCACTCTGGCGGGTGCTTTCCAGCCGAGTGAGCAATGACCTTTGCTATTGATTGTGTCTCATTTGTCACTAGGCATTGTGCATTAAACTGGAGAGACTTCTCTGCTGTGCTGACAGCAAGCGACTATATCTTGGATGCTAATCTCAGACTCATTGCTATTTTAATCTCATTATTGGGTAGGGAAGGCTCTGTTTGATAGCAGGTCGCTTATGATGGCTGTGTCAGCCACTCTGTGAAGTCCCAGAGGGAAGCAGAGCAGAGGGTACTGCATATTCATTCATGTGTCCCTCTTCCACTTCAATGCAGTGCCTTTGCTGGGCTGCTCTGTCCCTGGAGAACATCAGTGCTGCACCCTCCCTGCTCGTGCACTGATGCTGAGAGCAGTGAAGCTCTCCGTGCAGGTCAGGGTAGGCACAGGAGAACGGATGGCATGGCTGTGGCTGAAAGTGAGAGGCACGTAGTGACTTGAAGGATTTGCAAGGTCTCCAGTGTTCAGCAGAGCCAGGGTGCTGGAGCTCAGCAGTGACTTAGTGGCAAGTACAAAACTGCCAGCTTACTCGTGAGTCTTGGCTGCAAGAGAGGGTCATTCCTGTGTGAAGAAGCCACTTCTGTCCTTAGTGGTTAGGAGGACAGAGCACAGTCTGTCAGCCAGAGCTGACCGGTGAGGGGAAGCAATTGTCTCGGCCACTGGGTCAGCAAAACCAGAGTCCCCATTCCAGCCCTTCAACTAATGTTGAGTGAGTCACAATTCAAGTGGTCACCAGATATGAGAAGCCCCAGAGAGATGTTTTGTGGAGGCACAGGTGCAGCTTCAGCTACTACTCAGCCTCCCTGTAAGCCTGAATCTCTATGTCCTCTCTCGTGTGCCACCAGTGCAAGTTGTGTCAGTGAATTTGGCCCTTTCCATGGAGGAGTGCTGTTTGGTGATAGCAGAAAGTGAGAGAAAACAACATAGGCAAAAGAAAGCAGATGTATCAAAGGGTGCTGGGAGGACTCAAGTACTCCAGCCTAAATATCTGCAGAGGGGAAATCTCATGCCAAACACAGCCACAAGGGACAAGGAAACCATGGAGTCAGATAAATAGGAAGGGCAAGGCAGGGAGGAAAGGTGATGGTAGATAGCAGAAAACTAAGAAAGGAGGGCAGCTCTGAAGAGGGACCCAAAAGGACTGGAGATCTCTGAGCAGGGAAATCTGCTGCTCTGTTGTCCCAAGGATGTCTGAGCCCACAGCAAAAAAAAATTCTTTACAAAGTGAGTGTGCAAGAAATGTTGGAGAGAAGAAAAGTGTTATTACTTTTGCCCCTGGGGAGGTAAAGAAATGGGTGTATATAAGATTACCTGTCTGCTTTTGGGGACCCTAGAAAGCTGGGAGAGAGCCCTTTGAAATGGGAAGGTCTCTTGGCAGATTGTTTATGAAGCTTTGCAGCATTTGCCTCCAGAAACAGAAAAACAGATGGAAAGAGACCCAGCAGGGAAGTGAAATCTCATTTATCTGCACAATGCCATCCTCCTGGCTCCAGCCAGCTCTCTGCATGTCAGCTACCATAGAGCCTACCCTGTCCATTCTGCTCCAGGCCTTCCCAAGCCCCATCCATCACCCTGTGGCTTCTTATTTACGGGGAGCCTGGCACACATAGCTGGGTTTATTGTCTGTCATCCCTGCTACACATGCACATAAGCACAACAACCGTGTAGACACACATACAGTTTGTCTGTTCCTGCAGCTTGGGATTGTCTGGAGTCCAGGAAATCTTTACACACTCCTGCCAAAGTCTGAGCTTATCAGAGCCAAAGAGAAATCTGGCCCAGCATACGTGCTTCGGTCTAGCTTCCGTCAGCCCTTGAGCGTACAAACTGCATCATTTGTGGTCTGGAGTGATAAAGGATCTTGTTATTCCCTATTTCCTAATTCAAGAGTTTTATTCCTCTTGGCTATGACATGAAGAACATATGTGAAAAGTTAAAGTTAAGACTGTCAGCTATCATGTTTGAAGTGAGATATGTGAATGAGCGTTCATGATGTTCCTGCTTTGTCATATGAAAAACAAATGCAACAGGGGCAGTTTTAGAACCTGTTTCACAGCCATGGTGGCATAACTGTATTTTTAGGGGGAAACATGCCTGAGTTTCTGTGTACTTACTTAGTCCACGGCTGCCCTGGAGGATTACAAGCAGAGAGCAGAGTAATAGTAATTGTATCAATGAGTCCAGAGAAAGAGATTGCCCTCAGGGAAAGGTTACCCAAGACGCAAAAAACACCTAATTTCTTGTACAGGATTGTGACCATTCACTACTAACCCAAAATGGATCAGAAATAGTAGCTGAGAGACGGCACTGGACCTCACTCATCCGCCCTCAGTCTGCACCCTGGGTAGCTCTAAAGCCTTATCTTCACTTCACACATTTTCTTGTTAGTAGGCAGATCTGCTGCCTCAAGAGGCAGGTGGCTCGTAATCCTGTAGGTATATAAAGGAAGTGCAAGGGATTGGGTGGAGTAAGGAAGATGTAGGTCTGGTGTGATGAAGAACTATGGGGGCAGCTTATCTTGGCAGGTACTTCAGCTATTATTTCCCCTATTAATATATGCACCCTGAGAAGAGGGTGAATTCTGGACTTGCTGTAATGTGTGTTTGGTTTAGAACAATTTAGGAAAGCCATCTCCTTACAAGGCCAGATTTCTTTCTGCTGGGCGTGTGTCCCAGGGCAGGATTTCACCCTTTGCAGAAAAGGTGCAGCAACAGGGTGAGAACAATATTTGGGTGCCTCAATCCATTTTTGGGTGCCTCAATCCATTTTTGGGTGCCTCAATCCATTTTTGCGGCCCTTAGCCCATTTTTTGATCCCTCAGTCCATTTTTGGTATCCTTATGCCATTTTTGCATCCCTCTATCCATTTTGGGGTTCTTCAGTCCGTTTTTGGGTCCCTCAATCCATTTTTTGGTCCCTCAGCACATTTTTGGTTCCTCAATCCATTTCTGTGTTCCTCAATCCATTTTTGGATTCCTGAACCCATATTTGGGTCCCTCGGCCCTTTTTTGGATCCCTTGATCCAATTTTGGGTCCCTCCATCCATTTTCGGGTCTCTCAGCCCATTTTTGGGTTCCTGAATCCATTTTTCAGTCCCTGAATCCATTCTTGGTTTCCTCAATCCATTTTCGGATCCCTCAGCACATTTTTGAGTTCCTCCTTCCATTTTTGGGTTCCTCAACCCATTTTTGGTCCCTCACTTTATTTTTGGGTCCCTCAGCGCATTTCTGGGTTCATCAATCCATTTTTTGATTCATCAATCCATTTTTTGGTTCCTCACATCATTTTTTGGTCCCTCACTTCATTTTTTGGTCCCTCGGCCCATTTTTGTGTTCCTCAATCCTATTTTGGGTCCCTCAATATATTGCCTACCTCAACAAGCCCAGGACCAGCATGGTCTTCTTTTGTGGATTGTGGTCCTGACAGAGGAAAGCGTGAAGTTTGCTTTGGTGCTCAGACATTGAAAAACCTGAGAACTAGGGATTTTGTTATCTAGCTGCCTTTTGGAAGTGTGAATTTTATGGCTTCTATACAGTAAGAAAAACAAAGGAGGTAGAAAGGTTTCTTATATTAAATATAGATCTGAGAATGGAAACAAGTAGTTCAGAGAAGGCTGGGACTTCTGGGCCTCTAGCACAGCAGTGTTGCATTAACCCAAGGTACCCACACTTGTCCATGCACTGTTTTGATTTGGCAAACAGCTCAGATCTCCCCTGACAACAGTGCAGTACAGGTATTTATCTGCATCATTAATGCAAGATTCCCAGTGATGCGGTAACACAGCGTGTTAGCCTGCCCCGGGGCCAGTGCAGAGATGAGGCAATCCCTGTGCTCCAGCTGCACTTTCATCCTGTCTCATACTAGCAACACAGCTGGGAAGCTTAAATAAATGCCCCCTACACTTTGAAGCAGATCTTTTATTCAACTGCTCTGCAGCATTTAGCTGCTTCCTAGCTCCTGCTAAAAACCAGAATCTGCAGCTAATGTGTCTGTCAGGTTCACCATCAAAGGGCCCATTCCTGTGTGAGTGAGATTGGAGACACCTGCCTCGCATTCTCTTTGCACTTGTTCTCTCCTCTTGGCATCTGGCCTACAGATGAAAAGGTAAGATGCTGATTCTAGCTCTTTGAATTGTTCTGAGTGATGCCTGGATCTGGCTGGTTTACTGTGATTCTTAAAGAGAAAATCATAGGAAAAAAAAACAAAGACAGCGGATGCAGAGCTTGGGTTTTGCTTGGTTGCTATTTGTTCCATTGGTTTTGAAACAGGACTTCAAGTGCTTTGGTAATAGATTTAGCTGTCAGTCTGGTTTTCCTTTGTCCCAGGTAGCTGCCAATAAAATACTATTTCATAATGTTATGCCTTCAGCAAATGAGCTACCCAGCACCTCCTAAATTGGTCCTCAATTAGTAGTTTGTTGTCCTTTGTGGCCAGTAGAAAGATCTGCTTTTCAGACACTGCATTAAAGAGAAGGCCTCTGTGCTGCCTAACTTTCCAGGGAAGGTGTGTACTGAAAATGTGCTCCCAGGCTCTGAGCAATAACAGAGATGAATTTTGGAAAGGCAGAATCTGCTGGTGAATTGAGTGAGCAGGCTTTCCAGTTAAGAGGAGGAAGACATCTACCTCTGAACTCCTCACATGCTCTGTGAGGTTGGGGCTGCTATAATGGCAGAGGTTTCGCTACATCTGTCTCATAAATAGAGAGAAAAGGAAGAGCTAAGGCTGACAGGGTGTCTCCTGTCAGCTCCACAAAAAGGCATGGAGATTGGCCTCAAAGGATGTTCTCTGCTGCCCTTCACAGGTGACAACGGCTGGGCAAGCAGCAAAGCACCTGGAGGAGGGAGTACAAGCCAATGTATGGCTTATGCAGCAAAGAGGTTCACCTGGTGAACAGACAGATGGAAATCAGGTGCAATGGGGGCTGGGCTGCAGGAAAGGTGGGGAGGAGGTCAAGTGAAGAGCTGTGCCTGTAACTTTGTGAAAGATTTCTCAAATGTAGGCACGGGCTTGATTTTCTGACAGGCAGCTCTGGCTTTAAGCATGCCTTCATGCTGCCCAGATTGAGAGGGACAGTTTGATAAAGCTACCCAAACATGAAAGGCTGCGCTCAAAATGCTTCGAATCCTCCTTTTGCGGGAAAGGACAGAGGAAAGTGACCTAACTGAAGAAGCATCTGACTTGTGCAGTATCCCAAAGCCATGTCTCATAACACAAACATGAGGATGAAGGAAGACCCTCAAAAATATTACAGTGAAGCAGAATGAATGAGAAAAATCTACAGCCATTTTGCTGAGGGACTCAGTCTCAGTGTTCTTTGGACTTAAATCACCTTCTTAGCGACAGCCCCACCTGATGGGGTGATGTGAAGTGACCTGTACAGGGTCAAGGAAGGAAAGTGGAATTAGAGAAAACTGTCTGCCTCCCTGTCCTTGATCTTTACACAAGCAGGCTGGTGACAGCAGATTTGTTTCTCTGTGCGGTATCAGCACAAAATTTCCAGTGATTTTTCTTCCCTTGACCAGTTTGAGCCACCCTGAAGCAGAATGTGTGTGCATGTCTCTGTCTTGAGCTGCTCGGGGCTGTTGCTGGTCCTTCAAGGCAACCATCTGCCTCCAGTTCTGTTCATCTTGACATCTTCATTGCAAGGAAACCAGCTGTGAGGAGGGGCCAGTGCCAGCCAGGCCCAGGATGCCAGCCTGGCAGCAAACAGCCCCAGCTGGTGCTGTGCAGGCTGCTCAGAGCTGTGGCCGGCAGGAGCCAGCCTCCCCAGCCCCGCAGCTGGTAGCTGTGAATGGGAGCGTAGGGGGGCCGGGGAGGAATCAAAGGGAAACGTCCTACTGATTGATGGCCCTCATTTGCACATGAAACTGGGACCTCTCAGCCCTGCAGGCCCTGCACGTGTGTCTCAGCTGCTGTCACCTGGGCTGGGAGAGGAGGAGGTAACCAAGGAGGGAAAAACTCGCTTCCAGCATTGAACACCTTAACTGTTTCCATCGAAGTGTCCTAGGTCTGAATCTTGCTTGACTTTACAGTTCCCAGAGGCTGGTTGCTTATTTTTTCTTCTTGTTGTGGTGGGTTTTTTTTATTGCAGGTGAGACAGAGACCCCAGGATTATGGCAACTTCTTCCACCTTCTTCTTTCCTTTCCTTTTCCTGTGTGTGCTGGTTCTTTCCGACATCAGTCTTGCGGTCTCCCTGGACCACACCACAAAACTCAAAAACGTCCCAGAGAACAACAACCATCTTCAAAACCAAGAGATGTGGCTGCAGCAGCCCAGAAGTGGGTACCACCACAAGCATGGATTGGCCAAGAAGGAGAGGGTCCATTCCATGCCTTCCAGAGGACGGCCGGTGGGGGAAGAGGCCCTTAGAGTGGGTAGCGGAGCTCCTGCTGTGGAAGACCTGGCAGCAGAGGGACAGCCAGCAGCCTTGAAACAGAATAAGGATGTGTTCCTGGGTTTTGAGGTCCCATATCCTGAGAGGGAGAACCAGTCCCCTGGGTCTGAGAGAGGAAAGAAGCAGAACCGAGAGCATCGGCGACACAGCCGCAGGGACAGGCTGAAACACCACAGAGGTATTTTGAGCTCCAAGGGAAGCTGAAGCTGTTTGGGTCCCTTGAAATGAGTGTCACTTGCTTGAGGGCAAAAAGATGTGGCTGTCCTTGAGCCACACGGGTGTGTGGAGGGTGTGGGATGTGTGCCTGCTCTGGGGAGAAATCTGCCAAACAAAAGAAGCACAAGAAAAAAGGGGAACTCCAGGACCAGAGGTTTTTACTGCTGGCTGCAATTTTGTGCACATGACCTGGTTTGGTTTACAGGGGGAGCTCTGAAAGTTTTTAGGACTTGAGGGGTTGCTTTGGGGTGGCCTGCTTTGGGTTTCTTGCCTTTTTTTTAGCAAATGGTTCAACTTATGAACAAACATGTGCGAACTATGCTCAATCTCCCCACTGATTTTGAAACACGACCAGAACTAGAATAATGCAAAACCCCTACTGCACCTGAAGATCAGTTTCTTCTCATCAGAGCTTGTATTCTTCTATATTTATGTTGAACTCCAAAAAAATATAAATTTTGCGTATGTGAAATTGCTCTAATTACTTTAAAATGTTGATTGTTTTTGACTGGGACTGCTTTCCTCTGCAGGTCAAGTTGTGAGTGTGTGTTTCTCTGTGACATGGTCTGTTCAGTGTAGTATATCTTTAGTTCTATTAAAGCCAGACAATTCATATCAGTCTGCACTATTTGACAAGCTGGGCATCAGTATCCCTGAGTTCCAGCTCCTTCCAGCATCAGTAAGGAGAGCTCTGTTGTTTTCTCAGGGGACTGACTAAACAATTCACATTAAGCAATACAGAAGAAGATGCAGCCAGGCTGGTTTGAAGTAATATTTGCAGACTACAAAACAGGCCTTGTTTCTGGTTTAATATAAGGTCTATATTTAAATTAATACTTAGGGAAAGCTAGGATCAGGCTGTGAAGATAGTCTTATTTCAATTTAGGTAAGTCCTGACTTGACTAAATTGAAATAACCCACTATTAAAATCAAACGGGTATTTGCAGCAGCTTAATCCCTTGCCTTAAAAATGGTTAAACAGGTACATTTTGTACTCTTGAGACCAGAAGAAGAAATCTTTTGCTGCTCAGGCAAGAGATAGGCATATCTTCAAGAAGATTTGATTCTGTATGACTTAGATGTGTAAAAACCAGGATGTATATACTCTGTACCTGATCTATCACTTCAATAGCGCAGGACTTTGTTTTACTCTGGTCTAAACAGCAGCTCAGGGTGGTAGAACACTGGCCAGTGGCTGGAAGGAAACCTGAGCTCCTTTGACTCTATGTCACACAGAGAAAAAGAATGCAAAAGCTAACGCTACTGTTCTTGTTCCCTCTGCAGGGAAGACTCCTGATGCTGGACCAAGCTCCCTGTACAAGAGACCTGAAAGCTTTGAAGAGCAGTTTCAAAAACTCCAGGCAGAGGAAGCTACAAGTCTGGCTCCCACCATGCTTCTCTTCACTGCACTGGAACTAGCTGTTTCTACAGAAGAGCCTCCTGTTTTTCCAGCCACATCACCACTGTCACAGGTAAAGAAATAGCTAGTAACTGCACTGAACCTCTGATGAAGACAGAAATCTCCTGCAGCTAAGGTTTGCTTTCCTCTTTTTCAGTTAGAGGCAAGTGCTTACTTAACACCAACACTGTTCCTCAAAAGCAGCTCTCTCTTGGAGACATTTAAACACCTCTTCCTTATAAGCAGTTCCTTTAGTTGCTTCTCTTCCATGCCCTACCTTTCCCTTAGCTGCCCGTCTTCATTCAAGGACCAGAGAGACAGTAGGAGCACTTGGCTGGAGAGGCAGCATTTCCTGATGCTCCTTGCTTGCCTTTCGTCCTCCTATAGAAGCAGTGGAAACTTTCCTCTTGGCTTCAGCCAAAGGGAAATCTCTTCCCTTTTGAGAATGAGATGTGAAGAATTCCTAGTGGACAAGATGGGAGGGGAGTGGGGAAATCCTAAAATTCTTTTAAGGTCTGAAAGCACTAGGGAAATTAGCAAAGACTTCAGTGTTACTACAGAGATGTAATCTGTTGTCTCTTTGACTTCTTGTGGTTTGCAGGCCCGTCTCAGGCAAGATGGGGATGTGATGCCCACCCTAGATATGGCACTCTTTGACTGGACAGATTATGAGGATCTCAAACCAGAAATGTGGCCATCTGCTAAAAAGAAAGGTGCTAAATCTCCCTATCCTCTTTCTCAAAAGTCATTCCATAAGACTTGTCCCGTGGTTAGTGTTCACAGAAGTGCTGAAGGATGTGAGATCATAGTGGTGGGGCAAGAGAGAAAAAGCATAATGCTGATTGTGCTTTGTGCTCAGTTTCAGAATGTCTCCCTCCTCTCCTGAAGCTTCAGGGAAATAAATAGCAAGGGGAGCTCCCTAGCCATTGCTGCTGCACATTAATGCTTACATAGTTTGAGGGCAAAGGAGAAAAATTATAGAAGGAGGGTTGAGAGACAGGGAGGAGATTAGACTATGAAGGTTTAGAGTTCAAACTCTTGAAGTTTGAGGCTCTTTTTACTGTGGAACAATATAGTCTCCAAAATAAAAACACCAGCATGAAATTTTGTATCGGCATCTGCTTTTTTTTTTTTGTAGAAAAACGCCGCAGTAAGAGCCCCAGCAGTGGTAATGAAACAGTGGCAGCTGAAGGAGAGCCATGTGATCATCACCTTGACTGCCTCCCAGGTCAGGATCTGCTTGATAGTGTCATTTCTCCAAAGATGAGATTGATTGAAATCCAGCCCAGGTTGTAACACAAGTATCCTGATTTATAATAGTGATAGGAAGTGGTATGCAGAGGGAATAGCAGAGGCTCCCTAGGCATGCTGTGGGAACAGATGATGCCTGTGCCATGGAGCTGATGTGGGTGGTGTCAGGAGCCCTGCAAGGGAAGGGCATAAATGATCTGTGCTGAACCCTGTTCCCCTGCTGCAGGCTCTTGCTGCGACTTGCGTGAACACCTCTGCAAACCACACAACCGAGGCCTTAACAACAAATGTTATGATGACTGTATGTGCACTGAAGGTGAGTTCAGCTCTTTGCTCTCCCTCTTCCAGCTGGCTTTGTAGTTGGCTGCATTGACTTGGAATAGCGGTTTGCATGTGAAAATAGGAGCCAAGCTCTGCTGCTCTTAGCTTTTCCCTGCCACTGCCTCACCGTGTGACCATAGAGTCATCTAGGATATCTTGTGTTCCCTCTTGAAAACAAAAATCTTGATATCTACAAACTTAACAGAAGAAGCTACGATATATTAACACTTCAATGGTGCTTTCAAGTAAAACAGGTTGTGAAAACAGATTGCTGTCCTTGTTTTACGTGACCTTATGCACAATATTTCAACTGAACCTGTTGCAATTCAGTCAGTGTGGGCAGGACGCAGACTTCTGTTTCTTGAAACTATTTCTGAAGAATTCACAGCAGCCCTTAATAGACAGTTGTGTCATGAAGATGCTGAAAGGCACTCTTCTAGTCTAAACACGTTCAGGCATTGAGTCTTGTCTCCTGGAACAAAACTCTGGTTCCCAAATAAGCGACCTGTGTTAGGTACCTCGTGACCAGGTCATTCACTTACTTTTTAGCCAGTTAAACTGACTGATTTGCTGGAGTTCCAATGTTAAATGACAGTCTTCACCTTCTGTGTGTGGTGTAACACTCCTCATCAGAGATATGTTCTGATAGATTAGCCTGGAAAATTGTTTCTGCAAGCCTAATGAGGGCAGCCCCCGGCCCTGCTTTATACTTAAGCTAGTTATAAGCTGATGCCAAATGTGCATCCTCTGTAGCATTAAAAAGATCCCCAGAGATGTAGGGTCCAGATAAGATAGACAAGATGCTTAGATAAGAGCAGAGCTCTGATCTTGTGTGCTCTCCTTCTGGGAGGCCAGACTGCCCTGGGGGAGTTGGTAATGAGGGACAGAAACCCAACTTCAAGGTAGCCAGTCACACTATTGTCCAGGGACATGCACTCCAAAAGGCTGCTCAGTGACCTGTGACATCGGCTGGGTCTTGTGTGAATGAATACTCTAGGACAGTTTATGGGCTGTCTCATTATAAAAGACGTACATCCTCAGCCTCCCCGACTCTGGGGATGCTCGCACTGTTGCTGTCTGCTGCCTGTTCTGGAAGTAAAAAGAGTTGCAGTTTCTAGGATGATCAAATCTGCCTCTGCCAACCCCAATAACCAGATCCTGGGCTACTGAAAATCAAGGCTTTCTTCAGAATTATTTACACATAGGTTGTACCCAGTCTGGGCCAACTAGCTACACATTCTGGTAGGCACCAAAAGATATATCTATCAGTGCCAGCGACCAATAATTTACCCTGACCAGAGGCTCCCATTGCCTGCCACTGCCATGGGAGAATAGGTACTCATGTTTTTTTCAAATAAAATGCCTTTCTTCCCCCCTTAGTATTCATCAATGCTATATCTGGTAGCTTCCTTCAGAGCATGCACTTTGAGCATCCAAAACAGAGAAACTGAAGGAGACCAGCAGTGAGCTTTGGATCACACCTCCCAGTAATAATGCTTCAAAGTCTCTTTCCCCCTCTCCTGAAGCTTCAGGGAAATAAATAGCGAGGGGAGCTCCCTTGCCATTGCTGCAGCACATTAAGTCTATAGTAATTTCCCAATGGACAGATCATTTAGACAGTAATGGGGAGTAATAGGGAGAAACCAAGCAGGGCTTCCATAAAATCACTGGAAACAATCATGATAATTCATTGGTTTTTCCAGAAGCCACTGGAACCTTCTGCCTGTGAGCCAGTGAATCCCAAACCAAAACAGAAGGCCAAACAGAACAGCAGGGCCCAGAAAGCAATATGTAAGGCATTGCTCTGCTACCTCATTTGACACAGCCCAGGCTTCCCAGCCCTAGGACTGTCCCCACTGCAGCAGGCTCTGCTGTGAACTGAGGCTGAGTGAATTGTTTGATGTTACTGCTGTAGTGAGCCCTGGTCCCTCCTGCTCACTTCTGCCTGTCTTTTCCACAGGACTACGCTGTTATGCCAAATTCCACCGGAACCGAAGAGTGACCCGGAGGAAAGGGCGCTGCGTGGAGCCTGAATCGGTCAACGGGGAGCAGGGATCATTCATTAATGTTTAGGAGGGTAGGGCTCCTTCCCAGATGATCAGGAGCTGGGGCCAAACTGTTTATACCCAGCAACGGGAATTAGAGGAAGAAGTGGAGCAAATGACTGAAGCTGCAGGCTTGAACGTGCCAGTTTCCAACAAGACTGAAGCTCATGTTAATTTTAAATAGAGTGGTGTTAGTCTTTTCCATACCAGATTGCATTCCCCCTCCTTTCCCTCAGTGCATTCCTCCCATTGAGCTGGGTCCCACTCTCATCATTAGTACGAGATGGTGATGACTACGGTTCTGATGGCCTGGCAGAAGAAGGCTCTGCAGTTTCATCTCCTCCTCTGAACAGAGGCAAGGTATGAAAGATCCCTCAGGCCAAAGGGGAATGTGAGCTGAAACTTTACCCCTTAACTATTGCTGGAGAAAAAAGGTAGAACCTCCTTAAAGATCGGAGGATAGGAAGCTTGTAGCCTCCATGTGAAGTCCAAGATGGAAAATGGATAAACAAGCAGCTGGCTACTTAGGTGAAAGAGGACCCTCTGACAGAGCTCTTGCTCTCTCTATTGTTCATTGCTACAGACAGCTATTCCCTAGCTGTTACACACTACCTGTGTCCTCTTTGGGACCATCCTGTCCCACTCCTTCCCTCCCTTTCCCTCCCTGAGAACCACTTGGTTTCTGCAAGGATATGGCAAGACATCCCAGCCTGCAGCTCTCACTCATTTAGTTAATCTGCCAAGTCTGTTATTTTTAATGATTATTTTTAGGAGCTTTCTGGGGAAGTGATAGTTTTCCTAGTAAGCCAAAAATAAAGTTTTTGGTAACAGGAGATAGGGACAAGCTGTTCCGTTGTAGTAAATCCTGTGACGTTGCATGTGTGTTTCCATGATATGTAAATAAAGGTATGATAGATATTCTTTGTGCAACTCTTCTGCTTCTTTGGCTGCACCTAAGGATATGGCAGGAGGCAGAAAGGTCAACAGGTAGCACTGATGACTTCAAGTAATCACACAGAGCAATTGTGCCACTTGGTAGAAAAATTTCTCCACCCAAACTGGGAACCCAAGCTTCCCTGTATCCTCACTCAAATTGCAGCTAACAGTAATTTCTCCCTGGTATATCCATCCAGATGTTTAAAACTTCATTATTTTACTACTCAGTTACTGACTTCAGTGTTACCAGAGCATCACAGGCTACCTATGCTAAACAGTAGTTGTTGCTAAAGATGTTCTATTCTACTAATACCCCAATACCCTGGCTTTTAGTGGGAAACGGCTCTGAAGCCTTTTATATTCAACAACATGGAGATGTACAGTGCTTTGTGTAGGAATAGAAATATTAATCCTGGTGCCGTGGTCAGAATCCTCTTTACACTGCTTCCCTGAACCCCACTGTATTCCATTTAGGTAGGCAAATTTCTATTTTGCATTCATGTTTCTGTTGTGTCACTCTGCATTGTGTATTCATTCAAATGCTCCCAGCATAATAGTTTATGCCTCTAATATGATGAGTGCCCAGTCATGACTACAGAGATATGCTGTGAATACAATATTAGTTCTGCATACACTTGCACTGCAAGGACATACATTAAAGGAGGAATTTGTAAAGGAGCATTTAGGCAAACCTACCACTTGGTTAGATACAGCTATTTAGATTTCTGCTTATGGCGTTGCAGCCTTAGCCCAAAAGGCAGAACTAAAGAAAGAGGTTTGGCTCCAGCTCTATGCCACAGCAGCAAGGATGCAATTTGTTAATCCAGGGAGAGAAATGCAGCCCCTCCCTCAGCCCAAATGCAGAATAGTGGGTGGTGCTGCCAGTGCTATTGTCAGTGGAAGCATAAAGGCAAAAATGCCTTAATTGATCTGTCAATTACAGAGCTCTCAAACCCTGGTCTGTGTGACACAGATGAGAACCACATGAGCAGCTATTATCAAAGCCAGGTTTTGATATCACACTGCTTTCCAATATAGGAGCCAAGATCTGTGTTAGAATAGTGCATTTGAAAGAAAGCAGGAAATTTTACAGGGGTCTTTATCCTCGGTGATACAGGTATTCATTGCCCCATACACTACATGCAGAATCATTGCAGGAGCCTGGGCAGTGTTATGGGCAAGACTGTGTTGCAAATCATTTGAAATAGAAGCACACTTGAATTTTAAGCCAGAGCTTTTAGACTCCAAAAGGAGACTTGCTGTTTCAGCTCTTGCTTTTTCAGCTTTTGGTCTGCTATTAACTATAATTGGTGGGATTAGTTAAGTGTCTAAGGACAGTGAAATCTGAGTTAATTGTTACAAATCAAGTCACAGGATTATTGAATTGATTGCTCACACTGGAGTTTCAGAAGGAGAGCCCGTGACTGAGACTCATTCTTTCTGAATCAAACTGTGATGTTAGGTGAAGCAGAAAGGGTGAACAGTGGGCACAGCACATGCTGCACAGCCACAGCAGTGTGAAAAGCAACAGGCAATCCAATTTATCTATTGGCCAGATCAACTACTGACTTTGCAATTGCAGTGCAAAGGAAAGCTGTTAAGTAAATAACACGCCAAGGTGTAGAATGCAAAACTAGCCTGTGATATAAAACCCCAGGGGAACATTTGTACAACAAGTTCAACCCATTTCTGACAGTAGCAAAGCTTTTTTAGTGCCTCTCAAGGGCATGAAAGCAGCTGCAGAGCAACAGTGTCACTAGGTCACATATAGCAACTTTCCCCTTCCTTCCCAGTATCTCCCAGTCTCAATGTAGTCAGTGGCAGTTCTGCCTTTGGAGGCATTAGGTCTGAACAAGAGAGAGGGAAACAAATGTCAAGCAAGTCTTGAATTATATGTTCTTCTCAACTGATTGTTTCAGAAACTCAAATTAAGGATTCACACAAGCTCAGCTTCATCTCTACTGCCTCCAGAGATCTTCAGCCTGGGCTTGTGCAAGATTTTCTATTGTCTTGAAAGGACTTTGGATCAGGCCCAAGCCAACCATAGCAGGGCTCTGTGGAATCATTTTTGAAGTTAATTGCAGGGCATGCACGCAAAAAAGGTGAGTGACGGAGTCCCACCCAAACTCCTGCTCTACAGCTACTGCTGTCAGCAGCCTCACAATGAGTCCAAGGGGTATGCATCATTTTAAACCACTTCTCCAAGGGTGAGAATCATTAGACATGGAAAAGAGAGAACAGCATGCTGATTTGACATAATCATCTCAGCAGCTGCCTGCTCTGAGAATGCTGTTGAATCTTGGGACTGTTGCTGGCAGTTGCCAAAATGACGACTGCAAGGGAGACAAGGAGTGGAAGCACAAATTAAAACACTTGGGAATCATTCTGTCTCAGGTCTGTAATAGTCTGCATTCTTTTTAGCTTGGGGGTGTTTTATTGAAACCCTCTCTCCTCCCTTCCCCTCCCCCTCCAGCAATTACCCTGTTGTCAACCCACAGTGTGTGAAAGTGCTTCAATTCCAAACCCATGTTATACCAAATTGTTCAAGTCCATGCCAGTCGCTCTCTGCTACATAAAGCCTGGAAAAAGCATTGCTTTCTCATTTTTTTACCAGAAAAAATAAGCACTATTGTTTTCTTGGAATGTTCTGAGTGATCATACGTACCAAATACACCCATTTCTGGTATGTCAGTTTATTTTCTAGAACGCCAGTGATTCTTGAAGAGTAGCACCTCAATTATATCTCGTAGCTCTAGCTAGATTTTCCAACAACAGAGAGGAACAGTTCTTTCTTGCTGAGACTGAAAAGGACTTTCAAGTGTGCTTGTCAAGATATCACAATAGTGCCACCCTCTCCTCTCCCTGGCTCATCTTGCCATAGACTGTTTTGCAGTGAAGTTGCTCTCCAATCTAAATATGTTTCTGCTTGCCGATTTCCCACTGGGATTTTAAAGGGAATTGTAAAGCCAGGACAGGTTCTCTATGCTCTTCCTCACTGTTTATTCAGAAAGGCTTTGATAATATATGTATTTGTGCCAAGCTGATGCCTTCATTGCTCTCAGCTCCACAGCCAGAGGCACTTCAAGACACCAGGGTCAGCTGTACTCCTTAGGTACCTTCAGACTAGACCCCAACTGAGGGATGAGAAGGGCGGAACTATGAGGGGTGACCTTGTCTCCATCCCCAGGAGCCAGATAAGGAGAGCAGAACAATTGTATTAACTCCTCTGCTTCCTGAGAGAATTGCTATCACCTTACCCACCCAAGGGTACAGAGTCCTGAAAACACAAAGAAAAGCATTTCTGCCTTATTAGTCTCACTTCTGTGCTGAGAGAAAGGGAGGAAGCTGTGTATTAGGTTTTGACTCAGCCTGCACAAGATGTACCACCAATGTATTTGACATAAAGCAGCCTATTGCTGGATATCAGTTGCAGTGAGTTGAACTCACCTGGACCAGGCTTCTTGTCAGGAAAATCTCCATACCCTGTTTCTAGTCTCCTGGGTCATCTTCCTCTCCCTGCAGGTCTTCTTTAACTTGCTGCTTATCTTTCTCACCATGTTTATCTTGCTTTGAGTTATCAAGCCTAGGGAAGGGAACAGAGACAGCAGGTTACACAGAGAGGCAATTTACAAGGTACAAGCAAAGCAAAGCTGAGATAAAAAACCAACCAACCCCCAGATCAGATAGGTGTGAGAGACGTGCAAATGCATAATGTCTATCATAGCTCTCATTGTTTTCATATCCATGAGATCATTAAGACCTTTCTAGGTCCCTTGAGTCCATGACATGCAAGCCCAGGATATAATAAGTAGGGCTGAATTAATTGCATGATACATTGATGAAGGAAATGAAATAAAGTGCTTTTATTGTGCAAGGGGAAACGAATGCTTTGCATTAAACAGCAGGTACATCAATCCAAATTATGGCTCATACTGCATAAATGATAATTAGACTCTGTCTCACTCTGAGTGAGAAAGCTGAAAACAGCAAAGACGCCCACATACTGCTGCATCTACACAGTGCTTATACTTAAACTGGGACAGAAGAATTTGTCTTTATAACAAACAGTTCTCCTTTGATAGATACCTATCCTGGTGGGAGGGCACCCCTATTGCACTTGACACCCAAACACTGAGCCACTAGTACAGCTATTCAAACTCTCTCTTTACCTTCCTACCCACGCCTCAGGTGTCACATCTTTTTGTCAGTTAAGGTAAATCCAGTCCTTGACATCACTGGGACCACTAGCATTGACCCCATTTGATGCCACTACTTCTGTGAATCGAGGCAAGGTTTCCCTGCAAGATACAAAAATGGAAATTAAGTCACAGCTGATGTGGGATGTGGCTATAGTGAGTTATATTTCAATCTTTCATCTGGTGAAGTGGTACATTCTGAGATGAGATTCCTGGGGGGACTTTTGCAGCCTTTTTTTATTTTATTTTACTGCTGTTGTGAGCTATGCAGCCAGTCAGTTTTGTTCTGCTGCTTTATCTGGTTAACATTTTCTAGGTTGTTTCATCTTGGCATTTAAAATTTTGCCTTGAGAGATCTTCAGGTGTGCTGCATATTACCAGTCGATAGCACTCAGGGTGCAATGAAGGACAGGATAGATAAGGCTACATTTGTGGCTTGTTTAGAATGTTTGGGTGCACGTTCAGCACTTCACAATTCTCATGCATAACCTTGCACTGCACTGCTTGAACTGGAAGTAAAGTTGAAGAATGACTCATACATTTTCACAATCAGCTTCTGTAATGAACTTCTGACTCCTTGCTTATTCCATAGAGTCCCTATCTTTTCTGTAAGAATAAATGATGACAAGAAAGCAAATGACCCAATAACACACTGTAGTCTTACACTGTGGACAGGTAAAGTATACACTGGGCAAGGAAGAGAGGGTTTGAGAGGGGTCTTCCTGAATTCTTGGTTCTGTTAGTTCATTTGCCATACTCAGGGAGAAAACTGCTATTGTGAACTGGACAGGAAAGGGTAAGTTACAGTGGAACTGTGTGGGGTTGCGTTGGTCATTCATCAACTTCCCCAGCTTTAAAAATCTTGTTTTCTGAATGAGATTTGACAAACTTGTGATTTCTACCAGGCGTTTAGGCAGAGTTCTGCCTAGTTCCAGGGAAAAATCTCGGGCCAAAGGAAGCAATCATGTACCTGCCAGCCATTCCAGCTCCACAGCTGGAGACTGATGTTCAGCCTCAAAGACTGACCTGAACTCGATACAGTTATGCGAAACAGCCAAACACAGCCAGTGCTTTGTGATTGCTTTTATATTTGGGTTTATCAAGAGTCACTTTGCGATTCCTCACCTTTTTGCCACGAAAGGTTTCTCCGCCTCCAGAAAGCTGCTAAGTCTCAGATTCTTCACAAGGGGAGGAGGAGGAGCAGGCGCTGATCTCTTCTCTCTGGACAGAGGGAATGGAAGGAGGATGTGCCAGGGGAGGGTTAGGTTGGATAAGAGAAAAAGAGGCTGGGGGGCAGACTTTACCACTGTCTACAGCTCCCTGAAAGGAGGTTGTGGTGAGGTGGGTGCTGGTCCTTTGGTTCTTCCAAGGAACAAGTGACAAGATGAGAGGAAATAGCCTCAAGTTGCACCAGGGGAGGTTTAGGAAACATTTCTCTACTGTAAGAGTGGTGAAGCACTGGAACAGCTGCCCAGGGAGGTGGTGGAGTCTCCTGGTGTTTAAACGACGGGTAGATGAGGTGCTCAGGGTTTAGTAGTGGGCAGGTACGGCGGGACTCGATGATCTCAAAAGTCTTTTTCAACCAAGCAGTTCTATGATTCTATATTAGGAAAAGGTTCTCCCTGCAGAGGGTGGTGGAGCACTGGCACAGCACCCCAGAAAAGATGTCTCCAAACCTATGGCCAACGCCCTCAGACACAGTGCGAGCTTCGGGGCTGCCCTGCGCACGGACAGGGGCTGCACGCGGCCAACCCTGCGGCTCCGTGCCCCGGCGGGGCGGTGTCCCGGCTCCTCCCGCCTCCCCGGGCCCGGCCCAGCCCCACGTGAGGCAGCGGCTGCCGCCATGGAGCTGCCCGCAGTCAGCCTGAAGGTAGGGGCGGCGGGGCCGAGCCCTGCCCGCGCGGGAACGGCGGCCGAGGGGCGGGAGGGGGAGCTCCGCGGGGCCGGGGAGCGGGCCCTGCCCTCGGCCGGGCTGCACTGCCTCTCGTGCCCTGCCCTCTGCTCTCTTCTCCTCTCGTGCCCTGACCACTCCTGCCCTGCCGTTTGTTCTCGTGCCCTCTCCTCCCAACCCAGCTCTCCTTTCTTGGAAGCTTCCAAGAAATAAAGACTGGTGTTTGCTCAGAAGGCTGGAGCACCTTCCATCCAGGGACAGGCTGAGAGAGTTGGGGTTGTACAGCCTGGAGAAGAGAAGGCTCTGGAGAGACCTCAGAGCAGCCTCCCAGTACTGAAAGGGGCTCCAGGAAAGCTGGAGAGGAGCTCTTGATCAGGGAATGCAGGAACAGGGTGAAGCAGAGTGGTTTTAAGCTGAAAGAGGGGAGATTGAAGTGAAATCTTAGGGAGAAATATTTTCTTATGAGGGTGGGGAGGCCCTGGCCCAGGTTTCCCAGAGCAGTGGTGGCTGCCCCATCCCTGGAGGTGTTCAAGGCCAAGTTGGATAAGGCTTTGAGCCCCCTGATTCAGTGGGAGTTGTCTCTGCCTATGCCAGGTGGGCTGGAACTGGATGGGCTTTAAGGTCCCTTCCAACCCAAACCATTCTGTAATTCTGTTTTTCTAAACCTTTCTCATCATATGGGCAAACATTGCAAAAGGTCTGGATCTTTCGGACCAGCAGGCAGCAACTCTGAGGTTCTCTGTTATCAGCTGTGGCTGGAATGGTTGAGGATTGGGCTGGGACAACAGCTGGTTATTAACTGGTGTCTGTGGAGGTCTCCAGCTCAGCTGACCAGAGCTAATCTGGGATAAACACCACATGAGATCCTAAGGAGACAAAGTTTTGGCTCGTCAGCCAAAATAGCTTAGAAAAGTGATCCCTTACATTGGGGTTAGCATCTGGTAGGTAATTGAAATTGTGTCTCTCTGTTGAATGGGCTTCAGTTGGGGAAATGTGCAAATTTCAGTGACTGTGATAACCTAATAAGTGGGAAATAAAGCACTTACCACAGTTATGTTAAGCTTTTCAGTTTGGGAAGAAGCACATCCTTGCAGAGAAGCTGGAGGATGCTAAAATCACTGTTTTGCTTTTGATGTTGATATTTGATATTGAAGCCTTCCCTGACACCAAACAAGTGAAATTTTCCTCTAGTTTGTTTTTTTTCTTCTGTATTTTCAGAGTCTTGAGATTTCTGTGTTCGTGCACCTTTTTCCAGCTTCACTGCTTTGTGTGTCTTGTTTGGTATGGCAAGTTTTAGGTCCTGGCTTTGTTTAAAACTCTGCCCAGAGAATTAAAGCATCACAGACCCCATCAGGCTTTCTTTGCTATTGATTGGTAAAGCTGTGAGCAGTGGCCTTGGAGCAGGCTGCCTGCAGGTTGGGTGGGAGAACGGTGTTATCTCAGCTGCTGTTGTGAGTTGAGCTTTGCATAGGAGGTCTTTCACATGGCTATGCTAAATAAAAGCTTGGCATTCATATAATGAGGTTTCCCCCTCTTCGTAGCTCACCAAGAAAAGCAGCTTCCCTTGTTAGAGGCAAGAAAGCAAATGGAATTTTCAAGGCTTGGCATGTGGATTATATTACATCCTGGAAAATAACTTCTACTTCACTCTGAGGAGTTTGGACTGTTGTGTGATTCCCAAGGCACTAGGAAGATTAAAAGATCTTGCCTTCTGCTTTGTTTTTTAACTTGGTTTGATTTTTTTTCCTCCTATGCTAAAACAACATTGAAAAATAAGGACATTTAATTAAAAAGTTTGCCAACGTGAAATACGTGTTCTGTAATGGAGGTGGAGATAGCGGAGCAGAAAACCACAGGCTTTTGAATGAATGACTCACCATGACAACACAACTATAACGTTGCCTTTCTTCTCTGGTTTCAGATAAGGATTCCCAAATCATTTACTAGATAAGAGTGAGCTTGTCCTGAGCAAAATATTTTCAGCCTTAAGAAATTCCTTCTTGTCAAGTCTGCCAGTGCTGCTCTGGGGATGAAGAGCTGGAAATATGGAGTTAATAATTGCACCTGCATCTTTGTACTGTTCATGAATTAGGGCCTGCTTCCCTGACACTTATTGCAAAGGTGGGAAAGATTGTTATTCAGAAAGGGACTGGAAATAACACACACTACTGCTATTCATTGGTGTGATTTGCTTTCAGTTTCTGTGAGATTAAAAAGATGAGCCTTGTGATAGGAGTAGCTCCAAAAAAACTGCATGACTCAGCTATGTTTGTGCCAAAACATAGCAACATCTTAGTCTTGAGGTCTCTCTTTAAGCTGCTTGTAGAGCTATAAAATTAATGTAGCAGGCTTTGCCCTGGAGTGGATGAGGAACTTGCTCATGAAACAACATCTACTGGCTCAGCTGTAACAGTAATGCTGGCAAAGCATGTGGGAAGCAGCATAGCCATATTGTTGCAGTGAACGCTTGGTACCCAGGGTGATTGCAATAACTATGCAGAGCCTCAAAATACAAAGTTTGAGTTTGATGAAGTCTGGACAAAGCCCTACAATTCATGTACCTGGAAACATAGGCTTTGTGCTTGTGGTTTTTAAATGCCAGGTCACAGAATCATAGAAGACGTTTGATGAAAAGAGATCTCTATGTCAGCAGGTCCAACCTCCTGCTCAAAGCGAAGCGAGCTTCAAAGTTAGATCAAATAGCTCGACTTGAAAATCAGCTGACTTTTAAAAATCTCTAAGGATAGAGCCGTGGCAGCCCTGTTGGATAACCTGTTCCACTGCCTAACCACTCTCATTACTGTCACTTTATTATAATAATGAGGAGCAGCCTCACTGGTGGCTCACTCACAGGTGGCCACTCAGACCTATATTTTGGTTGGTATACCCTCAGGTGGATATGTCACTCACAGTGGGTGAGCTCCCTCTCAACAAAAAAAAAAAAAGTGAAATTTAAAAGTTTAGGTGCTACAAAACAGTAATTGCAATTTGGAACCATGTGATTTTTAACTTAGTCAAAATTCAGCCTTGTGCTAAGTTCTCTGCTGAAGGGTGTTTAAAGGAGTGAATTCCTCTTCCAGAGTTTCCTATCTAATGAGACCAAGGCAGACCCAGGCTCTTTTTGTGCTTGGCAATTAGTTCCATCACCTGCTGAGATTTGCAGAGGAGCTAGGAATTCCCATTGCATCTGCCCAATTTCCAATTGGACGCTTTCAGTCCCATGGCCATCCTTCTGCCCAGAAGGGGTGGGGACAAAGGTCCCACCTTTCTGATTTTCTGCTCTCAGCACTGGTTCAAGTCATAGGAGTTATTCAAAAGAAACATATGCCTGTCTTAAGTACAGACTGAAGTCCTTGAACAGATGGAAAAAATGTAAATGCTTCTCCTGTCTCATCAGGAGACTGCCTGCAAATTATCCAATCTCACCCGTTTTTGGGTCCCTCAATCCGTTTTTGGGTCCCTCAGACCATTTTTCGGTTCCTCAGCATATTTTTGGGTTCCTCAGCCCATATTTGGGTTCCTCAGCCCATTTTTCATCTCTTCAGCCCACGTTTCTGTTCTTCAGCCCATTTTTGAATTTCTTAATCCATTTTTAGGTTCCTCAGCCCATTTTTGGGTCCCTCACCCCATTTTTCATTTCCTCAATCCATTTGTAGGTCCCTCAATCCATTTTTGGGTCCCTCAATCCATTTGTAGGTCCCTCAATCCATTTTTGGGTTCCGCAATCCATATTTGGGTTCCCTCAATTCATTTTTGTTTTCCTCAGGCCATTTTTGGGTCCTTCAGTTTATTTTTGGGTCCTTCAGTTTATTTTTGGGTCCCTCAATCCATTTTTGGATCCCTCAATCCATTTTGGGGTTCCTCAGCCCATTTTTGGGTGTTTCAGCCCATTTTTGGGTCCCTCAGTTCCATTTTTGGGGGTTCCTCAGCCCATTTTTGGGGGTTCCTCAGCCCATTTTTGGGTCCCTCAACCCATTTTTGGGTCCCTCAACCCATTTTTGGGTCCCTCAATCCATTTTGGGTCCCTCAGCCCATTTTTGGCTTTTTCAGCCCATTTTTTTGGGTCCCTCAGTTCATTTCTGAGTTCCGCAATCCATTTTTGGGTTCCGCAATCCATTTTTGGGTTCCGCAATCCATTTCTGGGTTCCTCAGGCTATTTTTCGGTCCCTCAATCCATTTTTGGGTTCCTCAGCCCATTTTTGCATTTTTCAGCACATTTTCGGGTTCCTCAATCCATTTTTGGGTTCCGCAATGCCTTTTTGGGTTCCTCAATCCATTTTTGGGTTCCTCAGGCCATTTTTGTGTTTTTCAGATCATTTTTGGGTTCCTCAGCCCATGTTTGGTTTCTTCAATCCATTTTTGGGTTCCTCAATCCATTTTTGCGTTCCTCAGGCCATTATTGGGTTCCTCAGCCTGTTGTTGGTTTCCTCAATCCATTTTTAGTATCCTGAATCCATTTTTGGCACCCTCAATCCATTTTTGGGTTTCTTAATCCATTTTTGGGTTTCTTAATCCATTTTTGGGTTTCTTAATCCATTTTTGGGTTTCTTAATCCAGTTTTGGGTTTCTTAATCCAGTTTTGGGTTCTACAATCCATTTTTGGGTCCCTCAGCCCATTTTTGGGTCCCTCAGTTTATTTTTGGGTCCCTCAGTTTATTTTTGGGTCCCTCAGTTTATTATTGGGTCCCTCAGCCCATTTTTGGTTTCCTCAATCCATTTTTGTGTTCCTCAGCCCATTTTTGATTCACTCAATCCATTTTTGGGTTCCTCAATCCATTTTTGGGGTCCTCAGCCCATTTTTGGTTTTTTCCGCCCATTTTTGGGGTCCTCAATCCGCTTTTGTGTTCCTCAGACCATTTTTGGGTCCCTCAGTCCATTCTTGTGACTGCAGCTTTAAAGAATGCTTTTCATTAACACTACATTTTCCATGTTAAAACATACCAAGACCACTAGCTTATTCCAGTGCCCTGAAGAACTGTCGGGTAAATTGGACTAATAACCCGGAAGGGAATGCCTTGCTTTTATTTCAGCAGTCCTTCCTACTACCAGCCCTACTTTACCTGATTTTATGCTGATGGCTAACCATGCTTCATAATTTAATAACTGCAATATTGATCTAGACAGCTTTATTAAAAAAAGAGCCACCCTGCCTAATTATGTTAACTGGTGAGCCTTGAGGGGTCTTGTGGGTATGTAACATGCAATTAAATACTACCTAATTAAGAATTTCCCTGATGTTGTGATAGTCTCTTGAGTAAATGCTATTTGCACGTCTGCATTCTTATCCAAGAACATCTTCTGTTTTACTGATTAGCAGTTTCTGCCTGATCTCCGTGGTACAGTTTGGGAGAAGGGAAAGCAGGGGGTGGTGATGAAGCATTTTGTAAGCTTTCATGAACAATTAAAAAAAAATCATTAATAAAAATCTGTTTAAGCGGTGTTTGCAGTTGTGGCAAAGCCTTGGCTGCTCGGGGTGGGTGCCCCACAGATGTGGGGTGCTGTAGTGAAGCAAGAGCTCTGTCTTATTGTGAGGCACCTACATTGAGGTATCTTGGCAGAGCAGAGTGAGCCACAGCAGCTGTGTCATTCCTCTTGATTCCCTGGCTGTGCTTCACTCGGGTCACAGATCCATTGGTTATTATCTCTCTTCTCAAACAACTAGTTTTGTATTACGTTAGAGTGTGGATAGGCATTTTAAGTCAGTGAACAGGATGTCAGTAGATCTTACTGTTCTTTTAGTATCTCAGTTCTCCTATCTGCATACAGCTTTCCTGTGTCCACCCAGGAATTCAGACTCATTTCCCAATTTTCTTTTTTCTTTTTTTTTCTGTATGGGAATGTGGGGGTTGCTTCAAAGGGGGTTTGCTGATGGGGTTTTTATACCAAGGTTGTTATAAATGCCAGTCAGAGCCTTTCTCACAGCTAGAAAAAATGGAAGAGTGCCTGTTTTCCATGCATTCTCTGATATATCCAGGCTTCAGCCTTTCTTTTTGAGGCCGCTAATAGAGGCTGTCTTCCATATTCTTTGTTTTCACAAGTGTTTAGAGAGTGAATATGAGTGATCTCCCTTTGTTGATTATGGCCAGCAGGCTCAAAAGCGAGTGAGCGCGTGGTTATAGGTACAGAAAATGACTGAAGTGGTATATTCATGTTCCCATTTGCTGTCTTAATAAACACATAGAGTATGTCTCCTTGGTTACAGAAATGTCAAGTGCTGGTGAAGAAAATCTTTGTGTCACTTTTACAGTAAGATTTGGATTTGTCCCTTTGAGTACAAGGCTTAGGATCATTAAGGACATTTGCACAGTACAGAATCTGTGACAGCATTATCTTATTGCTGCTTAGGGCACTGCTGGCATTTGGGGCCTGGTGGCTCCACTGGGAGTGAAAGGAGCTCTGTGCTATGGCAGGATTGGGTTTTCAGGCTCCTAGAATATGCCTTCAGGTCTGTTAATGTTGTGGTGAGGTCAAACCACCACTCTGAACAGAGTGGAAGGAGGCAAAAGGAAGGTTTACTGAGGTCTGGAGTGAAATTGCTGGGAGCTGCAGGCATGACTTTCCATGGAATTCTTGGTGATGGGGTGCCAGATTGGTCACGTATAAACTGTGAACCAGATTGCCCAGCTCTCTGTACAAACTCTTCTGGAGTTCCAAAATCAATAACCCATTTAGAAAAGACTAAGTGGGCCCTGAATCAAGTTTCGACAGAGATGACAACAATAATGAATGACCACGGCACAGCATCACAGGAAATACCCAGTGACAGAAGTGGAGAAAAATAGCTTTGTGTCTTTACTGTCCCAGTTCCTATGCCAGCTTTCTGAACTGGTTCATGGTCCAGAGCAGTTTTCCACCCGTCCTTCAGAAACAAAATGGTGTCATTTCATGTTGATGCTCCCAGAGTTCTCCCAACTTGCTGACTTGCCTTCCTCTCTGTGTGTTTTTTTTTTCATAGGCCATCATTCTGGTACACTGGCTGCTCACAGTGTGGTGAGTGATTTGGGACTGCCCTGGCCTGGGTGAGAGAGAGTATTCCTTCAGACTGGGAATGGGACATTCCTGGGGAATCGGCCTGTCTGTGTGCAAGAAGATCCAAAATACTTGAGTTTGTATGGGAAAACTGTGCATGCTTGTTGTGAATGTGGACTGGTTTTTTTTCATTCTTGTTTGGCAGGGGATGCATGAATTACATGTTTCCAGCCTCCTATGCCTGGGGGAATTTCAGTGTCCTTGCAGTGGGGATCTGGGCCATTGTGCAGCGAGATTCCCTTGATGCCATCATGATGGTGAGTGTGAGGGTATTTGCCTCCACGTGGCTGCTCAGGGAGAGGGTGGAGAGCAGAGACAGCTTCTTTGAGTCAGTGATGGTTTTCAGCTGTTCCCAGTACAGCAGGGAACAAGTCAAATTCCCTGTTGGAGTTGTTTTTTGTTTTTTTTTTTAAGAAGTCATATAAATCTGTAAGTGCTGTAAACCATGGTGGAAGCATTCACTGTCACTTATTTTGTTTCTCAGAGATGAGGCACGTTTGGTTCTTATTGTTTTACCTGCTGTTGTGACTTGTAATTCCAGGGGAGGACTCAAAAGTGTTTAATCTACTTGAGTTGGAGGGGCTTTATAAAATACATTAAAGAACATTAAAGAGATATTGTGAGAAGATGTCTGACAGATGTGAAGAAAATGCAAAAAATTACAAGATTATTAATTTAGGAATCTCTGATTGGGGCAGTGTCGAACATTAGGAATGTGTGATAGTGTGGTAAAGGTGTAAGTGTGTCTTGCACAAAATATATGCTGTAACTGACTGTTACTCCTGGTGGTTAATCCCCCATTCAGTTCATATTCCAAACTGTCTTTGTTTCTAGTTCCTGACTGGCCTGTTGCTCACAGTCCTCATGGATATCATTCACATCTCTGTCTTCTACCCTCCAAACAAGTATCCCACTGATGTGAAGCGTTTCAGTATCGGCATGGCCATCTTCAGCCTCCTCCTCAAACCTCTCTCCTGCTATTTGGTGTACCGAATGTATCGGGAGCGTGGAGGAGACCATGTCTTTAACATAGGTAGGATGTTTCCTCTGCCTCCTATGGGTTTTAGGGAGGCCACCCTGCACTTTGGACCCTTCAGCCTGAGCTCTGTGTAGCTGAATTCTGCCTTGCTTTCCAGGGAGGGGTGTGCTCGCTCTCACTCTCTTGTTCATGTCAGTTCTTCTGGTGTGTCTTAGGCCTTAAATTTAAACGCTTCCTCTCTTCCCTTGCAGACCTGGAGTCCTCGTCTGACAGCTGTTTTGTCCACAATGGTACTGATACCTCTGCTGTCTCTCTTATTCAGTATAAGTGAGAGGCTTTTCCTCTCTTCCTCCTCCTGCATTTGTGTGTGCTTTTTGGAAGCCTTTGGGTGTCCTTTCCTGTTTGTCAACCCTTTCTTCCCTTTCTAGGGAAAAGTACAGGCTGCATCCCCTCTAGCTGGATTATGCATGAGAGAGAAAGAAGCTGAATTTCTAACTCCATGCTTTTTTGGGGCCTCACATGCCCTAGCTATTGCTTTGGACCTCCATTTCCTCACGTGGAAAATGAGACTGATGTTCACCTTGAGAGACTTTGCCTGGAGGCACTCATTTTTCTCCTGGTTGTACTTGCTAATGACAATGTGGCAGCCTTGCCAGAGATAAGGGGCTGGATATTCTGGGTCCCAGTCAGCTACTTTGCCAAGCATGCCTGGTGCTAGATCACGTTGAGGCAGCTGCCAGGGACTGTTTACTGTGTGGGAGCTTGCCCTGGCAAAGCCAGCAGCCTGGCATAGATATGTTTGCCTTCCTAAGAAGACTGTGCAGGACGAAGGATGGTATAATTGCATTACAGTGTTTGAAAGCTGTCGCTTGTGCTGCTTTCCCTAGAAGATAATGCTTCCTGTGAAAAGAGGTGGATACCTGCAGAGGAGGAGAGGCTGTGGGAGGAAATCATGGCTTGTGGAATGTGGGTGCCTTCTCCATCAGCTGCTTGTGCAAATGCCAGACAGATGTGTCTGAACTGGCTCAGAAGGCCTGTGAGTCACCTGCAGTGCCTTGCTGTGGGTTATGTTTGTGCCAGTTTTTATTAGCTGCTCACTGTGCTTGTGCCGGGGATTGGATATTTGTATCCCATGAAAAGTGTAGGCACCATCAGGGAGTTGTCCCTTCACTTGGGAGTATTCCTTCTTTCCAACCAACACAGGCACAATACTGTCTGAGAGTCTCCTCTCAGGCACAGGTTGGAATTCAGAAACTTTGTAGTTTCATGTCCTCTCCTTAACTGCCTTTCTCACAAATTTTTTCAGTACAAGCTGTGTGCTGTGGTTTTGGAGACAGATTACTTGGCAGCATCCTTGCTGCTTAGAATGGAACTCTGATAAGGTTTGGTGCCCACCTTTGATTCAGATGGCTTTTCAGCCATTGCAAATGCTTGGCCTATAGATAAAGAGCTGTCCATACACGTTCTCGGTCTCTCTTCTTTCCCTACTCATCCCCTGGACAATACAATTATTTTGTATCAGTCTTGCACCACATGCAAATTGTTCGTAGTGCCATTGGGAGCACTGCTGGATTCAGATTTAGTGGTGGTGCTTGAAGCATAGCTGCATTGTTGGGAAGAGTGGTTCATGGATGAATCATGCTCTTAAATCTCTGCTGTCAGCTGGCCACGGTTCCTGCTGCTTCTGGTTTTGTCTGTTCATTTTTCCACTGGATCTCATAAACTTGATCTTGCTGAAATATGCCGTTACAGGAGCCTGTTATGCTGCTATGTAGTGTTGCAGGTCCTGCTTTCCACGCAGCCACATGGCTCCTAAGGGAGCAGCGCTTAAATGTGTCTTGGTTATTTTGCCTTTGTTGGAAGGATAAGTTTTCTTACCTCCTGCCTGTGCAGGTGCTAGGGAGCTGGGAGCAGCTAATGTCTTGTGCTCCTGAGCTGTTGGTTTCTTCTGGGGGCTTCAGTTCTTGTGCTTTTGGGTTTTTTTCCCAAGCTTGTTCTCTTCCCTCTCCATTCAGGTGTCACCCGTGCAGGCCAGGATCGCAGCACCTATGAGTCAATCGATCAGCAGGAAGCCCCTGCCCCGTGGCCTGACTCGAGCAAGACAGCCCAGCAGCCGTACTGAGACCACAGAGTGGACGCTTCCCTCACCCGGTCTGGCCTTCCTCTCTTTCCATGCCCATTCTTGACAGAGCAAGACCTGCTACTGAGCAAACAGAAGAGAACCTGATTTTGTGTTTCTTTGTCTCCCCGAAGGTTAGGCAGATGGGTTCCTGCAGTAAGTCCAGAAGAACTTGGAGATGTTACGTTATGCACTGTGACTCTTTGTAATCCTGTTACTCTTCTTTCCTCCCTCCTCTGTATGTGTGAATGGATGCAGTTTCTTCCAGGTCTTGTATTGTGCATCCTCTCTATTGTTAGTAAGAGAACCACTTGAAATATTCCTGGACAAGCTATCTTTAACAGGCTTATGGACTGCCCTTGAACAATGCAGTTTAGCTTGCTTTTATGCAGATTAATTCCCAAGAAACATCTGGGAGTTTCTGAGGGCTGTTTTTGATGGTGTTAGTTAACTACGATTTATGACCATAACTTCCTGTGCTAGCTGTAGTGGTTTGCATAAAGCTGGAGTTGGTATAAAATGCTGTTACTGGGCCAGGGGGCTTGATTATCTGGTCTTGGGTTTTATTCACTGAAGATTTTATACAAGTTGAATATCCTTCAGGATACTTAAACGGCTGTTAAATGTAGGTTAGAGATAACTCTGTGCCTTGAAATGTCCTTTTGCCTTCAGCTGTCTGTCTTAACAAAACTGGAAATGTTACTTTTCTAAGAAAACTATAAAAATGAACAGTTTTTCTGTGTTAGAAAAAGTTATCCTGGTCACCTGTGTCTCATTTGAAAATGCAGATATTCCTGAGTGTTTTCGACTGTAGCCAGACAGTCTGAGAGAGTTGTTGTTGGGGAGGGTCTACAGGACTTCCATGGATTTTCATCTAAGCTTTACTCAGAGAAGTAAATGGGTAGTTGGTGAAGGTGGGCTGGTAAAATGAGGATTGAGGAAAGGAAGGCATGGCTTTGTTTACACTGCAGGGGTGAGCTCTGTGGGATGTGAAAAACTATAAACTCTTAATCTTACACACAATATTCTGCCCTGCTGTGGCTTTCAAGGTAGATTCCTCAAAAAAAAAAAAAAGGAAGGTGTTCAACAGGATTCTTTTTCAGAAGAAAAATGGCAGAATGAAACTACCAGTGCTAGGAAGCAGGTTCATTTTCAAAGCATATACCTGTTATTCTACAATTGAATTTCTCTTGAGAAGACTTGCTGCTGCATTGGCTCTTCAGTGACCGAGAGTCCTGTTTGCTCTAACCTCTAGAACCATCCCATTTGTATTCTTAAAACCAATCAGTTTTCTCCCAAGTTTGGTCACTTTGACCATAAGCTTCCTCCCCTGTGCTGCATGAGCCCTGCAGTGACCTGTTGTGGCACCTGGATCATCATCACTTAATACCTGGACCAAGTACGTGGTAAATGCCTTAAGAGTGCAATAGTTTGGGTTGCTCTCCCAAGATAAGTGTTGTGCATTCATTTTGCTGGCTGCCGTGCAATAGAGCAAAGGAGTAGGAATCAATCTGCTCATGTGATCAGATGGGGAAGGAAGAAGTGTAGATATGCAGAAGTTTTTTTGGCTTGTGGAGTTGTAGAGCAGGCCTTTGTATTCAGTTATTTGGTTTTTCAGCTTTTCACAACGATACAGTGACAGTGTAGATCCATGAATAAGGCATTTCAGTGCTCAGGCTTTTTCTTCCCTACACAGGGATAGAACAACTGTTTTAAATGGAATGCTTTCAGGGTATTTGCACAGAGTTACATGTAGTGAGGCCTTCCCAGCCATTCTCCTTTGCAAAATACCCATCTAGCTGAAGCTGTGTGCTTCTCTGAGGAGAATTCAGCACATCTGGGAGTTTGGGGAGCTGTGAACGGCAGGAGTTACACTGGGCTTGCTGTGCCTCAAAGATACCTCTTCTGGGCAGTAAATCAGAGAGGTGATGATAAAAACAAGGCCCCTCTCCTGACTTCTGAGAAGGAGGGTGTTTGTTTTGGCACTGCTTACAGAAAGCACCAATGCATTCTTGGATCAGTACCATGTTCAGAATCAGGTGGGCTCTTGGATCAGTACCTGGTTCAGTACCAACGAGGTTTTGAATCAGTTCTTGGTTCAGTACCAAGGGGCTCTTGGGTCTTGGATCTGGTTTAGTAGGGCATGTGGGGACTCTGTGACCCTGTTGTGCTGTAGCGCAACCTTGCTGATTCAGGCTTCACCGTGGGACCTGGCGGTGCTGCCCAGCACTGCTGACGGGAGCCAGGACGTGGTAGGTTCGTGGATGAGGAGGAGGAGGTGCTGCCTCTCTGGAGGTGCCGTCCTGGGCGTACCCCCACCTCCCCTGGGTGAGCAGCCCTGGCCTGCCAGACCCCGCCTCGTCTGGGTTGCAGGAGTGGCTTTCCTGTGGCCATCTGCAGCCATGGTGACAGGCGGCCTTGCTAATCGTGAGGATAAGCTGCTTACAGTGACTCAGTTGGGGTGCGCTCGCTGCCGAGCTTTGGCATTAAGGGGGAACAAAGCTGCAGTTTGCCCCAGCGCTCAGAGGCACAGGCACAGAGCAGCGTGTGTCCCTGAGGTTCTGGTGAGACCCAGCGGCATGTCCAGTGGTGGCTCTCGGAGTGAGTAAGTGCTTCTGAGGGAAGGTGGGTCCCACAAGCCACTGGGGATATTGAGTGGGGCCCTGGCACCTCCGACCCAGTCATGCCAGCTGAGAGCAGGGCTCCCTGGGCTCCCATCACTGCATCCCGGGGCACTGGCCAGTTCTTGGCTGGCAGCAGGCCAAGGGTGCTGCTGTGTGGCTGTTCCTCAGCTGCCGGAGCAGTACCTGCCCTTGTTCTGGTGAAGGGAAGGGCACTCGTGTGCCTGTTGATCTCCAAGTGGGAACGAGAGGCTCAGGCGATGGCAGCGATGGTTCAGTCTATAAGACTGAGTAGTGGGGGAAAAACCTTGTTTCTAAGACACGTGAAGTGTGGTCTTGGACCAATCGCTTGTCCCAGCTTGGAATGTGAAATGGATCAGTATTGGTCTACAGGGATGGGAAAATTAGAATGCGCTGTGCAGTGCTTAATGTGCTTATTATGGGTCTGTCGTTGTCATCGTAATACTAAAATGGCATTCACGTGAAACTGCTTGATTTACTTTCTGTAACTGTGCTGTTTACTTCCTTCTGCTTATAAAAACAGAAGTACATTAATCAGCTTAATTTTTGTTTGCTTAATTTGATTTGGTTCAAGTTTTAATGTCTTAGTGCATTGCTGCAAATTGTATATGGTAAGCGTGCATTAAATGTTTTAGTTGGAAGCATTAAAGCTAATATGAAATCCATTGGTCATGGATTTTGAAGTTTGCAACATTTGTGTCTTGCCTTCAGTATCTTTTTTTGGCCTTAGAAGAAGTTTTTAAAATGCACTTCATAAAATCTTGTTGCCTTTTGAGTAAGATTAATTGCCACTTAAAAGTGGTTACATTAAAGTCATATGGCAATTTTGGGAAGGCAGACAAATGTGATTTTTAAAGGGTGCTCTGTATTCCTAATCTCAATGAGACTGAAATAGGAATGAATGAGTGAAGAACACCACCTAAAATAATCACGACAATGTGTTGAGAACCTGGGACCTGGCAGAAGGAACTGAAATAAACAACTAGAAAAATCAGGAGTTATCAAGAAAATAAATTATGTCTGGTTTCTTGAGCATAAAAATAGCCCAGTGCCTGGTTCCAAGTGTTCCTGGAGCAAACCAGCAGTGATGAATGTGGTGGTTTCACGTCCTTCACAATTCAAATCCTTTATGATTTTTGTGATACATTACTAGTTGGCTGGATATTCCTGGAATGCAAGGGGTGCTTCTGTGGAACAGCAGTCCCCTGCATTTCATGCAGTGATAGGCACCTTGAAGAAGGCAACCACACTTTGCCTGTTCACTCTGGAGCAGCCAACTTCTACTTGTCTGGAAAAAGTAAAGGGATCTTTCCGTTCATGCTGCATTTGGTGAGGTATGAAAGGCAGGATCATCAGTTCCCAAGGATAACTGCAATGCTGCATGACTGTCTCCTGTTGCTTTAGTAATTGAGTTTACTCCCCAGTTTCTGATGATTACTGTTTGCACGTGGGAAGGACAAGCAGGCTGTTTACAAACAGGCTCAGATGCTTTCTTAGAAGAGAGTGAGATAAATGTAGTTTGGGAACAGTGCAATTTGACAGGAGGCTTTCAGGTATTTGAAAGTTTGAAAAAGTGAGCATTGATTTCATAGGCCATGCTGTCTCTTTCTTTTCAGCTATACCAGGGCTTTTTTAAGATGGTACAGGTGTGTGTTTGTCTTGTCACAATACCATTTCTTTTGTTTAAAAGGGGGATGGAAGAGAATGGCAGTTGGAATGACAGAGTGATTGACAACTTGCTCTTAAAATGTGAGGGAATGAAAGCACAGTCCCATCGAATTGCTCTTACCTGTTAGCAGCAACTTGGGAACCTGTGCTCTGCGTGAGTTACATGTTCAACATCTGACTTAGGTGGCTAGACTACAAATCAGGTCTCCCATCTATGCTGTAAACCTTCCAGTTTAGGGGACAATGTACATTCTCTGGATGTGTAAACATGGTTTCATCCTTCATTGTGGTTAAGAAGAGATCGGCCTGCATAGCCTTGAACCTTTGCAGGGCTGTAGTGTGATGCATGAACAAATTTTCACTTGTTAAGCAGATAAACAGTACCTTAAGGCGAGACACTGCCTTTCCTGCTGGCCCTGGAGAAAGTACAGGTGCAGAGGTGATCTGAGCTGGATTTCCAGTCAACGAAGAGAGGTAAGCATTGTGCTACAGCTGCAATCATGTCATTCCGACTTCTGTGAAAACATTTCCTTTTAGACCTGTTCTTGTTTGGTGTCACAGAGATCTGGTTAGATGTAAAAACATTCCTGAAAAGCCGCTACAGACCTCCCTGTCTTGGCAGGAGGATAATTCATCCTTGCTAGAAGCACTTTTATTTGAGGTTGCAGGGGCATGGATAATGCTGGAGGTCTTCGTTTTCCGGGTTTTCTTTTGAGAACCGAGACTGTTCCCTTCAGTCATTCCTGCTCTGCCAGACGTGTTTGTCTGCTGAGAAGCAGGAAGAGAGTAGTGTCCCTAATACTTTCAGGACTGAAGCTGGTGGATTGGAGACAAGAAATTTGTAAGGGAAGTACCCCAAGCCTTTGGCAAACTAGGGAAGATGTGATGAGAAATATCCATGCTCTTCTGTTTACGTTTCTTCTTATTTTTCTTCAGAGCAGAGAAACATTCAGAAGAACGTGAACGTCGATCTGTATTTGGGCACTGCAAGTCAAGTAGACATTGCTCATCACTGGCTTGAGGCTGTGGCGTTCAGGATAACTCCCAGAGCAGAGCAAGTCTGGCTGTGCACCACACCTCTGTCTGCTGGGAAGAGAGATCCTGGTCTAAGACAGACTAATCGCTCCTGTCCTTCTCAGCCTTTCTGGGACACCACTGGTCAGTTCTCCACTTCCTACTAATCTCTGCTCTAGGCTGCAGGAGCACAGCTCATAGGATTCCTTATCTTGCTTTGCCTGTTTACCCTTCAGTGAATCTCCCTCAGAGACATTCAAGCCTTGAGACTTATAGTTTAGAAGTGAGAAGGAATGAGGGTACTGACTTTCCTCAACAACGCTGTCAGAAAGCGAAGGCAGCTGGAAGCTGCTCCACAAGCACTGCTCACCGTTGCTGTTTAGAAAGTAGGAACAGGAATAGTGACCACCCAGGGCAAAACCAACAGCTTCAGCCTCCTGCTGCTTCTTGTATGGATCCTGTGAACCCTTCACTGGTCAATGCACGTTTGTCATCTCGTACCTTAGATTGCAGCCTTGGGCACCAGTTAGTGGTGTGTCCCTCTTCAGGGAGGTCAAGTGAGACTGTGAACGCTCATTGTGGTTCAGCCCTGACCTTGGGAGACCTCCGTCCATCTAGTTTGGAGTCACTTCAGACTCTTCTGCAGTCCTCACAGATTTCTCCTGGCTTACACTGCTCAACCCAGAGGCTTAAGCAAGAAAGTGCTTTGATGGGGGCATGGGGCTCCCTCCCTCTGGAGCCCAGGTCTTTTCCTGTCAGTGGCAGTTTGTGCTTTGCTTCTGATGATTCAGCTCCTGGTATCCTGAGCGCAGGAGGTCATCTAGCTGGAGTAAAGATCAGTGCTGCTCCAGCAAGATTGAAACGGGGTGTCCCATTTGTGAAAGGCTGGAGCCATAGTGCAGTGACAAGGGACTTCAGTCGTTCAGAAGCTCTCTCTGTCTCTCACAAATATGGATACATTGACTCAAACACGTGGAGAAGTAAAATTTCAGGTGACATCCAGCCAGAAACCCTCAGTTCTGGGGTGGGCTCTGGTGGGCTGGTGGATGCAGAAGCAGGTTCCTTCTACAATTGCTCCCCTTATTTCAGGTGCCAGTCCCAGGCAAAGCCAACTCTGGAAACTGGACTTTATATACACAGAAAAAGTCATTCACCTGTAAAGATTCTTAAAGGAGAAGAAACATTTAGTGGGTCATCCCCGAGTGCTGTACCTTGGCAGAAAGACCTTCCAGCCAGTCTGTATCCAGAGGGTCTGCATGTGTCACTGGAGACAGATTTGGGGGGCGCTCAGATGAATCTTGGTGTAGCCATGTATGGGATTCCAAGGGATGTGTGCGTAAGAGTCACTTCTCCTCCTGGAGATAAAGAGTTTAGAGCAGTCCAGCAGCTTAGTATTAAATCTGTAGAAGACAACAACTCGGAGCCTCATGTTAAATCCAGCAAAGAATTAGAAAAGATGTGTGACTCTAGATCACGAGCAGTCAGAAGTGTGGCTGTGGTGGGCAGTAGCCTGTCCAGCCCTTCCAATATTCCAGTTGAAGAAGCCTTCGGTGGATATTCCAGCGTACATTGTCGGAGTATGAGCAGAGAAAGAAAGAGAAGGGAGTACTCCCACCAAAGCAGCTGGAGGAACTGGGAAGCTGATGCCACTCTCAACCAGTCTGAAGAACCTGTGAAGAGCAGTGCCAAAGCATCGTGGTGCTGTGAAGAAAGGAGCCAGACCCAGGAAACTGTGTCCAGAGAGGTGAGGGTGTGCTCACTGTAGCATCCCTGCCCACAGATAGTACTTGGGCTTGTTTCTGCTTCTTGCTAGAGGTGCAGAGTTGAGGTACAACAGTTGATGGGAATGCTTGTCCTGTTTTTTTTTCTGTCACTTAATGGCCAGAATCTCCCCTCATGGTCCATCTCAACATATGCATCTTTCTTTCTCAAGTGCTTCTTCCTAAACTCCACATGTTAACTTGGTTGTTCTTAGCATTGTAAACACCTGTTTATATTCCCTGGATTTCCATGTAGAGGGAAAGCATTGAACTGTTTTTCACTCTGTGCATAGTTGCAAGGCCCCAAGATTTCAGTTTTGTTGTGCTTTTCCATGTCTAAATTATCTGAGAGTATTCACAGAGCACTGGTGAGGGCAGTGTCAAAGGCACCTGACATAAATACACTGCCTGAGGCAGCCCTCTTCTGGGCTCTATCCAGGATGACTTTGCCATGCTGTGTGCAGAGGAATTGTTCAACAGAGCAGTGTGAATAATGGTGTGAGTTACTGTCTTTTGTCTGTTTGCAGGGCTCGGAGAACAGCTTCTGGTCATTGAAGATGAATGAGCAAAGGTAAAAAGACTGTTGTGTGTGAGTGTGCTGGTAGTTAACATGGGAGGAAAACTGCTGGAAGGTGGCTAAAGAGCCATGTTTGTGGATATGTTTGGATTTAGGACTTAATCTACATCATTCTGCTGTGGTTGGCTCAGGGGCTGCATCCATTTCTTTTCAAACAGGTCGCCATGCTCTAAAAGATAACTTCTGTGTCTTTTAAATTCTAGGTTCTGCATTCAACATTGGTTGTCACTAACAATGAAAAACCATTAGTACCATGTACACTACTTTTCAGAGCAGCAAATTCGAGCATCCTCACCACACGGTTACCAAAGATCAAGAATGGTGCTCACCCAGGAGATGAGATTCAAATTTGTGACCTGTGGATAAGATGTATGTGAGGTTGCTACTAATTTAGCAACCTGTATTTGGTGTGAGGCTGCAGGCTTTTTACTCATTAAGGAGAATGATTTTAAATACCTCTTTTCGGCTTGATGGCTGAACTCTGATTGCCACCTCCTGGCTGTGTTTAACTTTCCTTTCTGTTAACTGGAGCTGACTTTTGTTTTTTTCTCTTAAAAGTTTCCAGCACTGGTGTGACAGACAGATGCTAACTAGGTGTTTCCAAGCCTGGAGAGGACACATCCTGTGGAAGAGAGCTGCAGCCAGTCAGCTTTACAGACAGCAACTCCTTCGGAAGGGCCTTGGTGCTTTACAGTGGGCTGTGCACCAGAGGAGGATGCAGCTGGAGGTAGCTCAGCAGAGACACACCAAGGCTCTGCTAGCTCTCGGCTTCCACAGGGTGAGGATGGGCTAGGGACAGTAGAAGTGGTGCCATGAGTTTTATGTTGTGCAGTCAGAGAAGGCAGAAATCCTATTTGGATAAGCAGGAGGAAGGGGTATCCTGTCTTAAATTCAGTATTGTGGATCCTTGGTACTGATACTTTGCCTGCGGTTTGTTCTAATTATGTGGTTTCTCCTTCAGTGGAAGGAAGCTGTGGCAAAACAGAGCATGAAGCAACCTCTACAGCCTGAGCCATATTCTTATACCCAAAGTTCATCAGTGGGGTGTTTTGGAGTAGGAAGATTAGCAGCTATGACAACCTCAGCTCAGCAGCAGCTTACAGTAGGATACTCAAAAGAAGCTGAGCAGGCTTGTAGGTAAGCTGAGAGAATTCTCTTCCTGTTATCTTGGACAAGTGGATGTTTACAAACACAGGGAGAAATTTTCTCAGATGATGGGAAAATTTTTTCCATGTCCTTGGATGTATTGCTGTCATAAGCACTCCAAGAATTAGTAACTTAGTTTTAGGAACTAAACAATTCTATTCTAGAGCTTCTGTGCAGTAGTTTTCAGTCTGATTTGAGTGTCTGGGAGAAATACTCCTATTTCTTGAGTTCAGCTGTCACCTGCATATGTGGTACAGGCACAAATGAGATCAGAGTGAGGCAGTACTACAGTCTAGCAGGACAGTAGAGGTGTGAAAAGAAAAACCTTCTGATTCTGAAGGCAGAAGAACAAGTCCAGACAAGAAGAGAGAGGAGGAAGGAAGGCTCTGGAGTCTGTTCTTTGAGTGCTTCTTTGGACAGGTGGATGTTAAAGCATGTTTGTGGCTCTTTCAGGGTGGAGGGAAGACTGTGGACACAGCTTCATCGTAGGCACAGGGGAGAAGAGTTCTGCCGGAGAGCTCAGGCAATCAGAGATATGAGACAGCTAGCAGGTAAGCACATGTTCCATAGCCTTGGAACAGCTTGGAGGTAATCACTCTTTCACCAGGTGTCTTGATTTGTGCCCAGGCACAGGTTGGACAGGGCTACGAAAAGCTTGATCTGGTTGAAGATGTCCCTGCTCACTCAGGGGAGCTGGACTTGGTGGGCTTTAAAGGTCCCTTCTAACCCAAACCATTCTATGATTCTAGTTGTTGCTTGGACCAGACTCTTTCAGAACCTGATCCTGCAAATAGCTGGGCTGGTGTCTTGATGGTGAAAGGTGGCCCACTTGCCATGTCATACACCTTTTGCCTTGTTGCCTGTATTAATTTAGGTGCAGCAAATGCTGTTGCTCCAGCAATGGGAACTGTCTCCTTTAAGTGCCCTTTCTCAGACAGCTGGAGTTCAGCCAGGGAATGTTTTCTGTGTGGCACTGAGTTGCTTGAAGTTCTCTAAGTTATTTTTTCTTCTGTCAATCTCTTCCTGCCTTGTAACACAGCAGCTTTCAGACTGTGGCGCCTGCAGAAGGAGCTGCTGAGCAAAGAGGAATTCTGGCTTTTGGAAGCCCGTGCTCTGCTGGAGAAGAAGAAGCTACGAAACATTTTCTGGTTGTGGCGTTCCCGATGCTTGGAAATGGAACAGATTTTAGTACTGACAACTCAGATCCAGAGGAACCTGGTGTCTCGGTAAGATGATGAGATCTGGTTTTCATGTGAAAAGTCTGTTCACCATGAAGGTCCAAGGAATGACAGAGCCAACCCAGACAGTGATTTGTTGTTCCATCTTAAAGCCATCTGTTCTTTTGTTTTGGGTGTCTGCAAAGATGAAATTGGAGATAGAAACATGAAAAGGAAGTACTGTGGCCAGAGGCTTTATGACTTGCCTTCTGTGCACTGCCAAAGCTTTTTGGTTCTGAACTTTGATGTCCAGAAATACCAAACCTGAGAGCATCCACTGTGTTGCTGTGCCCTAGGGAGGACAGTGGCTTTTTAATGAAATAAATTAATTTAATGAATAGATGAATTTAATGAATAAATGAATTGTTCAGAAGGCAACAGCTTTTGTCTCTCTTTCCTGAATTAAACTCAGTCTCAGGAGGAGTCACCCCCTTCGCATGGTTTTCTACGTGGTTTTATTTTTCTTTGGTTTTCTCAGGTGCTTCAGTGTGTGGAAGGAGACTGCTGAGCAGAAGGCACTTTACAGGTGCAACGTGTCCCATCTCAGAGCAGTATCACTGAGGAAATACTTCCAGCAGTGGGTTCAGATGCTGCAGGTCAGAGAAGGTGATAAGCAGGCAATGGTGAACTTCTTCCTCCTACGATGGAGGCAGCATTGTGGTGAGCAGCTTGGGGCCTGAGCAGAGTCTAAGATGTGGAGGTGCTTAGACTCCTTCCTCCTCTTTTTGTACAGTGAAAACCAGCTGGATACAGCCTGATAACAGAGAGGCTTAAATGATACATGACATTGGCAAACCGGAGTGGGCATAGGACAAGTTGTTCTGGATGTGTTAGTGAAGCTACAGGGAGATTTGTTGCTCTGCTTCATAAACCTAGCAGAAAGTTTTAAACCTTGCTGAGAAGAAGCAGTGTGAGGGCTGGGCAGAGTTTCTCAGGAATGCATTCTGACAAACTCTCTTGTCACTCTGGTTAACGACTAGTTACAGGCTCCATAGCTGACAGAACTGCAACAAAGAGGCATGAAGATCAGCCATTGTGGACTGCAGAGTTTCCTGAGAAAACTGGCTATGAGTTTGATAACTGCAGCCAAAAAGTGAAGCTCCAGAGAGTTTATCTGCTGTGGAAAGCAAGGCTGAGTGAACATCAGAGAGCTGAGTGAGTGAAGAAGAGAGTTCCTGGAGCCCTGCCCTCATTAGCAGTGTCCTTTTGACTTTCTGTCCTTCTGGATGAACCCTTTTTACTATCTGTCATCCATCATGTCTGTATCAGTGTCCCACTCTGATGTCCCTTTCACTCACTCTGCCATCTCAATATATGCTGTTTCAGTTCTTTCTCTCAGGCTTTGGAGCAGTGTAGACTCAGAAAAGCTCTGAAATTATGGCACCAGAAGTGTCTCATGCTGAAGACAATTGACCAAAGTCGTAAGCACTCACATGGGAACGTCTACGAAGAACCTCTTGCTATGCTGTTTTCTGAGGACCTCTCAACATCTTCTGGCTTTGACAGCAGGGCTTCAGCTACTCTGGCCTCTCAAAGCTCTTTGGAAAAGGTAAGGAGGTGTTCAAGGCCAGGTTGGGTGGGGCTTTGGGCCCCCTGATCCAGTGGGAGGTGTCCCTGCCCATGGCAGGGGGGGTTGGAACTGAGTGATCTTTAAGGTCTGTTCCACCCCAAACCATTCTATGATTTAGTGATATTGGGAAGGTGCTGAGCTAGTGAGGTTCTCTGGTGCACTTGTTCCTATTTGTGATTGCAAGGTGGAAGGGATGAGGTACAAAGAGCCTCATCACTGAAAAAAGGGGAAATGGACACAGGCACTGCCTCAGTGATGGTTTGCTGTGTTCCATTACTGGTAGGTTTGGGGTTAACCACTCCCAGACTGGTATAGAAATAAGTTTACCATCACATATGTTTTCACACTGCAGAGCTGTCCTTGCTAGCCTGAATTACTCTGGATGCATCCTGGATTTCCCTGAATCCTTGCCAAAAAGAGGAGCAAACGGGAAGGTTGAAACAGTTAGCTGAGTGATTCCATTGTGAGGATGCTCATGGCATGTTTCTCCCTCCATTCCTGCAGGAATACAGTTTTAGTGACAGCAGCCAGCAGAGCTTCTCCCCTGTTCTGGCAGCTGAGGATGTTGCACACCTGCCCTATGAGAGCTCGGTCCTGCAGCTCCACCAAGGCACAGAACTGCCAGCTGAGCTGTACTTGCAGGCCTCCTGTCCTCCACAGAGTACTGGATCTGGGTGAGTTGGATACTGGTTCCAAGGGATGCTGGTAGCAGTGTGGCCCCGTATTTGGTCTGGTTGAATTCCTTCCTTCTGGCTAATCTCTCGTGTCATCCCACAGCATCCTTCCGGATACTTTATCTACTTCTTCCTTTTCTTTTCCCCTGTCGCTTTTGCAGAAGAAATTGGTTTGTGGGAGATCAGTTCCAGTCTTTAGCACTGCAGAGCCCAGACAGTAATATCCAGCCTCTCACCAGTTCCTGTACATGGGAAGAGGTAAGGCTGAAAAGTGGTGCAATGCATGTAAATGTGCAGGTGTTTTCTGCATAGCCAGAGCCTTTGGGTTTCAATATCAGCATATGGAAGGTCTCACTGCTGTTCTCTGTCTGTTCTCTCTCAGAGAGAAGGTTTGGGAGATTGAGGCATTTCTCAGGGTAACTCTTCCCTACTGTTTGCCAGCTGAGTTGGAAACTGGCTGTGTGTCAAGGGTTTAGAAGGGATTAGTTAGACCCTCGTGTCTCAGTGTTCATGTGGTGTGTGGGGATCAGCAACAGGCAATCATAGAAGTCACAGTGGCAAGGAGAAAGGGCTGAGCTGCATGGGGCAACTGTGTTGCAGCAGCTGTCCAAGGCCCTTTTTTGTTTTTTCTGGATTACAGGACTGCAGTTCTGACAAGGAGGAGAAGAGTTGCTGGCACCAAGCAGAGAAATTCTTCCTGCAGAGGTACTACATTGTCTGGTCAGCCCAGACTCAGCAACTTGTAAATGCCCAGCAGTACTGCAGGCTTGTTCAGCTGTCTCGGTAGGTGTTGTGCTTTCCAGAAGGTTCCTAAAGCTGTTTGTTTTGAGACCTCTACGCTTGCTTTTAGAAACAATTCTTCCACTAGTTATCTTTTTCTGTCTTCAGTGGGAGTTTTGCAGCCCATTACTTTGGTTGTTTCCTGCTTCAAAATTATTATATTTGTACGCAATCATTTCTGGTTTTATTGGGATGTCTCACAAATTAGAGCAAGCCCAGCACTGCTGATAGCAAGCCCTGGTAAATTCCTGTCCACTGGGCTGGCCTTGCTCTCTACTCATTCAGAAATTGGAGAAAATAACAGGCTTGACACAGCCAGGACAGAACACCTTACTCCCAAAAGCTTGCCTTGTGTGTAATTTCCCCTGACATTTAATGGGGAAACCACTGATGGTGGGATCAGTGTTATGTGTATCTTTATTGTTAAAGTTTCAGTTAATAGGGTGTAAATCTTTGTGAGTTGTTCCTACAGTTGATCCAATGATCTTTGTCTTTCTCAGAGCCTTTCTCAGCTGGCACCACTGGGTTGTGGAAAATAAGAACCGAAAAGCAGCAGCAGCCCAAAAATATCAAGTTCATTGCTGCTGGATGGCTTTCAGCCTGTGGAGGAAGAGACTGACCCAGAAGGTGGAAGCTGACCAGAGATTCAGGTGTCACATTCACCAGATGGCTGCTGATGCTCTGGGGCGTTGGCAATCCTGCTGTGAAAGTGAGTTACCCCATCCTGCAGCAGCACTTGTGTCTGTAGGAGAGGAATGCTGTGGGAATGGTTGGGGTGGAGAAAGCCCTGCTTCTGTTTGTAACTCTGTGCATTGCTTCCCTGGAATGGCCTAGTCCAGGGGTCAGTGAGTGCTTGTGTGACCTCGTGGCTACAAGTAGGACACTTGCCCTCCTGTTTTGTACAATGGGGTTCAGATGCAGCATTCCAGGCTTGAACATTCTCCTCAGATCCAGCAGTCTCTGCTTCAATGGGAGCAGGGGTGTATCTTTTGGGGCTGCTGATCCTGTCCCTCAAGGGATTCCAAGTGCTTTAAATGCTAAGTACTTACACTGTGCCAGGGAAGGAACACTTCCAATTTTTGATGGCAAACAGCCTTGCAGGTGAGAGTGGAAGTGAATTGTGATCCCTTGCTTAGGGAAGGGCAGGGAAAAATAAAAAAAAAAGGTCTTGACTGCCTTGCAGACAAAAAACTACAAGTATTTTCAGCTGCTAAAGAGAGGATAGGAAACCTTCCAAAGTCTGGGTCCCATTTGGTATTTGCAGCAGTTTTATTCTCTGCTCTTGTCTGGACTCAGGGATGGAAAAAAAAGTCGTTGGGCTCAGCTCATCAAGCTGTTGTGTTCTGTCCCAGGGAAGCGTGTGATGAGAGAGCTGCAGCAGCAGTGGGCTCAGCACAGCTGCCAGGAGAAGAAGAGGCTGGTCCTGCAGACATGGTATTGCCAAACAAAGAAGCAGAAACATGCTGCTTTATTCTGGGAGCGTCTTCTCCTGCACAGGTTTGTTTCTTTCTCTCAAAGCATTTCCGAGGGAAGCTTTGAATGAAGAGCAATTTATGTAGCAGAGAATCCAGTGTATTCAGACCAGAGTCTGGGTTTGAAAGTACAGTTGACTTGTGTGTCAATGGAGCTGCTGTAGGAGTGCTTCCTGGGGGTGCTCCTACAGTAAGGGATCTGTTACCCATAGCCTCACACTCACCATCTTTTTCTTCTCATTCAAAACTTCTTTTCCTTCCAGAACTTCTGTTCAGTCTTATTTATGCAGTGTGGTGTTTGTAAACTAAGCAAGGGAGATGCAAACAAATCCGTGTAGTTTTCTGAAAGCCTGCTTTCTGCTGCATTTATTCAGTATTTGCCACAAGGAGTACTGGGCAGAGGTCTTACAGAGATTTGGTGTTTACAAACCTGAGTCCTTTAGATTCTGGACACACTGTGGTGATTTTAATTTAAACTAATGTGAAAAGTTGATTTCAATATATCCATGCTGAAAAGCAATGTTTAGTAAAGCTTATGCAGGGAGAACCCTACTATTCAATTAATTTGGGTGTTAGTTACAATATAAGAGAAGCTCTCATGTGTTTTGGAGTCTTGTGTTATGGTGTAGATCCTGAAAACACAAGAATTTAATCTGAAGGGCAAGATGTCTAATGCCAATCATAGACAACTTATTTTCTGTCTCAGATGTTGTTCAGAAGCTTTCTCATTGAAATGTGTTTTGTTTGTGGTTTATGTTGTGTGAGGCTACTGTCTGCACATCGACGTGTCCAGAAATAGTGAACCAGGAATTGTTCAGGTGGTTCTCTTTGAGATAATTCAGGAGGTTAAGAATGGATAAGGTTATTTATGCCATGGGTTCATTTAAGGCATGGAAAGTGCAGGTTTGGCCCCAGCAGATTTCCTTTTCAATTGCAGGTTCGAGCTGAGAGGAGACATCTGTAGAGGAAAGAGCAACTGAAAACCCAGTAAAACCTTAGTGGCTGTGATATTTAGACTCTGTCCTCACCCTACTCAACAGCATTTTCTTCTTCAAATCCATCTGTGCGGTGACACCCTAGTGGGAATTGTGTTTGAGAGAAGTCCTTAATGTTGCTCCTTCCTATAGAGTGGTCTCCACTATTAATCTTCCTTCTGAGTTCTCCTTTGATAAGGGAGCACTTTTGATTTCTCACCTGGGTATGGTACAGCCTGAGCCCTGTCTCTTCTTGGGGGGAGCATTTTTCATGCTAGGATAACCTGCAATAGATTCTCTTGATCTTCAGAGGAGCCTGCCAGGCAGAGGATATTTACTCCTCTGCCCTATGGTGCAGTGGGATGATTTGCATAATGAAAGTCCAAGTGGAACAAGGAATAAAAAGGATAAGATTGGCTGCTGGGGTTGCAGAGGAAAACTGGCCTCCTGTGCATCAGCTTGCTAGATATAGAGAGATTACTGTGGGGGCAGATTTACAGTGCTGTTAATAGTAATTCCTGTAAGCATTGATTTTTTTGAATAACATTGTCTTTGTAAAGATGCTGTATTATTCTAGTTGTACATCCCATGTGTACAGGCTCTTAGTTTGTGACAGAAAATAATTAACATCTGGATCCTGACAACAAAGCTGCTGTTCTAAATGCAGCCTGGTTCTGCAGTGAACAGACTTAAGGAGTGTGCAGGGTTCCGTGCTGAAGGAGATTTTAGCAGTTTTATTCTCATCCAATAAGGAAAAAGCTTTCCTGAAGCATCAGCCTAAAGGTCAGCTGCTAGCACAGAGGAAGATTGAAGACTGACTAATCTAATTCCTTCCTTATTTGACAGATCCACTACGTGTAGTGGTAGGGCAGCCTAGGAAAAGCATTGGAAAGGAAAACCATAGGCAAAGGAAAACCAGAGTGTAACACAGTATTCAGTTTGCAGGGGCTTCTGAAAAGGAGGAAATGCTAAAACAGCCAGAGGGAAGCAGACATACTCCTGGGTTTTGAGGAGTTGAGAGGTAACAGTGCTGGGAATCTGAAGTAAAATGAGGGCAATTTTTTAGGAGGAAGAAACGGTAGTTGAGGAGTCTGAACTTACACTTCCCAAGGACGAGGCACTGGAGAAATAAGTAACACGGAGAAAGATAAATAAATGTGATTGCAGAGGGAGTTATAGGAACAGCCTTTTTTTCTTGTTGAATGCTCTTTTGCTCACTTTGACCACTTATGTGTGACCCTGCAGGTGGCATTTGGTCTATAGCCTGTTCAGTGCTGACAGGGAAATGTGACTTCATGTGCCACTTTCCCGTGCTTGCATTATTCTTCAGGTCCCTGGTCGCCTGGGCCCAGGTCGCAGCTTGTCGACTGAGGCAGCACGAAGCCCTCTCTCATTTAAAAAAGGTCAGAGAGCACCATCTCCTAGTTGTGAGCTTTACTGAGTGGAGGGTGAAGTTCTTGAGAGCTGAACAGCGGGTCCTGGGACAGAGAAGCCACCGGTGGCAGGAACCTTCTGAGGGCAGAGCGTGTCACCGCTGGCGACTGGCATCAAGAGGACAGCAAGCCCTGCACTTGGGGACTGTGGCTACTGTAAAACAGGTGAGAAAACCGTGTTATAGAGACCTTCATCTTATTGGTAGCTGACCTTTCACGAAGACCTCAATGAGTCACTCGGCTCTGAGATACAGGGACAAGGTATAAAACCCTGGTTTGACTCATGGTTTGACTGCCTTGAAATTCTTCACAGACCATGCACACAACTTCATCACCATAGTCTGGGGTTGATTGCAGCAACCATCTGGAGCACAGCAATAAGGATGAGGATATTTTGACCAGAGAGACAAGAGCACTCTTTCCTCCCCGCTCAAAGATGAGATGGGATAATCGCCGGCCCCGCAGAGCAGAGCGAGCTGTCAGAGTTGCAGCTTTTTTTTCAAAAGGCTCCCAGCTAGCAAGGGACAAAGAGATCGATTGATTTGGAAGGGCTGAGTCAGTCCTGCTGGGATCTCATCTGTGCCGTTTCCAACCTGGGGTCTGGCACATTAAACTTCCTGCAGGGATATGAACGTAAATGTATCTCCAGGGCTAGTTTGTGTGTGTGCTGCCTGTGCACATTGTGCTTAATCATGGCTGCAGCTGTGCTCTTTCTGTTTGCAGGCCTGCAACTACTGGACAAAAGCAGCTGCCTTTTCCCAGTGCTCACGGCAGCGCAGTACCCTGATCGGAGCTAGGAAGAGCAGGAAGATGTCTCTGTCTTGGTCCATCAGTAAGAAGATGCTCCCTCCTCTCTTTCTTTCCTGGGGCCATGTGGGGAGTGTGAGTGAGGAGGGAAGGGAAGCAGTGTTTGCCAGCTAGATGACTGCGATTCCTCTGTGGAATAGGTGCTCATGGCAGTCAAACTCTGGCTGTGGGTTGCTTCTGTGTTCAGGAGCCAAAGGACTAAGGGTTTATGGCAGCTCTGATCTCTCCCTCTCTAGCTCCGAGTTTATCTCCCATGTGATTCCTCTTTTCTTTCCTAGAAAGCAGAAGAGGCAGAGAAGAGCGTTCAGCAACTGCCTCTCTTGGGCTCTTCCCCAGTGCCATTCGCCGCTGGCTGGTGATCTACAGAAACCAAAACAGGCCCGAAAGGCTGCTGCTCCCTCACCTGGTAGTGAGACTTGATGGGGTAGGACCCTCTCCTGAACATGCAAGGATCCAGGAGAACAAAGCAGAGGGGGACTTGGAGGAGTGGAATAAGAAGTGGCTCGGGTAAGTGGAGTGGAGGACTCTGGGCTTCTTCTTGTTGCTGCCATCAGGGAAGAACTCCCTTGGAGGGCTGTTGGGCTGATGAAGCTTGTTTTCCCCTCTTGCCTATAGGAGGAAGTATCTGAGGTGGTGGCATCACACGGTGATACTTCGCCAGTACCAGCGTGAGAGGCGACTGCGGTGTCTGGCCAAGGAATGGCATTGGTGGAAAGAAGCCAGCAGGGTGGTGATACTGGCTCAGGTGTTGGTGAGTGTCTGGCATTGCCCAGGGTGGCAGTGATGGGTGTTACTGGGCAGGCCTGCTCTGCTTTCAGCCTCACTTACGTCCTGGGAGATGAGACCCTGGGATTTAATAACTACCAGCGTGTGCCAAAAATCCTGGTTTGCTGCTGTGGCTGCTTTTTCCGCCTTTCTCTTTGAAATGCCAGCATGGCAGATTGGCACATCCACACGTTTAGTTGTGCTTTGCCCCATCTTACAGATCGGAGGCCGAGACAGGATGATTTATATAAATTGTCTGTAGCCTGTGCGAAAACTTCACAGTAAGTACCACAATCTTTGTCCTCATCTGTGTTCCTGATAGATCCCTCTGGTGTCCACAGCCTGACAAGTGCTGTCATTTGGCCTCCCTGTCTGCTTTTTCCATTACTAATGCAAAGTCATTCAAGAGGCACCTGGGAAAGCAACTGGAAGCAAGCTGGGACTAGAGGGAAGTGAGGTAGTTTGCCTGCCTGAGCCCAACTAATCTGTGTGTTGCCTCTTTTCCTGGCAGGACCAGCAGCGGCTGATGGAAAAGGCCTGGAGGGTGTGGAGACGACGACATTTGCAAAGCTGTGTGGTGCAGAATTTTTTGGAGGAGGAAGCCAGGAGCCTACTAGCCCAGGTCAGCATTTATGACTGCTTTAATTCTGTGGATCTTGGTGGACCAAAAAAACACCCCAAAGGGAAAACTGGTATTTTCCATATGTCTCTCCTCCACAAAGCACTTGCTTAGAGGGAGTCTGAGTCCATCAAGGCATGGGATTTGCCCATAACAAAGGGAAATAGCTTCCAGCTTTATGTGGGTTCATCTGTGGGTGTTTTTCAAAGCTTTGTGTCAGCAGTCAATTTCCCTGACGTGTGCCTCCTTCCCCACTGTTATCAGAGATGCTAATCCACTAATCCCCGGCCTCTCAAGAGCCCACTCAGGGAAGAAACAAGCTCCACGTTGGTGAAGGAGGACTGTTGGGACTTGCACTCAGGGGCAGGCAAATTGCTATAAATCCAGTGAGCAGGCAAAGCCTTAGAGTTTAAGTAGCCAGTTTGCTCCTCTGCCTGCCTCCCAAAGATCCGTACAGGGTTAGGTCCTCCTTTGAAGGAGATGAGAGCAAGTACTGAAATTAGAGGGCAGAGGAGGCATTGCTCTTCCTTTTCTCTCGTTGATTTGTACTGTACACTTCCCTTGCCGGCTACAGGAACACAGGAGAGACAGGGAAGGACTCTGAGTGAAGGGTGAGGTGTTGGCATAGCTGTTGCTGGAGGAAAAAACTGTGAGTGGCTGCAACCCCTCAAGGGTAACCTGAGCATTTGATTTGTCCACTTTACTGTTTAAGGCCTTTGGAAGGTGGCGCCAGCTAACAGCATTCCAGCTCAAGGACAAAGGATGCTGCTGAATGGTGGGGGCCTGCCTGCAGCTGCTGCTCATTTCAGGACACGTGGAGGATACAGCTGGCTGTCACAACAAAGAGCTGGTCCTGTGCACTCGAGAAAGGGAAGACTCTGCTCACGGGATAGAAGTAGTGCTGCAGGCCAGAGGCCGTGATAGCCAAAGGATGACCAGGAAGAGATGGTACCTATCAGGTCCTCTTTAAAGGACTGATACCCTAACTCCCTAGTGGCACAGATGGAGAAGTTATTCCCTTTTGTTGTTATTCCCTTCTCCTCTGGACCCTGATTTTGCTGGAGTTTTGATTAAAGGTTGAAAACCCACCTCTTGGGCTCTCCCTTTACTCAGTGTTTTTTCTCCTGAACAGGAGTTTAGTGTCACACGGGGGAATGAGCAAATACATCAGTCCTTAAGAGATGGGCCATAATCTTCCTGTGCAAACGCTATATCCTGTTGATTCCAAAGTCTGGACAGTCTTTGGTAGGTGGGAACACAAGTCTTTGTTTTCAGATGTGGCTTCTCTCCTGGGGTGGGGATTCCCACATGCTCCCACCTCTTCCTCCCCCTGTCTAGGTCCATCAGCTCTTCATTAAGCTTTTCAGTGGGTGGCCAACCTCTTGACTGCTTCCTGCTGGTTCCTTTCTGTGCTGAATGGGATAGGGATGAAGAAACCTGCTGGGAACAGCTGAGCACCAAAAGCTTTGCTGAGGCAAGACAGGCGTGTCTGACCCCCAACCTTCCCATTACTTGCTTCTGTGATTGATGCCCTGTAATTACCCTGGATATATGAGCCCAGTCTCAGACAGCTGTAATGAGAGGGTCTGAAGAATCTGGAAAAGGCTTTTCTTCCTTGCTTGTTTCAAAGAGATGCTCACAGCATGGCAGGGATCTCAAAATCCCACTGGGAGCTGCCCCAAGGTCTTGTTTCCCTGGCCTGTGGTAGCTTTGCAGGATTCTTAAATACACAAAGCAGTCTCCGTAGCTCTCCCAACCCCTAATTTCAATCCTGTGGGGCCTAAGGCTGTTAAGAGTCACTGGGTCAGGAAAGATAAGCTGTCTTTCCCTACAGGCACAGGAAAAGGACAACCACAACACTTGTGACCTTGCAGAACGGAGACAAAGGTTGTAGCTGGTTGCTTTTGGTAAATTCTAGGATTTAAATTTTTTTTGCTCTACCATGGAGCTTTGTCCATACTTAACTTGAAAGTGAAAGCAGAGCTGCCCCATAAACAGCTGACTATCTTAACTTTCCCTTGTGCCAGGCTGATTAGTTTGCAAAAAACAGGAGTATGGCCTAGTACAAGAGACATTTGTATTTCTGTATTTTATTGTATTTAGTCTAAGAAATAGTGTGACTTCTACTCAGTCTCATCCAGAAGTGAAATTCACATATTTCTATTAAAATAAAACAGGAAATATAATAAAAGGAGAAAATTTGGACCTTCTTCTGGAGTGAGTACAAAAGAGCCTGATATGATCAGTTATGAGGAAATACATCTTAGGAGTGCAATGTAAAAGCAACTTGAGCTTCTTTTCATGGTCGGTAACTGTTGAAATAATCTCCTTGCCTAGGCAGTGCTGACAGGAGAGTTTCTGCCCCCCCAGGCAGCATTTCTGGCATGAGAAGTTTATCAGAATCCCACTGAGCTTTAGCACATCGATGCACAACAGTTCTCCTATATTACTGTAATCAACATAGCCATGATTAGCACCTCTTCATCCTGCAGAGCTGGCCTTCAAGCTCAGTTTAGAGCCTCAGCTCAGAGGTTCAGGTAGTTCTGGCTGTTACTGAGCCAGGGAGCTCTTGTGTTGGGGACAGAGGAACATGCAGTGTAGGTAGATCAGAGTGAGCCTGGTCACTGGGTCTAGGAGTGTGTGGTTCATCATCAGCACAGGAGCTGCTTTTTCTCTTCCCAGTCAGTGGACGGAAGGAGGAAGTAAGAGGATTAGAAAAGGAATTTTCACTGTTGAGTTGGAGAGTTCAGCAGCTCAAAAGTATCATCTACAACCTGCCAGAGGCAGTTTTCAAGTGGGAAGTCATTGTCCACCAGGTTGACCAAGTAGTAGTTGTCATGGATGTACTGGATGATCATGCGAGAGGGCGACTCCTCTTCATAGAGCTTGGCCCATTGCTCGATCCACAGTGCAAAGGCCTCATCCTGCCAAGGAAAAGATGTTGGTAGTGCTGTAGCACACGTGTTAGAGCTGCATTTTCTTACTGCCTCATTTAGGACAACCAGTGTCACACATGCCTGGCCAGCCTGTGGCTTGTTTCAGTAAAAACTGCAAGAGCTGAGCAAGGAGCCCTGTGTGTCCTGTCAGTGGGAAGTGCCCTGAACGCAGCTGCTGGGAGCAGAGGTGTTTGCAGTAAAACAGCTCAATGCTGCCCCTGTGCGAGCAGAGGGGAGGGAGAGCTGCTGCCCAGAGCTCTGCGGGCCAGGACAGGCACGGTGGGAGCTCCCAAACTCCTGTTACTGGGCACTCGGTGACTGTGAAGAGCTCTTGCCAGAGCAAAGTTCTCCTTACATTGAGGGAGCAGAAGGAGTGATACCTGGACCTCTAATATCACAAAAGCACTCAACTGCAAGTGTAACAGACTTAAAACACAGCAGACACTGAACTTCCAGGGCATCACAGCAATGTATCCAGCAGAAGAGAGAACTCACCTTCCAGTAAAGGAAGCTTACAGGATCCACTACAGTGGGCTGGATGATCTCTCTGCCTGGGAAGATGCCCCAGGTGACAGCATTGGGTTGCAGATCTGGAGCGTTGGTGATATTCTGGCCCTGCCAAAGGAAGGAAAACCTTTCTGAAGCAACTGCTGGAGGAGGGACTGAGTGAGTTGGAACACATGCATTTACCTTCTCCTTGTTCAGAGATCAGGCAGCTACTGCACATCGCAGCTGGCTTGCTTTGTTTCCTTTCCCTTCATTTCCCATTTCATTCAGAGTGATATGTGAGTCTTTAAAATCTGCCTCTCTTCCAAGGTGGTGAAAGGAAACTGTCCTGTAGACAACAGCCTACCTTGACATTGACAATGTGGTAGTTCACTCTCAACTCGTACTTCTTCAGCACTTTGAGCAGTGCCGTGACAATCTCACTGGAGGTGAAGAACTCCAGGTATGCCTAGAGGGAGGGATGGGGAAGGGGAAAGATAATTAGAGCCTTAACTCAGGGCAGGGCTGGGAGAATAGACTCATAGAATGGTTTGGGTTGGAAGGGACCTCAAAGCCCATCCAGTTCCAACCTCCTGCCATGGGCAGGGACACCTCCCACTGCATCAGAGTGCTCCAAGCCCCATCCAACCTGGCCTTGAACACCTCCAGGGATGGGGCAGCCACCGCTTCTCTGGGCAACTTGGGCCAGGGCCTCCCCGCACAGGAAAACATTTCTTCCTAAGATCTCCTCTCGATCTCCCCTCTTTCAGCTTAAAACCATTCACCCTTGTCCTATCCGTGCACTCCCTGATAAAGAGCCCCTCCCCAGCTTTCCTGTAGGCAAATACAGGCAATGAAGAGAACAGTTGTGGAGTTTGGGCTGCTTGAAAACCAGGCAGCTTAAGACTTGTATGTCCATTCCCAGAAACCTGTACTAGAGAGGAGGTTTGAGCAAAAGGCAGCAGAATCAGTAAGAGAACTGGGGGCAGAAAAAGAATTGGGGAGAGCAGAGGTAACAGCCCAGGAGCACCTAGCTCAGGAAAGCTACAAGCTTCCTGTTTTGCACCCACATAAGCAGCCAGGCTGGAATAAGCTCCAGGAAGTGTAACCACAACTGCTGTGCCTGAGCAGCAGTCTGTGCCACACAGAGCAGAGCGCCTGGACGAGGCCTGAGCTTGACTTCTGTTCTACACAGCACCCTATGAACAGCAGGGTCCTGCCAAGGCAGCCCAGGCTGGCCGCAGCAGAAGTCAGGGGTCTCAGCTGGGCTCTCCCAAGCACCTTGCCGTTCCCTGTCCTCATCTGTGTTCACAATTCTCCCTGTGTTACACACCCTAATTCTGTACTTGCTCCATCTACTGCTGCTCTGTGCTTGGCTGCTCCCAACAAGAGCTCCCCCTCCCCCCTGGTTCCTGCCTATTGTTTGAGATGATGGATTTCCCTCACCTCGGGGGAATTTTTCCCTTTGAAAACATAAATGCATTTGCCATCTGCTGGTCTCCTGGCTTTAGCGGTCTGGATCCCTTTTGAACAGGGCTGCTTTGTTTCCTAGGCTGAGCCACTTGCCTGGCGTTTACCTTGAGATTCCTATCACAGCCATTAGTGGCAAGGCTTGAGGGCCTGAAAATGCTTGACAGGAGGAGGCAGCCATGGGAGAGAAAAGGGTTTCCAGGCTGGAGAAGGAACCTGGCAGCTGTCTGAGCTGCACAGCCATAGTGCTGTAGGGTGGGGGCACTTGGTGGAGAAGTCTGCCTTAGAGAAGGACACATAGGGGAATTTTTAAATGTCCAATTATTACCACAAGAAGCCGGGTGGTAGAGATACCACCTCATTGATTGAGTGTTTCCTCCATCACTGAATGGGATCAGGTGCAGTGGGCAGGAATGTTTTTGTGTCTAAAACTTCATAGCTCTGCTCTGGGAAGAAGTTACCAATAATTACTTGCTGAGAATAAAACCACAAAACTCAGTAGATGCTCCATAGATGTTTTGAGGTGGGGAAAACAGCTATGAATTAAGCAAAGAGACAGATAATGTCATCTCTGTAAGACACCAAAGGAGCTTTGGCTCTTCTCAGCGAGAAGGCATTAAGATAAGGAGCAGGCAGAAAGATTACCTGGGGGAAAGCCTAGGATCTCTCAACATAAAAGAGACCAAAGTGGGTTGTGACTCTTTGCTGCCTAGCCCAGAGCTGGGCAGTACCTTTTGGAAGACGTAACCCCCACTGGGCCCCCAGCCTACAATGGGGTCTGTGGATGGTTTGCCGTTGATGTTGGGCTGGGAGTTGATGGTGAGGATTCCTCTTCTGTTAACCTTCTCCAGCTGCTCCTTCAGAAGGTTGGTTTCAGTAGCAAGAGGGTCGTCATTCCAAGGCATACACGTAACCTACCATGAGGAGAAGGGATGGCTCACAATGGAGGTAACAACCCTTTGATTACCATCTGGATGTTGAAGGAACTCAGAAATTCCCTAATGGTCTCAAAACACACCTGCTTCAAGACAGAATTCCCAGGTTTGAGTCAAGGGGCAGCATATCCTCAACTCTAAGGTAAGAATAACTGCTGGAGTCTATCAGTACTGGTCCTGTCCTACTGTAGCGGCTTTCCTTTTATGTTGAGCCCTATCTCAGCAAGTTCTTCTGGATAGGGAAGTGCTAGTTCTTGTTTAGAAGTGGTACCAGAAGCAAGAGGAAATACACACTGTTGTCTGGCCATCCCTTCTTGGACCATCACTCACCTTGTACCCATTCTTGTTGGGTTCTCCAGTGATGTAACACGTGAACACCTCAAAGACACTTTCCTCGCTAGTCAGCTCTTCTCCCCACATCTTCAGGAGCTCTTCCCGGGGAGACTTGCTCTTCAGGTAGAAGAGATAATAGTCCTTCAGTTCCCCAAAGGCTGGAGAAGAGGAGTTACCCCTGTAAGGGAAGCAGGCATAGGATTAAGAGGCCACTGAGGAAGATGAGCTGATTGGGTGATGCGTGAAGACAGCCACCCAGAAAGAGAAATATCCACCAAAATCCACCTAGAGACCAAAAGCCTCAATACTTCAGTGCCATTCTTCTCATCTCATTCAAATCCAAGCAACTGGAGACCACTTTATAAAGAAGCCACCTATTCTGGCAAGCCCAAATTGTGCCCAGGACACCCACTAATGACAGAGCCCAGCTGTGGAGCAGGCTTTTTGACACCTCAGTGCTGCTGCATGCTGACAGCTTACCATCGGCCGTTGGGGAAGTCGTCCCATTCTTGAGTTCGATAGATGTAACTCTTTGGCCTGGAGGCCCAGAAGATGGGTCGAACGTCTTCAACTCTTCTCTTGGGGTGCGCGCTGACTGCCCAAGGCAGAGGCCGCCTGCATGGGAGAGGCAGATGTTAACACAGCTCCTCTGCTGATTTTCCATGAGAGACTGAAAGACCTTCCCCTGGAGAACTCTGCCTCTGGAGAGACCAAGTAACAGAGGCTGACAAGACTTCTATTTATCAGGAAGTGCGACAGAAAACTCTTCTTCCTTCATGGAAAGATCTTTTCCCACTCAGTTCCCTCACAGGATGCTCAGGAAGTGTCTATTAAATGGTTAAGTACAGGACTGACACCTGAAATTGGAAGAGGGAATGGGAAAGCACTGTGTGAAGCCCTTTTTAAACAGAAAAAGTAGCTGTTCATTTTCCTTTGCTTCCCCTTGCCTGTGCTGGAGCCTGTGGACTCAGAAGTCCACATTCCCCTCATCAGCTGCGGAGAGCTGATGGGAGCTCACACAGCACCTACCCTTTAGGTGGGGTTGCGACAGACCTCAAAAATCACATTTCTTCCAAGTGGCAGCTTTAAGACTCCACGTTTTTAAAGTTTCAAAACAGGCTACTTTAAAGCCACTTGACTAAAACAAATTCCTCCTTCAGCTGTCCTCTGTCTCTCCCAGATTTTGTTAGAGACCTGCAGGAAGGATGAACTTCTAAATGCAGAAAGGTGCTAAAACCCCAAAAGCAGCAGATGAGAGGTGCCAACCCATCCTTTGCTTGAACCTTCAGTAGCTGAGATGGATGTAAAAGAGGATCTAAGAGAACCCAGCACATTCTGCTCACCTGGGATCCTCTTTCCATATGCCCAGGCGCTTAAGGACTTCGGTAGTAGCCACCTCCCGATTGAGGGTGTAGAAGTGGAGACCATGCACCGTGCCACTGTCCAACAGCTCCCGGCACATGGACACCGCCAGCTCCACCCCATAGTTGCGGATGGCTGCGTCATTGTCCTTGATGGGTTCAATCACATCTTTGATTTCTTGAGGCACTTCCAGCTTGGAGAGCTTCACCAGCTGGCGCAGGGAGTGGTAACCCTGGAGGAGGATGCAGGGGATTTTCATTTTTCCAAGGTCCTTTTCTGACATCCTAGTAACACAGGTATTTGATCTCGATTTTGTGATAAAAGACTTAGAATTGGGGCTCCTGGATTCTACTCCTAGGCCCCATCTTTGGGAAGGTAATACAGTCCTGGTCGTGTCACACTGGCAGTGATAACAACTTAGGACTGGTTGACCACTGTCCTTTATATCCCTTTTTGTTATATGGGCACAGAAATCCTTTTAAGCTTATTACATGCCTAAGGATTTAATTTGGCAAGCCATCCTCAAATTTGTCACATTTAGCACTCCCGCTTCCCCGAAATTTTGTGGAAGATATTTACAGACCTCTCTGAGGCCCTGACTCACAAACACCAAACATCCTGGATCCTTACTCCCGCCCTGAACCAGAATTACTGGATTTCACCTGTATGGGGAAGATGCCAGGAATAATGGGGCAGGTGATGCCAATGGCTTGACAGTCCTTCATGAACTTGAGAAAGGTTTCTGATCTGAAGAAAAGCTGCGTAATGATGAAGTCTGCCCCAGCAAAAACCTTCTCCTTCAGGTGCCTCAGGTCTGCCTCATAGCTTTCTGCTTCTGGATGACCCTTGGGGTAGCCTTTGGGGGGAAAGGGAAAAAAGTGAAACCCTGGTGGATCAGGACAACACTCTAGAAATTAGAAAGCAGCCAATCTGATTGTACCATCACTTACAGCCCAGGTCCAGAGAGGGACTGCTGAGCTGCTTTCTATCTCTGAGACCCTACTCTGCAATGAAAAATATTTACCTGCCACACAGATGTCGAAGTAATCATCAAATTCATTGCGAATATGCTTAACCAGGTCAACAGCATAGTTGAAGCCATCTACTTCTTCCTCCCATTCCTCACCGACAGGATCTGAAAAGAGAACACAGCCACAGCTCTCTCCAACTGTTTGTTGGACTCAGATCTGCTACTGCTGTGAAAACCTTCTGCTATCACGGAGAAGACAAGATGAAACCTTCACATTTGCAGTTTTACTCATGGACTGCTTTTGTCCACCCTTGAGCTGGAGGGACTGCTAACAAAGGGATCAAGTGAAATGCAGTCTCAGCGTTTAATTCCTGCAGCAGAAGGAGCCTCTAAATCTTATTTCTCCATTTTTACCCTGGAATCAAATGCAATATAAACTCAGCCCTACACATCACAGGACAAAAGGATTCACCTCCACGCAATGCCATGATGTTCTTCAGCCCAAGCCGCTTGGCCTTCTGCAGATGCCCTGTGATGTCATCCTTGGTCTGATTGCAGCATGTCATGTGCAGGATGGTCTCCAGGCCACAGTAGTTGACTGCAGTGTTGGCAATAATCATGGAAGAGGTTTCCTTGTCAGATCCTGGATCCCCTGCTGGGTGCCACGTCACATCAATGAAGAGGGGACCACCTGCTCCCATGCGGTCAAACCTGTGGATTTTAGGGCTGGGTTAGCCCACCAGGTAGCCAACTCCCCTCTCTGTGCCTGGGATATCTCGCTCACTGCTGGAATGCCAGCAACAGGTAGAGAGAGCTTGGGTGACAGCGGTGGGAGAAACAAAGAAAAGCATTGAACTAGGTGTTTAAAAGTGGCCAATGTAAATAAAAGTCATCTTTTAAGGCTGTATGAGGAGGAGCTTACAATCTCTTCAAAGAAGAGGCAACTGAAGTGTTCTCTGTAGAATGAGCTTCCTCCCAGCATGCTCTATTAGACAGCAATGCGAGTCCTTTTGAGATGGGAGACACTGCTGCAATCCTGTTCCCAGGATTTAGCTGTAGAGGCCACAAATATGAAAAGATGGACCAGCTCTCTGTGTGCCTAACAGAAGAGAGGAAGGCTCCCCTAACTTGTTTCTCTTCTGCTTTGGGTTGGAACAAGCCGCTCTGTTTAAAGTAAGCCTGGCACTGGCACAGAGCAGTTATAAAAAGAGTTATGAAACTCCTTTTTCTCCTCCAGGTGAGTCCATGGTGGCTCCTGGGGCTTTCCACTAGGCTCTGGAATAACCTTTAGCTCTGCTGAGAACTATCACTTTTCATTTAGCATATAGATAGGGACACCTACCTCAGAGGCTAGAACTGTAGCCTTCAGTAATACAGAGACACCAGCCATAGTGGCTGGATGATTCTGAAAGCGAGTGCGAGTCTCTGTTTCAGAGACTTGGACACACTGCCCATATTTTCTTCTTTTTATAGGTATTTTCTGCTCTATTATCCCCCAGAACTCTGCCACAGCCCCAGAGCATGACAGTGGGATTGCTCCATCTTCACAGAACATGGAAGAGGGGAAACAGTCTGGCCGCCTCAGTAACCCCACCGTGACACTTAACTCTTCGGGGCCTCCAAAGAAAGACACGTTACCTGGTGTTCATTAACCCTCCTCAGCAGGAAAGCACAGAACCACTACCTGCTTCGTCACCTGGAAGGGGAGACAGAGCATGGGGCAGAGCCTGCCTCATTAGCTGTTTCCCAGCCCTCCACCAGACACTTCACCTCTCCCCTCTCCCGCCCTGCAGCCCTCACCTGGAGATGAGATTGACAGCAGCATTGGCTGTGCGAGGAGGGAAGAACTCCAAGGAGAACCACTTGTCTCCAGAGTCCTGCCGCCGCCGCATCTTCTCCCGCAGTCGCTCGTGACGGTCAGTGTCGAGGACAGGGGTGGAGCAGCGTGAGCTGTCCTTGGAGCTCTCACCCCCGCTACTGCTGCCTCCGTCGGACTTGGAGCTGGAACTGGTGCTGCAGGTGTGCTGGGTCTCGTTGACCATGGTGGGCTCTCTGGAGGAGGGTGAACAGAAGGAGCACAGTGAGTACAAGACAGGACACAGATCTCAGCAAGAAGCTGGGGTGGGCAGTAGGCAATGAAACAGAAGCCTGTGCCAAGACACAACACTGATCATCACCAAGCTGTCCATTTTGCCAGCCTAGAAGCTGTAGTGGGGGATCTGGTGAAAATATAATAAGCAGTGCATATTTAGATAGTACTGAGAGAAATAACACAGCAGATGGCTTCATGCCACATTGATGCAGCTCTTCTGTGCTTGTTGGGTCAAATTTGGCTCTCAGAGGAGTGAGGTCAACATCATTTTTCCCTTACTACAACGCAGCAAGCCGCGATACCCATGTGCATTAGGTAAGGGCCTCTTTGATCTTGTGGCCTTGGGCTGGACTTGCCAGCAGATATCTTTTTTCTCCCCCTGTAGCAGCTTGTTCTTGGACTGTATCCATCTTCAGATTCCATTGTGTGTTCCCAAGCGGCTCTGCTTCTTTACAGTGTAGATAGGAGAGCAAGGGCTAACGAGGCAGGTACACAAGAATGCACAAACTATTCCTATGTCTGAAAAAAAAAGTGAAGAATTCCTGATCATGCCACCCCCACAAATACCATCCTTTGTTTTGTCTTTGCTGGCATCAGACAGTGGAATTTCTAACCATCAGCCTTCTTCCACGGGGCACACCATCTCCACAGACAACTGTCACACACAGCTCTTTACCAGATCTGCTGTTCATGTTCCTCTCCTCACCAATTGTGTCAGCAGAGACCATACCTTTCTCCCTGCCTTGCAACACCACCAGCTGTGCTTGCTTGGCTTTACAGAAGTGCAATCACCACTGCAAGTCAGGTCTAGGATACCCAGCTCCACTTATGTCCCAAAAGTGGACCCTAATGCCTTTAAAATTAGTAGTGATTAAGTATAATTAAAGAAAAAATAACATTTGGATCTGAGTTATTTGTTTATGTACCCACAAAAACCTAAAATTGTCTCTGGAAAGCAGCACATTGTCTGGGTATTACATAATGCTGGAACCGGTCGAGGAGGAAATGGTTGCATGAGCTCACGCGCACTTTGTCCTTATCATATGCTCTGTGGGTTTAGCTCATCCAGGAAGACTTTGAACTCATCCTCTACTGTTTACACTGACTTGCCAATCAAGCAAATCCCTTTGGGAGAAAGTCTACTTTTATCACCTGGGGACCTCTCCAGCTGGCAGGAGATATGAGAAAGGAGCATGGGCCTTCTGCTGCCAACAGAAACTGGGAGTCTTAGATCTCCTGTGTACCAACATAGTGGGTCATAGTAAAAACCAGCAGAAAAGACCTATTGGCAAGTGAAACAAAAGCAGCCGAGTGTACAGTGACAGCCCGGACCAGCCTCTCTCAAAGCACTTTGCCTAACATCCACGTGGCACCAATCTGAGGGAATTATCCCAAAGCGTATGTTGGTGATCAAGTGGCACAAAATCACACACAGTTAACCCCCCATATCTCACTCTAACAAGCATGCAACAGCTCCATACGCAAATCAAATGACCTCTGTCTTCTCACATGAGATTTAACACCCATCACAAGGGAAGGGTTCAGGTATTAATGTCTCTATGGGATGAAACTTGCTGTTGAGGAAAGGTCCTTTATCCTACTGGCAATCTAGAACCACAAAGACCGGAGAAAGGCTCCCATTTAAATTTTGCCTACAAGCAGCATTTGGAACAGTTTTCTTACCATCAGCTGCATCACAGATCTGCTGGCAGAAGCTTGCAGTTACTGCAAAGACAAAAAAGAACATTTTCTAAACAACATGAATAGTTGCAAAATAAGACAATCTTAAACACCATGAGCACTCCTGCTTCTCTGTCTCTACCATGCTCCAGCTCAAAGATCCATGGCCCAGCACATGGATACTGATCAGCATGGATGTGTCTGTTGTTTCTGTGATGCTGGTGATACCTTTTTGCTTTGTTGAGTAGTATTTTTACTGCTTCCTGGCCTGAGCTGACACCTGCACATGCCATAGGGAGATCCCTCTAAGCATGGTTTTATCATCACACCCATCTGCATGAATGTACTTCGCACGGAGCACACACACCTGCGAGGGACTGATCCTGAGCCACAGGACGGAGCACCCAAAGGGCTGGATCCCTGGATCTTCTGCATGTGCAGACGGGGCATGCACCGGTCCTGGGCCATGGCAAGGGGCATCCATAGGGCTGCATCCCCGGATCCTCCACATGCAATTACGCTTCGCATGGGGCACACACACCTGCAAGGGACTGGTCCTGGGCCGTGGCGTGGGACAGCCAAAGGGCTGGATCCCTGGATCTTCCGCATGGGCAGATGGCACAGACATCCCTGCGAGGGACTGGTCCCGGGCCATGGGATGGGGCAGCCAAAGGGCTGCATCCCTGGATACCCCGCCCGTCCGGGGCAGCGGGAGGGCCGAGGGTCCCTGCTGCTGAGGGATCCCTGCTGCCGGGGGGGAGGAAACCCCCTGCGGCCATGGAGCTGCAGCTTGCTGTCTCCCTCACCCCAGGTGCCCCCCGCCCCGCTCACCTGCCTGCAGGGCTAAGCTCGGCGCGGCCCCGGCCCGCGGCGCTTTAAGGGCGGGCGGGGCGGGCGGGTCACGTGGTGCTCGAAGCGCGTTCCCTTCTCCAACATGGCGCCGCGGGGGCGGGTCAGGCAGCGCCCCGAGAGGTTTCCCTCCTCCAAAATGGCGCCGCGGCCTCAGGCCCGCGGGGGCGGGATCAGGCGGGTGAGGGTGGTGCGGCGGGTGGGGCTGGGAAGGGGCGGTGGCTGAAGATGGCGGGGTGCGGGGTAGGGTTGTGCTGCTGCTGCTGCTGCTGCCGCGAGCGGGAGAGCCGGACCCCTGAGGAGCTGGTACGGCTGCGGCACCGCGCGCGCCTCTACACCGGGGCTCGGCCCGGCCGCGCCCGCTCGGGCGAGCGGGAGAGCGGCTTGCGGGGGGGGGGGGGGGGGGTGTGAGCGTTGCTATGGCGCCGAGGCCCGTGCCTCCGCCCACGGGGCGGCCGCCTCAGGGCCCGGTACCTCCGAGCCCGGTGCCCGGTACCTTAGCCTGCGCTCGGCCGAACACCTCAAGGCCCGGTACCTCATGGCCCAGCGCTTCAGTTCGCGTTCAGCCCGGCGCCTCATTGTCCGGTGCCTCAGCCCGTGCTCGGCCCAGTGCCTCAGGGTCCAGTGTCTCAGGGTCCGGTACCTCGTCCTGCTCTCGGCATCTCAGGGCCCGATGCCTTAGCTGGTACCTCAGGGCTCGGTATCTGGGCCCCTGCTGCCGCCACCTCAGGGCACGACACCCTGTGCTTTGCCCAGCGCTTCAGTGTCCGGTACCTCAGTGTCCGGTACCTCAGGCCGTGCTCATCCCGGCATCTCAGGCTCTGGTACCTTGGCCTGTGCTCAGCCCAGCACCTCAGGGTCTGGTACCTCAGGTTCTGGTGCCTCAGCTGATGCTCAGCCCAACGCCTCAGCCCTTTCCCACTCTCTTGGCTCCCGTAGTGCCCGTTATCTCAGCTGCTGTCAGCAGTGTCTTGGCCTCCCAGTTCCCCAGACAGTGTTTGTTTTGGCTCAGCCTGGTATCCCAGCCCTGTCGCCGGTGCCTTAGCCTGCGTAGCTGCTCGTCCTGGGGTGCAGCACCCCTTGGAGCCTTTACAGAGGAGCGGCACTGGCAGGAGCTCTCTCCAGCTGCCTGGTGTAGGGAAGTGCTGCCTGTGCCACTTCCTTCTCCTGTGCTTCCCTAAAATCTGTTACTGTGAAGGGAGCTGGGGTGTGGGTTTAGTACTCTGCTTTACTCTGCTTTGGGGAGCTCCCACATAGAGGTAATGTAGTGTATTCTTGAAGAAGGGAAAGCTTTAAGGCAACACCCTATACAGTCACCCCAAAGTAAACAGTGGTTTAGTAATCCATACTCTGACTTCACAAGCAGTTGTGGTATAGGCCTTTCTTAATTTTGGCTTTGTGCTGATGTTCATGAGCAGCATGTATTCATTCCCCTGATAATTTTCCTTTCTCTCATTTGTTTGTTTTACAGACAATCCTAGGGGAAACTCATGAAGAGGAGGATGAGATCCTTCCACGTAAAGACTATGAGGTGGGATGTTAACTGGTAACAGTGTTTAAAATTATCCTGAAAAGAACTGCAGGCAGGTTTTGAGCTGTTTGAGTTTGGAATGGGGCAGGTTCTCAAAATGCATCACTAGTTAGATTGCACTGATACCAACAGAAATAGCAGGAGTTGCTGCACTCGCAAAGAACTGCCCCTCATCATTTCTGGGTTAAAGCCATGCAAGTAGAGCTTGAACGTCTGTTGCTTAAGTCAGAAAATTAATTTTCAGAGTCTACTGCATTGTTCCACTTTTTTCATGTGAGATTTACAGACTCTAGTGGTCTTGTTTCCTCATGGCTTTAGAAAGCATCTGTAGCTACTTGGCCACTGTTGCTTTACTGCTGTCTCTGATGTCATGCTGGCTCACAGCAGGTCTTCCCATCCTGCTTTTTACAGGAGATTTTTTGCTTTTAGCATGTCTGTATGGTGACCCTAAGCTGTTTAGAGCAGTTGTTGTGAGCATGAGTCTCACCAGCTCAGCCTATTACTGCTTGGTTTGAAAAGGTGAAGCTGATGTAGAGGAAAGCTATTGGTACTTTGTGAGTATGACTGGGCAAGTCTACGTTGCTTTTACCTCCCTGCTGTGGTGAGCTTAAGAATTGATGCTGTTCATTTGGAGAGGAACTCCTATCCGGTGTTTCTGTTGTGGATAGAGGTTAAATATCTAATGTTGTCCCCTACACTGTCAAATTGGAGGCACTTAAGCAGTAAAGTCTGAATCTGTACAATCTGACTTCTTTAAAGTTGTATTAATTGGCAGTGGTCCTGTTTGGTTCCCCATCTCTCCCAGCTTGGGCCATGAAATCAGTCTTTTCTTTCACTTCCTGATTTTCAGAGCCTGACTCTGCTTGAAATATGTAAATGAAGTTATTTCCATTTTTTTTTTCCTGCTGTTGTTTGCAAAACCTACTGTGGGGATAGTAATGACTTCTGTAATCTTTACCAAGGTCTTCTATCCATAGTTTTTTGCACTTCTGTTCATAGTCTTTTGGCATTCTTTCAGAGCTTGGATTATGATCGCTGTATCAATGACCCATACTTGGAAGTTTTGGAGACCATGGACAACAAGGTAGGACCTTGTTCTTTCTTTTTCATTACCTTGAGAGCTAAAACTGTTGAAATTGCCCAAAGAAGTCATGGATGCCCCATCCCTGGAGGTGCTCAAAGCCAAGTTGGACAGGGCTTTGAGCAACCTGATCCAGTGGGAGGTGTCCCTGCCCATGGAAGGAGGGTTGGAACTGAATGGACTTTAAGGTCTTTTCCAATCCAAACCATTCTATGATTCTAAAAACTTTCCACTGCAGGAAGTTTTGTAGTTTTTTTCTTTATGTCAGAAATTTTATAAGCTTTATTAGTTTCTCTATGAAAAGAATAAAAATATGTATGGAGATTATAGCTCTCGGCATTTGTTTTCATCCTCAGGTTTAATGTGAGCAAGGTGTTTAGCACTTTCAGGTCCCTATTTTCAGTTTACTGTTGTCACTGTCTTCTGTGGATTTATCCCTGTAGTTGTAATTGAGCTGTGGAGCCCAAAACAGCCTCTTTCTGATCCTCATTTCTATATTGCTTTGACTTCGCTTTTTTTTTTACCTTTATGCTGTTCCTCAACAGAAAGCCCAGAGATACGAAGCAGTGAAGTGGGTCATGGTTTTTGCTATTGGAGTGTGCACGGGACTGGTAAGTGTTGTGCTATGTGGGGAATGTGGAAAATTCAGGAGACTAAGCAGGAATAATTTAGATGTCAGTGGCAAAGGAATAAAGAGAGGAGAATAAACTTCTTCATTAAGTGGAGACATTAGTAGCTGAAGTTGTCTTTTGGGAATTATAGCATGTTGTTTCTAGGTTATTTTCCAGGAAGCCTTTTTTTCTTTCAGATCTTGCTGTGCTTTCTTTGCAGAATATTCTGGCAAATTGTTTAATTCTGCATACAGGAAAATTTGTCCAGAGTAAGCACTTAATAAAAAGGGATGCCAATTTACAATTAAATTGTATTTTATGATTGGCATTACCAGCTTCATTGCATGTGCTTTCTAGAGTGTTTGAAAATGAGCTTTGCTGGCTGTGTGCCTCAGTTAAACACCAGTTTTCTTCTGTACCCTGAAGTATGTTTGGGTGTTAAAAAAATGCTGCCAGATTAGTACTCTGGAATGTGTCTCTTCAGGAATAATTCTAGGATGAATCTATCCCAGTAGTAAGGACGGTGGCAGCAAATCTGAGCTTCTGAAGTTACTTTACTCTGAACAACACTTCTTTTTCATTCTTCGTCCTCTGTCCTCCCATGTGTACATAATTCTGGTGGGATTTACTAGAGGGTGGTCGTTGTTATTTGCATGTAGCAATTTCTGATGGCAGATCTGTCTTCTTTTTCATAGGTGGGCCTCTTTGTGGATTTCTTCGTACGGCTCTTTACCCAGCTCAAGTTCCGGGTGGTACAGAGCTGTATCTTTTACCTAGTGTGTGGGTTCCTGTTGGACTCAGTGACCTTTTCTTTGTGTTGCCATGTTTTGCTCAGAATGGCTGACACTCAGATTTCTGCATTCAGTCATGTTCTTGGTGATTAATCAAGTTTTCCACTTGCCTACATACTTCAGCCCTTGAAGCTAAGAAATTTTTCCAGTATCATGTGTAGGCAAAGGTTAATCTCTGAAAGAATGAGTGGTTTCTGTTTCTTCTAGCTCAATCTTGAGCTGTGAAGAGAAATGAGGGTCCTCAGATGCCAGTGGGAGCCCCAGACAGTGAAGAATGATTGTGTGTTGGTGGGAGGAATGATGTTTTCCTTGACCGTCGCTGCAGCGGTGGAAGAATGCACTGAGAAAGGCTGTCTTGCCTTGTCCTTGCTGGAGCTGCTGGGGTTCAACCTGACCTTTGTTTTTCTTGCCAGTCTTCTGGTCCTGATCCAAGTAAGTCTTAGGTCCACTGCTTCTCCTTACACAGCCTCTCCTCTCACACAGGCCCCGAGTATGAAGTTTCTGTCTTGCTGGGAGCACTTTCTGCCCAAGACATCAAAATAGCTTCACAATACTAATTGATTTCGCTGAGCAGGGTCTCTTGATCCCTTAGGGTGCTCTCTGATGAAATATTGTTGGTCAGCTATGAAATCGATGCAGCACAGTGTCAGTGTGTCTTTTCTGCAGCCTATTGCAGCTGGATCAGGAATTCCTGAAATTAAGTGCTACCTCAATGGGGTGAAGGTTCCAGGAGTTGTTCGTCTCCGGACAGTGGTGTGCAAAGCTCTGGGAGTGCTCTTCAGTGTGGCAGGAGGTAAGAGGGGCTGTGGAGGCTTAATCTTGTTGGGGTAAGGAATCACTGAAAGGGAAGAAATGCTGTCCATGTTGTGCATAGGGCACAAAGGCTTCTCCTGCCTTTCCAGTAAATGATTTTGATGGGCTGGAGCAGTCATGAGCCCTGAATGCTTGTGTAGGTTAGGTAGAGAGAAGGATGAGGACTATTGAGTGACTCTCAGTGACTCGGTCCAAGGGGGAGACATGAGAGTTCTCCAGAACACATTGTTTATAGCAGCCTGAAAGAGGCTGTGTTCTAGGCTGTAGGGCAGAGTAATGTGGGGAGTTCAGAGTCCTTGTACCAAGTGCCTTTGAATGGTTCCATCGCTTGGAGTGCCAAGCCTATGGAAGGCTTCACAAAGATTCGGGGTTTGAAGGGACAGGGGTCAGCACCTTCCTCCACCTTGAGGGGAAAGGGAGGAGCTGCAGGCTTAGCACAGGGAGCTGAGACATGGCATGGAAGTGATGAGGTGATTTCTCCTGGCATTGTCAGCAAGGGGAATCTGTTGTCTCATTGGTCCTGTTTTCCAGGTCTTTTTGTGGGGAAGGAAGGTCCCATGATTCACAGTGGTGCTGTCGTGGGTGCAGGTTTGCCACAGGTTAGTGCTGGTCTGGGTCACTGACCTGGTGACATCACTGCTTTGTAAGAGTGCTGTGAGTGGTACATTTCCATCTATGTTTCTAAATCTACTTTCTTTGTAGTTCCAGAGCATCTCTTTGAGGAAGATCCAGTTTAACTTTCCGTATTTCCGCAGTGACAGGTACTGTACCCAGGATGTGGAGGAGGGGAGAGGAGGATGACTGAGCAGACTTCTTTGGGAGAAGGGTGGCAGGCTGGGATGAATCAGTCAGTTGTTTTTTCAGTTTCTCCCTGGTGTCCTGCAGTTTCATTCTACAGCAAAACAACACCAGGACTTGTCTTTTCCATGCTTTGCTCTGGTCTCCATGTTCATTGATGTTCTCTGGTATTACTCAGCAAATCTCTACCCATTTAAAACTCTTAATCTGGATGGTTAAATGGGTTCATTTTTTGGGAACAAGCTCAGTTTCTCACCCCTTACGACCAAGATGTCCTTCAGAAAAGCCTGGTCCACCTGAATGTGAACAACATCTTGCTCTTTGCTCTCTGTAGTTCTCTGAAGTGATGCTGGGACCCCGTGGTTTAGGGTGGTTCCTCGCATACTTTGCAGTGGTGTAGTGCCAGAGTTTTATTGAATAAGAGGTGTTGCCTGCTGTGGCCAGCACTTCTCCCAGCTGTCATTCCTGTATCCCTGGGATATATCTGTACATGGGAAAGGTCTCTTAGTTTGTAGAACCTAAGCACCTCCAGAGCTCTGCTTTGCTAAACTGAGATTTTCCTCTTCATTTCAGGGATAAAAGGGATTTTGTATCTGCTGGAGCTGCTGCAGGGGTTGCGGCTGCCTTTGGAGCTCCAATTGGGGGCACTCTTTTCAGCTTGGAAGAAGGTTCCTCCTTCTGGAATCAGGGACTTACATGGAAAGTGGTGAGTAATGAGTGGCTCTTTCTGCTTTTCTCTGCCTTAAAGAACTGTGTAGCAGCAATGCCTTGTGCCTTCAGGTTGCTGGTTCACTGCCTGTAGTGCTTGCTTTCATGAAGTGTACAGTATTTAGAAAATGTATTGGATTTCATGCTGGTTTTTGTCTTTCTTATGCCAAATGTCCTATTAAAGGAATTCAGTTAGTCTACTATTATCAGGGATGAAAGGAGCTAGGGCATTTGCCAAGATAGCAGCTCCCTCAGAGCCAATGAAGACCTTAATTCAAACTCTATAAACAAGCTGTGTTAGTGCCTTGCAATTGATGTAGAAATGCAAATTAGCATCTTTGACCAATAAAAAAAAAGCTTCTGCTGCAAGAATTACCAGGTGAAATTTCCAATTTGTTTGGGAAACCAAATCAGATTATTATAGTAGTCCATTCTAGCCCTGCTGTCTTTTGCAGCAGGGTATGGGTATTAAACCTCAGTAGGGCTGTTTTCCTAAAGCTTGAGCAGACTCTGAGGTTCCCTTCCCCAGGCACAGGTCTCAAAGAAGAGCTGACTGTGCCAATCTGAATCTGAGGAGTGTTTATTTCTTCTTTTTTTTCCCCCCTCAGCTTTTCTGCTCCATGGCTGCCACCTTCACCCTGAATTTTTTCCGCTCTGGGATTCAGTTTGGAAGTTGGGGGTCTTTCCAGCTCCCTGGGCTGCTGAACTTTGGGGAGTTTAAGGTAAGATTTAGTGCTGTTACTCCCGCCTCAAACAGTCTCTTGTCAATTCAGTGTTTCTTTTTTTTTTCAATGCACACTTGTATTTCAGTAAAGAGCAGTTTATATTTAGCTATAATACTTTGATAGCTTAGGTCAGAGTTGTTCCCCTTTATTCCTCGCTGCTGGAAGTCTCCTGCTGTGGAGACAGAAGTATTGGTAGGAAATTGCAGAAACTGCTTTGATGCTTCTTTTATGTTTTTCTGCACATAGTGCTCCGAGTCTGATAAGAAATGCCACCTCTGGACAGCTGTGGACTTGGGCTTCTTCATTCTGATGGGGATTATAGGAGGGCTTCTTGGAGCCACCTTCAACTGCCTGAACAAGAGACTTGCAAAATACCGCATGCGGAATGTGCATCCCAAGCCAAAGCTGGTCAGGTATTTGTGCTTTCTTGAGTTTGTGCAGGAGTCTCTAATCTCCATGTCCCAAAGCAGAAGCATCAATCTAGAAAACTCAGTGAGAGGGATTGGAGGAAATCTCAGACCTATTGTTTTTGAAATCACAAGATGAAACCTCCATAGAACTTAAAAGTGAACACCAAAAAACAGATGTTACAGTCTTTCTGCACTTTTGTAATTACTCTGGTGATACAGAGAGAGCTGCAACTCCCCTCACAAGGGCTATAAGGAAGTTCTTTATTATAAAGGTTGTAGCTGAACAAACCAGAGCTTTGTCTCCATGCAGGGTTTTTTGTCTTGTACAAACAGATGTGGAAAGAATAGCTGATCCCACTTTTTCTTTTATTTAATTATCTTGGTTAATTAAATCCACAACTGAGCTAATATCTGTGCTATTTTGAGAAAAGATTTGCCATGTAATTGACTGTTTGTTTTCTCTAGACAATTCCTAAATAAAAAGCCATGTTTTTTTTAAAAAATTAAAGTGTATTTCAGCAGTTAGAAAAGAGATATGAGAGACCATGCATCAACCTGTCCAGTTCTGTCTAGACTTTCACCGTGTAAGGATCTACAGAACATTGTTTCCATGTGAACAGCCTCATCACTGAACCCTTCCCTGTGGCTTTTTAGACATGACTGCTACAGGCAGAAATAGCTCTTTTTTGGGGCAGACAATTAGAAAGGGGAGTTAACACAATCCCTGACAACCGAGTCCTATTTCAGCTTGATTTGCAGAGTCCCCTGCTTCTGATACTAAGCTGTGATGAATGCTTCTTGCAACCTTATCAGAGTCCTGTGTGGAGCTGAGACTGGGTTACAGGGCTAAGTGTGGCTTCAACATATGCTTTCTCTTGTGTACTTGCAGAGTGTTGGAGAGCCTGCTGGTGTCCTTGACTACCACAGTCGTGGTCTTCATAGCCTCCATGGTTCTGGGGGAGTGCCGGCAGACGTCTTCCACCAGTCACAGTGGCAATGACACTCTGAGCCTGCAGGTGAGCAATCTTTTGTGAAGCTGATGTGTCCCCATCTTATTGTTTACCCTCCATAAAAGCACAGGCACCTAATAAGCTTTTGACATCATGCAGTACGTCACAACTGCAGTGAAAGTCTAGAGACAGCTGCAAGAGCTTAGGGTAGTAATGAAAGCTGCCCTTTGTGCTTTGATACTTTGGAAAAGCAGCTCAGGCTGTGAATCAGGGAACCCACTGATGTTTCAGGCCTCATCTCTGCTGTTGATGTTTGGTCTGAACTTCCCAAAGTGTGGGCTGACAGCCCTGTACAGCAGGGCTACTCCCATTCTACACAAAGGCTAATGTAGGGGAGAGTGAATTTTAACTGTTTGTGTCTTTTGTGTCCTGCATTAGGGTGTGTCAGAGGATGTGAATTCAAGCATCAAAACATTTTTCTGCCCGAATGAAACCTACAATGACATGGCCACGCTCTTCTTCAACCCTCAGGAGTCAGCTATCCTGCAGCTCTTCCACCAGGACGGTGAGTAGCCAGGAGACAGTGCCCTGTCCCATGCTTAGGTTTGAGTTGCATCTTGCTTGAAACAGCTTATCATAAGAACCATAAAACAGCTTATCATAAGAACCATGAGGCTAAGAGCATCTTAAAGCTTTCATGGCTCTTGGGCCCTGCTAGTACAACAGGTGAAAGCCTCCTCTGTGACGGAAAGGCCCGCTTTTCTTCTCTTTTTCACCTACTCATTGTCTTCATGTGTGTTTGGGCTGGGAGAGTAAGTATCTGTTGTGAGAAGAGCCTGCTGTGAGCTGAGGAATGGATGGCGCGATACTACTATCTTTGTCTGACAGACCTTTGCCCCTTTAGTCATGATTCTTCTTGTGTTGCAGGTACTTTCAGCCCAGTCACACTGTCCTTGTTCTTCCTTCTCTATTTCTTACTCTCCTGCTGGACATACGGGATCTCTGTGCCCAGTGGTCTTTTTGTGCCATCACTGCTTTGTGGGGCTGCCTTCGGACGCCTGGTCGCCAACCTCCTCAAAAGGTGCATTGAGTGTGTGTATGTGTGAGTTGTGCTGCAGACACACACTGAGCTCTCAGTCAGCTTATTCTAATCTCTGGGGTCTGTTTTTTGTCCTAGCTACATTGGCCTGGATCACATCTACTCAGGAACCTTTGCACTAATTGGGGCAGCAGCTTTCCTGGGAGGAGTTGTCCGCATGACAATTAGCCTAACTGTCATCCTAATTGAATCAACCAATGAGATCACCTATGGGCTCCCAATAATGATTACCCTGATGGTGAGTGCTGGGCTTTAGCTCTGGCTTCTTGCAGACTGCTTGAACAGGACTGGCCCTGAATCTCTGTTCCTTCCAGGGAAGCTGGCTTGGAGCAACAACTCAGTAGACCTTCCATTTGCTTTGCAGGTAGCCAAATGGACAGGAGACTTCTTCAACAAAGGCATCTATGACATCCACGTGAACCTGCGAGGAGTGCCTCTTCTGGAGTGGGAAACAGAGGTGGAAATGGATAAGTAAGGCTGCTCCTCTTGGCAGGGGTGTGGTAGGGTTCTTGCTCAGAAAGGAATGCTGTAGTGTGAGGGGATGATGCTTTGTCTTCAGTGAACCTGGCTGCTTGAGAGTAGCAGCTGTGAGAGGAGGTGGGAGTTGTGCACCGGGCCTGCAGCAAGAAGAGGTGCCAGAGCCCTTTTTGTGGAGATCTGAGAAGCAGATTTGCGAGGTTCAGCAAAAACTTAGTGAAAATGTTCCACTGGACTTTGCTCCTCGCAGAATTTCATCAGCTTCCCACTTGTCATCTTTTCCCAATAGTGTTTGAACACTTTCTTTGTTCTAAGTTGGAATCTTTTTCCTTGCCTGTAGTACATCATTGGTGCAATGTTATGTTAAAAAAATTCAGTTGTGCCGGCATGGCTAATGATGCAGTAAAGGTGAGCTGACAGGTACAAGGAGCTGGCAGAACTAAGCTGCAGCAGACTCCTTGAGATCTTGTTTGTCCATCACCAGCCTTCTGTCAGTGGCATGATACATGCAGCAAGCTTTTCTGTTTCCTCAGATTACGAGCCAGTGACATCATGGAACCCAACTTGACGTATGTTTACCCACACACCAGGATCCAGTCCCTTGTTAGCATCCTGCGCACAACTGTCCATCACGCCTTCCCTGTAGTGACTGAGAACAGGGGCAATGAGAGGGAGTTCATGAAGGGAAATCAGCTGATAAGTAACAACATCAAATTCAAGGTAAGAGTTCGCTCGTTTGATAAGTTGAAGGGTGAAGAGCTTTGCTTTGTAGGTGGAAGACCCTTTCTTTTGTTATCGAGGCTTTTGTCATTGCAGAATTGAGGTGAGACATAAGAACATACTGCAGTACAAAATTTTCAGGGACTCAAATTCATTCCATTCCCTGGCTCATAGTAAAGGCAGGAGAGTGGGCTGCATTCCTAGAGGCAAAAGTTAAGAGAACTGAGTAAGTTTTTTAGCATAGACGTGGAAAAACTGTGGATTCTGCACTGAAGTACTGAAGCTACCATTGAGATCAGGAGTAGGTGCTGAATAGTTCTCCTTGGTAAGAGGAGTAGTGGAGTAGATGCTTTAGTCTCTTGGAAAACTTAAAATTTAAGGTTAGAATGAATAATTAACGTGCTTGTGGCATAGTGGTGCTCTAGCAAAAAAGATTGCTTGAGTTCCTAAATTCTGGGTTCTCAATCTGAGGAGTATGCAGACCTACTGGCTGTGCTTACAAGTACTGCAGCAGCACTGACTGAGGAACCCCTTATCTGGTGACATACAGAGATGATCAAATAGTTTATAATTGCTCTCAGATAACTGTTGGCCTGCTTGTTTATTGTATACAGAAGTCCAGCATTCTCACCCGAGCCGGAGAGCAGCGCAAGCGCAGTCAGTCCATGAAATCCTACCCGTCGAGTGAATTGCGTAACATGTGTGACGAGCACATAGCGACGGAGGAACCGCCGGAAAAGGAGGATCTGCTGCAGCAGATGCTAGAGAGAAGGTGAGATCCTGGGAGGCACTGTGGAAACAGGGTAAGGAGATTTGTTGAGATGTGGTGTGAGGCTTTGTGCAGTCCCTGTTATTCCATTCCATACGTCAGAGGAAACAGCTCTAGTACCCATGTTATAGAAGTGAGTTGACAGGTCTCGTCAGCCAGTGCTGGGTCTCACACCTGTGACTAAGGCTAATGGCTTCATGGTATCCAACCATGAAATTTAAATTTCCTTCAAACTCCTATCCAGAAATATTTCCTGGAGAGCATGTAATACCCGTGGAAATATCTTGTCTGTAGAAACCAATTCCCTCGTGTCTGCGAAAACCTGAGGGCTCTGCAAGCTCACTTCTCCCAGGAGAGGAGCTGATGTCCTGGTGCCATAGTACTGGTACCACCCGAGTTGGGGAGCTGGTATTGCAGAATCTCAGTCTAGTGAACCAGTTTCCAATCTAGTGATTGTGGCTCTTCTGAATGGAGTCCTAACCCTGATGCATTGTCAGTTGCTTCATCTTTAATTAGAATCTGAATAACTTGGCAATCAAATTTGGTTTAGTAGCAAGTGATTTAAAATTGAGGCTTGTGAGACTTGTCTCCATTCTGCTGCTAATTTCACAGTCTGCCCTTGGTAATTGCTCTTGAGCACTCTCTGCTTTTGTGTTTGGTGGAGAAAAAACTTGCTTTTCTGTAGCAATCATCTCTGAAATGTCAAGGAGAAGACTGCAAAGAGCTGAAATAGCTGTTGTTTTGGAGATGAGGGTATGTATCTCCCCTTAAGTTCACACAACTTATAACATGTAGTGTTCTGTCTGTCACAGGTACACTCCCTACCCCAACCTCTACCCTGACCAGTCTCCCAGTGAGGAGTGGACCATGGAGGAACGCTTCAGACCTTTGACCTTCCATGGCTTGATCTTGCGCTCACAGCTGGTCACTCTCCTTGTCAGGGGTGTTTGTTACTCTGAGAGCCAGTCGGTGAGTCTTCCTAATCATGAATTGTGGCAGAGACATTGCTATCCTCTTGGCTGAGAGGGCTGGGAACAATATTTATAGGCTACCAAAAAGAATTTACCTATTTTTACACTTTAAGTAGTGTATCTGTATTTGAAAAGCTGCAGTGGAATTGACCCTTGCAGCTCTAGAATAAAGAGAATTGAATTTCTGTTTAAGTACCCCCAGGAAAAGAGGACAATTAATGTCTAAAAAATAAAATAATGGACCCATTTATTCCATAAAGGTGCAATCCTGTCAGAACTGGAGAATGGAGGGCAGATATCAAATACAAATAGAGCAACCAGCAGTGCACACTGTGTGTTTTTACTGCTGCTGAGGTCTTACCAGGAGATTTGTCAGCTGTGTTGCTGAGATCGGTAACAATATTTGTATTTGAGGCCGATCTTCCACAAGGCTGACTTGTTGCTGCCCTCCAGTGTTGAGTGTAGACCTGTCAGAGGCTGGAGAGCAGATCTGTTGCTCTGTTAGCTAAACACATGTGTAAGTTTGGGTTTGCACTGCTTCCTTCTGAGATGAGCTGCCAGGAGTTCCTCAGCAGAAGTTGTGTGTGTGAGCATGGGGGGAGAAGGAGATCAGGGTGACCAATTGGGAGACATCGTTTGCTGTGCTATTTCCAACCCGTGTACTGTCTGGGATGGTGACACATCAGTTCAGTGGGATTTGTTTGAATTGCAGAGTGCAAGTCAGCCTCGTCTGTCCCATGCAGAGATGTTGGAGGATTACCCCCGCTATCCAGATATCCATGACCTGGACCTCACACTGCTGAACCCTCGCATGATAGTGGTAAGAGATGCACTGCAGAGTGATGGTGTTCCCTGATACATGTTTAGGACTTAGTCCCAAGCCATTCAAAAAAGCTGAGAGTTTGTTTAAATCTGCCCTTGGTAAGTAACCAACATCTTGAGCTCCTCATGCATTCATGTCTGCATGTGGAAATCAATCCTCATACCTGCTATGAGGTAACTGCACACAGGTGCTTTACTTTCAGAATAAGGTGTTACTTATGAGGCCAGATGGAATACACCCAAGGGTATTAAGGGAGCTGGCAGAGGTCCTTGCCAAACCCCTTTCCCTCATCTATCAGCAGTCCTGGCTGACTGGGGAAGTGCTGCTTGGCTGGAGACTGGCAAATGTAACTCCCATTTACAAGAAAGGTCGGAGGGAGGATCTGGGGAATTATAGGCCTGTTGGCTTGACAGCTCTATATTAGACTCCTGCCTGAGAGAGATTGGACAGGTAAACTGCTGATACCTGTTTGGAGCTCTGTGTGCTGGCAGCTCAGTCACTGTTGTGGTCTTTGATCAGAAGATTGCTGTGTAGGCCAAAGTGCTTTTTTAATATACGTTCTTATTTTCATGGGCCTGCATTTATCCTACTCAGAGGCTTTCTGCAGCATTGAGCTCTTAAGATCATGGGTTACAGTGTTCAAACAAACTGACAAATTCAGGTTCCTGAAATAATTTCATATTTGTGGAGAAATTGAAGATGCCCACAATTCCATACCCTGTCCAGACATCAGTGCATTGGAGGACTTGCAGGAATTGCTTGTTAGTGATTCCCAGAGACGGTGAAAATGCCTCTTGTAAATAACACAATTGTATTTCTTTCTTAGGATGTCACCCCGTACATGAACCCATCGCCCTTTGCTGTCTCTCCAAACACTCATGTGTCACAAGTCTTCAACCTGTTTAGGACAATGGGACTCCGACATTTACCAGTTGTGAATGCAGTTGGAGAGGTGAGTCCTTATCTCCATTTTTGTCTCGGTGGAACAAGGAAGCCGCTGTGGTTTTTTTTGCAAAGCTATCTACCTTTGGGAGAATCAAGATCTCTTTTTAACATCAAACAGATGCTTAGAGAGATCAGAATGTGATCTTCTTAAGGCTGTGAAGTATTGTTAATTGCTGTGACTTTATTACCATCTTTTGTGTCTAAGCCTGCTTCCTGCTTTCCCTGTGAAGGGCAGGACGTGCAAACTCTCCTGTCTCAGGCTGGCAGCATATGGAACCTCTTACTGCCCTGTACCTGTTGAGATGCCTTGAGCTTATCAGAGGCCATAAATTTGGTTTCCTCTTTGACAACTTTATTCAAGGCCAAGAGTTGTATTTCCTGTGTGCTGGGGCAGGTTTTTCAGCTGGAAAGGAACTTGCATTCTGTTCGTGCTCATAGGAGCAGCAAAATGAAGAGGTCTTTGAATGGTTTGTACTTGATTCACTGTACTTGTCTCTTTGCTGTCTCCTTTGCTCAGGGATAGTCAGTAGGTGTCAGTAACTTCCTATGAACATAATGAGAAATTGTTTTGTTTCCCTTAAGCCTGGACTCATTGGTCCCTATGAGACAGCAGTGCTTTTTCTGCTTCTTGAGTTTCCTAATACCTACTCTGCAGAGCCTTTTTGTGGAAAGGAAGAGATGCTGACTCTCTCTGTGTGTAGTACTAGATACTTTTGCAGTACTGGAGAGCAGGCTGGTTCTAAACTCTTTTAATGTGTAAAATCACCGAGCGTGTTTCATCAGCTGAAACCTGTGGTTTGACTGTTTCAGGAGGCTGGGACAAGGGTCCCTTTTGTGACCTGCCAGCTGGTGATGGCCAGTGTGCAGTCACCACTTAGCTAGTCTTTACTCTGTTCTGGTCTTTAGAGCTTCCTGGAATGTATCTGGTACAAGCTATCTGCAGTTGTGTCATGTGGCATACCAGAAATGTCTCAGCTTTGTTATTTCCAATTACAGTTTTGATTTTGCAAAGTATTTAGTTACATCTGTGTGCTGCCTAACATAGACAGGGTTTCCATTTCTAGGTGGGTGTAACTACTGCTGTTTCCAAACACAACAGCAGCACTTAAGCTGTCCATTTGCATGTAGTTAAAGCAGTGTCTTGCCTGTAGATATGTACTGGAAGAGGGAGGGGGGTTATTTTGGTGAGATTTGAACTTGAACCCACTCTAACTCGGCATTGGTCAAGAACTGCTTGCATGTTCCCTCTTTTTTGGGGGTTGGAAAGAACAGCTCTACCGTGCACGTCTTAGTGGCACATCTGTGATATTGTCTTGTGTTTTTTTTTTCTCTGTTCTTCCTCTTTAAGATTGTTGGGATAATCACTCGGCACAACCTGACCCACGAATTTCTGCAGGCAAGACTGAGACAACACTATCAGACCATTTGATGCCCCTGCCTACCCTGCCCCACTCTCGGTGTGGCTACCTCCCTCTTCCAGGCCTGCACACGCGCTCGCATTCTGCTTGGACCCCTCAAGGCCCAAGACTTGCCGTTTGGCTTCTCACACGCATATCAAGCCTGGGGAGCTGGAAAACATCTTGCTAGCCAGAGAATTAGAGGAGCTGCCTGAGCTCAGGGCTGTTGATTGGGCTCAGGCACTTGGTTTGACCACTCTCGATCCAGGTTTTCTCTTTTCCTGTGTTCCTTCCATCAGATATTGTCCTGACACTGTATGTTCTACTCTTTTGCTTTGGTTTGGGATTTTTTAAGGGTTGGAAAAAAGAACCATCTAGGTCCACTGTGTCCTGTGCAGAGAACTGCAGCATCTTTTCCCTCTCCTCCTGTATGTCTCCCTTTTTCCCTTCCACCCTTGTTCCTGCAACTGTCGCCTTATTTGTGTGACAAAGGAGTTATTTGTGTGAGAAGGGGGTCACTGTCAAGCCTGAGAGGAGGTGCTGAAGTCTGCGGTTATCAAATAGCTGCTCTGGAAGATGGCTTTTCTCAAAAGCAGTATTAAAAACTCAACTCTTTAGAAATGCAGCACTCTCTCTCTTCGTGGATGTTCCTAGTTGCCCATGTTTTTCCACTCTAGCTTCATTTGTTCCTAATTTTTCTCCTCAGTTCATGGGGAAGCATCCTTACTGTGATGTTTTTGACAGCAGCTGTCTTCAGAGAGCAGCTCAGCAAATGAGGTGTCCAAAACAGTTGAGTTTCAGTTACTGTTTTGAATTATAATAATTTAATACATTTGCAGAGCATCTCGGAGAAGGGCGATCTCTTTTTCCTTGCTAGCTGTTGCTATTATCTCTCCCTAAGACTCTGAAGGTACTCTGCTTTCTCACTACCCTGACACTCCTGCATTTTTTGGCATTCGTAGGCACTTTGTCCTTGTACTGACCCAACAGTGAGAGCCTGGAACACTTTTCCAGCTAGAGTTAGAGATGGGGAACCCCATGTCCTCAGGGCATTGTGAAATACTGCGTTCTGGAGGCAAATAGAACTGATGCCCGGTCTCTGGACTTGCTTGAATAATCTCTGTGTCATGAGAGGAGCTGGTGTAACTTCAGGCTTCTATGAAGGACTGATGCCTGGTGCTGGTGGCTAACAGGCAGGATCTGCTGCAGGGTGGTAAGTGGGACTGTCTATGCTCTGAAAAGGCTTGGGATAATGTTTGCAACTATAACAACTGGATATTTCTACGGGTAAAACCAGCACTTAGAAGCCAGTCACAGCCAGTTGACTGCTTTAGCAGGTACCATCCTGGCCAGCACCTGTATTGTTCCAGCAGGCACCTGTCCTCCTGAGTTTTGCATACAGATAACCCTCAGTGGGAAGCCAGCATTGTGCCTCCAGGGGCTGCAGAGCTGATTGGCTTGATAAAGCACAGAGCATTCTCTCAGCCAAGAGTCCAGAAAAGTTTCTGCACAGCCTCTGAGCACTCTACTTAACCTGTTGTCTGCCGTACGGATCTAGCTAGATGAGAGCTGTGACAGAACGAAATTGGAAATTATTGTGTGTTCTGAATTCAGGAACTCTTTGCTGAACGTTTCCCTCACATAAAGTGTGCAAGCTCTTAAACTTCCAAGAGCAAAGCAAAGGTGTTTTCCTACAGCCAGTATCCATCTTGTGCCTTCTACCTGGACTCCTTAGCTGGCACAGGTGTGGCACGTGGCTTAGAGCAGGTAAGTTGGCATTGTTTCCTGCTCTTCACTCTCAAGTTGTTGTCCTGTATGTAGAATAAGGATGTTATCTTGAGATTGCCTCTGCAGATGATTTCTAAAGCGCCGGTGTACCCTGAGCTCTAATTTTGCACTGAGCTATCCCAACCAAATTCCAGCACCCTTTTCCACTCCCTGAAGCTGGACTGTAGGTCCAAAATGTGCGTCTGTTAACCTGCCTTTCATTCAGAGGATACGTGCTTGAGGGCAGTTCCAAATCACAGGAATCCTGTTCGGGTGGGAATTGGTAATCCCATACTGTCAGGGAAGCCCTGCGTCTCTCCATGCCGAATCTTTTTCCTCTTGTTCATGTTGAGTGATTGTGTGTGGAAGGTTCTTTCTGTTCCTGCACATGAATAGGGTACCTTACGTTGTTTGCCTTGAGCTGGTCGTGCCCTGTTTTGTTTTGGTGCACAACCTGCAGCTGTATATTTTGCTGCAGGATGTCTTGTCATCACTACTGAGGCCTGGGGTTAGGCAATCCAGACAAGACCTGCTGAAGAACCTTGTCAAGGTTTTTCTGAGCACCAGCAGTGCTTCCTCATGAGAAGACCACTTGCCTTCAACCCGCTGTCAGCGCTGTCTGCTCTGCCTATGCATCTGTCTTATTCAAACCTTTCAGCTGGAAAACACACCCCTTTCACTCCTTCAGTAAAAAAGTTTCAAATGAGGGTGGTGGGTGACCCTGTGAGCTGCTTTAAAGGGAAATCTCTGTGCAATAACTGTTATGTAGCCTGCAGAAAGGGAATTACAAGTTATCTGAGTTTGGAGATGCAGCATTTTCCTTCTGCTAAGGACTGATGCAAAGAGGCTTCTGCTGCATCAGTCTTGTTCTCACACTTGGTCACTTAATTCCTTTCTTATAAAACACTAATTGCTTCTGCTCTGGCTTCGGTTGCTTAGTGCTTTACCAAGAAACTTATTTCTCACATAGGTGGCTGTAACCTTTTACTCAGAGCAACACTAAGGCAATAGTAACCAAGAACTGGATTAGTATTGATGGCAAGTTAGGGGGTAGTGTGGGGCGTTCTCCCTTGCCTCATGGGTCCCTGTGCAGTGTTATTATGCAGTTTTGATTTGTTAACTTACTGTGAGCCATTCCAATGGTAGCAACTTACCTTTCCGTTTGTTTTTTTTTGCACTGTTTTTGTTATTAAATGATGTAAGCTAATTCCACAGTGTATATAAACTGTATTTTTTTTAAATTTGTATGAATATATTTTTATTTGAACTATGGCACTTGGGAAGTATTCATGTAACCATGACATGTCTGAGAGTAAAATGTTCATGTGTCTCCTTCAGCACTTTCAAGGCCTTTTGATGTTTCTAGTATTGTCTTAATTTTGCCCTTTATTATAATAAAACTGGTAGAACATGGCAATATCCAAGAATGTGACTTGAAGTGGATGAATAGTTGTGATTTATGAGGTGATACGAGCTGCCTGCTTTAGCGTGTATCTTGTGGCACACACAGGAGGATAACAGTGGATAACGCCCTCAGCTTGGGCAGGGCTTGTGAGCACGAGGAAAGAACAAAGCTGCCCTTCTTGTCCAGGGTCCTGAAGCGCTTTTCAGCGGCAGAGGGATACACTCAGCCTCTTCAACATCCACTCTGGCTTTTCAAGTGCAGCGTGTGAAGACTTTTGTTCATAGCTGGAATGAAATGGCAGTGAGCTCCCCGGCTGCCTGGGAGGTGGGGGTTATCAGTTTGTGAGGTTTAGAAGTTGAGGTCATTGTTAAAAAGCAAGCAGGGTGTCTGTGTCTCCAGGCTGTTTCAAAACTGCAGAAATAAAAGCACGAGTTGCTGTATGGGCCATGTATGGTTTAACACAAGTTTTAGTGATTCTTAAGTATCTTAGGAGCAGGAAACTGGAACTCGTGTATATCAGTTTGAATAGATGAACATAGAAAACAATACTGTGGTGAAGAATTCTTGAAAGTCCTCCTTCCCTCCTTCCCTCCTTCCCTCCTTCCCTCCTTCCCTCCTTCCCTCCTTCCCTCCTTCCCTCCTTCCCTCCTTCCCTCCTTCCCTCCTTCCCTCCTTCCCTCCTTCCCTCCTTCCCTCCTTCCCTCCTTCCCTCCCAAACTGATTACAACTGTAAGCATTGTTTCTGCTTGTTTTGTGGATTTATGTCACTCGGATAGAATCTGTTGCTAGGATCACAAAATACAGGCATGGTATAACCTTGTGTTTGCAAAGGGTGAGTTGTACTGTTGAGAAGGGAACTGATGTGCTCAGGTTTCTTTGAACCACTAATTCTGTTTGTTCTGCTCAGATGGGATAATGGGAAGGCTGGCCTCAAGCTATTACAAGTGATCAGTGAAAAGGACCAAAGGAAAGCAGCTGTTTTTGGTTGCCAGCAGTGAGGTGTAAGAGCCCATCCTGTGGCCTTAAAGTATCCCTCTGCCTTTTTAATTTCACTCAGCTGTTTTCTACCTCCTCACTGTAACACTCTGATCTCAAGACCTCTTCTCTTTATACTTGCAGTGATGTCAGGAATAGAACTCAAAGAATAAAGCTCCCTGCTTTCTGTCACTTGCTCTGGTAAGGGATTGGGAATTGGAGCCAGCAAAAGATTCCCTTTTAAAGTTATTTGTCCATAGCAGCTGTCACTGGACGGCAAGGTTCAGCTCCAACAGGGAATGACAGCACAGGGACATCGGCTGCAAGAAATGTTCTTGGTTTGTTTCAAGACATTTCACACTTCAAAGGTGTGAGAAAAGCACCAGAAAAGCTCCCCCTTTCTTTATCTCCGCAGTGACTCTGAACTCTTCTGTCTTCGGTGCGAAAATTCAGACAAGTGTTGGGACAAGTGGGTGGCTGCCGTCTGAAGGGAGCTGGACCTCTGGGTAAGCATGCGAGAGACTCAAGGAGAGGCTGTTTTCAGCACAGCAGGGTTGTCAACAAGCTTTCTGCTAAATTCTGAGCCATATGTCTATGCTGCTGGTAGCCCCTGCCTTTGGGCATGGTGCCAGTCTACTATCATCTGTAAAGAGCTGCTGCTTAGGGTGGCTGGGACATGCTCATCAAGCAGGTGTCAGTCAGCAGAGGCCTCTGTGGGCCAAGCTTCAGTGAAAGTAAATCAAGCAAGCTTTATAGGACCAGATTGTTATGCAAAATGGCACAGCTCTACTCCTCCCTGCAGCAGCAGTGGATGCATGCCCTGTACTTCATGTGATTTCTTAAAGAAACAAAGCAGGGTGACAGCTCCTCCTGGCATTCTTGCCTGCAGACTGGGGTTGCAGTGGAACATTTCATCTAGTGGGAGACTGGAAAGGGGTTGTGCAGTGTCTGAGGATGAAAGAAACACTCAAATCTGATTTTCAGAAAGAAACCCCACACCAGCCAGACCATGTTTCCAAATGAGGCTCATGCCTTACCGTGTGCTTGGAGCATGCTTATGTAATTACTGTATTCCAGAGTTCAAAGGAAAGTTGCTGAATTATACACTGCCAGTCAGGGTCACTGCCAGAAGCTCTTAGGAATTGAGTATGAAGGGTGGCATTGCAGGAGGTGGCCAAAGTCATTAGAGCTGCGTGGAGGGTGTTAGCCTGGTCCTTCTCTGATCTCACTGGGATATTTGTTCCTTAGCACAATGAGCACAAATGCATTTGGATGCATCCTAGCTGCTGTGTAGTGAAGGCTGGTTGAGGTTCATAAAGCACTCTGATGCCTCACAGGGTGGAGGAGGGCAGGATTTCAGGACCCTGCCCCATGCTCAGTGCTGAACAGTTGCTTGAAACCTAATCCACATTAGCTGTTTTTGACATCAGCTCTTGCTGTTCAGTGACAGTTTTGTCCCAAAGGTGTCCTATGTTTAGACTGTTTTCAAATATTTTATAACTACAAGCTACACTGATTCCCTGTCTTGGGACTGACTCACAGCACAGTTCCTAAAGCCAGACTCTGCACTGTGACTGATACATCATGAACCTTACCTTCCCCTTGATGGAAGTTTCTCTAGAAGACTTGAGATGTGTCTTGGATAGGTGGAAATACTTAGTAGGAATAAGTTAAATCTTCAGTTCATGCCCTCACAAGAGCCTGGTACTGCTTGTTTCTCCTCCAATCCAGACCCATATTCTCCTCCAAAATGTTATCCTAGGATTAGTTTCCAACATTTACAGGCACCAAAGGCAGATCCCCTACAAACCCAAAGGAAACTACCTCACATTTAGCTGCGGGTCTGTGCAAAACAGCTACTGCTGGAAGAGAGCAGGGCCTGGTTAGAAGGAATACTTGCATCCTCTCATAGATAGCAAGTGCAGCTGTGCAAATCCACTGCAGTGACAGCAGCAGGAGAAGAAATAAAAGGCTGTCAGCTTAGCACCTGGTGTGTATATGGGACAACAAGACTGTCCTGGGAATCTTTGAGCCATGGACACAGGTTCAAGTGGCTGCAAACTGAGGTAGGGCATGAATGTGTTATGGATCCCAAGCTGTGGTAACTGCTGGTGCCTCTGTTCTTCCCCTGCTGTAGAGGTCAGCCTGCTGACCTTCAGTGGGGAGCAGAGCTGTGGCACTTGCTGTTGATACTGCTGGGTCACAGTGTCTGGGGCTGTTCTGTGAACAAGAGGATAAATGAATTCACTTGATACTTCGCTCCAGGATCCTTCATTTATGCACCTACAGGATGAAATTCCTGAAAGCAAGTTCCTAGTGGAGCCTTTCATGTATTCTATATGCACCCTCTTGACCACAGACTTTCTGTACTCTCTCTAGGAAGCATTGATACAGCTCTGGAGAGGCACTTGGCTTTCAGATGGCCTTGCCTTTTTCATAAGCAGTGGGCTGCTTTTGTCCACGTGCTTGTTTGGGACTGACCCTTCCCAAGACTGTTCCCTGCTGTCTCTGATCCAGCTCTCACAGTGGTTGCTTTGCTTGTCCTTGGGGGTGATGCTCTTTCCCTGTAGAACCGACCAGTGCTAAGTTTCTCTTGTTCAGCTTTTCCAAGTGCTTGTTCCTGTGCACGGTCCTATTCTGACCTAGCTGTGAGATTTCCCTGGGGGAGCTTTACAGCTCAGTGTGTTTATGGGAGTAGCAGTAAAAAATCTAGCCAGAGAGATGCTTTATTCCTAGATTGCCTCTCTCAATTAGGTTCTCCTAGACCTCAGGGTCTATTAACATACTGTCTGCAAGCCAATACAGACTTGTTCCATCGGGAACTAGCTTGCTGTTAATGCTGGACCCACCTGGATTTGGGTCAGGAAGCACCAACTCTTCTGACCATTTTTAGCACATTCCAGTGAACTCATTAGTACTTTGTGCCTTGAGGGGCTGACAGGGAGGGACAATTTACGGGGCCTTGATGTGTCTGTGCAAGTTCTGCTTGACTGGGTAAAGTTCAGCTCCCGCGAGGGCTGTTGTTGTTAGAGTGTGAGGATTGTTTTTGCTTTTCTTTATAGCAGTGAATGGCAAGTCAGGCTGTTGCCCATTGTCAGAGTGGAGGGATTCAGCTGCGTGTTCCCATCTCGCTGCAACAGAAAACAGGTGACTGCAGAGGATGAAGTCCCTTTGTCCTCACAGTGGCTCCCTAAAGGATGACCACACTACCTCAATTTGTGAAACCACCTCTGAGTGAATGCAAAGTCCTGGTAGCTTTTCACTGTGGAGGTGTCTCATTGTTGAGAATCTTGACCTGGGAATCAGTTCTCCTGCTAGGAAGACCTATTTGGGTGCTGTTGCCTTGTCTTTTATCTTTGGCTGGTGCTGCTGGAAGGAGAGGCTCCGACATGTGATTATTTGTGTCGCACTAGGTGCTGTTTTCCATTGGAGTGGAGCAAAATGATTCCCACAGGGTAGGCTTCTGCTCTTCCCTAGGGAAGCATCACAAGGCCCCTTGTGGCAGGGAGCATGCATGTGCTTCTCAGAGGCCCTGTCAGAACTGGGACGTGTGACATGAGCCCTGTTAAAGTGGTACAACAGCCTTGGCTGTAAACAGGCATGTGCAGGAGCAGTGTGCGTTCAGCACTCCAACTCACAGTTTCACTGTAGCTGTGGTGCCTGAGAGCTGTTGTCAGCAACTGCCATGGCTCTGGCACCTCTGCTTCCCCACAGCCTGAGTATCGCTCCTCTCCCTATGCGCGCATGCACGAGCAAAGTCAGAATTGGACTTCTGCACTCAAATCCATTCTGGTGCTGCTGGGTTATTGGGCCCTGAATGAGCTTTACATGGTGCTTGAGTAATGGATGCTGGGAACGAGACCCAGAATTAGTTGCTGAAAATAACACATATTCTAGCAGTGTGTGCAATCACAGGACAGTTGCGTGAGCCTGGGCTCAATGCTATTGCCATAGCTGGCTTGGGAATCCAAGCTGTTTTGTCTTTGGGGTGCCAAGGGAATGTGATCATAGCAATGGCAGGGAGACAATGTGATTTGGGCCAAATTCAGATCATAACTGTGAAATCTAGCTACAAAGGCTTAAATGAAATTGTTATCAGACTTGCAGTGTTCCCATTAGATGGGTTTAGAACAATTTTGTGAGGAGCCATTCCTGGAAAGTGGTAAAAGTACATGGAGCAATCCCACCTGCCCTCACATGAGAAAAAATGTGATAGGATTCAAGCCTGTTTGTCAAGAAACACTGGGGATCAGCACCTCAGCCCCATGCAGAGTGAGACAAGACACAGTTCATCATGTATCTTTCTATTGATGCTTGTAGCCTTTATTTGGTCAGCACTAGAAAGCATATACAATGAATTCCCTTTCCTCCCTCTGGTTATCTTAAAACTTGTGGAGTGTTCTCATTTCTCTTATTTCTTTTCAAGTAAATACATGAGGGATTTGTGGCAGTTCCCTTGACTGAATGATCTATACCAGCAAAAGGACTCTCTTGTTACTGAAACCCTGTCTATAGGAGGACTCCTGTTGATCTTTCACTGTTGAGCAAGCTTTTTTTCCTGCTAATCTGTTACAATTTCTTAGTGCAGAGGGAAAATTTCTAATGAAAATCTCATTTTCGTTTTTACCAAGTTCATACTTTCTCAATCTTGTATAAAATCCAGCCTTGTGGGTACCAGAGTACCAATAAAACATAGGCTTTAACTTCAGGAAAATATAAGAAATTTTAATGCAACAGACAGGAGAGAGGTCCAGCATAGATGTCTGATGTGTTAGTTTTATTTAAAGATGGTCTCTTGGTGCTAGAGTAAGAAATGTTCTTTAAAAAAAACAAACATCAAATAAATAAATAAATAAATAGATAAATAAAAATAGGAATAACTTTCTGTTGAAGAGTTTAGAAAGCATCCGGCTTTCATCTTGGGAGGGACAGGTGCTGTAAAGCATTCTTCAGAGGAAGGTGTGTAGGGAGGTTGTCCTAATTCTTCCTGGAACCTGCAAGCCAAACATGAAATAAATGTTACTAGAATCTGTTTCTCTTTCATTCCATGCCACTATTGTCAGCAGTGCTTTTACCTAACAAATCAGCAGACCCACAGTTTCTTTTGAAAACCCAATACTAGTTTAAATATTAGATTAAAATTAATTCCTTCTCAAACTGTATCTTATTAAAGATTTAAATGAGAACCTGCTCCTCCCTTGTTGCGTGACACAGATGCAGTCTCTGCTGTTCAGTGAAGGAGGGACTCACCATTGCAACCCATTCCACTCAGGGAGCCGATTCTATCAATCCTCCTCCCGAAGCAGCCAGAATCTCTCATCATCCTGGGCATTTGCAGCCCCCTCAGTCTCTTGAGGAAGGGGTCCCTGTAGGACAGAGGGGGGCTGGGTGCTAGTCGAGGTTCAGCCTTCTGGTTGTCACTGTCATCTATGGGTTCTGATGGGATTTCCTCTGGGGCTTTGGGCTCTTGCAGGTCAGGATTGGACTCCAGGGCTTCAATCATTGCAAACTTATCCTCCAGCTTCTCCAGCAGAGCCTATAAGAGAAGGATTAATTTCATGAGACCGCTGCTTTTGTGGTCATTTGCTAGCTCTTCCAGTCATCCAAGTCTGCATTCACCAATGGTCCCATAGGCACCCCTAGGGATGCTGTAAGGTTGGATACCAGGCTTGCTTGAGCTCTGCCTCTGCAGTAAATCCCTACTCACATTAATCGCACCTAAAGGCAGCTCTAGTTTAGAGCTGATTGAAGGTGCTTGCCACAGAAGTATATCTTACTGACAAGGTCAAAGGAGCTCTTAGCAGAGGGAAAAAGGAAGGTCTGAGTTGCCCAGGAAGATCCTACTCAACCCACTGATGGTACACAGTCTCAAAGTACCTCTAATCCATAGTCACTTCCACGTTCTCAGAAGGTGCCTGCAATGCTGCTTGCCAGAAGTTGGCTTTCTCATCTCTTTTTTTGGCTTGCTTGCCCCCCTTGACTATTTCAGTGGACATCACTTGGAGAAGCTTTTGGTGTTTTCACTGATCTCTGCCTCAGGAATTACAGGGTCGCTACTCCTGGAAGTAACCTGCATCTCCCTTAAAATATCCGTATGCTAAATCTATGCTAAGTGATTTCCTCCTGGGTACCATTCCTTGTAATATTGAAAGCTTTTGGTGACAGGGATCAGATACCCTCCTCAATGGCAGCTCAACCAACTAGAGAGATCTACTGTCCATCTGTAGAAGTAGAGTGGAGATGAGCAATCCTTACGGCTTGCTTGACAGTGAATGTATTTGGAAGCTGCTCAGGTAGTTGCTAGAAACAGACTAGAGGCGTGGGGTAGTTTTAGTTTTGGCTGACACTGTCCTAATCATCCTTGGGAGTCTGTTCTCGGGCTCTAGTGCTGCAAGAAGCTGGGCACTGAGACCAGTGCAAATATTTAAGTTTTCACACTTCATCTCGCAAAACTGAGTCTTATGCTTGCATTGCACTGCACCAGTGGACACTCTCCAAGTACCATTCATTAAAATACGCCTCTGGTAATTTCATGGCTCTAGAACGTTTCTGCCTGAGTCACCCTAAATGTTCATACTATTCCTCGAGCAACTTTTCTAAAAGTTTGACTTGAGGAGGTGAAGCAGAGCACTCAATCTCCCATCCACTTGCAGCCAGTTCTCTTAAATCCACAAAGCTAGAGCTGTGTGGCTGTCCTGCTTCACCATTCCTGCCATTTGGTGGGATAAACGGGAACCTGCATGAAAGTTTTGTTTGTTCTTATAGAACTGCTGTGATTTGTTTCCCCTTTGGGACTTTGCTCCCTGGAAGGTGGATGTTTAAGAGAAAAAGAACCAAAAATTCAGAGCAGACATCCCCTAACATCTGAATTCCATTTCCCACTCCTGCTTACCCAGGAGCTCAGTTGAACCCAGCATGGGTCGATATTGCTCTCTAGAGCTTCTCAAGAACTGAGACTTTGTCCCCTCTTGTGCTCACTGATGCAGCTATTCAATCATGCAACAGAAAGGCAAAACCACCACCTCACGCTCTGCTAAGCACCCCGAAAGTTTAACCTTGCAAAAGAAGAGAGTCCTCACCTCCATGCTGGCCAGTTCTTTGGCAGGGCTGAGGCTGTAGATAGGGTTGGCTCTGCTGGGATGGACTTGGGTGAGCAGCAGCAAGAGGAAGCCACAGAAAAATGAGCCTTTAGTGTCCATGGCGCTGTGTTCGTTGAGAATAGAGAAGTTCAAGCTGTTTCTTCAGAGGTGTCTCTTCAGATCTCTCTCTTCCTCGTCCTATTCTCTCTCTTCCAAAGCTTGTCTTTTATACTCTTTGGGTGTGATCTCTGCTTCCTAGGTTATCAGTGGATTTATCTGGGGCACATTCCAGTCCCATTGCAGGCACGCAGCTCTGTCAAAGGAAGATTCCCTTTATTAGCTGTCATTAGGCAGCAGCTGCTGTTGCTGAGGAATGTATGTCACAAGTCAGTGATTTCATGTCACCCCCCTCCTCTTGATACCAGGCGCTGTGATTACATAGTCCAGTTGGAAATTCTTAGCAATTTTCTTTCAAGAGACCCCTATGGTCAGATTCACGGAGATGGGTAACAACCCTGAAATGGTTCTAAACTCTGCTGATTTAGAAGCTTTCTATAGGGAAATTGCCTTTTACAGGAAAAACAACAGATTTTTTGGTGAGTATATGGTGGAGAGTAAAGGCTAAAGAAAAATCTACTTTTAGGACGCCTAAAGTATTGTGCACTCTTTCTTTCTATATATGGAATATGCACAGCCACTGCATACCATGGAGTGTGCTGAAAATCCCAGATTTGGGCCACTTCCCTTTTCCTTTTGCTGTTGAGGTGATATCACCATTGAGACTTTGTATTTGTTGCCAACAACAGCGGCGCCTCGATCTGCACTCAGACTCTGCAGGGATGTCAGCACCATTGAAAACCGCTAGTCTTTATTAACTAAATGTTTAAATCAATGGGATTTCTCTAAACATTGATGGTAAGGCTTGACTCTGCGTTAATAAAAGTTAAAGAGGAGAGGGTCAGATTCAGGAATAATCTTGTATCGTCATACGAGAAAGCAACTTGCTGGGTGGGAATATTAGATAGACGGCTTTCGGTGTTATTCAGCAAAGGTGTCAGAGTCTGATCCCCAAGGAAGACTGAATTGATTTGTATATATGTGTGTTTGGGAGGTGTTAAAATGAAAAGTTTAGTTCAATATATTAAAACCAGAAGTATTTATTTGTTTCCTGGAGAGCTTTTCAAAATTAGCTAAAAACTTCCTATGCTTAAATGAGAAATTACAGAAATGCAGATTTGCTGCAGATTCCTTTTCCAGTATTGTCTTTGTGCCTATAATGTAACTAAAAATAAGCTTTTTTTATGGAACTGCAGGAGAGTTCTAACTTGTGAAGCATATTGCTTACCCTGCATTTTCCTGGCGTTTCTTGTTATTCTAAATTGAAACAAGAATAAATATATGAATGTCAGTCTAGTAATAATTCATTGGCTTTTGATAAGAATATAGATCATGGAAGAATCTCCTGAGTACAGTTTCTAAATAATAATGGAACAATAAAATATTTCTCATGTCTTAAATGTCTTTACATGATGTTTGTGTACAAACATGTGCACACGTGGTTCACATGATCAGCTACCAAAATTGCATTAGAAAGAGCGTTCTCAAGGTTGTGAAGTCAAACTCAAATGCTGCTTTTTCCTAATACAGCCTGAAGTCAGCCTGACACTGTGTGTGTTCTGAAGTCCTTTATTATCAAAGCCACTCCCTGTTTTTCCCCAGTGCTTGCTTTTTTTGGTACACCGAGGCAGTACTCAATTTTTGTATGATTGTGTCCCAACACATTCTTGTTCTGTGCCCCTCAAATTGTGGTTAAGGAAGAACTGAGATCCTGATAGCTTTTTTTGAATTAACACTCCATACTGCAGCGTCTGTATAATTCACTAATCAATAACAAGTATTCTCTTACAGCTGCTTTTTGGTGCATGTGCATTTGTTTGTGCCAGGGCATAGCTTCATTTTGTAAACTGAGAAAGTGTGAGAAGATAAACTGGAATTATTAATTGATACTGTGTATCCAATTTAAGATAACTAGGAACCATTACTGTTTGATTTTTTGTTTCTCTCCTTTCACCCCTGCCTTGCTAAGTGTTCTCTAATGCTGTCTCCGTGCAAAACCTTCGGTTGCTTGAGCTGAGTTTTGCCTGAGAGCTCAGCACATCTGTAAAGCAGCCTCTGGGACACAAACCCAGCAGCAAGAAACTGAGGAGCACAATATCAATCACAGGTGTGAAATATTTAGCTTTGAGTGACCTGTCCCTGTGAAACAATCAAATGTTCCAGGATTCTATTCAGCAACCTGGACCCAGAGGTACCCCTCTCTTTTACTGATTTCTTCCTTTTTGATCTTCTTTATTCCACATGGGATGCAGGGGACTGAATTCAGCCCTGACAACACTTTTAAGACAGGGAGATTTCTGTGCACTATTTCATGTACTATATATAGCTGTATGTAAATGGGATAAAGTGGTTTACCATCACTGTAGCTACTGTATTTTCAGAGCCAAATTCTGCCCTCTATTATCCATCTCCCAGTTCTGCCAAAGCAACTAGAGTGTAAAGCATCAGAACTCAGCTCGTTGTTGCAGCTGTAAAGCTCACTTATTTGCTTGCTTGTGATGTCTCAATATCCTCACCTGGCAAGATTAATATGTACTATGTCTTTATAGTCCAGCAATGGATAGTCAAGATCCACGCACTGCCGTTTGCCTGGTAAAACCCTGTTGGGAATCCTAATAGGGCAGCAGGATCTTATAAAAGAACATTGTGCCCGGTTTTGGGGTCGGGAAATTGGCACATTTTGGGATATGAGTAGGAACATGAGGCTCCATTAGAAAGCAGCTACTCTGAGCAGAGAGGGAGGGCACCGAGGGCGCTGCTGGCAGTCCCGCATGTGAATCCCTGTGAGGAGAAGTGTGGTACACGGTTAGAGCTCAGCTGAAGGTGACATTGTCCCTTCCCCAGCTGAATGGTGAGATGTCTTTGCTTTTCAGCCCTGTGAGGCTATGGACTGTAAGCCTGGGGGCTGTTGTCATGTGGAATCCTTCTGTGAATAGATCTGTCCTAACTCATGTCCCTTCCCATTCCACATCCTTCAAGTGATGTCCATTCCATTGCTGTTTTGCAGCTCAGGAGTGCTGGAGTGTGAGGTGACTGTAAAGAGCTTTTGAGGAAGAGACTGGGTTTGGATGCCTTTCATCTCCCCATGACTAAACCCTTTTCCAAGAGTGCCGTACCCCACCTGGCGCTCTTTCCCTGCCTCACCATTCCATTAGGTTAGGGTGGAAATGAAGGGATGAGGCCATCAGTGCAGGAAACAAAAGGGAAGTAGAAAAATGTGCAGTGCAGGGTGTGCAGCACTGAGATCACAGGACACGCTGTGCTGCAATTCAGATCGTTAAGTGGTGCCTCACTTGTTCCATGGGGGAGGAAACTTATTTTCACCCCAAACATGGACTGTATCTCTCAGTGATCGGGATATACTCTCTCTGCGGTGTGGCTGCCCCTGCCTTTGCTGGACCGGCCCGCGGCGCTGCCGGAGGGCGCTTAAAGCCACGGGGTCATTGGCCCTGCCAGCCCTGGGACCACCGGAAGGGACCCCAGGCCCAATGCCCACCTGCTGGGAGGAACCACAGCTGGTGATCCCATCTGGAAAGGCATCCCAGCTCGCTGCCACTGTCCCAAAGCTGGCATCAGTGCCCCCCCCCTGTACAGCGCGGGACAGCATTGGACTGGTCATTGTCCTGGAAGGATGCAACCACCATCCTTCCTGGTGCTGTGACCCGCTGGAAAAGGCTGGTCCAGATCTGGTAAGATGCTCTGGGCAGGGAGCCAGCCCTGAGGGCAGAGGGAATGGAGTGCTCTGGAGGGAATTTCTATATCCTCTGACTGTAGGCTATGCTGTCACCAAAAAAAAAAAGCTCAAAAAAGGCAGTGTAGGCTTGGTACAAAAGTTTATTGCTGCATGCCGCAGCGCTGTGGAGGCTCCACGGGGAGCCTGGCTGGCTGGCTGCTGGACACCGGCTTGGAGACTCAGGAACTGTTTGGGAGCCAGTATCAGCTTCAGCTTCTCCTTCTTCTCCAGAAACCTGGGAGAGAAGGACAGAGAGCTGCTAGGGAGCCACTGTGAGCCATGCCCGGCGACTGCTCCCCATGGCTGCCCCAGCCACCTCCGCTCCCCTGCCCCGTGAGATCCAACCCAGCACCTACGGGCTTTGTACTGGTTGCATCCCAGTCCTGTCTGTGTGCCGATTCTCTCCATCCTCATCCCAAAGCAGCCGGAGAAGTGCCTCCGTCTGAGGGAGGAGAGGAGGCTCCTCCAGTGGCTCTGCCCCTCAACCGGCTGGGGAGGGCTCGGGGCTGGGAGTGGGGCAGCCTCCAGGCCACCCTCCACCTCCCGGAGCTCCCACTCAGAGTCGTCTTCCCCAGCCCCATCCACCAGCTCATCTTCCAGGCCCAGTTCCCCTTCCTTCTCTTGGAGCTGTCCCAACACCTCCAGGAGGTCCTGGGGAAGGGAAGGAGAAAGAAGGAGAGATGGCTGTGGTGGGGGAAGAGGGAGCCCCACTCCTGCACACTTCATCCCAGAGGGATGGGTGCAGGTGGCCACCCCAGGAGCCCCAGTCCACCCTGGTACCTGCAGGGACTGCAGCTCCGCACCGTGCTCACCACCGTCCGGCTGTGCTTCTGCCCAGGGCAGGATGAGCAGCAACAGTGAGGCCCTGCAGCAGAGAGCTGGGACTTGCATCCTGTCCTATCTTATTCCTATCCTATTCTTATCCTATCCAGCTCAGCACCGTGCTGCTGCTTTGCCCATTGATGCTTCTCCTTATATCCCCACTCTCTGCCCAGAGTGAGCTCAGCTGCCTCCTGCCAGATCCCCGCAGGAGCCGGAATGCTGCAGTCTGCCCCCCGGCTTCAATAAGGAAACTGGTTACAACTGGCCCCACAGGTGACCCTCCAGGAGAGGGGCGTCCTCTACTTGCAGCAATTCCTCCAGAGGGAGAGAACTGCAGTGAGTTGTCTCCTGCCAACACTCATTTTCCCAGTGGTTTCCTCCCCCTCCACTCCCCATCACTCTTAGGTAGAAGTTGATGCTGTGAAAGGACCTTGTGATTTCTGCCTTTTTGCTCTGTCTCACATCTGCAGGCACGCAGGAGCTGCAAGCTGTCCAAGCAGGGGGTTGATTTCCCCTCCAAGGGGATGAAAGATGGATCATTTCTTCTTCATTGATGGTTGGACTTGATCTTAGAGGTCTTTTTCCATGGGGGAAATAAATGGGGGGAATCGGAAGTTTTCCTCTGAATAGAAGGATATATGAATAGACCATGTCCTGAGATTTGAGTTTAGGAGATTTTCCTTCTCTGCAAGTTCATGTGATGGGGGTTCTTGTCTTCCTCTGGCATTGTTAGCAAACCTTTCCCTCTGTAGCTAAGAGGCACTAACCTTTTAGTGGCCTGAGTCTGCCTTCAGCAATGGTATAGCTGACCACTTTGTGATAAACATTACTTGCTCTGCAGCCATGGCTTGGCTACAGCAATGAATCAGTCACCAGCCTTTCCTCATATCCCACCATCTTCCCTATAAGTGATATTGTTCTGTCCCCCACAACTTGGGTTGGAGTGAGAAATTCCTATGGGGAAAAATGTGCTTTCCAGAAAGCCCAGAGGCCTTGCCCAAAGACAGAGATTTTGTAGATCTTTTGGATTTATGCTCCCCAGATAAAAGTCTCTGAATTACCAATCTGGCAACTGTAGCAGGCAGCTTGTTTCTATGCAACTTTCTCTTATTTTACCTCAGAGCTTTACAGCAGTTTCTTATTAACTTTCAGTAAAACTTTTGGCGCCTCTCCTGTGTGAGTAGCGAATTTCAACTATAAATGTGTCCAATTTCCACAGGTCCCGGGGTGCAAATCAAGCTAACACTGTTAGTTCCTTACAGAATGAAAGGCAGAAACCAGGATATCCAGTGGGCAGAGCAGCAGACAGGATCCTTTCAGTCACAACCTGGGTAATACTAAGGCAATTACACTAAGTCTGTGCCTTCTGCCCTCCTTGTTTGCTTAGCCAGTACACAGTAAATCTCTCTAATTTCACTTGTTATGCAGTGTTTTCTGCTTGGGCCTTTATTTCAAAGACTGTCCTAAGGCTCAGCAAAGCAAAGAAAGCCTTTCCTTCAAATTCAGAAGGTTTTGAACCGAACTGTTGTGAACTTATTGCTGCCAGGTGCTGTACAAAGAAGCAACAACCTACATTATGGTTTTACATCTCCTTCCTGCATTTTTTTATCCTTCTGTTCCACAAATCTGTCTTAGATTGGAAGCAAGTTAGTAATATCAGCTGGTGTGGGACAACCATCTCTACATCCAGCAGTCTCAACAGTCAGAAAGTGGTTTGATTTAAAGCATCACAGCAATGAAGAATCTGGTGGAGAAATGAGGTGGGTGTTTCAAAAGCACAGTATGTGCATGGAGGAAGCTGGCACCAGGTGGAAGTGTTACCTTGGTGCAGAATAAAGGCAGATAGCTAAGGTGAGGGTGTGTGTTATCCTTGATTTTGTGTGTAGCAGAAACAGACAGGAGTGGAAAGGGATAAAGCACTGAGAGTGTATATGATCTGTGTCATGACCAAGGGAAACAAGAACAACTTAGCCCTCTACTAATAAACTAAGCGGACTTGAAACTTGGATGATACCAGGTCTTAGTTGCTGCCTAACTTTGCTTAAAAACAGATCCCACAAAAGCAAATACATTTGAGAGAGATATCTGCACGTATTTTTCTGTGTAGTAGTAATTTTATTGCAGGCTTTTCTCCTCGACAGCATCTGCAATACTAGTCTGTAAATTCAGGCACTGCTGCTAAGTGTAGATGGAAGTGACACAGCTAGAGGTGAGCTTCCCCCATCTGACTGGCATGCTAACTTCAAAGGTTAGCTTTGATTATTTAAATGCTAATGGAACTCAGCAAATTACCTGAAGTACAAACACACCTGGCTTCAGTCCAAGGGATCTAATTATGGAGCCTTTTATGTGAAATAAATTGTTCTCACTTTCTGAGAAGTGGCTTTTTAAAATGTTCACACAAAATGCCAGGTGATGGGATGGCATATTATGAGCTCGGCCTCTGTGGAATTGGAGGTTTTATCCATTTCTTATTCATCTTCTGTAGGATTCTCTTCACAAGTGCTCACAGGTCAGTCTTCAACCTCCTATGACCTCTGTTATTTTACCTGCAAGTAGTTGCAATGACCCACAGTTTATTTAAGTGTAGCCAAGTTTGAAAACAGGCTGAGAATGTTCACTTACTACTTTTATGCCTAGGAGAACGTGCCTGCTGCTAGGGTTATTGAGAGCTGGGAGGAAGCTATGAGACCCAAGATTATTAGGAAGAAGGCTGTGACCTTCCCATTAGCACTAGCTGCCTCTAGCTCTTCATTGTTTGACACCACTAGGTCTGTGGGCCATATGGATTAACCTTCCCACCATACAGGTTGCACCTGGGGCAGCCCCAGGGCTGGCATACCTGAAGAGGAACTCTTAAAGAAAGCTCTATGCTTGCTGTCAGGTTTCCACAATTGTTGATGTCTGCTTCCTCTCAGTGTAAGTAAGTTGTTGGGTATTGGGGAAAAGAAGTGCAAATCTCTTGCTGGCTGTATGAAGGTGTGTTAAATTAGAATAACAAGTCAGAAATCTCTTTGCTCATGTTTTTGCAGGGTAGAAGTCTCGTGTGATGGACACTACAGCAAGGGAAAGAGGTATCTGTATGGCCCAACAAAACTCCAGACCTCCAGGAGAATTTGCCCGTGAATTACTTTGTGGTTGATGGGGCTTCAGCTGGAAAAGCTGTTCACACTGATCAAACCACAGCGTTAGATTTAAGGTGTGCACAGCCTGTCTATTGATATATGAGTTATGCTGAAAACTGATTCATTGTTTCATCCTCCATTCCCCACTTTAATTCTTCATCTGACTGGTGAAATGCTTCATTTGCTTGTTGTGTAGCTCAGGAAAGGCAACTCAGAGTATAATGAGTTCATTACATGGACTATTTGATTGTTTGAGAGCTTGTATTCAGGAGTGCCTGTGTAAGTGATGAGACCATTCCTTGCCACCAAGTGTCTGCTTAGGGCATTTTTGTTGTTGCTACTTCTTTGTTATCAAAACTAAATTAAGCACAGTAAGTAGCAAAAAAATAAGACCTAATAAAGATTGTTAACTAAAGAACGCTTCAGGATATGTTGTTGAGTTTTCTGCTTGGGATTTGATAGCCTTGTAGGCACTGGTCTGAGGAGAGAAAGGTTCTGGAGGATAGAATAGCTGTACACATGTAGAGTTAATGGGCATTTCCAAATGTGCAAGAGAGAGTGAAAGGGTAAATCATTGTAAGAAAATAAAGATAGGAGCTGTTGGTAGCCTGTACAAGGGGAGAGTGTCTCCGTCGTTATATCATTCTGTGCTTTCTGGTTTCTGATAGTCAACTAAGCATTTGTTTGTGAGCTCATTGTACTGATATCCTTCCTGGAGTAAGTCTGTGGCTTCAGGGTGGAAAACAGTATGAGAGAAGAGCAAATCTTGAATAGTTCCCCAACAGGTCCTGTATTTCCTTCATTCTACAGGAACTGTGGTTAGAAGGAGCAGAACCAAATCACAGAGTTTAAGGGATTGGGGCAAGGCCAGAATCTGGCCTGTAGAGCTGTTCCATGCAAACTGGCTTTCCCAACGAGAGCTGAACTGCCAGAGATCCAGAGCAACCAGCAAGAAGGTTGCTGGTGAACTTGCTTTACTTGGATGTTTGTGCTCCTTGTTGCAGTTTACATGCAAGTCCTCTTAGGAATAAGTTTATTACCAGAATATTTTCTTATATGAGTGTCTGTCTTTTGGGCAATGTAGCCCATTTGTCTGCTCCAAGAAAAAGGCTGGAAGTGAACAGCTGTGCCTTCATTTGTGACTGTCGGCACAGACACTTATGTGAGCAGCCTCCTGATTTCCCTGGAGCTGCTTGCAGAGTTCCACTCTCATCAACATCAGGATAGCACAGTCATGATCTTGGCAAAACAGCCTTCATATAGAATTCCTTTGGCACAGGAGGTTTGCCAAGTGCTGTTCTTTAATTTGTTCACAGATTCAGTAAATACTTGGTTTCCTTAAAAAAAATAGAACTGGTCAGGTACATCTTTTTGTTTAATCTTTACTTTTTTGTTGGAAAAATGCTTTGGACTATTTGATTCTGCCTGTGGAAGAGTAGGTGCCCTTGAACTTTTTTCAAAGAAGGATAGTGTAATTTTTTTTGGACATGATGATATAGTGAGAAACAATTGTTTTCCTCTTTCAGGGGCAGAGCCAAAAGCAAAGCAACAACTTTCTCCTGATGTCAGCCAGGACAGCCACCCTGTTAGTTCCAATTGTGATGGTCAGAGACTTGGGCCTTTGTGTCTTCTTTCTGGTGACTTGTGTGAAGATGGCTCTGTCAGTCTTGTTCCTGTTATGTTTAGATTGGAATATCTTAACTTCAGAATGGTTATTCTGGTGAAAAGGAGGGCTTGTTTGAGCATGTGTCCTTTTATTTTTTTTTAAAAAAAGCAGCTAAAAAGTCATTTTTACCAGAAAGTAGCCCTCTGAAATGCTCCTGAATTCTAGTGGATCAAGTTTAACTGGAAACTGGGGGACTGTTTCAGTTTCAGGAATGATACATGAAAGAATCACAGCAAAGGCTTGAAGCAAATTCACCAAATTGTGGAAAACAGTTTATTATCTGTGACATAATGAGACTTGTTTATTTATACATTTAGTACATAAACAGTACAGATGAGTTTTTGTAATTCCAGATAGAAGTTCACAAATTATTACTCTGATAGAGTTTGACAGAACAGCAATTCTGTCATAATTCAGGGGAGAGGTGGGGTGCAATTTTCTCAGTACAGCAGGTGGTAGATGGATTGGTGGAGCCAATGTGAATAAGGGCTGAACATCTCACTGAAGGACAACAGGTCCTTTGAAACCTCAAAGCCAGTCCTGTCAAGAAAGCAGAGGAATAAGTAAAAGAAAGAGAAGTGGACAAGATTTCACGCATGGAAATGGGCTGATTTTTTTACTGTTCTAGGGGCAGGTTCAGCTCCACTTTTGCACTTTCTTTGGATTGACATGAGCATCTCTGAGGAGCTGGGGAAAACCTCTGATCTGGCTTCTGTGGCAAGACAAAGTGCTTACAGCTGACTTGGACAAAGGAGTGAAAGCAGGTAAAGCAGAGATGTGGCGTTCACAGGTTTTAAGTGCACAGCTGATGACAGTGAACTCTGAGGAGTAAGAACTCTGAGGGTAAAATTAGTAAATAGTGTTTGTGATGGAGGATAAAAATTATTTTAAAGCACCATTTCCTTAAAGCTGAATTAAATCTGCTCTTCTGCCTACTTATGCAAGTTGTACACGAACACACAGACCTGCCTCTGGCTTTCTCTTACCATAGTAAGAAGTTAGCATCCCAGTCCACTCAGAGACCCAATTCTGTCCAGCTTGACACCAAAACAACCCCTAGACAGGCCCTTTTTGCTTCTGCCTTGGTGTCTGCGGGGTAAACTTAGGAGATCACTGAAGAACCTCTGGACAGCACTATCATCCACGGACATGCTGTCAGGCTGGTCCCTGGTGTTCCAGGTCCACTGCAATTCTGCATCTTGCTGAGCAAAAGCATCTCTTGGGATCATGCTGTCTGGCTCTCGGTCCCTCTCTTCAGAGACCAAGGGATGCTCCAGGTTGTCATCTAGCAGTCTGGACAGACTCTGAAAAAAGGGAAAGGTAGATTGTGGAGAGAGAGGAGAGGAAAAAAAGGAGGGACTCTGGGAACTCTCATTATTTCTGTATAAGCTAAGCTGAGTGCTGAGTTTGGAGAAGCTTATTTCCTCAAAAGAGGAAAGTATCAAAGTGATTTCTGAAACTGATGATGGTTATCTTTATTTTATTCTGACTCACTAAGCTGCTCTGAGCTAACACTGTATGTTCTCTCAAAATGCTCTAAAACTGTGCTGTTACTGCATTCCATAATTCTGAGCTGACAAACTGCTGGTTAAGTCTTTCCTACAGCTGAGGATCTGGGGTATGGGATAAATTGTGAAAGATGATGAAAGAGGCTTGGTTAAGAGTGACTAAGGAACAACAAAAAAGGATTAATATCTTGGAGTGACAAGAAAAGTGATGCAATGACAGGAGAAATGCTGGAATTGGTGCCAGAAGGATTATTTATTGATTGGGAGGTTACTTCATATGTGGGAATACCATTTCTTTAGTTAGGTAGATGAAATGGGTTTTCCTAATGACTTGGAATTCCTGCACACACAAATACACTCACACACACCCCACACACACTCTCTTTCTGTTTTTCTCATTTTCTGCCTCCAGGACTCATAAGCAGGAACTGAATTACTGCACTACTGAGCTGAGGAAGAGATCGTGCAGGAACAACCCGTTAATTCCTTTTCCAGCTTAAACCAGGGGCTTCAGGGAGGAGCATGCAGGTGACTGCTCTAGGAAAGTCTCTAGACAGGAGGCCTTCCAGAAAGATTCCTTTTACTCTAAAAGTTTATTACTTCACGCAGTCACAGGGTGACCCTAAATCTGCAATCATCAAATTGACCCCGTAGGAAAAAGCTTTTCCTTTCAATTGCTTCAAGTGATCAGAGATTTAAGTCCAGTAATCGATTACTTTAGTTCCCCTCTGTTTAATAACTCCATGTCTGCCCACCTCAGGGTTCCTGCTGTCATGATCTCCGAGTGTCTCCTCCTGCTTTAGCTGGGGTTGGAAGAAATGGAGCTAATCTGGACTGTCTAAGTCCTAAAGAAGCATCAGGTTCTTTCAGTTCTATTGAGCAGCCAGTCACTTACCTGTAAGCTGGAAATGGGCCTGGCCCTTGCCTGGTTTTGACTGACAATAAGCAGCAGAAGGAATCCAGGATAAAAAAGAAGCTTCAGGTTTATTTTCATGTTTTGGTATCTCTGATTCCTGCGTCCCTTGTGTCTCTCCAGTTCAGTGTTTCTCTGAGTCTCCAGCTATCAGCCTTTATATCTTCCTCCAACCCCTCCCAAGTCTTACCTTTTGAGTTCCTGCCAGTGCAAGGATTGGTTTGAGGTTCTGATCTGTTTTCATTCTCCCAGGAGGAGGAGGGAGGAAATGGCTGTCTTTTCTGATGGTGAATAAAAGGAGCATTTTACACTTAGGCAATGCAGCATCATTCTGTTGCTGTGAGTCTGAAGGACCCTGCTGTCTTGGTGCCACTCACGTATGTCCGTTCGCTTAGCTCAGGGTTCCTTGGGTTGGCTGTTAAACCTTTTCTTTCCATCCGGAGAAAAAGAATTGTGAGAGAAGTATAAAAGGAGACAGGAAGCAAATTATAACCACTACACATTCACCCACCTCCTTTGTCACTGTGAAGTACCAAATCAGAGGGTCAAGGGTCTCTTAAAACATGATGTGTAAGAACAAAGTATTATTACCTAGCATAGTAACATGGCATTAATAACCTATGAGACAAAAGAGGGTGATTTGGAGAAGGAGGGATATTCAAGTCCTAAAAATATGACAGGTTGCATTAGTTACTGCCCTGAGTGACAGGGAGTGTGGCTGGCATGCTCAGAAAACTTCTACATGGCTTAAGTTGAGGAAGAAGTCCCTCTTCTCTCCTGGATCTAGCTTAAAACATTTCCTCTATGACTTCTTTCTCATTTTATCATACACAACTTGTATTAGATCTGAAATTAGTCTGAAAGGAAGCAAAGACCCAACATCTTTCTTAACCCATGTACATTCACAGAGACTGTTTGCAGGATCAGAATGTGTTTGGTGTTCTCTCTCCTTTTTTTTTTTTTAAATAAATTGAAGCACCAGCTTCAAACAAAATGAATTTTGTGAAGTGTAAGGGGGAGCAGAAGAAACTGAATCAGTTCTTAGCCAGGGTCTCAAGAGTGTTTAAATCACTGCTGTTGACCAGACCTCCCTCTACTGTAAAAGCACCTGGGAGATGTGTGGGTGCCCTGATGAAGGTGTATATGGATAACTGAATCCCCAAAACCCCTGTCTATTCTAATGAGGTTTTGACTAGATTTCATATCAAGAAATGTCCCTTTTCTGTTTTGTAGGCACTGGGGAAGAGCAGCAATAAAATCTCTTAAGCTAAATGTTTTGTAGGGACTTGAAATTTGGCCCTGCTGAGAAATGGATTTCTTGAGTGTGCTATAATACCTCTTGATCTTTCACTGCATTTTCACGTGAGGCAGAAAGTTAAAGGCCATTAAGCTGAATCTGTATGGAGGAAATGAAAATGAGGGACCATCTGACACTTTTCATCTGATCTTTCAGGTTAAGAGTCTGGTTGTTACTGAAAGCTTGGAAAAATAATTCTGTGATGTGCCAGCGGGTTTAACATTTTCAGCGTTTTTTCATCTGCAGATCAATTGAAGACACAATTGTTGTGTGTCTCTGGAAATGGGTATTATAAGGACACAACATATACAAACATCTCTCTGTGACAGAAAGGGAGGTCAGATGTTATTACATTGTTGGAATTTCTTTGTTGTTGACGTTGATTAAATCCACATTTTATCTGAATCTTACTAGAAAATCTTACTAGGGCTGCTTTGTTGGTTTGATTGGCTTGTCACAACTCTGCATTTATGTGGATGATAAATCTTGACCTTGGGATCTTTAAACTTCTGGGGGACTTCTGAGTTCTCTCTCTGGTAGCTTGGAAATATATACACCTGCAGAGTCCTGATCTATGACTATGTTGGCAAAATTAGAATAATTAAGCTTAGAAAGGACTTATGGAGGCACTATCTTGTGGTAAAAGCCGAGCCAATTTGATCAAATTGCTCAGTGCCTTGTCAAGTTGAGTTTTGAAAATCTTAAAGAAAAAATGATTTTTCTAATATTTGGTTTGGGTGTTCATTGGTGTGGTGGATCCTCCATGTAGGGTGGAAAGATGGATCAAGAAGGCAGCAGGTTGGTTAAGTGTTATTCATCTCCAACAGTACGTTGTTTCCTAGCTTACTGAGATATTTCTCCTTCCCAGCAGAGATATTATTTCTTATTAGAAGAGTAGGATTGGGGCATGCTGTTCCTGTGGGGAGGTGTCTGCCTCATCTCTACAGGCTGCTGTTAGGAAGCCAAGCTCTGGAGCAGATAGCAGGTGGCACACTTAGATAGGTGCCATTAGAGCACTGCTGCAACAACTCATTATCCTTCTCTTTCCCAGCTCAGTGACCCCTTTCAGCCTCCCCTCCTTCCTGATGGCTCAGGCCAGCATTTCCTGGCTCTCTGCAGCTGGCTCAAAGGGCACTGTCGTGTTTGCACACTTCTATCAAAGTGGGATCACCAAGTCCTGATGGAAGCTGGCACCAGGAGCTCCTCATTATGAGACATTAACATTTAGCTGTGGTGTTCAAGCAATTGCCTGGTTGTCCCCCTCCCTTGCCCTCTCCCGAGTGGCCTCACAGCTGAGCTGAGGCAGGGTTCAGTGCACAGCATCATCACGAGCCCAGGCTGGTAATCACCCAGCTGCAGGTGCTCTGCTTGCTCTTCTGGCACTCCATTGCCTCTGTCCTAGGTTATGTGCTGACTGCAAGGCTCTGCAGGAGAGGGCACTGGGGGGCTGCAGCAGCAGTTCTCCCTATAGAAAAAGGGACCTGGCACAGGATCTGCTGAGCTCACTTACCTGGTGTAAAGCTGGAATGCATCCACTGGACCTGCACCAGCACAATCCAGAGGAGAATTTAGTCCCCACCTCGGGGATGGATGGGACTGTGTGCTGGGAATAACTCTGATCTCCTGGTGTCTCTGATGACCCATCCATGGGGAGTAAATCAACCCTTCACCATTGGGTGACTTGGAAGGGACTTTCCTTGTGGGGTGGTCACACCACAGTGGCCCACTGCACATGTTTCCTCTCCTCTTCCTGTGCAACAGCACTTTCTGGGGGACTGTAAAAGCCAGCAAGAGGACAGATTCGGTGCTCTGGGCTCCCAAGAATGCATTTTGCCTTTGCCTGACCTGTTCTGTGCTCACTAGCGCTCACTGACCTCTTTCATAGGGATGAAGAGGGGATGCTTGGGACAAGAAGGGTCCTAGACCACCTGAGGACAAGGAGGGCAGCCGACTGGCATTTAGTAGCAGGCTGTAGGTGGTTTTGGAGCATTGGGTTTTAATGGCAAAATGTTAATAATAGGTTTGTCAGGCACGTTTATAACATTCTGCTGACACTAATGAGGCCCAGCAGGGAAGCAGCAGTGAGGGAGGGGATGAAATAGCCAGAGACTGGGCTGTCTTGGTTTTCTCTGTGCCTCGCTGCTGCTTGCCAGGAGAGGAGCTGAGCCCTATTCTGATCTCTACTGCAGCAAGGGTGGAAACAAAGAAGCCTCATGGGACTTCTGTATCTGGCCTGTAGCAGCCAATATCAGTCTAACTTCTCTCATTATCTCTCATTGCTGGCACTTGGACGGCATTAAAGAGAGAAACACAATATCCACTGATTAATTGGTGGGTGTTCCTAGCCCACTTGCCAGTGATTCACCTCCCAAAGGAGCTTTTTCTTCATGTATGAGTGCATTTTTAGGTTCAGTGGTCCTGCTGTGTGGTTTGATGCTAAAGATTCCTGACTTTACTCTGTGCCAGTCTTGCTGATTTTTATAACTCTTTTGCTGTTAAGCTCTTTTGGCACCCAGAGGCAAGCTGCTTTTCCCCAGGTACTTTGAGCACACAAAGTCCTACTGCCTGTGGTTTGGCACTCTTTAGCAAATGGTTTCCTCAGCTCTCAAAGGAAAGAGTGAAGAGGGAATGGAACAAGTTACAGATGTAAATAATAGTCGTGGATCAGTCTAAAGCAGGTGAAATGTGAAAATTGCTGGAGAACTGGTGTGAGAAGCACAGATGATTTTTACAGGCCATGGTAGTGGAGAAGATTCTCAGATTAACCACAGGAAGATGATGGGAAGAAAGAAGAGGGTTTGTATTAGACAGATGTGCAAAGTAAGTGAGGAATGAAGGCTAAGCAAACATTGTAGGGTCAGCTGAAACAAAATTCTGGATTTCTGGAGACACCAGAAAGACTGGACATTCAGTGGCAGCTAGGTCAGGCCTCAGTTCATAAAACTGTATAGCAAAGCAAGCAGCTAATTAGCAACTGAAAGCAGAAAGATTGCTACATTAGTCTGCAGTTCATATCCTCTGACAGGAGGAACAAAGGACACCATTCCTGGGCAGCATGGGGATCCCATATTCCCAGTTGTTTTGAGCTGAGAGAGATTATCCCAGCAGAACTACAAAGTCATTCCTGTGAGATCCTGTTGAGGCTCTTCACTTCATCATTAATGAGGTGTGTGGTGACCTCTTCTGGTGAACAGACAATGTGCCTCCGAGTTTGGTGACAAGGTCTGGTTAAAAGAGAGAAAGCAGATCAGGCCCTATGAGAGGTTTTGACAAAATGACCACTTCAGTCTTTGGTTCAGGAACATGGTATGTGCAGGACCAGAAGGGGCTCGGTGGCTGCCTTGCAGGCTTTGGGCTCATGTAGCCGTGTAGGAATGTGTGAGTGGTTCTGTCTTGGGAAGGTCGTGCTGTGTGTGATATATGAATGCGTGTGCATGGTATTTAAAGGTCTGTGTGTACAGCAGAGCATCAGATGTTCTGGTGGGTGGCTGAGTTGAGATCCACCACTGGATCTGGACTCATATAATGGTTTTGCAGAATATAAGTTTATGTAGGAAGAGATGGGAGTGGGGAGGATGTTTCTTCAACATTTTGTTTGGGGTTTGCCAGGTTTTCTTTGCAAGCCAACGCATCCTGGAATAGCTTGGAGCAGTGTCAACAGTGCCCATTGATCCAGAAGGTTTGTTAGACAAGAAGCCAAAGAAAGGGGCAAGAGGTCACCCTATCCCACTGTGCTATTTATTGCCGCGTGCTGTTTGTCAGTACAGCGCCTGCAGAAGGAGAAGCCATTTCTAGAAATGGCCAAGCAGCTACAGGAATGAAATGGCACCTCTCCTAGAAGCTGCTGTGGTTGTTTACTTCCCCTCTCCCTCCCTGAATGGACTGGGAATGGATCTAAGAATAACTTGCCTACCTAAAAATGTAGCCATTACATAAAGCCTGTCCTCCACTAAACGCTGCGGATTTTCTTCAGCCTGTGAGAGTGGCGCTGTGCATAACCTCAATTTTGTATTCCCAGAGCAGGATCCCAATTGCCCATGAGTTTAGACACATCTCAGGCCTGTGGGCTTTCCTTGACTAGAGTTGTGAAGGTAGGTCCTTGCTTTCTGACAACAGGGAGGGAAACTATCCCTATTTTTATTCAGCAGGGAATTCGTGTGTGTGTTATTCTTACTCCTGCTAACGTTTACAGTCCTCTCCAGTGATGTTCTCACCAGTTTAGGCACAACTGGATACGTGCGTGTGCCCACACTTGCTCACTAGGATTAGAAGGCAAATCTTCATGTCACAGTGTTGCAAGCAGTTGGTTGTGCCAGGGGGACTGTCCTGATAAGTCCACAATGAGTGGGAAGAGAGCTCCTTTCTGCCTCGGGTGGGTGAGCTGCGGTTGGAGGAATGCAGCCTCATCCAGAGCTCAGCTACACTGCTCTTTCTTAGTAACTCAGTGTAGCTATGGTGACTCTTATCACCCAGTGTTCTTGATTTGACAGTCCTTCTTTGTTTTCCCAGAAAATACTCACTGTGTTCGCCAAGCTTCTGAAAATAGCTACATCCTTTTGTGGTGGAGGATGGCACAGCCGTGGGCCAGAGGGGCAGGATATTTTAGCTGTTGCTTGTCAGCGTTTCAAAAACTAACACTTCTAAAGCTAGGATAAGGTGCTCAGGCTACAGGGCTGGAGCCTGTGTTCATGCTTGAGATAAACTCCACTGTCAGCACCACGTTCACACCTTCCCTGTCACATTAGACACCCCGTGGTCCTGCCTTTCCCAATAGTCACTTGCTACAAAGCCTCAGCACAGGGGTATCGGGCCCTGTGCTTTCATCTGGAGTCCCCAGGGGCTGCATTGCTCCCTGTGTCCTTGTGGTGACATTGAGGTGGGGAGAGGAAATACTGAGAGTTGGAATAGATTTGTCATCAAGGATTTTCACCCTGAAATGTGAACTTCTCCTCGGGACGCAATGTCTGGCCATTGCTGTCTGAACAAAAGAGAAATGGGTGGACTAGCTACGCGTCAGAGCTTGCAGTGTGAGTTAGGGATGTACAGCAGCTGAGCTGCTTCCTCCTGTGACTGCAAACACCCAATGTGCTGTCTGAAATGACACATACTGGGGGAAGGCAGTTAAATCTGCCTGTGGATGCTGAGGAAAGCAATGGTTTCACTCCAAGTTACTTCAGTCCCTCTCTCTGTAATAGTTTTGAGTCAAACATTTAGTGGTTATGGCCTGGACAGAGACTTATTCTGAAATTACAGGATTTCATTTGATTAATTTATAGGGACACAAGACAGTTGTGTTACATAAATGAATGCCACTAGAAACCCTTGGGTCTGTGCCAACGGGTAGAAGAAGCATTCCTTTAACCAGGATCCATCACTATGGAAACAGTTTAAACCTGGCCTCAGGATGAAGACAATGTGGAGTTCAGAGGTTTCCTCCTGTGTGTACGGTGTCAGATTCAGCTCACAAAAGAGTGCTCCTTGTGAAGGCACGTTGTATGAAACCCACACTTCCAGTGGGCTTATATGAATGGCATTTTGTCTTCAAGCTGAAGAGGTCCTCTGTTAAACTCTCCAATCGGTTAGTGACGGTTAAAGTCATTGTCAACCAGATTGAGAGTTCATGAAACTGGTTGTTGTTCATCAGTTGGATGGATACAGCTTCAATTCTCTCTTCCTCTAGGTGTTTCAGTCCAGGTCTTGAAGGATTTTCAATCTGTATGGGGCTAAGTTCTTCACTCTCATAAATTATACTCTTCTATTGCTGTAGGGAGTGTGTCACTGCTTTCTGAAACATGGGAGAACCTTCCAAAGAGTCAAAGAGTCTTCATTTGAGCACTGAAACCCCATCTTTGAAAAAAAACATCTTGTGAACAGCTGTCTCTGCTGTAAACCCTTACCTGTGTTTCGTCAGACCCAACGTGCTGCTATGGCTCCTCTTTGCACAGCTGATAGATGCCACAGAACTTTGGAGGCAGAGAATGCTTTTAGCTTCCTTTGCCCACTGGACGTTCTTCACATAACTTCTACATTGTTGGACCAAGAGGATTTGTTTTACCGTGTCACCTCCCTGAGGATAACAGCACATTTTTTTGCCTGGTGTTGAAGTGTGAAGACCATTGTGAGCCATGACATCATATCTCAGGGCAGAGCAGATCAGGAAATGACCAAGAAGGCCTAAAAGATTGGCCATGGGAAAAATGAATGGAGGAGAGAAGGGATATGATACAGCAACATTCTTTAGCCTAGATAGGTCAGATGCACCTGACAAGTGTAATAGGACCAGGACATCTTTGACACTTTAGCACATGATGATATTTTAGTGCAGAGAGATGGCTTATGAGAGGTAGAGGTGAACTAGGGTGCAAATCCACTGGATGACATGCTAATAAATCAGAGCTGCCCTTAGACAGTAAGGAGTAAAGGGGATATGGGACTGAACAGACTGCTCAAAATCTGACCTTTAGCTCTAGGAGGCTTAAAATGAGTTCTTGGTTCCCAATCTCTAACCACAGCTCAAGCAATAATTCCCACCAGACACATCAAAACCACCAGTGACGAAAAACACATATATATTGGTGTCTATAACTGTTGGGGGATAGTGGAAGGCCACAAGGTGACAATGGGAGAAAAACAGAAAAATGCATTTTCTAGAAAATGTAATGTTTCTTGCAAAAAGAAATCATTACAAGTATTGGTTCATAAATTGAGTACTTTCAACCGGTTTTGAACCAGTGTAACCGGAAGGGGATTAGTCAGTTTAAAATACAAAAAAAAAAAAAGGAGGGGTGTTGTAAGTTAAATTTCCTCTGAGGTCTTGCTCAGTGGATTGCAAAGCTGACAGTTTGGTTTGGTCCAAGGTTCCAGTAGCCGTGAGGCTTATCTCCAAAGTCAGAGCCCAGACAAATCTTTGGGCTGGGTCACCTCAGTATTTGTTTGCCCACAGTACAGGAGCCTTCACTAAATCCCAGACAGACCTGACTCAGACAGTTCTCGTGCTGTCTTGCTGCTGGTTTTGTAAATAATCTGTTCTCCAAATTGCCAGAGCACTTTTCTCTCTCTCTCTGTGGTTTTCTCTCCTTGTTTCCTTGTGTCAAGCATCGAGAGCAGGATGATTTAGCTAAGACTTAGCTGCTTTGGGTCTTCTATTCTGTAATTGTATGTAACACAGGATTGGCCAGTATTGCTTTGCAAAGTGGTAACGTGCATTACCCAAACTGTTCTATGATTCTATGAATGTGCATCACTTTCATGATCTCCTCTGCAATCTAAGCAATGGTTTATCTCTGTATTTCCCCCTGCATGAAGTGTGTATGATGCTCCCATCTCACCTAGGTGTTACACAATCAGATTGTTGTCCGTGCAGCTTTGCAATTGTAGAGGCAAGAATGAGTGAGAGCTTTTGCAAATACTCAGTAGTTGCCTGATGACCGGAAAGCTTCCACTGGGGGAGAGTGGCTGCGTTTAAAACTTCTGTGCCTCCTCACTGTAACATCGTGTGTCTTTCCAGAGCTATTTTTTGCACATCCTTAATCATTGTACTACTGTACTTTAAACCTTAAAACAGATTCCTATTTATACAGGTCTGAGAGCTTGATTTGGTATCCCTTAACTTAGCTTCAAAGCAAGTACTTTAATCGAGACAACAAAATGTCCTGTCCCTCTGGGCTGAGCTTCTGGGCCCAGTGCCCACTGATTTGTTCCCTAATGATCCTGCCAGCTTGAGGCTGCTAAGCACAAGTGTCGGTGAGCCACGTGTGGAAGGCAGAAAGTTCAGGAGGCAGGAATTCCCGGAGCAGCAAGAGGAGAGAAGCATGACAGGAAGAGAGGACTGATACTTGGCTGAAGAGCCCAACGCAAATAGTGCAAGAATAACAGTTCTGTGCCGTGGCTACAGATTCCCTTATCTGGGAGCGTGAAGCGGTGGAGCCTGTCGACACTTCTGCCTCGCGCCCTGCTCTGCACTCAGCCACCTGCAGATACAGAGTGCCTTGAACAAGTTCCAGTGCTCCCTCTCATTGCTTCCCAGGACCCCTCAGCGCGGCACAGGGCGGCACCGTTGGGCAGCCAGGTGACATCACTGCCAACAGCCATGTAGGCGCTTCCTGTGTCACATTCCCAACTGAAGAGCCTCTTGCCAAATCCTCGTCGTTCTACACGGTCTTTTTAGGAACAAATGGTCTAATTTTGGCCTGGCAGCCCCAAGCACCTTCCTGAAATAGACTCTGACTCTCTCCTGCCTTGTGCATGTTCTTGAGAGTTTCTAAACAAAATCCCTAGTCCTTAGCATCCACAGCTAAGGCTTCTGCCAGCCTAAATTTGGGCAGTGTGGTGGGGAAACTGCTGTCACTTAGACCTGAGCGAGGACAGGAATGTTCCAGAGAGGCAGAAACTCAGGTGATGTCACATGACAAAGTTGTATGGGTGTGGTCCAATCTGTTTGAGTTGTTCTGTGCTTCAAGGACTTAATAGAAAGAACTTGTTATTTTCTCAACTGGCTGCAGCCAGTTATGACTTCAGATTTATAGTGAACAGACTTCCTCAGTGTCCTCTGTGGTTTGGATAGAACAATGGCTCTAATCACCATCCTTTCTTTTTAGGGCCTAACTAGATGAGCACTGGCCTAGGAGTCAATAAACCGTGGATCTGATCCCACAGCAAAGTTGGTTCCTGTCTGTCCATGCTGTCCTTGAAGGGCATGGGCGGCAGTGACCTGCTCTGAGAACAAGTAAAAAGCACCTACAGAAGAACTAGGAATTACTGTGAGATGAGGACAAGGAGAACAAACTCCACAGAATCACTGGGCTTTTATGATCCTGCCTTTTGCTGTTTCCATGAGCTTGAATATGTGAGCTCTTGTACGGAAGGATCAATGCCAGCCTGAACCGCTGCTTTTAATTGGCAGAGAGTAAAAGCCACATCTTTAATGAACTCCGTAAATAGGAAAGAAAAATACATTTTCAGGCAGCTGTTGTCTTTATATCAATCTCTTGGGAGTGATACACTCCCCTTGTGTTCCTTTAGCCCTGCTAATTAAGCAGCTCCTTGTACCTGCAGGTCGGTTGATCAGCTAATGGACTCCCTGTAGTCTCCAGTGCACCATGTCCTGAAAGCTAAATAGGAAAAGGCAAAAAGCCTTTGGGGATCCAACTGGATTCTGGGCTGACTTGTCCACAGGGCCTTTTCTGAGCAGTACTGAAAGAAGGCACATGGGACATGAAACAGTAGCCCCCAAGGCTGTTACCTGGGCTTTGCCAGGGTCACTGGGTACATGGCCTGGCCTCTGCAGGGGGAGAGACTGTTAGCAGGGAGCTGCCCAGCTTACCACCATTCAGCTGAGGGCTAAAAATATTCTTGGCTCATATAAGGTGGTTGCAAAGTGGCTGACACTACTGAATAGTCTAAAAGCTAAACCCTTGGCACCTCGCTCCAGCTGAACTTTGATGGGTGAGAACAAAAGTGGCAGCAGGGCTCTGTGTCCTGAGCATCCTGGCAGGATGGGGGGAGGACAGAACAGACTTGAGGGACGGGGCTTCTCTATTCTGGGTAAGCACCTGAATACACAGTCTGGGACAGCTTCTGCTCTCTTTCTCTAGCAATATCTAGGATCTTTGAAATATCACTGGCAAGGACTTTGTCAAGCTGATTAATTTCAATTAGCTACTTTTGTTTCTAGCTTCCCACTCCTCTCTTATTTTGACATGTGTATTTACCAACAAACTTCTCAACACCCTGAAAAGTGGTGCAGTGCCCACAGGTTGGGTAACTTACTGGAGGGCACTGAACAAGTTAGCAGAATCAAGTGCTCAGCCTTAATTTTTTGTTTTGGCCCAGCTGTCCTAAAATATGTGAGAGCAGGGAACAGTCCTTGCCAGAATCAGCTTGGGAATCAGGACCGGCTGGAAGCTGGCAAGTATTTCAGGATATGTGCTCTTTTCTCTTTCATCTTATTAACCTGCCTCTGTTTTTACCTGCTCTCTTGTTTCAGGGGGATGTTCCCCTTTAATGCCTGGTCTTAAAAGACTTGTTTTGCCCTTCTAGCTTCTCTGTCCTTCTCCATCTCAAGAGCAAAACGCTGTGGCAACTCAATGACATTTCCTTCTTCTCCTTTCACTGCTTGTGACAAAGTGTGCGTGCGACTAGAGTCCGGTCTTCTCTTGGCAGCCCGAAAGGATGCCTAAAGCACTGTGAGGGCACTATTTCTCAGGCTGGCCTGTAATGACACCTGGCGTTCGGTCTGGGAAAAAGCTGGTTGTTGGACGACCCTGCGCTGGCCTTGTGAGAACTCGGATGTGAACGGCTGGCTGGAGGGGGAAGCAAAGAGTCTTGTTTCTAGATCTGATGAGAGGACCAGGACAGCTTATTATCCAGCCTCTGCAGCCCGTGTAACTCGGCAATACAACTGGTGCAGGAGAGCTAATACAATCTGTATGATCCTATAGAAATAAGTTGTAACCTTTGAGAGATACTCAAGAAAGGCCGTGGAGAAACTGACTTCATGAGTCAAACTCAGAAAGAGAATTTGTTTTTATTCCTACGGCATTTATCAAGTTGAAGGTATATATCTGTGCCTTTGACTAGGTTGAAATCTGCTATTCCATCAAAAGCTCGACTTTTAGTCTGATCTTAACCCAGGTTTTCAGTTCAGAAAATGTTTCATCTTACCAAAATTCAGTCTCAGATCTAGGCCAGCTGACCAGGTACAGCCTCAGCCTTCATCCTCTCTGAGCCTTGTTGTATGTTAGGCACAGACAACCTCAGAATCTTTGGAAACCACACCACTGTATCAAAGCATCAGCCGTGTGCGTAACAAGCAGCTCATCACTTCCTCCTTCCCCTCTGGAAAGGGGTTGTTCAGAATTGAACCAAAGCATGTTTCGTTAATAAACACTAATTGCTGTCTATCTTCAAGCACAAAGGGCTATTTTCTGCTATTTTCTAAATTAAAAATCCACACTGAAGCCTCTGAACTGCTGAAGATCAGAACAGGCTCAATTTTCTATGCAAATAACTTGCCTCTGATCTTAACCCAGGATTTTCATAACAATTAGAGGTGGCGCAGGGCTCCGGTGGCTCTGAGCTGCCCTGTGGTACCCAACTGTCCCTCTCCTCTCCCCACTGCTGTTCCTTTCATGCTTGCTTGTGAGAGGATATGTGCATCTGAGGCATTTTCCTTCACTGACTTGAAAGTAATGGCTCTCCAACAACATTCATCTCTGTTCCCCGTTTCCTGTTTTTTTGTTTTCCATATTTGATCCCATTTGCTGAGTTCTGACAGGAGCCAGATGAAAGGATTCCAGCTTTTCAATATCTGTACTGGGCATCAGCCTAGATTTCTATATTTGTTTGTGTGTTTGTTTAATGCTGTGTGAGGATGCCTGTGCAGCTCCCACACATCTCCAGCAACACCATCATCAGGCACTTAAAAAAAGCCAACACACCACCATTCGCTTGGGTTCAAGAGACTGACTTTAAAAAGAGTTATTTTTCTGAAGTGGATTTGTATTCCTTGTGGCTTTCTGTGATGCAGTTTGCTGTAATATGATTTACATTTATTTTCTTTGGTGTGAAAGTGTCGGGACAACTTACCAGTTACCTTGTAATGGGAAAATCTTAACCAAATGCTTGCAGATCTCTTTTAACAGAAATCAAGTTGTGTTTTCTCCCGTGTAAATATTCCATTTAGAAAAGCTCTGAGATCTGGGAAGATGGGAAGAGAAGTTGTGCTTGAGATGGGCGAAATAGCTTGTTAGATTTTTATAAGTTGTGGGACTTAACTGACCATTGTAATGATTGAAGCAAAATCCTGTGTGAGTTGAAGCTTGAAATGCTTCTTGCTTGAACTGGTGAATATATTTTTAGAACAACACCTGATTTTGATTCATAAGACATTAGTGGTAGAGTTACTTCTGGGGTTCTTTTCTGTGTAGAAACAAGCATATTGTGTTTATCATGACTATTTCAGCCTCCAGTTTTGCCTGACATCTGCAGGATCGAATAGTTCCCATAGATCCCCAGTCCTTGAGAACATGTTGGCCTCCTCATCTCAGGCGAAGCTTGCTCTACATAGAGCCACACACAGTGACTTCCCCTGAGCTGACTGAAAGGAGCAGCTCTTGGCTTTCGTTCTATAAGGAGACAACTTATCTGAGGTGTTTCATTTGTTCTTATTAGTCAAGTGAATGACAAAGGGAGACCCCATCCAGCTGCCTTTGAAGCGCATAAAGCTATTTTTATTTTGATGAAAAAAACCCAACCAAAGACCAATCACAGCTTTCCAAGCTTGACTTCCTCTTAAATACATACCTTTATTTTTGTTGCCTTTTGCAGCCATTAAGCACTGCCTTGCCTCCCTTAAAAAGATTTTTAATCTGCTAAGATCTCTCTCTTATGCAATAGTGATGCTCTACACAAACCTGGCAATTGGTAGAGGGAGCAGGCCAAACCCTCATCACTTGTGCTTCTTTTCCCATCAGAATGGTTCCCTCCCTCTGGAATTGCTCAAAGAAGGGGGCTAGCAGGAAAGGGTTAATGATATGTGCAGTCCACTTACAAATCAATTGAATTCTGTAGAGTTACTCATTTTATATGTCAGGAAGTCATTCAGTTTGCGTTGAGTCCTCTGAGTCATATGTAGAAGAAGAATTTACTGTGTTCTACTCATCACTGCAGAGGCGACTCTTCTTCCAACAAGGAAAGAAAAGCAAATGATAATTTGATGAGAGAATTAGTTTGTCCTTGTAATGTCTTCCATACAACTAGACTGCATCTTTTTCTCCCCAACAAACCCCTTGGGAACTGGATAAGGGGGAAAAATACACATGTGGAGAGGAGGTTCTTTTGTAGGGGAGAAGAGCTGGAAAGACAAATTGCTGTAGAGACTTAAGAGAAGTAATTTAATATTGCTCCCACTTCATTTGTATCTTTGAAACAATGATCAAAAAGAGTTATTAATGTCTTCTCCATCAGGGTTTCACTACTCCCTCTCCTATCATCTACAGTCACACATGCCTTGCAAGCTATAGTTTAGTGGAGAGATGCATGGGGTAGCTTGATATAAAGTGGCTCAGGTTTTGACAGTGTCTTCACTATGGCTGGATTCTGTGTCACCTACAAATATAAATCTGGAGTATCTGTACTGGAGTGAAAGGTGTCAGATTGCTGTACATCTTTTATCTACCACTCGTTCTGCTGATGGAACTGCACCTGCACTTTTGTAGCTTCTCCTTCTTTAGAGACATCTTTCTGACTTTCTGTTGGTGTTTTAGGTTCCCAAGTAAACACACTAGTTAAAATCATGAATCACGGCTAAGAACAGAATGAGGATGTTATTTAAAATAAATGTCTGTGCCTGGGGCAGTCCAATAATTTCTTATCCTCTCATGTTTCATCTACAAAACCTGGGAGAAACTCTCTTTCCCTCATTGCTTTAATACCACGGTCTCCAAGCTGTGCCCTGTGTTCTGAAGAGGCACCCTTGGTACCTTCCCCCAGAGCAGGTGAGCCCAATGAAGTGAGGTTCTCCTGGAGGCTCCAGAGTGAGCTTTGATGAAAGCCTTTCCTCTGCTTCTGGCTCGTGCCATGGGTGTCACTCTCAGGGGTCCAGGTTGGTATGGAGCTCCCTAGAGTGTGACTGTCTGGGCTCAGCCCATTCCGGGGTGTCACAGGGCTCTGCTCAGCCAGTGCTGCTCCCACAGCACCTGCACTGCACTGTGGACAGAGGAAAACACATCAGAGCTTATCTTTGTACATGGCAGAGCCCTCTACTTGCAGGCCAAAGACGCAGTGACTTAGACCCTAGTGAATGGGTCATTGGCTAGGAAAGCCTCACCCAGCTAAACCTTCACCTCCTTACTTGTTGAACAGATCCCTGGCTACTTTCCATCTTCTTTTTCTTGGAGACTGCTGGATTCCAGTGACACACCAGGCTGTCATTTTGGACACTGTAGTTCTTGTTACCAAGAAGCCAGTAAGTTCTCATTTTCCCTTTGCCCTGGGACAAGAAAAGGACAGAGCAGGAAGCAGCTATTTTCATGGGATACGAAGCAGAGTAGAGAATCACTGTGGCCAGGGTTACTACCGGTACTGCATTTGTCATCTCTCCTTCTCTCCTAAGTGGCTGCTGTTTGGGTAAAGAATTGTAATTTGGGTGCAGTTTGGGTGCTAATAATTCTTTCAGTTCAGAAGAAAGCCTTGCTGGTCCCTAGCAGTATTACTAAGGGTTTAAAATCAGCCTTACACCCATGTGTCTTTGTGAATCCTAACACTTTCACCCATATTCCTCTCATTCCATGCAGGTGCAGACACAGCAACTGCATTTCAGAGCAGACAGTAACACTTTTCCATCGATTAGGTAATGTGTAGTCACTTCCAGTGAGTTAGCAAAGTTACAGAAAAGCTGTTACCTTGACTTCAATTTCTCCTCTCAGTTCAATTTCATACGCATCATCTGTGAGAAGGGCGTTGTATGTAGCAGAACTGATGTGGATCTTCTGCGCTGGAATTGAGAGCAGAGCATTATAAATGAATGATTCCCCTGTCCCCAGAGACCACACACCAGCCCTCATGCATTTAGCAGCTTTGTGTTTCCCCTTCCTCTTTGAAAAAAGTGAGATTGAGGAAGCAGTACAAAGGAGGAGAAGATGCTTTAAACTTTGGTTGAGGACTCTGTGATAGCATACACAGATGTTGGCTAAAACATAGCAGTTCAGCAGGTGAACTGACCCCCTGACATGACTGTGCAGTGCTGTGCTGGGGGTCTGCACCCCGGCACTGCACAGCAATAAAAACAGGTGGTGTTGGTGGCAAAGGCAGCAGAAAAGGCTGGGCAAAGGACGTGTGTGCTGCCCTCTTCTGTGTAGTCGTGCTGTTCCTACCTAATACCTTTGTGTTGAAGTCCTTAAAATCTGACTTGGCTTACCTGCTCCTTGACTTTTGTTACCCCCTTTCTTCTCTTATTTCCAATTGCTTTCCAGAAATGGCATAAGGGATGTGACTCAACTCGCCCATGCAAGGAGTTTCTCTTGCTTATTTGTTAACAAGTGTATGTACAGGGGTAGTGGGGCTGCAGGTCACACATATGCTTGTTCTTTAGACCTTTGGTAATTAGTTCTCCAGCCTGGGATGTGCAGTAGAGAATGCTCCTTCTCCCATATGAACCTGATTTTGTGCTTGGCCGTGCCTGGTGTCAGGGGGTCCTTAGGGGTTTCCTTTCAGTGCAGTATGCAGAGTGCAGCAGCGAGTCTGACTGCTGTGTAAGGAACGCACGGGTGGTGCCCGAGTCACTTACGCAGGCTGGTGGACTCCATGCGAGAGGCTGTGTTTACTGTGTCCCCAAAAAGGCAATACCGAGGCATTTTGTACCCCACAACTCCAGCTACACAGGGTCCTGAGAAAATACAAGGCAGAGAAACCCCAGTAAGAAGGGAGAGGTGCCAAATGCAGACACCTTTGCTAGTCACTCCGGATCCGCAGTGGACAATGGGAATTGGGAATGCTCAGTGCATCTGGGGCCTGGTTGCACAGTGTTTACTTAAGGAGAGAAGTCAGGATTTGATTAGCTGTAATTGGTGCTGATATTGGGGGAAGATGCACTTTGCCAGTACTAAATTTCACATCTCTTTCCACACTGGTGCAAGCAAGAGTCATTTCCCCCCACTGTTTCTGCTGGAAATATCCCGAGGTCCTGTGGAGAGTCAATAGCTCGTACAGGAATGCAGAATTCTTTTCTCCTCAGACAATTAGACCGTGTCCTACTCTCTTTTTCTCACCCTCCACCCCAGCCTACTTACCTGTGTGTATCCCAGCCCGCAGCTGCAGCCTGCCTGTTGGCATGTGAGGGATCACAACCTGGCGAACTGCTGCCACCAGATCCAGAGACATTTTGGCGATCTCGTCGGCGTGTTTGGTGCCATTCCGCTCTGGCAGGCCGCTCACCACCATGTAGGCATCACCAATGGTTTCCACCTGATGGCAAGGAGCACATGGCACTAAGTGGCAGGCACTTCAAAAGATCAGAGTGAAATATATCTCAGCTGTCCATCACTTGCCAAGCTGTGGTGCAGTTCCTGTGTGGTGACAGGGACTTGATGAGTTTTGGCCAACTGAACTTGAAAGATTTCAGCCACTGCCAGATTTCTTGCGTGTGCAGGTTTGTACTCACCTTGTAAACATCATAAGACTCAATCCTGCTGTCGAAGCAGATGTACAGATTGTTGAGCATCTCAACAACTTGCAAGGGCGTGCAGGAGGCGGCGATACTCGTGAATCCCACAATGTCTGAGAAAAAGATGGTCACCTGTCAGAGGGAGAAGGGAAGTGTGAAGGTAAAGTCTCCGAGCAACAGTGGCAGAGCCTTCCGAGAATCTGGGGAGTTGTTCTGCTCGGTTTCACAGCCTAAAGCACAGGTTGTACCTGCAACCAGTGCTGCAGAACTGAACAGGTACAATCCTAAATTAACAAGCTCTGGCTCTGAGTTGTTCTCTGTTACTTCAACATATCTCCAAAGTTTATCATCTGTGCTTCTCTGGATACCTTGTGCTAAGTGCAAGACTGAAAGTCAAATGCTTTAAATCTGTGAGCAATGATCAACAGGAATCTTAGAGAAGTAGGGCCTGGTTTTTCTTTCAAAGAGATTTAAACTGTGGTAGAGATCAGAACTAGGTACCGAACAAACTGAGAAGTAAAAACTCAACTGCTGTCTCTGCCCTTATTGGATTAGGAAATAGAAAATGGTTTTTGTTTCTCTTCAAATCATGTTTATCTTTGTTATAATCAGAGAAATTCACTTCTAAAAAACTCATTTATAAAAGAAAGAAGAGCAGAAACCATAAAAAACTGAATTGAGGAAAGGGAATGAGTGTTGTAGCTGTTGGCAAAGGATTGCTTGTTCTCTGTGCTGCCTGAACTTTCTCAGTATTTAAGCTAAAATTGTTCTTTTATTCATCCTTAGTATTACTAATTCATACAGAAGAACACTTTTTACTCCCTGCCTTGGTTCAGCTACTTTTGATGTCATGAGTATTGAGAAATATAATTAATTGTGCAATTACAGGTTGTTGTGTCCATAATGACACCTCCAAATTAAATGCAAACATTTATTATTGTGTTTCACAGCTGAAAGTAACGGAGCATCCAGGGGGAAAAGAGTGAATAGAATTGTAATTACTGTAGGCTGAGGATCTGGGCTGTAGGCTATGCAGCACAGCTGCTGAACTCAGCACTGGCAGCAATGTGCAAAGCTGCAGATAAAAAATTATGCCTGGCTAAACCCTTGTTTTTATGTTGACAGCCTTTGTTACTATTACACACTTGAGGGTACGGGATCATCCATCTGTCTCTAAGTCCCGTGCTCTCCTTTCAGTTACGCTTATGGAATCGTACTGACAACTACAGACGGGATTTGTCCTGTCCTTTCATGATCCTTCCTGTTTTAGGAGGGGGAACATCCATTCTTGCTCCTGTGCACTCATGTTCTGCTGATGCTGGCTGGCTCTCGTGAGTGGGCTCTTAAACCCAAAGAGGACAACTTGCCAACATAGGATCTCTGACATCTAAAGCTACACTCCTGGAAATGTCATCACTTCTTCCTTCCCTGTCAGCCTCAGTGCCTCATGGCACATTGCACAACGCTTTCCAAGGCCCATCATGAATATTTGGATTTTCATCCACACTCAGCTATGGGTACAAAACCAGCATCCTCAAAACAGTGGCAAGGTAGGTCCTTATTTAGGTGAATACTTTTCTATCCTCAGTGACAGCATCCTTTCTATTTGCTAACCTGATCATAGTTTTCTGCCTCAACTTTCTGACTTTTCCTTAGCTGCTTGGCCACAGATTTTGGCAACATCTGGTGTAAGAGGTCCTCAGCTAGCTGCCTCTCCCTTTTCAAGTCCTCTGTCTTTTCCTTGAGGTTCCTGGCATAATTGTGTATCCAGTCTGTCATTTGCTTGAAGGACATCAGGACTATGGGGTAGATGAGGCAGGCTATCACTAACAGGCTGATCTTAAGGCTCATTGTGGACAGGATCTCTTTAGATTTCTTGATGAGCTTTTCCTGTCCCTTCTGCAGCAGGCAGCTCTGTGTGTAATGCAGTCCCTTTACCCAGGCTTCAGTGGAGACATATTCATCTGAGCCCAGGAACGGGATGAGGAAAGAGATTCCTTCATAGTGGGTGAAGTGAAGAGACAGATTGACATTATCTATCCAGCACTTCTGTACGAGCTCTGATGAGAACATAGCATAGTTCAGAAGGGCAAAATGCTGCTGCAGTGTTGTTTGAAAGCTTGTAGATGCTGGCATGAAACGAGCTCTTAGCATGAATTCTCTTATTCGAAGGATGAGTTTAAAAGCTACTATGTCTGCCCAGTCAGGATTGTATCTCATAGCTTTGAGGTCTTCATGGAGGCTACTAAAATGCTCCAACAGTTCAGAGATTGCTCTGGAGATCACCTGGCTGGCTCCAGTATCCCCTGTGCTATTCAATTTTTGTCTCATATCAGAGATGTAAACTCTACAAATGGAGATTTTCGCCTTCTTGCATTGGCAGTTCCCACAATACAGTTCTGCTTCACTTGCCTTACAGAGGGAGTTTAAATTCCCCAATAGCTGAGTGTGAAATGATCCATTCTTGTCTGCTGCTGGGAACAGCCAGCTGTGCCTTTCTTCCTGCAGGAGAGAGATGAGGTGAACAGCCCAAAGGTTTTCACAGGACACAAATTCCTGAAGGGCTTTTCCCGTGTGTCTCCATATTTCCAAGCTGTTACTCAAATCAAAAGAAATGGCTCCAAGGAGACTGCAGAGGGAGACCGTGCATGCTGTCAGAATCCTTTGAACTGGTTTTCTACCACCAGCATTAGAGGGGGGAGAACACCTAAACAAGAAAAAGAGAAGAATAATAATGAAGAAGAGTGTGGGTGTCCAGTCCCTGGGGTCTTTCTTGCAGCTCCTGAAAACATAACTGGAGTGGGTAGTGAGGTTTAACAATTCACATGGATTCTGAAACAAAGTAGAGGATCCTGCCTTAGCTGAGTGTCATTGAAAGACAGGTTTTATTGTATTTTATTTCCCCTGATGTTTTATTTTTAAAGAGACCCTTTCCAGGAGCTGCAAAAACACCTGAATGAGATCAGTTTTTCTGTGAGCATTACGACTGAGAACATCATTTGCTGTAGATTTTATTCTCTGTGGTACTTCTATCCAAATCCTAAGGAAGGCCATGAAAGGCAGGTTACTGATTTCAGTGGTAACAAACTGGAACTGTGGGCTTTTTAAAGAAATTTAGAGTTTTTTCTTAATAGGAATTTCCAGATGATGAATAATCTGTGTTGATTTGTTCAAATGAGCTCAGATGTTTCCACAATATTGTCTCAGTATCTCAAAAGGAAAACGAATCCAATTCCAGTTTGTCTCAGTTTTTGGAGAGCATATATGTATATATCCAATAATTACTGTTTGAGCTTCACCATTACCTTTCCTGTCCTTCTGTTTCATCTGCACATAATTGACATCCGTGTTCCATACAGCAAAGTAACCTCTAATGATTTTAACTTTCAGAACTATTGATCAATCATTTACAACCTTACATTAATGATAGTCAGGAAAACAACCCATGGTGTTGTGCTGGAGCATAACTGGGCAACCCTTATGTCCACCAGGGCTCTGACCAGTTCATTCAGCTCAGTTCCCTCCCTCCTTTTTTTTTTCCACTTTCCTCTGCTCTTTCAGACAGGTGAAATTACACTTTTAATAGGATAAATAAAACCCCAGTAAAACCTGCTGTAGCTCAGCAGAGACTGATACCAGGCAAAACAAGTCCCCTCTGGGCTCTTTGCAGCAGAACGGTTGCCAATCATTGTGAAGTAGAAGAAAAGTAATAAAAGTACAGTCCCCAAAGATGATAACCAGCTATGTTTTCTCTTATTTATTTAGTACAATTTATGTTTAATAATATATATATTTATTTATTTTCAATCCAAAGTTAACCACTGCAAAACGTCTGACTGTAAGGAACCGCAAGCCTTGGAACATTTGTCTCCGAACCCAGACACATATCTCTTCCCACAACAACTTCCAGTCTTTTCCTTACACTGCTGCTTACCTGCAAGTCCCTTGTCCTCTGTTTTTAATCAATCATCTTATTTTTGAATCCGCCAAAACATGTGCAAGAAGAGAGAAGAGAAACACAACAAAATTCCATCTTGATTTTATACTGCCTATCTTTTATTACAATGAGAGAAATTAATAGGGACTTTAATTTAGTACCAGGTTAAAAAGTGGTGAATTCTGCTTGTGCTTTGCAAAAAAGTCCCTATTTTTGTGTGTGGCAGCAGACAGTGACAGTGCAGAGGTCTTCACCCGGCTTCTGAATGACTTAAAAACAAGAAGAAAAGGAGATAGATCTGCAGAGATGCTGCCAGCACTCACTGCTAGATTTTACCCTTCCCTTGCTAAGTCCCAAGACCACAGGGTGGTAAAAACCTCTCTATAATAGCATTTTGCAGTGCTCCCACACTCACCTGTTTGGACCCACTCGCGCCCGCGCTGCCTTCCCGCTGGGCATTGCCCCTGCTGGCTCTGGTGAGTCCTGCTTGCTGCCTGCTGCTGCCTTCAGCCCTGCCACTGCCTGGTTTCCCACCCCCTGTCCCTGGGGCTGTTCCTGTGGCTCCCCGACTCTTTCTGCTCCCCAGCCTCTTCACATCAGTCTGACATCTTCCCCAGGTGAGGGTAGAGAGCTCCAGCCCAGGGCAGGGGAAAAGCTGTAGGTCTCCAGTGTTATCGCTAAATACAGACTCTGGTCCTGACAGGCAGAAGTGGCAGGGACACATTTGCCTTTCATGTTGCAAAAAATAGTGTTTATTGCAGTATGGTTAGGCATAATGTTCTTAAAAGCAAAATTTCCCAGCTCTTTGTGATCAAAGGTATCACGATTCCAATTTTGTTCAAACTGTTTTCCTTCTTGGCATCTGTCATCCAGTTCTCCTTGGATCAGTTGGTTGCCATAACCTACAAAAATGTAAAAGAAGAGACAAATCAGAACATGAGATCTGTGAGTAGTATCTGTTGCATTCAGGATGCAGGATTTCAATAATTCAAATAAGATTTTTGCTTCTCAAACACTTTTTAGATTAAAGTTTGTATTAAATTAACCAATTGAAGTTCCAGACTTGAGCAGCATGTGCTGCCTTCTAGGATGCAAATGCAACACTCAGTGTTACTGATGAATACAAATTTGAGTAATCCCTTCTGAAGTCATACCAGTAAAATCTTTATGACTATCAAGATAGCTCTGGTATAAAGGGAGAATGCACTCCTGAACATCAAGACTTATTTAGAAGTGAAAATAATTGGATAACTTTTTAAGAAGAAAATATTTTTGCTGCAGAGACTGCTTTTGCATGGCTGAGGGCTTGTCTATAGAGGTTACTTGCATGTAGAATCATAGAGTCATGGAACAGTTTGGGTTGGAAGGGACTTCAAAGCCCATCCAGTTCCAACCCCCCCTGCCATGTGCACCTTCCACTGGATCAGGGTGCTTGAAGCCCCATCCAACGTGGCCTCGATGGGGCAGCCACCACTTCTCTGGGCAACCTGGGCCAGGGCCTCCCCACCCTCACAGGAAAACATTTCTCCCTAAGATTTCACTTCAATCTCCCCTCTTTCAAGTTCAAACCATTCCCTCTCATCCTGTCCCTGCACTCCCTGATCAAGAGCCCCTCCCCCATCTTTCCTGGAGCCCCTTTCAGTGTTGGGAGGCTGCTCTAAGGTCTCCCCACAGCCTTCTCCAGGCTGAAGAACCCCAACTCTCTCAGCCTGTCCTCGTATGGGAGGTGCTCCAGCCCTCTGTGGCCTCTTCTGGACTTGCTCCGACAGATCCATATCCTTCCTGTGCTGAGTACTATGTAAAATAGCATTTCCATAAAAAATGCTATTACATAGCTTTTAAACCCCATGCAAGTGGCTGAAATCTCACTCAGAGAGTGCCTCAGGAACCACATGTCTGTATTCTCCAGCAGCAATACCTGAAACCTCACCTGCTGGATCCAGCTGTTGTATGCAGAGACCCGAGTGAAGACAGAAGGCTTGTGGTAATAATTGCAGCCAAGAGAAGAGCCAAAGCTGACGACACCGTGCACTTCCCACCGGCCATCAGCACCCTGGCAGTTCAGTGGGCCTCCAGAGTCCCCCTGGGAGGAAGGTGGACACAGTCAATGGCAGTCATAGTGTCAATGGTTCCTCCTTGGTTTTTTTAAGCTTTCCTTCCCATCAGGCCTGTTTGTGTGTGAAACCCAGCCCTAAGAGCAGTGGTCTCTGAACTCACATTGCAACTGGAGATGATTCCATCCCCACCAGCACAAACCATGGTGGGTTTCACTGAGCTTCCCCACCAGCTTGGCTCAGAACAAGTCGCGTAATCCACCACCAGCAAAAGGCCTTGCTGCAGCTCATCTGGAAGAGGTCCATTTGCTGGGAGGGAACAGAAACAGAGGAGTCTTGGGACCAGCTGGGACCGCAGGAGGAACAAAACTGCATTGTTTGGGTTCTACCGGGACCTGGATTCTTTCACTCCAGATAAGAAACTCCACAGGGGCTGTATTAAAGGAGATAATGTATAATCCTTTCCTTAGCTCCATTCTTTCAGAGAGAGAGAGAGAGAGTGAGAAAAGGCCTTAACTTACTAGTAATTTGTGTTCTGTTTAGAAATGTCTCACTGTTAGAGAAATAAAAGGCTGCCCGGTTCAGGAATTTGCTCTTTACTTATCTCTCTAGGAGTTGCCCCCTGAGCCCAGCTGACACCTCTGCTGAAGCCTCTGGGATTGTTTTCACTTTGCATCTATTCCCTGACATGTCTTTCCATTATTCAGCAGGGTATGTCAGGATTAGCAAATTCACCAACCTGTACACTGTTGACACTATAGTAATGACACTGTGTTATAATTGCTTCTAAAAGCTTTGTGCAGGGCCCTCTATGCATTGCTTGCCCCATCACAAGCAAAATAAGCTTGAGAGGGAGGAAAAAAATCACCCTGTGTGTGTGGAGTGGGGCCTGATAAACTACCTGACTACACTGAACTTGAGGGGATCTTGAGCACCATCAACAGCCTTTTGCCAATCAGTCCCAAAGGAGAAGGCAGTGCTGGCAGATTTTGTTCCACAGTTTTGCAAATGTGCAGGTACTTACTCTGCAGCCTCCCCCAGCCCGTCACGTAGCAGGCAGTGTTGGATGACAGGATGCTTTGGGCAGGGGGGAGGCAGGCCAGCTGGATGTGGTCAGTTAAGGTGACATGTTTGGGGAGTTTGATCAAAGCAATGTCGTACCTGTGGTTGTACAGACACATTTGAGAGTGGAGGAGAGAAAGGGAAGGGGTGAAGAGGTTTGCAAGTAGGCAAAAGTCACAGCAGCATGAATACTTCACAGTTATACAGCACTTGACCTGCTCAAAGGAGAGGCAAGGGAGCAAGGAAGTCAGTACATGAGCAGAAGATTCCTCTACCCTCAAAGCAAAGGGGAAATCCATGGACTGGAAGACCATTCCCTGTAGAACTGTCCTCTTTTCCTGCTGGCAGCTTTCTGGAAATTGCATTTTATAGGTTCCAAGCACTTGTTAGGGCTAACTCCAAGGATCTGGAAACTGAGGAGATTTCTTTGCTAATGCCCTTAGCCTGCAGTAGGACGTTGGAATCCTTCAGCAACAAGGGTATTCATACCATTGATCAATAATACTCCGTGTTTGTGCTGTTTGTAGGAGGGCTTCAAAGAGTGGTGTATGAGCTAATTCATTAACTTCCACTGTACAAAAGAAATCATTGCATGGAACAGTTTCCCACCCAAGCATAAGCAAGGAAAATGGCATCTGAAAACACAGTTAATCAATAAGCAATTAATATTGAATGTTCTTTATCTTCTCTTGAGGGGGAAAGGTTCGAGGTGGAGACTCCACTCTGATCTCTGACAACATTTAGAAGTGCCTCTGTAAGCTGTAAGAGGCAGTTCTAAATGTTTGGCTGCCACAGCTCAGGGTGGTGGGATTCAGGCAGTTTGATTTTTCCTTGCATTTAGTAACTGAAAACATACCTGCCACCAACTTACCCGTTTGCAATCTTATCTGGATTCCATTTCTCGTGGATAATGATTTTTTCTGGAGAGAGTGCTATTGATCCTTCCTCCTCAGTTGCCAGGTTGTATTTTCCAAGAAAGACTCGGTAAGTCCTTGAAGACCTGGGTGAGAAAAGGACTAATGCTCAGTTACACAGCTGCTACCTTGCTGCTGAGGCACCTGCAACTTTGCCACCTGAGATATTCAGTAAGAATATCCTTCAGACTGTAATCTCACAATTTGGACTGTGATCAACAGTTTAACTGATAAACAGCTGTGTGATAGATATTATATGTAGGATTTATAATAATAACACGCAGCCAAACCTTCTTCTTTCATATTATGACATTTTCTACAAATTAGTGTTGCAGTGACCGAGAACTGTATGTACATAGTTAAGGATATTTGCTACTAAACCAAAATGGGGTTGTCTGTGGGAATGGCTTTGATGATGAATGAGCATAGCTGTACCTGATCATTTCTTTGTTAAACTGTCCCATGATATGACAAGCTTATTGAGAATGACTGGTATAGTCAAAGTGTTTGTGATTATTTCTTCAGGGAGTGGATTGGCTCATTAACCTGGGGATCTCACTGCCACAGATATTAAAGAAATAGGCAACACAGGTGAATTTTTTTTAAAAAACATTATGGTGTTTGTAATTGCTTACAGAAAATTAAGAGTATATCACTCAGATAACTGTATGAGAGGGCTTTCTCCTCTACTTGTATTTTAAGAAAATTAATAGGTGTCATTCTTCTTCTGTCCTATTAGTTATAATGAAAAGATATGATGTGAAACTCCGAGCTCTTAAATGGGAAAGGGAAAACTGCATTAATACAGTTTTGCTTCATCTGTCTCTGCTCAGGTGCTGCTTCCTGGGTACAGACTTTAACTTCATTAATGGACTTTAACTCCATTATTTACTTGATGCAGTGCGCGGCTGTCAACATCCAGTTGGTTGTAATCAGGGTTCCTCCGCAGGTGTGAGACCATTTCCCATCTGAGTTGTATTGCAGGGAGGCCTAGGATCAACATACCAAGTAAGGCTCTGATTTCTGCTTGCATTGTTGCACTTTCCTCCTGCACCCAGAACACAACTTGCTGCTGGAAGACAGTGGGAGGCTTTAGCAACAAGTTTTCAACTCCTACCCACAGAAAAGATTTCCCTCCTTCCCGTGTCATCCAAGAGCCTGACTTTTAAAATGCTGTTTCTTCCAAAGCTCTCGCTAAGCCTGGCCCAAATCAGCACTCCATTTGCTTCAGAAACGTGTTTTATAAGTCCATGTAGAACTGTTCTCCAGTAGGCATCGTGTGCACCACTGAATCTCATGGGCATCTTCCTTAAATATGGGATGGTGTCCAACGCTACTGAGAGAACGGGAAAGGCTGCACAGCCACGTTCAGAGCTTGCTTGAAAGACTGAAAACTTTGGGGTTAATCAGAATGGAATATTCAAAACCTAAACCATGGCAGGAAAGAGGCATCACATGAAACAGAAGACCTGTTTTTGTTCAGCTGTGATGTGTGAGAGTAGCACAACCCCAGCTGCTGCAGGGAAAGCACAAAGTGACCGACCTGCCAGGGCCAGCTGTAAGGTCTCGCGTCTTCCCCTCCAACAACTCTGGACACAGCGGGTGGGTGGGCAGGAACCCCACAGCCAAGGGCTGCAAGATGTACAAAATACAATGCTTGTTTTAGAAGTAGGAGGGTGAAAAGTCTTTAAGAGAATGTGTTTTTTTAAATGTCATAGAATGGTCTGGGTTGGAAAGGACTTTAAAGATCATCCAGTTCCAACCCCCCTGCCACGGGCAGGGACACCTCCCACTAGACCAAGCAATATAGACATGTTTGTACAGAACATTGCAAAGTACAAATATCAGGTGAGACTGAACATGATTCAAGTGCAGACACAGCCGTCTGTCACAATGACCAATGTTACATAAAGCCTGTTGGAACGGTTTCATTTGCCTGACAGATAATCAAATTGAGTTGGCTTAACCAAATTCTCATCTGTCAGCTGAGATGCAGCTCTTAGCCAATGCAACAGTTTGATGTAGATTAACTGTATTTTAGTGAATTTAAGCTAAATGAAATAATTCTGAATTTGCTAGAGGCTGAGAGCAGTAAGGGCCCTGTAATAAGAACAGAACAGCACTCAATTACTGATTTGAGAGAACTTTTTCATTAACTGCCTATGCTTTATCTATTCCTGCTTTGTTGCACAATTTCCCTAAAAAGGGAAAGTTGTTGTTTTAATTCATTTTTCCTTTAAAACTAATGCTGAGTCTGGGTACGTACCTGCAGCTGCCAGAGTCAACGCAGCAAAGAGGACTCCAAGCATGATGCTGGTAGCTCTGTGCTGCAGGCTCTGCTTTGCAAGCCGTTTATATATTTTATTGTTTATCTCTGGGACACGTGACTTAAAATGCAGTGCTATTCTGATACCAATGGAAAACTCATGTAATTGTGGGATAATTTTTATATGCACAAATGCCTAAACCCACCCCACTTTAAATGGACCTTGGATCCAGGCTGTATAAACAACTTGGTTAAAAATAATTCCAGATGAGTTGGTTGTTATCAGTAGCAGCTGTTTGCTTTCCCATTGCCTTGGAAGTTCATCACAAAGGGATTTTCAGAAGGAAAATGTTAAATGAGTTGTTCTAATAGTGGATGGTACATCAGTGGTAACAGTGTCTGATACATCCAGACTGTGATAGACTCTGATACATCAGTGGGGTTGGATTAGACGATTCTGGAGGCCTTCTTCCAACCTTAATTATTGTGTGATTCTATGACAGCTTGAGATTTTGCTTTGATTTGGTTTGTGACTGAGGGCAGCTGCCACTTTGTGCTGACTGCAAACCTGTTTCCTCCTTTCTAGATCAAGTTGCCTGTGTTTGAGCCTGCTGTACTTCTTCAGTAAAACAAGAGGTAATCGCTTTGGAGCGGAGGACGTTTCGAGCAATACAAAGAACCAGCTGTCCATGAGGATGGAGAAACACTGGTGTAGCACGGTGAGCCAGACTTCATTTCTTTCCTATTTGTAATTGCTAGATCAGCAGCACATCCCTGGAAGAGAACAGAGTTCCTGTAGCATTGCAAATCAGCATTTTTGCACTCCAGATCAGCATGCTGACCTGTGGTATAATGCAGTGTGAGCTCAGTAATGATAAAGGGTAAACCATTTTCACCACTAAGACAAACCAGTCAAAGCAGGCATTTAGACCATTACAGAGCTGCCACCACAAGAGTACTGATTAATTACTGGACATCTGAGATCAATGGCTTCATATCAACACTTACCCTTGTGTCTCTTCCTTTTTGTCTTCTGCAACAAAAATTTTCCATCCTCTGTCATGTTTCCATCTGCCCACCCTTCACTAGACAAACTGTTCCTGGGTATTTAAAAACCAGACTTCTCCCTCCCATAAGCCAGGTCATGCACAGGGAGCAAATTTACTAGAATGGAAACAAATACCATAAGGCCAGTTTTGTAACCAGTTGTGTTGTGCATACAAAACAAGCTGGAGGTTTCAGAAAAGCTGAAATAAATCTCTTGTTTAATGTCATCTTTAACAAGCAGCAAAATCCCTGGTATTTTCATAGCTTCCATGCAGCAGTAGGTACCGATTTGGATGAAAGATGCCTGGAGCACACATGTGGAAGGCAGAAATCCATAATGCTTTGCCGTTTTGTCTGCTTCTCAGGAATATATTATCCGACTCAAACAATAGCACTTGAGAAAGCTGCGTTCTGAATTTGAAATGGAATCAACCAAACTCTGTTCTGGCATCTTGTATTCATTATCCAACTAAAGCATAAATCAGGATTAACTGAGTGCAGAATTGAGATCCTAATTTTTTTTTTTGTGAATTAATTGGCTCTTCTTAATGTCTGAATTTACAACCTAAACAACATACTATGCTTTTCAGTTTAATTTCCATGCCAGTATAATTTTCATTGAATACCAACTAAAATTAAGTATAAATTTTGGCTATTCAGTTACTGTTTCAGCTTCTCTGTTTTATGGGTGTGCTTGGAATTTTGTTTAGGTTTATAAGCCTTTCTGCAATCATTTCACAAATAACCTTCTGCTATCTTCCACACTGTAACCAGAGAAAGCATATTCTTTCTTTTTCTTCTTTGTAAAGGAATTCTGAAACAGTTCTTTTATTCTAAGGGGGAAGGCTCATAAGAATAACCATATTTTCAATGTAAAACACTCTCAAAGCTTTTTGTTATTGTTGTTGTTCCAGCCCTGCTTTATGTAATGATTGCTTATCCATCTTTTCCAGATCTAGTGTAAACAGGCTGAAGTACCTTTCTTGGACTCAGCGGGCATCACGCTGTTGGCAGTTCTGCAAGTGAACATCAAAAGGCTCAGCCTCCAGCTGATACTGTGGTGGCTTGGAAACAGCTCCCTAGATGCTCTTATCATCTTCATGCCAGATGTTTCACAGAAGCTAAACAGCTCATGGACCTTCAGTAAGACAGAGCAGGAACTTCTGGTATGTTCTGTTAAAGCGTAGTATCCAGTATCTCTTCCACTGCACAAAGTGTACAATTTATAACATGCTCCATTGCTTCTCTATCTTTAGTCCATTCCCTCGCAGGGCAGTAACTCTGCCAGACCAATTAGTGAGTGGAATGGTCTGCAGGTAAGTAACAGACACTGAAATCTGCTTTTCTGAGGGGCTTTTCATCTGAAACTAGGCAGCAACCTATTTAAAAGTTGAAAGTTAAATCCTGCCCCAGTGTGTCATTGGGAGCACCAAATGTGCCAAATTCATTTGCTGGATGGCCATTAAACCTGCTGCTTGATTGCTCCCTGTGTTCATTTCTGTGTGTTCTTTGAACTAAACGTTGGCCTGCATGCCCCAAGATAAACAAGGTTACACACAGCCAGGGAAAGTTTCAGTCTCATATTGTGCCTTGTAAATTGTCTGTTCCCAGCTTAGACTCATTTATGTGTTCTTTGCCACGCTGTATTTCCTTTTAATCCAAGCACTTTTGTAGCCTGTACTTGCCACAGATGTGACATAAGGCTCTGCTTGTTTTAACTGGGTGGGGAGCAAGGGGAGGAGAGAACACAGACCACAAAAAAAAACAAATGAAACAGCCACCCTTTGGTGATCAGATTAGACTGAAAGATATTTATTTAGAAACAACAGCTTTGGTATTTTAAAACCAAACAACCTTTAAATCACTAGAAAGTGGGATGTCTCCCCCCATAGCCAAAACAAATCAATGCACAGTCTCAGTATGCTCAGAACAGGAAACCTGCAGATCAGGAATTTTCAAAGTATAAATCCAGAAAACAATTCAATTAAATTGGTTTTGCACTCTACAATCATAAAGGCTGAAAAACCTGTTACCAGCGCTCAGATATCTACAGTTCAATTGACTGACTTGTTACTGAAGTGGAGGCAAAATTATTAACATCCTCCCCCCAAAGCAATAAATTACGAAGTGTGTACCAGAAAGGAAGTTACACTGCAGTTTTCTAGTTAACTCTCTCATGGGAATCATCATTCTTTATTTTCCTGTAAGATTAAAAAACAAATCAAAATACCAAAGGACTCGGTAAATCTTCAAGTATTTTCACCAAATGGATTACTCTTAGGGAACTGAACAGCTTACAAGGAAAAAGAAATATCTGTTACACAAGTGTCTGGGATAAACTCTTACAACCACACCTTCCAAGTCTCGGATTCCTCTCTTAACAAGGCACAAAAGGATTGTTGCTTTCAAAAGGTCCTTGTTCTCAGCTGCAAAATTGTCAGATGTCTCATGCAAATGGAGGCTGAAAGCAGGACTAAGTTCACTTGGACACTGGGATGTTCCCACTCACTCAATGAAACAGGGTGTCACCTCAACACCATTAATATTTGTTACTGCTAGAGAGATTCTGAGCTTCAGCTGGCTTCCACTTCATCCCTGCTTCTGGAATCAAGAATCAATCATCTTCATTTTAAGTAGATCCAATCAAGATGAGGCAACAGACTTGCTTGCTGCACTCTGCAAGGCTTTTTGCAATGTCAAGAAGGAAGAGGCGTTACATCAGCCCTGGCTGTGGAGCTTCTTAGCATTTCAGAGCATAGAGTCAGGGGCAGTTACCTGTAGCAACGGTTAACAAGTTGGTCTGTGAAAGGCAGAAGGCAAGTCTTGTGGCTGACAAAGGCAATCAGAGAGACAGCAGTGCAGAAAGGACACACTTTTACCAATTCAAGGACACGTGTCAGGGCACAGCCACATACACAAAAATTGAAATGACTTCCTGGCCACTTCCTCTGTTTGCACTGAGGTTTTGATCACAATCGTAGGCTTAAAACTGCAGTCGTCTGTGATAAACAGATCTAGTCTACCTCCTCCCAGCTTAGTTTGCCCAGCCAGAAGCTCCTTCCACTCTCATTCTTTCAGTGGAGGACAGCTACTCCACCCTGCTGGGATCAGGCCTGATCTCCGGTGCTCAACATAACAAAGCCAGTGGGCTGAGAGGAAAACTGCCAACTCGCCCCTTATGTTCTGTCAAGTTTAGTTCAGTACCTTGTGTCCAGCTTTAACCTCCCAGAATTGCATTTGCTTGTATAATTTAGACAAACAGGGTAATCTAATGCTAAAACTTTTCCTCCAACAGCTGCATTTAACTACGTCCTTTTGTATTTCCTTTTTTTTTTAAACACAAGCCCCATTTAACTCTGTTCAACCCCAAGGAGGGATGAACACCTCTGACCAACATGGCTAGGACACACAGCAAACCCTGTCTCATCTTTCATATCCACTCCATATCCACACACAACCAGAAAGTACTGGAACTGAGAGCAGGAATCACCATCTATTGCCTATTCTGTGCTAAGTTTTCACTAGCAACTAAGTTTTCTAAGGCAACTCAAACCAAGAATTTCAAATCCTTTACAGCGAAGCAAGATGAACCAGAGCTTGAAGTCAGAGCCTCCAACTCACAGTAAAAAGCACTCGTTAGTTTTTTAAACACAGCTATATCTTTTGCCTGAATGGGAGAAACATTGACCGGGCACTTTCCCCAAACGATGGTGGTAAACATGGGTTGATGGAGGATTGCACGGTGTCTGCAGATCTCTGCACATTTACCAGGAGTCCCAGCAAGTCAGCACCTCGACCTAGGAACACCAGTTCTCGTAGGACACGTCACACACCTGAGGCAGACAAGCGTGCACATCTCCCACACAGCAGTGAAGACAAGTACAGCAGTGCTCTCACAAACATTCTAGTGCTGTATAACAGGAGACATCATCTCGTTACAAAGCTGCAACTGTGGGCTTCAAAACAAGCAACATCCTACACCAATGTGTGTGGGAAAATGACAGAAGCCCTGTCTGCCTCGATCCACAGCCTTACAAATGCTCAAGAAAGACAATGGATTTGTCTTTCTCTAATGTTTGTGAGTCCTACTACTCCAATTCCTGCCTTAATCCTACATCTTGCAAGAAAAGGTCACACATCACTTGTTGCAAGAGAGACAAAAATCCTCACAGTCCAAGACAACCTCCCTAGGCACAGCCGACAGAATCAGGTTGACAACACCCAGTGGACAGCAGACAAAAGCAGCAGCTTATACCTTACTCCTGAAGAGCGGCTTGGCTCCTGGCCCACAATATTCATTGTAGATGAGTTTGAACAGAAACAAGTGAAACAAGGTGATCAAGGAGGCCACGCTGAACCAAAAGAGGAAGGGTAAGCCTGGGTATTGCTTGGCCATGTGTTCCTCATGGGCCAGAATAGCTTTTAGATGGAGTGTGTGTCTCAGGTCCTGCAAGTGGACCAAATCTGTTGAAATATAAAGCAGTGGCGTGATGGGTTGAGTCACCATGACAGGGAATGTATGGCCTCGTGCCTCTGAGGTCAGCTCCACAGGCTCATTCATACAGCCTGCCTCACACGCATATAGTTTAACAGGCTTGTCTTGGAATTTCACGGACACATGCAAGAAGGGCTTTCCTTCAGTATCCAGCAGAACAGCTAGATTAATCAAGTCCTTATTGTAATGGATCCCACGTAAGGAATAGCTGTTATGGAGTACATCAGGGTCAGCCTGAAACTGAAGATGGTTTTCTGTGAACTGCAGACCCCCAAAACTGAGCACCATTCCCTGCATAAGTCCATGGACTCCAGCTGCCACAAGACCCTTGCATCCCCGTTTCTGGAGAGTTAGCTTCCACAGGTCTGAGAGCTGCAAGACCTGGGCAACGCTGGTCAGCTTTGCTGGCCACAGGTTCTCTGCGTGCATGGTCGCATGGCCACTGAAGCAGTGGTCAGCATAGTTCAGGCTGGCTTCCATTTTTTCTCTCTCCTCACGACTGAGGAGTGGATCCAGCAGAGGAGCTGGCATGCTCGACAGCACGTAGTAGAGGGTCATGTTAACAGTCTCACTGGATGGCGTATGCGCATCTGTGATCTTTCTCATTTCAACCCCTGTAAGAAAAGAGAACAACCACGAGTCAGAGGATCACACACCAGTATGACATTAACTAGGAGAAAAAGGAGATCCAATGCGTGTGTCATCATTCAACACATTCTTTGTAAATCCAAGAACCCTTTGCCTAGGAAACACTGAAGTGAAATGTTTCCTTGCATTTCCTTAGATGTTCTCTTGCAGTTTGAAAGCCAAAGGTAAAAGTAAAGCCAGTTTGATGTGCAGATGCCTTATGGAGCCATCACTCCACAAGAATGATCTGTAGAAGGAACATGTCTTTTTACTGGCTATAAAATAGCAAGTTCTACATTACTTGGGCAGCTACTCTCTTATGCAAGGCCATGAGAATCTTATTTTAAGAAAAAGCATCCTTGTAGGACAGTCGTCAACTTCCATGAAGAGTTTTGTCCTTTACACTAACACAAGAGGTCAACTCTATTTCCAACTTAGAGCTGACACGTCAGGCAAATTGGTGAAGTTTCTGAAGACAGGAAAGCCATCGCATCCAGAGTTTTGATTAGAAACGTTCTTCTATCATTGCCTTTAATGTGAATGTACTTCATATAAAGTAAGGAATCCTCCACTTTACTTGTGAAGTATGCTGGGTTCCAAACAGGAATGTTGTTTTATCATCCCACAACATGCCTTCTGGCTCTCAAGAGACACCTGTCAGCAACAGCAGAACCTCTGGAGACCTTAGAGCAACCAGGTTGCTTCGCTTTCAGCTGCCCCCCACAGCAACCCTTCAGAAGCAGAGCATCACCTCCCTTACCTGAAATGAACAGGTCCGACCAGGTCTGTCGGTGCTCCTGAAAAAGATCTTCCACCCCCATCTGCATCACCTCCAGCATCTCTTTCTTGGCTGACTCCCTCAGCTTGCTGAAGGTCTCCTCCAGCCTGGAGACCTCAATGGCCTCCGAGGTGTACACGACGGACAGCACGGTTTCGTCGAAGTGGGATTTGGGTGCCACCTGCACCCGGCTCACGAGCTTCTTGGCAGCCACCACTACCAGCACCACCTTGGAGCTGCCGGCCAGCAGCAGGCGCCCAGAGGAGAGCAGGAACTGCCGCTCCTCCACCTTCTCCAGGCTGGTGGTGAACCTGCCGCCCAGCGATGGTGTGACGGCCGGTGTCGACACCTCGAAGGCGGCCCCGCGCTCGGTGGGGTTGGCGATGCGGATGCGCTGCAGGTAAAGGTGCGGCCGGCTCCGGTGGGCCACCACCTCCTCCCGCACCGTCACGCAATCCGCGGGCCCGGTCTGGATGCACCGCACCCTCCTCACGGCCCCGTCCCGCAGCGCCGCCAGCGCCGCCCGCGCCTCCCCGCGCCCTCCCAGCGCCCTCAGCCGCACCAGCGCCGGGAACTCGATGGGCAGCGCCGCTCCGCCCGCCCCCGCCACCCACAGCCGCCCGGCGGCCACATCGAGCAGCACGAAGCCGTTCCCCGCCAGCGCCAACGCCGGCCCCGCGGGCCCCTCGGGCAGCGCCAGCGCATCCCCGCGCTCGGCCGCCTGCAGGCACAGCGCGGCGGGGCCCCGCGGCTCCGCGCCTCGCCCCGCGCGGCCCCGCGCCGCGCCCAGGGCCCAGTAGGCGCCCAGCAGCAGCGCCAGCAGCGCCAGCAGCCGCCGCGCCCAGCTGCTCGACAGCAGCCCCGGCAGCCCCTTCAGCCGCTGCTGCAGCCACATGGACCTCGCCTCACGTCGCCCGCATCGCCCCCCGCGCGCGCTTGGCGGCGCTTGGGTGGCGCTTGGCGGCGCTTTGCGACACCCGCGCTGTTTTGCGACAGCCCCGACGGGCGGGGGGGGGAGAGGAGGCGCTGGGCGGGGACACCGCCCTCTCCCCCAGCCCCTCCCACCCGCCTCAGCCCCCCCGAACCCCGGGTTGGCACCGAAAATGCGGGTAAATAGGCTCTGTAAGAGTCGTTTTGGACTTTTAGAAAGCCGCAGCCTTTATGGCGGTGCTCGATGCATGAGGGAGTGATTTAATCAATCGTGCGTGACAAGACAAGAGCTGGGGACAGAGTATTTATCCCATTTCATATAATCATAGAATCATAAAATCATAGAATCGTTTGGTTGGAAAAGACCTTTGAGATCATCGAGTCCAACCGTGCCTGTCCACTACTCAACCAGATCCCTGAGCACCTCATCTGCCCCATCTTTTAAATGGATCGAGAATCCACCACAGCCCTGGGCAGCTGTTCCAGTGCTTCACCAGCCTTTTAGTAAAGAAATGTTTCCTAATAACCAGTCTAAACCTCCCCTGGTGCAACCTGAGGCCATTTCCTCTCATCCCATCGCCTGTCACTTGGGAGAAGAGACCAACACCCACCTCACCACAGCCTCCTTTTAGGCAGCTTGTAGACAGTGATGAGGTCTGCCCTCTGCCTCCTCTTCTCTAGGCTAAACAACCCTAGTTCAATTTATGTGCATATGTATAAATTCTTCCAGAAATCTCAGGCATATTCTACTACTTTTGAAGGACTAATTTTAATTTTATTATAAACTTCACTGCTGCTGGGACCCCAGCCCTCCCTGAACTCCCCCACTCGCCCCTGCCCTGGTCCTGAGCCCGGCCCCGGCCCTGCTGAGGTGTTTGTGATAACAAAATATGACTGCTGTGATGGAGAAAATGTGGAGCAGGCTTGAAGTTCTCTGTCATTCCAGGGCAATCTGCTCCTTTTACTAAAGCAGAGCCTCGTGTGGGAAAGCAAGGTCTATTCCATAAAACTTTAATCTACTGTGTAGTAAAGAGAGGATGTGTAGTAAATTGATGATGTGACCATTGCAAGCTTTGTACTCCAGCTCTCCAAAGACAGTAGCAAACTCCACAGAACCGTATCCAGTTAAAATAAGCTGTGAAATTGCTGACCAGGCAGAGCCAGGGAACGAGTTTGGTGAAGGGGAGCAAGCCAGGCGCTTTCTTAACCTCTTATGTTAAATGTTCTATTTGATGGGGACACTGGAATCTGTAATGGTGGGGTGAGACCACATCCCAGGCTGGTGTTGGCTCTGGTGCGTTTAGAGTCTGCTTCAAACCCCCAGTTCTGATCCTTTCAGTTTTTAGGAAGTTGCTGCTTTGTTTGGAGCACGTGTTGCACGTACTCCTTGGAACATCTGCATTGGCAGCTGCCTCTGTTTAAAAAGACAGGCAGCCAAATCCAACGAGAGCGCACAAAGCAGTACAAACATAGAAACGGGGGGAAAAATGTGCTTGGTGGGTTGGCATAGCTGCAGAATGCAAACAGAGCTGGCAAATAGGGACAGACCGAGCATGGTGGTATAAACAATGACGCATTCATGATTTCTGCTGTGCAAAACCCCTTTCATTTTAGAATGGAGAGATTTAACTTCATTAAAATGAGAAACTTGAGTTTTTTGGAAACCCTAGATTGAGTCTCAGGCTGAGGTTTGAAGGTGAGGAGCTGAACACCTTTGCTGTGGCTCCTGGCTTAAAGAGTTGAGGCTGCTAAAGAGTTATGAGGGGTTTTGTCCCAGCCTGCCGAGTACTGAAGAAATCTAAAGTGAAACCCTGCTTTTCTGATTTTTGTATTTATTTTTTTTTTTCAATTTAGAGAAACTGGCAGCTTTGCAAAAGGAAGTTTCCTGAAATCACCATCTTAGGGAGAGCTCACATTTCCTTGGATCGTTGCCTGCAGTGCATGGTTTGAGCATGAGGACTGTTCTGTTTGTCTGGTAATTACGAGGGAATTCCTGGTTTGGGGAAAAGGAGTGGAAACAAAAGTGCTTCAAACACATTCAGGAATAGTCTTGGTGAACAAACAAACAATAATGGTAGTTCTTTGGGAGGATGGAGAATATTAGCTACAGAGTGGCCCTTCTGATGTGCTTATTTTTTTCTCCTCTAAGATCATGCCTGCTTGGTTTTATTTTGAAAATCTGAATTTACAGGATATCACAGGTATCCGCAATTTCTGTTCATCTGAAGAGGTTGTTTACTGACAGAAAACAGCAGACCTGGGCCTCAGAACTCTACACAGCCAATTTTTTTATTAAAACTGAACCCCAAATGGGGAAGGCTTCTGTATTATCCCAGTGCTTTTGTGATGCCTTAGCACTGCTCGTTTCTCCTTGACACCTTCCACGGGCCAAGCTCAGGTATGGCTGGGGACTTGGTGCCTCTCTCAGTGATGGCTTCAGTAGTAACTGCAGCACTGCTTCCCATCTACTTCATGTCTTAGAGTACAGGGATTTAAAAGTCGTGGAGATGTGGTGCGTAGGGTCATGGTTTAGTGGTGGACTTGGCAGTGTTGAGTTTATGGTTGGATTTGATGGTCTTAAAAGTCTTTTCCAACCTCTACAATTCTGTGTTAACATTTATACAGCCTCTGTGCAAATAACATAGCCACAGGTCATTGTGTGAGTTCTTTGCAAGAGAGTTCACACCTTGCAAGAGAGGAAATATGTAACCTCTGAATATTGCTTTCTGAAATGGAAGTGAATTTGGATTTAATTACACACAGTGCCTGAGGAAATGGCACTGTCACTGTTTGCTTCAGTAGAAATAATGTATTGCTGAAGGCCCCCCCGTGCCTGCTAAACCATATCCTGAAGCGTCACAGCTACGTGTCTTTTGAGCACCTCCAAGGATGGAGAGTCCACTACTGCCCTGGGCAGCCTCTGCCAGTGCTTCACCCACTCTTCAGTAAAGAAGTTTTTTCCTAATATCCAATTTAAACCTCCCCTGGCACAACTTGAGGCTGTTTCCTCTTGTCTTATCACTTAGTCCTTGGGAGAAGAGCCCAGCACCCACCTCACCACAACCTCCTTTCTGGGAGCTGCAGGGAGCGATGAGGTCTCCTCTCAGCCTCCTCTTCTCCAGATTAAACAGCCCCAGGGCCCTCAGTTGCTCCTCTTAATACTTGTGTTCCTGACTCTTCCCCAGCTCCTTTCCCTTCTCTGGACGCGCTCCAGTCCGTCAATGTCCTTCTTGTACTGAGGGACCCAAAACTGATTCAGGGTTTCAGGGTGCGGCTTCACCAGCACCGAGTCCAAGGGGACGATCCCTTCCCTGCTCCTGCTGCCGCCCCATGGCCGATCCGAACGGATGAGGCAGAAAGAAGGCGTTCAGCAAGGGCTGTGCCCGATCCTTCCTGGCGCTGCCTTTTCCAAGCTCCACTGTCGGTGTGTCCCAGCCGATCCCGCCCAGGCACCGGTGCAGCCCCGGGCACCCCCCCCCAGCCCATCTCCCGCCTCCCGGAGAGGAGGAGCCGCCGCCCCCGCCTCCTCCTCCCGCCCCCGCCGGGCGGAGCTGGCGCGTGGCACCGGCTGCGGCCGCCGCGGAGCTGTGCCGAGGCGCGGAGCTGTGCCGAGCCGCGGGTGCCGGGGCAGAGGCTCCATGGGGCGCGCGGCGGGGCTGCTGCCCTGGGCGCTGCTGGCGCTGCTCGCCGCGGCGGCCGAGGGAGCCTCCCAGCCCGAAGGTAAGGGGGGGCGCTCGGGGATAGCGGCTCGCCGGGCGGAGGAGGGGTGGGGGGGTGCTGCGGAGCCCCAGCCTTCGGGGATAATGGGCTGGGCTGCCTGGCCCCCGAGGCTCATCTCACTCCGCTGGGCGCCTTGGGCACCAGGCGCGGCTCCCAGTGGGGCAAGATGAGCCTTGGGTAGCGGTACATCCCATCCCAACTCGGGCTGCACCCCCTCTGGGTCAGCGCTTTTCAACATGGATTTCCCTCCTTCCCGTGTCATCCAAGAGCCTGACTTTTAAAATGCTGTTTCTTCCAAAGCTCTCGCTAAGCCTGGCCCAAATCAGCACTCCGTTTGCTTCAGAAACGTGTTTTATAAGTCCATGTAGAACTGTTCTCCAGTAGGCATCGTGTGCACCACTGAATCTCATGGGCATCTTCCTGAAATATGGGATGGTGTCCAACGCTACTGAGAGAACGGGAAAGGCTGCACAGCCACGTTCAGAGCTTGCTTGAAAGACTGAAAACTTTGGGGTTAATCAGAATGGAATATTCAAAACCTAAACCATGGCAGAAAAGAGGCATCACATGAAACAGAAGACCTGTTTTTGTTCAGCTGTGATGTGTGAGAGTAGCACAACCCCAGCTGCTGCAGGGAAAGCACAAAGTGACCGACCTGCCAGGGCCAGCTGTAAGGTCTCGCGTCTTCCCCTCCAACAACTCTGGACACAGCGGGTGGGTGGGCAGGAACCCCACAGCCAAGGGCTGCAAGATGTACAAAATACAATGCTTGTTTTAGAAGTAGGAGGGTGAAAAGTCTTTAAGAGAATGTGTTTTTTTAAATATCATAGAATGGCCTGGGTTGGAAGCCCATCCAGTTCCAACTCCCCTGCCATGGGCAGGGACACCTCCCACTGGATCAAGGGCCTCAAAGCCCCATCCAGGCTCTGCCTTGAACACCTCCAGGGATGGGACATCCACAACTTCACTGGGCAGCCTGTGCTACTGCCTAACCATCGTCACAGGAAAACATTTTGTCCTAAGATCTCACCTCAGTCTCCCCTCTTCCAGCTCAGGTGCTGGAGGATTTTAGCTGATCCCAAACTGGCCAAGCTGTGTCTCAAGATCCAGCGTGTTGCTGGAATAACATGTCTGTCCCCATATAAACAGCTGGGGGAGGTCTGATAAGTGCTTGGTGGGACGCAGAGGTTTAGGGAAGATACAGGATGTCAGCCAGGCTGACAGAGAGGTTCACACATTGTCACTGTGCCAAGACGTTTGGATAATGATCTCTGCCTCCATTAGAGCAGAGGCAATTAAGAGATTTCATCTTGTTACCGCGAATATTTCCCTTAACAATATGTGATTCTGGTATAATTACCTTTGCTGTACTACTTAATTGTACAATTAATGTGTGTCCATGGTAGTGTTGGGAGTTCTTCAGCTACAGTGGTATAACTAAAGCAGCATTTAGAGTAACTAATTAGACAAATGTAAGTAAGAATTAAATCTCTCTGTGCTATCCTGTCTTTCTTCCACACCTCAAATCTTCCATGGTTTTAGTAAGGTTTTAGGGTGCACTAGAGATAGGAAATTGGGGGCTGGGAAAAGAGAATGAGGTGTGCTGATTAGGAAGAGGGATTTGGAAATCTGGCATGGCTCGCCATACTTTTTCCGTGCTTCAGTTTCCTCAAAGTAGTATGAGGGTAAGGATACCTATCTGCTCTCTTTTTGATCTCTGCAGAAGCTCTCAGCATAGTAACTGATTGAATTTTTAAAAATAAATGTAAACTGAATACAGAGATTATATTACCCACTATTAAATGGCTCACTGACTTTTTCTATTTGCTCTCTGCATTAATGGTGTTTTCTTGGACAGCATCTTAGCAGGAAGTGGCACAGTAGGATTTCCCAAATCACAGCCTAAGGATAAATTCATTCCTTGTCTTATGATGCAGCTGCAGCTGTGTTTTCCCCGTAGAGTCAGGCAGAAGTAAGTCTAAATTTTTTTGTTACTGAGCTCATCTTGCCACTGATTTTTACTCTTTGTAAAAACTCAGAAACTACCCAGTAAATTCACTGTGATGGTGATCAGAGTCCCTGTTCCAGTCCTTCATTGCTACAGAATCATTTACATCTGTAGGGCTCAAAAAACTTCACAAAAGTGGAACATGTCCTCTGTTATCTTTCTGGAAATGGAGGGATAGCAAGATTGGTTCCCTGTTGCATTGGAGAGCTGGCTGTACAGTCCAGCTCCCCTGGTCCCTAGTTCAGTGCTTGCTTTGTTAACCGCACTGTGTTCATATTTTGCAGCCATTCCATTATTAAATATATTTATATCATTTCTAATCATCAGCATGGGCCAAGAAGGCCCAGCTTAACAGACCTATTTCTACATATGAAAAGTAACTCTCACATGGAAAATAAGGAAGCACAAGTCTACCTTTAGAGGTTTCAAAATGCCTGCACATGATACCGAAATTGAAACGGTTTGCTCCTCTGTCTCTGGAAATACCTGTCAGCTGTGCCAGTGTTCAGCAACGTCTCTGAGAAAGAGACAAAAGGGTTAAAGGAGAAGGAGTGGGGGCAGCACGGCACAGGCTTCTGGTACTGGACTGAGGAATGTCTCTTGGGATGGAAGGCTCTGGCTGCTGCAGAGATTTCTAGCAGAAACTGAGTTTAACTTCTCTCAGAGTCCTACCCCTAGAGACCAGCAATGAGAAGGGGCTCTGTAGTTTGGAGTTCTGCTGTTGTCTCTGTTGGCTGTTCTGTGCTCCAGTGAGTTCACACTGCACAGTGAAACTTTTCTGTCTTTGGAATATGACACCGCTTCCTGTTCCTCTCTGTGAGCCTTCAGCTCTCCCTTCTTGTCCAGCAAGCTTCTGGCAGTCATATCATAAACAGGTTCTTGCTTTCTTAAAGTGGCGGCTTGAAAATGAATCAGTGATTTATTTAAGGTGAAATGCCTGAGAATTCTGGCTGAAATAGTTGCATAGCAGATATTTCTTTCTTTCCTTCTTTTATCATTGTCATATGCTTTCTGCTTTTAGGTACTGCAATTTGATGTTTGTCTTTACATTCCTCTCTGGCAAGCCCACATTTGCCCCCCTCTTCACTGGTGTCATGATCTTCACCTTCTCAGAAATCATGAGCTCAGAGCTGTCTAATAAAGCTGTCATGGTTTTCTGAATGCCATCATGTGGCAAGAAACTTGAACGGCTTTAACATATTCCCTGAGGAGATGCATATTTTACTCGTTTGTTTGCATCCTCTGATTGGACAGGAAACCAGGAACTGGAAGAGCTGGATTAGGAATACACGTCATATGTTTAAAAATCTCCCTTCAAAAACTGCACAAATGCAGGTTTTGTATTCTTTTATTTGTCATTCCCTTTATCTGTCTCTGTGAATATCTAGCAAAATAAAATTACAGTTGACCTTCTGTTGACTGTTCTTAACCTCTGCTCTCGTTGTTCTGATGCAAGTAAAGGATTTTAGTAATTTCCTTGGCAACATCCTCTTTCTTCCTAACTTGGGGTCTTACACTTATTTTTTATTTTTGCTACCTTTGTCAGGTGTATCTGAGACTCCAGCTCCTGGATCCTTCCTCTCTAAGATTAGATTTTGGGTACACTATGAAGATACATCTGGTACATCCATTGAAAAAAATAATTGTTCCAAAAGAAGCCTGTTCAAGCCAAGAAAATGTGCTTTCAGTTTTTCCTGGTATTTTTTGATGTTAAAATCGGATGGCCAGGGTTCACATTTAAGCACCGTTGCCAGAGCCTACACAAATTTCTATGTAAGCAAAAATGTGAAGTATAGCATTTAATCATTACAACAAAGAAACCAGAGCTTCCACAGAAAAATCATATTGCGGTGGTTCTATAGAGAAACTTCTGAACGAGAACTTAAAGATTTAGCTTTGTCATTTTTAAGGGACTGAGGATGAAAAGGTAGTGTGGGAGGAGAATGTAAATGAAAGTTATAGCAGAATTAAATTCATATGGGGTACTTATGGAAAAAATCTGGAAGATACCTCAGGAATGCAGCAGAAAATTGGAGCAGCTATGAAGAGGGAATAATAACATTCAGCCTAATTTTGGTCTTCCCTACACATAGTCAAGGCTGAGTGATAAAAAAGCCACTCTGTGGGGAACAGGAAGCCAATTGCACTAAATGAATACCTTCCAAATGGGCATTTTGTAGCTGTTCTGTTTTTCTATCTTCAAGTTTAATTTCCTTCATAGTCTATGTGAGGGAAGAGAATTGTAGCTTTCAATAGCAGAGTGAAAAAACACTCAATATGTTTCTTTTTCTAGCTCATAACTGGGGCAATGAAATAGTATCTTTATATAATGTCTCATTTTATACCCAGAAAGTTCTGATGTCCACTGCATAAATACAAATGCAAAGGAACAGTCTTGTTTGAGCTGCAATTAGTTTTGTGTTGTTCAAACACTGACATTTGAGGGCACCTATGCCATGTTCTGTCCCCTGTGATAATTAGTTCCTCCAGTAAAACGTTGGCTACATCCACACTTTTTTTCTCTACAAATCTTTGATGAGTTGGTGCCAAGAAAATCCAGGCAGCAAATAAGCAGGATTTGAAGCTGGTTTCTTCCTGAAGTTGAAGCTTTGTGGGCAGTGAAAAGATCTGTTGTACAGTGCAGAGGTGATTGAGTGAGGTGTAAGGAACTGTTTTCTGCTCAGCAGGGTATGGTTGCTCCGCAGCTGGATTATCTCCCTTGCCCAATTTAAAATGAACCTGGACATGAGTCAGTGATGTTAGAACAGATGTAACCTGTGTCCATGAGCAGCAGTAACTGTGCAAAGACTGGGACTTCTGGGTTCTATTGCTAGATTTGTGATCGACTTAGAAGAATGTACTGGGAAAGTCACTTTGCTTCTCATGGTTGGATTTTGACTTCCCTTTGTCAAATCTGTCACCTACTTTTAGGACTATTGATACCTTCCTTGGCTTGGTATCCAATAGTAAAGCCCCTTAGTTAAGTGTGGAACAGCTGGTTGTGAAAACAAAGGAAACTGAATGTGTCTTGTGCTTTCTCCTGTGTGCAGAAAACCTGCTGGTTCTTACTGTTGCCACCAAGGAGACTGAGGGGTTCCAACGCTTTAGAAGATCAGCTGAGTTCTTCAACTACAAAGTCCAGGTGATGGCTTGCAGCCTCAGTGGTGGTGGATCAAAGGGAATTTTGAAGCGTGGAATGGACAAGACTTGGCCACAAAGTGCTTAAATAAAAGCCCAAGGGAGGGCACACCTGCTCAGCTGGCTAAAAAATACTGTGACTTGGGCGTTTCACAGAATCACAGCTGCATTTCCGCAGCAGTCTTATTCCATCCTGAATGTTGGCTGAAATTGAGATCTGTAACTGCTGCTCAAGGGAGCCCCATGGCACTTTCCCATTGCAATGCCAGAACAGGCAGTACAGAGTGTGCTCCTGTCCTTGTTGCTGAGAGTGGTTTGTTACTGTGCTGCGTGTTCCTCTGACTGTCTATCCCAGAGACTGCTTCCAAGACTGACCTGTATACCTAATCCATCTGTCCTGCTGCTGCTTTTTTTTTGTTGTGAGTTGCACTGGGAGTTATCAGGACTGGTCAAGTTGTGGGTACTGGTTCTTTCCTGTGAGTCTTGCTGGGAAAGTGATCTTTTCAGTGGACCCTCTGTTTGTCATTCTTTAGGTGCTGGGGCTGGATGAGGAGTGGCAAGGTGGAGATGACGAGAAGCCAGCAGGAGGTGGGCAGAAGGTCCGTCTCTTGAAATCAGCTTTGAAGCAGTATGCGGATAAGGAAGACTTGATCATCCTTTTCATAGAAAGGTAATGGATTGGAAAGTATTTGCCGTGAGCTGAATCACGAGGCTGTTTGGACAGGTTCGTACTAAGACAAAATTAATTTTGAAGTAGATTTCTTTTGGAAGGTGTGTCCAGACCCCTTCTGTTTTCTCCCCTCCTCCAGCCAATTTCTCTGCTGTTGCCTGAGAGCTGCTTGGAGCTGCATCTGTGGCTGCTGGAAAGGTCTGAGCAGAATAGGCTGATTCCAGCTCTTGCATAAAGTTGATAGCATTGTACCTGTTTCTGCCAGGGTGGAATTTGGCTGTCTCTCTCTGCAGAGAATGAGCAGGCAATTTGTGGATCTAGGCAGGCCTTTCTTACCAGAATTATTTGTTTTATAAGGTGAGGCAGGCTGCAACACAATCCTGAGAGCCAAGAATTAGCCTGCCAGAGAAATCTGAAGAGGACAGTTTGAAGTCTCAGTGTCGTTTCATATGCCCAGCAACAGGCAGGGCTGGGTTCCCTGTATCTTTCTCTAGTCCCATGGCAAGGAGCTCATCTTTTGTGTCTCTGAGTGTCTACCTGTGTTTAGAGAAGTTGGGAATGATTAATCTCTGGAATGAGCAACTTTTTCACTCACCAAAATGAGTCTGAAGTATGCAAATCCTCTTGCAGAAATGCAAGTCTCACTCTGGGATTGTTGCCTGAGAATTACCAGTTCTACCCAGCACTGAAGAGAGAGCGGCTGGAGTGCAGCGTCCAGTGATTGATGTGCTGTAGGTTCCTCCTGCAGATTTGCAGGGAGCTCAGTGAAGATGTAAAGAAGCATGACCTGTGGGTTTGTTTAATCTAAAAAGAAATGGCAGGGTAGTTCTTCCTCCAGTAAATAAAAAGTAGTTACAAACAGTGAGGGCACTGGGGCTTCGCAGTTCCAAATGAAGGAAAAGCTAAATGAGATCAGCATGTTTTACAGCTCACATTTACTTTTATCGTCAGAGAAAACATTCTAAAAATAAGAATGTCCCAAGCCAGGGTGGAATCTTCTGCAGAGGAAAGTAACATCTTTCATTCTATGAATAAAATTGCACTTTACTTGGCTATAAATATGACAAAAAATGTAGTACTGTGAGACAGAGCTAAAAGAAAGGGATTCCTAAAGAATTAACTGTCTCTAGAAACTTTTCAGACTGCTATGTTTTTCTGACTCCATTCCTTTCTGTCTCTTTCTTGTCTGTCTTACCCTAGCTATGATGTCCTCTTTGCTTCGGGCCCCACAGAACTGCTGAAGAAGTTCAAACAAGCCAAGAGCAGGGTGGTCTTCTCTGCAGAGAACTACATCTATCCTGACAGGAGGCTGGAAGCCAAGTACCCTCAGGTGCGAGATGGAAAGCGCTTCCTGGGCTCTGGAGGTAAGGCACAGAACCTTCTTTCAGCTGAGAACCTCTCTCGGCTTTTCCCTCCTATTAGAAGGGAGAAGTAGCAAGGGACAAGGCGTGGAAAGCATCTTAATAGAAGATGGTGCAAACTGAAGCCCTGTGCATGACAGGCCATGATGGAAATGCTGACAGTGCTCCTGTCTTTCACCTGCAGGAGGGGCCATAGCCGTGAGTTGTCTGTAGAGGAGAGGACCTGCTCCCTCTCCCTTTGCAGTGAGATTTGTGTTTAGGGTGTGGGTATCTGAGCTTTTCTGATGCTGAAGGTTACAGGTTTGATCCTGGTGTCATTCCACATTGGCAAGTGTGGTCTGTACATTCCTTTGCAGAATGCTGACGAATCTCAGCAGCTGCACAGGGGGATTAAAACGTTGTCTGAAAGAAGTAAGTACAAGAGTACTTCCCTTTTTTGTTTGTGTGGATTGCAACACCTCTTCATAACTATTCCCACAGGCTTCATAGGTTATGCCCCAAACCTGAAGAAGCTTGTGGAGGAGTGGAAAGGGCAGGACGATGACAGTGACCAGCTCTTCTATACGAATCTCTTCTTGGATCCAGAAAAAAGAGTAGGTGTAACATCATACAGAAGCCTGGAATGGACCCCGGAAGAATCATTGCCATTCCAGCACCATGTGGTGCACTGGCTGAATCATCCAGCCCACAGAGTGATTCCAGTTCTGTTGTCCCTGCCCAGTTCTGCATTACGCAGTGCAGTCTGTCCCTGAGGGACACTGCAAACACATGGGAACGAAGAAGTCAAACTGTAACAGTGAAGTCAAGAGGAAACATTAGAAATAGGAAACTGCTTTCAGACTGGTTAAAGAAGAAGTTGCACTTTTTTACCGGCAGGGTTGGTAAAAAATTCAGAACAGCTGCACTTTTCTTCTTCCCCAAATCTGAGTATTGCCTGTGAATTTTAACATGGACAGTTCCTTTAGCACACTCCTTCCATCTGCTGTTCTGGCCCTGTGCCACGCGAAGGCTGAGTAATTCCACTGACATTCAGACAGCCGATGTTAGCACCCTGCTGTCCTTTCCAGTAATCAATCTTAACAGCTGCCTGGAGGGGCGTTGAACTTGTGTTAGGTCAGAGCTGGATTTTAGTCTGAAAAAAATCCAGTCAATGTGACATGCGCAGGGGATAAAAACAAAGACTGCACAAGCTGGTCTTGCACTGTTATTATGTTCTGGTTTGACACCCATACCGGGGGCAACGCTTGAGGTAACACTTGCCCTGTGGATGGATGGCAAGAAACTGTCTTCACAGCAGTTGGTTTTGTTCTCTTGGGATTCCTGCGTATTTTATGTGGGTTTTATATGATTGTCCTGCAAATGTGCTTTATTAAGATGCAGCATATTATTATTGGCACTCCCTCAGCAGCTTTAAAGTCTTTATTTGCATGGGTTTGCCTAATATCATATGTTTAAATTGATTCAGAAAATGGTGAATCATCCTAGATTCAAATGAAAATGAGGATTATCTGGGAGTTCCAGGCTTCAGAGCTTGAAGAGTTTGGAAGTGATTACAGGAACGGGGTATGCAACGGAGAGTCTCTCACATGTAAAGAATGGATGCCCACTCGTGTTCTAATTAAGATTATTTATCTCATTCTTTTAAAGGAAAGTATCAACATCAGTCTAGACCAAAGAAGCCGGATCTTCCAAAACCTAAACGGAGCACTAGGTGAGATGGAAGAAGGAAGCTCATTTTTCCTTGGAATGCAACTGCATGTTGACACCAGAAATAAAGTTGTCGCTGAAGGGATTGAATTTCAGAAATTCCTGCCCTGCGGAATAAGCTTCAGTAAAAACCCTCTTCCAGAGTTCTGGGATTTATTTGCAATTCCACTGTGACCAGTTAGGTTCTCGGTGCAATTCCCTCTTCACTTGGGGGAATGCTGGTCAGGTTTTCCATATTACACCTCCTTGCCACTTTGATCTCCAAGCATGTAAGATTGCATTAGCCTTGGGGATTCAAACTGGGAGGGACCTCAGTGCAAGTAATAACACATAACCCTGCCTGGGGCTTGCCTTTCTTTCTGCTTCAGAACCGTGTCTGGAATGCCACAGGAGGTGAGATGCAGCCAGACACTGCCTGTGAACACTCGCTGACCATACCAGGCTTCTGACCCGACCTGCTGATTGATTGATTTTGCTGCTCCTCCTGGCAAAAGTCATTCTCTTACTCTCCTGACACTCCTGCCTAATGTTTTCAGTTTCTAATCTTGCATTGCTCCATCTGTATTCCACGCAGGTAGAAAATGATAATGGCAGTGTAGTTTTTTGACTCCTGTGCTTGGTATAACAATGACAGAGTGGAGCTTGGATCTGTACTAGTCTGCTTTTTGTAGTTGTGTTGAGGAGACATCTTGGATGACCTCTGCCAGGAGGGTGGACTTTTGTCTGGGGTGAAAAAGAGAGGGAGTGAATGCATAGAACACTTAGGTGGGAAGAGCCTGAATCCTCCCTGGCCATCAGCAGCTGTTCCTCACAGCACAATTTATCAGTGCTAGTTTTGAAACTGTCCCAGTGTAGCTTATGCCAGTTCTCAGTAGAAGGCATGTTTATCAACCCCACAAGCTGCACTTTTTGTCCAACTTACCAACTATCCTTCTGTTACCTCACAGGATCATTCTGAACAGTTTTTCTCCTTCCTGGATGTAGTCTGTTGCCCTTGAACTACTTGTGCCTGGTTATCCACGTTCATGCTGTCATCTTTCAGCAGTTGTTCAGGAGAAATGAAGCACTGTTCTGCTAAATATTAATAAAAGCATTCTTCTGATAACATGATGGCAGTGTCAGCCTTCCTCTGATAACATAGTGGCAATATATCTGTCACTTCCAGATGAGGTTGTTCTGAAGTTTGAAAACTCAAGAGCGAGAGCAAGAAACTTGCTATATGACACTCTGCCCGTGGTGATTCATGGAAATGGGCCCACCAAGGTAAGTGGGTGTTCTGAGGGAAAGATTTGGTGTGTATTTGCTGCAAAGTGACCCTTTAGGCTCGAGTGTATCAGGTTATTGTCCTCCCATATACTGATTTTCCCTATGTATGTTTACATTTGAGAAACAAAAAGTCCAGGTGTAGAGCAGCAGGGTGGGTCTGGTTCAAAGATCAGCGTGAAATTAGACTGTCAGGCTGTCATGATTTTGAGATTCTTAGTCCAGGAAGAAGGTAAATGAAGTTCTGGTGAAATGTGGTCTTAGGCTGGAGGTGGATGCAAAGGAACTCCCCTGCCCTTTGGTGCATACCGTGGTAAATTGCCTTTTGCAGCTGCAGTTGAACTACCTGGGAAACTACATTCCTCAAATCTGGACATATGAGACTGGCTGCACTGTGTGTGATGAAGGTCTGCGAAGCCTCACTGGGTTTAAGGTAACGCTGATGAGTATTCAGAGTTCTAGGGACAAGTCTTATAATTACAATGCAATCTTATGTGTCTGATGTGGTAGCTGAGCCACCACTTCTCTTCTCACTGAATGCAGGATGAGGCATTGCCAATGATTCTGATTGGCATTTTCATCGAGCAGCCCACCCCGTTCCTTTCTGAGTTTTTCATGCGGCTTCGTAACCTTCATTACCCAAAGCAACGAATCCAGCTCTTCATTCACAACCACGTAAGTAAAGTTGGCCCCTGATGGTCCTAACAAATGTGGGGAAAATGTACAGTAGGCATCTTTGCAACATTTGTCTACACTTCCAGGCTCTATAATCCCAGTACTTATCTGCAGTGGCATGTATAAAATCACTCCATCCAGCTGTAAATATATGGAAGTGGGAAGAACTGTTGCTCATCTGGTTTGGCATTTTCAAGAACATGAAGCTGAGCAGCGTGGGACGAGACCATCTCATCGGTTTTTCCTTATTTTCCTTTGGCATAGGAGCAACATCACTTGATGCAGGTGGACTCATTTGTTCAAGACCATGGCAAAGAATATCTCACCGTCCAGGTGATTGGACCAGATGAAGAGGTGGAGAACGCTGAGGCGCGTAACTTGGGCGTGTAAGTGAGGAGCTGTACATGATGGCTGGCAGGGTCAGGCAGTCCAGTTTCTCTGAGTATCATCACTATCGAGCAAATGCTTCCCTTCTTTCAGTCGCCCTCTTTCGATTTTCCTAGCATTAACTCTCCACGCCCATTATATATTGGAAGAAAATCAGCCCCAGTACCAGCTCCCTTTCTCCAGGTTCAGAGACCAAGTTCTCGCTGGCCCTTTGCTCTGTCAAGAATGACAGCCCTGTATTTCCTGCCCTCACCAAGCAGTCTATATGTCCAGTCAGATCACAAAGAATATGCACCTCTGTCTCTGAAGAGAAGGAGTGTGGTAGTAAAACTGAGCTAGTGGCAGAATATGTTCCTGTATGTGGTCAGGAGGTGTGAGTTTGAGCTCGGGTCTGGATTTGGGCCAACTGTAAATGGGAACCTTTTCATTTTGAGCTGAGGAAACACTTTGCTAAATGTTCATTTTAGCTATGTCTCAGTGTCTGCTCTTGGATGCTGAATCTGATGTGCTTCTACTATGCTAGCCCTCTGGGCTGTTACATTAAACAACATTTCTGAGCACCCAGAAGATGACCTTTAGACTGTGGGGTGAAGGAATTTGTGGTGTTCTGTCCCTTGCCTTATGCTGGTTTAGGAGGATTTCAGTGTGACTTTTCTTGTTTGTGGCTACAGGGATTTGTGCCGGAAGGATCCCGACTGTGACTATTACTTTAGTCTGGATGCTGAGATAGTCCTGAAGAACAAAGAGACTCTAAAGATCCTGATTGAACAGAACAAGTGAGTTCTTTTGTATGAGCAATCCTTGCTGATCATCTTTCACACAAGGAACACAGTGAGCTTTTGTATCACAGAGATGTGTAAGGCATCAGGAGAACTGTGTCAGAGATGCAAGAACTGAACACACCCGCGTGTGTCCCTTTTCCGGGTTAGCGATGGCCCGTCCATCAGTCAAAGCCAAGTCAATTAGTGACAAAGTGCGATGGTTGGCACTTGCATGATTAGCGGTAATCATCACGAGAGTTCCGCACTGTTTGCCAATTTGTCCGAATTAGGCCGAATTGGGTTAGTGGAAAGTCAAAACTTTATTATTATAAATTATTTAAAAACATTAAAATCATTAAACATGCAGTAAACATGCAATAGTAATAATAATAATAATAATTTAGTGGAACAATACAAAAATAGTGACAATAAAGAACCGAATTAGTAATAAGTGGGCAGGCATGCAAGAATTTACAAACGAAAAGACAGACATATTAAGCATGCATAAATATATAAATAGATAAGTAATTCATTCTATATTTGAACGGGACTTACTCGCGAATGTGTGTATAATGTCCACAGATGAAAATAGAGCCACATTTGAAAGGTGGCGCGCCAGTTGTTCTCTCCGGGTTTTTGAGAGCCCGATATCTTCTAAAACTCCAAAGTTCCCAGCGTACCATTTCCCACGTGCACCAAGGGGGAAACCTGAAAATTTAACAGATGTTACATTTGTCAAGTCTCGGATTTGTTCTTCCAGATGTTTGTATTTCCTAATTTTTTCATCTGCCGCTTCCTTTAGAGTAGTATTTTTGGATTCAAATCGTACCGTTACATCAATTACTAATGCGGCATTATCTTTAACTAAAATGAGATCTGGTTTAAAAAGTTCGTTATTTTGATTTTTAATATTTAATTCTTGAAATACCATCCAATTCTTGACACGTGCCTCTCTTGATAGTATTTCACATATTCGGTTATGTCTTTTAATCCTCATATCCTTCACCTTCTCACAATAACCGATTATGTGGGCACAGGTTTCCCATTCTTCCGAGCAGTGTCTACAGGATCTTATTGTAGACTCAGATCTACCCCTAGATAGAAATTCACGAGTGGGGTAGACATTAGCTCGTAATTGAAGGGCGGTAATGATCTTTCTGTGAGGAATGCCCCTGTATTTCATAATGCAATTATTACTGATGTTGTCATTCTCAAAGTTGGTAATTCCCTTTCCTTGAGTCGATAGTTTGGTCCAGTTTTCAAATTCCCTCTTTCTCCAATTACATGGTCTCGGATAAACAAGCTTGGGTGCGGATACCTCCCATTCCGAGCTTGGTTCGTCTCCCCCAATTAGACTCGTTATTAGCATTACGGACCTCTCATCCCATATCGAGGGGATTTTATTTTCATCCCCACCAGCTGTTACCCATAGTTTTTCAAACTCCTTCTCGATGTTTTCGTTCCTCGCAAATTCAACCACTACAGGATCTGAAGATTGTGCAATTTTATGCAGTCTTCTTGCCTGTAGACAGGGAATTTGTCTTGAGAATCTCGTAATGCCCAGTCCTCCATCTTTTGTGCTGGAATAAAAGATGGCGTCACAAGTACATTGCGGAAGATGTAGCCATCCTTTGACTACCGATCTTATTTCGGCGTCAAGAGATTCGAGGTGTGTAACCTTCACGTTTGCCTGGTCGGCTAAGTAAATCACACGAGGAATGATAGACCCTTTCAAGATGTCAACCTTCTGCATAGGTTTCAAAAAAGCCTTATCAACCCGATGTAACCAGTCTTTGATCTTCCCTTTCAATTCAGGTTTAGCTATACCAGTCCATGGATCGATTTGGACTCCCAAATATTTTTCTGAATCTCCAGGGTTGATCATATTTAGGGGAGAGTCGTTTATAATCCAAGGCTTACAATCATTGATTGTATATGAGTCCTTGGTTGGCTTGATGTAAAAGCCGTGACACTTTGCCCCCTGTGTTTTGAGGCCTGTTAGTTCACAAAAGGCCTCAACGATTTCTATATTCTTTTTCATTCCCTCCCATGAGTCACTCAATAGGACCAGGTCATCAGCGAAGGCTAATGATGTTATTTTCATCGCCCCATGTTGGAATCCACATCCTACTTCTTCCAATTTACACAATAGGGGATCAAGAGACAAGTTAAATAAGAGAGGTGACATGGGATCGCCTTGTTTTACACCTCGGCAGATCCTAATTGGATCTGATTGTCCATTATTCAACTCAACCCGAGTATAGATGTTATCATACATGTTGTTAATCAGAGAGATGATATGTTTATCAACTCCCTTTTGCCGCAGAGTCATAAAGATGTGTTCATGACTCACCGTGTCGAAAGCTTTTTCAAGGTCAATGAACACTACACCCAACGCACGATGATCAAGCTTCGCTCGTCTCATGATTAGCTGTAACAGTTTTAAGTTTTCTGCACAGCCGGGAGACTTTATGAAGCCGCGTTGCCTGCTGTTAATAGGACAAGCCTTGGTCAATCGACCTGTCAGTATTCTGGAGAACAACCTTAGAATGGTTGAACCGATGGTAATTGGTCGCCAATTATTGATGTCATTTAGGCGATCTTGGACAGTCGATTTTGGTATTAAAATGGTCCGACACTCCCTTACCATGTCAGGAATGGTGCCAGTTGCCAACCACAGATTGAATAAGGCTGTAAGCTGGGCGAATTGAGAATCATTTCGCCCAAGATCTTCAATCTTCAGCCTATCGGGGCCTGGCGCCGAGTTCTTATTTGTGTCTCTGATGTTCTTAGAGACTTCCTTTTCCGTTATCATGGTAAGGAATACTGAATTATCGGCCATACCAGTTGAACTGAAAGAACCAAGGTTCTTGAATGTTCCGGGAGATTCCCATCTGGATTTGAACACGTTGTGAACTTCTCCTGTGGGGATCTCACATTTCAGGGCTTCTCTGTCCTCCAAAATGATGTTAGCAAGTTTTCCTCTGTCGAGGTAAAACAATTTTTGGAAACGCAGAAATTTGCCCCTTTTTGCCTCTCTCCTCTTCATCCACTTCTGCGGTGGTCTCCGAGGAGAAGGCTTCTTCCTCAAGGCTCCCTCCAACTGAATGGTTTTTAATTCATCGGACTTCTCTCCCAGACTTGTTATGTAGTTGTCCATTGCCTCATTGATGGAAGTAATAGAGATGGTTCCGCTTTCGACTTCATAAGGGTCGATGAAAATGGGTAAATCACAAGATCGTACCTTTTCTTTAATTATCCTTTCAAAATGGGATTTCAATCCCTCCTCTTCATCGATCCCAGTTTCCATGGGTGCTGCCGCCATCAGATGTTCCTTCATCTCAGGATCTTTTTCCTTCTCTTTCTTATTTCCATCTCTTAGCAGCATCCGTCTCTTATCACTTATCTGTTTAGCGGTCTTGGATGGAATGTGTTCCGCTATTAGTTTGTTAATATTTCTTTCTCCCTCAAATTGTTTCTCCAACTCCTTTAATAAATTTACCTCTTCCTCGTTCCAACATTGGCGATGTGCCCCTCTCGCAGTACTCGTTTTTGGTTGAGACGCGAGGATCCGCTCTTTGTTCCGTGTAACTGGATGGACCAGACGCTTATGTTGACTCAAGCCAATTTTTGTTTCAAACGATCTATTACATTCCTCGCAGAGAAATGCCATTCCTTCGCCCGATGTTTTGACCCCTTTGCACTTTGGGAAATGGCATGCAATACTATGGTGTTTATCACTCTCCCGATGACATTTGGCACATCGAAATTTTACTTCAATCTTTCCATGGGCCCTCGCAAGATGTTCCACCAATCCCGGGACTTTCCCGAACCGGATTCCACAATACGGACAAGCTGGATTTATGTCCGGGATTTCTACTACTGGTGTGCCCCCAGGAGAATTATCCCTTTGTGTTTCCGAGTCAGGAATAGTCGGCGCTGGACTATCCTGAATATTATCACCAGAGGGTGAAAGTTCCTCTACCTCAGCTTCCACCCTCACATCCACCTCTGAGCTGATATTATTGCTCATGGATTTCTGAGGCGTCGGAACCTCATGAACCTCTGGGAACATATTCAGTTCATCCATTTTAGCAGATGGATGGTAACCTTCATCTCTCATATATTTAGAGTTAATAAACTCCCATCTTTTCAATTCCCATTCATCATCTACTAATTTAACCGGATTGCCGATGGATTTGGCAATCTCCAAATTCCACCAATCAAATGTGCATGTTTGGGTAGCCACGGATGAGAACATCAGTCTCATTCTAGTACCCGTGTCCAATCCGAGTGAGGGCTGACTACACCTGGTTTCCCCCTCCAGATAACCAGGCGGTGCCCAACTATTACTCGTGGGCAGAGAATTTGGCTCGAAGGTACAACTTGGAGCATAATTTTGATTCACCATATTGGGATACTATCAAACAGCTGGCGAGACTGTTCGATAGGGAGGAAGCAGCTATGATTCCACACGACTGGGGCAGAGGCCAACTCGGTTACCCTGAAGGGTATCCAGCGGGACCACGTGGAGGTGTGACCTCTGCGGCAGAGCCCAGCTAGCAACTATGGTCCCATCTTAAGAGAGTCATAGTTACTCCCGCCATTAAACAAACACATCTTACTTGGTCTTTTTTTACCGTGGTTGTAATCAGAGATTTTAGGCAGTGGATGTAAATCATCCCTACTTTTGTCTTTATATAATCACTAAAACAGATCAGGTTCTAAGAGACCTGCTGCAGGGTGCAGTGACATAGGAGATTGTGACCACATTTGTCCGTCCTTATGTGGAATTTTATTTCAACAGAGTTAAAAGAAACAGCAACTCCATAAGCAAGGCAGACTCTAACACTTGTCGTTCTGTGGGTTGTAGATCTTTTCCTTTTCTTCCTGTGGTAACGTCCTGTCCTGCAATTCCTTTTTCTTTTGTGCTCACAGGCTGGTGATTGCCCCACTGGTAAGCCGTCATGAGAAGTTGTGGTCAAATTTCTGGGGAGCACTGAGCCCCGATGGCTACTATGCCCGCTCAGAAGATTATGTGGAGATTGTTCAAAGGCGGAGGGTGTGAGTATACAAAGAGAGCTGCTTACTGATATCAACCCTCAAAGGCAGAGCTTGCTGCAGCACATTAGCATCAAACTAGCTAATGCCCAAGAACCAGAGAACACAACTGTCTTTGTGTATAGAAAAGGAAAAGTCTGCTCCCATTTGGAAGCTGCTCTATGTTCTCCTCTGAGCAGAGATGATGACATACTTTGGGCAAATTTTCTTATGATCAGAATAAGGTTTGAGGGTCCTGACTCTGCTGAAATCACTTCATCTTACTCACTTCGTGTTTTCCACCTGTGGATTATAGTTAGTCTGATTGTTAAAGTCCTGTAAAGTGCTGTTTAATCTTTATTGGATAGTCTTAATACCAAGTGATCCTTGAATGGAAGGTTCACAAAATTGGTTCATTCATATTCTTGAGGGCCCCAGTTGGTTTTTTTTAGGCCATTATATGTGCAGTAAATGCTGGAAACCAGCACTTATTCACTTTTGGCTGGTTCAGCTTTTTAAATCAATAGAAAAAAAAAGTATGTTGATCTCTCTGGGAAGAGATTCAAACCATTAATTATGTCCCTAGCAAAAACACACAGCAGCAATTAATTGCTTTCACAGTGCACTAGCATTTGTGCAACTTAAAAGCTCTGGCCAATATGAGCGATTTTTCCTGGCATGACAATTCCTGTTGGTGTGGTTTCTCCCTGCTGTTCTGAGCTGGCTCACTTAGACAAGCCTGACTGATACTGCAGAGCTGCTGCCATCACACCAAGTCCAGCAGTCCTTTCTTAGTGGTGTTTCAAGCCTTGCTTTCCTACCCCTGTGTTTCAGTGGGCTTTGGAACGTTCCCTACATCAGCAGTGCTTACATGGTTAAAGGCAAGGTTCTGCGGTCGGAGCTGGACCAGGGGCATCTCTTCCACAGTGGCAAGCTGGATGCTGACATGGCTTTCTGCCACAACGTGCGGAATCGGGTCAGTCAAGGAGAGGGAGGCTGGCAGGGGAGAACTGCATGCCAGGGTGGAGGAGACAAGATTAAGTAGTTTCAAGGCATGCAGCTCAGCTGGGGCATGGGACAGGATGAACTGGCATTATCCAGTTCTGTGCAGGCTTGGAACTATCTTGCTGTGCAGCCACACAGAGCCAGGGACCACTAAATGTGGATAACATTTTAGTTCTTGGGCCTGTTCAGGGCTGTTCTAAACGGGGTTGACAGGGTGAGAAGGAAGAACCTCTGCTCTGCTCTGCTTCCAACCTGGCTCACAGGAGGCACGGGTTACTGGCTGTGGCTATCAGAGCTCCTCATACCCAAGGTAGAAATTAAACTGAAGGCCCGCAGGATAAAGTATGAGTAAAAGAACAACTTGGACAGAGCCATCATCACTTGCAAACTGTCCAGTGCTTATATTTCATAGTGGCTCACAAAAATGTGAGGCCTGGAAACAAAGCTTGATTGTTTCCATCTGTCCTTCAGGGAGTCTTTATGTATCTGACAAATCGGCATCAGTTTGGACACATACTGAACCTGGAGAATTATCAGACATCTCATCTCCACAACGACCTCTGGCAAATATTCAGCAATCCTGAGGTGAGATGACCTGCATGCTCATCAGTAGCAGTGTGGCATGTGAAGATTTGATGAATAGCTGCACCAATAAAGAGGGTCCAGGGTTTGTAATAGTGATGTCTCTCAGGTGGGATGAGGAGTGTAATTGCAGTATTTAAATAGAGGGTGTTTGCGGGGTTCATAACATCTGGATGCTGAGGTAGTCCTGAAGAACAAAGAGACTAAAGATCCTGATTGAACAGAACAAGTGAGTTCTTTTGTATGAGCAATCCTTGCTGATCATCTTTCACACAAGGAACAGAGTGAACAAAGCCTGTGAAATAATGCTGCACAAGTGCCTGGCCTTTCATTGCTGCTTTAACCAGGCCCCACAGAAATGACTGGTTTGCTTATCTTTTAACTGCAGGACTGGAGAGAAAAGTACATCCATGAAAACTACACAGCAGCTCTGAAAGGAAAATTGGTAGAAATGGTAAGACAACATTGCTCTTCTCCATCAGGATGGGAGCTGAGCATCAGGACAATGCATGCATCATCACAATTGTCGTTCTTGGGAATAAGCAGCTCAGCACGACCTCATAGTCTTTCAAATCTAGAGGAAACATGACCTTGAAAGTATTTTTAGAGCCAAATCATTCTTCTAGAAGTACATCTCCAGCTTTCTGTAAGTGGAAGAAGGGTACATAAATTGGAAGACAAATTTCTATCCTCAATATTTTAGTTACTTTCCACTCATACTGACTCAGTCTGCAGTCAGTCCTACTCCTTTTATCTCAAGCACCGTTCCTTGTTACTGCTTTTCTCACCTGCCTACTTCCTGCAGCCCTGCCCAGATGTTTACTGGTTCCCCATATTCACTGACACTGCCTGTGATCAGCTGGTGGAAGAAATGGAACATTATGGCCAGTGGTCCACAGGCGACAACAAGGTAAGGAAAAGCAGGAGCTTTTTGATATCTGGGTCACACCGTTATCCATGCATATTTGGTGGCAGCAGTACCTCCTGTAGGAAGGCTTTAGATCCCACTGTTAAACCATCGAACTGGAGACAGTACTCTAGTTTTGTTCCTGGGTAACTCTGTGATTTTGCCTCTGTTCTTAAATTAATTAATTTTTCGTGGTCCTCTGAAGCTACAATATTCAGCCCTTCTGATGGTAATATTGTTTACTTTAGGTTTTAATTATTGTTTGAAATGAGTTTTCCATCCTGGAAGTTCTGATAAATAAACGTTGTTATTTGTAGTTACCAGAAGCAAGCGCTTTTCATTTCTGAATTCCAGGGTTCTCATCCTAATGGGTATTTTCATGGTTCTATTTCAGGACAGCAGAATACAGGGAGGATATGAGAACGTCCCAACTATTGACATACACATGAACCAAATTGGCTTTGAAAGAGAATGGTACAAGTTTCTTCTGGAGTATATTGCACCCATCACAGAGAAACTGTATCCAGGATACTATACCAAGGTGCGTGCCTTAGCATCAAAGCTTGTCTTTAGCTCAGCAGCTCCTCCAGTTGCAACTTTGTGAAAAGACTGCAGAAATCCTCTAGCAATACACATTCTGCTTCCCAGGATGGAGGAACTGACCGTGGCGTATGATATCAGTATATGCAGCAGAAAATACACGATTTCCCAATGACATTTTCCTGACTTATTGTTGCTTTTCTCTCTTTGCAGTGGGATGCAATTTAAATATTGCACCCTGCTCTGCAGCTCAGTGGCCATGAACTACCATAGCCCAGTAACAAAGGTGCTCTTTGTTCTTCTCTCCTGCAGACGCAGTTTGAGTTGGCCTTCGTAGTTCGCTACAAACCTGACGAGCAGCCCTCTTTAATGCCCCATCATGATGCTTCCACCTTTACCATTAATATTGCTTTGAACCGAGTCGGAATAGACTATGAGGTAGGTGTTTGCCAGCATGTCGAGAACACTGTACAGCCTCTTGAGGCATCCAGGCAGCTGAAAACCCTTTCCCTGTCCATCTCTGGCTTTTTCACACTAAGGACTGCAACTAATGACTGCACTAGGGTAGAAAGAAGACTTTTGAATGCACCACAACACAGGAAATTCCGCAAGCACCTTGTCACATTTTTGGAAGGGCTGCAAGAAGGCACAGACCTTTTCCCTGAGGTGCTTTTACCAAGCTGATGTGCCTCTTGTTTTGTTTCCATCAGGGAGGAGGCTGCCGGTTCCTGCGCTACAATTGCTCCATTCGAGCTCCACGGAAAGGGTGGACCCTTATGCATCCAGGACGCCTGACCCACTATCATGAAGGTCTTCCAACCACCAAAGGAACCCGTTATATTGCAGTGTCCTTTCTTGACCCCTAGAGCCATGCAGGAAGGACATTTCCCTGGTCCTGCTCACTGCTGACTTTGAGTGGAAACAGGGAATGCCTGTTCAAAGTTTCTAAGGCATTGATTTATCAAAGCTGTTTGGATATTGGGTTTTAATGATATTTTAAGACTCCACTAGGGGAAGATTTCCCTCTCCAATACTGCAGGCAATATCTAGAAATATTGCTGTAGAATTTGAAAGGAGATTTTGTGCCTTCGTTTTTGATTCTGCTCCTCATCCGCTGTTTCTTGGAAATGCGGTTTACTTGAACCTTCACTGATTGGTTGGCTTCACAAAAATGCTTTCTTGGACTGGAAATCCAGCTTTTTTGGAGGCAAGTCACAATCTCCAAGTAGCTGTAAGCCCATTTTCATCCACAGCATATACAGGACTGGACATGAGACAATAATTCCTGGGTACTATTCCAAATATAAACCAATCAGGGAGCTGACTCGAAGAGTCACAACAGTTAAATGTCATAGCAGATGAAACTCTACTAAGAAGCCTGAAGATCATCTGATTCCTTACCTCTTTGCAGTCCTTGGAAGCATATGACAAAGTCCAAAGCAGCAGCAGTGGTGATATAGGTGCTTACTCCTGGCTAAAGGAAGGTCCGCTAACGATACATTACCTCTGGAATTAGACTGAGGAGATAAGATAGCATTCCTGCTTTCTGTTAACTTCAGCTACAAGGAGCACACATCCCTGGAGAAGTTCAGACCATGTAGGTAGGCAGGCATAGATAAAAGCTTAGAAAGGGGAGGCTGAGCACAACTAGATCAGTCAGGAGGGCTTCACTGCTGAACTGTCTCTGTTTTATCCCATGTTAAGATTGCCAAAAGCTCTAATCCATCTCTGATAAGAACCCAGATGTCCCAATGATCTTTGGTGGCCTCATTCTAATACTGAGATTGTTTTGATAATTAGTTTTGGGTTTGCATCTGATTTGAATGGGCCATCAGAGAGCTCTTTTCTGGTACTTACAGGAAATGATTATTCAGTGTTTCCAAACCAAAACACTCCACTGCAAACACTTCTTCAGTGGGGTCGAGGCTGATAGAAATGTGTGGTTGGAAGGTGCTGAGAGATTGTGGTGTATTGGTAGGTGTGAAAAATTCTCTAGGCTGTACTCATGGTTAGAGAGGGAAGGGGTAGGAGCCTCTTATGCCATTGTTGGTGAGATGGAATAGAGTCATAGAATGGTTTGGGTTGGAAGGGACCATGAAGGTCATCCTGTCCAAACCCACTGCAGTGAGCAGGGACATCTTCAACCAGATGAGGCTGGTTGGAGATGCCCCATCCAACCTGACCTTGAATGTTGCCAGGGATGGGGGCATCTACTACCTCTCTGGTGGTAGATACCTGCCCTGCTCATCATGTTCAGCATTGTGGTCTGGGTCTGCCACACTGCCATGTTCCACAAGCAGTAAATTCACATCATGATTGTCCTTAGGAAACAAAATCTTTCTCTTGGTTCCCTGTGCCTCAGCTTCTGCTGCCTGGCTGTCGGGTCGAGCCCCTTCCTCTGGGGTGGGTGCATTGATGCAGGCAAAACACTGTGGAATGTGTCAGTTCTGATAGGGAGCTTTACCCATTTGAATGGATCCGAGGAAGCCCACACAGACCTTTTGCTGCTGCTTTCCATGCGCTTTTTAGGTCTATTTCAAGGCTACACACTCCCCGTGCCCAGAGGAAAATCCAGGCAGGGACAATCTGTTCGGAAAGTAAAACAATAATAAATCTTGTCGGGTGAAACCCAGAGCTCTGTGTTGGCCGATGATGGGACTCGTGGCGAAGGTGTCGAAGCATTGTCTGTATTTATTTACTCAGCTGGGGTTTTACACTGGTTTGTGGCGTCTCCTTGGCCCGGGCTGGCGCTCATCAGTGCCGCTGACCGCCGCGACACCGCTCGGGCTGGGGTGCCCCTGCTGGGGGTGGGACCGGGAGCCGCGCCCTCGGGAGCCGCGCTCGGACCCGCCCGGCGCCCGGCGATGACGCGACCGCCGCGACCGCGGGTGACGCTGCGGGGTTGACATGGCGGCCGCAACGGAGGGGTGCTGAAGGTGAGGGCGGGGCGCTCGCGGCCGGGCCGGGTCCGGCCGGGCCGCATCGGATCTCGGGGGGTGGACGGGGGGACGGGCTGGGTAAGGGGGAAAGTGCGAGTGTGTGTGGGGGTGTGAGGGAGCGTTTGAGGTGCGTGTGCACGTGTATTTATGTGCGTGTGTCTTTGTCCGTGTGTCTGGCTGTGTCTCCGTGTCTGTGTGTCCGTGTCTGTCTGCGTATCCGTGCGTCTGTCTGTGTGTCCGCGTCTGTCTGTCCGTGTGTCTGTCTGTGTGTCCGTGTGTCTGTCTGTGTGTCCGTGTCTCCGTGTCTGTCTGTCCGTGTGTCTGTCACTGCGCGTGTCTGTGCCTCTGTCCGTGTCCGTGTGTCCGTACCCTCCCGGGCGCAGGACGGGGTCCCGCTGCCGCCCCGCGCGCGCTGCCCCGGGCGGGCGGGAGGGGCCGCTTTTCCCGCCCCGCGGTGTGAGGGAAGGGCGGGAGCACCCTCAGAGCATCCCTGGGCATGGGGGTGACGGCCCTGCTCCCTCATCGCAGGGGCTGGAGCTGTGCGAAGCAGTCCAGAGAACACAGGGATCTGTGGGCGTTCGTGCTCAGGAAGGACTCCGGCGGAACATGCCCGGCTTGTGAGAGCCTAACTCACCTGAAAGTAAGGAGAGGAGGGGTCGCTGGGGCTGCTTGTTGGAAGGGAGAGGAAAAGGGAATTTCTAACTTCTGATATATGAGTAATTTAAGGGGTTGGGCGCAAAGGCTCACAGTAAATGGGGTCACATCAGGCTGGCAGGGTTCCACAGGGATTCATCTTGGGGCCAGTGCCCTTTAATGTCTTCATAAATGACCTGGATGCAGGACTTGGGGGTTTAATAACTAAGTTTGTGGATGACACAAAATTGGGGAGAGCTGCTGACGCTCTTGAGAGGCCCTGTAGAGGCACCTGGACAAACTGGAGAGATGGGCAATCGCCAGCTGCATGAAGTTGAACAAGGACAAGTGCCAGGTTTTGCACCTGGGTCGTGGCAGCGCTGGATGGGCAGACAGGCTGGAAAGTGAGAGGCTGGAAAGCAGCCCTGTGGAAAGGGATCTGGGGGTTCTGGTTGATGGCAAGTTGAACATGAGCCAGGGGTGCCCTGGCAGCCAAGAGGAGCAACCGTGTCCTGGGGGGCATCCAGCGTGGCATCAGCAGTTGGTTAAGAGAGGACTTTGTCTCACTCTGCACTGCTGCAGCCCCGCCTTGAGCACTGTGTACAGTTTTGGGTGCCACAGGATAAAAAGGATCTAGAGCTACTGAGGCATGTCCAGAGGACACAAAGTTGGTGAAGGGTTTAGAGGGGAACCTGTATGAGGAGCAGTTGGTTCTAACTTCCAGTTGTAGAAAGTGGAACAGGGTCTTTGTGAAAGAAAGAAGGTTGATTTTAAAATGTGTTTTGATATAGCTCTTGGTAGCATGCTTAGTTGTGGATGCTGTTGGCACCTGGTGAACTGCCTTTATTGGCTGGACTTTTCCCCATAGCGCGATGTCCCTGCTGTTTACTCGTTCCAACTCAATAGTTGCAGTGAAGAAGGATAAAAGACATATGGCTGAGGTAAACGCTTCTCCACTTAAACATTTTGTCACTGCAAAGAAGAAAATTAATGGTATCTTTGAGCAGTTGGCTGCATACATCAATGAGAGTGCCTCATTCTTGGAAGGTAAGCTGGATTCTTGAACTGCAAGAGTGTAGCAGCATTTTGCCCACGTGCAATTGCCCAGACACAAACCAAAAACCCCTCATTCAGTTCAGTGGCGCTCATTTATTTATGACACATATCTGTTTATATATCAATATTTATCGTCAGAACCAAATTATTTTATTTGGGTTGAGATCAGGGTTCATATTTTAAAGCTGACAAGTTCATGCATGTTATGAAACAGAGCCAGTTAGGGAGCTATGCTTGGTTTTTATGTTGTTTGGGAGTTTTTTTAATGAACTAGACAAACTTTAGGGGTTTTGCCTGTACTTCTTTCATTATTCTTTCCTAGACATGTTATTGCTAGTGACATGTAGCATGCTAATAATTGCCTTTAACAGCTTAAGATACAGACAGATACCTTTATTTTATAAGGGTGCTAGAGTGTTTGAAGTGTTGGCTGTGCTCTGTTTTAGGCAGTCCTAATGATGGGAATGATTTATTACATACCCAAAAGAGACCAGCTGATAAATCCTGATACAAGTTTGTCTCAGGGTGTAATAGCACATGTCAAGATCACCTATGTGGCCTTTGGGAAGTGGATACATGTTTAGTTATGTGTGTTACATCATGAAGAGGGGTTTCACCTTCTACGGAGACAGACAATTCCAGAACATAATGTATTTTGATTTTAGAAACACACAGGAACATAGAGCTCGACCCTGTCACCACGGAAGAGCAGGTACTGGAAGTCAAAGGCTACTTGTCAAAAGTCAGTGGCATTAGTGAAGTGTTGGCCAGACGACACATGAAAGTTGCTTTTTTTGGAAGGTGAGTCACGTGCTTATGTTGCCTACTCCCCTCTCAGGAAAGCAACTGGTGTCCTGAGGATTGTAACCAGTAAAAATACTTACAGAAACACTAGTGCTCCAGCTTTTGTTTGTAATGGCTATGTCCCTGACACTAGTCCTCTTGTAAATTGGAAATAAATATTGTAGCACGTAATTCTTCACTTTGGAAGAATTCTTAAAATAAGAAAACAGAAAAATCTTTTTGTTAGGGACCAATGGAACCTGAAATGTTAATGCTTCTGATGCTGCTTGGATTTAGAGAACTTGCTTTCTGTGATATCAAACTGTGTATACCTGAATCTCAAGCTTGGCTATACCATTCTTTAATCTGACTGCAGAACAAGCAATGGAAAAAGCACTGTGATAAATGCCATGCTGTGGGACAAAGTCCTTCCTTCTGGGATTGGACACACCACTAATTGTTTCCTACGTGTAGAAGGGACAGATGGACATGAAGCTTTCTTGCTTACTGAAGGCTCAGAGGAAAAGAAGAGTGTTAAGGTACAGTTTCCTTGAGCATATGATAAAGGAGAACAGCTCTTCAGAAGTGGCAGGAAAGAGGAGGCACAAGAAAATTAAAGCACTATGAATAAATTTCACAGTTAAGGGTTTTAATAATTAAAGATGTAGGCTTGAAGAACTTTTTTTGTTAGATGTAGGGAAGAATGGAGCAAGTTAGAGGGTGGAATTTGTCTAAGTCATGAAGAAGATGATGTGTTGTGTTTGTTAGTGATAGTAGGGAACCAAAATGATGACTCAGGAAGTTCTGAGCTCTGTATGACTGACAGAAGGCACAGACTTCCTGATAATTCCTCAGTAGCCTTTCTTGACAGGAGAATTTCTCATAAACTCTCACTAGTCAGTTGCTTTTTCACTAGGAGACTGTGGGAAAATAGTGATTTGAAGTTGGGTTTTATCTTAAATTGTCTGTGAGCAGCCCTGAAGGGCAGATAATTGTGTTAATGGGTCTTAGTGTACAGTAAATATTATAAATTAGCTGTCTTTTTAATAGACAGTAAACCAGCTGGCTCATGCCCTTCATCAAGATGAACTTCTGAATGCTGGCAGCCTTGTTAGCGTAATGTGGCCGAATTCCAAATGTCCTCTTTTAAAAGATGACCTGGTGCTGATGGACAGGTGAGAAATATCTTTCTTTCCTTTCCTGCTTATCTCAGATTAATTACAGAAATGTCTTCAAGTACGAATTTAACAAACATTAAGGAAGTTGAACCTGTTCTAATCTATGACTAAAGTCCTTTGCTGTAATTAGCAGTCAGAGTTTCTCTTGATCTGTGCTTCCTTGTAGTCTGTACTCTGTGTCACCCCAAGGCAGCGTAGCTCAGACATGGGAAATTAATGCCCTGAAAAGCTGAAATACATTTCTCGTTAACTTTTTAGATTCTAATTTTTGCTGTAGTAGTAATGTCTCTTCTCTTTCTGTTGCTAGCCCTGGCATTGATGTAACCACAGAGCTGGACAGTTGGATTGACAAATTCTGTCTAGATGCTGACGTATTTGTCTTGGTGGCAAATTCTGAATCAACTTTGATGCAAACTGTACGTTTAAATCCACTTGGTCAGTGAATGTGGCTGTAAGTTAACAAAATATTGACATACTAATCTGAAGAGGTTTTGTTCTGTTTCGCATAGGAGAAACAGTTCTTTCACAAAGTGAATGAACGCCTGTCTCGACCCAATATATTTATTTTAAATAACCGCTGGGATGCATCTGCCTCTGAACCAGAATACATGGAAGAGGTTTGTGCTGTGTTTGAATTCCTTCTCTTTGAATGGATATTACAGAGTCCATTTTGATGCTGGTCCTTCAGGGTGGAATGATGAAGTGTTGGATGTGATAGTTCTACGGTTTGGATTCTCATTACTATAGTGTGGAGATTAGAGGGGGTATAGACTAGTGATCAGGACATGACTATTACAGTTTCTGAGCTGGAAATTGGGAGTTTCACAGGGGCTTCTTGAAGTTATTCTTTTTTATTGGTTGCTTAGGCCAGCAGAGGGCATCTGGGTGTCTGGCCTGACCTTTAAGAGACGGAGTGTAAAGTGGATTTAACTGCATGTGAGGTTTATCGTGCTTATCCCTCAGGTGCGTCGACAGCACATGGAGAGGTGCACCGGCTTCCTGGTAGATGAGCTGGGTGTGGTGGATCGAACCCAGGCAGGGGATCGAATTTTCTTTGTCTCAGCAAAGGAAGTGCTGAATGCCAGGATTCAGAGGGCTCAAGGGATGCCAGAAGGAGGTGAGGAAAACTAACAGAAACTTCCTATTTTTATATGGGGAAGAAAATAGGAAATATCTTATTCCAAAAGTGGATAAAATTGGGGTGGGTCAGATTATTAATAAAGCAGTCAAAAACAAAGAGGTGACTTAACAGCACTTTCGCATTGGTTTCAAGGTAAAGCAGGAGCATTTTGTGATGTCCAACATCTGATTGCTTTCTCAAAACTGAAGTGGTTGTTTTGTACTTCTCTCAGGTGGAGCATTGGCAGATGGATTTCAAGTAAGAATGTTTGAGTTTCAGAACTTTGAGAGAAGATTTGAGGTGAGTGTTGTGTGTGCTAACCTTCTCCCTAAATTTTTTTCCTGAAAGACTGGGGACTAGAATTTGTAAACGTGGAGTGGGACCACATTTTGGAAACAGGACTATATAGGAAGGAGAAATTGTGCTAGAATGCTTCTGCCTGCCTGCTAATCTTGGCTGCCTTTTGTGTATAGGAGTGTATCTCACAGTCAGCAGTAAAAACAAAATTTGAGCAGCATACGGTGAGAGCGAAGCAGATTGCGGAGGATGTTCGTCTCATCATGGATTCTGTGCATATTGCTGCCCAGGAACAGCGGTGAGGAGAGATGGTGCTTGGTGCTTGCATAACTGAAGCTTATATTCTGGGAGGAATTTAAGGGAATAAAAGCATTTAAAATGCAAAGCGGAATACAGCATGTTTGGGAGTGGGGAGGAGACGTACCAGGAAATCTTGCCTCTAGTGAATTGTGAAAGTATTGGGAAAGGAGCCCCTTTTTTGTCCTGTACCATGCATATGTAATGTTTTGTAGATGGTGATACACCTTGCTCTTGGGCTGAATTTCAAATGGTATTTGTATATGAACAATGCATTCGTCTGGCTTTTTGATGGACACTGTGTTTTCACCAGGGTTTACTGCCTGGAAATGCGAGAGGAACGACAGGAACGTTTAGGTTTTATTGACAAACAGCTGGAGCTCCTTACTCACGACTACAAGCGGAAAATAAAACAGATCACAGAAGAAGTGGAGAGGCAGGTAGGGAGAAGAGAGTCTGTGTTGTTATACAAAAGACAAATCTGTGTACTTCTCAGTCATCTTTTGCGAGTCACCACACACAGTGGCCGTGTAGTGCTGCACAATCACAGTGCCAGGCCTTCAGTTGTGCTTACTAAGAAATGCATATCAGCAGTGATGGGTTCCTGTCTCTCCCTAGGACAGAATATAAAGAAACTCTGTCCTGTGCTTTTTCTCTAGGTGTCAAATGCAATGGCAGAAGAAATCAGACGGCTCTCAGTGTTGGTAGATGAATACCAAGCAGACTTCCATCCATCTCAAGTAGTTCTTAAAGTTTACAAGAGCGTAAGTGATTTTTGCTTCTCACAGGTTGCTCAAGCAATTTAAAGAGGCCTTTTTTTTTGCTCTGAGTCAGAAGGTGTTTAACGCTACCTCTCTGGAGGTGTTCAACACCAGGTTGGCTGGGGCTTTGAGCAGCCTGGTCTAGTGGGAGGTGTCCCTGCCCATAGAATGGAGTTGGAACTGGATGAGCTTTAAGGTCTCTTCCAACCCAAACCATTCTGTGGTTCCATGATTCCGTGATTCTTCTAACTAGGATACAAGCTAAGCTTTTTATATTGTGAAATTTTTTTGTTAGAATGTCTCTTGTGTTTGGATAGCTTCTGTAAAAAGTGAACATCTTTTTTAAAAAAAAAAGGAAGAAATAGACTTTTTTATAATCTCAGTGATAGATTGATACAGGTATGATGTATCGCATTGTATAGATGAAATGGAGCTTTTTCTAGATTACAGAGTACATGTGAGATCTTTTAATTTGTTTTTTTCTTCACTGAAGAACGGGGGAAAAAATGAAACTGATGCTAGAACAGTGGGCAGACAGAATGTGTGTCTGTGTTCTGGGAGGATTTTTTTTAACTGCCAAGCTCTAACAACTGCAGTCTGCATCTTACTTATGTTTATTTTAAGCTTGATAATTCTTTCTTTGTTTGTCAGGAGCTGCATAAACACATTGAGGAGGGCCTGGGCCGTAACATGTCAGATCGTTGCTCCAATGCAATCGCATCTTCCCTGCAGACTATGCAGCAAGAAATGATAGGTCAGTTCAGCAGGCAATGTTTCCCTTTATATTTCCTTTGACTGTAAGGCAAAACAACTAGGTAGATTTTCTGGGTTTCTCTTTAATCTGATGTGCAGCTGGCATCATCTTACTTTCCATCTTGATTAGATGCTGTTGTATAAAGAACTAGTTATGCCTGCTTTTTCCACTTTGTGTCTGAGCTTGTGCAGTGATTTGCTACTGCATATGTATAATCAGCTTTATCCTTGTGACAGAGAGGTACTGTGACTTTGGAAACTTGAAAGACTCTCAGACCAAGATGCTAGTGAATTGTGAATGGCATGTAACTAGGTGCCTGTCTGAGTATAAGCTTTAACAGGCTTATGGCACCGAAACACTGGCTTTCAGACTGTGTTTTCCAGGCTATTGCTAAACTGTAAACTTCACCAGCTACCTGTAAGGATTTAGGAGAGTCAGTAAAAAGATTTCTTGCTGAGTTGATCTGAAGAACTAAGACTCAAATAGTAATTCGTGATTTATATCTCGCTTTGCAACATGCTTGGCTTGAGGAAATTTAAAGTACTAAGAAAAATAGCTATGAAAGATGGAACAACCCGTAGCCACCCTGATTACAGGATTCAAGTCCAGTTAATTCTTGTGAATGGAATAGACATTTTCTGAATGTTTTTATTTTCTTTCTGTGCAGATGGTTTAAAACCCCTTCTCCCAGTCTCTCTGCGGAGCCAGACAGACATGTTGATTCCCCGACAGTGCTTCACGCTCAGCTATGATCTGAACTGTGACAAGCTTTGTGCTGACTTCCAAGAGGACATAGAATTCCATTTCTCTCTTGGATGGACAATGCTGGTGAACAGGTTTTTGGGACCAAAGAATGGTCGTCGGGCCTTGATGGGCTATAATGATCAGGTAAGATACCTCCTTGAGAGGTGTCATTTCAGTGGCTGATGAAGGTCTTTTTGGTGGGAAGGACAGTGGCTTGCCTTCTCTTATTCTGTGCTCTCTTTTTGTTTTGTTTTATCATTGCTTTTCTAATCAGGTTCAACGCCCTTTAACACCAGCAAATCCTAGTCTGCCTCCTTTGCCTCAGGGCTCCATGACCCAGGAAGAGCTCATGGTGTCGATGGTGACTGGACTGGCCTCATTAACTTCCCGAACTTCGATGGGCATCATCGTGGTTGGTGGTGTGGTGCGTAGGCAATCTGAGAAAAAAATCAGCACTTTCTACTTCTCTGTCTTGAAAATAACGAATGTTTTGAATCTCAAATCTCCTCAAACTGTGGAGGCATAAGAGATCTAACTCGAGTTGTGTGATGACTGTCATTCATGTTGCAGGAGAAATCTTAAGTTTCTGTAGTGCCAGTTCCATACCTGCACGCTCTGCTAGTGTCACAGTGTCTAGGGGTGGGTGATTTCTCAAAGGAGAGATGCTGGCTTGAAAATGTCTTTTACTTCAGAAGCAGGGATTCTGTGACCCAGACAAAGTTTTTTGGCACTTGTGATGTAATTTAAATGTTCTGGAAAGGTTAACCCTTACAGAACCCCAGTAGTTTAGTTTAGGCATTTTTATTTTGTAGACTGGACATCAGTAGTAAACTGTCTGAATAATGAAACTGCTTGCAAGTCAGGATTACATGTACCTAGCATGTAAGTGCAATACTCTATGCAGCACTGTTGGGAGTTGGCGTCATTCCTAGTTGACAATCACGTTTTTCATTGTGCTTTTTCAGGTGTGGAAGGCTGTGGGTTGGAGACTGATCGCTCTCTCTTTTGGCCTTTATGGACTTCTTTACGTATATGAACGCCTCACCTGGACCACAAAAGCAAAAGAAAGAGCTTTCAAACGGCAGTTCGTAGAGTATGCAAGTGAGAAATTGCAGCTTATCGTCAGTTATACAGGTTCTAATTGCAGCCACCAAGTCCAACAGTGAGTTGACTATATTCAGCTAAAACCTTACCTAAAACCTTACCTAAATTCTGTTGTTTGGGGGTTGTTTAATGATATTCCTTGTTAAAATGAGTAAGCCTGCATGTTGAATTCCAGATTCAAAAATGTGTAATGATACATGTTTTTGAAGAATGCTGTGGTTTTTTGAATCACCAATATAGTATTTGAGTGCTGTTAAGCATTAGTCTTAATGTACTTCCATGTCTCAAATCAAGTTGCTCTGATGCTGTAACATATTACTATGCGGAAGTGGAAAGATGAACATCTGAGTCAGAATCATCATCACTATACATCAAAGGGATTTATTCCTTGAATTTGCTGCTTGGTCCTGCTTTTCATCATATCCAACTATTCTTGTTTCATAGAGAGCTTGCTGGAACGTTTGCTCATTTGTGTCAGCAAGTGGATGTCACACGGGAGAATCTTGAACAGGAAATTTCTGCCATGAATAAGAAAATTGAAGTTCTGGATTCACTGCAGAGCAAAGCCAAACTGCTGAGGTGAGATTTCACTATCCTGTATGCACAGACATTTGCATACAATTGTTTCCCATGTGATTGCCCCAAGATGTTTAGATTAGGTTGCAGTTCTTCCGTCGTAACGTTTGATGTGCAGACATCAGGATGTTTTCCTACCAAGTTGTGTTCCCTTTCACTGTGTACTGTCAACAATCACTTAAATCTTCTGTCTCAAAAAACACATTTTCCTTCTTGTTTTGGATTTCTTTGGAATTACGGTTCCTTTCCATTTATCTAAGCATACAGTCCTCTGCTCCCACAAACTCCTTCAGGCTACTGTAAAATTATGCAGGAAGTCTCACTCTTGCCTTTGTACACAGCTGTCTGATGTTTTTCTTGACCCTGCAAAGGCTGGTGGGAAGAATTGTTCAAATATTCTTTATATACACGACAAGGTCAGTGTGAAGTTGTGACCAGGGTCTTAGTTTGAACCCCAGAGCCTAGCAGCTGTTAGCAGGCAAGCGTTCCTGACCTGAGGAAGGGCAAGGAATGGTAGCAGCGTTTTGGAATGGACATCTGTCAGTCCTCTCCAGGCCTTGCTGTTTACTGGTTTTAGTCAATCTTCTTTCAAAATGACTTGAGAAGAACTGTTTTCCTCACTAATGGAGACCTTTCTGTCCTTACAGGAATAAAGCAGGTTGGCTTGACAGTGAACTCAACATGTTCACACATCAGTACCTGCAGCAAAGCAGATAGTGCAGGAAGAAGAGAAAAACAACACTGTTCAGTGCTCTCTTAATTACTGCAGAGAACATGGTGGGTGATGGAATTCCCTAAAGGGAATGATCAAAAGGCTATTGCTACGTTTCCAGTAGGATTCTGCTTCCCTGTTTTGTGTCTCACCTCCAAACACTAGCTGTTTATAACTCTTCTTTTTCCTTCTTGTGAGACCAAGCTACTTCAAAAGGAACGTGTGCTTCATACATATACAAGGGGCTTTGTAAAGCAAAATTGGGTACAGTAACAAGTTTTAAACAAACAAACGTATTTAACAGGTTAAAAGTTATTCTGACAAATCTTTATGGAATCATTCATTTCATTCCATGGAGACAACTTTTGACATCCAAGCCCCAAGGTTATGTATGTGTGACAGGCAACTCTTTGTCTGAACACGTATCTCCTGCACACAGACGTGATGATGGTTTCACAAAGCATCTCTAGCCCATGCAGGCCTATCTCCTAGATTAATATTCCATTATTGTAGAACATGACAGAGAGTCTGTGTGAAAGAGGGAGGTTTATTACTGTCAGTATGTTTAAACCTATGAACAAAACACAGTTCTCTTCCAGAGCAAGAGGGACTAGGGTTTTGCTTTGGTAAGCTTATTGTCTTTGGAGTTAGTTTCTTCCTCTTAAGAGCTCTTTAATAGTACAGTCTGGCCCATTTCACATCACAAATAGTTTGCAAAGACATAACTAACTCCTGTGGAGGAGATAATGCTGATAATTTGGCAATTTGTTGAAGAAGAAGAAATGGAAAGAAAAAGCCACTTGTCAGAATGTAATGGGGTACGTTGATGAATGTGAGGTTGTTTTGGAAATGCACAGCTGTGTTTCTGGAAGCAGGCCTTTGGAATTCCATTACCACTGTTTGGCCACAAGAACAGTGTGTGGATTACAAGCTGTAAGAGATTTTGCTTCATGTAGAGCTTCCATGGGATATTACAGTCCGTGCAGTAATACGATTTAATGTTGTTTCTCTTCGATTGAAAGAATGAGAATGAGCTGGCAAGTGCAGCTCCTCTGGCACTGGGGGAGACCTGTCCCTTGTATTTCATGCCAGGGCAAGAATGGTTTAAGACAACTGAATTTTTTAAGACATTGTTTGTTGCAAATGGATGAAATTAATCATTGGGGTTTGCCCTGAAGTATTTTGAATTTGGAGTATAAGATTTGGGAATTGTAAAGACTTGAATCTCTTCCTGTTGGAATTGATGGAGGAGAAATTGCCACTGATTTCTGCAGTACCAGGATTAGGTTCCTGTGATGCAAAGTTTCTTTTACACTTGGTGGATCAGTATTTTGCCATGTATTCCATATAAGCTTTCTGTTTCCCCCAAAAATGTCTGAGGAATCCAGAATCAGGTCCTCTAGCTCTGAGGATAGTGACAACCTAAATCTGTTCAAAGTGAATATGAGCTGTCTTTAAGGAGGATCCAGCTGAGTTCAGAACTAGTAACCAGTGGGGTATTTTTTTTTATTTTCAATGAGACTTTTCATTAGAGAATGGTATCAGCTGGCCTTGAGATTTCTCGTTTATGCTCAGGTATGAATATGTGCCTGTGACAAGTCCCCTGTTTCGTGAGTTGTGCAAGTTCCAGAAAGCAGCAGCTGCATGGTGCTTGAGGAAGTAAAAATAGTGACATGTCAGTAAGTATTTTAGGCTCTTCTGAGATTTGCAGTAAGACTTGAAGTATCTTGGTCATGTAGGAGTTGGCAGTGAGACTCTTGTTATGTCCCTGGAACGTAGGAAGCAAACAAACCTTTCACTTCCACTAGACAGCTTTGAATCCAACCCAAACTGGAAAGTGTTTTTCCTCACTGGACTTTCTTGGCTTTGGTCAGTTTCTTTAGGCAACCACCAGGACATAAATATGGCTGGGATCAGATCTGAGAATAAGTGAGAAAGAAATTTTGAGTCCTTGGCCCTGGAAGTGTGTTCTCTAGGCTTGCAGTGACATATATCGGCGTGAGTAGAATCATCCTTTGTGTTCTGCTGCAAGTGTTATGTGAATAAATTCACATCTCTAGCCTCTCAAGCTATGGTGCACACCTTTATGATAGGGTAGGTGCTGTGCTGTTGAGCTAAAACAGTGAGCACATCCCTAATACACACAGAAATTGTCAGTTCCGGCAGAGGGAGAGGATGATGCACTGCTGCTCAGCAGCTCTAGGCTACCTGAAACGCTGACCTTGCTTTTGAAGAATTGTGCTGTTAGCATCTCTTCAGCAGGCCTTTAGGGGAAATCTGATAAATGAGCTGATCTTTAAATCACTGTCTCATCTGTAAAGGGAAAAGAGATTGATGGGTTCTTAGAATCTGGTGTCTCGCCGATGTGTGTTTTTGTTCAGATTTTGGTGATGTGCTGAAACTAAACCCATAGAACCGGGGAAAGAACCGTCTGCATTTTTTTAAGACACAAAACTGCTACCATCAAGAGAGAAGAATTTTTTAAGTATGTGTGTAATCCTTGTCCATAGAAGCCCGAGTGACTGAGAATCAAGCTTTTAACTAAAGCACCTATGAGCTGGATTCCTCTTAAACACAATAGAGCTGTACTCCTTTAATCCGGAGTGGTGGAAGAGTGAACACTATCAGCAAGGAGTCTGTTTCCTTCTGCTTTTTGTAACAAATGATAAACTAGTCCTTGGAACAGGCAATTCCAAAACCACTCTTCCCCAAACTCTTATTAAAGAAGGAGAGCTAAATGCACTTTATCTTATTGCTGCTACTTAGTTTCTTACTGTGTTTTGTTGATGGAGCTCTTCAAAATACTCTTACAGTGAGTTTTCTCTCTGCTGTATTTAAGGTGATAAATTTGCATGAATTATTCCTGTATCAATGCTGTAAACAATGGAAACCAAAATAAAAATGAGTTGGAAAAGTATTCCTCCCGCTGTGTTCTGCGTGCCATGACAGGAACTCGTCGAGTGTAAGTACAATCTCTTCGGTGGTTACGGGTTGCAGTAAATCGCGTGTTCGACAGTGGTGTCCTTTTGTTAGTGTTTTTATGATGAAAACTGACAAGGAGACCAGTGATGCTGAATTATCTGATAGAGGCTTGAGAGATTCCTCATACTGAAAATGTCAGTATCGAATCAGTGATTTCTTGAGAACGGTTGTCAGCAAACACTGTGCTCATGGGCTGAAACAGTGGTGAATCAATGTGCTGGTCAACAGTGGCTGAACCTGAGCCAGCAGTGGCCCAAGTGGCCAAGAAGGCCTACAGCATTGTGGCTTGTATCAAAAATGGTGTGGCCAGCAGGAGCAGCGAAGGGATGGTGCCCCTGGATTCGGTGCTGGTGAGGCTGCACCTCGAATCCTGGGTTCAATTTTGGGCCTCTCATTACAAGAACATTGAGGGGCTGGAGCATGTCTGGAGAAGGGCAACAGAGCTGGGGAAGTGTCTGGGGCCCAGGGGTTCTTGTAGCAGCTGAGGAACCTGGGGCTCTGTTTATTTTGGAGGAGACTGAGGGGAGACCTCATCGCTCTCTGCAGCTCCTGAAAGGAGGTTGTAGTGAGGTGGGTGCTGGGCTCTTCTCCCAAGTAACAAGCGATGGGACAAGAGGAAACGGCCTCAAGTTTTACCGGGGAGGTTTAGATTGGATGTTAGGAAAAAAAGTCTTTGCTGAAAGCGTGGTGAAGCACTGGCAGAGGCTGCCCGGGGCAGTAGTGGCGTCTCCATCCCTGGAGGTGTTCGAAAAACGTGGCCGTGGCACTTTTTGACACGGTTTAGCGGGGACGGTGAGGCTGGGCTGACGGTTGGACTGGATGAGCTGAGATGTCCCTTCCAGCCTTAACGATTCAGTCATTCCATTCTGTGAAGCGGTGTTCTCAGATCCCACTGTGCGTGGGCGAGGAGAGCAGCCCCAATTTCCAGGGCTGTAGCTCTCAGCAGCCCTCCGGAACCACCCCCCGGCAATGCAGGAGCTGCCCTTCCCCGCGCCGCTCTCCACCCCCCGGCCCCGCGCATGCCGGGAGGGGCGGAGCCGGTTCGGCTGGGGCTGCGGAGCGGCGGTGCTGCGCGGGGGAATCCCGCGGCAGCCGTGGGGCAGCGGGGATCCCCCGGCCAGCACAGGTGGGGCTGAGCGCTCAGGCGGGGGCTGGAGCTCCGGAGGGACGCCTCTTGGAGAGGGAAGTGAATTTCACGGTGCCCGGTGTCGGCTCCCCTTCCTGGTGCGGATGGGACAGCCGAGCCGGAGCGTCTGCGCAGGAACAGCTCCGGGGAGCTCGGGATGGATGCTGGGAGGCTTTCCCGGGGTGTGGGGAGTTCTTGGCCGTAACTGCGAGAGGCTTCTTGGGAAAGAAAAGCCCTGGGGCTGAGCATGAAGGACACCAGTTTCTTGTCCATTACGCTAAGTGTGGCTCTCATTTGGTAAAACCCTTACAGAAAGTCCCTTGAGTAATGTGGTTTTCAGAGTATTTGCTTTCCGATGAGCAATGGTGAAGTGATGCCGTTAGCTTTGTCCTGTGAATGCTATGAGAACGTCTTGCTCAGATGATCTCTGTGATTTAGTGCCTTAAGACTGACGTCTGTTTGATGTCCAGTAGTGCCCTTGTCACTTCTTTCTTGTAACAAAAAGAGTCAGAATCATTTGATGGAAAAAGACCTTTGAGTTCATTGAGTCTGACCGTCCCTGTCCACTGCTAAACCAGATCCCAGTGCACCTCGGCCCATCTTTTAAGTCTCTCCAGGGATGGCGATTGGACCACTTCCCTGGGCAGCTGTTCCAGTGCCTGAGAACCCTTTCAGTGAAGAAATTTTTCCTGATCTCTAATCTAAACTTCCCCTGGCACAACTTAAGGTAGTTTCCTGTCGTCCTATCACTTGTTACTTGGGAGAAGAGACGAGAACCCATATCGCTACAACCTCCTTTCAGGGAGCTGCAGAGAGCAATGAGGTCTCTCCTCAGCCTCCTTTTCTCCAGGCTCAAAGATGTGTTGCAGTTTTTTTATCATTTGCACTACCTTTCGTTCTTTCCAGTGCTGTTGTACAGCGTTCACTTTTGATTCCTTGTGTCCTGTTGTCAAGGTAGCAGACACAAAAACAAAACAGCTGAGCTATGGATAAGGGTTCAGGGATCCTTCAGAGCAAAATGTCCTAGAGAAGCATGGAGTTTTACTTGAGAAAGTAATTCATCACTCTGGCCAAAAGCAATGTGGTGTTTGGGGTTTAGGGTTTTGTTTTATTTTAAAATAACAAACCACTTTCTGGAATTTTAGAGGAGCTTGTGATGTTGTGAACGTGTTGTACAGGGTGACAACCTTCCAGTTAAACTACGTGTTATTTATTTACTCCTTTTTTCCCTCTCTTCTAGTGAAAGGGCAGTAACTCTTAGTGGTTGATATATGGGACTGGAATTGGCCGAGTCTTAGTCTTCAGTCATAATTGAGCCTTTTGGGGTCTTCCTGCCCAGAGAATATGGAAGGCAGTTTTGGCTCAATATTTCTTACAGGTGTAGTAAATACATTCATATTCATTGTTCATATTTTGAATTTATGACCGTCCTGGCATTATCACAATATAATTATGGTTATCCTAAATATCACCCTCGGAATCAAATGTCTCATACTTGGCTTTTTGATGTGACTTATTTCATGTTTACTGTTTCCTCTGTAGGAGTGTCTTGTCTTTATTCAGTCAGCTACCAGTTTCTGGGTGCAAAATATTTGACAGGACGTCTGAGGGAAGAGAAGTGTACAGTGGTGCTAGTTCTTAGTGTAAAGAGTTTTGAGACTGGCTGATTTCTCAGGAGCAATGATCCACACTGCCAATGTTCCAAAAGCTGTAAGTGGTTTTTATATGAAATGTCCTCTGAAAGTTGTTTCTCCTGAGTTTCCTTCTTCACTATGCTTCCATTCATGTAGTTCACCTTTCCTCTGGCTTTACAGGAGAATGTTTTCATAGGATGGAGTTAGAGGAGCTGAAGAGGCTGCGTCAGGCCAACCAGGACCTTCTACACAGACTCAAAATAATGCAGGAAGAGATGAGAAAAAGGTTGCCCAGCAAGTCACTCTTTCCAGCATCTCTTCATGATAGCACAGCTACTGGAAGATCTGTCCCCTTGCCCACAGGAGGGGTATGTGTTGTGTCTGTGGTAGAAGTGCTGAGAAGCAAAGGGACCTTCTGTGGGAAGCAGCAGCTCTGCTTATGGAGTGATGTGGGAAAGTAGCATATGGAGACTGTTAGAAATGTAGCTAGACTTTAGTTTATTGTTTATCCTATAGTCTCAAAATCATTCTCCTTGAGATTAATTCCTGCCAAAAAATTAGATTTCATAATTTAAGATAGGAATTAACATCGTGAAATGTAATCCTTTTGTTTCTTCTAAGCACAATGGCTGAAAGTTTAGTGGTTCCTCGAACTGGGAAAAGCTGCATTTAGCTGGAGGTGACTCCCCCTTTCTTATGTTCTCCAAACACTTAATAACGTCTCATGAATAATATAAGAATTTTGCTTTTTGCCCCTCAGGATTTTAAAGGGCTGAACAGTCTAGAATGAGAGGTTGATTTTCTCTTACCGAGTGAAATGTCTTAATGAAAGATATTTGTAATCTGAATGATGCCATGTGGTACGAGAATCTCTGTCCTTACAGAAGGAAAATCTGGTCAATGCTGCAAAGTCTACGGCTGACCCTGCGGTGTTGATGTCTGTGGAACCCGGAGCTTACATGGCCAGAGCAGCCCTCTGTTCATCTCTTAAACACAGCAGCAATGACAGAGGGGTTCAGCAACAACAAGTGAAGATGCAGGAAGTGGTAGATTTGAATTCCAGCTTTCCTGGGAAAGAGAAGACTGTGCCAGTGTCTGAAATCATTGCATGTGGCAGAGGAACCTCCAGAGCGGACAGGGATTGCTGTGCTCAAGGAAGTCCAGAGAAAGAATCCTTCCTTCTGGGACATGGAGAGAACAGAAAACAGTCTGCTGTGCTACATGATCTCCATGAGAAGAACCAGCCTAAGGGTCATCTCGACCCATCACCGAGCAAAATACAAAGCAAAAAGCCCAGCAAGCAACGTGTGGTCATTAGAAAGCCCACAATCCCCAAATCAATCTTGCTGACATCTCAGTCCAAAGAGGTGAAGGTAAATAGTAAACCACTGCTTTGTTCATTTTCGTAAGTCAATAGAAGGATGGGGAGGAGGTGTCAGGAGAACGTGACTTGCCCTGTTCCTGCTGTGTAAACTGGAAGTTGGCATCAGAACCGTTCCCAGCCTTAGCAGCCAGGGGCTGTCGGTAGTTTGTTCAGCCCCTACTTTCCTTAGCCCTTGAACCAAAGACCAGAACACTGTAGGACTCCTTGTCGTTTGTGCATGTGATTCCTGTACTCAGGGAGAACAGCTTGGTTCGGTGCTGCTGCTACATAGCTTGCTTCCTTAAGTATAAAGGGCAGGCTATGGCTGTGATCATTCTCCAAGGCAGCTCGGGTGGCCTGAGTTTTGGAGATATGTGATGCAAAGAAGACAGCATTGTGTTTAAAGCTCTGAAAAATACTTACTGCCCTGGCTTGGGCAAGTCACCTGCCTCCTCTTCTATTTTATGAACTGAGAAGACAAGAGGCTTGTGAGAGGCGTAAGTAGAATCCAGCCTAAAACTAAGCCACAGCTGTCCCATTTGGATAGTTGCCCGTTACCTCCTAAGCTGTACCTTTGAATGTCCTGCTAGATATATCAGAAGTGTTTATGAATTGTTTTCTTCCCTAAAGGACGCTGGCCATGTGACTTTCCAGTCTGACTCTGAAGAATATACTGTGCCTGCAAGCAGCTGGTCTGCACGTCCTTTCCTGGGCTATGACTGGATTGCAGGTGAATCCTAAACCTGAAGCAAAGCTTTCAGCATGATGTGGTAATATGGAGAGTTAAAACACAGTTTATGACCCCTTTAAGTTGAGCTATAATAGAACTGCAGACCTAGTGCCCATGTAGCAGATCTCAGCAGAGGAGCTGTGGTTCTGGCAGAAGCCATTCCCCATCCAGGCCTGAGGTGACCTGTGCTTCCTTGGAATGGTGAAGTGGCAGTGATATGGGAATCCAGGCAGCAAATGGCAAAGCTGAGTGGGGTCAGAGGGAGTACCAAGTAACCAAAATGAAGGAGGGACTCCACAGTAAACCTCAGCCTTGACACAATGATGTGCTTGGTTCTTTTGACCGTTTTGTGTGAGGCTTGCTTTGATGCTTTCCCAATGCAATAAATACTTGAACTGTTTTCTTTCCTTGGTGTTCTCAGGGCTCCTGGAGACAAACTCTTCATTAGCAGAAAAATCTGATCAATACTTTGCTGAGCTGCAGGAGTTCCGACAGGCCAACAAAGAAGCGTGTATTCATGAGCAGCACGTGGAGTAAGTGGGTATGGGGAAGGGCCTGAAACAGCAGTGTCTCCCTTTAGAGTAATGAGAAGTGTATCTGATTGTGATGGGAAATTGTAAGGGTGGCTTTGTAGGCCTTTATTTACCTCCCAATCAGAAATGTATGCTTGGAAGAGGTGGGGCTGTTCAGAGGGCTTGCCCTCATCATTAACTGATTCGTTTGTGTGTTTCCTCAGGCCCAAGGCTCTGGATTACTTAGTTCCGGAACAAGAACCAGATTTAATAACCAGTTCCCATAAGTGTAAGATCAGCTTTCTTCCTAATCCAGTTTCTGTGAACAACCAACTGTGCAGACTTTTCCTGTTGTTCTGAGAGAGCCCTATGGTCGTGCAAGATAAGGAGGAATGCGTTATTTTTAGCTGCAGCTTCTAAACTAGATTAAACCTCCTACTCCAAAGATATTTGAGTCTTCTAAGGGATGCTCTCTCAATCAGTGTCACCTTATTTTATCGGGGTTTCTTGTAATTGGCTAATGTTCTCTTTTTAAGTTGAGGAGGTTGAAGTTTTGGTTTTGCTTTTTAGGAACTTATCTGGGAACAGGAAATGTAAAAGAGATTTCAGGAAAAGCAGCTTTCTACAGAATGCACGTGTGGCACTGTGGTGGAACACGGCTGTGTTGCCTGGCTTGAGGAACCTTCTGATGTTTCATTGTTCCGTGGCAGGTGTTTACTATTATCGATTAAACCAGCGCCTCTTCACTGTCCCTGTGGATTCAGAATCTGCCTGCCCCATGTGTAAGATCCCACGTGCTCCCCAGCCTCCAGAGGTACCAGAGGAGCCACACTATGTCAGGTGGATAAGAATTATTGCTTTGTAATATACAAAACTCCAGGAAACAATAGGGAAGAAAGAGCTGATTATGTGAGGGGAGAAACTGTCAAAGTGGCTCTTTAGAATGTTGCTGTTCTCAAGGCAGAGATCTCTCATGCTTAAAAACTCCCTACTGATCTTTTCCATAAGCAGAAACAGTTTTGAAGTCAGTGAAAAATGCATGTTTTAGCTGAATTTGGTCCAAAATCTGAATGTATGTGTTGTCTAACACTCTAATCCAAACCTGTTTCGCATAGTTCCCTTCGGGATTAAACCCTTAGATTCTGAGTGAGGAGGTCATGCAGATGTCCTCTGCCTTGTGGAAGATGTAGGCCATTGCCTCCCTTGTGTGTTTGCAGGGTCAGCATTCCCAGGTCTACCCTTCTGCCTGCCTACAAATACAAAGCCCATCGGAGGAAGAGCTTTGAACTGGCAGACAATCTAGCATTACCTTCGGTAAGTTGCTGCCTTCTTGCTGATACCAATGGCACAGCCCAGGCTGGGCATTGTTACAGCACTAAAAGGGAAAGGGAATCTGAGACTCACCCCCCTGGCAGGTTTCCCACAAAAATTTCCAATATGCATCACTGCAATAGCAAGAAAATCCGTTGGTGTGTGCTTCTGAGTTCGTGCCGTTGTGTAACTGGAATAAAGTATATGACGTATCTCCAAGTGCTTTACACTGAGAAACAGAAAATGCCATATGGAGCTGTGTATTTCTGGGCCATGACTCACCTGGCTTATTTCAGGCATTGATCTTTCAACACGATGAACCATACCTAAGAGTTCCTGTGATTGTTTCCACAGACGTTAGAGAGTCTAAAAGACAGGCTTCCATATATTCATGTGAATAGGGGCCAGGCAAAATCCATGGTGACAAGGGTGGATTGCAGAGCTGGTTCCAGCCACTGGACAACGCTGCGGGCAGTATTCCTAAACAGACTTAGCCCTGGCCTAGGAATTTCCAGGGTTGATGTAGGAAGAAGCCTGGTTTTGCGGTTTAGGGAGCTGGATGAGTCAGTTGAGACAGGTTCAGGGAGGTCAGGTCCTTGAGTTCACAGAGCAGGAGATGGGTTTAGAAATAATTACCCAGTGAAGGGCAGAAGAGGGGACATCTATGGAGTTCTGCTTCATTAGAGATTTCTCCTCTTTCCTGTTACTCGTATAAAACTCCTCAAAAATTAATTAATTACTTGCCAAAACCACTTTGTGCAGAAGTTATTATTTAGAACTGACCAGCCACAATAGATTAAAAAGGGTAAAACACTCCGATACAGCATTGCCATCTCTTTTCACAGCATTGCCTGGCTGGCTGGAAAAATATCATCCCTTCCAGCAAGCCCACTCTCAGCAGTTTGGATCTGCGAGCTTCACTGGAAGAGACGCCTTCTCACCATGCTCGCCTGGTAAGAATCGCCTCTTAGGAGACCTTGGAGATCTGTGAATTGCACAGATGGGAATTGCAATCCCATCTCTGAATAACAGGCAAAAAGCCTGTTCAGTTCACCAATCTTCAAAATGGGAAAAGTCACTTTGGTGTTCTTTGATTAATATCCTCTTCACGTGGATTCTAGAACTTGGTGTCCAAAGTGTCAGGAGGAACCAGAACTGACCAGCTTTTAAACCTGACCCACTTGACGTGCTTTGGGTTTAACAGTGCTTCTCAGCAGGGGGAGCAAAACAAATCTGGACCCGACAGAGCAGCTCCAAATTTAATTCCAACTGCCTCAGCTCTGTGAACCACTGACTTGATTGCCTTGGGAAAGGGATGGACGCAGGCTGTGGAAATTACTGCGTTTGTATGAAAATATATCTTTGAACAGATTTTTCCTACTTTTGATAGTTGTGTGCATACATAAACAACCAGCTGATTGTACAAACCCTCACATATGTGGTTTTACCTTTATTTTTTTGCCTTTTGCATCGATTTCTGAGCAGATGCATGAGCTTACCTACCTAGGGCTGGGTAAAGTGATGTGTCCAGGATGACTAACTAGTACCATTACTGCTAGGACAGCCGTGGCAACAGAGTTCATCTCCCACGTCAACTAAGCAAGCCAGAATTGTAACGTTAATTCTGAATGCCAGGGTGAAGAATTGGCCTCTTAGAGGCCTGGTTCAGTGGAATGCGTGCAAATATGTTCATTTCCAAGTGTTTGAAACATGACAGACAATTTGCTAGTGTCTTAAACTTGAGTGACTTGATAGTTTAGTTAAAATGACAAAAAATCCAGTTTACATTTAGTGCAATGTCTGTAGATGCAGGGTGCATTACATCGCAGGAACTCTGAGTGTGAAAAGGCAAGTTACGGTAAAATGAGCTTTTATTCATGCAAAGCCAGATAATGCCTTAAAATCTCTGCAAATTATACTTTTCTTTGCGCTTATGAGTTTTTTAGAGATAAACCAAAATACTATTTTGGTGTTTTTGAATTGTACAGAACCAAAATATACTAAATAGTGTGATCTGTTTGAACTTCACAGAGTGATCTTACTTTCCTTGTCTAAAAACAATAAAACTGATGTTTTAGTTTACCTTGAATAAGCCTAAAACAGAAATTCTTGCCTCAGATTTATTTCTGGCAGCCAACTGGACAGAAGGACTTGGATTTACACTAACAATATTTTCAGCTTCTTGGCATTCATTGTTATTTATATAAAAAATACATTATTAACTCAAATGTATGAATAGACTTTTTTAAGCAAGGAAAGGAATATTGCAAGTTAATGAAATCTTAATGTAAGCCTTAGAATGGAGAATGGAAAGCAAAACTGATCAGTTTAGCTTTGGATTGTGCATCTGTAGGGTAAAGTGAATGGAATTGGTCACATTAGTCCCATTATTGAAAATAATAATTTTGAAAGAACTAGTGAATATAGAATAGTGAATATAGAATGCTGGCTGCCAGATGTTGTACTAGATATGGGAAATTCAAGAGTTTTACTACCTTGCCTTCAAACCCAAAACATCATCAGTCATAAACCTCTTAATTTATCCTGAAATAAACGACTGCAAGCCCGTTCCACTTTATAAACAGAGAAAATTTAGCACAGTAAGATTAAGTATCTTATGTGAGATCTGTGTGGTGCGTGCAGGACGGATCCAATGTTGAACTCGAAATGCCTGGTGATAGCTGGAATACCATCAGTCTTTTATACTTGTGTAAGTACTGAAAATGTGATTGTGGCTCTGTTTCTCCACAGGTGAAGGGATTCAGTGACACTGCAGCTGATTGCCCAAGTTAACCTTACTTTGTCTCTTTGAATGTTGATTCTGGCCTGTTCGATGCCGCCTTCATTTGCAACCTGAAAGAGACTGAAAAGGCTGCAGTTTATGGAACCTCTTGGGTTTTTTTTCCCTTCATCTCCCCCCGTAACTCTCCAGTGCAAGGCTAAGGCTTACAATGCCAGATCTTGTCCATAGTAGCAAATCTTCAGAAAAGGTTCTTTTCCCCATGTGTGTGCTTCAGGCCTGCTTTAACTCTCCCTTCATACCCTCCTTCTTGTGTTTTCACATCCCTGTTCAGGTGGAGCTTCTCACAAGTGCCATCCCGTTCCCATTTGTCCTTTTTTTGCCAATAAAAACTGTTTCACATTAGGAGGACTGATTTCAATTTTCATGTTAAAATATTGACACCTTAGTTTGCTCTCTTGTCTGGACTGGTGTAGGGAATTGTTTCTTTTGCTTTTTGTTTATTTCTCTTTTAGAGCAGAAAATCTGATTTGCCTCGTAACTTAGAGAATGACCTGATGGTTCTCTGTTGTTTTTATCATTAGGTCTTCAGAATAAGCTTATATCAGGATCCTTTTTGCATAGGGAATCTGCCTGGTGTACACAGCTTTTCCAGCATTGCTTAAGGAGACTGCGTTGAGTGCCCAGATCAGTTTGTAGTTGATAGTGGATAGAAACAGATTTCTCTGCTGGCCAACTTGGTCTTCTCTTTCCATTCATAACTGAAATTATCAAAGATTTTTCAGTTGGAGCTTGGTTAATATTGTTCCAGGATTTAATCTAGAACCCTTTGTTTCTAGCTGCACTGTTTCTCTGGAAGAGAGACAGGAGGTCTGAAAGTGAGTAAAACTGTTTTTTTTAATTGGAACACCTGGACATGAATGTGCATGGAGGCCTCATCTTCTGATAAGAAGGTGATTCACATATAGTCAAGTTTCAAAGTATAATCTCACTTCAAGGCAGAGTTACCAAAAAGATGCTTACTCTAATTTCACGTGGCCTGTAGCTGAGGTAGATGCCTGTAGGCCTTTCATCTGTTTTGCCACCATCACTCTGCTGAGGTCTGTCAGGCTGTGAGCCAAGCAGCGTGGCTGCTGGTTGTGTTCAAGATGTCAACATTACAGACCCAAATTAGTTTAATTGAAGAGTAGCAATGCAAGGAATAGCAACAGAAAAGTCATTTCTAGAAAGTGAAGTCATGCTTTATGAGAACCAGAGTTTTTGGTTTTGGCACTGAATATGAAACAAAATCTCAATCCAAAAGATGGGCAAAGGAGTTCTATCCAGCCTCGAGCAGTGATGATAATGGGCCTGCACAAGGTGCCTTTGAGCCATGTGCTCTGAACAGTGGTTTGAGTGTGGATGCAGTAGTGATACAGTATAATAACACAGTTTTGTACAGTGGATTTGTTACACAATCTGAGATCCTACCCCCTTTGTGAAGGAGAGTGATGGAGTTAAAAACCTCAGTTTCACCAGTTTCCTGGGTAATAGCAGATCAGGCATAAGGACTTGGTTTTCTCTTGGTTTCTGCAGGCTGGCTGCTGCTGACTACCACTGTATGTGGACGTATTGTATGTTTAGAAACTTGCTAACTAAAGGCAAAGATGTACTTAGTTCCTTGCCTTTTACCATTCCCTTCATGTAACTGATGGCTTTATAGGAGCCTTCCTGCAGTTTCTGGTGAGGGAGGGGAAACCAGGAGCTTTATAGAACTCCAAAGACTTTGACCTAAGATAAGGCTGAGCTAAAATCAGAGCTCATGCTCGTGGGTTAATTTGTATCAGTGCCAAATACTGCGGGTGGGAGAAGGGCCCAAACCAAATAATGCTGTCAAGGGTCATTTAGATTTACAGTATGATTAGTCTAGGAAAAGAGAAGCAGAGATGACTTTTGCTTTAAATTAAACCAGTGCTAGGGTGGTGTGAAGAAAGGGCATGAAGGATCTTTAAAATACCTCAGCCTTTTCATGACATTACCTGTCCAACCTTTATTACCCACCACTTTCCTTGCAGCTGGGATGATCCAGTGGCTGTCCTGTCTGGAGCCTGGAAGATTCACCCTTGAGCCTCTCCATTTCTAGCAAGGTACAGGAGAATGGGCAGAATGCAAATGATGTTTAAATAACATCTTTGTCAAGAGCTTTCTCTGTGGAGAACGATGACATGTAAATCTACCACCCTTCCAGAAGCTGCAGTCAGAATTACTGAAAGTACAGACATGATGTGATCGTTTTCTTAGGTCACCTCTCTCTCAGCCAGCCTGTGGGCATAGTAATTCTGTGATATGGTTTTGGTTTCTTTCATGGAAGCTGAGTCTCTCCTGAGAGCACTGAGATCTCTGTCAGCTCTTCTCATTTTTCAGTCTGACTCAAAAAGCACTTTAGTTTTGAAGCTAATATGCACCAGAAAAAAAAGACATTTTATATAGATTCTTTTTTTGTTACATTAGTTATTTTGTCACTGTGTAAGGCAGTAGTTTTAGTTGAGGTTAAAAAATTATAAGATTTTGTTACCCACGTTATATAAAGGGCATTTGTAAAAGAAATCTAATTGAAAATTAAGCCATGTTATCATTATTATTAATGTGATCAAATTTTTAGCTACTTAAATTGTTTCAATCAAAGTTCTGAGTGGCTTAAGCCAAACAAAAAGGGAATAAAATGACAGATATATCATCATATCTTGGTTTGAATCATATCTATTTGAACAAAGCTTAGAGATACTTCTGTGTTTTTTTATCACTTATATAACTAGATACATAATGACTGAACATACATATTAAAACCCCCAAGCAACCCTGCTAGAAGTACCATATGAGACTAAAATTAGCCACTTCAAAGTCAGAAAACGTCATGAGTGCTTTTGCCTGAGCCTGTCTGTAAAAATGCTGCTTCTACAGTGTAAAAATTCCTTAAGCATTAGCTAAGCTTGGCATTAACTGAATTAGTTAAAAGAGAAAATACCGAGCAACTGTGGTTTTAGCCATTGCTTGGCATTTAACATCTAAACCAAAAGAAAATTAAGATGTTAGACTCATGCATGTAATCCAATAAACATCACAAATAATAATAGCATGCTCTTAGGGGCTTTCCCTGTTTTTTCTGATAGACATTGTCCTCTGATGGAGGAACAGAGAAATAGGGGTTGTTTGTTTTCTTCTGTTTGTTCTCCTTTTCTTTTCATATTAACATAGAGAATTATTTTCTAGGAAATATAGGCAACACTTAGAGAACAATAGTGTGGGTTTGTTATAACACGGAGGTGCTCCTTCCAGTTACTGATAGGACTTTGGAAAGCCCCTTTCATTGTATTTGAATTCAAAACACAAAGAGGCTGACATTAATGCATTCACTTCAAAATGCACGCAGGTCAGAACATTCCTATAAACACAACCTCTTCACCTTTCTCATTGCTGTTGCTTTTATTGCAGACTTGTAATAGCTTTCTGTGATGTAATAGCCTTTCCGAAAACCCAGCAGCAACAATAATCCCTTTCCGCTTCCCGTCCTTTAAGTCTCCGGTTCAATCAAGAATGGGTTTCCGAATAAGAAGTTCTGAGAAGGATGGCAGCTGGGAAGCCTGCTTTCACTTTGGATAGATTCTTTTTTCCAAGCAACACTGGTCTTCCACCACAGCCTTTCCCTCAATGAGCGTCACTAGAATCTTGCCTCTTTATCCAAGTCACCTCCTTCCATTAAACTCTGTAAAATTTAATGGCACTGTATCCTCAGCCAAATTTGATGGAAGTTGCCCAGTGGGTTAAAAAATTATTCACACCATTGATTAAAAAGGAACTGACACACATATATATGCAAAATGCTCAGTAAGCTCATTTCAGTCTTTTTTTTTTTTTTCCCTGGAAAACAGGCGAGAAAACTCTCCCAGTTCTGGGAGGTTTTTCGCACACATTTTTTTGTACTTGGGTCCTTAGTTTTTTGTATCAGATACATTGACCTCAGCAGTATGATTTACAGAGGCTAAAACTTTCCAGGCTCTGTCTTATCTTGGTTTCTGTCCTTCCACTGGAAAAGCTGAGATAGAAGCAGATAGAAAAAAAAAAAAAGAGAGAGAAAAGACAAAACGAGCTCACCCATTGCTCTGACTACTATGTCTCTTGACATCACACTCACAAATTGGGAGATGGCACGTTATTACACAAGCTTCAGACATCTCCTAGCCCATTATTTAATAAGGAAAACCAATAATGTAATATTTGGACATTCAAATACTTAGTGTCTTCTAGGCCTATCACCATCAGCTTTTATAGCTGAGAGTGTTTAGAAACTGAGAAATAACCTGACAGAGTGAAGACAGGAGGTTTGAGTTATATGTCAAACACAAGTGTGCAGTGTTCTGAAAATGCTTGGGCTTTAGAAGGTGGTGTTGTGGAGAAAGAAAGAGAGACAGTTAGTTAAAAAGAGAGGAGTTACAACTGTGAGTTAAGGATAATTACATCATCCCAGGGTCCCTGTGGAATGCTCTGTCTTTCATTCTCTGTTGTGATAGCAGTGAGGTAGCTGTGGGGCTTTGATAAAAACAATCAGTTTGAAGAGACTTTCAGTCTTTTATAATTTGTTTTGGTTTTACTTTTTCTTTTTGCTGATAAGGGTGAGAATAAAAAAAAAAATGACTGTGAGAATTCAAATACGCATTATTTTCCTGAGCACCTAAGAGAAGTTTTCAAGGCAGTCTGCCCTTTTTGAAGTGGCTAACTTTTACTTTTGACAAAACCTTTAGGGCAGATAAGAAAGTTCTGTAACACCTTAAACCAACGAAAACCTTCCCAGGCACCCGAGCCAAGAACCATTATCCAGAGTCACCAGTGAAAGTGAGCGAAAGGACGAGGAACAGCCCAAGGGTTTATTGTCTGCATCAGGAATTCATTTGAGGAGGGACTGGAGGAAAGAGAAGGATTCTCGAGGGGATGCTCTGTGGTGTGTTGGTGTTTAAATGGCAATGTGTGAAGCCTAAACCTTTGTGGAGTCACCCTGGTTGGTTGTGAGTTTTCAGACAGTCATCCAAACAGGACTAAAATGACTGTACTGAAAAAATGAGTGTTTCTTACTGGGAACTTTCTTGAGGCTTGCTTGCAGCTCTCGGGAGTGTGGCAAATGGATAGGGCAGGGCTTGGACTCACGCCTGGCCGAGGCTTTGGGGTAGTGAAGTGCTCTCTGAGGGCAGCCTAGATGACTCAGGAGCCAGCTGTGTACCTCGGGTGACAACCTTGATGTGTGCGACCAACTCGCAGAAACCCAGCAGCTCTGAGATAGTGATTAACGTGGTTTTGTTTTGTTCTTTTTTTTTCCTTTTCTTTTTTGGGCAGCCCTCCCTTCCCCTTCCTTCTAAATTGTTTTCTCAGCTTGAGTCTCAAAGCCTGTGTCCTGCTTGCCTTGAACAGCTGGAATGGCTCTGAACTGAATGAACAGAAACAGAACAAGACTGGGCTGGACCCTGGCAGGATCTCAGCCACCAGAAGGAGCAACCTGGCTGTCTAACCTGAAATGCTGAGAGCTGGGGGGATTTAATGCCACTGCAGATGGCTGCCTGCAGCCTAGCACTAGCACTGTGGCTCCTGCTGCTTCTCCAGGACATCCAGACAGCCCCACAGGTAAGGCAGGGTATCACTGGGATCCTGGAGAGGTGTGGGGGCACCCTGGGCTGCAGGGTTGTCCTGCCCGTAGGTTGGGTGCTGGGTAGGGGGTGTCCACAGAAACCGGCTTTGCGCAGCATGAGGTGATAAAGGAATAAAGCAGAGCTGTCAGGAGATAAAGGTAGAAAGGAGAGTTTGCCCTCTCTGGGAACTTTGCAGGGAATATGAGCTATGATCTGCATCTTTTTGTTGGCATTGCTAGAGTTACTGCACCTCTGAGCACATCACACCCAGGGAATGAGGAAATATTTGATAGGGGTGGGGGACTGTTCTCATTTGTTTGGGTGAATGGCATTTATTTTTGTCTCTATGGCCAGGTGCTCTGTGACAGGCACATTCCTTGCAGGGCTTGGTTCAGAGGGCTTCTGCTCACTCTGCTGATGTGAGTCAGGGCTGACAAAATGAAAGGTGTAAAGGCAAACAAGACAATAAAATACCTTCCTTTTTACAACCGCCAACCCTTCCGATACCAACTTCCTCATGAATGGGCTATTATTTCTGCATCAAATGGACTTAAAATAGACATAGCCCACTAGCTGCACTTAGTTGATGCCATAGATGCAAGCAAACTGCCTGCTCAGATCGTATCATCTCTTGTGGGTTTGCTTTCCCCCCACTGCCAGTTGCCCCTTCCTCCTTAGGGGATCACGTGGCAACGAGCCCTCAGCCTCTGGCATCACTCCAGGTAGTTTCCTGACACTTATGCACACGCACACACAAAAAGGTCACTTGCAGAGGCTCTCTGCACAGGTAGGGTCAAGTAGGTGAGTAATTGCACACTGCATTGGATCCTGAAATTGAGTATTTTCCTTTGCAGTGGAAATACAGTAGCCTAGGATACCTGTCTGTACAGTGTCAATGAACGATATAGCACAGCACTTGGGCCACCAGGAGATTTTTAACGAGAAACTGACTCCAAGTCTTGCATCCTTTTAAAGGACAGTTGAAAAAGATCTTCCAGGGTCTTTTGGTAAGAGCAGGAGTTTGCCCTTGTGTCTTTAGTTGTAAATTCCCCCCCCACATTGCACGTTTGCTCTGTCTTGCCCTGGTTATCTGTCCTGCTGCTGTCTCCTTTCTCAAATAAAGAAAGAGCGCTGTCCTTCTGTAGGATTGGAGTCTGTAGTCCTTCCCCTCCTGAGGGGTGCTTAGGTTGGCATTCAGATAAGCTTGCCCAGCCTGCTGAGTGCACACTGCCTTAGGAGAAAGGCAATAGAAAAAAGATGATATTTTTGCTATTTGACATCACTTTTGTTGTTTTTCTCACAAAATGAAAGGAGCAAAGAGAAAATTTAGTTTTCTAACATTTGTTAACATTCAGACTCACTGCAAAATCATCTGCTACCTGGAATAAATATGCAGATCTTGCTGTGATACCATTTAATGCAAGCAAGTCACAGCTTATCGGTCATATTTTACACCATGTTCTAGCTCACTTGAGTCCACAGTTTGGATTTTGTTTGTTTTAATAGTCAGTTAACTCTCACTTGTTAATAATGTCTTTACTATCAAGCAGATGAAGCCTTGCTACTTGAAGCCTTAGATTATCAGCTTATCAATGTCTTTTGTACTGTCAGAATTTGGTTAGAAGCTTGAAAGAGAGTCAACTGTTTTGCTGCAATATTAGTCAGTTCTAGAATGGCCAGTGCTGGTAGGAGTTTTTTTTACCGTAATATACTTTCTTTCTGACTTACAGCTCATTTGTAGCAAACTGATTTCTTACTCTGCCTCACCATCACTCAAAAGCCCATAAATAAATGAGTCAAACGTTGTCCTGACTGAATTGCAGAGTAGCCCACTGAGTTCAGCACCATCTTTAAAATTGCCTTTATTTAATTTGGAGTAGTATTATGTGTCTGTAGATACAAAGAAGGCGAGAAGAGCTACAAAAAGCCTATTTTCTAAAACAAATTCTCAAAAGCAAGTACTGAGCAAAGATGTATTGCTTTCTCAAGGTGTATTCCAGCTTCTGCTAAACCAAAGACCTTTATTTGAAGGGCATGCAGGAAAAGATCAGTGAAATTTGACCTCTGTCTCCCTCCAGCTGAACACTACGTTGAATCCGATTTAAGAACTCCTTGTGTTAGAGGAAAGCCAGATGGAAATTCCTAGTCTGATATAGACCTATGGCTTGTTCAAATTTGTTCAAATAATGTGGACAGGTTAACTTTGTAGTGGCAGGATTGCTGCTCCCCTGGCGATGGTTCACTACAGCTTCCCTTCTGGTTAGTTGAAATATTTCTCTCTCCTCTATACTGACGTAAAGCAGCATTAACTCTGCATTGTGTCCTCCCATTCAATCCAGATCAAATCAAGTCTGGTTTAGTATACAGATGCAGAAATGATGTTTGTGAGGTTTCCCATTACAGCTGTGCCCAGGGAAAACCCTGCTCTTGCCTACACAGGGCCACCAATTTTCTTGCACTGAATTTAGGGCCAGTGACTGGGCAGCCACAGGGTGAGTTCTTCCACCACAGTAACTCCCCGAAAACCAAATTCACAAATTGAGAAAGCAGAGTTCTCAGTCAAAGGAAGTCCTAGAACTGATTCATCCTGTGGAAACACAGTAACTCTCTCTTCAACAATCAAGGGGTTAGAAGGGAAGGAAAATGTGGGTACAGGCAAGAGAGGGGAAGTGGGATTGCACACTTGGATGATGGCAAAGAACCACAGGGTTTGCGTAGCTGTAATAGACACATATTACCACTTTGCTAATGCATTCTCAGTACAGACTCATCCATTCAGAGTTTCCTAAGAACTAGATGGAAGGAGAAAGATCTGCTGTCCACCACAGCTGGATTCCTCACCCCCACCCACCAATAATTCTGTGATCCTCCTTGAATTTTAAAAGAGTTTTGTAATACGTATTAACAAATAGAACTGTAAGTACTAATGGTCAGTACTGTATGTCATTGGGATAAAGCTGGTATTTTTTCATTAAGACTGGATTATCTTTTGGAGGCAGGACAGGGAAACGTAGAATGTCTCCTCGTTTCTTCAGAAAACTCTTGGAAATGGTGCCTGCAAATGTGAAATTGTGCTAGAATTTTGAATTTCTCTGGCAGAACCTGGGTTCGCTTTCTGTCTTGACGTTCAGACACAAGTGGATAAGGAGGAGGGGCACTTAAAAGATGAAAGAGAAAAATACTTTGAATGTTAATGACACAGGAATTTGAGTTTGCTGCATTTAATTCTGTGCCTAGCAGAGATGAGGAGAGTTTGTTCTGTAAAAGGCACTGGAGGTTTCCTTGATGAAGCAAATCCACGTGCTAGTTGCTGCTGAGTATCGATCATAACAAGCTCTTCAGTGTTTCTAGGCATTCTAGGAAGAAGAGGAGGGAACGGGGCAAAACTGGTAAAGTGAATCTTTCCTCATTAACTAATTGACAGTTTCTGTAAGCATAGTGGAGCCAGAAGTAACCAACGCTGTAAGTGGGGAATTTCTTAGCACATTCTTCTTTGTGGGCCTCCACAGACAGACACTGTGGAGTCAAGGTGAGTGCCACACCCAGACGCTCACAGCTGGAGTATATTTGTAAGAACAGGATAGTGTTGAGGTTTTGTAACATTAGGCTGAAACTTTTTTCTCTCACCTTTGCTTTATCTCTTCCTTTCATTTCAAGAGCTATTTATGAGCAACAGGGACCTGCTACGTCAAACCTTAACCTTCAGTTTCTGCCTAACAAAGAGTCTTAATTTAAACAAACTAGATTTGTTCTGGAAAAAATGAGTTTTATCAGTGATATTCACACAATCCTGAATAAAGTAATCAAGTTTATATTTTTTCTGAGACAGGGTTAAATTTCCAGTCATCCCAGAATGTATTAAAAAAGGAGTCTTTGACTTATGTTCATGTTAATAAATTGTCCAAAGCAGAAGATTTTCACTATTTTACAGTGAAATCTTATATGTCTTATTCAGTATTTCATAATGCTTAGCTTTGTCCAGGCACTCACAACCAGAAATATATTAGAAATGTCTTAATGCTGAGATTTTTGTTGGCAATGGGAGCAGTAAGAGCTGCTTTTCCTTCCTGCTGTGTTCTTCCTGAGGTCTCATATGATCAAGTACCCCTTTTTACATGAATTCTTCCCTTTTCTCCCCACTGCCCTTGTGATTCCCTCTTTTCTTTTAGATGATCCCTGTCCTGATTAAGGCTTGACAAGAAGGATGTTTTCTTTAACAGAAGCTTTGGGTTTCTGGTGTTGGGACCGAGATGATGGTAGCCAACAGAAACCCAACACATGGCAGGCTCTCAGAGCTGCAGCCGTTGGTAACCCAGCTCAAACGAGTGCTGGGAGATCAGTGCTGCTGCTGCTGGGGGGATTTTTTCTCAGAATTTCCCTCATCTGATCAGGATCGTTCTGTGCTGTCCCCAGATTCCTTTGTAGCCACAGTGTTAGAAGACAACTAGCTTTTCCCCTGCTTGTTTTGATACAAGCAACACGTGATGTGCTCCTAAGCAAACTGCTTAACCAAGTTTTTGAATGGAAAGATGGTTTTAAACTGGAAAAGCTAAAGAGAGCATGTACTATAGGTTCTGCTGTAGGAGAATGACCTGTCCTGATAGCAGTTGTCTTCTGCTTAGCCATTGAACTGTGAGCGTAGCAGGATAAGAGGTGTTCACAGCACCATAGGTGACAATTTGGACAAGGTTTGGTAAAACCAAGCAAATCCATGGATTCCCCACCCCTGGAGGTGCTGAAGGCCAGGCTGGATGGGGCTTTGAGACCCTGATCCAATGGGAGGTGTCCCTGCCCATGGCAGGGGGTTGGAACTGGATGGTCTTTAAGGTCCCTTCCACCCCAAACCCTTCTATGACCTTTATGCCCTACAGAGCCTGTCTGGGGCGCTCTGGTGCTACCGCCACAAATACCCCCACAGTTGTGGACAGATGTTGGACCCAGCACAGCAAGGACTTTAGAGGAACACATCTAAGGCTGAGCCAGGAACTGAACCACCAACCTTGAACATGAAGCTATGGGGTCTTTTCCTGCCCTCAGCCTTGTGATGGCCTCACTGTCACATTGCTGTGGGTTTATACAAGGTTGAGCCTGGAGGTCCAACTCAGGACCGGAATACTCAGACAACAGGAGTTCCTCCACGTCATTTTGATATTTACTGGGTGAGGATTAGAAATCCAATTTGTGTTTTGGCTGGAATTTGTGGTAGTCTTTCCACTATTTAGAAATTATAAGTTTCTATTGCAAATAGACATGTCGATTCAACAGCCTTAATTTCTGAGAAGTTATTCACGTATCTTGCTTCCATAATTCTGCAGAAATCTAATGCTTTCTTTGGCTGAAACACTGAAGTATTTTTCACTTTTAAAGAGTATTGGTTAATCAGCATAAAAATATTGCATAACTCCAGCACTCAGTCATCATTCTGCCCAACAACAGCTGGATAAACATGCATTAAGTACCTTGAAGTCCTTCCAAATCTGGATGGATTTGATGATTGATGTCTAGATTTCTGCTGTTAACAACTGAGGAGCAAAACATCCCAAACGCTTCAGTCCTTGTACACAGAGAATCTTCTTGTACACAGAGATCTAATTTGATGATAACAGCAAGGAAACACACAAGGTATTTTTCCAGAAGCACCGAGTCTTGAAAGGATTTGGACTGCAAAATTTATGATTCAGAATTCCCCGTGTTTCTTGGTGAATTGCTTCCAGCGATCTCCTCCTCCTTAGAAATACTGAGCTCATCAAAATAAAACATCAAATGAGACAACATTTTATTGCAAACTTGCACCCTAATTTCCCTAATTGTAGAGGAGGTGTTGGAGGTGGTATTTTACATGTGAGGAGAGCGGTCACAGGTGGCAAAACCGAGGTAATTCACATGTTCAGTCATTGAGTGGGTAAATTACCTGTGTACAGGCACGTGGCTACACACTAATAGTGTACATTTTTGTTCCCTTTTCACTTCGTTTCTTTGGCTCATTGTATTTTGTTTTAGTTAACTTATTGCTGTGATATTCATTACACACAGACAGAAAATGAAAATTATGTTATCCTTCCCTTCATCCTTCTCCCAAAAGCAGCCCCATCAAACCTCCGCAGAAAATTAGTTGGCGCCATCATTTTATGGAAGACTTAAAACATTTTGAGATCTTGGCCCTTCACCTCTGCCATCTCTTCAAGTCAACAAACCTTTAGGCACTGGTTTGTTTCATTCCCCAAAAACTCATGGAAGTTTTGGTGGGTTCTTAGTGCAAGATTTTTTGTCCTGGATGCACAAAACCTTGAAATTTAGCTTACAAAATGTCTTGTGTGAGTTAAGAGGCAGAATCCGTATCATTTTTAGTGGCTTGGTTCATTCTTGGGTCCTTACCTTAAGGTATGCTGTCTGCAAAGGGCCAACCTTTCTGCTTGGCTTAAGAGCAGAATTTGAATTATCACGTTGCTGTTCCAGGTTGTGTTAGGAATCGAACGGGTTTTGAGGGGGAAAATATGATATGAATGGGGAGTTGATGACTGATGCTGAGCATTGCTGTGTGCATTATTTATCACCGAAAGGACCTATAGTGAATTTCATACTCATGGAACAGATGGCAACTCTTAAAGACATTTGCAGGTAGCTACGGATTAACAGTGGTGGGGTCTTCAGAAGGTGGTTTCTTGGCCAGAGAAATCGTGTCTTGATTTGTTAAAATGACTTATTTTTACAGCAGAGCACCTTGGGTTTGGCTCAGTAAAACTAAAGGTGGCTACAAAACTATGTCCTTAACTGGATGCTTGAAAGCAGCGTTTCTTGGGAAGCTGCGTGTGTCCTGCTTTATGTTTCTGGCTGTAGGGTATAGCTGCCCTCTTGTGGAAAGGAGAGAAAAGAAAGGTTGAGTTCCCTCGTGTGTATGTTTTCATGATTTGTGTAGCATGTACACATAGTTCATGCAGTGATTTATCACAGCACTTGCATCAGCTCAGATTTATACTCAGAATTTGCATTATTGTAACTAAGAACAGAATATAATCCTAAACTTCAATATTTTAGACAAGGTAACTTTTTTAAAAACAGGCCTTCCCTCACACTTTTACACAGGCACCCTGGAAGAGACAATTAAATAAGCTGTAAGAATGTGTACTGCATAAATAATTCAAGAATTTTGTTCCCATCCTGATTTAAACTTCAGTATTGTTTGCAGCCAAAGCTGGTTGCCCAAGAAGAAAAGATCAGGTTTTTGTAGTGACTTCCCATAGCTCTTACAGATAAACTAATCCAGGATGACTTAGCTACTGCCAGCTAAGAACTGCTTTGCAGTTCTCAAACTTTCTTTATAGAACTAATTAATGATGCTCAGAGGGCTGGAGCACCTCCCATCCAAGGACAGACTTAGAGAGTTGGGGTTGTTCAGCCTGGAGAAGAGAAGGCTCTGGGGAGACCCCCAGTACCAAAAGGGGCTCCAGGAAAGCTGGGGGGGGGGGGGCTTTTCAGGGAGTGCAGGGGTAGGACAAGGGGGAATGGTTTTCATCTGAAAGAGGGAAGATTGAGATGAGATCTTAGGGAGAAATATTTTCCTGTGAGGGTGGGGAGGCCCTGGCCCAGGTTGCCCAGAGCAGTGGTGGCTGCCCCATCCCTGGAGGTGTTCAGGGCCAGGTTGGATGGGGCTTTGAGCCCCCTGATCCAGTGGGAGGTGTCCCTGCCCATGGCAGGGGGGATGGAACTGGATGGGCTTTGAGGTCCCTTCCAACCCAAACCATTCTATGATTTAATTGACCCCATATCATTGCAAGTGCCCCGTGAGCAACCCTTTGTCCAGGATGGATCTCCTCGTGTCCTTTCTGTTATTCAGTTTGGTCTGTCTAGCCAGGGTGCTTCTCCAAGCTGACACAAGGAGATTCCCCTTCCTTTTCCTACACCTAGGGCTTCCTCTTCAGAAAAACCAAACACAGGGTGCTTTGAGCAAGCAGAGATCTGCTGTTTCCTCTACACAGTAAGCCAGAAAAAAGCACTTTGTAGGGAGGCTGTGTCAGTGCAGAAATGTGTCAGGCAGGACTTCTCAGTTCTATTACTGGAGCTCGATGAAATGTAATGGTTTCAATATGTTTCTATTTCTTGTCCTTTTATTAATTTCCTCCTTGACTGAAAGTTTCAGTTTTCTGATGTAACCTGCGGCAAGTGAAATAAGTTCTGTGTTTTGTGGGTTTGCTGTGAAAAGAACAGCATCTTAAACAGGAGAGCACGGCTCTGGGATTAGTACGGCAATAAGATTCTGTCTGCACTGCATGCGAAGGTAGGTATTATTTCAAAGGCCAATAGGAAATTCATCTGCAGAAAGTGAGATGTCAGGTTTCTGAATATTTAACTGCTCTACCAGTCTCGTGGGAAAATCTCTGGGGAATCTGCTGATTGAGTCTTTACAGAAAATCACCATTTATACCATCTAGTAAATATTGAAAATGAAATTCAGATAACAACATTTTTAAGGGGTTATTAAGGGAGATGCCAAATTTAAAAATCAGACTTTCTCATCAGAAACCATGTAGCATTGTGATTTCCCAGAGCACATAGTGGCCCTGCCATACGAAAATGAAATCATCTTATATGCTTCTGGATACAGTTCATAGCTGAGTCTCATTTTCTAAACTAATATTAGAACTATTGGGGGGAGGGTGTTAACTAAACAAGTATCAGTTATGTAGTCAAATCAAAGTTTTTTCCTGAAAACCTTCACTCACGATAGAATTGGTATTAGTTATTTGAATAAGGGCTTCATTGTGTTAGTATTTGCAGCATCCTTTTGAAGGCAAAATCCTCTTGTTCTCAGTGTAGGATGTCCCTAAATGGTAAGTAAAACAATTTATTGGTTTATAATAAACACATCCTTAGGTCACTAAATTCAAGCATTGTGACTGCACAAATAACTGAATAGAAAGACTTGTCTTTGCAAACAAGAATTATCTTTGTGGATTACAGTCAATCTAGCCAGATTTAGATGATTCTATGACACCAGTTCTTATTCCAGTGCATGCAGAGCTGGAAATCTGTTGCAGATGTTAGGGATTATTTTATTATTATTATTTTCTAAAAAATTCTTAAATTAACAAGGGATCATTTCAAGACAGCAGTTTTTGCCTTTCTTTTTGTTATTTGTTAACTGCTACAAGATTTCTGAAGGAGATGCAGGCAAATAGCCAAGCTTTTCTTAGTGATCCTGCAGGTAGGGTTCAAAGGGTGTTTGGAGCATTGGCTGAAAAACATTTTTGCAGGGCAATGCCAATACCCTTTGTATTGTCTAAAACAAGGACTTCATTCCTGAGTGCTGAAGTGCATGACATAAAGGTTGGGCTACAGTGTTCCATCCCTCTTCAGTCTGCTGAGTGAAAATATGTATTGAATCATTGCTAAATATACTGAATATTGCAATCTTTGCTTAAGCATATGGGCAACAGGAATTTAGTTGCTTTGGGGATGTTTGGACTTTCAAAAAGACTTGTCTTACTGCCCATAACTACCATCACTTGAGACAGATACTGAGATCTGCTCTAATACAGAACTAATTGTTTTCTAATTGTGTCTTGTGGCTGTTTCAATTTTTAGGCATCATTGACCCCATCTCATTCCTGTGATGCACATGGGAATTGGTTCTATGATGAAAGTTTACGAAGCTGCTGTTACCGGTGTCCCTCAGGTCAGTAATTTGTAATTGTTTGTAATTCAGTCAAGTTAACACGGAGCCTTTCTCCAAGAGACAGTAGGAACTGAGTCAAACTGCAGAAAAGCACTTTGTCCCTGAAGAAAAGTGCAATTTCATGAATCGCTGTCTAGTGTGGATCCAGATGTGAACATGTGCTCCACTGCCTTGCTTCTGTTTAATCTGCACACGAACAATCTGTAACTTGCAGACCAGACAACTTGCTAGCATTTTTATTGTACTTTTCCATTGGTTGACTTGACACTCTGAAGAAGCCAAAAGCAGGCAGGTCTAAGAATTCGTTTCAACATCCCTCAGGGTAGTGAAATAGCACAGTGAAATTAGGTGAGCCACAGACAAAAAATATAAAATCAAGGTGTGCAAAACCTGTCATTATCGTCACAGTCAAAACAGCTCAGACAGCGTCTCACGTGAGAAAGGGAACAGCCCCGTGTCAGGGGACACAGCGAAGCCAGCAGTAACTCAGGGGCACTTGAGGTCAGAAGCAGGAAACACCTTGGTGAGATAAGAGTTTTAGGAATGTCTGAAACTGCTCCTGTTGGCCAAAAACCCCTCAGTGTGTGGGGCATTTCACTGGGGTACTTCACCTTCATCAGTTTTTTCTTATAGAAATGTTTTCTTTTTCTCTTTGTTTTTTTTTTTTTTTAAATGACGTTTCCTTGTGCTCTAGAAATAAAGAGGGTTTAGTGCTTGGCTGCTGGTGTTTGCCTGCAGTAACTTTGGGGTTCCCACTGGGACATCTTGTACTGCTGGCCACACCACTAGAATTGTTCAGAAGCTGTATAAGTAAACAAGAGCAAGGGATGGAGAAACTGGTCTTGTAAAAGAAGAAAAGGGGCAGAGATCTGACTCTGAGCCAGTCCCAAGAAAAGCTCTCTTCTCCTTCAAATCCATACTTTGCAAAAGGTCCCGAAGTGACAGATGTCAGAGTGACCTCTTGTGAAAAGCAAAGATCTGAGTTACACCTGGCTGTAATGAGCTGCCCGTCTCCATCATTTCAACCTCTGTTTATTATTGAACCTTGTTTTGTTGCCACATCCTCACGTCAGTCTTTGACATCTCTTCACATCCTCCTTCACAACAGAAACTTATAAGAATCCTACTGCTTTTCAATCTTCCACTTCTCTTCCAATCAATAATCTGTTCATATCTACTACTAACTCAACTGCTCACTGCAAAGAGAAGCTTTTCTAAAACACCATTTAATCAAAGTGGAGGTTCTTGAACCCTTGTTGCAGCCTGGCTTTACTTTCCTTGGTGTTCCAGACCACAGATTTACAGCCTTCAGTCTGAGCATACTGGCCCACATGTAAGCCATCCACTGTTTTGAAGTTAATTACAAGTTCAACTTCCAGCTGAATTTCAAACCAACCCTCAAAAGATCATTCTGATGAATTTCTACAGTTGCCACATCTCTTCTTATGTACTTAGTTCTTGTGCAGGTAAAATGAGACTTCATTCCTGGGACACCAGAAGAATATTTTCTTTCTGTCATCACAAAACAAAATATTTTCCTCCTGTGAAGGGAAGGAACAGAGTGTTTGATAGGAAATAATGGTACATGCTAAAATAGCTAATGTTATACAGAAGCTGGTATTCCACCTTGCTTCTGTTTATTCTATTTATGATTTTTTTACCTTTTTTGTTTTAGAGTCTAAATCAGATACCCAGCTCCACAAGGTAGTGCTGCAGTCAACACCTGAGATCATTTCCCACCCACACTTAAGAGCAAATCATCAGCAGTCAATGAATGCACATACTCACAAAAAAAACCCACTTAAAACACTCATTTCATCTACTTACTTTCAGTACATTTTTCTGTGCAGGTGATTGCAGCTGATATTCCTGCTGCTCAGGCTTTTATCTGTGAGCTATGAACATGATCAGTGGAGAACAGCACTGGGAAACACTGTTAGTAAGCTTCAAAGTAACTGTACCTGAGGCACACATCCCCCAGGGGAGGGCCCCATGTGTACAGGACATCTCAAAAAAAATCAAGTTAAAGCTTTTGGGTCATTGAGGGAGGAAGGAAAATATGACACATGTGCAGGTACACGTGTGCAGCTTGAGTGCTGAGACCCAGTAGCCTCCACCTTGATGGGAATAGTCTCAGACAAGCAGTTTTGAGGAGGAGGGGGTGACATGGTTCAGGCTTGTCTGGTGGTATTTATTGGGCCAAATATAGTGCAGCAGTTTTTACCACTCATGCTTGCCAAAATGCACAGTAGAGGAGTTATCTCCCTGCCAGCTTCCCGCTTGCTGTGGTTAACTCTTTGTGACTGGGTGATGCAGGCTGGATGTTGAAACTGGGATTCATTTCTCTCCTGTTTTCTACCTGTGAAACCCTCAACTCTGTCTGCCTTTATGTTGATGCTTTTTCTTTTGCTTCCACCTACCACTGTTCCTTACCTTCTGGTAGTTATTTCCAGCCCCTGGTAAGGCCACAAGATCACAGCTGACCACTGTGCCTTTCCAATTTCTTTGGCACTATGGCCAGTGGTAGAGAAGCTCTCCTGTGGCTTCAGGAGCTGTAACATTGGGAATGCTTCTGTCCCAGCCTTTCCTGTACTTTCCTATACTCCTATACTAGGTTGTCATACCTCGCTTGCCAGATGGATGCTTTTAAAAGCTAGTGACTCAAAAATGGTTGCCAGACATAAGCAGAGTCATAGAATAGCTTAAGTTTGGTAAAGACCTCCAGAGGTGATCTAATTCAGCCAACTGCTCCACTTCACACGTGCACAGAAGGTCTGTGAGATCCAGGGTGTTGTGCTACCAAACTGGGAGCAGAGAGTCCAGGTGAGCGGGAAGCATTGAGCAGAGAAAGTGTGTAGCATATACATCCAGCATCAGAAAGACACACATATGTAATTTGATTTGTTTAAAGGAAAATAATCAGAAAATTAAACCATCTCATAACTGTCAAGGCAATTGTAAAGCTTAGAAAGTGAGCTACTGCAAACCTGCCAGCGGTATATAGGGCACAGCTCAGTAAGTACCATCTTGTAACCTCCTGTTCTGAACACGGGAGATGGGGTTGTGCCTGCCTGAATGCATGTGCACCTAGGAGATCTGGCAGATTTTGAAAGGAAAAGTAGGAAAATTAAGTAGCAAAATATCAGGACATGGCTGCTATAGTCAAGAAGAAAACATAAATATCAATTGCCTGGGAACCTAGTAAAAGCAGGACAACATTGCCCTCACTGCAGACGTGGTGGTCTCTTCTAACTGTCAGCAAAGGGCTCGTGTGCAATTCTGCAGCAATCCATACATGTGATGGTACCATGCACGGTGCTGCTGTACAGGAGAGCTGGGATGTCTTCTCACTTGAATGGGAAAGGCAAAAATGGGCTAGAGAAGCCAAATTACAGGTACAGAGAGATGAACACTTCAGGATGGTTGTCTCCTGTGATTTTGAACGGTTTTCCTGCATGTTTTGCTTTTCTTTCTCCAGGCTATGTTAAAAAGAAAGCATGTCCTAGGAACCCAGATGAAGACTGTATGACATGTGGACCTGAACAGTATGTGAATGAATCATTCCAAAAGCCACAATGTCACGCCTGTGTATCATGCACAAAAGGTTTGCTTCCCCTCACATGTACCTCACAGTTATATTCTCCCTGGATATTTTATTGGTATTTTATTCATTTAGAATTTCCTGCAGCAAAATTATCCATCCTTTTTTACTGATTTAGAGAGTGGAATGCTACCTTGCACATGATCAGTATTGCTTCCTGTGTGACCTAGGACAACGGGATGAGGGTCAACAAGACCAAATGCCGAGTCCTCCACTTGGGGCACAACAACCCCGAGCAGTGTTACAGGCTTGGGGAGAATGGCTGGAGAGCTGCCTGGAGGAGAAGGACCTGGAGTGTTGGTTGACAGGGGCTGAATATGAGCCAGCGGTGGCCCAGGTGGCCAAGAGGGCCAATGGCATCTTGGCCTGTGTCAGACACAGCGTGGGCAGCAGGAGCAGGGAGGTGATTGTGCCCCTGTACTTGGCACTGATGAGGCCACATCTCGATTACTGGGGTCAGTTCTGGGTCCCTCAGTACAAGAAGGACATTGAGGGGTTGGAGAGCGTCCAGAGAAGGGCGACAAGGCTGGGGAAGGGGCTGGAGAACAAGTCCTGTGAGGAACGGCTGAGGGACCTGGGGAGAAGAGGAGGCTGAGGGGAGACCTCATCACTGTCTACAACTGCCTGAAAGGAGGCTGTGGGAGAGCGAGCGTTGATCTCTTCTCTCAAGTGACAGTGATGGGACAAGGGGAAGTGGCCATAAGTTGTGCCAGGGGATGTTCAGACTGGATAATAGGAAGAGTTTCTTCACCAAAAGGGTTCTCAGGCCCTGGAACAGCTGCCCAGGGAGGTGGTGGTATCACCATCCCTGGAGGTGTTTAAAAAACAGGGAGATAAGTTTTTGAGGGACATGGTTTAGCGGAGGATGGAGTTGGACTCGATGATCTCCAAGGTCTTTTTCAACCGGAAGATTTTATGATTCTATGACAACCTGAAGATTCTCCTATCCAATGCTATCCAAGTCGGATTTCTGTATTCTGTTGCATATAACAAGCCATTGTCTATACCCTTCTCCAATTATTCATGACTTAAGCTGCCACCATGAAGAGTGCCAGCAGCCTGTTTTGCTTCCTGAGCCTCTGAGCTGATGTTGCTCAGCTTTGATTCCTGCTTTGTGTTTTCCTTGCGGGGTGATCCTTTGTTACCACATCTGTTCCTTCCCCACAGACTCTGACCTTGTGGAGAAGAAACCCTGCTCCTTCAACTCCAGCCGCGAGTGTGAGTGCCGCCTGGGCCTGTTCTGCCAAACCCCTGTTGCCAACACCTGCAGCCGATGCCAGCAGCACACCACGTGCAAGCCTGGCTTTGGAGTCAAAGTCAAAGGTAGGAATTCCTACCCGTACAGCTTCCCTTTCCTGAGCTTGGCCATAGGTCTGGACCTGATGCATTTTGATTGTTCGGACCTCAGTCATTGTTTTTATTCAGGCACCTCAACAAATGATGTTACTTGCGAAGAGTGCCCTTCTGGAACCTTCTCTGATCAAAGCTCCAGCACTGACATCTGCAAGCCCCACACAAAGTAAGTCTATAGTTCTTTAAAATGATTAACTAATTAATTAAAGTTAATGAAGAGTGACAAGAGTTATCTATCACTTCTGATGCAAAGTATACAAATTTATCTTAGAGAGGATGGGATAGCTTTGGGCCAATGTGCAGAGTTCAGAAGGCCTCTCTTTATACCTGTTGCCCAGCTCTGTACCAGAGGAAGGAAGGCAGGAATCCCTTTTGCCCCCCTTTTAAATTACTAAGTATAGTGGAATTATATACACGTGTATCAGTTTTGCATCCAGGTCAAGAATTCACCCACACGTTTGAGAAGAAGGTTAATGACTTTTTTACTGAAAGTAATTAATGCAGGGGGTACAACATTGACCAAAGGGAAGTTTGTCACATGAAAAATACTGTTATCTCGTACGAGGACAGTTTCCCCTAGCAGTGATGCTCTGTTCTTTCATTCCTAGTTGTGCCAAGTTAAACAAAGTGGTACTCAGGCAAGGAAATGCCACACACGATCAGGTTTGCCTGGACCAATTGCCCACCTACCTCACCCCAAGCACTTTGTCCATGAGCTTCATCAATGAAACAAATAAATCCGACCTCAGGAGGTTTGAGGAGAACCTGGTGACCCTTTTAAGTGCCACAACAACTGGAAACCCCAGTTCAACTCCTGAGGAGAAAGCTCTGGCTGGCACTTTTCCTGCCTCGGGCAAGGGGAAGATGAAAATGGGAGGTAATAAAGATAAGCATTTATGCTGTCTAGCATGTTTTTCTTGGATATATTTTTGGTAAATGCAGTTTTTATGTGGGAGCTTCTTGCACAACTTGTGAAATGTTGTCCGTGATTCTATGTCCAAACACATTGATCTACTAATAGCTCCTCCTTTGCCTTTTCTTAGCCTTTCCTGTGCTGCCTTTCCCTGTCTGTGCTACAGGTCTGGCTCTTTGGGGAGTGGTTCTTTCCATGATAGTGCTACTTGTGAGCATGCTGTTACTTTGGAAATGGAAGATTTGCAAGAAGCAGATCCTCATCTTCAAAGGAAAATGTGAGTTTTTAAAGCTGTAGTACATAGCATGCTCTTTCATCTCCAAGTATGTGCCAGTTGGGAACTCAAACACCCCAAAATTTTTCTTACTGCAGCCTGGTGGAGGTGGGTTAGATAAGAGTTCTGGTCAAACTGTTCATGCAGCATGATGGAGAACTTGAGAGAAAAGTTGAAGCAGCTGTGAATTTATGGAGGAGGATACTTCAAGCTGAGTGGGGAAAGGGGAATGAGTGGCTGCTTCTCTCAGCTAATATTAAATGATTCCTGAAGTGCTTTGTGAGTATTTGGTTCCTGGGATGGAGTTGGACATTAAGCATGAGAGAAAGAGTGATTTTTATTGATACTGACTCTTAGTAGCTTTGCCTGGAGTTGCATATGGGGTGTGCCTGCAGAACTACATTCCCTCTTTTATAGGAAGTGGGATATGCACATTGCAGGTTGGTTGTAGACTTGTGGGTGTGGTAAAGCTATCAGAGCCTGCACACTCCATGATGAGTTTTGCTAAATGAGTGGTTTCTTTTACCAGCACGTCTGCATTCCATCACTTCACACAAATCCAGCCTCAGATCTCAAGGTGAGTGACTGATGAGCCAGAAATCGTAATCCATATTTCTAAAGAACAAGTGGACAGTTTTAATAGAGAATTTTATTTTATGGAATTTTAATTTAAAACATGGAAGTTGTCGTGTCAAATGCATGTCTCTGCTGGCGTGCAAAAGGCTGGTCCTGTTGCGTGTCCTGCGCAGACTCTGGATGTCACAAGCCTCTAGATGGCACTTCTTTCCCACCGCACTTGATGAGTGGTCGGGTGATGTGTCAGTGCTGGCAGGCTTTACTGGAACAACGCCCAGTTAATTCCTAGGCACTCAAATGTGGGAGAAGTGTTCCAGAATAGTGGGTGCTACAGGTTGCTATGGCTACAGAACCCCTACAGTACACACATTTCCCCCAATTAACTAATCCCCTTGCTGCACTTCCATTCCCATCGACTGACCTGTCCTCTGCTGCTGTATTAGATTCTCCTAATCATCACACCTCAGGACTTTGTCTACTCATCTGTTCAGGAATACAGTTTAACACCTCTTTTTAACTTTTTTTTTTAATAAGTCTGTCTTCTGCTTATCTAGAAAGTTTACTCAGTTCATCAGTTCCTTCATTTCGTTGGACAAATACCAGTTGTGGTGTGGGAGGTGACAGGGGTGGCCACAGAGGGCTTTGGGGAGAGCAGGACCTCACAGTCTTGGCAGCAACAAGTTGCTGGGTCACCTCAGCCGTGTCATCGGTACCATCTGTGTTACAGAAAGCATAATTCAGCTGGGTTGGGCAGTAGTTTAGGACATGGCTAGGTGATAATTCAGGGCAAATATTAACATTCTTGTGATTGCTGTGAATTCTGATAATTTTTCCTCTTTCCATTGCAGGTTCTGATTTAGTGGACAAATGCACAGTAAGTGTGAACAACATTCCAAAAGACATCACTTTCCATTCCAATGTAAATAATGATATGTTTAAATGTCCTGTTAAAGAGTGCCAGCCTTTTAGTTTGGTCTTTCCTCTACAACTCATGATCCTCTAGGTGGAGCAATGAGTTGTACTAGGACTTGTTACTTTCCTGTCTTGGGCTAGGTTTAATGTGGTGTTAAGTAATGTCGTGTTGCCAGTCTTGCTTATGAAGGCAGTGTTTGGTTTGGGCTTGTGCCTCTCATGTTGCATTCTTTGGGACAAGATCCAAAATCACAGGATGAACGTGCCTTGTCTACCTCCTGGGAGAACTTTGTCTGTCAGTCCCATTTTATCTTACTGGTCCAATCACCCCGTGGGATTTGTGCTCTTCTTCTGTCTCCCTCTTTGTAGGATTTGGCAGGCTGTAATCTGGCTACACAGTGGGTATTGTTTGTCCAGAAGACTCTTCATCAAGACTAGCTTCTGGTTTAACAGTATAGTTTGCAGATGAATGAGACAAACATCAGTCAGTATGGTAACAACAGAAAGCAGTTCCTCAGCTCCAGAAAGCACCACAGCTGTTTGATTCCGCCACTCCCAGTAACAGCTTTCATCTTCTGAGTCTCCTCAGTTTATGAGGCTCGTTAGTTGTCCCTATCTGCTAAAATACCCTTTAGGCTGTTCCTTTTTTTTAATCAGATTGCTTTTAGATGATGCACAACTGCACACGTACAAGATTCTACTCATTCTAATAAATCTGGTTGCAATCACCTATGATAATTTCAGTGCACCACGTTATCTTGTATGTTCACCCCACTTCTACTCTCTGCTTTGTATTGCCAGAAGATCATACTGAGTCCTGACAGTGGGCCAGAAGAGAAGGAGTTAATTGACAGAATCCTCCCTTTAGAAACCAACAATAACTTTGTCTCCAGCACAGAAAAAGCATGTAGTCTTGATCTGAGTGTGACTGATGTGACACAGAGCAATGGAAATGCCCCGGATTGCCCTGTTGATTCTCGAGTGAGAGACCACACAAATAATCGAATTGGTGAGTCTTGCTTTTTTTCTTTCCTGTCCCTCTTGCCTTTTCAATTTTCAAACATGGGCACATAATGTCTTTCTGAGATTATGAGTAAGCTATAAAGTGTCCAAAGCTTTTGACAAAGATTGTGGCTGAATTGCCAGAACATTCATCACACGAATTCTGGTATATCTACTCATTTGAATATAATGTGTTCAAATACATTTGCCATAGTCACTTGTGAACTGGACAGAAAAATGCTTTGCTCTTCTTCCTCTTTTTCATTCCAGAAGACATAAATTTGCAGAAGAAATTTGAAATCCAAAATGTGTCAGCTGGCAAATGATCCTGTAATGAGTTGTACTTCACATGTCCCAAGCTATCATTTTCTTGTCTTGCTTTCACAGTAATACCTTGAAATGTATCTCCCAAATGTTCCCATAAAGTCTTTGACTGTGGCACAGAGTAGAAGATAAAGTCAGGCAAGGAATCATGCTCACAGGGGTAGAATTGTTACCCGAAACACAGTCTGCATGGAACATTCTGGTTCCAAACCCAATTTTTAGGGCTTCTGAAGATGGCTTTTTTGTATTACTAGAGCTGACCTTTCCTTACTAAATGCTCTTTCTGGTTTTTGTAAGTGATGAATTTGGGATGAATGTGATGGTTTGACTTACTGTACCCAAATATCTCCAAGCAATTGTGAACAATAAGCTACAGTGTCTGAATGGCAGCGTCCTTCTGAATAAAATGTAGTGGCCCAAGCCTTTGCAAAGGCCTTATTTACCCTCTGTGAGGGAGCAGGGTCAGCAAGTTGGACACAAGGTACAAGTTTATCCCTGAAAATTTTGTATTTGATTCTCTACTGGAAAGAAATCCATTTCTTGGCTGGACCTAAGACCCCAAATCACAGTATCACAGTATCACAAGGTTGGAAAGGACCTCTGAGATCATCAAGTCCAACCTATAACCCAACACTAACACCAACCATTGTCTAAACCATGGCACTCAGTGCCACATCCAATCTCCCCTTAAACACCTCCAGGGTCGGCAAATAATTACCCACAATTTCTGTGCACTGCTGCTCCTTACCCAGAGGCTGCTTTTAATGCAGGTATTGTTGCTTCTTGAAACAGCAGGAGTATGAACCTTGAATTCTCCATATCTGTCTTCCCTAGATCCTGGTTAACTGCTTCTTCAAACAGCTCATGGGAGCCAGATCTACTTGATCAAAACTGCCCAGAGTCCCCTTGACAGGGGTCCAAAACCAGACAGTGTAGTATAAAATGTGCAGGCCTTCTCCATCACGTAGAATGTCCAGTGCTTTGATTTCAAAATTAAAAGCACATTATAAATAAACAATCTGGGTTTTCTGTGACTTCTATGTTTTCACAGTGACAGGCTCAGTCTGAATGCCTCTGATTAAAAAAATAAAGGGCGGGGAAAAAGAAAACCTGAGTCCTAAATAAAAATTTTGCATGAAAAGGAGCCCTCTAAGGTCACCAGTGGTCGTTATAACTACACTCAGCACTATCTTTTTCCTCCTCAGACAAAATATACATCATGAAGGCCGACACTGTTATCGTGGGGTCCATTTCAGAAGTGCCTAGTGGCAAGAACTGTGCTGCTAGAGGATGTGAAAGTAATGTGGATGCCCAGGAAAACATGGAAGAGGAACTGGCAATGCACTATCCAGAGCAGGAAACAGAGTCTTTTCCAGGGAACGATGTGATAGTTCCTGTGGAAGAGGAGGGAAAGGAATTTCATCACCCCACCACTGCCACTGAAAAGTGATAACACACTGAGCAGATCTGTGAACAGAAACACCCAGGGTGACACTAAGCTGAATTTATGATGAGGGAGGTTAAACACACAGTGCCTTAGGATATCTGAAAACTCATGTAAAACACCGAAACACATTGAAACAAGTATTTCATCCAAATGAGAGGATCATCCAAATCGTTGGCCTTCACAGCTGATGTCAAATATCTCTCTTTCCCCCTGTCTCCCAGTATCACACTGGAAACAAATGTCATAGAATCAAAGCTACAAAATTCAGAGGACATCTGGATGCCAGCTCAAGTTTCACAACTTGCTTTCTCTGCATGAAGGAATGGATTGAAAACCATGTTTGATTACTTCTGTTAGCTATGAAAAATCTGACCAGAATTCAGAGTTAAGCTTGGGACCCAGCCATGTTTCATACCTTGTTTCTATTCCAGTATTACCAGTACTTCCAATTCTGTCATATATTTTGCAACATCTGTTTTTTCTTTAAGGCTTCAACTCTTGAATGAAAGAAATGACAATTTCAAATTTTCTTAATGCAAACAGAACTCTTAAGTTTGTGGGCTTCATGTTTCTTGAAGAAATAGGATCAAAAGGTGCCACGCAGGCTCAGGAAACAGAAGGGAAATAAAACTAATTGAAGGGCACTCTACTTTAGGCCGTTCTTTCTACTTTTTGGAGTCTGATTCATGTTTTTTGGCTACTTCAGATCATCAGTAAGTGTACAAAAGTGGCTTCTTCTGATGGAAATCAAACTGGCTGAACATTTGAATACTGGATGAACTATGGGTTTAGCCCAGCGTGGAGTCTGTAAAAAGGGAAAAGAAGAAAATAAACTGGTTTTCTAAAAAAAGGAAGGACTGAAAACAGACACAGTAGTTATTTCCTATAACATTATTAATATCTGCTTGTTTGATAACTGTAAATGTAATAGTGCTGACTATTTTTGCACAGGGCAATGGAAAATGAGAAAGATTACAAAGTGTGCCGTAATAGTCAAAAAAAGGAACCACAAAACCAATGACTTGCTTTGTAGTTTTACCCTGGACAGAGAACTGTAATAACAGCAGTGCAACTTCAGCATCTTTTGCCTCAAAACACACAAAAGGAACATCAGGACATAAAAACCACCTTCTTGGGCCAGACCAGTAGTACGAGCCTGACATTTTGTCTCTGACAGTCGCAGTAAAAGAGACTGTTTAGGAAGAGCACGTAAGCCTCGTTGATACCTGCTCTTTGCATTCCTCAAAGATCTGCAGCATCAGCTGTAACTGGATTAAGGATGTTCAAGATTTTGTCCCATCCTTTAGTATTCTTTCATATTGCTATTAATTTTTCTTCTCTTTTTTGGATTTCCTGGTAAAATCTGCCTCCACAAGCACCTATGGCAACACATGGCAGAGAGTTCCCATTCACTGTGTAAAGAAGTACTTTTACCACTTTTAAATTGACCTCTTACTAATTTCAGTGAGTGCCACTAGTTCTTGTATTACAGAATTTAGTGCAATACAGAGTTGCTTTTATGATTCTTGATTTTTGGGGTCTCTGGGCCCACTTTTGGGGTCTCTGAGCCCATTTGTGGGTTGTCTGTGCCCTTTTTTGGTGGTCTCTGGTCTTGTTTTTGGGGTCTCTAGGCACATTTCAAGGGTCTCTGTGCCTTTTTTGTGGTCTGTTTGCTTGTTTTGGGCATCTCTTGGGCCTGTTTTGGGGGTCTCTGGGCCCTCAAACAAGCCTAGAGCCTCCCAAAATGGGCACAGAGACCTCCAAAATGGGCACAGGGACCTCAAAAGTGAGACCTTCTCCGTCTCCAAGCCGAGTTCCCATCTTTTTCTGTTTCTCATGTATGTTAGATGCTCCACTGCCTTGGTCATTTTAGTTGACCTCTTCTGCCTCTTCTCTAACTTCACTACATTGTTCTGGACATCCAGAGGCCAGAACCATGCACTGCACTGAAGAAGAGTGGGCCAAGATTTTAAACAGTGGCAAAATGATACTTTCTGTTTTGTTCTCAATACCTCTCTAGATGATGCCCACCGTTTTGTTTGCTTCTTTTGGCTGCCCCTGCACACTAAGCAGATGATTTCAGAGAACCACCAAAGGTGACTCCAAGGCCACTTTTCTGAGCGACAGCTGCTCGATGTGAATTCAGTACCATGCACACCTGGTTTAGATTATTTTTCCCTGCATGTATTGTCTTCTGCTTATCTATGTAGATGCTCATCTGCCACCTTTTTATGAGCTCCTTCAGGCTTTATTTGCCTTCTATATGTCATGTAACTACCTGGAGAAGATTAGTATTGCCTTCACTGTGTGGGCACTCTTTCCTTCAGGTAATCAATGAAGACAGAACCAGTCCCACCAATCCCCACTGCTAACTGTCCTCTATCCTGAAAATCTACCATTATGCTGTGCTCTCTACTTCCTCCCTTTTAAAAAGCCATAAGTGTTGCTTCCTTTAACCCTTTAGCAAACCCATAAAAGAACCTTTCCTGCAATCTAGTGACAACTTTGTTTTTCCAGCACCTGAGGTGTGGAACATTGTCAAAGGCTATTTGAAGATCTTCATGTGGCAGGTGCACTGGATCTTGCCTGTCCATTAAGCCTCCCAATATAAGGGAAGATACGTTATCAAGATTCTGTGATTGAGGAAATAAATCCAGATAAACTGATACTTTTCTGGAACCACAGCCCCAGAGATGAAGTGGGAGAATCTCAGCATTATGGGATCTAGTCACTGACTTGCATCAGTGGATAATCCACCTGTACTGCATTTGGAAACTGGTGGTAATTTATCAAGGAATCATAGAGTATCCTGAGTTGGAACGGACGCTGAAGGATCGAGTCCAGCTCCTGTCCCTGCACAGGACACGCCCAACATTCACCCTGTGGGGCTGAGGACATTGGCCAAATGCTGCTGGGATATTGTCAGGTTGTGACTGCTTCCCTGGGAAGCTGTTCCAGAGCTCCCCCATCCTCTGGGTGAAGAACCTTTTCCTAATGTCCAACCTAACCCTCCCCTGGCACATCTTCCTGACATAATTCCAAGTGTTCTGAGTTCCAGTATTTACTCCCTTCTCTGCAGGTCCAGAACATAAAATATTTTCTAAAAACAACTGCTGCCACTGTGTATTTTAGTTCATCTACTGAATCCTTTCTGTGTACTTCTGTGTTAGGACTTGTTTTGGTTCATTCAGAAGACAAGCTGCTCCTACTGCACAGAGCGAAGTTCCTTTTGGCTGTCAGTATTGCCTTGTCAGCGGCAGCTACGCGGGGTGAAAAAGGAAACATTTTCTGGTTTAAATGCTTGTTGTGCAATGGAAGGTCAAGTCACCAAGTACTGACATAAAACTGCCATGCAAGGAAGAAGAAAAAAATGTATAGGACAAATACCAGTCACCTTTTCCTCACTTTGTCAGGGCAGTTCATTGTTTTCCTGTGCATAAGCTTTGTTCTAGAAAAATACAAGATCTATTCATTTCATTCTATTTTATTTTCAATTTAGAGAACCACTTGTGCAACCACGAAGTATGAATAACCACATTCACCTGGCTGTGGTTGTTAAAGGGTCTTCTGTAATGCCAGCTAATTGTGTATTTTGGCTCTGTATATGAATTAATTTCTATTACTGGAACAGCTTCCTAGCTGAATGTGCATTGCAACCTGCTAGATGTATTATAGAATTGATAAGTTCGATAGTGCTCATAATCTTTGAATTAAAAATTACATGAATTTTAAGCCATAGCCACACTTCTCCTGTCTGATGTGTGCCTGTTTCTTTGTTGATAATTTCAGTACTTGCATCAGCTGCAGAAAAAATATTTTTTTACAAGAGAGCTGTTTGAGAGTTAGGAAAGTGTTGTCTGGTTGGAGTTTTCCTCAAGAGAAAGAGCAGGTCTGTGTTTATGTTAAGGTCTGTCTATACAGGAAGGTGGGGAGGGGCTCTTGATCAGGGAGAGCAGGGATAGGACAAGGGGGAACTGTTTGAAGCTGAAAGAGGGGAGATTTAGATTTAGGAAGAAATGTTTTGCTGTGAGGTTGGGGAGGCCCTGGCCCAGGTTGCCCAGAGCAGTGGTGGCTGCCCCATCCCTGGAGGTGTTCAAGGCCAGGTTGGATGGGGCTTTGAGCCCCCTGATCCAGTGGGAGGTGTCCCTGCCCATGGCAGGCGGGAGGCATCTGGATGGGCTTTAAGATCCCTTCCAACCCAAACCATTCCATGATTCTGTACCATCCTGCCAGAGTATACGAGACGTGAGTGCACACAGCAGAGCAATACAGTGGATGTGAGTTGATGAGTGCTGCAAGAGGCAAGGTCACATTTGGGGGCTAAAGGAGCCAAAATGAATCACAGAATCACAGAACACCACCAGGGATGGAGCAGCCACCACTTCTCTGAGCAACCTGGGCCAGGGCCTCCTCACTCTTATTGGGAAGAATGTCTTCCTAATGCCTCATCTTTCCCCCTTCCAACTCAGGAGGGTATCCACAACGTCCCTGGGCAAAGAGAACTAAATGTACTAAAGAGCCCACGTTTTGGGGCTAAATGAGCTGGAATGGACAAAAGAGGCCACATGTGGGGGCTGAAGGTTTAGACTAAAGAGCCTCTGTACAGTGCTGCGATTCTCCTCCAGCACGCCACATGCCCTCCATCCCCAGTCCGCAGCCGCCCCGCGAGCGCTGCCCCCGAGGCGGAGCCGCCCCGCCCCGTCCCGCGGCCGCATTGCCCGCGATGGGGCCGCGCTGGGCGCTGCTGGTGGCGCTGCTCCGCGCCGCGGAGGGCACGGTGAGTGCGGGGATGCGGGGCCCGAGGGAAGCACTAATCCGAGTCTGTATACTGACACTGTTTGGCAAGTGAGCGTGAAGCTAAAGCTTTGTGTTTTCCCACGGGCAAACTGACAGTGACTCCGAGGTTGTTGTTAACGCAATGTTAACCCTGTGATGCTCTGCACTCTTCAGGCTGCTGCTGCTTTGCCGACTGAAAATTAGCTTTTGCCCTCTTCATCCTGTTAGGAAAGTGTTGGGGAAAGTGATCCAGCCTGAGCTGCTAAAATTGCTCACTTTGCACTCAATGCTTTCTTTTTAACTAATGAGACTCAACCTCAGTGCTAATACAGAAGTTCAGAGCGGGACGTCTTTAAAGCTCATCCTGCTCCCTCTGGCTGCGGTGTGGTTTCCTGGCTTCCCCAAGCTTTGCCCAACGGTCTTTCCTGGTTTTTTAATTATTGATTTTTCTGTTTTCTATTTACAAAAATTGTGAGTGCCCGGTAAGTGCATTTCACACCGTTGTTTAACCAGGAAGGGCTTGTTGTTCTTGGATCCCTAAAACTATTCCCTATGTCCCCTTTAATTTGTGTCTCAGATCTGATGTGATGCAGCTGTTTTTATATCCAGCTGTGCCGCTATTTGGCAATGAATGCTTTTAACTGTTTAAACCAGACAGACTGACTTTGGTTGTGTGGGTGCTGTATGGGTACATTGATAGCATTCCTCTGTCTGGTTTTGAAGTGTCCTGGGTTGTGAAGATAAATATGGAAGTGCTGCTGAGGTAATTGCTTTTTCATGGGATGTGTATGTTATTTACATGGTTATTTAATCATACTAATTTAGCCTTGATAATTCAAAAGTTTAGTGAGATCTGCTGAGGGTATCAGAATGCACATTGAACCTGGAATTACACAGTGGTCTTTTAAGGAGAACTGGGGGTTATAGTGGGTTGATAATATAATAAATTAATTCTTTTAACTGCTTCTCACTCATTTTGAATTCAGCCCTGGTTTGTAAGGTGGTTGTATTTTGAACCTGATGTGCTGAACACCTTGTGATGGATAGGGTAGAGCAGACAAAGAAGGGAGAGCCTCAGAACTGCAACAGAATTCCTCACTAAAATGTAACTGTAAAGTTTTGTCATGCTTCTTGCTGAACAAAAGGCTTTGATTCAAAATGAACCAACTCTCCTCTCATTCTAGACATTACCTAAACACAAAACCAGAGCATTTTAAACAGAATTCTGCTTTTTCTTGTCTTCAGCAGGTTTTGTAGCTCAGAAAATGTTATCTCTTTGTCTCAAATCCTTTTCATAGCAACAGATTTTTACATCTGAGTTCTTGGTGACTTCATTGTGGTTTCACATGCGTAAAGAACACTGTAGTTCCTGTTCAGACTCCTTTGTCTGGCAGCTTGATTTTGAAGAAGGCAACTGTCTGAAAAAGTGACCAATAAAAATGTAGAAATGTGAGTTAGCATTAAAATATATATTTAAATATCTGTTTTTGAATGTCCTCCTTAGGTGAAAATGGATGTTATGTTTTCCACTAGTTTTATCTTCCAGTGGGTAAATCTTGGAAACAATTGTGCTGGGGAATTCCTATTTAGAGGAGTCTGTACTGACCTCTCAGTTGGGATGGAGGCTGCTCTTAGCCCACTCCTCTCCAGTGACTGGTCCGGCAGTGCGTGAGGTGCAGATGGGAAAGGGATTCAAACAATGCAAGGACTCTGCAGACAGAGTCTTGGCTCATTGACATTTTGTATGTAACTGCTTAGTTATTGCTTAATACAAGGCATTGCAAAAATCTCCCTGGTGAGTTGTGTAGTCAAAGGCAAGCATGGTTCACCCATTTCTATGCCAGATATATTGCTTAATTTGACTGTTGTGCATAGAGCTAGACCAAATTTCGTGTTTAATAATGTTTGTGCCTCTGCATTTTACTGCTTCCTGTTCCTGTCCAATTAAATGAAGTCTTCTGAAGGCTTCATTTAGTTCGTATAAACATCTTAAAAATCTGTTGCCATTAGACACTGCTGCCAAATGTGGGAAGTTCTAAGGCTGCAAGGCAAAAGTTGCAGCATCAGGTTAGTTTTCCTTCACACATTCTTCTTGCAGAACATTGAATCACAGTGCAAGCAAAAGACAAAATAAGGACTTACAAGAGATACAAACAGTGACAAAATGCAATATTCTGGAATGGAATTTGGCCCTGACTCATCAATCTTTCAGCCCAAAGTAGCCAGTTGATCTGGATGCTGGAGGGTTTTGTTTTGGGCAGCAAATATTGTACTGCCCAGCTCAGACCTTAAAACTGTTGAGATGGCTGGAGAAAGTGGGGATTTCCTGCTGCTAGGAAATCCAGGAGAGTTTTGTACTGAGTCAGGGGCCTGCACGTGCTCTGGCATCGGCAGAGATTGGACTGCTGCTTTGTTTGAACTAGTTCATATTGGAAGCAACTCCTAAAATGAATGGCATCCTTCCAGTGCAAACAAAGCGGAGTTCATGTCTGTAAATAAATTGCGTCTAAGTGAGCTACAAGTTCCCTTTAGTTTACCATAATGTTCTTTGAGGACAGTTGGCAAGAAACTGTCAATTTTATGTCACTGAGAACCACAGCTCATCAGATAAAATTTCAGGGAGATTGTATCAGACAGGAGATGTATCCTTTCAAGCACAACTTAAGAGAAATAGATGTGAACCCATCAACCAGCAGGTTTTCCTGTGTCTTTATCTCGCGGGGTAACAGACAATGCAGAGGATGAGATAAGAACACTTTCTGCCAGCAGGATAATTTGTAATGTGGTTGTTGTATTTCTTCTAAGGTTTTTTTTTGTGTCTGCTCTTGCAGTAAAGTTTTAAATTTTCAAGCAACTCTCAAGTGCTTGTTTTAATGAAGTTGGTCAAATGTGACATTTGATGTTTCTTCTTTTGATAAACAAGAAAGTAACTTAAAAAGTATTTTTGACAGCAGAGCCCTTTTCTTCTCCTTCATGAGATTTTGGTGTTGAATCACATTTGCAAATGGTATGGTTTATCATTGCCAATCCTATGAAGTTGTAATACCAAGTCTGCCACTGCCAGTTATTACTGAACCTAGAAGGTATTGAAAAGCTTGTCTTTAATTCAGATGACTGATCAGAAGAGATCCGAGTTGTCCTGATGCCTGGTCAGTGTTACCAGCTTTCACAGTGTTTTGAATAGGAGCAGTGAAAATTCTACTTAAATAGGGTGTTTTCCTTTTTTCTGGAATGAATATTGGAACTCAAGGAGGCCTTTTGCTGCCTTCATATTCTCAGGAAAGGTTCTTTTTGACACTTACCATTGAGTCAATGGGTGGAATCCTGTTTCTGGTACACAATGAGATAAGAGGGAAAATATTTCATCAAGCTGCACAAGGAAATGTTGGGTGCTTTTAAGTAATTGTTGAGAGCGGAAAGTTTTAGTCGATTTTGTCAGTAATGTGAAGACACAATAGATAATCAACATGTTTTTGTCAGTAAGGAGGAAGGATATTTTAATTACCAGCCTCCAGAGAGCTTGTTCCTGTTTTGATTTCTCCTTTTAATAACACTTTAAAAGTAATACTCTAAATGTGTGTAAATTATAAATGGAGCATTCTCTTCAGACTACAGAAAATTGAACAGTGTCAAAGACTTTTTGAACAGTACCTTTCTGATCTAGCAGGAAACTCCTACGCTCCTGCTACCTAACGTTGACCTTTTCTTTCAAGTGAGTATATTTTTCCCTTCAAAAACAGACGCCAGGTTCTCAAATATTTTGACACTTCTTCATTGAAGACACTGAGCTGTTGATTGGCGTGAGCTGAAATCAGGTACACTGTATTCCATGACTGTTCCTAATGCATTTGACCTGCCCTGTGATGTAGGCCTTTTGATTTTTATTTAAGTCTTGCAGCCAGTCGCTCCTTTTCAGAAGCAACAGTGCTGTTTTTGAAGACATTTTTGGAGGCCTTTCTCATTCAGAAAGGAATTACAAAGGAGCTGCAATGATAAAACCCTCCTTTCCTGTCCTTTAGTGAAATGATTCTAATAATACAGGTTCTTTGACTGAAGGGATGGGTCACCTTGCCTGGATGGTTGTAAGTGGGGGCACAATAAACATAAGTGCAATAGAGAATTGTACTTAGTGTCCTGTGTCCTTGGCAGCCACTGATGAAAACAGAAAGATTCCTTCAGGCTTTGCATCAGTGTGGAGACCCACAGCTCCCTCTTCCACCAGCTCAGCAAGCCTGAAGGAATTAAGAAGTAGCAGGGTCAATCTTACAGTTTTCAGAGAGGGCTCTAAATGTCTATAGGGAGTAAACCTACTAAGTAAGAAGGTACCATTTTTAACACAGCCACTTGGCAGAAAATGCTTCTCCCCACAAAGGCACACGCAAGAATTTAGGATTCACTGGGGTTTTGTCAGAGATTGTTTGAATTGTGGCAACTGAGGAGAGGTACTTAGACCTTTGGTTTAGGGGATGCAGCAGTGACCAGGTGTGAGTCTGTTGCAGTCTTTTGAATATAAAAGCTGGAGAAATCACTATGTTCATTGTGACACATCTTTGAAAAACAGAGGAACTTCTGGTCTCAAGGAACTTACATGCCATGCATTCTCCTTCAGCTTTTGGCACCTGCTGCTTTCTGTTTCATCAGGCCTACGTCAGTGTCTTGGAAAGGAAGGTGGTTCTAATTGCACTGATCTCTAAGTGTTTGTCTCTCTTGAATGTCTACTCTAGGGTCAGAATGGACTTGTGACTCATGGTTTTCCTTTAATTTCTCCTAGGATTATTCACTGCCATATACACCACAGTTTGCAAAATGCAAAGATCCCAGCACTGAATTCTATGATGAAAACCTTAATAAATGTTGCAGCCAGTGCCCTCCAGGTAGGTTATAATTCAAACTATTACTTTACACGACCAAATTCAGTTGATTTTCAGGTGACCATAGTATGTTTGGTTATTTGTACAGCTTAAGAGCATTGAATTTTTGCTGTTGTCCAGCTGGAATACAAGAAAATGCTCTGACTGTAAAAAGATCAGCAAAAGAGACACCCTGTTCATCAGAACAGGGCTTGACTTACAAGGTTAACCTGGCTGGGGCTTATCTGCAGGGAGGCTGCTGAGCTTTCGTAAGCACAGCTTTGTACTGAGCTCTTGTAAGCACAGCTTTGCATGGTGTTTTGATTAAAGTATAATATTTTTAAGTCAACATCTGGGGGCAGGGAGCAACAGCTCACTAGGGGAATTACAAAAATTAGCCAACGCTCTTCAGACCCAAGCCCATTAATGACAAATATATTGGAAAGCAGGGCATGAGGTAGAGCTTAGTTTCTGTATTTTGGTAATATCATTTGTATAAGGGGCTTTCCAATGGACAGGTTATTCTATAAATGCTCATTAAGGGAGATTTGTTGTCTTTTACTGTAAACGAGGCACTGCAGACCACTCTCAGTGTGGGTACAAGGCTACAGAAACTCTGCTTTGAGGTACCAGGTCTTACATTCCCGTGATAATTATTGTTAGCAAAAGCTGTTGCCTGCAGAAGGGTGGGTGTGTGGGTTTGGGTTTTTTTTGGGGTAGAAATGCCAATTGGGTATTTTAATACTAGAGCTTTTGCAATAAGTTGTTATATTATACTAGACACAGCAGAAAACTGCCTGTTTGTGTCATTAAGTGCTGAGCAAACAAATTTGTGTCTATAAATGCTGAGTTCCTGTCAGAGAGATACGGAAGTTGAAGCAGGAAATCAGGATATGCTGAAGCAGCCACAGTTGTTTGAATTAACTGAAAATGTCTAGATAGATGTGTCACACTTCCTTTGTTAAAAACACAACAGATGAAAGATGATAATTCATAGGTAAAACCCTTTTCTGTTGTGGTATGAACTGTTCAGTCTATTACTCCTTAATTTTTCAGAATAACAAACTCTGGGCAACAAGTTGTAGGAAGCAGAAAATCTTTATATTATTATGAATTTCATTTTTTTTTACTATAATTTATAAAAAGTTGGAGCCTAAATCATTAGCAGGATGTGGGAGGCAAAATTTTAAGGTTCAAGTAAGAACATGGCAAAACAAAGCCTTTGGAAATAATTTCTATGGCTCATGTCCAGGATTCCTTCTGGAGAAGAGAGATTCTCCAAGCAGCTCCAAAGGCTTTCTCAGTGTTTCTCCTGCTCTCTTGAGTATACTGTCCAGGATATTTCTGAACAGGATATAAGACATTGACTTTTATCTTCTTCCTCCTTTCAAGCAAGGGGGAAACAGCAACTGAGGTGTTTTCCTTTCTCCAAAAAATATGGAGCTCATATTTATTTATTCTGACCACTGCAGTGAACTCTGCTGTTGCTGAGAAGCATTAGAGAAACTACCTTTGATAGGTTTGATGTGTAGGGCTGGCTGGAGAGGTGAAGGAAAAACAGTGAGGTCATGTCCCTTTGTAGTGTCAAGGGGTGAAGTTCTAATTCAGGTCTGTTTGGTGTAATTCTTTACTACACTCCCTCACTTGCTGCTTGTAAAGGTAGTAAGAGCCTCACCCAGACACCTCATTCTAGCACGTGCCTGCCTTTCAGCAGGAAACACCATCCTGTGTTCCACCAAAACCCACAGCTTCCTTGAGATAAAAAGGGATTTTTTATGTACCACGGTAGCTGCATCTAAGTGTTTGCTGAGGAGTTTTGTTCAAGATTGAGACTGTCTTGTTTTGAACATGGCTGGAATTCACTGAACTGAGTGTAGGAAAAGGGATCAACACGAAAAACATAAAAGAAGTCAGAGATTCCCTGTCCACAGACATGCAGTCCCCCTTTAAATCAGAACTTGCTTGGCATATGTTACCAATCTGATAGTGGCAGTGAAGGGAAAGGGTTTCTACAGCTAAGAATGCAACTTACCTCAAAGAATTCCTAGTGATCTCTTCAATGAGATGCTTTATCTGTTTTGGTTTGGTTTTGGTTTAACAGGTCAGTATAAGACAGAGAGCTGCAGTCACAGTGTGGACACAAAGTGCAGTCCCTGCAGTCCTAACACATATACAGCAATCTGGAATCGGTCTCCTCAGTGCTTTGCCTGCTCACCACGCTGCAGGAAAGGTAGGCTTGAATTATTAAAGAGGCATTTATGACTTTAACAGCCTGCTCACAGAGTGGACTTGGTTTAACCCAGTCTTTCCTCCTAAGAAAAGAAAGCTTTTTCTATCAGTTGCAGAGTTCCATTCTCAAACTTTTGGGGAGAAGAATCAGGGAAAAGTCTTGCATGGGGCCCTGTCCCTTTATCTTTCTAGGTTCTTAAAATGTAACACCAATCTTTTATTCTTGGAAACTAAAGCACTGAATCAGTACAATAGGTACAAATGTCATCAGTAGAATACCTTCCTGCTTATACTCTCCAGCCAAGGGAGCTTAAGACCTGGCTTGTGCATGGGTAAATGGATAATCATGTTCCCAGCATCCAGTCATTCCTCAGTTTGTCTGCACAGCAGCAAACACCACTTGTCATACTCCTGTATTGGTTTTATTTCTTTTGCAAAGCAGCGGAGCCAGTGAGAGCACACTGGTTCAGTTCATTAAAGCAGCTTAACAGCAAGTTAAAGCAGTATGTGGTACCAACATCTGTACCTTGGTGTACCTGTGCATTAACAAATTCAGTCCATCATTTATAATGGAAACCAGTGTAGAACGTTACCTACTTGACTCACTGGCAAGTAAGTTTTAAGGATATTAGTATAAGTTGTTCAATGGACCTTGTCTAAATAGCTAATCCTACAAAGCTGGCTAATTACAGTATGAAAATATCTGTAGTAACATCTCCAATCACTTTAAATACAGTTGGTATGATCTGCATAGGCTACAAACCTTAGTATGGTCCCCAGGTACCGTGGAGATGAGCACAAGTAACACAGTAGTGCATATTTATGGTTATGATACAATACAGTGGGACTGCAGGTACAGAATTTCAAGTGTGGATTCTACAGATGCCAATTTCTTCATTCCTAGAGAGAGAGGAAACTCTTCTGAAAATGTAGTTGTTGGGATATAAAACATATTTGTTTTATGATGGTATATTAGCCAGAAACTGCAAAATTGTCTGCAGTTTGTGGTATGTGAACATCACCTCATATTCACATGAAACATTTCAGGCTCTGATTTTTAAATGTTGTTAATGACATCTTGCATTATTTTAAAAACAGGATTTGTGCAGAATCAAACATGCACTAATTCACAGGACAGAATCTGCAGCTGCCCACCCAATGAGTACTGCGCTCTGAAAATATACGAGTACTGCAAAATATGCAGAGTACATAAAAAATGTGGAAAAGGTTACCGAGTTTCTAAAAGAGGTAATTTAATTCCAAACTCTCTACACACAAAATAGTTCTGCTGTATGAAAAGGGTTAATTTTGTGCTAATAGTCCATAAATATTTCTGAGTCTGCCTCTAACTCAGTAAATGACAGGAATATTGTTTTATAATTCCCTACAGTTCTGCATTCTTTTTAGTGCATTATCTTAGCAAGTAGGCAATAACTACAGCAACAGTACTCTTGAGGCATATCCAAAGAGAAAACACAATACAGTCTTTTACTACCATGTATCATAAAGTTCCCCAGTCCAACTGAGTCTTTCTTTGTTTAGCTCTGCCGTGTGATTCCTTCCATACAAGTGACTCAAATTCAAGACCACTTAATTCCTGCTTAAATCCTTGAAACAGGGCTTCTGGTTCAATTTTTATTATCAGAAGTAATGATGACTCTGTGTGGTCCTGCAGAATTAATCTGTGAAAGTCACCACTCTGAAAACGGAGCTGTCTCGAGATGATAAATAATATTCAAAGAGGTGGAACACGGAAAATTTTTAAGAAATTAAGAATAATTTGAAAAGATACAGAACTCCAACAGAATGGAATAGATGGCCAGCCTGTTAGAGAGGAGTGAAAAAGCTCAGCTCTGTCTGCAGTTACACATTTTTTAATCTCTTGGTGAGTTTTTACAGTCTTTAAAAAAGACTGACTATCAAGGGTACCAAATTAATAGCTGATTCATCTTCTGACCTGTGTTTGGGTTGTGTGTGTCAAATTTATCTCTTCTGTGACAGTTAAAGACTGTATTTTATGAACTGCTTCAGTATCACTTCCAGGATCTGTACCGCAGACCCCGATTATTCATTCTTGTTTCTCACCAGATGACTAATTGGAGTTTTTAATTTGTGTAAAGGGACAGTTAGCACAGATACCGAATGTAAACCTTGTCCTCCTGGCACTTTTTCACATGAGGAATCCTACGATACCAGCTGTACCCCACACACAGTGTAAGTCAGTGTCTCTGTCTAATAGCAACCTTGCCTCTGCACAGGCTTGCTTTCTTTCCTAACTTCTCTTTTTCCTCCTTGCAGTTGTAAATCAGAGGCTGTTCCTGGAAACAGGGTGAATGACAGTGTTTGCAGTGACTCGGGAACCGCAGTTGCCACAGTTCTACCTCACACTATTTTGAACCTGCTCGTGACCCAAAGCTCAGCTTCCAACCAACCTGAACTAATAACTCGATCAGTCATTTTAAATTCTGCACCTGACATGTCTCACATCATTGGTGAGCTAGTCACTCATGTAAAGTCATTTTTATCTGGTTAGGAAGCAAGTTTATATTTAGTTCTGAGTTTTGTGCCAAGACAAATTACCTGTACCTAGTCAGAACCTCAGAACAGCTCAATTAATACAATGTGACAGTGCTTGTAGAGAGTTGCATAATATTTACCTTTGCATCTGCACTGCCCCAGCCATTCTACAGTCCTTGTAATTCTGGAAATACTTATAAAAATCCCAAACTAGATTATACAAGGCATTTTATGAGAATTACTGCTATAAAGGAGCTAGTAGGAAAGGCTGTGTCTTAGATTCTGGACTGAGGCAAGCTTGACTTCATAAACCTCCTGGTGAGAGGTCTTTGGAGACTTCTGCAACCTTTCCCAAGACAGGGAGTCCCTTATAGCATTCACAAGTGTGGATGGGTTCTCTCCTGTTCACAGCTTATCACAAAGGCATGGATGTTGAGGAACATTCTGGACTGCCTGGCCTTGTATTTAACAGGCTGTTGCTAGCCTAGATATCTTTTATGACTGAGGCCAAAAGTCTGTCCTCACTTTTCAGGACAGGAAAACTCAGTTTTATGAAGTGGTGGAGACTAAAATGAGACCTTGGTATCAGACAACCGAATCATAGAATCATGGAATGGTTTAGATTGGGAGGGACCTCAAAGCCCATCCAGTTCCACCTCCTGCCATGGGTAGGGACACCTCCCACTGGATCAGGGGGCTCAAAGCCCCATCCACCTCCAGGGATGAGGCAGCCACAGCTTCCCTGGGCAACCTGTGCCAGGGCCTCCCCACCCTCACAGGAAAAGATTTCTCCCCAAGATCTCATCTCAGTCTCCCCTCTTTCAGCTGAAAACTGTTCCCCCTTGTCCTATCCTTGCACGCCCTGAACAAGAGCCCCTCTCCAGCTTTCCTGCAGTAAGCATCAAATGTGAATGTCAGACACACCTAATACTTGTAAATTCAGCTTTTGTAGTCGTGGACAGAACCTACAAAACTTAGATCATTTGTCAGATCAGCCTGCTAAATAATTTATGTTTTTAATTTCAGGATCAGTAGCAGGACCATTGTTATTGCTCCTCATAATTGCTGTTTTAGGGTACTGCTTAGTCTCAAAAAAAAAAGGTAAGCTTAATGAAGTAGATCTGTAAATATTGGAAAGAATATCACTTTATATCCTATTAATTTGATCCTAGTTGTTGATGGATGTTAGTGTCTTAGAAGATGATAGCTCTCCTTGTTTGAGTTAGTTTATTTTTCTTTCAAGAGTGCAAGGCAATGATTTATTGGAGTTTATTCCCGGAGCAGAGGATATCATTCAGACTAGTTAAGAGAACAGCTTTTGCAACTGAAACAAACTGAGATGCTAATGAACTGTCTTTTCTCACTTCCAGCACTTGCATATTTTCCACCGACTACAGAAGCAGATCCGGTGAGTGTCACCCCTTCCTTTCCATCTTTTCCATTTCTTTAGAAGTTGCATAGAAATCATGCAGTCTTAGCTAATTACAATTAGAATAAAACTGTAAAGCAGAAGGACAACTGCAGTGAGAATGGGGTAGTTTGGTCCCCACGCTGGAGTATAAAATGTTTCTTACATAACCTGTACAACGAGCCATCCTTGCTTTATGTCAGCTGTATTGGCAATAAAACACAGGTTTGGTTCCGAAGAGCAGGTTTTAGAGCCTGTGTTCCCTCGGTATTCAGTAAGTACTGTAGGTGCCTTCATGAAACAGGTTCATTTTGCTGAATGCCTAACAAGTATTAATTTTACTTACAGTCATCACTAACTGGCAATTATCAGTTGTTTCTTTAGCTGTCTAAGTACTGACCAGATTTTGTTAGGGCTTGTTAACAAGATTAATGTTTTGTATTTCTCTGCACATGTTCCAGCATTTTTCCTCTACAGAAAAGCAGTGTGACAAAAAAGTGAGAAATACAGGCTCACAAAACTCTGACAGTTCTGAGCAGGAGGAACAGCATCTCTTAGAAACTTCTTGGTCCAACAATAGCTCCCTGAATAACCCAGCCAGATCTGCAAGAGTTTGTGTAGCAAGTAACAAGAACAATGGAGAGAAAGAAACAGAAGGATTTTGGCAGCAGCCTTCAGCTGCAGAAGGTTGTAAGATTCACAGTGGAGACAGACTCAACCCAGTGAGTTTGGGTAAGAATATATCAGAATGATCCAGAACCTCTTGGTATCAGTTATGAGTCTTTTTCACAGAAGTTTAAATGGCAGGATAAAACATCAGACCCATGTTCAGCAGAGAGAGTAACTTCTGAAAAGATAAAAGCATTCATTTTAAGTCGTCAGCCTGAAAGAGTGAAGAGAATGTGGTGAAAATAATATTTGCAGTCTTGGGGATCTGTGCAATGGTGGGTACTTACCTGCGAGTGGAAGTAAGAGCCAAATGGAGCACCAAGAAAAGAATATTGCCAAAAGCATCTGAAATGGCAGCAGATGGGTAGGGAGTTGGCTGCGATCCAGGGCTCTGGATTATCTTTTATGGCTTTTTTTATTTCTGGGATGACGTGGATTTTATGGTACAAAAAACCCCTAAAACGTTACAGAACCAACTCCACCAGTTCACCTAAATTGTGTGAAGCATGAAGATATTTAGTGTCTATTTTAACTTCAAGTCCAAGTACTGAATAAAGAATCCAGCTGTCTTGTTCTGGGTTTCATTCTTCCATGTTTAATGTGGTTTTTGTTTATTTGACAGAACATTCTGGTACCGGAGGAACGCAGGTGAATGTGACTTGTATTGTCAAAGTGTGTAGCCCAGACTGCAGTTCCCAGTTCCCAGAACAGATCAGTTCAACTAGCATGGATTATGGAAACACTCCCTGTTACTGCCCAATAGGGGAAGAAATTCCCCTTTCAAAAGAAGAAAACCCCTTGAGAAAAGAAACTGAAATTCAGATCTCCGTGGAAAACGAGGACAATTTACTTCAAGATTTACTTCCAGAAGAAGAGAATTGTCCTCTGGGTATTCAAGATGCAGGGATGAAAATCACATAAAGGAAATTACAGGTTGTATGCTGATTGACTGATAAAATTAACCAAACAATGCCATTTTTTCTAAAATAAAGCTTATATTAAGTGTAGCATTCCTACAGAGACTTGACATTTCAGGTGAATGTAGACACTGATTCTTTTGAGGTTTTTAATCTCTTTTGTCAGCTCTGAGGGTCGAAGGATGATCTTTACAGTTCAAAAAAAAATTGAATGCTTTTTCTTTTAAACTGAATAGCTGACTCCTCCCTTTCTTCCGGGATACCTTAGAGAGACCTCCACCACATCTGAAAATGAATAGTTTTTTACCTCTACACCATTGATTTTTCTGCTGAGATTTCTTGTGTTGGTAATTTGTGTTCAGGAGTGCTGTCTGTCAAGAACATGGCTGTGACCAGGGCTTCTAAGAGACTGGAGTTAAACTAGCATTTATTCAATGCTAATGAATTATCCATGTGGTTTTAATGTTACAACTATTGCATTCAATTTCCTGTCCCATCTCTTCATGGACATACTTTTCTTCATCCTCCTGGGTATTTCTTCTAATATTACAGTTTGCTTTCATTCGTTATTGGACCAAATTTCTGAAATCAACCTTATGTGTGTTTCAAGCAGTGAAATCTTTTACAGGAGCTCTCTTTACTGAATTACAACTGTTATGTCTAAACAATAGCATTTCATTAGATGTACATAGTTCATATTATTTTAGAAAAGAAAATCTAACTTAAATAGTTGTTATCTTGTAGCAGGAAGTAAGTTCCTTTTATTGACAGCTCTAAAATTTGTCATCTGTGTCTCCTGGCTGATTTACTGTAATGTGGTTCCCTAATTGATTCTGACCTCATTTTTGAGGTTAACCATAAACCCAAACTGTTCTTCCCTGTGTTCCAGTGACTATATAGAAGAACCCTGTGAGTACGTATGCCAGATCGCTCACACCCAGTGACGTCAGGAAAAGGGTCATCTCTTGACGATTGCACAGCATAATTTGTAATAAGTGGATTTGACTCAAACTTCAGAACCAGAAAATCCTGTTCTCCTTCCCTTCTTGTTTGATGCTGAAGATCCAGCCACCTCTTACTGAAAATTAGAGGTTCTCCTTGAACCAAGTGGGAGTCTTTTGGGTTTGGAATGTGTTTTTTAGGATTCCAGTTTCCCATAATTGTATTTTATGCATGTGATTTTAGCAATTGTGGGGTGTGTATTAAACCACAATGTGCCATGTGGTGTCTGAGTTACATTTGAGTGAAGGCATACAGTAGGCATAACTCATTTTTTTATGCCATAAAAACATACCTTTTGACTAGGTGACCACTGGACTTCCCTTCCCGCCGAACTATTCTACCTCAAGAAAAATTCAAAGCAGTAGTTATTTCCAAAGCCGGTATTTTGGAAAAACAGTATTTTGGAAAAGCATTTATTCTACAGCTACAGAAGAGATACAGATTTTAAAAATCGAAATTTTAAACTGCCTCAAAAGCGATTAGATTTACTGACATGATTTCTGGAACTGAGAACTGGCGAACAGGTCTTTAATTCTACTATGAAGGAAGCTTTTGCAACTGGATATTAAACGTGAAGAAAAGACTTTGAAAATGGGTGCATAAACTGTTAGAAAACGGAGGGATTTGGGCAAGAACCTGGTTTTATACAGCACTTTGAACCTCTTGTGCAGTACTATTTTGATGCTTTATCAGCTCCCTATACTGGGACCACAGTAGAAGATTTTTGAAGAAGTTTTAAAACCATTAAAAAGGAGGCTCCCATAATGCTTTGCAAATTAAGGTACTGTGTGCCGGAAGGAAAATCCCAGTTTTATGTTGAAGTAGGAAAAATGTGCTTGCATTTGCTTATAGAAAGTAGAAAAGCCTGTTTGTTTTTTTTATAATTCTGTTTATCGTCAAGTTTCCTGACTTCTTCATTAAACAAAATTCTGATTTTTAGAACGTATTCTTCCCTCTCATGTGTTAAAGAATGCTTTCCAAACACTTTTATTCCCCATTATTAGTGCACTGTGCACAAGGACTGATCCCCACAGGTGCTGTGCTTGGGAAATTCTACTCACAAATGCTGTGCTTAAGCGCTAAACTGTGCTTAATTGATGTCATTTTAACCTCCAGCCTGGGCAAACGGCCCTTGCAGGCTGCGGAGAGCCCGAGGGCTGTGTTTAGTGCCCCGATCCCACCACAGGGCTTGGCAGGGGGTGTGTCCTTCCGCGCGCTGAGGCGCGGAGGGAGCGCGGCCCCGCCCCCGGGCGGCAGGGGCGGTGCACATCGATAGCTCGGCGCTCTTCTACCCAGGCGCCGGTTGGCTCGGAATCGGATCGCTTGGCCCGGGATCGGCTGTCTCGGGGTCGATTGGCGGGGCTGCCCCGCCGAGCGCGCGCACCCGGCAGCCCAGGTGGGTACCGGTACCGCGGGCTGGGGGCGCGGCGCGGGCCCGGCCGCCCTCCCTCCTCCCTCAGCCTCCGCTCCGAGTCCCGGAGGGGCCCCTCCCTGCTTCACGCCCCTCGCAGCGCTCCGCCCCGCCGGCCCTTGTCGCGGGGCCGCGCCGGGCAGCGTCCCCTCTCGGCCCGTCAGGGCCCAGTCTGGCGCCTCCGGCTCGGCCCGGAGCGGGGGTCCCCCGCTGCGCGGGCCGCTTGTCCCGCGCCCTCGGGGCTCTCCCGGCCGCCCCGGGCAAGGTGACCTTTCGGTTTGGGGCCGCGGGGGCTGCGTGCCAGCAGCTCCACGCTGCTGCCGTCCCCTCCTCGCCTGTGTGGAGGAGGAGGCCCTCGGAGCCCTTCCTGTGCAGACGGGACGAAGGGAGGGAGGTGACCCCCAGCCCCTCCTCGCTCTGACTGGAGCCTCATCGCAGCTGCTTCCCGACCCCCAGAGCCACCCTTCCCCTCCCGGCTGGAAAACCCAAGCGTTTGCCAGAGAAGTGAGGCAGCCGTGAGCGAGGGTCCTGGCGTGGGCTTGATCTCGTCCTGATAAGCGATTCTTTGATTCTGCGTAGTGGATTCGGTGATCTCAAAGGTCTTTTCCAACCAAACGATTCTGTAAGCGCTCACTGTAGAAACACGTCTAGAAAACAAGCGGGTTGTTTTAATGCGTAGTGGCAGAGAGGACTAGAAAGTTACAAGTGTAAAAACATTTGAAAGATTCCCAAATAATTCTTTATCTTCTGCAAGTTTAAGCTAAGGAGGTGATTTACTTTATTTACAGTTCTCCAAGCTTGGAGTCATCGTAAGAACTGTAAATAAAGTGTTCGTACACTGGAGGTTTTCAGTTCTTGGGATGACAGCCTGTCCTGTGCTTCTCAATGTTTCTGCAAGGTCTTTCCTCTAATTTAGTTCTAACTAAATCTACCTGTAGATTTCTTTATTTATTTTAAAGGTAGCAACACAAGCATTACTGATAACATCAGCTTTCTGGATAGTTTTATTAGAATAAAACCCTGCAATATAAGGTGCTGGCCCCACGTACACGAATGCCTGGTCTTTATTATGTGGAATAATACTATCGTTGTTGAAAAATATTGAGAAATTTTATGAATATAAAGATGTTAAACTTGTTTAACATGAAGATAGGCTTTATTGGAATGTAACTTCCCGGTGTTATTTGTGATGTTTGTGTTCCATTCTGCATGACAGCATCATTTCACTTTTCAGCCTTTAGAAAAAGCCTTTCATTAATTAATTCTGGTTATTTTATTTAACCAAATTAGTTAAATATTTTCACTGGATTTTTTAATAAGAAATAAAGGCTTAAACAGAGGTGGCTAAAATCAAGCAAACCTCATTATGGGAAAACCCTGAAAGTATAAAATTTTAAATTTGAATCTTGAAGTTGTTTTTTTCTGTTGTCAGATGTAAATAACTCTGATGTCTCACAGTTCTGCTCTGTAGCACTGTCTTACATATGCTGGCTTAGGGAGGTGTGTGAGGTTGGGAGACTTTGCTAAGCCCAGAAATGATGCATTTCAACCACAAGATATGACCTGCTTGTTTTTCCTCACTGTAATAACATGCTCCATCCTGCCCTTGAAGAAGCTCGTAGTGATTTTGCAATTCACTGGTTAAAACCTTGAGCAGGTGCTTAGGGATTTAAGTTGTCTGATTACCACATAAGTTGAAACAGAAATGGTTGCAGAAGAGTGTGAAGGGCAGTGTTTCTCTGTACCCGTGTTGCTTTTCTAATGTAGCTTTTTCCTCTCCTTGATGTAACGTTCTGTGCTGTTGCTTTGAAAACCTGTGAGAGTAACTGTTGAGCTATTCATGGGGTTTGTATCTGATTACTTCCCACATATACACACTTCCAAAAAAAAACCAGGGGGGTTGGGTAGGGCCATTGTTTCACAGATGCCATATAGGAATTCTGCAAAAATACAGTTGAAAGCTCTGGGCTGTTACTTTAGACCAGGCTTCTAAAATTAGAGTGCTGGCAACTTGATGAAGATACCGACAGCAGAAGTCGAGGAGGCCAATGCAAAACTGCTTGACATCGACGTGGAATTTTAGTATTTCCTTTTCTGGAAGCGGATTGTGGATTGGGCTTGCTGGTTACTGCAACAAAATGGGGTGTTTTGATTGGAAAAAGGATGGAAAGATGAATTTAATTTGCAAATGGGAGTGGTCTCTAATCATCAAAGCTCTATATGAAACTCTAATTGAGACTTTAAGGGCATAGCATAAAGCATTTTTTCTAAAGGTAGAAATCTAGCTTAGTATTTTTTTCTGCTCTTTAGATTGATTACAGCAAGAATTACAGTGACAGCAGTATGTCAGCTCTGCCAGAGTGTGCATTTCAGACAGTCATTTTCTTCATGCTTTTTCTTCCAGAGAAAGGTCGTAATTATGGAACAGAAGTCCAGAAAATGACAGAAAAACATTAGCTGCCCTCTTCTAGGACAGTCATGTTGGAAGGATTGGTAGCCTGGGTCCTCAATACCTATTTGGGCAAATATGTCAATAACCTGAACACAGACCAGCTTTCAGTTGCTCTTCTGAAGGGTGAGGCTTTGTGGTATTTTATATAGTGTTTTCAAATTTTGATTTAACAATAAAAGATGTCGTGATTAGTAACTGAAGGTGGAATAGAAGCAATCACTTAATATTGTTTAGTGTTCATATAAACCCTTTTAATACAGAGTTTTGTGCTAGCACTTTGCAATGAATAGAAAGTTCTTATGAAATCCTGTTTGATTAGTTTTTCCTTTGAAGCACAGTGGTGCCATTTTAGGCTTATGATGTTCAAGCTGGCATTCTTCAACATAATTTTGGTAGGCAGACTTGTCTTTTTTTCTGCTTTCTGTAGGTGCTGTTGAACTGGAAAACCTGCCACTAAAGAAAGATGCCTTGAAGGAACTGGAATTACCATTTGAAGTAAAGGCAGGTTTGTATTTTGCTTGTGTATACAGGACAAATATTTATAAACAGGAAGTATTGCATATTTTAGAAGAACCTTTACCTGTGAGTCAGAAGCTTGAATAAATGAGGTAACCTGGTGTCAGGTAATCCAGTTCTATTTTAGCGTGTTTGTTTCTTAACGCCACTTTTTCTTCAGTTTTTTCCAAGAGTGATAAAGTATGTTTACACAGGAACCTGATGGCATCTCTGGTTTATATGTCTAGGTTTCATTGGCAAAATAACACTACAGATACCTTTTTATCGGCCACATGTGGAACCATGGGTGATCTCTGTCTCAAAACTGCACTTAATTGGCGCACCAGAAAAAAAAGGAGATTTTGATGAGGAAAGGGAGAAGTTGCAAGACAGAGAACACAAGAAAGCCCTTCTCCTGGCGCTTGAAGAAAAATGGAAAGTGAGTCACACTTGTTTTTCGTGGTGAACAAACCACTCTGGTAGATGGGTTGCATTTACGTTTCCTAATAAGTTGGAGAACAAATGCATTGAAAACTAAGTTAGAATTTGATTCATAAATGCTAATGTGGTGCAATTTCTGCCCCACCAACCCCTGTCTGTCACGTGCCCCAGATATGATGGAGATACTGAATTCGTTGGGTGTTTTTTTCTTTCTCCCTGCTCACAGTGATTTCAGTAAAACAAAGTAAATTGTTTCCTGGCCATTTTTTACGTAGTGATTAATGCTTGTCCCTATTTTCTCTTTTAGAAAGAACGACAACAGAAAGGGGAATCTTACTGGTACTCAGTTACTGCATCTGTAGTCACAAGAATTGTAGAAAACATTGAAGTAAGCTTTTGCATTGTAGAGCTTTTCCCACTTGTTAAGAATTACCTGTGCCAAGTGTGCTTCACATTGTGTAGTCCTCAGGAAAGAAATGAGTAACCCAAAGGTAGATGTTTGACAGAGGATAGTCCCTTTTCAAACTGAACTTTTGTAACTCCACTCTTAAACTAGTCCTGATGGGGACTTCTGGAAAGGAAAAACCCTCCATCCTGCTTTTACCCAGGGGAAAACATCAACTCTTTATGGTTTGTAACAGTAGGTGGGTAAAGAATTTGCATGAAATCTAATGGTTTTTGCTCACATTTTAGTGTTTTAATTAAAAACCCACCAAAATATTGAATGGTTTATGATGCAGAAAAACATAAATTGTGTTGATAAAAAGATAATCTGTAAAGAAACAAATCTCAGAGTTTCTGTTGATCTATGATTTTGATTATATGACTGCATGTTGTCTCTCAAGTTCTTTAATCGTGCTTTTTCTATGATTAATAAAAATCTGCCATCTGTCTCCTAAGTATCAAAATTACTCATAAGTACAGGTGTTACACTCTGTTGCTTTTTCTCTTTGGAAATCCTAATGTACTTAATGACATTTTAGTAACATTTACGTTGTTAATCATTTGTGTTTAAGAACCAGAAGCTTTCTACATATTACTTGCTAAAGTTTGTCTGCTTGTGTCTGTGAAAGGATTGTGCTACTTTTTCCTGATGTGCACATGGACTGACTATATTATTTGGTTGCATTTCTACTCACTAGAGGCAGTTTAGAAGCAGGATAGCTCAGACTGCCTGCTTTTCCTGGTATTTTTAAGAAGAATGTATTTGCTGCAGGCGCTCAATGCCAGAGGATCCATAATTTTCTCATTCCTGTACTCTACATTCTCTGGGAAACCACAGTAACTCAGTGCTCTCAGAAGTTTTACCAATGTAAAATTAGTTTTGGTCATTGTTAGTAATTTGTAATTCTGGCCTGTGCTGATGATTCTAGTACATAAAACAAATTTGAATCCTTGATTGGCAGTTGCACATTTGCCTTTAAAATGGAGAATAATAGTAGGATAGCAGAATGAAGTACACTGTCTTGTGAAAGTGGCTGGTTGTTTTTGGAGAGAAGGGCTGGGACCAGTGGTGTCTGAGGAGCAGATAAAACTAGAGAGTACAGAAACAGAAGTGATGAACAGGATTTTTATGTGGTCTAGGTAAAACTACCAGAAATATGTTGGAGAATTGCAGAAATTAAATAATTAATTGCTTCAGTATTAATGGATAGTACTACTGTCCACCCTAATGATGTAAACGTTGTCTCTGGTAATGTTTTTTTTCCTTTTCTGTCTAGTTGAAGATTCAAGATGTCCATTTGAGGTTTGAAGATGGTGTCACAAATCCTTTGCGGCCATTTGCGTTTGGCATATGCATCAAAAATGTCTCGATGCAGAATGCAGTATTTGAACCAGTAAGTGTAACCGTTTGTGCAAGAGCTCATGGCAGCTAAGATGTGATGCTGTATTTTATGGGTGCTGGGAAATATTTAGTTAAAAGTGTGGCATTTTAATAACAGTCTGGTTATTGTTGTAAATTAGTTGTGGGCATTTCGTATTGTTTATTGAATATGTAGAACTAATAGCTACATGGCAGATAGTGTGTGGTCTTGACTTTATTCTGCTTTTTCTATTTCAGGTGGAGAAGCTGATGCGGAAAAAACAATTGGATGTTGCTGACTTCAGTGTTTATTGGGATACCAACTGCACTTTATTGGGTGACCTGCCTCCTGGTCAACTGCAGGTACAAGGGAGAGATTTTGCATGTGAAAGAGAGATTCTTGCTGTTAGTCTGCTTCGTATACTTCAGGCCTATTTGACTTAGAATTTATTGGATATGGTGCTTTTAAGAGCAATGGAAGTTTATGATTTCATGCTATAATGATAGTATACAGACTACAAAGGCTGTGCAATGTTCTACCTTTGAAGAGAGAACGTGTTGAAGAGGTTTTTTGTATGGACTGGCATACTAATAAAGTGTATCCTAATATATGAAACCAGTACCTTCTAGTAAATATTGTACACTCATTTCTTATAGAATACATTTCTCTGTAACCCACAGGAAGCAATGGATAGAAGTATGGAAAGTCGTGATCATAATTACATCATGGAACCTGTATGTACTTCTGCTCTTCTAAAGAGGAATTGTTCTAAGGAGCCTTTGAGATCGCGCCAGACTCCGCGGTTGGAGTGTGACATCCAGCTTGAGACTATACCCTTGAAGCTGTCACAGGTAAATACCAGCCATTGCCATTTAACTCTCTGTAAAGAGAGTTAAAGCAGAGGCTGTTGAGGAGCGGGGTAAATGAGCCCATCGTGAACCCTGTGCTGTTAAATGTTGCATTGGGTGTGCAGGGCTGATTGAGTGTCTGTATGCGGTGTTGCACACTGGTTTACGGTCCATTACTAACAAAATAACTGATTAAAGAAGATGTTATGTGTTGGTTGTCACAATGTCTACAACTTCAAAATGATATTTTTTTCCTTCCTACGTACTGCAGCTGTTTTCTCTGTCAGTGCTTCTGAAGCTCCTGCTGGTCAAATGCAATCTTGAATTATCTATCTTTAAGGAAACAGTTGATGATTCAAACAATGAAATACCTGTATGGGCCACGAATCTGTGGCAGAGTTTGTAAGAGCTTAAATACCAGTTACTGTAGCATAAAATTAATACATTATTGAAGATACAGTTGTAGAGGCAACTGAAGGGGATATACTGAAGGGGATGTTTTAAAGCCAAGCATTCCAAATTGTTTAATTATTTTACTGCAACTGAGTATTGGGGGAAAATTACATTGTTGTTTGTTTATTGTAGTAATTTGAGGGATGCACACGGGTTATTTCAGTTGATAGAGTGTACAATAGCAGCTGGTGATTCCTACTCTGACATGGAGGGAGGTTTCATTCTGTTTTTTTGTTAAGTACAGAGGCCTGTGAATTGAATGTCACACCTTATCTTCTCTTAGTAGCTAGTAGTTCTGTGACACTAGAGAATCAAACTGTGAATTATGATTAACATTAATCTGAATTCTGCAGACATACGCAGGCCACTCATGCAGATAAACTGAGCCTGTGGTTGCTTTTATGTGTGTTTTGTTTTTTCCTCACTTTGATTTGGAAAGCATTTCCAATATTGCCTAATTGGTCTGTGTATTCTTTTACTAAAAGATGCAGTATCAGCAGATCATGGGATTTTTAAAGGAACTGGCTAGAAAGGAACGACAGCTTAAATTCAGGAAGTGGAGACCAAAGGTTACAGTAACAGAGAAGTAAGTATATTTACAGATGTGGTGGTGTTGATATGACATTAAAACTATACCAGGAAGACTAGAATGAAGACAAACATGAAAAAGTAAATATTGATCATGTATTGGAGTTTCAGTTGTCATGTTTTGTTCCCCTACCTCATAAGTCAGTTTTAATTATTCTGATGTAATTCAAGCTTAAAATAAAATTATTCCTACCTAAGGCTTTAAATCACTCTTTCACAGCTTCCAGGAACTGAAATGAAGTTGGAGGTTGTACCCCTATGCACACACTGTGGTGTTCTGAAATTTTCTTTGTGGAAAGTGCTCCTGTTAAGTTTCTTCTAATGATAGAGAGATGATGTTGGTTCAGACCAGGGGTCTGTATAACTCAGCATTTTGTTGTCTGTGCTTGGTATAGAACAGCTGCACTATATCCCCTCAAGCAGTGGGGACTTTGCAGGGCCCTGTTCTATACAGGCCATAGAACTGGCCCATTATTGGTCTCTCTAATACTTAGCATTTTCTGCCCAGCTGATCTGTTCTTTCACTGAACTGGACCTTTCACCAGTTTGGCTTTCATTTGGGGTTTTTTTTTGAAAATATTGGTAATACAGTAATTTAAAAATGTTTCAGCTGCCGGGAATGGTGGATCTTTGCCTTGAATGCCAATCTTTCAGAAATCAGGGAGCAGAGACAACGTTCTACCTGGGAGTTCACATTGCATCGGGCCCGAGACGCAGTAGCATACACTGACATGTATTACAGCAAGTTGAAGGGGGAACCACTGTCTCCTGCAGACCAGGTATTTAGCTCTCAGTGTTGATTAATCATCTTGTATTTGTTTTGTTTCTTCTTCTCAAATTTAAAATCTGTTCTAATTTAGAAACATTTATAGTTTTAATGCAGACCATTTTCACTGAACAGCCTGTCTGTTGACCGCAATTTAATTTTTAATGTTTGCAACCTGGACTTGTGGGAGGTGTGTGTGCAGCAGGGTTGTTATGTTTTTGTTTTGCTATCCAAAACGCTGTCTTCTTTTTGAGCTGTAACTGTAGGTAATGTGGGATCATTGTGGCTAGTTGACAGGGTGTTTGGGGGTGCTTTGTTGTCTTTTTGGTTTTCCCCACTTGATTTTAGGATGAAGAATTTAGAGAGAAGATGCCCCTAATAATGAACCTGTGTCCCACTTTAGAAAGAAAAAATCCTGTGAACTATAATTAGCTACTTTTCACACCTAGGTGTATTGGGGGCTTTTTGTTAAATTGTGTATCTCACCTGTCTATACTACAGGTGTGATTCTAGTCGTACTGTAATGCTTACTTCTCTTATTTAGGCCTGAACTGTAGGATTAGGTCAGTGTACTGGAAATTTTATAGTGTATGTCAAAGCAGGAGACTTTACAGCGAGTATTATCTTCAGCAGAGCTGTGAAATCTAACAAGGGCAGTGCCACTGGACTAGAAAAATATCTTTTGCTTTCTTATTCCATTATATATTTTTTAGACTTGGGTGAATCGTAAGCTTTCACTAACAATCCACATCCGAGTAACTGAATATGAGTACTACATTGTCCTAATTTATGCGGTTCATTTCCCCTGCCTTCTTTACTCAAGATAGAAGCTTTATTTGCTCCTGGCTAAGCTACTCATTCTGCTAAATCAGGTTATTTCACACAGCTTAAATCTTGTGTGGCAAACCTTGCTTCTGATGCACGATAGGAGGATAAAGTTGGGCGAGGAATTTTTACCGTGAAAAGTTAATGAATTTTACAATGCAAAGAAACTTTATTTGTAATAGAGGGGAAGGTCAGTGTTACAGTTGCCCACATGACTTCTGTTTATTTTCATGTGCTTAGGCACTTGGTTGCTGTCGTTAATGCTATTGTTAGATGTTAGTTTTTTCTGTGAATCTTTAACCTAGTGCAGGAATGTTTGGTGTGTTTATGAGCAAGGTGCTCTGTTCTTTTAGTGCAGTCACTTTACCTCTATTATCTTTTCAGGCAGAAATGCATCGTATTGAGGATGAGCAAACATATGAAGAGTTGAAGATATTATATGAGATAGTCCATGATAAATTCCATGACCTGGCTGAGGTGAGGAACATTCTGCAATACAGGGTGATATTTGGAATCCCTCAGTGAATTGTTCTGAGGTGTTGTGTTCTGTTTTGCTGGAGAGCGTTAGCGTGTATTCATTTTGATGTAGAAGTGTGACATTAATGCTAAAATTGCAAACAATGCTGGATTCCTGCAGCTTTCACTGTTGTGTCACTTGCACAGTGAAATCTTTTGTCCAGTCATATGATAAATCTTCCTCAGAAGTATTCTTGCTGGAATTCCTAGGGCAAAAACTCTTCGTCTTAAAAACAGAGAGTGGAAATAAGGGCTTGTAGTGAGTATTTTCCCTGAATAAGTGTATGGTGGAAGTGAGCCTCACGTAAATTGCTTTCTGAGCACACTTCATAAAATACAGACTAATCTCTGTAACAGTACAGTGTCATCTCTCTTTCAGATACAGTTGCTAAAATGTAGGACTGTCTTTTATGGTATCAAATACCTTCTTACTTGGTTTAGTGTTTCTAGGCTAAGATTTAAATAATGCCATATGGTTTCATATATGCATATGCAGCAGTTAAGTGATGGTATGTTAGTTATGTCATTGCTGCTGCTCTCCTGATAGGCTGAGTATTCACTAAAAATAACCACTGCTGATATACTGAAGAGTGCTGAGCAAACAGTAGATGGAATTGTATCTTTATTGTGACCTTTTTGTACACTTGTGGTATTCTTTCACTTATCATCAGTAATGTGTCTGTCTTCAATGTTCAAACCCAGAGTGTTAAAGAGCCATTGCCCGATTCCCCTGGAGGTTCCCCGACAGCAGAATCTGCACATGGCAGTAGCACAGGAATGCTGCAGTATCTTCAGTCTTGGTTTCCTGGGTGGGGAGGCTGGTATGGATGTGCTCAGCAAACATATGAAGGCGAACCTTTTGAAGGGCTGCTGTCAGACCCAAAGGAACAGTGGAATCCAGAAGACATACTAGGTATGGAAATATATGTGCTTTTTTTAAGGCTGCTAATGCTGCCGTAGTCAGATACTTCATAAAGGTGAACAGAATCAACTCTTTGGGTCTATACAGGTGCCAACCCATGTACCTAGGCAGCAGAGCCTGTCTAAAGCTTAATAACCTGTTAAAAAAATCTTAGTAGCTGGTGTACTTGCTTATATCTAAAGCGGTTTATGCAATACATTTGCTTCCACTTCCAGATATTTAAGGCAGTGGTGCTTTGGGAGTGTTTTTCCTTTGGTGGCTGGGGGTGATGTAACCTGCTGTGTCTGGGTGTAACAGTAACAGGACTGGGTTGTTGGGGTCTTCCTAAATTTAGGTTTACAATATCTTAATTGGAATAGAAGCATTCTATGAAATATTTGTTAAGTTATATCTACTTTATTTTTTGTTTCTGTTTCTTCCCTAAAGCTGGGAAATGGTTATTTTCAAATTCAGACAAACTTTTCCATTCTTCAGTAGCCTTTATTTACTGTGTTGGTTTGTGGTGTTTTTTTAATTAGGTGCAGATGAATTTTTTGATCCTGCTGCAGACGCTTCTAGCATGAACACCTTTACAAAGAGAGATCATGTTTTTGCTAAATTAAATCTGCAGCTGCAGGGTGGCTCTTTCACTCTGTTGCGTAAGGAGAAGAAGGTGGTGCGTACTGAGGAGACTGCTTTTATGCAGCTGGAATTTTCAGGTATTAAGTCAATTTCTGTTCTTTCTCAAAAAAGACCACAGCTTTGTCTGCCTTCAGACCTCCTTTTGCTTTCTGTCTTGAATTCTTTAAATTACTATACTGAAACAAAGCTCAAAATGAAAATATGAACACAGCTTGTGGAAATTGATGCACCAAGTGAAAATAATTTCTCTCTTCAGCTAGAGCTCACTCTCTTGAGTGATTTCAAGACATAAATTTAATTTTAGACATTGTTATCTGTGAAAGGAAGACAACTATAGAAATACAAGCTTTTGCAGTCATAATGTATTCTAAATTTCTGTGCTTAGTTTTTTTATATAAATATATCTAAGCACTTCCAAAAGACTTGTTTGTTGGCTGCTATTTGTTAGCTGTAAAATTTAAATGAAACCTGTACTGCGTACTAAAAGAAGTAAAAGTGATTTATGTCTTTATATTCCAGGTGTAAAGATCTTAGCAGAATCCCTTCCTCGCAGAAATTCTTCCCTTCTCAAAGTTCAGCTTGGAGGTCTTTTTTTAAGGGATTTAGCAACTGAAGGGACCATATTTCCTGTTCTTGTCTTCCCGAATCCTGTAAGTGAAAAAGCTCTTTAAGTTACTGTATAGAATGCATAAATGTGTGTGAAAATAGTTATGTTCCAAAACTCAGCACGTGTGTTTTTTCCTGGTTTGTGTCTTATCCCAGGAGAACACAAAAGTTTTGAAAAAAAATTTCCACTTGTTGAATTTAGTTTTCCCCTTCCTTTCCAAGGATCATTCATAGAACTCTTCATTGTTTGCTCTTTGTACCAGTAATTTTAACATAACAGAAGACAAGAATTTGTTGAACAAGATTTGATTTTGGAACAAACAGCATTGCTGCTTAATCAATAGTTGTTCTTTTTCAGAATGCCCTTTAGTCCAAGTAAGGTTTTATTTTACCTCTGTTCTGTTACCCTAAATGCAGAAATACAGAACATTTTTTTCTTCCTAATACTGCAAAGATTTCAAATGGCTTTTCTAAGTAAACATAATTTGAAGCTAATTCCATGAAGATTTCCCTTATGTTTTGTACATTGTAATATGTAGACAGTTGACTGAAATTTGCACTTCAGACTTTACTGTCTGCTACATGAGTAGATAGCATTAGCTTCTTAGTCATACTTCCTTCTTTTGTTTGACTACACTGAGAAAAAAGATTGCATTTAATAATCTCAGACTCTACATATAATTCACTCATAAAACAACCATATCTAGTACAGGCAAGACTTTTTGCTTTTATTAGGTGGCTTGGTTGATTTTATCTAAACAGTCTTTTTCTTTTTAAATTCTTATCAGCAAAAAGAGGTTGGCTGCATGTCTTCCTTTGGACTCCAAAGTTTGTCCTCAGAAATAACAGATCAGAACACTGGTAAAGTTTTCATTTTATGTTTGGTGATAATAAGCATATGAGAGAATTCCTGCAAACCATAAATTCGTAACAGAGTGCCTGGAGTTTGAGTTAATGCAAGTGCCTTTTGCAAACAGTACAGATAAAATCACAGAAGCTTTGTTCACACATAAGGGTGTGTGCAAGTTGACTTCAAATAAAGCAAACAAGAAAAATGTATTGCAAGACAACGGGAGTTGCACTTGACTCTTTGTCTTGGTTTAAAAAAAAAGAAAAACAGTTGTGAGGAGTTCAACTTTAGGACCCAGTTCTGAAAATATTTTTGTACATAAAACACGTTGAATTCTGTTGATTGTAGAAGTCGATCATATTACCCGCATTTCTGTTACTGAATAATTTTCAGAAGGGTACTGCTTCCCTAGTATTATCAATTGAAAATCCAGAATTAAATTCTTTGGGGTTTGCTTTTGTTTGTTTTTTTTACAGCTGCTTTTTTTAACTCATTTTTTATTCAGTTGCAGATCCTAATGCCCCAGTGTTTGAGATGCTTTACGAAAGAAATCCAATCCACAGCACTTTTGAGAGGCGCCTGGAAGTCAGTACCAGGCCTCTAAATATTATTTACAACCCTCAAGCCATTACGAAAGTAGCCGACTTCTTCTACAAGGGAAGAGTTCATACCTCAGGTTAACCTTTAATATGTTTTTTTAGGGGGATTGGGTTTTTTTTGGTGGTTTTATATCTTTTCATATCTTTGATTCCTCTATTGCCATACTTATCACCCTTTCTATCTCTTCAAATGTTGTAACTCAGGTTGAAGGTCTGTCAAAGACCCAGAAAAAGGTTTGGGAAGTGTTTCTTTTGGTGGGATTTTTTGTTTTGTGCTCAGATGGTTCCTTTTTTCTTTGAAGCAACCTAGTGTGTAGGTACAGCCAAAGACTTCCAACTGCTGTGTTTTCCTGGCCTGTATTTTACTGATAAAATTTAAAATAGATATTTTGTTTATTCTCTTCCTTTTTTCCCCTGATTCTGTAACAGATGAACAAAATTATACCTGATTGGTTTTTAATCTGTTGTGCAGGTTTTGGATATCAGTCTGAGTTAGAGGCAAGAGTGGCTGAAGCTGCCAGAAGACAGTACAACAAGCTGAAAATGCAGACAAAAGCTGAAATCAGGCAAACTATTGATCGTTTACTAGTAGGAGACTTCATTGTAAGTTTTTCGACCCCAAAATGTTTATGTAGGCTTTTTTGCTGTATGTTTTAGACTTGCAGCTCTAAAGAGTGAGGATTTTTTGTTGTTTGGTTATGTGTGATTCTTTTTAAGTAAGTGAGGAGTTTCAGCTGCAGTATTGTCCTTTTTTGGCTGTTGAACAGTCCATTTTTGTGGTGCAGACCTGTTGTGATTAACGGCAGGATAGTATTTTGCTGTCCTTGACCCCATTGCCGAGATGACTTCATGCCATCTCATCAGCTCCAGTGTGTGTTGGAGCTCTGTCATGTCCAAGGTAGTAGTTTTGTGTGTAATTTATTTAAAGATTATTTTCTAAATTAAATAATCGTTCCACCTTTTGTGTTGTGATTTGTCAGTGTGCAAGTAATATTCATATATGTATCAGTATCATTAATTCCTAGCTTTGGAGCTGTATTGATACCAGATAGTTGTTTTATATTGTTTTCAGTGAAATGAAAAAAAATTTGTTCTGAGAAAGCAATGGTTTGAGGTTTGATCAAACATTCTAGGGTATGTTGTATTTATGGATAGCCTTGACAAGGATTAATCTGATCCCGTGTTTTGTAAAAGGTAGATTCCTCTCTTAGGTGTGAGGGCAGATTCAGTCTCCTCAGCTTAGAGGGGACAGGTCCTTCTGGAGAGGAGAATCATTGGATCTGTCTTAGCATGGGGCGTTTCTTTCATGGAAGATGTCTCTTCGTTGGCTGTAGCGGGGGTCTGTGGTTTAACAAGCTGCCAGAGTTGGGTATGGCTGGAGTTGGTGAGGTGAACAAGTGGCTGACTGGGTTGGTTTGTGTGACATGGCCTTTTTTATGTGAGACGAGATATTTCTTGTGAGCTGTTATTTCTTCCTTCTTATCTTTCAGGAAAACAGCAAAAGCTGGACCGTGTGCCTTGATATTTCTGCCCCTCAGGTGATCTTTCCTGATGATTTCAAATGTGTGGATCCAGTGTTAGTTGTTGTAGATCTGGGAAGAATATTACTTACCAATTCTCAAGGTAATATCTAGAATGATTGCAGCTTTCCTTTTCTTTCCATCTTCTCCCAGAAAGTTTTGTCTGTGTAGAAAGTAGAGATGTCCTAAGGTTATTTCACCTATATATATGTTTCCCCTATATATGCATAGGGTTTCACATAGTAATTCTGCTGTTACCAATAGTTTTTTAGTCAAGATTGATGTTCAGTTTTAAAATAAGGGGGAGAGCATGCAGGTTTTTTGGTTTTGTTGGGGATTTGGGGTTGTTTTGGGACTACCTTTTTAATTAAAGGCTCCCCTGTGATATCTTGCACCTCTTGAAGGCAGTGAAGCGATTTGAAATGAGTGTATCAGGTATTTTATCATAGATGGGATCTTGGCTTGGAGTAGTGTAAGATAGAGCAGTCAAATTTGTCTTTAAGGCAGTGCTCCCAGTGAAAGTGTGCTTTCCCTTTTGGAGTCACATGGATCTCTGTCCTTAGCACAAGTCTTTAGCAAGCCAAAGAAAAGTGAAAGGAAAATTGGTATCCTTTGTTTTTATCAGAAGTGTAGATCATTGCTTCTTAAACAAAGGATTGGTGATTTCCTGTTCAACTTGGAAAACAATGGAGGAAAATTCAAAAGGAAATACAGTGGAACTTGTAAATAAAATGAGACCTCCTTAAAATCTCCCTGAGGTGTATGGTGTGTGAGGATATGTTAAAAATGGAAGATATCTCTATGTGGTATTTGTTTCCTTTTAGAAAGTACAGCTGTAGGATGAGCTGTTTTGTGGTGCAGTGGAAAGTTGATGTGCCAAGCCCAGAGTTGTCTACAGTGGGATGGTTTTACTCTGGGTGTCTTTGAATCATTTAATCTCTTCTAGCACCAACTAATTTCTGTGAGGTTTTAGTGGCTCTTTTTATAGTTAATTCAGTCTTGGGGCGAACTAGAAGAACACAAATGATTTGTGCAAGATTGATTTTTATTTCCCTATGAAATGGAAGCATTGGCTTGTTTGGAGTAAAAAATAATTTAAAAAGGTTAACAAAGTACAGGAAATGTTGTAGGGGGTGTTCTGGCTTTGTAGAGTAGAAAAAATCCTTTTCTTAGGATAATAAGAATGTATTTTTTTCTGCTACTGATTGGAAATATCCAAGGAGGAGGGAGAGTAGTTCTGTTTGTTTACTGTTATTTTTTAAATCCACAGAAGAATCTAAAAGAAGTGCAGATACTATTCATTCAGAAGTCAGTGAATTGAGTGATGAGGAATATAAAACCCCTCTTGCAACCCCTCCCAATACTCCACCGCCAGAATCCAACACCAACAGTGGCATCAAAATGTCTGAGTTTACTGGAGTGGAAATAAGTGAAGAGCAGCTGCAAGCGCACTTAATGAGTAAAAAAATGTATGAGACATACACATTGTCATTTATGGACCTTCAGATCATGGTGGGCCGAGTGAAAGACAACTGGAAGCACGTCCAGGATAGTGATGTGGGTCCGACTCATGTGGTAGAGAAGTTCAACGTTCACCTGCAGTTGGAGCGCAGGTTGATCTACACGTCTGACCCCAAATACCCAGGGGCTGTCCTGTCTGGCAGCCTGCCAGACTTGAAAATTCATATCAATGAAGACAAAATCTCGGCTCTGAAGAACTGTTTTACACAGCTGAGTAAATCTGAAAATAAGCCTTCCGATGGCCTGCATTTAGGGAAAGACAAGATTTTTGCGGAGGCGGAGCAGCTTGGCAGCCTGCACGATTCTGTAATGAATCTGACACAGAGTGTTGTCATGCTGGAGCAGCACACCAGGGAAGTTCTTGTCGAATCTCAGCTGCTGTTGGCTGAATTCAAAGTGAACTGTATGCAGCTGGGTGTCGAAAGTAATGGCCGATACATCTCTGTGCTCAAGGTTTTTGGCACCAATGCCCATTTTGTGAAAAGGCCGTATGATGCCGAAGTGTCCCTGACGGTTCATGGCCTCTTGCTGGTTGACACTATGCAAACATATGGAACAGATTTTGATCTTTTGATGGCATCTCATAAGAATCTGAGTTTTGATGTGCCAACAGGAAGTCTGCGAGACAGCAGGGCTCAGTCCCCAGTTTATGGACCACACGATGCACGTCCCATTGATGTAGTTAATTTGGCAGAGAGGTGCGCTGCAGCCTCAAATACTTCGTCTGGTAACAGTGGAAAAGATCAAGAGTCCCTGATAAAATTAGAGTATCAGTTTGTGAGTGCAGAATGCCCATCGATGAATTTGGATAGCAGTCTGCAGGTGATCTCTGTGCAGGTGAACAACCTAGATATCATCCTTAATCCGGAAACCATTGTTGAACTGATTGGGTTTCTCCAGAAATCTTTCCCGAAGGAGAAAGAAGATTCTAGTCCCCAGCCTTCAGTAACTGACTTGGAAAGAGATTGGAGGGAGCAGGAAACCTTCCAGTCCACTTACGCACAGAATACAGAGGTGGCAGTTGATATTCATTGGTTAAATATACTCCTCCTCAGGACAGTTGGCATGGCAAATGGAGAAAAGTATGGCAGAAAAATTGCAACAGCCAGTATTGGTGGCACCAAAGTCAATGTCTCCATGTGTAGTAAGTTTGATGTAAATGGCTCTCTTGGATGCCTTCACCTTACGGATCTCACACAAGATAGTGTTAAGAAAGAGTATGTTGTCAGCATAGGGAATACAGTAAGGTATGAAAATCTCATCGGTGATGAAGACTACTTCAAGTCTTTATTCTTCAGGCTTGATGATGGAAATAGCCTTCCAGATGCTTTGAGTTTCACTTTCACAGAAAAGTCAAAAGAGGAATGTTCTCTCGGCCTCAAAATGGCCTCCTTGCACTACAACCACTCAGCCAAATTTCTGAAAGAACTGGCTTTGTCAATGGATGAACTGGAAGAGAATTTCCGGAACATGCTGAAAAGTGCAGCTTCGAAAGTTACCACAGTCTTGGCAACTAAAACTGCTGAATACAGCGAAATGGTTTCTTTGTTTGACACGCCGCCGCGATCGAGAGACGTTGCCAACTTAGAAGATAATGAAGGCTTTGCATTTGGGTCACAGCCTCTCAAAACTGATACTATTAAGCTCATATTAAATGTGAACATTGAATCACCGATTGTCTCGATACCTCGAAAGCCTGGTAGCTCTGAACTGCTTGTAGGTCATCTAGGACAAATATCTATTCAGAATTTTGTACCAGGAGAAGATGAATCTACAAGTGATGGACTGCAAGTTGAAATTAAAGATATTAAAATGTATTCTTTAAATAGCAGTCAATTAACAAGCAAGAAGGAGCCTGGAAGTGAAATATCTCATGGGCATCATTCTTCTTCAGGTCCTGCCAGTGTTAGTAGCCAGGAAGAATCACGTTTTACTCGTCATGACTTCTTTGAATCGTTACATAAAGGCCATGGTATGTTAATCAGAGGACTCTTAATTATTTTAGTATGAATAGTAGATGGTACTAAATACATGTATTGACCATAGGTCTGATTGTTCTATCTCACCCATCCTCCTGAAATGCACTGCTCAGTTTTAATTACAATGGAGAAATTATTTTATTTGTATCCATTTTTAGTCTCCTAATTAAAAACTGAATCACACCTTTCATGCAAAACGTTAACAAAACATAACCAGATATACTTAATTTAGCATTGCTCGGAGATTCTGAGCAAGTTGAATAGCTACTGTGTTATACAGTCTGTATAGGATAGTCAGTTCAGTTATTATAATGTTGTTTTAATTTTGCTCTCTTAACAGCCTTTCACATTCTGAATAACACCACCATCCAGTTTAAATTGGAAAAGAAACCACTAGAGAAGGATCTGGATTTAACTTTTCCTCTGAGTAGTGAAGACTTTGGAATATCAAGCATTATGAAGATTGAAGGGAAATTTGTGAACCCTGTTCAGGTACAGTAATGCAGTATGTCTACCATAAGTGTAAAAGTATTTCTCTGCATAGAACGTATTTTTCAGGCAAATATCTCCAAATTTAATGTGTTGATATCTCAGAAATTGGATCCTTAGATATGTGGTTACAAGAGTCAGTCTTAAAACATAATAACAATGACCAAAATTTGATTTTCTCTTGGGGCATTTTAGACATCTTTATGAGTTAGTGTAACTCTTACCCTGAACACCTATCACAGGATGAAAAAAACGTGTCACTGTCCAAATGCCACCGTCCAAACATGTTCACTTGCAGTTCTAGTAGAAACTGAGAATTAAAATGCCATTATCTTGAAAAAATCTCAGCGGTAGCAGAGGTTTTAAATAGAGGAAACTGAAACTTGTAGAGCTAAAGAGACAAGCAATGGTGGCTAAGTAGAATGTTTTTTCCTTATATTACTGTATAATCCCAGCGTGGTAAATTAATGCTAGTTTGTAGAGTGAATTGTTTTAAACTAACTGTGTGGATGCTTTTAGCCTAGGAATGCCATATATCCTATTCTAGGATCCTGTCCTGTGTGTTTCCAGGTTGTGCCATGTTACAGAGCTGATACAGAAGAGCTGATTTACTTTAGCTTTGCCTTGTGCCTTGTTCTGAATTACTTTTTACTTGTGGACAAACTTAAACTTTGCCTGGTTTGAAATTCCACAGTCTTTTCACTTGTAAGTTTTGAAATATATGTACTGGTTTTATTAATACAGAGAGCTCTAATGTGATGATAGTTTCTTTTTTCTACATTGTAGGTGGTGTTTGCAAAACATGTGTATGAACAAGTCCTGCAGACTCTGGATAATTTAATTTACAGTGAAGACCTGAACAAATTTCCAGTCACTTCTGCATCTTCACCTTGTCACAGTTCTCCTTCAGCATCACTTCATAGCACAGAACTCTCAAGTGAACGGAAGGAAAATGGCTTATTCAGCCATTCTAGTTTAAATTCTGTTTCAAACAAGTCATTGGCTGTCAGGGAAACAAAATCTTTTACTCAGATTCAGGCAGATTTTCATATCTCCGAGCTCCAGGTTCAGTTAAGTGGTGATCTTACACTTGGTGCGCAAGGCCTCGTCAGCCTTAAGTTTCAGGATTTTGATGTTGAGTTTGCTAAAGATCATCCTCAGACTTTGTCTATTCAGATTGCCTTGCGTTCCCTGCTAATGGAAGATCTTCTGGAAAAAAACCCGGACTCTATGTATAAGAATCTCATGGTGTCCCGTGGAGCACCCAAACCATCCAGTTTAGCACACAAGGAATATCTTTCGCAGTCTTGTCCCTCGGTATCAAACATAGAATATCCAGATATGCCACGTTCCCTACCTTCCCATATGGAAGAAGCACCTAATGTCTTTCAGCTGTACCAAAGACCCATTTGTGCCTCCCGTAAGAAGCAAAAAGATGCTGATTCTGAGTATCCTCTGACTCCACCTCCTTCTCCAACAGCAGGCAGATCCAAGTTGCCTTGTGCAAAAAGTAACTTTGATGATTCATTAGTTCATATCAATATATTTCTGGTGGATAGGAAACATCCTGAATTTTCTTCTCGCTACAACAAAATTAACCGTAGTGTAGATGTCGATTTTAATTGTCTGGATGTCTTAATAACTCTGCAAACTTGGGTGGTGATACTGGATTTCTTTGGGATTGGATCCACCGCTGATAACCATGCTATGAAGCTGCAGCCTGAAGATGCTCAGCAGACAATCAAATCAGAAATGAATACTTTGTCAGCTTCTCAAGCCCAAGAGCCTGTAAACACTAAGCTGGATCTGAAGGTATTCTTGAGATGCAAAATAGTAATTGGATTGTCTGCCTTAAAACGGCTGCTTTATAGGTGACATTTAAATCAAATGGTTTGTCTTCTAGAGGAGGATGTGCATGAATTCAGAGACAGTTTTAAAGCACGTGTAGATGTGGATAAAAAGTGCAGAAGTTACAGGAGAGCAAAATATTTGCAAAAAAAGGGAGGGGGAAGTAGGGTGCTCCGTGTTCATCCAATGGAGCTCTCATGGGTAGGGTTTGTCACCCACCCCCCAGCGCTATCCAGACTGTTTGAGAGTGAGTGTAAGTCTTGTGGGCAGTGACTGTTATTTCCATGGAGTAACTCGAGGCAGAGACTAAATGTGATCTCTTAAATGATAAGGACCCTTTGGTATGAAAAAAATCTGAAATACTGAAATTGGTAATGTGCTGTTCCAGATACTGTTGATTTTTTATTTTAAAAACCATATACTTTCATGAATGTATGTGAGTATGAGGCTGTACATATGTACATTTAAAAAAATGATGTGTACATACACAGTCTTTGCCCAGAGATCCTGCAATCTAGCTTAAAAATGACAGATCTTGAAAGAGAAAAGGATGAAGATAACAGTGCTAGGATCAGTCTCAGTTGCTTGGGAGACCCGTTAATGTACCAACAAGGAAGAAAAAATTGCTTTTCTCCAGCGTCTCCTAATCAGATAATTCTTGTTTGCTATTTTTTGTTGTGCAGTTATCTTGAAAACTAATTAAGAAGATGTTCCAGCTATGAAGTCTTTGTGTAATACCAGCCTGTTCCTTTTTGTTTGACCAGGTCCATTCCTTATCATTAGTACTGAAAAAAACAACTAGTGAGCTTGCTAAAGCCAGTGTGTCAAAACTTGCAGCTCACTTGGAAGTGATTGGTGAGTAGATAGGAGGGCTGAGGTTGTTTGCAGTCTGAAGTAAATGAGGTGTGCACTGGAGAGGGGTGAAATGTTTTTATTTTGGTGCTCAGTTGTGTGTTTATTTCCTGGGGAAGATGCACATTCTCTTCCCAGTGTTTCTTCCTCTGCTTTTCCAGGCTTGATTTTAAATCCTCGTATCCCTTCCAGTTGTGAAAACCTTGATCATTTTTGCTGAGATTGGTTATGATTTTAATGCTTTTCTTTCATGGAGTGTATGTTACTGTTTTATAAGGAAGAAGTGTTGTAAGTTTCCACAAAGCAGAGTGATGTGATCACATTATGTATGCAAAGCACAGAGTTATGTTTGGGTTAACATAATGTTTTTAGCAAGAAGGCATTATTTTCTTTGAACGTGAAGTTGGATATTTCACTGGATGTGATTTATTTAATTACTTGTAATGAGTTTATCCCACTGATAGGAACGTTTGGGTTTTAGTAACTTATCTGCGTTTGAGGGTCCTGATAGTGTGTCTTTTGTTTTGCAGAGGGAGATTTAGCCCTGCAAGGAAGTATTGGAAGTCTGTCCTTAAGTGACCTTACGGCTCATGGAGAATTCTACAGAGAACGTTTCACTACAAGTGGTGAAGAGGCACTCATTTTCCAAGTGTTTAAGTAGGAATTTAAACTTCCCGTTACTCGATATTAACAGCCCACCCCCAAAGCAAACCAAAACCCAAACAACCCCCCCCAAAAATCAAACCCACAGCAGTCAGGTCTGCATGATTTGGTATTGGATGATGGTGACTTAAATGAAACTTTGTACATTTTCAGTCATAAACTTACAAATTTATTGTTATTTATTGTTTGGGTGTATAAAATTACCAATGATGTATCTGTTAGATGCAGAGATTAGAGGTACATTCCAAATGTAGGATTTTTCTCTTGGCTTATTTAAAACTCAGCACTTAAAAATATGTAATTTGGAAATAATTAATATAAAACCAGTTCTTTGTGTCTATAATTGAAATAGGTTTAATTTGTACACTGTGAACATTACTTAAATCCTGTATATTATTATTTTGGATGCAAAAAATACAGAATAGCACTGTAAAATGTAGGTAAGACAACTAAATTTTACTTCCCCCTTTATTGTAGGTATGGGAGGCCAGACCCGTTGCTGCAGAGGGAGTGTGATATTCGTGTCACTCTACGAATGGCATCTGTTCAGTACGTGCATACTCAGCGTTTCCAGGCAGAGGTGGTGTCTTTCATCCAACATTTTACTCAACTTCAGGATGTGTTGGGGCGGCAAAGAGCAGCAATTGAAGGACAAACAGTATGTCTGGGGTTTTCTCTCTTCTTTCCTGGTCTGTTTTTGGAAGTTGAAGCATAACATTTATGTTCATGCATCAAGTCAGTGAGTTGAAATGGTGGGAGGTCTTAGAGTTCTGATGTTAGTGGAGATTTTTAACTACAAAATGAGCATGAAAAGAAGTTATTTAGGACCATCTTGCTGCTACTTGAAGGTGCAGAATACCAAATCTGCATATTATTTAAGCTGTGGCACCTAGATGGGGCCACATGCACTGATAACAGTGTTTTCCTTTCATTGTGATTCTGGACAAACAGGGCTCAAGATTTTATCTTGCCTTTTCCTCCACTCTTCACCGGGTGGTTATAATACCTGAATAAGGAGAATTAAGTGAGAAATCCTGTTCTACACAAGTGTATGACATTAGATTAAGTGTGACTGAGAAAATCAGATGCCCAACTTCAAGACTATAGAGTATATCAGTAATCATTGCAACCATAGCCTGCTGTGGACAAAACCTAATGTGGGAGAGATCAGTATTGTTAGTACTGGTCTTTGAAAAGTTGCTTTCATAAGTGGAAGAAAGACAGTTAGTACCTGCATATATTAAAAGGAATTTGAGTTCTTTTTTTTGGTATAAAATTTTATCATTTTTATCACGTCTTAGTTTTGCAAATCAAGGAATAATGTTCCTGAATTCAGTTCTAATCAGTGTGAAGTAATCACCTGCTTCTTTATTTCTTTTTCTTAAATTATTTTTTGCTCTTCCCAGGTACGAGATAAAGCACAGCGAGCTTCCCGAGTTCTTCTGGATATTGAGGCTGGGGCTCCTGTTCTGCTTATACCTGAAAGCTCAAAGTCTAATAGTCTTATTGTAGCTAATCTTGGGAAGCTGAAAGTCAAGAACAGATTCTTGTTTGCAGGCATGCCTGGTACTTTTTCACTGAAGAACAAGGTAAGAACATTACTTCTTAATTTAGCAGCTTGTGTTTTTTCTAATTCTTCTGTGTTTCATTTCTATATCAAAATGGTAAAGGATTCTTACATTTACTTATATACACTTTGTACTACTCATAGTGAAAGTGTGCTGAGGTATTTAAAGGTTTCTAAATGGTAGATTCCCAAATTAATGTTAGAAGTTAAACGATGCATGTATAGTAATTTTATTTCAACTTAAAAATACTGTTTTATACAGCACTGTAAGAATTTGAAGGTTTGAAATAGGATTGGATGGGGGTTTGGTTTTTTACTTTGGTTTTGTTTTCATTTTTTATCTGTCCTATGTTTATTTTTGAGGATCTGATTTTACAAGGCAATGCATACAAGGATCCAGTTTTATTTGAGGTATTTCACATCTTTATAGTGCTCCTCATCCATTAAAGAAAAGGAAATTTTCTTATGGAATTCAGCACTTCAGACATTCTTTTGTATGTTAAAAATGGTGTTTGTGTTCTAAAGACTGCTGAATTGTGTAAGAACTGAATTTAAATTTGTTGTGGTGTGCTCTTTATGCATGTCTGAGGAGCTATTAATTTGGATTTATTAAATAAATTCATAGATTTGTAGATGATGTGATGATTTTTCTTTGCATGTGCTTTTCTGTCTTGCCTTTGCAGTGTAAAATTAAATGTTAATGTCTTCAAATTTTTAGTGTTAAAATCCTTGATCATGGCTGCAGGGAATTTTTCCAAAGATGATAATTAAAATGCATATAGGGCAAGTAAAATTAATAACTAAAAACGAGAAGGAAAGTTTATGGGTAAGGCACGTATGGTGACACCAGAAGCTGGATACTGAAAGAATGTGGGAATGAGTAACAGTAGTGCAGGTTGTGATCTGCCAGGGTGTGTGAGGCTGAGTAAAACTGGAGCATGGGGTTAACAAATTTAAATCAGAACACAGTAAATGAACCCTAAAATTGGCTTTGGAGTCTAAAGGTAAACCAGGCACATGGTTTTGGGAGACTAAATTCCTGATCTAGATGTGACCATTTTACTGGTGAACTGTACCCGTTGCAGGTTTTTAATGCTGAGCAGTGTTGTGACATTGGAAAAACTCTTAAGATTCCTACTGGATCTGTGGTGGTGGGGAAATGTCCAAGATGTTATACATCACTATAAATGAACTTGTCTTTTTTCATCTGTGGAGATTTTAACAATGAGGAGGGGGATTTATTCTGTCTTAAACCTAGCTACTGCAGACAGATTTTAGGATGATGACTGAAGTGTTTAAAGTGCATAAAATGATAACTTCATGCATAGAAGTGTTTGTTCACCTCTTCTAATAAACTATTAAATTGCTGATATGATTGTGAAGAAATCCTGGCATATGTTGTTTTCATTATCTGAAGATGTTCTGGAAGAAAAGTTTAAATAATGAACAATCTGTATTCTGCAGTAATGCTTGGTATCCTAACAGTCTTACCCTTCTATTTTGTATTAATTTCATTTACCTAAGGCGTTTTGTTTTGTGGAAAACCCACTGACTTTGAATGAATTTCTCATGAAAGATTTCACAGCTTTTTTGAAAATTTTGCTGAAATAAACTTTTTTTAAGAAGGAAACGTTTTACTCTGCTGTTCAGGTTACAGAAGAGAAGTTTGGCCATCTTTCTATAGGAAAAATACTGACATTCAAATAAAATATTTATGTTTTTGACAGGACTTGTTGCAGCTTGAACCTTGCTGTATTACTTCCTTAGAATTTAAATGAAAAATCTCTTGTTAATTACAAAATTACTTTCTTTAGCAGGATTCTGTTCAATTTTCATCTCCTTCGGGGACTCCGAAACACAGCATGAAGAAGACGACAAGTGCTGATGAATCAAAAGTAACGATGGAAGGCTTGTTCATGAAAAAATCATCAGGAACAAACATTTCTAGGCTGAAGAGTGAGCCTATGCTGAACACACTGAGTAAGCAGCAAGGGCAACAACCAAAGCTACCTGTTGTGCCAAACCCTGACAGCCCAGGTATGCGATAAATAGTGGAAACTCTGTGGAGCTCTTCTTCCTTGTAAAATAAAGCAGTGCAATTTTGCTTATATATCATGTGACACTGAAAAAGTAAGGTTCTGGGTCTAAAGATTGTAGATTTAAAAATAAATTACTTAGTTCCTAGGTATTAGCAGCTTGAAGGATTAGGGATTTGTAGTTCAGTTTCTGGAAGAACGTTCCTGCAATTCAGGCATGTTTTGAGGTGTGTGTTGCAGACATATAAGGAATATAGTTGGACTCTGAGCTACAAGTTCCTGTTTAGCTGTGAGTGAGCTTGGTATCTGGTAGGGACAGGTGTTGAGTGTGAATAAAAAATATAACAATGGGAATGATTTCCAGGTTTCCAGAAAAAGACAGATAAAGACTGTCTTTTTAAAGTGAGTTGTGTTAAAGTGAGATCTGTTTACAGATCTTTTTTTGCTTTTTAATGTATTCTCTCCTGTGCCCTTGCAGAGGATCACATCTGCCTCTTAGACTGCATTGTGGTTGATCTGCAGGACATGGACATATTTGCTGCAGAAAGATATCAGAGAGATTATTCAAAGGCTGCAGAAGATACAAGTGCAGACTTGAGCTTTCCATCCTACTTTGTGCGGCAGACAGGAGGAAGCCTGTTAACAGAGCCTTTCAGACTGAAGTTACAAGTGGAGAGAAATTTAGACAAGTAAGTTTATTTAAACAGAATCTCTTTATGCTGTCAGACTAAAGCCAGTGTTTTAGATGCCTTTTATTGTGTCTTTAAAGTATTGCCTGCTGTGTTATATTGTTGAAGTACTGAGGTGTTTTCCTTTGTTGTAGAGAGCTAAGCCATGCAGTTGCAGACATCTCTATACATGGCAATCTGTCCTCAGTGCACTGCTCTCTGGATTTGAATAAGTACAAACTGATACGTGGACTGCTGGAGAACAACCTTGGGGAGCCCATAGAGGAGTTCATGCGGCCTTACGATTTGCAGGACCCGAGAATTCATGTAAGAGGAACTACATGCAGCTGAAATTCTGTCCTGGACTGTCTGGGCTTTATGCTAATTAGGCAAAGAGTTTCTTGCAGTTTACCAGGGAGATTTAAAAAAAAAATAAATTTAGGTGGACGAACACTAAGGGAACCTTTTTGTCTGTAGATGTGCCTCTGAATTCAGGTTTGTTTTGGCAATGCTGTTGTCCCTTCATGTATTGCCTGCCCTTAGGATTGTTTGATGTTTGGAGATTCTAATCCTTAGAAGAGACATGTGAGAAACAGCCATTATTGCTGCTATGTGTTAGTTAATTTTAGGTCTGCCTAAATATGTCATGGGGGAAAAAAGTTAACAGGTCTATGAAAACTATACATTTTTTCCCCCCTCCTTGAAGTATCTGAGCTGCTGTTGTAATACCCTGTAGAATGTTTATCACTGTGTTAAAAAGCCCTCCCTTTTTCCTATAAATCTGGAAGAGCAGCAGGTTCTCAGGTATCACCTGTGTGGCTGGTATCAAATGCTGTGGTTTCAGGACAGGTGTGGGCAGCACCTGGAAATAATCAGTATTTACCATTATTGGGAAGCAAAGTTGTTGAATAATATGTTTTCCTTGGTTTTGTGGGGCTTCTAAGCATTGAATGTGTTTTAGTCTTTTCTTAAGAAGCAAGTATGTGACCACATGGGGAAAAACTATGCTCTGAGGAGAAAAGAAAGAGCAAAGTTGTCTTAAAATGAGTCTGCTCTTCATGTCAGGCTTTCCACCTAAAACTTTTCTTAAAAAAATCATTTCAGAAACTACAAATCTGATTTTATTATAGAAGGTGCCTGAAACAGTTTGTAAAAATTGTTGGCTGTTTATTTTTTGGGGGAGGATGACATTGGCAGCAATATTTTGTTTAAGAGCAAAGGAGCTACAGAACAGCAGTGTGAAAATGGGATTAGTAGACATTTTTCAAGTTGCAGGCTGCACTGTTGTGAAATGTAAAGTTTTCCCCCACCCATAGTTAATGAAGCTCTTCAAAGGAGAAGGACACACAGCTGTTTGCATTTGTCTGAAATAACAACCTTCAGTTTGGGAATGAATGTTAAACAGGTGCTCTTAAAAAGAATGTTGGTGTTTTCCACTTTCAGACAGTTTTGAGTGGAGAAGTGTACACTTCTATGTCCTTCCTCATTGACATGGTCAATGTGAGTCTGGAACTGATGGATCCAAAAGGAAAAGATGGTTGCAGCTCTTTAGCCAGGTACTGAATGCCTTATTCTAAATACTGTGCTCATCTGAGAGACTGTAGGACAGGAATTAAGTATCAAACATGAAATTATGGTTTAATGAAGCAATGAAATAGATTTTCTTAATTAGAGTCCAAATTGAGTGTTTCAACTGAGCTGAAAGATGAAGGGGAATGACGGTGTTCAAAAGGTACCATCTGTGTCTTTCCAGTTGTCCTTGAAATCGCAGTTCATTAGTCAGTTGGCATGCCCAAGACAAATGGTATTGTAATTAAGAAAGTGTTGAAAGGTAATTTAAAAAAAAACCCTCGGATTTCTGCTGTGTCATTATTTTTTTTTAATCCAGAAGGTTCTGTATCAGTGGAAAACATTATTACATACCATATAGATCTACTTTCTGTCTCTGTGACATGAGATGTGATTATAGTTGTTTTAGAAAATATGAAAGATACCAGCAGTATTACCATGCAGAGTTCTAAAACAAGTGACTTCTAACAATAATTAAGCTGCAAGACTCTTACATGTATTGTTTTGCTTTGTATTCTGCTAGGTTTGATTTTAAGAAATCCAAGTTGCTTTTTGAAAGTTCTTCAAATGGAACCAAGTCTGTAAATTTGGTTTCTCATTCCATGATGGCATTTGACACACGTTACGCTGGGCAAAAGTCAGGCCCTCCAAATGTGTTCAATTGCATCTTTCAGTCGTCAAAGAACACAAGTAGTCCAGGAGCAATCCAGATAGAATTGCACTTCAGGTTGGTAATTGTGGGATTTGTTTGCTTCTTTGTTTTTATAATGATGTAATCAGGATTGGTTTTAGTAATGCTGGGTTTGATCTAGATAAACTTGCTGACATTGTGTTTAAATCTGAAGATATTTTTGGGGTGGTCAGTGATAACCTGAATAGATGGAAATCTGCAGTTGTTAATTAACAGGACTTTGGTGGATTTTTATTTAATTTTCCCTCGTTGCAATGCAAAAAATTCAGGCTTCATGCATTAATGTATCAGGTGAAGTTATGGCCTATTAAAATCGGTAATGCCTGAAGCCTGAGAGGTCTGGCCTCTCTCTTGTGTGTTTGTATAAATCCATATCATAGAATTTTTAATACACTGTGCAAAAACTGTTTTCCAGTAGATGTCACACTTGCCTTTCTGAGGGAATCAAATAAATACAGAAATGACACCTCTTTCAAAAACAATCTCTGTGATCTCCTCTGTATACTGTCATACCTATTTATTTTTCCTTATCCCAATCCTTGGGAATGCTTAAAGGCTTCTCCGTGGATGTCCGTTTTGTTGTAATTTCATATTGGAAACATGAATATAAAGTATAATGTCAGTATTTCCCTGCATCAGCATGGTGTTAAATAGCAAAAAAAAACAGGTTGAAGAGAGGTGACTGGAGTTGTTGCTTTCACTTTTGATCAGGCCCACTGAGCAAAGTCAGCTCTCTAGCTCTTTGATAAGCACGACTCCTGCAGAAGCACTTGCAGGAGTCACGTAGGAAAAAATCTGTGGACTCTTTTAGTTCGGTAGAAATTCTTGAAGATGTTTGTTAATTAAAAAAAGAAACAACCAGCTTTAGACAATTGAGAGAAATCTGTTGTAGAGATATTGCTAACGCATGATGGTTTCCAGTATCTACTGTTTGTGTTCAGAAAGACACCAGGATTTTGATTTGAATAAGATGGAAATGCCATGGCATTTACCAAAAAGAAAAGTTTTTGTGTACCTGTATCTGCCTGGATTGGGTGTCATTTGCACACTCTAGCTTCATCTGCCTTAGGAGTGGTAGTTTCAGGAATTTTCTTCCCAACTGTTAGGCTTTTAAATTGTGGCCACGTAAGCATGTGTTATGTTTTTACTGGTGAGAGCATCCTTGGCACTAAATGTGAGCTTTTGTAGAGCTCAGCGATAGCGCTCCACTGGCTCGTGCCTTTTGGAAATATCCTGGAGAGCCAGGAAGGGTTAAAGGCTTTTACTGTTGGAAGCAGAGCAGGCAGGCTGCTTCTCTCAGAGGAATTACAGTTCTTTGGAGATTTTATAGTTCAGAACGTGTTGGATATAAAATTGTTTCATGGTATTTAAGCACTTAGATGATTTTCCAGTTAGCGTGACCGAATATAATTGGTATTCCAGATCATGATGCCAAACACTTTTATCCCTCCTGGCCAGATATGCAAAATGTGATTCTAGAAGTTCAATAAGGGTAGCATTTTTTCTGAATGACAAAGAAGCTTCCTGTGCTGCGAAACACTGTCAGGGTGTGAGAGGAAACGCATTGAATATCTTGTAGAGGGCTATGATGCTGGGTCTAAATTTCACAGTACATTAGGTTTGATACTGAACAGATGTAAAATAATAATAAAAAGGTCAGTTTTAAAACCTGAGATTTTGCAAAACAGTATCAATAATGTAAATGTAGTGAAGGAGCCTTTGTAAGTTCATTTTTTAGTGTAGAGTTTTTCAATTCGTTTTTTGTATCATTACAGCTTAGAATTCATGCAGTTAAGATCTGTTGGGTTTCTGTGGGTACAACTTGATGAATTTAAATCTGTTTAAAATGTGTTTTAAAGGTCATACACTCTGCAAACTAAAAGTACCTTTATAAAGTTTCATATAGTTTTTACTTGCTAGATAACTGATAGTTTTCTGTGTCATTGTAAATATGTACAAGAGTTAAAGTTCTTATGTGTTTTTCTCTCTTCTTCAAAGGTCTACGAAGGATTCTTCCAGTTTCACAGTTGTTCTGAACAATCTCCGTGTCTTCCTAATATTTGACTGGTTGTTACTTGTTCATGACTTTCTGTATACTCCTGGAGACACCAAAAAGCAGGAAAATCACCCTTCTCCCCGGCAGCGAACTTACAGCAGTGAAGTAGCTGTAGTTCCCAAAGCAGTGAAGAGTGGAGTGGTTACAAAACGTTCATCACTTCCTGTGTCTGCAGAGAAACAACTGGAAGTTAAGGTTAATGTGACAGGTAAATATGTTCTCCCGTGCTTTTTTAGGAGCTTTTCTGATTAAAAACCATGTGCTACTGGAAAAACAGGTCTGTTGAAGGACAGAAAATAAAAAAAACCTGCTACAAATGTTGAAAATACCTTAATGGTATTTCTAATTGCACTGTTTATTATGTGTCTTTTTTTTTAAGGGACTGAGTTTGTGGTTGTTGAAGACATGTCTTGTTTTGATACCAACGCAATTATTCTGAAGGGAACTACTGTTCTCACTTACAAGCCCAAGCTGTTAGATCGTCCTTTCTCTGGCAGTTTGTTTGGTATTGAGGTAAGAAGAAATAAGTTGGCTTTTGTAAGACATTGACAACTGAAAGAGCTTGTTAAGACACATTACTGTAAACATTTATACAACAGGAGTAGTGCACAGATGACTTCTGAAGTTTGTTAGTTCCTCATGAAATGCTGTCATTCTACAGTAGTTCTAAGAATGGGTTTAAATTGTGTCTTTTAAGACATGGAAATATTTGACTGTAATCTCAGAATATTGCTAGTTAATAATTAACTTCCAACCATAAACTGGCAAATTAATTGAAAGCTGAGGAGTGACTGGGGAGACAGAAGCCAACGTGGTCAGCAAAGACCTGCAAGCTGTAGGCATAAATGACTTGAGGTGAACGAGTGAAGTGATCCTTGCTTCCTATTCAGCAAAATAAGACCCTGACTGGAGTGCTGAGCCAGTCTTGGGGAAATGGAGCTGAAGAAGCTCTGAATGATTGAGAGGAGAGCAACAAGAACACTCAGAATTATGGGTTACATGATATATCAGGAAAGTTTTTTAAAAGGACTTTCTCTGAAGAAGAGGCTGTGCAGAGATGTGATAAAATCTAAATGATTATTTTAGACCAAAGAACAAAGTGTTTGCCGTATCTGATAGGAGGAGTAGTGGAGTTAAGATTAGCAGTAAAGGGAATATGTGATGCTTATCAGAATCGTTTCCTGGGCACTGGAATAAATTGTCTGGATTTTGGATTCTTTGCTATCTTAAAGTTTGCAAAGGAATTGTCTGTAGAGAGTAGCTTGGCTATAGTTCATGGTTTTTGATAGTCTTTGATTTCAAGGTGCTTGCCAGGCCTGTCCTTTTGGTTCCTAAACGTTTCTTAAACCATTTTTAATTTTCAGGTTTTTTCGTGCCGATTAGGAAATGAGCAAGAGACCGCGCTGTCAATTATTGACCCTGTACAAATTCACATGGAGCTCATTGGGAATGCGTCCTACCCCAGTGGTTCAGGACTGTTGGATGCTTTCAACAGTGAAGATTTTCCTCCTATTCTAGAGGTAGCATTAAAGGCTGACTAAAGCTCTTTGCAATAGAGAATACTAGGTTGTGATCGTGCAGTTTTTATTATACCCAAGGATGTATAAGAGAAGGATAAGATAAATTTCTGCCTGTTTTTTTCTTCAGGAAAAAGTGCTCTTAGTGATAAGAAAGGAAGTATTTCTGGGATATAATATAGAGATTAAAAGTGGGGGAAGAAGTGGGCTGATAGTGTGAACATCATTATTAGTTATTAATAATTGAAAGAAAAATGTTTATTTTCTGTATCACAGTGTTTATTAGAAAAGAAATCTGTTTAGAGAATTCTTTCTACCATTAACAAAGGAGAGTCTTTTTCCCCCTGATACATTCTTTTAATGCTTTTGGTGGTGAGTAAATAATAACAAGTTTGATAATTATATTTCTGGAGCTTTAAAACAATGTGATAATCAGATTTTAATTTTATTAAATTTTTATTTAATTAAATTTTGTCTTCCTTTGGGAAAAAAAATTGTTAATGTCCAAAGTATGAAAGAAAATATGTAGAAAATCATAAAGTATAACTGGGTCTTATTTTTTATTTTCTCTTTCAGATTCAGTTGCAAGCACTGGATATCAGGCTGTCATACAACGATGTTCAACTGTTCTTGGCAATTGCAAAGTCAATTCCTCAGCAGACAAGTGCAGCTCTGCCCGACTCAGCTGTATTGACTGCTGAAAATACTGCTCATCCTTCTAGTTCAGCGTTGGTGAATGAGGCTTCCTCCGTGCCACATGAAAACACAGAAGTGGCCAAACGTGTCCTGGATCCTGTTCTTGGTATGTTTTTAACTGTTGGAGTGAAGCCATTTTTTACATCTAAAGGAGATTTTTGCAGCGTGAGGCTCGTATGCTAAACACAAAAGATATTGCTATGTTCATCATGTAAAAAACCTTCATTGATTTGGATTATCTGATGATAGTGTTATACTGCTGATACTGTAAAAGTTAATTGGTTTGGGGGATAATCGGCTTGTAATATGACAGTGGGTTGTTTTATAGTGAGTTTTATTTAGCATCCCTTGTCATTGTAAATCATCCTGATGGAATACTTATTAGGTAGGAAATTTTGAAAGGAGGAGAGGGGACACCTCCTTGAGCTCATTGAACTGATAGTGAAATGGAAAGCACTGCAATTACCAGTTATCTCTTCGTGTCGAACAGTTTTTTGTTTTAGTGACATTGCTTTTTTGTAAACTAAAAACTGCATGTGGTTAGAACCACTGCTTGACAATAATAAGGAGATACACACTAGTGTATCTGTAACAGGCTTTCCTCTCTGCTTCTGCACTAGAGGGCCATGTGGGCAGTTCACAGTACATAGGTAATTGTGTTCTGGTTGCTTTAAAAAAAAGTCCCAGCTGAAATTCAGGGAGTTGCATTGACTTCCTGTAGGAGAACCGAAGTAGCCTCTGTGTTCTAAATGTGAACATGATTGCTTTGGGGTTTGTTTTTTCAGGTTTGTTTTGTAAAAGCAGTGCTGAATCTGTGCTTTTTCTACGGTTGCAGTCTCAGACAAACAAAATCTCATTTTTCATGCAGACATCTTAATTTTAGGAGGGAAGCAAGTAGATAACTGTCAAAGATTTATGATGGCTTAACTGTTCAATTACAGAGGTGCAGCTGGCTCGCCTCCAGGAGCTGGGATTCAGTATGGAAGATTGTCGTAAAGCTCTCTTGATCTGCCAAGGTAACCTCATATTCTTAGTTAACCTGACAGATTGTTCACATTACCTATTTTGCTATTCAGTTGACGCTTCCAAACTGTAAGGTGACTGATGCACTGGCAGTATATCCTTCTCTTCTTTATATGCCAAGACAGAGCCAAAGTAAATCCTAAGCATTCTAATTTTTCTGTTCTGCTGTGTAGAACACACCCCCTCTTGTGATGTCACATGCATATTTTTGTTTTGATTGCTTTGCCTTTTTTGGTTTATGATATTACCTATTTCTTGCTGTTATCTATCTCTTTAGAGCATGTTTTCATCTCTCTCTTTTTCAATCATGTATTTTACATTCAACACATGAGGAGAAGATGAAGCTTTAACACAAGTGATTCTTTTTCTTGAGCACTGTCATGTTTTCCACCTTATAAGCCACCTTATATTCATAGTATTAATAGATATTTATAGTATGCTGCTGCTTGGTTTGCCAGCTCCAACACGTTTCTTATTCCTAGAAAATACAAATGTGTTTGTTATGTTTATGTTACTTAATAGAACACATTCAAAGTACTGTTGGTGTCTTGTTATACCTCTTAAGAGAGGGGGAGTTAGTTTGCTTCCTTGTGTTTTTTAAATGAGTACATTTCAGTGAGAAGATAGATGGTCATTGATGTGTTGTTTGGTTTTATCTAAGGTGACTTGAAAAAAGCAGCAAGTTGGTTATTTAAGAATGCTGAGCCTTTGAAATCAATTTCCCTGACGTCTTCTGGTCGAGACAGCCAGGGAATTGTGCCTTTTCAGTTCTTCTCTGGGGTTGAAATAAAAGCAGAAAGTATATGCATTTGCTTTATTGATGACTGCATGGACTGTGATGTTCCCCTTGCCGAGTTAACCTTTTCACGTGAGTATCTTGTACAGCTGAGGGAGTTGCAGAAAATTACTGTCAGTTAATGTGTGTGTTCAGCACCACGCTGTGGTTATTGACATTTGGGAAATTTCAGCTGAAGATGTTTTGGTGGTAGTGGTTGTGTTGGGGTTTGGTATTTTTGTGGGTTCTTTTTGTTTGTTTATTTTTAGGTGGATTTGTTTGGTTTAAGTTTTTTATTTTTGTTTTATATTTGTACCATTTCAATTTAAAAGACAAGACAGAGTCATCCATAGCTTACCTAACAGTTCACAAAATCAGAAACTTGATTATTTTATGTTAGTATAACATTCATTTGTTTTCACAGGTTTGAATTTTCTCCAGCATTTGAGAGCAAACCCTGAAGGCTACGCTCATTTCACCCTCTCTGGAGACTATTACAATCGTGAGCTTTCAGGTGAGATACCTATGGGGTTGTTGGTTTTTTTGTGTAGTTTTTTGCCTCAGAATTTATTTCTGCAGACCCTGCATATTGTGTGTGCTGGTTCAAATGGAGGAGCTGGAGCAACTTTGTATTAGCTCGTAAATTAGATCCGTAGGCAAGTTCAGTGGATGTAAGGGCTTTCGTTATTAAAGTTGCATTATTTAATACTTAGGTATGTAAACAGCATTCCAGTGTGGCCTTCAAATGTGTAATACGTGTGATGTTTTCTGTTTGTTCTCAGGCTGGGAGCCATTTATTGAGCCATGGCCATGCTCGGTTTCTTGGCAACAACAAGCTTCGAGCCGCCTCCACCCTTCCCGACTGAAGCTGGAAGTAAAGGCTAAACACCGTTTGGATATAAACATCACCTCTGTCTTCATAGGTATGTTGGACTATTCCCCGAGAGCATCACCATACAGTCCAGTTTTCACTGCACTGAAAATAACAGGCATTTCTAATTGAGTCCTGCTGGTGTCCGTGCATGGAGGGAGAGAGACCTGGCATAAGGCTCTACGTACTTCACGTGATGTTGTGTTGTACACAGGTGTGCGTTGAGGCAGCCTCTATTTTATCAGATATTGTGGAGTGTGAAGACATATGAACTACATAGTTTAGGGGGCAGTAGGAATTCTTTCTCTGGTCATATGAATTCTATCAAACTCATATGTTATTTGAAATACATTTTTAATCAGAAACAGGCTTTCATGTAAGGCTTTCCATGCTTTACAGTGCTTAAAAGTATTTTGATAGGGTCCTCATTTTTCAGTATGTTGACAGGGAGCTACTCATTTCAGTTCTGTTGTCCCTGAAAACCTTAGCTGTCAATTCCCACCTTGGGACATCAAAATATTTTGATCTTCGTTAACTCAAACTTCATGTAAGCTTCTGTGAGACTGTTACCCTGTGCGCTTCACAGAAATATTGTTGTTTATTTTGTATGCAAATCTGAAAGATTGGGTGGTCATAATAAAAAGATATAAAAAGCTGGTCTGGCAAATGTAACAGAACGGTCTTCCTTGTCCCTTCAATATCTGTTCCTTTGTCCTGCAAGGCGTGTGGGGTTGACAGAAAGAGGGAGCCAAGGTGGCAGGAAAATACACAAATCAATGATTCCCAAGAGTTCCTATAATGCCTTTTAATAGTAGTGATAGCAAGGCTGGTTTAGGATTAATGCTGAGCCAGAGGACGCCGTTGACGTCTTGCTATTTATGCAGGAATGTGCCTGTACCTCTTCAAAAGGAAAAATAATACTAGAAACATGAAAATATTTAAGAGAGCTCTTAACATTGTCCCTGAAGAGCATGGGATTCCACTGAAAGCTAAAAAAAAGAAAAATGTATTTTAAGAGTATAAAATTGTTGGGGTTTGAAGACACTGCTGTGATTTCATGAGCTGTTGTTTGTCTCTGACTTGTGTAAGTGGCTCGAAGAAACAGCAGTGAAGTAAAAGTTCTGCCACTAAAGAAGAGTAGCTTCACCATACTTTGCAATTACTTTGTTTGCTGCCACATTGGAGGCATTTACTGTTTGTGCTTATATTCCTCTAGAACAATACACATCTACCAAACAGTCATGGATGGAAGATTACTGTAAACAGGAGAAAGAAGTGAATGTAATCAGTTCAGAAGACTGGATGGGTTCTTCTGTGGATCCACCGTGTTTTGGGCAGAGTATGATACTTATTAATCACTCTTATTTCAAACAGTCCTGACACACACAGTCATCTGTCTAATGGATTGCAAACATAAGTGTTTGGTCTTCATAGCACACAGTGAATGGTTAGAGATACTTGACAAAAAAGACAAAAATGCTATTTTCTGCTCAGTTGTTTTTAGAGCTTTAAAAGCAAAACCCTTTCTGGCTATTCAGCTTTGAGTGAGAGCTTTACACTCCTAGTTCTTCTTCCTTTTTTTGTCACATTTTCTCACCTAATGAGGGACTGTCCTGTCGAAGATTAAATAAGAGTGTGGAGTTTGGGGTGTGTGCGGCTCAGAGCTAAGCTTTGTTCTTTCTGTACAACCAAAGACCTAAATGACTGGAAAAAGTGCTGTTATATTCACGAACTGATTCTCTAAGTTATAACTCCTGACATATGTCAGGTCTGTTCAGCTTCTTTTCTCCCAGTGCTACTTCTGGAAGAAATTTTAACAACTCAAAATGCCAGCTTAGCGTAAGCAAATGGTTAACGAGTCGTACGCTGATTGCATGAGGCTGACTGTCTGTATCTTCCCCATGCATGATGGGAAAGAGTCTGCCTGTATTTCTGTGTGTTTTCTTACCTGCTAACTTTGTCTTTCCTGTCTGCCAGGCCTTCCTCTTGTCTACCTTAGAACTAGGAGTACAGCCAGTTTGACTAACCTAGAGCATCAGATCTATGCTAGAGGTACTGTACAGCAGAGAGAGACAAGAAGGTTTTTTCCTTCTTTGGAGGGCTCTTGTACAATAAATACTGTGGGGTATGTGTGTCTTGTAGATTGGCCTCTGTTTTTAAGTGAAACAAACTTCTCAGGAAGTTTTCCTGTGAAAAAACCTAAACAACAAAACCTTTTAATAAGCGTTGCTTGGCTTTTAGTGGGTGTTGCAACTACGTGAATTAAGAAAAAAAAGCCCTCCTTCTAATGGTAGTCTTTATTTTCAGGCAGTGGTCTTAAAGTGCAACTTTTACATTATGGTTGGGGTTGGGTTTTTTTGAAAAAGAGGCCATAGTCTCCCAAATCCTCTTTTAGAAGTATCAAAAATAAATTGGCAATGGATTAAATGCCAGAGTAAAAATTCACGTGGCTTCTGGGCTGTAATTTTCTAGAACCTGAGCTAGCCAAAAAAAATTGTATAAAGTGAAGCTCAACGCTAAAAACATTGTTTTACTTACAGTTGGCAAAACCCAGAGTTTTCATTTTCAAGAATTTTGTCTTCTTGCCATTTAATTAGAAGGAACTTTCTTTGTAAGCTTTTGAGAGATCAGATTTCAGTCTCCACTGACAATGTAAGGTAGATAGTGGTTTGTTGTCATTGATTTGGAAGGAAGTTGTATGGGATCATCAGTAACTCCTTCAAAAACCCACCTATCCACCCCACACTATCCCTTATTGCCTCTGTAATCCTGTGCCTAAGTTATTCTTGGTTGGGCACCTGGTGCAGTGGGATGAATGGGGCTCAGAACGTGAAGTACTTCAAGGTGGGATCAGTCAGTCTTTGGAGTGACTGAGGACAAAGTCTGTGCAATAGATTCCATTTCTGTCTTACCTTTTCTTTAAGCAGCTGATTTATTGTGTGTGCCTTCTTTCTGCTTTTCTCATACAAAAAGATGTGTGCATTTAGGGAGCAGGTATTTATCTTCCTTTTTAAGCAGTTACTGGAATTTGACAGGGTTTTTTTTGTGTCCAAACGCAGTCGGTGTTTTCACAGATATGATGTCCTGCAGTAGGGAAGATGAGAGTAACACTTATGTGCTTGCTAGTAAACACATCAAACATGGTAGGGAAAGTTTCTTTTTGCTGTCCCAGATTACCTTTGGTTGCATTTGAATTATTTCTCATACTTTTTTTACTAGGTTTTACTCTGCATAGAAAATATTTCTAGTTGTTCAGTGTTTGAGGATAGAAGTCCCACGGTACTGGATAGTTCTGTATTTGTCACGTTAAATAGAGCATAAATCTTAATTATAAGTGAATATGTGTTTAAAACTTAATGAGCATTTGGATGTACATGAAAAGTTACTGATGATGACTGTGTTTTTAGTTAGGTTTTCTACATGTTAGTTATAACTCGAATATTTTATAAGACTTGACGAAAAAAGAATGTGTAGCTTAAACTCAGTTCCTGTTGGGGGTGTTTTTTCTGTTTGCTTTATGCCATTTCTATCATAGTTACTAATTTTTTACATGGTTTTAGTAATCTGTTATCCAGTTTCTTTGATCAGTTTTTCTTTAGTTAGTGCAGGTTGTGGCTCTCAAGCCATTGTGTCTCCTACATTAGCATCTGATGAATGCTTCTCTCATAAGCATTCAGACAAATCTTTATTCTGTTTTATAGCTGAAATGAAGACTCCAAAGCGTAGGCAGCCATTTGTCCCCTTTGCTCTGAGAAATCATACTGGATGCACTCTGTGGTTTGCTACCCTAACTACAACACCGACCCGGTAAGAAGCTGTTGTGGGACCTCCAGCAATGTCTGTCTGACTTCTGAACGCGTCGGCCAAACTCTGTTGTCTTCAGTGCTTTTGTTTTCGTGCAGAGAAACACAGGCAAATCCCAGTCTTTCTGAGTTAAGAACCTTCTCTTCGACAAGGAGAGTGTTTTACTACTAAAGAAAGTATTTCTTTTTTCAGGAGCCCTAAATGAATTTGAGGACTGCTCAGATCAGTTCTTGATGCATCTGTGTTTACTGCATGACTGAAGCAGACTAAAAAGTGCTCATTACTTCACAGGGCTGCACTGTCTCACAGCGGGAGTCCAGGTGTGGTTCCTGAGGAAAACGGGACGTTGCTGGATGATGCCCATAATGTCAGTGAATGGCAAGAAGTTATCACTGGGGAAGAGATTCCGTTTGAATTTGAAGCCAGAGGGAAACTCAGACACAGGTGAGGGGACCAGGCTGAGAGATGTGATTTGACACGCTCGTATGTGGAACTCGGGATCATAGTTACGAGGACACTAGCAGACTTTACCTAAAAAGTTCATGTTAATGTTTCATTTTTAAATATTTAAAATTGATGTACAGAGTGAAATTATCAGTTGTCTAGTGAACAGTATATATTGCTATTGGTGGCAGTCATTCCTGGGTGTGAGTTGGATCACTTGAAACTTTTAGAAAAACTTAGGGGCCTCAATGTATTCTGAAGGACTGGGGAGGAGGCATTGGTTGTTGAGTTTAAGTATTACTAGTGTTAAGATCTAAAAGAACTTGTTAACAAGTGCGTAGCATGCTTTTATTTTTGCTCTCATCTGCCATAGCTGTAATTCTGTACGTTCATTAGGGAAGGTGGAACAATTGAACAGGTGTAAAATGAGATCTGTTTAGCCGTGAAATGGAAAAGCTCCTGAGACACCTGGTTTTTTAAAACGCTTCTTTTTTCAGAATCAAGAGGATGTTCTTGGTTTGGACTGTTTGGTGTTTACGCTGTATGATAACCCTTAATAGTAATTTCACTTGATCTGACCTGGTAGGCACACACATGACCTCAGAATTCATCAGCTGCAAGTGAGAGTAAATGGCTGGGAAGAAGTCAGTCCGGTGTCTGTAGACAAAGTTGGAACGTTTTTCCGATATGCTGCACCAGATAAGAACTCATCCTCTTCTACTGTAAGTTCTGCTTTTGAGTGTTAGTTTTAATAGAATATGTAATTTCAGAGTAACGATTATCTTCAGGATTTTGATGTTAAAGCAGCTGCTGTATGAGATTGTCCTCTTTCCAGTTGGCTTGTCTTGGGAGAACTTAGAGATTCTGAGTTTCTAACTGGCAATTTTATGCATAACAAAACCAAAACCTGAGTAGTCAGCAGCTCATCTGTACTTAACAGGCAGAGCTTCCAGGAAGAGAATAATATATGAGCAACCACGTCATGGACTCAAGGAGACTGAGCTTTAAATCAGCACAGCATTTCAGCAGCTATTTATATTTCTTCTATTGCAGGAATGCTTTTCATGTGTTTCATTTACTTAAAATAAACAACACTGGCAATTTCCTGTAAGCTTAGAGATTGTTGAAATATGCAGCTGCATCTGCAAAATATAGTTGTCATGAAGGAAAAATGCAATTGTAATAATCAGCAGGCTGTGGGGTTGAAGCTCAATGATAAAAATCAGCTTGTGGATTTCAAAAGTAGTTAGGTTTTGAGAGTAGCTACTAAAAACTGTTGATCGTTTGAGAAACTGGAAGCTGAGATCTTTCAGATATAAGAAGGGATTACAACTTAATCTCGCAATACTGCTGATAAGTCTCTTATTTAAATGGTTTCTGATGTTTTCATATTGGAGCATAAAAAGCCTCATCTCTTTTTGTAACTTGATTCTTGAAGGAAGAGGATGCAAATTGATGAGAATTGCTTTTCAGGAACATAATCTGTAGCTTTTTCTTTGTTTTCAACAAACCTTCCTCCTTCAGCTTCTTTTCTTTTTAAAGCAGTATTACAAACAGGTTTTGCTTATGTAAATCTGATGTGTTTTCTGAGCTGTGTTGAAAATCAGAAACATAAAGTGATGAAAGTATTTAGTTTGTTCTTCTATAGTGATGTTCTGTATTGCAACTGAGAGTTGAACAACTTTAATTTTCTTGTTTACTTTTCCCCAGCTTGGAAGCCCAATAAGTAGAACAAATATAATACATCCACAAGTCTACGTGAGTATATATTTTCATTTTTGGGGAGGTGTAAATAAGACTAGCATTAATTTTACAAAAGAACTAGCTTTTCTATCCTTTTAGAACCTTTTCAATAGAAAGGCAGCAGAAGTCAAGTAAACAATACAAATTTTCAAATCAGAACAAGTATTTAACATAACTTACCATTCCTCACCAGTTTAAATGGCTGTTTGAAGAATGGGTCTTGAATCACGTGAGCCCATAAAAAATGTTCTTTTAGGATCTATATTGCTCTTATTTAAACTTTCATTGTTTTGAAAAAGGCAATGGAGTTGTAGCATTTAGAATTGCTTCTCATAGTTTCTTTTATTGTGTTTTGAGGAGGAGGTACAGGATTATAAATCATTATTATAAAACTATATAGCCTTAGGGGTTCCACGTGTCTGGACTCAGCTGGCAGGTTTCCACTCCAGCAGCTACTGCTCCAAAATTGAGGTGTCCCTCTTCTAGGTACGATCATTACTTGAGCTTTTTAATGCTTTTAAATATCTTCCAGTTTTCTTCATTGCCTCCAGTTCGTGTGGTATTTGAAGTTACCATGGAAGGTAGCGCTCGGAAAGTGATAACGGTGCGTTCAGCCTTAATCGTGAAGAACAAGCTGGAAACACCAATGGAACTAAGACTAGACAGTCCTTCTGCTCCTGACAGTAAGTGGTGGTATCTTCCTTCCATGCTGTGGGGCATCTTTAGCTTCCCCCCCAAGAAGATTCACCACTGCCCCTAACAGTTAATAGCAGAGTAGACCTCCCTGGAGGGAAAATGGGTAACCTTAAGAAGAAAGCGATCAGCAGGGTAAGCTAGAGAACCCAGTAGGATTTGTCCTGCAGGTAAACAGGGAAGGCTGACACACTATAAAGACTGAAACTTCAGGATCAACCAGATTGAGGTTTGGAACATAAATAGAGTAGCTGGTGTTTGATGTTAAAATGAAATGTGTTGCTCCAAAACTTTGAGACTTGCTATTTGAAAACGTTATGATTTTCAGTAAAGGGACATGTTCTGATGTGCGTGTTTTCTTCTGGTTACAGAACCTGTAGTTCTTCCAGCAGTTATGCCAGGAGATTCCTTTGCTATTCCACTACATCTTACATCTTGGCGTTTGCAAGCCAGGCCAAAAGGAATGGGAGTCTTTTTCTGTAAGGCTCCAATTCATTGGACTAATGTTCAGAAGACAGCAGAAGTTTGTAGCAGCAAAAGAGAGTGTCATTCAATGGAGTCTGAAAATTGCCGCTTTTTCAGGTAATGAAGACCTAATTATTTGTGTAAGCTGTGCTGTTTTCTTCTGATAAATGAAATACTGTGAAAGTAAATAACAGGAAAGAAAATACTTAGAGCAAATACCTTATAATCAAACTCCAAAGTGATCCTGTGTAGAGCAATTCTAAATGCCGGTTTTGCTATCAATGCTAATGTTGTGGATTTAGTGCAGTACACAAAGACAGGGTTAGATTCTTCTCTCAAGTTCACTGACAATTTCTCCTACATGTCTGCCTTTGCAGGTTTTGTGTGGCTATAAAGAAAGAGAATTACCCAGATTACATGCCTTCCAACATATTCTCTGACAGTGCTAAGCAGATTTTCAGACAGCCTGGGCATACTATCTATCTCTTGCCAACAATGGTAATTTGTAACCTGCTGCCTTGCGAGCTTGAGTTCTATGTTAAAGGAATGCCAATAAGTGGGACATTAAAACCAGGCAAAGAGGCTGCATTGCACACAGCAGATACATCTCAGAACATTGAGCTCGGTAAGGTTCCTTTTTGGCTTCCACTTTTTGATCGTTTGAGAGGAGTACCTCAGTAAAACTTCCTGTACAAGAAATTGTGGCACAAGAATGGAAAATTAAAATGTGGCCCAGCTGAAGTGCGTCTCCAGCAATGCACACAGCAGGGGTAACGAACAGGAGGAACTGAAATCCATTGTGTAGCAGGAAAACTGTGACAGTTGCTCTTACAGACACATGGTGGGATGACTCATACAACTGGAGTTATTCAACAGTGTCTGGGCTTCTGATGCCTGAAGCAGTAATTAGCCCTAGGCAGGATTCTTTACAGAGCTTTTTTTGCTGCTTGTGACTTAAATCAAGGCATTTTTTCATGAGGTCAAAGGTTAGTGCACTGGCCGGATTTTAAAGTTAATCTGGGTAAGCTGTATGAAATAATCAGAAAGATGGAACCATATGAAACACTGATCTGTGTGTGTATCAGAAATTGATGTTTCTGTGTGGGTGATGTTTTGTTTTATTTTTGTAGGGGTGCTGCTAGAGAACTTCCCAGTGTGCAAAGAGCTGTTGATTCCTCCTGGGACACAGAACTATATGGTGCGGATGCGATTGTATGATGTCAACAAACGACTGCTAAATCTGACCATAAGGATTGTGTGTCGTGCTGAAGGCTCTCTGATAATACTGATTTCAGCACCATATTGGTTAATCAACAAAACGGGTAAGTTTATGGTATTTTCTTTCATAGCTGTAAATATGAACTGGGAAATAAACGTTTCATGCAGTGTTTTGATTTGCTTACAGCCAAACAGAGCTTATAAACAATACTTAAGAGGAATTAAAGTTGCAGGAATTCTTTTATTATCATTTTCTACAGTGCCAACAGCTATTTGATGAATGTTATGGCAGATAACTTAGACATTTTAGTTGCTATATTGTGGATTTTCACACACAGGCTGTTGTGCCTCTAAATAAATCAACACAGGTTATCGTCTGTTAACATCCATTGGCACTTTCAAAGCTACAACAACTCTTTTTCTGTATAGAGCAGACACCACGGATCACAGCTGCTTTAAGTCTGTCTGTTAAGCAGTTTAGAGGGTGAAAGCAGGAGGACTAATGGCTGATATTGCAACTGAAATATTTTAGAGTAATTCATTTGAAGTAGTTTTTACCATTCTCGTTTTAATTTGTGCAAAAGTGAAGTGTGGTTTGACATCCATTTTTTGTGTTTGCTTAAAGGGTTGCCACTTATCTTCAGACAAGATAATGCGAAAACAGACGCAGCAGGTCAGTTTGAAGAGCATGAGCTCGCTAGAAGCCTCAGCCCACTTCTGTTCTGTTACGCTGATAAAGAACAGCCAAACTTGTAAGTAATACTGTGAGGACAGCAGGCAGGAGGAGCCTTACAGTGTATGAAAGTAATTCACAGAGATTTGGGGGCTGATATATTAGTGTAAATATCACACAGGAAAAGTCTTTCCATATTAGGATGACGTGTTAAGTTACTAAGTTTCTAAATACTGAAATAAGGATATTGGATCTTTACACGTTTCCTGCTAACAGCTCCTTGGTTGGCCGATTCTCTTATGTCTGCAGGGTGGTTTAGTTTTATTTTGGGTGTTTTGAACTCATGCTTCTTTCATAAGAAAATCAAAAACCTTTTTGAAGTTATATAAATCATTTTGTTACCACTCAAATCCCCACTCCAAACCCCTAATGTTAAACTCTGAGTCCTAATAGAGAATTAGTAGCAGTCAGTTGGTAGGAAGTCTCCAGACTTGATTCTGGTGTGAAAAAGAAATGGCAGGATTATGGAAAGGAAATTTTTCAGCTACTTTAGCTGGCATCAAGGAGAGAACTTGCTTTTTCTGTGAAAATAAGAAATGAGAACGTGATTTAAAGTAAATTTTTCTGAAACGTTCTGGAATTTTTGTTCAAATGAACAACAGTCAAATTTATGACAAAAACTTATTTGAAATTTTTTTCTTATTATTCTTTCAATTTAAAAGAAAAGACACAGATTTTGTTATGGTTAATCAGTCTGAAAATTACCAAGCCCTTTACCTAACACGATCACTGAATCTTGACCAATATATTTAAAGAGCTTATGAAGAAATGCAGAACGATGTGCTCAAGGATATTTATCGTGACTTCTAATTTCAATATTAAAACACAGGTGTTCTTTTTGTGTTTGTGTGTGTGGTCATGAGCATTGTGTTGATATCTGATCCTTCTTTGAAATGAGTAAATCTGTGTGTTTTCTTCTTACCCTTAGTTGTACAATGCGGGTTGGAAAAGGAATCCATCCGGAAGGTATGCCTGGCTGGTGCCAGGGTTTCTCCCTGGATGGTGGCAGCGGGGTCAGAGCCCTGAAGGTGATCCAGCATGGAAACCGGCCAGGCCTCATTTATAACATCGGTACGTGTGGGTGGGAACATCTGGGAAATACTGTGGAGCTCGGTGAGGCAGGATGTCAGCATCACCAGAAATGGACCAGTTACAGCAGGGAATCAGACGTTGTCAAAGGTTTTTGCGGGTCTGGAAAAAATCACTAAATAAAAAATAGTATTCAGAATATTTTTATTCTTAGTATTTTTACATCTTTACCTTGAATTTCATTAGCTTAAAAATCAGTTTTCAACATTTCTATTTTTACATTTCATCATGGAGTGTTAATAACTGCATTTGCAAATTGTTTTTTCTTGTCTTTATTCCCCCTGTAGACTGCTTTTAAGTACATTTGAAATCCCACTGCATTACTGTCTGGTTATTTGAAGTGTCTGTACTGTAACTATTCAGCCACATGCTACTTTGAGTTTTGCTTTGTGGTGCCTTTTATAGGCTCACGTGGAGGAGTGCTGCTTCTGTCTTCCATGTGCTCCTGGTGGACATAAAGTAAAATTTCCTCAAAAGAATTTAATTTTTAATTAAATGACAATTTGGAAGTACTCCATAGGGTTTTCTGAGGAATTTTTCATCTGTTTAAAAGTGGAATAATTAGTTGCATTGATTTACTTGTGACTGGGAAATAGGATGGTTTTTATCTTCAGTGCTTGTGATCTCTATGTTGTACTTGTGAAACAGAGGGTAATATGGCATAAAATTAAATTTACTGTTTAAAATAATGTTTCAAAATATGGCTGTGGTGGGTCAGAAAAAATGCCTTTCTGGAACCCAAAAATAGAACTTTTGTTATGTAAAATATATTGTGGCAGATTACTTTTGTTTCATCTTTAAGTAATAGCTTTATTTTTAATTTGTTTTTATTACCAGGTATTGATGTTAAAAAAGGCAGAGGCCGTTACATTGATACCTGCATGGTAACGTTTGCACCACGTTACCTGTTGGATAATAAATCATCCTACAAGCTTGCCTTTGTTCAGCGGGAGTTTGCCAGAGGTCGGGTAAGAGGCTTGCTTTTTGTTCCCTGTGATTGCAGTACCTGTAGTCAGTCACAGCATCTCCTGATCAAAACCAATACAAATGTTATGCCTCGAAGTATCATTGGCTGATCAGAAGGATCTTTCTCATTATTCTAGTATTATTCAGCACTCGCTGAACAGAATAATTGAGAGATAGATAGATTATTACTGCTATTTTTTTAATACCTATAGGATATGTATCTACCAATTTCTGTTACCAGGGAACATCCAATCCTGATGGCTATATCTCCACCCTTCCTGGTTCCAGCGTTGTGTTCCACTGGCCACGGAACGATTATGATCAGCTGTTATGTGTGAGGCTGATGGATGTCCCAAACTGCATTTGGTCTGGGGGCTTTGAGGTCAACAAAAACAACTCATTCCATATTAATATGAGGTAGCTATTTTATACAAATCTTCTGTAGCATAATTCATTTTTTTGATAGAAGCAGCTTTTTAACTCCTACAACAACAGGGCAGGAGCCTACCTCTCTTGCACTTGTTTCTTTTTCAGGGACACCCTGGGAAAATGTTACTTCTTAAGAGTAGAAATTACTCTTCAAGGAGCCACGTACCGCATTGCCTTCAGTGACACAGATCAGCTACCACCGCCTTTCCGCATTGACAATTTTTCAAAGGTAAAAAAATCATGGTTTTGTTTTATTTCAGAGTAAAGAAATAAAAATAGGGGTTGCTTTATATTTGTTAGAAGAGGTTGCTGACTAGCTTGTGTAATGAAATGAGATTAAAATGTGTGTAGTGAGAGGTATTTCTATATAATAATTGTAATTTTCTGAAGTTTTAGTAAAAATTGGTATTATTTAACTACATCATCTTGTTCAGCTAATAGTGCTAATATTGCAGCCTTCGTGAGTGCATTAAAAGTGTTAACAAGGAAGAGCATTATTACTGTTGAGAGAATTGTGCTAAGGAGATAACTTGTCATCTTCTGTGTTATTTTCAACACTCAGGTAATCCGTAAAAAGACTTGGGGCTTCTGCTGCCACTTCCCTATCTCTCTGTGATAATAAAAATCAGAGGATTTGCTCTGCGTGTTTTACAGTACCTTACTGACTGCCTTGTGATCAGAGCTGTAATGGTTATTGGTTCTCATTCCGAACTGTTAATAAAACTGGGCAGGTCTCCTGATTTTGATTAGGAGCTGCTACCATGGGACTAAAACCGGTTTGAACTACAGATGGCAGATAAAAGCAAAGATGACATTTCTCTTCCCTTTGAGACTATATTAATTGAAGCTCTAGAGAAAGAAAGTGCCTGTGAAATCATTGAGGGGAGAGCGAGCTGACCGTGTTTCTTTGATCAGCTCCTGAGAAATGAACAAATGATAGCAAAAAAATCTGTCTGATTAACAATTTCTGTGTGAAGTTAAATCCTCTTTTGTAACTGTTACAGGTCCCAATTGTTTTTAATCAGCACGGTGTTGTCGAGCCAAGGTTGTACACTGAGGTGAAGCCCATGACCTCTCTGGATTATGCGTGGGATGAACCCGTTCTGCCACCTTTTATAATGCTGACAGTTAAAGGGGCTGGCTCCTCAGAAATTGTCTGCAGCATGAACGACTTCCAAGACAGCAAGCAGCTTTACTATGAAAACTTCATTTATATTGCTGCTACACATACTTTCTCAGGGTAATTCTTTATATATTAGATGAACATATTTTGAACGTTCATGGTGTTCTTCAGGCTTTACATTAACATTCTCATAATGGTTGCCGTTGGAAAGTCTTTTAAATGCAGCTAAACTTTTGTCAGCCTTGCAGCTTGCAGAAGAACTGGCAAAATTCAAAAGCTGAGTCTGGCAGTCCTTAAGCTGTGTATCTTGCCTTGGTCAGTTGTGGTAACTTAGCTTTATAGCAGCCTGCCATTGTTGATTTTATCCCAGAGTGATTTTATCCCAGACTCAGCGTGTGGCATCTGCTGTGACCCCACTGTCTAATCTTAAAAGAGCAGGGATGTTATGTGAGCAGGGTCATGTGTAGGGTCTTCCTTTCATTTGGTGTATAAGGACCACTTGGTTACAGGACAGACCTGATTGACATACCTACACTTTTAAACTTGCACTAGTTTATATCCTATTGAGAACAACTGCAGGAAGTTGATGCCTGCTTTGGTGCTCTCCTTGGTGTAAGGTAGAAAATTTTCTTTGCAATTCATCTGCTTTGTCTGGGAAGTTCCTAGTCACAGTGAGAAATCAAAGCCCCCTTTAAGAATGGACTCCAGTTGGTAGCTTACATTGGTGATTCCAAAAATAACAAGAGGTAAAAAAAAAAAAAATGATTTTTTTGTCTCATTGACTACATTAGAAGTGTGAGCTTCCTCAGTGGGATTTTGTACAGGTCCAGTTCAGTCTACTGAAGCACCAGCTACTCAATTAACGTAATGAAGTTTTCTTGTTGCTCTAGTTTACAGGAGCCAAGTGCAAGACCAGTTGCTTCAAATAAGGATGCTGCATATGCAGAGCTTGTCCTTGATGTTTCTCCAAAGACTCAACGAGTTATACTGAAAAAGAAGGTATCGTGACACATGTGATTTGATTAAAGTGCTGTTGCTATGTGCTAAAATAAAATCATATGCTTGGAGAAGGGAAAAATAAAAGCATTTTCATGGTAGCTTTTAAAAGGTGGAGACAGAGTCCAGCAAAAGAGAGGTTTATTGCGACTAAGGTTGCCTGAACTATGGTGGTGCTTCCATATGAGACTTTTATGGGAGTAAGGGTGACAGAAAAGGGAATTGGAATAAAAGTAGCAAGGAATGGAAATGCCTGAGACAACCAAGTGTGGTAATTGTGAGCTGGAGGCTCTAATGAAGCTATAAGGTAGGACATGCTTCATTTGTGGTTGCATTGTAATCTAAGTCTTCTATTTCTGGAGCTCTTAAGAAATAGAAATATTGCTGTGATTAAAAATAGCATGTAAATACAGCTCTGCATCTACCAATGCTAATGTAGGATGCATATTCATTGAATATCAGAGTTGGATTAGAAGTTTTTATACAAAATACTTCCTAATTCTAACTCAGGACTCTGCAGTTAATTCTTGGAATGACTTGTATATATTTATAACTCAAATCATCTGACAGCAAAACAGAACAGAAATAGTACAGAGTACTGCTCTGCTCATTTAAATGTTGAATTTTTATGCAACAGGAGCCAGGAAAACGATCCCAGCTCTGGAGAATGATGAGCACAGGAATGCTTTGCCATGAAGGTTCGTCGGTTCCTCACAACCCCCAGAAACCTTCTCCTCGGTCTCTGGACTCTTGTATGATTTTAGATATCGCTGGTCTGGCAGCTGTCACAGATAACAGGTATTGAAAACACAAATTCTCCCAAAAGTGGTGTAGATTCCAACCATGTCTTTGAAAGCACACTTAGCATGATACTCTTTGAATAAGGAATGCAGGGATTCTGAGAGCATGGGGAAGAGCTAGATGTTATCTGTCTTTGTAAACAGACCTCACGACCGCTTTTGTGACTTGGAAATATTTTTAATAGCATGGCTAATGTATTTGCAGCAGCAGAGCGTTAAAAAAGCACTCTAGAGGTGAGATTAGGAAAATGAGCTTGAACAAAATTAGAGTAGGTGTTCACTGTTAGCACATCTCAAGAGTAAAGCTGACAAGTCTTGGTATTGAGTGGTGTGCTTTTGTTGCAGGTATGAGCCCTTGATGTTGAGAAAGCCTGATCGGCGACGCAGCACCACCCAGACGTGGAGTTTTCGTGATGGAAAGCTGACCTGTGGTATTCATGGACTTGTTGTCCAGGTCAGTACTGATAATATGTTGAACTTGGTTTGACTGTTACTGATACGCATTTGTCAGTTGGGCTTAGAATTGAACTAAAAGCTTTGAGGCCAAAGTTCAGAATTCGGAGGAAACCAGGCTCGCACAGACAGCTTCTGTGGTGTAAATTCGTGTTTGAATGTTCTTGTCAATTTTGATTAATTAAAGACCTTGCACTAGTAAGTTGAAAGTAAATAATTAGAAAATGAATAACAGTGGGAATGCTTAATTATTGATCTTGGCTGTTTCTTGTAGCTGCCAAGCTGATTACAGGAATTATCAGAAGCTTTATTAGTGTCAAGTAAAATGCTGCTGGAGTGCTTTTCTTCCAGTTCTGAAGAGGTTAGAAGAGGAAAATGAAATACGCTTCAATGTAGGTAAATAGTTCTCTGAAGGCTTTACTTAATTTTTTTTCCTTACTCTTCTTTGTCCAGGCAAAGGGAGGAATAGCAGGTCTTCATGATGGAGCAGAAGTTGTTCTTGGACCTGATACCTCACTTGAACTTTTGGAGCCAGTTCCACCTGAACAGCAGTTCATAAACCAGAAGATGAGGCCTGGGTCAGGAGTTCTGGCTGTTAGAGTCATTCCGGATGGGCCAACTAGAGTTCTACAGGTGAAGGTCTTCAGTAGCTAGAATCTAGTTTCATTATTTGCTTGCACTTGAAATACATTTTCCTGAATTGCATATCTAAATTCTTAGAAAAAGTTACCTTTATAGTGATCCAAAGGGGAGGGGAACATTTTAAAACAGAAATAATTCCAGCAAAAGTTTTCATTGTACTTATTTAAAAAAGAAGATAATTTTGTAAGGTAGGACAGTATCACTGTTGTTTATAAATAAGGGCCTGATCACAGCTGTGATTCATTTGCTTATCAGATAACGGATTTTAACCAACGTAGAAATGATCGTTTATCCAGTGAAGGAGATGAACTTCCAGTTACAGAACAAGATCTACGCAAGTTAAAAAATCCCGATACGGAGCAGGAATTAGAAGTAAGATATTACACCTAGTGTCTGTGCCTTATTTATCACTTTCCTTTCTAGATTTCAGAGGGGGTTTGGTTGTTACCTTTTCCCCATGATGACCTCTTGTTATGAACTTGTAGATTTTCCTGCTAAAACTCCTCATTCTTAGAACTTGTGTTTACGTGTCGTGACACCTCTTTATTCAAAGACTAATCATTTATGAGCTGTTTGGCCTCTCTGGAGTTGAGTCTGAGCAGATAAATTCTTTGTCTTCAGTATCACAGGGTTTTTCAGTGTTGGTTTGTTAGTGTAGTTTTTCCCCCCCTGCTTCAATATTCTTTTTTCAGGTGCTTGTGAAACTGGAAGGTGGAATAGGATTATCTTTGGTCAACAAAGTTCCTGAAGAGCTGGTATTTGCAAGCCTGACGAGAATTAATGTCCACTACACACAGCTGTCAACAAGTCAGGTCCTAGAGCTCAGTGTGCAAGACATACAGGTATTTGCCATTTTGAAACAAATTTAATTGTTCGTGGGTCTTCTGTGGCTTTTGCTGTCATAATAGGTTTGAAAAATGCTTAGAGCTGTTACTGAAATTTCAATTCATAAATATAGATGTTTCAGTTGCCATTGATGTTTCCTTTTTTCATTGTTCTCTGTTAGTTGAGACAATGCTATATTGTATTTCACGCTGATTTCTGTTAGGCAAGTTAGAACCTTTTTTATTTTGTTAACAAGTCAAACTGAAGTTTTTATTCCTTCTTGGTTCTTTGTCATTACATAGTGCAAAAGCAGCCATTGAAAGTTGGAGTCCTGATGCTGTTGGTACCACAGTATAAATCATAGAAATATAGACAAATAAAATAATTATCTTCTATTTTTTCCAACTAGATTTTGATTCTGACTTCAGAGTTTTACCTTTGTTTTCAGAAATTCAGAATTCACAATTTAAACTGAAGACTGTAAGGCCCGATTTTGTTCTACTGAAATATCCTCTAAATTGTTAGAATTTTGTTCCCAATATGCAAGTTTTCCTTGGAAGGGGAATTGTGGGTACTAATGTAGATTACACAAGATAAGTGGATACTTGCACGCATCAGTCAAACTTAAACGTAGGAGTAGCTTAACTCTGCTGTTGTTTAATATTTTTGGCTGTGTTTTTGGAAAAAGGAAAAAATCACAGAGAATATAACAATGTTGTGATAGGTTTTGGATAGTAGCAATGATTTTTTTATTTTTATGGAGAATATTCCTGTTTATTTTTTGGTCAGGTCTCGGTGGTGATCAAAACCCAAGAATATTCTATCTCAGGGACCATATATTTCTGAAACCTTTTAAATCCTCAGCTAAAGAGGAACAGTTTTACTGCTTATTGTCACCTATTCATATTTTGTTGTCTGTCTGTTCCACTCTGTAGGTGGACAACCAGCTCATTGGGACAACAAGGCCTTTTATGCTCTTTCTGACACCGAGGATGAGTGAAAATGAACCCGTGGAGACGGCTCCAGCTGTGCAAGTAAATGCAATGAAATTTCCCAGTAAAAATGCACTGACTGATATATACAAGGTAAGCCACAATCTCTTGATGGTGCCGTGCGTGTTTTCCTCTGTTCAAATGACCTTTCAACTTCCTAATTTTAAATTGTAGTCTGAATTAAATAATTTGTGAAATATACTTTATTGAATTAATACTGAGGCTTGAAGGATGCTACATCCACCCTCTCATGTTTACAGTGTTTAAAGCTGCTGGACAGTGATGAAAAGGATAATAAATATGTTCAAAAATAAACCATATTAGGCCAGACTCCTGTTTGTTCAAGTCTGTGAGCTTACTTTTCAAACCAGTTATTCTCACCTCAGAATTGATAGGTGCCATTGTGGCATTGTGAACCACAATGTCTGTGCTCTGCTTTTCATCAGCTGCGTTCAAGGTTATTCATTCTCTCTGATAAGCTGTTATCTGGCTATAAACTCTGTTCTGTGTACTTGCAGCTATTGATGTTGTTTGGAAATTTATCCACCAACTGGTATGCATTGTGAGGGCAAAACTGAGTTGGTTATCAGGGCCTGTTTTCTCACTTAGAATGTTTACCCATGAATTTGATTTTGATGCTGTTTTGAAAAACAGCTGATTTTGGTGTTGGAAAACAGCTGCACATAAGATTTTGAAGTGTTAGTGTTAAGTAGTGAAGCAGAATATCTTCCAGAGAGTTGAAGCAGTCATCATTAGTTGTAGGTAACTTTAAGTGAAGAAAACTACCAAAGACATTTTGAAGGTGGGAATCTTACTAGGAATCTATTCCAGTATTCTGTTAAGTAGAACAAGTCTTATTTAATGACTTACATGGATTATATTTCTAGTGTTAATACTGTAAACTGAGACTTGTTTATCTTTGTAGCATCTGATGATCACCGCTCGGAAGTTCACAGTTCAAATTGAGGAGAAGCTACTTCTGAAGCTGTTGAGTTTCTTCGGCTATGACCAGTCAGAATCAGGTAGAGTATAAAACTACAGAGACCAATTTTACACTATCCAGAGGTATGTTTGCATATAAAATAAGTTTAGAACACCTCGCAAACTCTGAGCTGCTTCCATGGCTGAACAGAAGGCTGGAAAGATAATGTCTCATAGCCCCTGTAAAGCTGTTCAGGTGTGTTTGTGCTTGTTCCAGTGTTCAGGTAGTGACGTGTGACAAATACTGTTGTCTAGAACACAGTGGCTGAGCTGAACCTCAACAGGAAGGAGTTCAGTATTCATCTTAAGTTCCCATATTCATCTAAATTGGGATAAAATAAATTGCGTTATTAATTTAGCAAACCACATTGTTTAGTGATGTTTCTTTATTTAAACCCAGGCTAGAAATGGGATTTCTGTTCAGTTTTTACTTGGGCAGTTCCTCTTGCTTAACTGAAGGAAAATTTTGGCTCTCTGACCTTTTCATTGTGGCATCCATACCCCGGCTTTAATTGTAGTACAAGTTTTCTTCCATTCAGTGAGGCAAGGCAGAGCTCTTGAATCTTCTAATCCTATAGATGGTGTAATCCTTCTATTGTAAGGATTATCTGTACTTCAGAAACTTTCTGAAATGTCTGTTTTGGAGTGACAATTCAAAAAGTCATTTTGATGATGCAGTAGTGATACAATAAAATAACTGTTGCAGGAAAAAAATATTTTTGGCATAATTCCGAAAGTGGGCCAGCCCTCAGCTGATGCTCTGGAGTGCTGTGTCTTGCACAGCATCTTCTGAATTGTCTCAGAAAAAGATACGAGTATTCTGTTTCTCAGTTTCACAGAGAATTTAAAGGTTCAGATTGGTAGTGATGAAGAAGAAATAATGATTTTGAGTTTGGCTCTTATGCTGTTTACTAATCTGTCCTTTGTTTTGGTTTACCCTGATGCTTTTGCTATTTTTTTTTGTTTCCCTACTTACTCTTTGTAGTTTATCCATTGATGCTGATTTTGTCATCTCAGGTTCAGACAAAAATTATTTTGTCATTTACATTCAACATGTTTAATTGTTCAACCTCTGTTCGTAAGACTTTGTCATCTTTCATCTTTCTCCCTGCATTCTCACACTATCAAGATGCTCTTACAAGTAGCATAAATGAAAATGTTTGTGTCAACCAAATTTGGCTCACTCTGAATGTAAACTGATTTATTGAGTGTCTTCTGTGTAGGCATTTTGTCCATTCTTTAGTGATAATCCCCAAGATGGTCATCTTTGCTTGCTTTGTACATTATGTGGAGAGTTGAGCAAGTAAGAAAGTGCAGAGAAAGCAGAAGGGAAACCTATTGTAAGACTATGACAACACAACAGGAAACATTGCCTTTTTATATTCATATCGCCTTGCTTCTGTATGCTGACAAAAGTAAATTAGGAGTGAGATTAAAAGCTCAAACACCTTAAACTTGGATGATTTTTTTTCTAGCTACAAATACATTCAGGTTTCAGAGATGCAGGCTGATCTGAAAACAAATTCTTGAGCATCAAAGGTCAGCTTTGTGTCACAAGGCGTGGGTAGTTTTGCTGACTACACTAGCAGTCACGCATCCTTTTATTTATGCAGAGAAACTATTAGCTCTTTACAAAGTATGCATTCATAACCCCATCTTTATATATAATTTGTTCTGATTCCTATGTTTTGTCTGGATGCAGAGGTTGAAAAGTATGATGAAAACCTCCATGACAAGGTTGTTGAACAAGGTGGAGGACAAAAGCGATACTACTTTGAAAATCTGAAAATTAGTGTGCCTCAAATAAAGTTGAGTGTCTTCACTTCCAACAAGCTACCTTTGGATCTCAAGGTATGCCAACGCATTCACAGAGTGGGCTTCCAAATAAAGAGATTTTATTGTCGGAGGAAAAGGGAATAGAAGCTTTAGCTTACTACTATTAAATGCCATTTTCTCTTCCACTGTTTAAGTTACAAATAATAGAAGTTCCAATAGCTTCTATTATTTAATTTGCATTTTTATCTTGTTTTTATTTCATTTTTCTGATTTCAGTTGAAGCACGGCCAACTTCACCTAATAACACACTGCTTCACAAAGGATCTTGGTTACATTAGTGGTAGTGTAAAAGAGGCTGAAAGGGAGTGACCTTCATATGGGAGAGCTGTGGTCAGAGTGAAGAAAAATAGGAAGTTACTGCACTTAGGGAGCAAAAATGCAGGACAAATGAGTGTTTTCATCCAAAAAATGTTGTATTATTGGAATTGGAGGGTTTGCAGGAGCGCTGTGCAATTTGGTTCAATATTAAAGTGAATTCAGATTGAGTGTAGACTTGGGTGGAACATCTGGATCTCTGCATGTGGTAGTGAGACATTCTGGCACAGCTGTTCAAGTGAATCAGGGGTTCCATGTTGTAACACAAAGATAATCTCATTCACTGTTCCCAACTTGTGTGTTGGGACCTTCCTGGACATGAGAAGTGGCAACAGGCGGCAACATTTCAGTTCCCTCTGAGTTAATACGACTCATTCCCTCCAGTGTAGGAGAGCTGAAACAAAACAACCAACCCATTAAAAACCCTCCCCACTCCGAAGGGACTGAGCTGCTGCCTGTTCAACTTGAGTGTTCAAAAAACAACGCTGAGACACCGACCAGGCTTTTTTATGCCCTTGATATTACAGACATTAAGATGCACGAGCTTTTAAAGTTTTTTAGTTCTGTGCAATGAGTGTATATCATGGAGTCCTACCAAAATGACCCAGAATATCATCAGTCCTGCATTCTTGTATTGCTTTTGTCTCAGATATATTTGTGCTTTAGCTTCAACACGAAAACGCTTATCGCTTGATTATCTCTAATTTAGAGAGAGAAAACAGTTAGTTGTGAGTGCCTTTAAGAAACCAGTAACGTGCACAGCTCTGTTTGGATTTCCTAGCATCTCGGGTATGTGATTGCATATGGATGTGTCTTGGCAGCTGCCAGCATTGTTCCCAAGAGAAAACTTGATGTATACATTATTTCCCCCTTAACGATAACAGTCATATTAGCTTTCGCAGACAGAGTTCCATTCAGTTTTGTAGCACAGGAGAGTTCAGAGTAGGAGGGAGTGAATAATCACAGTAGAGCCTTTGTAGAAGCCTGTCTAACTACCTCTAATGTTTCTGACTTGGACATTGCTGTCTGGTAATTTGGTGTAGACAGATTATTTTTATTAGGTACCAGTATTAACAAAGTTGCCTTATATAATATCTGATAGTTAAACAGGAAATTACTTCCTACCCCAGTGAATAATGAGGACTACTCTAGTTAGTCATCCATTTACTGAAAAAATAAATAGCTCCTTTCTTAGTTGCAAACTTAATTCAGACTTGCAATTTACCTTAATTGCCTGCAGATGGCAGAAAAACTCATATTTATTACTCCTGAGCATGCTTTAGTGATTAATGTAGAAAGACACAACAGGAGTTTCAGGCTTCTTGCCGCCTTCAGATTTTCTCATGTTGGTGGCTGTGCAGATATCAGGACCTCAAATAGAAGGGATCTCTTTTTTTTCTTAAAAGAATAGTTTTCTTGTTAATTTTTCCTAAATTGTTTTATTGATGTGTGTACATATAGATGTGTGGCTTGTCCACCTTAAATACATTTTTTTATATATAGACTGTACAGGTTACAGATGGCCCATGGGCTAATTGCTGTCTTAGTTTTCTTCCTTGGAAATAATTGAAGAATTTCAGTGCCCCACATCATGAGCCTTAGGCTTGAAAAAAATTGTGTATGTTATTCAGCTCATCCTGACCCTTAATCCAGGCATAGGACTTCAGCAGGGTGGAATATACCCAGTTCTGTTTTCATATCAAGGAAATTCAGTTAGGGTTTGGGTTAATTAAACATTAAAGAAGTTATAGCAAACTGCTAAGCAGGGAATCTTTAAACACATTTTGTTTTGAAATATTCCTATGAAGTGTACAAAATAGACTGCATCAGGAAGAGTGTTAATGACTACCTAGTTACTGAAGAAATGCAGTTCTAATAATTGATCATTGTTTAAAAGTAAAAGGTTTATGGAGTGATTGCCCTCTATGTCACAGTGGTTACATGGCAGTGGTAAACTGCTCTAGAGCTTCAGATCTTTTTTTTGTTCCCATTTAAAGACTAATTATTTGGATGCTGTGAATGAGAATTAGAGAGAAAAAGTAACAATATTTTCTATTTATTCAGGCATTGAAAAGCACGCTGGGATTTCCTCTAATTCGTTTTGAAGATGCTGTGATAAATCTGGATCCTTTTACTAGGGTCCATCCTTATGAAACTAAGGAGTTTATCATTAATGACATCCTGAAGCACTTCCAAGAGGTAAGTGTCACCCAGCTTTGATGAGTTCTTTACTGAGGGTGGGGGAGCTCTTTCCTGACTATTTACTTAAGTGTTTGTGCTGTGTTGCTTCTTTGGTGCACTGAAAAATAGCAGGAGGTGCTTCTAAGAACACACTGCATTTTAAGATGAAGCTATTTGTTGATCTTACTGGTATTTGTGTCTTGATTTCTTCAGTAAAACTGTTGATTTCTTCACTAAACTGTCTGGGTTTGTATATGCTTTTGTTGTGGGTGGGATTTTCTTTTTCATAATCAACTTTGCTGGTACTCACGTGATCCATAAGTGACATTTTGATCTTCCTCATGCTTTTTACAGGAGCTGCTTAGTCAGGCAGCAAGGATTCTAGGATCTGTGGATTTCCTTGGCAACCCTATGGGTCTGTTGAATGATTTTTCAGAAGGTGTTACTGGACTTATAAAATATGGCAATGTTGGTGGTCTTATAAGAAATGTCACACATGGAGTATCCAACTCTGCTGCAAAGGTAATAATGATAATACTAAAGCTTGTGAAAACAGTAAGCAAAAAGTAGTCAGAACACAAGAAAAATAGTTATTTGCCATCTTTAAATTGCTTTATGTCCTGTTTGTTTTATAAAAATTGTGTTTGCAGCGTAGATTTTTTTTAAAATGCTTTATACATGGGCTTCAAGGATGCCAGAAACCCTGCCAGGAGTCAGGTAAACCACTCAGGGCCTGATTACTGATATACACGCATTTTGCAGATGGAATGCAGCAGTTGGTTAGAGTGAGAATTAAAACGTGGCATGATCACCTATGTGTGAATGAACAAAGTTATATTGTGTTATATATATAATATATACACAGAGAGAGCATTATAGGAATTGGGAGTATTTAAGGGGCTGCTTAGTATGGAGGAGTTGTTGCCTTTTATTTTGGAGAGTGATTAAGCTGATGTGAATATCAGTTATTATGCTAATGCTGGAGTTGGTTTGGTTTTTTTTCTATGCCACATAGCAACAAGCTGAGGAATTCCTAGAGTGCTACACATTAATCTTTAGTTTAATTCCAAAGTCTCTGCATGGTGAACATTCTTTTGTCCTTGCTGATAACGACTGAAATAATTCAATTGTGTCTTTAGTGCCTGAGAGAGGTATGATCTGAGACAGCAGCCAAAAACAGGAAGTGGTTTTGATCGTGGTTGGCACTGAACAAACACATATTGGCTTGGATAAAAAAAATGTTGAATTATTTTTCATTACATGCATGGTATGTCAACGTGTACTGTAAATGACCTTTGTGATCACGGGTGGAGCTGGAGCAGTGCTTTCTTCACATCAGGATGTGTTAAAATGTGTTTTTGTGAAAATTCTTTACTTCAAATCAGGTTCATTTTCCAGACTGGTATATTCGGACATGTGTATCATCATGCTACTCTTATCCCCACAGTAGTGGGAAAAGATAATTCAGAAGGTGAGAAAGGTGAAATGTAGAGTTTGGATCATTGCAGATAGCTCGAGACTAATGTTGTCAGACCTAGTTCAGCTGTCATAGAGATCCCCAGTCCATCACCAGGCTCATAGCCCCGAGCGTATCTAACCCAGACAGTTGAACCACGAGGAAAGGTGATGCACACCTTCTCCATCATATTTATCTTGTTCCCAACCTTTGGACAATTTCAAGAAATTGAAAGGAAATACCAAGTTGTTGATGTTCCTGTCTTAATCCCATACTGTCTGGTTCTGTGATTATCAGCACTGCAAATCCACCTTAGCCAAACAGTCTGGTGGAAGACTCATGGAGCTTCTGTCAGGCAGTATCCCTCTGTGCAAACGAGAGCTGCTGTCCATGCGTTCTCCTCGTGGGTCCAGTCTCTGGTGACCCATCCACTCCTCCCAATCGAGTATGTTTCTTTAGAGCTTCCTTTCCATAAAGTGTTGTTTCCTCATCACAGTCACATCTGCAGCAACAGTCTCATAAATCTTTGTTTAAAAGGCACGAGCCTTCCTGCGTTTCCCACAAGGGCAAGGTCATTCTTTGAACTTTGGAGTCATTTGTAACCGAGGGGTTTGTGAAGGAAGATTTTCAAAGGCAGAAGGGCAGTTGGATGCTGAACTCCTTTCAAAATCCAACAGGAGCTGAGTGCTTGCTTCCCTTTCATACCTTTGAAAATCACCCCATGTACTATTTATCTCTCTTCCCAGGTATTTTTTTTTCTTTCTCCTTGATACATCTGAAATGTCTGTGATCCAAGTCTCACACAGTTTCCTTTCAAAAACTTTTTATATGGATTATGCATTTGTCCTTTCAGGACAAGTAGAGAATTAGATCTTTTAGGAAGGCTTAATAATACATTATGGAACTCCTTGATTAATTCTCCTTCCAAAGAATGGATCTTATTTCTACTGCATAAAAGATGGCAGTAAAAAAAGGCTCAGATAATTAGGATTAATTCTTCCCTATATGTTGCTCTGCTTTAAGGCATCTAAGGCTGCTGGAAAACTAAGCCAGGAAAGTCCACATGATAAAAAAATGACATTTCAAGTGCAATTTGTGATGTGTTATGTACACGGTACAGCCTAAAACTTGGTCTTTACTCCTTTCTGCTCTGGCATGTATTTGCCTTAGGATCGTGTCTAGGATACAGAACCTTTGGTAAAGAAAAGAATGATGGGGAAAAAAATAATCTGATTACTCGAAGAAAAACATGACTGAAACAATAGATCATTTCCATCTTGCTATTGGTGCTGTCTGTAGGGGAAGTATTTTAAGGTATATTTTCACTGTATGAATTTCACCTGGTTCAGCTGTGTCTTTGCAGCTTATTGTGTGGAGCTGGTAACTAATGCAGCCCCAGCAAGATGAGCCAGTCTTGTGCCTGCATAGAAACTGATGGCTGGGAAAAGAATCCATTTGGTTGGTTTGGGTGCCTGACTTAAAGTGTCTTAAATAAAAATTCTACCCCTAGGTTTTAAGATAAGTGAACTTTTCAGGTGTGAGTGGACAGGTAATCAAACTTTGATCCCATCATCATCACTTTAAAAGTAACACTGCTTTGACAGAACTGAAAAGTAAGCGATTTGAGTTGTATCTGGTTTTGTCATTTTATTGCTTTTGTATTTTATAGTCGTGTTGATTATCCCGTAATGGCTTTTCCATGCATTTCGGAACGCGCAGTGGGTAATGCCTTCTTTCAAGCAGAGAGCTGCAGTGTATTTAAGTTGGCACAAAAGCTTAGGTTAAATAAAGTTCACTACAGACAGTTTTGTAGTTTTTATCCCTTGGAGACTCCAAGTTCTGTATTTTAAAAAGTTCTTTGATCCTAAATATAGACACCTGAGGGAATTTCATTCCCTCTGAATGGAGACTTCTATAGTTGCCATATGCGTAGAAACGTCTCGTGTTCTTGGCATCCACACTTTTTTTTAATTTCCCCCTTTAGGCACGATAGCAGTAGATCCTAAATTATTCCTTTATTGGAGGTGTTTCAAATACGAGTGACTGTTGAACACTGAATTAGCATCTGAACAAAGATGTTCTGTGGCTTGTGTTCTTCAAATGGAACGTTAAGCGTGGTTGTTTCTTTTAGTGGCAAATAGGTGTTGTGCTGACATAACGAAATTCCTGGTGGTAAGGGATTGAAAGGATTAATCAACTTGTAAATATTGCATTTTAATTTATCTGATTCTTTCAACCCTTACAAGGAATTCTGTTATCTTTTATGAGTTATGAACACCTAGTAATGTAGTAGTTAGGACTCTGCAGCTAGGCTTAGTTTCTGCAGATAGGTATAAGATGGAAATAATTGTTTTGGGCCTCCCTTCCTCCCAAAAAAACCCCAATGTAATGAACTTCTTGAAAGAGCTTAATTTACATATTGAACTTTGAAGTTTCCAGTGAGAAATTTAATTCAGCCACAGTTGCATTTCCTTGTTAGACTTTTGTGGAAACTTGCCGAGTGCTGGAGGCAGCTTCCTTAGGCTTGGGAGCAGGCACCTGAGATGCCAGAACTCCTCTAGATTTAAGTCTGGTGGGTGTTTGTTTTCTGTTATGGCTGAGGAAGAGGCACAAATGAATTTGTGCCTGGGCTTTTGTTCTGTGTATGTATTTTAATTCAGTTCAGAGCGATGGCAGAGGCATTTCAGTGATTAAAAAGAGAGATGAAAAGAGGTGGGGTGTTGGAACCAGGTAAGAAAATTGTAAGGATGAGTCAGGATACAAATATTGCTCCAGGTGAGCGTTTGACATGTGTAGGAAAGGAGCATGAAAGGAAATAGGAGTTTTAACTCTCTGTGTAAGATAAATCAAAGCAGAATCTCAAGTGGTTGACAGTGACAGAAAAATAACGATAACTGAAGGAAAATGAAGAGGAAGTAATAAAGGGATTATTTAAAAACAAACCATGAACAAGAGTTTGATTTGTATGAACGTTAACTTTAACAAAACTGGCAATAAATAAGGCGAGAAGTGGATACAGCAGAGCACAGACGGTACAATTTAAACAGGTTCTGCCCAGGAGCAGATGGAAATGTTTCTAAACAAAACCAACGGTTCCTTTTGTTTAAAGTTTCTTAGTTTATGTAACCGACGACTCTGATACCGTCCAGAAGCGCGAAAAACTGGTGTTCTTGCAACTTTAGAGGCTGTAATTCAGTAGCTTTGGGAATATTAGATGAAAAAATAATGCAAGTAGTGGGGGAAAAAACATATCTTGGTGACGGGGAACTTCTGACAGAAGCCTTGGTATGTGAAGCCTGAGAAAGAAGCACCAGGTGGTGTCTTCCTCAGGAGAGGATCAAGCAAAATTGATAATGTAGAAAGATCACGGAGGCATTTGGGTTCTGTGTTTCCTACCAGTCTTTATTTTCACCATTTTCTTTGGACTCCCTACTCTTCTATCTGTCAACAGCAGAACGTGTGTGATTAGTGGCAGTCTCATTCTGGTTCAAAATGAGGAAGGCTGGAATAGATACTGTCTTTCTGAGTGACTTTACAGATTTGAATTTGGGTTTTATTTCAGAGAAGCCAACAGCCATTTATTACAAGGGTAGTTTAGATATTGATGTTGTGGGATTTTGCAGCAATTGCCAGAAATAGCTTTTTCTATTCCTAGAAGTGATTTCCAAAGTTCAGGTTAAATGTAGCTTTCCCTGTGTTCTTTTCAGTGTAATCTTAACATTTTTCTCCTCATGTCTTCCCCAGTGATGTGTAGGGGCTACAACGACTTGTTCAGGTAACCCATCCTGGTAGCACTGCAGATCATCTCCTGTTTAACTTGCATTTCACTCAAAGTTTGGCAGTACCTGGGCAGCTTCACTTGCTGAGCAGTGAGAATCTGTATGAAATTGTGCAGATTGTGAGAGGGAGAGTAACTGAAATTCCCAGACAGGCATTTTCAGTGCTGGGAAGAGCCATTTCCCCATTTCCTAGCAGTTTTAAAAGGCAGCAAGCTTTGTAGCCAATTAGTGACAATCAAAAGCCATGGAAAATGTAACTTCTTATGTGCAGAACATCTGGTATCTGTGATCAGTGTCTTTGAAAGAAGTTTTGGGATAAAGGATTGTCTTTGAGAAGTTTGAAGCATTATTTTGTTCTGCCTGTTTTGCATTTGTACCACGGGATAAAATGTGTGTGGCCAGCATCTCAACTGAAAGTTTCCTTCACAATTCATGTTAAGTTCAGCCTTTCCTTTACAAGTTCTTGTGTGTGTTTTATGGACGTGCTCTGACTACTCTGTTTTGATGTGGAGAAATGGGCATGGCTAAGATCAGTCAAAAAAGGCGATATATTCTATGGGGAGAACCGTTTTGATCTGGACTTGATGTCTTACATGTGCCCATTCAGAACCAAACTGACACACTGCTGGTAGCTTTGAATGAGCCTTTCCCAGGAGAAAGTGTTCGATTGACAACGAGAATCCTGCAACCACACAACAACTGTCAGCAGGGAGGTGCTGAGCTGTGTAGAGAGAGATTTATAAGTGACTTGACAAAAAAGAGGGAGAGGGATGTTAGAACGTTTTACACCTGCTTTAGAGCTTTGGTTTGAAAGGGTTTACCAGCTGATTTTCTTGCAAAATTAAATACAGTATTCCTGTTTTGCTGACTCATTGGGGAATTAAGTTGAAAAAGAAGAATTTAAAATGCAGATTGTTGCCAGATCATAAACTGTGAAATTTGAAAAGGCATTTATTGTAGACATGAAATGAAATTTGATCTTAACCTACAGTTTTTGAATGGTGAACTTGTCGTGAAAGTAGGCACATAGATCCCATATATCACCATAAGCATCTGAAGGAGAAATAATGGGGTGTGAGTTTGAAATGAATGGCTTCCGTCTTGACAAAAGGCTGACTGCACCTCCCTGCTGTACCTCTGAACTTGTGTAGTTGTGTAGAATATGTTAAATATACAGATTTAAACTTGAAATTCCTTTCCAGAGGAGGGAAAACAGTATTTTTGTGTCCCTGGGAGGTGGTCCAGGTGCCTACTGAAGCTGTGACAAGAGGTGTTTGCATCAGTTCAGCTGATCTGCAGGCATTACCCCTCCAGGGTTCCCTGTATCACCACACACAGGGTGGCAGGCCCAGAGGGTGCATTTAAATGAGGTTTCCTTCAAAAATCCAATGGAACGTGGGAGACCTTGGGATTTTTACATAAGAGGTTCTTCCAGATCCCAAATATTGCCGGAATGAATGCCCTATGGAAATAAAAATCAACAGCGCTGGTAACGATGGTGTTAAAAAGCAAACATGGGTCTGTTGCCCTTCGAATCCCTTGGTGTTCGGCATTAACTCTGGAACCAGGCTCGACCGCTTTTGGGCTTTTCCTCAGGTTTTCAGGACATAAAGCGGTTTTTAAGGAGAGGGCAAATAATTTCATTCCCAGAAAATAAACAAACGGGAAGACCTTAAAGCTCTGGGAGGGCTGCGGCTGGGGGAGGGGAGTTATCTGTGGAGTATTGGTTGTTTAATAAAGGCGGTTGTCCTCCGGCTGAACCCGCCGTGACTCTGCCGCTGGGGTCATTCCAAGTTCAGGCTGTGGACTTTTGCTGCCTTCCGTGTCTGTGCAAACAGCCGGCGGTTCCTGCCGGGATCACTCACTCAGCCCTGTAACACAAAACTGCTGCCAGCGGGCACCTGCTGGTGCCGCAGCCCAGGAGGTCCCGGGGGAAGCGCCCCCGCGCAGCAGGGATCCGCGGGGACGGGACCCGCGGGGCTCCCGGGAGCCCCAGCGCATGGGGCAGCCACGCCGGCAGCGCCTCGGGGGGCCGCGCGCGTCACCCAGCCAACACGCCCTTGTCAGGAAGCATTAGGGGGCTCCGGTAACGATGGGATGTGAGCTAATTAAAGCTCCTTCGCTTTGGCGACGTGACCTGCGGATAGTGGTGGGGAGAATCTCAAGAAACACGTTTGTTCAGTGGGAAAAGCCGTTGCCTCCTCTTGGTTGTCAGTAATTTAGAGAGGGTCAAAGTTTATGTCTCTCTTAAAATGAGAAGCTGATTATAGCATTTTGCTGATTCAGTGTTTTCTAAATTGAGAGTGTGTCAGTCCCATTCATGGCTCCGTTACATGTTTCTCTCTGTACAACCTGACTCGGTTATAAATGCATTTTGGGCTCAGCCTGGACCATCCTTTCTGTTGGAGACTGCATTTAACAGTTGACCTGGGCATGTGTTGACGTGTAAAGGAAAGCTTACAAGTCTATGGCTTATAAATTGAACTGAATTCACAAACTTTCCTGCTTCAATGTCTGAGTAATTCTTAAGAGACTGACAGAAACCATGGTAAAGTATTTTGTGGAACAACTTCAGATGATAGCAAGGCCTATCAAACACCTACTGCACTTTCAAACTTAAAGCATTTCATTTTTTAGTCCCAGTATAAATGAAAATGCACCATTGACCACTGATGTGAGAGAAGGAAGCTGCGTTGTCTGCTTACTGATATCCAGTTTGTGAAATAAAATATATTGTGCTTCCACTCCTTAACAATGCAGGTATTGATTAGTAAAGAAGCTGCTCTAAAAGTTGTGTGTCTGGTAAGTCACTGAAATGGATTAATACAGACTTGAGGCATTGCAATAAAAGCAAGGAAACTCAGGCTGAAGAATTTCTTAGACAACTGGCTCTGTCCCACTGCTCCTCCTCGTTCTGGATATCCAGGAATATTGCATGTTGCTTTTTTTTCTTACACTTTCAAAAGAATAACAGCAAGATTTAAGGATGGCAAACTGCTTTAAATCTTCTTTAAACCACAACAAATCCTAGCAGCGTGTATATGTATCTGCTTAGGCTGTCACATGTCCACTGCGAAGATTTTTGCCTCCATATAGAGAAATAAATGCTTAGTTTTGAAGTGTTGTATTTTACCATCAGAAATCAGCATAAAAAATTACTTCCTCTAAAACATCTCCACCAGGCTGGAGAGATGTAGGAAATAAAGGTGATTTTTATCGATATTGCTAGAAGGCAAGTAATCACAAGGGATTAAACTTACAGATACACATTAAACATTTAGTCATAGCCCATTGTATTTAATCACTTGGCAGAACAGGGCTTCCAAAACTTCCATTCAGCAGGGAGGAGAGTGAATGTGGGGGTTGTTTTCTTTATTAAAAAAACAAACCCACAAGTCTAAAGAAGGTAGCCTCTTGTTTCTAATGCTATCAATCTACTTTATTATATAATCTGTAGCTATGTTTTATGTTAGCTGTTTTAAATATTATATAATATGTGTTGACAGCTTATCAGTATTTTTTAAAAAACTTGTAAAAACAGTGTTCTGTGTAAAACCTTTTTGTACTATACAAGAATGTATGGGGGGTGTCAGTATTTTCCAGCTAATATTTACTGTACATATATTTATTAGGGGTTTATTGTTAGGTTCACAGTATGCACCAAGATGTTTCTTCCTTTCAAGCTGTCTGTGTTGTTGCTCCTGTTGCTGATGCATCAGAAAGAAGGTAAATGTCAAGGTAGAAGTAGTGAGGAAAATGAAGTTCCAAACCCAGTGTTCCTGTTTAGGTCTGTAAGGAAGAATGAATTTAGCAGAACTCACGTTCAGGAATCTGATAATCCCTATTCTTTGTTCTATACAGCCTTTGTTTCCTGTGATAAACAGCTCTTCTCTTTCATGTATACAATTATATTTAGGGGAGTTACTGTTGAAACTGTTGAGTGACCTTTAATCGTGGTGAGTGGGGATTTTCCTGTTTTGGAAAATGTAAGATTGTGTTTGAGACCTGAAGACAACAGAGTTCACAGTTTACATTAGACTTAGTCTTTTCTACCTTGCTGAAGTATCATACTTAAATTTGTGCATTCGTCTTTTATTATTGGAGATAAAAGATCGCTGCTTTTATTATTGGAGATAAAAGTGTGAGCATCATCAGTGTGTGGTGGGGAAGGGCTTTTTGAAAGGTGGTGGTTTGAGACGAGTTGAACGGAGTTGAACCACGGACTCCTTTTAAAGGAGTTCTGCAAAGCAAAGATGAGAACTGAGTAAACACTGCTTTAAATGTAGTTTGTTGTGAGTTTGCACAGAAGTTATCTCTGACCTATATTTAATTTCATCACTTTCTCCCTTAAAATTCCATCTTGGAATGTTCCTCTTTGCTCAGTCAGTAATATTTGTGAATGTACCATTCTCTGATGCTAGAATTACAATGGAATGTTTGGACTGAAGTCATAATTTTGTATTTATCCTTTTGGGATGTCCTTAGAGAGCCAGGCAGTGCCAAGAGCTTAAAAAGACTTTAAAAGATTACTTAAAACTTATTTCCGTGCTGTGTGCTTGATGCATCTGGCTTAGAGGGAACATGCAGTACGAAGGCTAGAATTAGTTTTCATTTGCTTTGAATTCTTCTTGTGCCCTAGAAGCCTTCTTGTTTGGCAGCAGCTCTGATTTGCAAACACTGTATATGGGTGTTTTTGTTTTTCTTCTATTGCAAAGGATACATAGTGAGTGGTAAAAGGTTTTGTGGCAAAACTTCCTTAATTTCTGGGCATTTAAAAAGAAAAAGAAAACTAAACACACATGTATGCCAAAACCGCCCCAAACGTGAGTAGATTTGTTTCTTGAACAGATGCTATTTCAGCTGCTTTTGCAGGTTGTGGTAGATGTTTGATATTGATCAGTGAGAGTATGGAAAGGTAAAACAAGAAATGATGACTCATACTTGACTTTACAGCAGAGGCGGCTGAGGCCGGTGTGCCCCAGGCTGATGGAAGTGTAATAACATCTTCAGTTGTCATGAAGTGCTGAGAGTGGTTTGTATGTTGTTCCGAAGATGCCGTTCACAGTTGCTTATGCCTGTGTCCTGGAATTTGGAGGAGAATATGGAAGTCGTCGTATTTCACCCTCCTCGGGAGGATCAGGTTAGGTTGGACCACGTAGGCTTAGATTAATGAAGCGCAGTGGGTCATGTTTGCTGCTTGCAGCGTATTACCAGTTGGTGGATTCACATCAGCTATGAACCAGTGTGGGGTGAAAACCAGGGATCAAGTGTCTTTAGAATGTAGATCTGGAAGAAAAGGATAGTGCCCCCCCCATAGAGGGGAAATGCAGGAAGGACAATCTGCTCTGGGCACAAAAAGTCCCAGAGAAAGAGCACCTGTGAACGCAGGCGGATGACTGTTAAGATGACCGGAGCTTTTGAAGAGGTTCTCCTTTTTCTGTCCACACAGAATGGATAAGGCAAAGCATTAAACAATGCATATTAATGAGAAGTTGAAATATTATTAGTACCTGAAATGACAGAACTTTTAATTAGTAGGCTGGAAGACCCAAACTTCACTTCATTTTAAGATGCCAGGTTGACAAGTAAAACACCCACCTTCTTACGCATTCCTGATGTCTGGGCCGGCTTCCTTCAGTAACGCTTTTGTTCTTTTACTTAGGAAGCAGGGCAGGTATTGCAGCTGATAGTGATGTGTTGTGTTGCAATTCTGTTTCAAGGAAAAGGATACCTGAAATAGGGGGAAATACAGAGATTAAAGACCAAGTTACTAATTTCTTTTTTTTCATCCACAAGTAGACAAAGAACTTGTTACGAAAATTAGGATGGAGAAAGAGGGAGACTGGTTTTTAGAAGTCCCTTGATTAGTTTCATGTTTGTTCCATGCACTGTTGTGTTTAGTTATGTTGGCATTTATGTGGTCTTAAGTAGGCTTTGAAGTTATCAGGTCACACCTTATTAACAAAAGCAAAAGAAGACAAGGGTGGAGCCTGCTTGTGTTGTCACCTTTGTTTTTCTGGAGACTGTTTTCTGTAAGCTGTCACTGCTCTTCCACAGGTCCTAATATTTTAATCTCAGTATTTAATATTGCACCTTTCACAGGAGGCTTCTCAAAGCAAGCCATTTTTGGGACGTGCTAATGCCTGGGAAATGTCTGAGTTGTTTTATCCAAACTGGGGTTTTTCCTTGCACTGACAAACCCGAGCACATCACATTCCATACCTCAGAGCAGGACCAGTGCTGCAGTGGTTCCCAGCTGGAAATAGTTCAGAAGGACCCGTTTGCACGTGTTCATTAAGGCAACCCCTTGTTTAGGTACAAATGGTACAGATGGCCACAAAGTTTGGCTTCAGTCATTGTTAAATGAGGGCAGAAAACAAACAGTACTCGGGCTGGGGGTGTCAAAAAGTGATTCAACATGAAGTTCATGTTTTGTAATTGATGCGCATTGGTTTAGATTTTTGTCACCTGAGTCAGGACAAAATGGAAACATTTCACGGTACATTTGGTAAATTAGAAGCCTTAACTTGTTCTATTTACAGCTGTAATTCAGTGTTATTTGTGTTATTTTCTAAATAACACAAACAAAACCCATCCCCATTTAACTTCAATTCTACAGTTAACGAAGACTGTGATTTTTTTTCTGTTGTCATGTGATTTCCTGATGAAGACAATAGTTTACTCTCTTCTGTGCACTAAAATGGGGGTATTATTGACTATTAGATGTCAGATTCTGCTTCACAGAGGGAGGAGAATCTGAGGAAAGGCTGGAAGCTGGCATAGTGGAGCTGGCTGGTTTACACAGGGGCATGGGGAGAAGCCAAAGCTGTAAGAAGAGGTCACCAATTTTCATCAATATTAATAGGTGATTTATTCCTGCACAAATGTAACTTTCCAAATGTTACGGATTTCTGAATGAGGGTTGAATTTTGAAGGGCTGTTGAGCCCTTTCATTTTCATAGCAACTATTCTAAGCCTCTTAAAGCAAAGAATTTGTCCTGAAAAAAACCCAACCTTTCACACAGTTAGCAGACAGTCTCAGGTTGGTTTGTATTTCTAGGCTAACGTAAAAAAAAATAACATCTTGATTAAGTTCATAAAGAGGTCAGGAGTAATTCAGTCACTATGCTCTGTTTAGTGTCCATATGATCAAGTCACAAGAAGGGTCATGGGATTTAATTTTCGTTCGTGTTGTTAGAGCCTACTTGTTTAGATAATTGGAGCCACTGGACCAGTTTTGTCTTTGAGCTGGAAAGAGGTACCTAAAACTAGGCCATCGTGTCATTAGTAGAAAAGAACCACAACCTTGGAAAAAGCAACAGAAAAAGGAGAGGAACTTTGTCACTGCACCAGGCACATAAATTAACTGTTTGTCGGTCTGTAGTGTATTAGAATTTCACACCAGGTTTTAGTAGTCTTCTGTCGTCAATCCCAGTGGCTTTTTTACAGTAACTGATAGGGATGCAAAGGAGACAGTGCACATAACAAAGCTGAGCTGAGCAATGGGAAGGGCAGTGCCCAGACAATGGAGCGCTTGTCCTAGAGGGGCTCTGAGCATGCAATGATTTCAGCAGTGCTGCAGCCGTCGAGGAGCTTTGACGTTCCTGTGGCACCTGGGACGTTCCCCAGCCCTAGGCACAACAGAGCAATAATTTATCTTTGAGAGGGAGAGAAAAAGTTTGTGCATTTAGTGAAAGGAGAAGACTATAAGAATGTTGATGCTAAATGAGGGAGGTCCAGAAGATGAGCAGCTACACATAACCAAAATAGCTAGGTTTTGAGGTTATTCTAGGAAAATGCCTGCTGGGAGTCCTTTTATGTCTCCTTTTCTTACTCCCTCTCTGCACCAAGTTGCTGGGTTTTATCTGATTACGTCAAACTGAAGGTCATCAGATCACAATAGATCTTTTTTGTTTGGTGCTTTTTCATTGACTCATACGCACTAATGATCAGTCCTCAGTGAGAACAAATCCCGTTTGGCCTTAGATGTCCTCTTTCATCTGTGTGTCTCAAGTCTTCCCCCATACCATTAAAGGTAAGTATGAGGAGTAAAATTGCTCCACACACACATTCCATGTTCCCCTTAGACTTTTGTTTTACAGAGCATGGGACCTGTGGGCATGGATCTTTGCAGAAGAAAAGCTAAATAACATTCTTGTGAGGTTTGGAGGGGTTGGGTGACTGGCAGTGCTTTTGGTACATCTTTCACAGACTTCATTGATTTTGTCCTGACCGCTGCAGTTGGGCACCTGCGTGGTTTGTAATTTGAATTGCACCAGTGGAAAGCCCAAGTTCATGCACTGTAGAGCTTTCTTCATGGTGAAAAAGCTGGAATGACTGTGTACGTGGAACAAAATGAGTTGTCTAAATCTGTATTTCACAAATAAATTGTAGGAATTTGTAAATCTACATCAGAAAAACACCTTTTGTTCTTTAATAACACAAAGGTTGCTCTTTTACAGTTCGCTGGGACCTTGTCAGATGGTTTGGGAAAGACAATGGATAACAGACATCAGACGGAACGAGAGTACATCCGATACCATGCTGCGACTAGTGGAGAACATCTTGTTGCTGGAATCCATGGACTTGCACATGGTAACCCTTAGCTGTAAATTTTAACTCATTTCTCTCCTAAAAGCGATGATTAGATTGAAAAGAAGCATTTGTATTGCTCTGGGGGCGTATTCAAAGCCAGGGAAGTGGAGCTATCATAGGCTTCATATTTGAATTCGAATGCTCGTGGGTCAGGGTGGGGCATTGTTTGTTTTTTATTTTTACATTTCAGAACAAGGTCTTTTCACGTGAAAATGTAAGTAAAAGGGCTTTTTTCAGATTAAAATGAAATTTTGCAGAAAGTTTATCCAAAACTTCCATTTCTTTGTAGAGTTGTGAAATACCCATGTAAGCAGTCTTTTTGAATGCCAGACATTAAAATAAAAATATGTATGGTTGGGTTGTAGCTTTCTTATGTTTGCTTTCAGTTCCAGGAACCTGAGTTTCCTCAGAATCAGTGTGGTGGTTTAAAGTTCCGTTTCACCATTTGGGTTATTGTGTGGTTTTCTTTTGAGTTTTTAATGTCTACTGAGAACTAGAGAAATGAATTTGTGTAAAAGGCAGTGGACTAGTCTTAGTGTGGCCAGAATCTCACATCAATTTAGTTCATGATTTATCTGTTGAGGAAAGTTAAATCAATACAAGCCAAGATTAAATCAAATATTTATATTTTGCATCATCTTGACTTAGTTTGTTTAAATGTCATTCTTTTAGTGCAACTGTTGCAGCCTGTGTAATAAAGATAATCTGGCAATCTTTTCTATGCTGAGCAAAAGTCTTTTATGCTGGACTTTTAGCAATAAAGAGACATTGTGGGTATTTAAATGGATCGGGAGAGAGGTTTCTCTCTCACCAGTGTGTTGTAAAGATGCTGCCTGGTCTGTACTTGAGGTATTGACCTTCAAAGCGTACCTGGCTGCTGAAGAGCCAAGTGGTGGCGAGCGTTTCTGAGTGCTGAAGGCAGTTCACTAAAAGCTGTGATCTTAAACTCAGAGATGTGAAATCTGTAATCTCAGAGAATCTGACCTGTTCCAAGCCTTGCAAACCCTCAGCAGGCTCTTCCCAGCCGTTCAGGTTCTCAGCAACGGAAACGTGCACAGAAACATCTGTCGGCAGCACCACAGTTACAATCACACAATGCCAGGATAAAACAGCTGACTTTTTCCACTGGAGAAATGTACTTTTCTGGTTCCTGTCTCAAATTGTTTTAAGCTTTTGTGGTTACAGGATTTTGTCACGTTGTAAGTGACCACTTCACCTCAGGAAGAGATGGGAACTGTTGGTGTAAATATAGCTGGGAATGAAAGCAGCACAGAAATAGGAAATAATACAGATGTTTAATAATTAATGAAATATTTTTCTGTGGGATATTGTCTGTGTGTGTACTGCATGTACAGAGTATAAAGCTCATGTAATCAGTGGTGAAACAGTTTTTATGTTACATTAGATGCACAGTACATTTCTCTCAAGCTTGACAGTAAGTGATTTCAGCAGGAAGCATCCGCTGTGAAGAGGCTCTGTGATTTTTAGAGGCGATCCTTGTGGCCTACTTTGCTGTTCTTGTCTTTGCCAGGTATCATTGGAGGACTGACAAGTGTAATCACTTCAACAGTTGAAGGTGTGAAAACCGAAGGAGGTGTCAGCGGTTTCATATCGGGCCTTGGGAAGGGGCTGGTTGGCACAGTGACCAAACCTGTGGCCGGAGCTCTGGATTTTGCGTCGGAAACTGCGCAGGCGGTGAGGGACACTGCAACTCTGAGTGGCCCCAGGTCAGTAAGCACTTCATGTTGCCAATCAATAATACTGAAAAAAATGTATATTAATACCTGCTGAGATTTCTGATCTGATTATCTTTCCTTACCCAAAGGAACAATAATTTAATCAAATTTATTGTGAGTTATTGTTAATGAGGCAACCCATCTCATTCAGTTTGCTTTTTCTTTAATAGTTACATTTCTTGGTACTATAATAGGAATAAAATTTGCATGGGAAAGCTGCAATATGAAATAGGAATTACTAAGATACAGCATTAGATTAAGGCAATTTTTTTAAAAGGCTGTATGTAATGAGATTAAACTTCCACCATGAAATTCTTACATAGAGTTGAAATGGAAAAGTTCTCCCTGCTCTACCTCCAGTTTCCATTTAACTGTGTAGAAAAGCAATTCTTCAAAGGTTTGAAGAGTTCTGGCGTCAATATAGTGTCATTATCTCTTAATTTTCATTTTGTACAACAGTTTCCACAAAAAGTGTGGCTATCTTTGCCCTTCTGTGCCCCGTTTCTCTGTTTCCAATAAGAAGTCCTGTTGTACACACGTGAGATCTTGTAGGCTGGAGTGAAAGAAAATCCAAAGCAAATTTTATTGGCAGAAAGCTCAGAGAAAAACGTTTGCAAAATGTTGAGAGTCCTGGTTGTTTCGTCTTCCCTTTTGGCTTTTCTGCTTCCTGTGTTCTGTTACGCCACTTCGAATCCTAAAATCTCTCTCATCGGTGTTTGAGTGAAGAGCAATAGGGCTGATGAAATGCAAGTGAGGTGCAGAAAACTTTGAAGAGTAAACCTCAGTGTGAAAATGGAAGTGTTTACCTGTGCATGTCTCGCCTATTTGGTGCTTAGCTGGATTGTTGCAAAACCAGGAGGCCAAGGACTACAATTTGAGAAGTATTTATGCATACACGAAATTCCATGAGAACTCAAGTGCATCCCTGGGAAAACACATCTACTGTTGTGTCTGTGCAGGTCTGGATTTTGTGACTGTACAGGTTGATTTATTTATTTAAAGGTGGGGAGAAAGACACCTGGCTGTGCTGTTAGTTGTCTCGCTGGTTGAGTTGTGGTTTTATTACAATTGTTTCAAGATACACATGTTCTTAAACTTCATGTTTTGACACAATTCTGTGAGGTGCAGCCTGTTCACAGAAGCGATGATGATGTCAGCGGCGGCTACAAACCAGAGAGCAACTGAGGAAGGCTGGGCCTCCAGTGAAGCTCCTCTTTAGCTGGTGTTGGCCTGTGACGTATTTCCACTGGATGAATTAACTGCCAGTTAAGAAGTGAGGTTAAGACAGATGAGCTGACCCACACTTTTGCTTCCATTGGATTCTAAAATGCTATTGTCATAGGGAAGTGCTGTGAAATGATTTTACTGCTTACACACACTCTGCAAAAAGTTCCTGACCCTGTGACCTTCTAGAATGATAAAAAGAAAAAACAAACTGAGCCTTCCTCAATTCCTGCACTTCTCCAGTGTACAAAATCTGAACAAAACTTTTTTTAGATAAACAGAAGTACTTGGGAATACGTAGATAATGTAGGAGGAGTAAAAACCCAAACCACACCAGCACCCGTAAGCAGCCTTGCCCTCATGTTTTGTCTGGTAAGGGTGTTTTTTATGTGATTATATAATGAACCAACCAAATTGTTCTTTCAGGCCTTAAAAAAAGGATGGAACAAAGGATTTGTACATTTCTTAGGCTGATGTGTACCGATATCCCCTGCTGCATTTGTTAACTGTGCAAATATGTGCGGTTTGGAATCAGACTGGAGCTGTGTTCCAAACCCCGGCTGCTGGCTCCAGTCACACAGTCTGTTTGAGCGTGCTGGGCCGTGTAGACGCTTCCAAGCTAAGAACACAAAAACAGCTCCCCCTGATGAATCCAAGGTTGTGGCAGTCACTGATTTCAAGTGTAGTTTTGGTCAATTAAAGACTGGGAGTTAATAAGCATGGCGAGAGCCATCTTGACTTGTATCTTGAGACTGACTTGCAAGTTTCCAGTATGGGTGCAAAGTTGAGTCAACCAGTTTGTGACAGTTGCATTTAGACAGCATGGTCCATAACTGAATTATAGGCCCCTTGCAGTTTTTTAATTGAATGGCTGAATTTTTAAAAAGCCCTGAGTTTTGTCTGCTTGACTTTAACCACTGGATCAGTTATGAAGAGGGATGAAGAATGTTAATTGAGGTATGTTCTATCTCCAGCCCAGTCACTGAATTGAACAGCACAGTGAGGAAGCCTCTGTAGTTTGTGTTACTTAGCTCGTGCTACGTGAGTATAAGTCCCTTCTGGCTCCAAAGTCCATTGATTTGTACTGGGATTCCTGCAGCAAGCACAAGTTCCTGTGTCTGGAACATGGAGCCAAGCTAATGTGGCTAAGACACAGACAATGGCTTTACAGCTTGTGGGGGCAGTTTAAAAGGTGATGTGTTTAAAATACAAGAAAATATTTTTAAAATCTGTCTTTAGGCTGGAGTTTTTCAAGGTGTATCTCATTGCTTATTATGTAACCATAGTATTTATCACACTTGAATAAAGCTGCCTTACAGCTTTTACATTTCAAGGCAAAGGAGAGCATAAAACAATTGTTGACAGTGCAGCATAGATCTAACTAATGCCTGTGATTCAATACCTTTTCTGAGTGGGTTTTTTGTGTTCCAAGTTCTCCAGTGTCACACAGAAGGGTTCTGATTATTTCCATATTTGTCATACTCTGCCAAAAGTCTTAAAGACCAGTTCAGAACAGGAAAGCTGTTATGTCTCTAGATATGCTTGGAAAGCTCTCTCCTAGGAACGTGTTCTTAAGCCCTAGTGCAGCACAAGTAAAGAACATTTATATTTAGATGTGTGTCTAACTTAATGGCAGTTTCCTGCACTACTTGTTACGGCTTCTGCCAGGTCAGTGCACGTTTAAGATTATTCCTGAACTGTTGCTGCGAGGGCTTGTGTGCTTTTCTGAGAGTCATAATGTGAGACTTAGAAGTGAGGAGATAACTCCGTGACCTACCCAAGGCTAATGAATGCTGTCAGTGAGCTAGACTCTATTCATACAGAGCAGTTGGAGACTGGCAAGCCATTAATGGTCACAGAAAAGTCTTATGTAAATATTTGATTCTTTTAAATGTACTTCCCCTGGAAAGAAGCAGCCTCTGCTCTTTGTTCCTTTGTTCACCACTTCCCTGCCGTCACTCGGAGATGGGCACTGAGGTTGCAGAGTTTCAGACAATGTCAACAGCAGGAGACTCTAAGTTTTGGTTTCCCTTCTGTTGTAAGGGCAAAAGCAGTGGAGTTGAGAGGATGAGTGTCAGTGACACTGAGAAGTAGAAAACATGTACCGAAATTGTACCGAACACCGACTCAGCTTGTGTACTGCAAACAGTAGATCCTCAGGGTTCTCACATTTTACAGATAAGTACTGCCTGAACTTTGTCACCTCTCTATGTGTCCCACGTTCTGTCCTGACCTTGAGCTCGGTCTAGGTGGGACTTCAGGTGTCATTACAGTACTGTCAGTCCTGTATGGGCTGAGACTCTGGGGAAGTTAAGCACTTCCTAGTATTTTGGACTCAAGCTTCGTCAGGGAAAGTTTAGGCTTGATGTTAGGAAAAAGTTCTTCACTGAAAGGGTGATTGGCCATTGGAATGCGCTGCCCAGGGAGGGGGTGGAGTCACCAACCCTGGAGGTGTTTAAGGGGAGACTGGATGAGGCACTGCGTGCCATGGTTTAGATGATGGTTGGTGTTAGTGTTGGTGTTAGTGTTGGGTTATAGGTTGGACTTGATGATCTCAGAGGTCCTTTCCAACCTTGTGATACTGTGATACTGTGATTTTCCTAGAAGTCAAAGAGAATATTTATTGTCCAGTATCTGTTGTGTAAATCTGGAAATGCTGCATACAGGGTAGTTCAGTCAATTCATCGGTCTGACCTGTGAAAGACTTGGGCAGTGTGATTTCCATCCTATCCTCTTTCCTCTTTTCTCCCCCAGTGGGATAACAGCTCTTTATAATGAACTGTTTTCTCACCTAATCTGTTTTCTTTTGCTCAAGTTTGTCCGCTTCACCCCTGGGGCACCCTGCACCCTGCTAAATGGCTTGTAGACATCGACTTTTCCTCAGCATTAAGCCCTACCTCCATCCTCAGTCACTGTTGAACTTGATTTTATGGGTTTACATTCTTCTGCCATTAGTCTACCCGGATTCTTCCATTGCTGTCCTTGAGCTACTCTGAAATCCTCCAGTCTGTGCGTTCCCATCAGTCTCGTCTGCAAGAGGACCATCGTTTTGCGACAAGCTGTGCTCTGCAAGTCATCCAGAACTTTCCTGGCTGGTTTTACTGCCATATCGCATTGCAAATTGATATCCAGTGTTCTGCTTGCTATTTTCCCCCAGGAGTTGGGGGGGTTTAATGTTTTGTTTCATTTTACTGCTTTGCAAAGATCTCCTTGTCATTTAATATTTGTGTTCTGGATTATTTTTCCCCAGATGAACCAGGTTGCAGATTTTTAGGTTGAATCCCATTTCATTTCCTGCCATATTTCTGACCTCTTCAGGTTCTTTAATTTTTCACTGTCGTCATTGGAGTTTTAAATGCCTCTTATTTTGTCCTCTCCAGATATAATTTTATTTGCTGCTTTTAGTAGATCCTTGAAGTTAAGCAAACCTGGTTTTGTGCCCACACGTTTTGCAGCACCTCAGTAGATTCCTCTCGCTTCTTTAAGCATTTTCTGTTCCTGGTCTCACCTGCCTCTGTATTCTTTTACTAGGTTTTAATTTCTCACCGATAACTTGCTGTTTGTTGTAGATTCTGTTCTGCTCTTCAGTGTCTCCTACGACTTATTGCATGAGTGAGTGCAGATTTCCCTGTGGGGAAAGGAGTTCCTCAAACTGCAGCTCTGCACCTCTTCAGTACTAAAACTTTCATCTCAAAACCTTAATTTTTAGGTTTTTTTAACTAGAAAGAGACAATCTGCCATCTAAGACCTAAATAAATGAAGCTACCCTTAAGAAGGAAGAGAAAACGATTCTGTATTCCTTTTGCCTACTCAAAGAGTGCCCCTTACTGCCAGAACACTCTTCTGGCTTTTTTTTTTTTTGCCCTTACTCAGAATTATTTTCCAAAGACATGACTCGGATGAGAAAGATGGGCAATCTTCCCTAGACTGCACAGAAATGTCTCACGTGCTGTGCATCACAAGCTAACAGGGCTTTTGGTCAGAAAAGTCTCGAGCAATGATTCTGTTTGACTGTGAGTGGAATCCTGTCAAGATTGCTTTGCATATTCACTGCACTGCTCTGCTTCCCCTTAAAGCTCCGCTGAAGGAATTCAAGCAGTTGAGGCACGTAATTACTCTTCTGGAGTGCCTAAAATCGTGAGAACTGAGGATGTGGTGCACTGCTCTCCCACATCTCCCACATTTCACTGAGCTTCTGCACCTCTACGTGCTCATCCAGGCACTAATCCTAAAGAAGTCAGCCCTTAGTTAATAAACCTTAGTATTTCAAGAAATAAAAATATAATTTTCAAAGAGATCAGACTTTAGAAATAAAGCATAGTAGAGTTAAGCCCAAAACTTCTGTCTATGAAAAAGAAATAAATATAGGGGGACAGCTTTTTTCTCTTTGCTGCCCCTCCTCCAGGACCAACAGGCTGGGCAGCTCCCAGTTCTTTCCCTTTGCTTTCCTCCTCTGGGACAAAGAGGACAATTACTTGAGTGCAGCCTCTGCTCAGCACAGTAAAGCACAATTTGCTATGCATGGTTGAAGAAAACAACTCTGATGCATGAAATTTTCATGATTTTTTTAATCCACAGGAAGCAGTAAGAGAAAACATTGTTGCTTAATCATATTTTACTGCAGAATCTATAATTCTAGAGCCGCCTGTATGAAAATGTTAGTTTCCTGTGTTCCTGCATTGTTTGCTGTAGGGAAGCACTGTTAAGATGCTCAGCACCTGACAGAAGTCTGGATGGTTTGGAGAATCCAAACTCTAACATATCCCTCTCCTTTTTAGAGGGTGAAGTGGATATAAATTGGTCCCTGCTGAGCAGTGACACCTTCCTGTGTGTTAATGCAAATGCCTTGCTTTACACCTGAACAAGGTTTCAGGAGGCTGTTGCTAGGAATCTACGTTACTGACATCGGTTACACTGGGAATAGTTGTGAAATCAGTTGTCTTTACAGTTGGTTGCCTTTGTCCCCTCTTCTGAATTTGACTCAGTTTAACTATTCGAAAAAAAAGCCCAAGGTGTCTGGGGCAGCAGCAACAACACGATGTGTATTAATATTGTATAACGTGGTTGCTTTCGTATCTACTGTGTGTGGATGTTTTTAAGTAATAGGAGGGTTTTGAAATAAATAAACCCACCACATTAATGTTTTACTTGACATTTGAGGGCAGAAGGATACCCTGGATGCATTCAGACTGGTGCTCAAGGGACAGAAGGGGATCGAGGCAGTGGCAGGGAATGCTATGAGGAGGAGGACAGGAGTAGAAATGGAAAACACTCCAGTGAGTAATGCTGAGTAGTCAGCTGAGCACAACATGTGGAGTTATATTTTTCTGTAGATGTCCATTATTAGCAAAAAACAATTTAAAAAAATAAATGAACACAGAGCTCTTACTGTGATTGCCTCTACCCAATCAAAATCCTTACCTAGGGCCTTGGTGTGCTATAAGCAGAGGTCGATATGTGCCTGTCACTGCTTAAAGGGTGCTGCGTCGAGTGACCCTTGCACAGCATTTGCATTAAACAGGCCACTGCCATGGCTGGGTCGAACAGAATCCACACTGAGCCCAGTTTCATTGTGTGCAGGAACTGGTTTGGCAAAGGTGCAAGCGTGTGAGGAAAAGGCATTATGTTGTGTGAGGCCAGTCTGGTACCAGATGGCTGAAAAGAGACACCACGCTACGATACTTGCTCAGTTTCAAATGGGACACGTCTGAGGGCACGAGGAGGCTGCTGCTTTTGGGGGCAGGCAGATGCGTGCAATAGGTAACTGGTGGTCTTCCAGTCCATCAGAGATTTAAGAGATTATGGACTTCCTTCTGAAAAGAGTTGATAAATCCTTTGTTGCATTTGCCACAGCTTTATTCTACTGCTCATGAGTTAATAACAATTAAGAGGACTGCATTTGCTCCACAAAATGGAATTCTGTCTGCCCACTTCACAGAATTTCACTGTTAACCAAAATGAATGCATCTGGCCAGAGAGAAATTTTTATTCCCTTAGGAAATACTTGTATTTCTAGAGCCTGCATGTTTTGTCTAATTATTTTATATTTCAGCAAAGGGTTTGGACACCAAGGGTAAAATGTACAAGAAGCACTTTTACTGCGTTGTATGGTTCCTGTTGTTGGCACTCGTATTCTTTAGATCCTTCCTTATTCAGAAAGCGTGCTGCTAAACGCTGCTGCTGTTTCAGTGTGTTCTCTGTAATGGTTTCTTGGGTTGAAACAATTACAGAGAGCTGCAGAGTTAACTCTTCTGAAGTGCTGTCTCCAAGAATGGAATTGGAGAGTCTTTGAGAAAAAAAAAATGATATTCATGCATTGGCATCAACAGAACAAACTGGAAAGTTGTCAAAGAGCGGGCAATAAAGTGTTCACAATTTCCATTCACAAATCTACTTGCTCAGAATTAGGTGGGATAAGTTGAAAGCGTATGTGCACCAGAAAGGAACAAAAGCTTTATTCAAACCAGACGTGTCTGTTGGAATGTACCGGGACAAATCATCCGACTGCATTAAACCGGTCGGGCTTGATCCCCAGAACTGAAAACAATTTAATACACATTCTGTGGGTTTTTATAATATCTTTTGGCCCGCTTACTAGTATTTTCAGTTCATAAAAATAGTAGGAAAGATGAAACTGGTGTAGTGCAACAGGGCTATGGCCTTTGTTTATTGACTCATTTCCAAAGCACAAGTGGCGGCGCTGCTCGCCAGCGCGGTGGCTGGGTGACCTCACGTCCTGAAAGATCTGCTCCTCGTGCCAAAGGGTGAAGTCTGGTACAGCAGGTCTGGGGCAGCTTTCTGGGAATGAGTTTTATGAGCCTTATACCGATGAAGGGAAGCGGGGATGTTTTCTGACTGAAGAATCAGTACGTGGGTGCCTTACGTGACGTGCATGATCAGCAAGAGTCCTTGTGGTTTCCATGTATGTAGGTGTTTCTCTGGCCTGTATTTGGAATAGCATCTTCCAAGTTGTCTTTCCATTTGCTTTCACTCCAGATTATTTTGCCTTGAGATCATATTAAAGGTTTCTTTACATCCTTAGTTTTGTGACCTGTATCAAGAAGGAACCTTTAGTTACCATAGTAATAAAGCTTTGAGCAGAGAGCATTCCCAAAGGTGGACTTTTTCTATTCCAAGACCAATTATAAAGATATAGGAAATGCCTGCTAGATAGAAAATGAAAATCTCTCCTCTACATACTGTATTTTCAGGAATTACTTGCTACATCCTCCTTCCAAGCATAAATATAACAACATCACGTTTTCTGAGGTTGCTCCACAGGTTTAAAATGGTAGAAATATTAAACCCTGTGGCTAGACAGGTGCTGTCTGTACCGACGGGTTTGATTTTCAAATCAAAAGATACAACATTGCTTTAAAACTCAGACCACTTCTAAGCAGCATTTTTAAGCCATTTGAGTTGAGGTTTGTATTTATGTAGTAATTGCAGGCAAGGGGCCCTGCGGAAGGCGTGTGCTCAGGTGCCGGCACAGACTGCGTCCTGTGCCATTCAGGGTGAGGTTCGCCGTTCGGTCCCAGCCCGCAGTCTGTCGATGGGAGCCCAGGGCCTGCTGGGATGGGGTTTTACACTTGTGCTGTCCTTTTGCCCTTCCACTGAACTCTTTTCATTTCAGTCATGAGCAAACAGTCAGTGCCTGAACTAACAACCCCGCAATCCTCCAAAGCACGCCTCGCTTACAGTACCAAACAAAGGGAGGCCCGCGTGGGCCGGCCCAAGCCAAGGAATGCAGCTTCGGGGTTCTGCTCCATAAATTTAACCAGCACGACAAAAAGGAGATAATATGAGCCTTCGTGATGATCTGAAAGGGGGAGGTTTGTGTCCCATTGATTGCGGTCTGGCCTATTGCCAGGCCCCGAGCCTGACCGACAGTTGAACCATATCGTTAAGGCGTGTAATACAGCTCGAGTCTTGTACAGCAGCCAATGAGTACATATCCAGAGGGCAAAAGTTTATAAAGAGTTGAGGCTGTCCTGTTTAACCCTCTCACACTGCATGTAATATATACTGCTGCCATTCAGAAATAGTCACAGCACTGTTAAAAATGTAAACCTTCATCTTTCTTTGCTTGGAAAAAATACATGTGTGTCTGATTTCTAATGTGCAGCAGATTTATAAAGTGATCTGAGAAAAATATGTAAAACTGATCTTTTTTTTTCTTTAAAAAAAGCCAACTTTTTTTCCCCAGTCCTTCATCCATAGTTACTTTTTTGTTCAGAGATGTCTTCTAGGTTGTTCTGCAGAGTCTTTCATACAGATGGAGCTATTTATTGCCTTGATGTCACCTCATTTAGCATGTGGCTGGTATTTTTATAGACAATTTTTTCACCTAATGTTGCTGTTAACATGTGGAACGCTCTTTATCAGTTCTGTAAGTACAGCCAGTTCATTTGAATTGTTCTTGCAACTGCTAACTTTAAAAATCTAAACAAACTTTCTGAGTGGCTTTTTGTGCAAGAGCACTTTGCTGTGCCTGTTGCAGCCCTCACTGGACCAACTGCAAAATACAGAAAGGAGGGTATGAAGAGAAATCACACACAGCCATCATAGTTGTTCTCATGTAGCTCTTCTGTGCATGCCTCATGTCCTGGTGCTGGACAGGAGCCCCGGAATTACCTCCTTCCCCGAAGAGTCTTCTTTCCCAGAAAGGCAGGTGTACAACCTGGAAACATCACCATTACACTGGAAGGGAAGAGACCATCTTCACATTTAGAAGAAACAGGCATTTGCCTGGCAAACATTCAAGGTGTTTGATGGGACCATCACAAACCTGAGCACAAAAATAAGACCAATGCTCCATCTGTGCCCTGCCTGTCTGCAAACAGTGGTTCTAAAGTTTTAAAACCTCACAGTGTGTCCTGAGGCAGAGCAACATTATGGCTCTGGGCACTTTAATCTTTGCTAAGGTATGTTCAGCTCATGTTTTTCAGATAGGTGTTTGCAGGAAATCCCTGCTAAGAACCGTATCCTTTACCCTGAATCAGAAGGTGAATGGGAGCAGTTTTCATCACATTTGTGAGACAGGAAACCTTAAGGTGACAACTCCAGTCATCGCTCTGTGATCAGTACAGGCAGGGTCTGGGAGACATTGGAAACTGAGATGGCTGTGTTGTGTTTTGTTAACTTCTTAAGCTTGATGATATCAAAGGACTTGAAAAAAGTGTTCCTTTGCTGTCCGGCTCTTACAGTCAGAGGTGGAGTGAGAGCCAAAGGCTGAACACTGGCCAATGCACTGGTGTAAGTGCCATGCAGTTGTCAGGCATGCAGGCACATCCAGCTTATGCACGTCTTGGATTTGCAGTGTGGAGATCCTAAAAATGTGTCATTTGGGTGAGTACATCTGCTGCTCTGCTGGTTTTGAAGAAGAGACTGGTGATTCAGCCCTTCTCACTTTTTGAATGTGAAGCCTGAAGAGGTTGCAGACAATCATAAACCCAATGAATAATTTTCATTTTGTTTTGATCTTGTGTACAAGAGAAATGGGAAGGGGAGAAGAGCATCTCTAAGAAGCTGTCAGGAATGGCTTAGATGACAAATGGTTGCTTCTTCAGTATGCTGTAGTTCTTCTAAAAGTATACTGGGTCAGATAAAGGTCTGCAGTGTCTGAGCTGATAGATCCCTCAAAAGAGGAGGGATTTGAGTGCAAGTGGGAGGTTTGAACCCTAGGCACCATTTATTTGCATGTTTTTGCCTGAAACAAGCATTTTGGGAACGCATTTAACAACCACAATATATTCCATGCATTTGCTGGAATAAACAGCGCATATAAGCTTCCTCAGATATGCAGTCAGCAGGGAGCTGTCTGGCTCATGATTTTACACATTCTTGCATCTAACTGAGACATTCTAATGCCAAATCCAACACTCAGCCTGACTGCACTGCATGTGCATTTTTAACACACCTTAAAAGCATCTGTGTCTGCATCAGTGAATGAATTCCATCGCAGAGCTGTGCCAGATCTCTGGGTTCAGGCATCGAGTCTTCAAGAAATGAAGAAATGGGAACTGGGAAGGAGGCAACTCCTTTGGAACAGAGCATTGCTGTCTGCCAGGGGAGGCACAATGGAACGTCGGATCTAGACTGCCACAGGTTTTCCTGAAACTGGGCCCAGGTCACTTAATGCTTGCAGACAGCGAGAGAGAGCACACAAAAAAATACCACTGGCTGTCCCCTTATGCTCAGTAAATGCAGGGGCAGTTCCTGCTTATCAGCAAGGGTTCAGCATTTGAAACCCAGTACAAAGTAAGTACATCAGTGAGGAGAGAATCGTGGAAGTGGTGGATGTTTAGTATTTTGCCAGGGTGCGATATGAAATACAGACCATACCAGAAATGGCTCTTGTTTGGTTTTGTTTGTTGCCCTTACGGTCCTGGGCTGTGGCTGCATCACCTGCACCTTGGCTGTCACGGCTGAACTTTGTGGTTAATTTTTAAGCTATGTGCTCTTTAGTATTTAATCGGTTCTGGCACTTCTGAGTATGCTTTTTTCTGTCTTTGTTCTGCATTTGCTGGAAATGATGTGCATGGGATGCTGATCCCTTCTGGCTGCAGCTGCCATTCAGTCTTGAACTCGAGCCACTGCAGCAGGTTTTTTAGTTGTTTCATATTTTATGATAAAAGATGGAAGGCTATTTATTCCTCCTTTAACTTATCAGACTAAGTCACTTCTTAGTGTCTGAAATGCACTGAGCCCCCTTAGACAAAGCATTCCCTGTATTTATGAAGCAGACGTTTTCCAGAGCCAAGAAAGTAACAGGTTTGAGATTATTTTTTCAGAATACTAGCAGCAATTGAATTGTTTCGTAGGCTTATATTACCTGCCAATTTTGCATTGTTTGAACTAAGGTTGTTTTGTAATTATTTCAAGGGGATAAAAATTGTTCCCAGGCTGAAAGTCAGTATGTCAAGGAACAGCCCAGAGCAGGCTTTTCTCAATAAATTTTATGCAGACCTCAAAAAAACAGTTTACAGTGGAAACACTGAAGAATTTGAGCTGTACCAGAACCGGTAAGTTACTGCTTTAAGCGAGTTGGGATGCTGAGACTGGAACACCTTTCTGACTGCAACACGCTGATGACAGTTGCTGGAAGTCTTGGCAGCAAGAGCTGGGTTGAGCTGAAGGAAATTATTGCTAGAGAGTGTGGGGGAGAGCCCCGTGGCCAGAGGGGTCCCTTTGTGGCTGAGGTGCACACCAGTGTTACTCAGCTAGAATGAACTTGAGATTTCTCTGACAGCACAGCAAGTGAAGGCTCTGTGAAAAGCCTCCTCCATTAAATACTGGTGTCAGAATTGTGTCTCCTTGCACTTACATGCAGGATTTGGGGTGGCCCTGCACTCATATATGTGCTTAAGTGGGACTCTTTTAACAGCTTTGTAGTTGCCAATGCTGCTCCCTTACCAAGGCGGCAGAAGAGAAATTCCACAGGCACACAATTTAAATGAAGAGTTGTAGTGATTCTTGCGTCTGTCATGGAGTTTTTCTTTGCTTTTTTCTCTCAGGAGAAAGAACTCTGTTTCCTAAAGCTGGTGTATTCTGGTTAGTTATTCTGGGTGTGATGCTGGGGAAGCTGAAAACTGTAAATGTGTATAATTTTAGAAGTGCAGTGTTTTGTTTTCACAGACAATCACCTGTTAACAGCTTTAAACTGGAAGGGGAAAGATTTATATTAGTCATTAGAAAGAAATTCTTCACAATAAGGGCGGTGAGACACTGGCACAGATTGCCCAGGGAAGTTGTGGATGCCACCTCTCTGGAAGTGTTCAAGGCCAGGTTGGATGGGGTCTTGAGCAGCCTGATCCAGTGGGAGGTGTCCCTGATCCAGGGGGGTTGGAACTGGTCTTTAAGGTCCCTTCCAACCCCAACCATTCTATGATTCTGTGTTATACAGTTTGGTACCTTCTGATTTTTAAAGATTTTCATCAAAGCAATCTAGGTACCCTCCGAGTACATTGAGTAAAAAAAGACACTCAAAAATGAGTAACAGTTCCTGTTGTCAACAATGCTGTGTATTTATGCACCTCAGCAAGGTCACCTGATAAGGCTCCTGACAGGGGTGAATGTGTACTGAAGGATGGATAAGGAACTCTGTAAAACATGTGATGTCTCTTCTGGTTTTTTCAGTCTAAGTTGTAGGTAATTATCACCAGTAACACCTGAACAACTTCCTTACATCAGTGGGTTGGTGATCTGATTACAAAACTTCTGGCTTAAAACCGGCCAACTGAATCACAAGGGTTCTGTGAACTGTTAAGCGAAAGCCAACAATTAACACTGTTAACTGGTCTTAGCATGCATACGGTCATCTGAAATGAGATTCTCCAGTGTTCAGCTTTGTCTGCACTGCAGAGAACCAGAGTGTGTGTCTCAACCTTCTGACACCATTTCCAGTCCCTTTGTGTCTTCATTCAGCAGCACTCTTCCCCGCTGTGACCAGTAGACGTGAGGGCATTTCTGTCTTGTATTGCCTTTGTGTGCTTATTAAAAAAGAATCAGCAAATCTGTTGAGTGCCTGTTTAATGTAACACAGATGTGGGCACACCACCGTTCACTCTGCTTCACAAATCTTCAGCTTTGTGCATTTCATCAGTGTTGCTTATTATTTACAGAACGTAACTTGAGACAGTAGAACAAATTTTTAGATTAAAAAAATCAAGTGGTGTGGAATGTTTTTAGCTGTCCAGACCAAACACACCCGTTTGCCAAGGGGCTGATGGTCCAAATCAAAGCAGTTTCTGCTAGCACTAGTGGCACTCAGCTGAAAGGCAGCTGACCTTCTTATTGCCAAGATGAGAACTCTCTTTTATCACCACGAGCAGCACTTTAGCGTGGAGGAGCAGTGGGGACAGTAAGCACCGTACTCTTCAGTACTTCTTCCTTTTAAAAGCAAACCCAAACCTTAAAAACAACCCGCAACTCAGAAGTTGCCAAGCCTTCCAGAAGTTCCTGTGGTGCCTACAGCTTTGTAGTACTAGGACCTTCTTCCTGACCTGCTCCTCAGCCAGGCAGCAGAGGTGAAATGTTCATGTGAAGGATGGTTCACGCAGGAACCATTTGCAGTGTTGCTGCTCTCTCCCATTGGATGGATGGCTGACTTTCCTGAATGCATGAAAGGGTGGATAAGTAACGAGTTACTAATTGGTCAATAGTTAATTAAAAACTATAAGTTATGCTTCAGATACTGACTCTTTAAACTCATCTATAGAAGCTACAGATGCTGTAGAGAGCTTTAACAGCCAGTGGGGGCTGCTTGGATAAGTGACATTTTGCCATTTTACTGCGTTGGGGAGTTAGGGAGTGGGACAGGCAGCAAGATATGAATTGCACTGGTTGAGCCCTTTTAATTTCTTAAGAACTTTGTCTCAATATTTTGCATTTCACGAAGGCAAGCACATAGTTTTGTTTACTACTTTGTAAGGATCTAATAGTTACACTTGTTCACCTCTGGTGTAGGTTCAGAGAGACAACAGTGGTTGTGTAACTGTATCTGGTACAGATGAACCCTGTTTATATCTGAAAAACCTCAGGGGCAGGAGGGGTGACTCGCTCTGGAGTCACAGACAGTGTTATTCAGTGGAGTAATGCTCCATCACCCATAGGTTGCAGAAGTCATCTGTTTATCTGGTGCTGAGGTTATTCTGATTCAGAGAGACGCTCCTAATGGAAGAACGCAGTTTAAAGACATTGAACCTTTTGCAAATGAGGAAAACTTAAGTAACTTTATGCAGCAAATGGCAATTTTCATACTGGCAGTTTTTAACTTGGATCCATAACACTGTAATTGATAATGAATGTCTAACCAAAACCAACAGCAGAGCAGCAGGACAGGTAAAGCAGTGAGAACATCTGTCAGGGGAGGTAAAACTGAAAATTTGACTGAGAACATTTTACTGGCACTATTAATGACAACATTTGTTATGGTTTCTTAAGCCTCTGCTCTGGTTTGCGTTCTTTAGTTGGAGAATTTCCACTCATTTTATCCTCCCTGCTGACAAACTGACTTTCCATCTTAGCGTAACCATAGTTCAGCTGAAGTGAAGTCAAGAGCTTTTAGTGTCTCTTGCAGCTGCTCTCAAAGAGGATCAGCAATAAGCACTACTGCTGAGCCACCGTAATTTGTTACAGAGCTCAGGGATGTAATAATCTCACTAAGAGAATCAGAACTTACCAGATAGTTAGAATGTCTTAAAAATACAAAGTGACTGATGTTTTCTTCTGCTGTGCTGTCTTCGGCCCCTCCTGTACCTTGTTTGCGTATATATTGTCGATACCAGACAGAGCAAGGATAGCCAGAACACCCTGAGAGGCAGTGGGACAGCAGTGAAGACAATCCAGAGTCAGGAATGACATGGAAGAGAATCTGTTCCAGGAACATTTACTGCAGCCAAGGAGGGAAGGGGCAAAAGAGAAAGATCTGTCACCATTAAAAGGCAAAGAGTGTCAAAGACTTGAAGGAAAACAAATTGTAAATGGGCGCCTGGGTTTCGAGTCTGGGAAAGGGAAAGGTAACAAAGAACCGGGGCTCCAGAGAAAACATCTGCAGAAAGCAAAGCTTTAAGGCAAGTACTCGTGTGCTATTGCCAAGCAGCTTGAAAAGAAAGCATGGTGTTACATGGGATTTTTCCCTGTCTTTGATCAAGAAGGATAGAAGCAGTTCAGCGTACAGGATCTTTACAAAGCACCAAGATGGGAAGTAGAGAGCACGAAGCAAAAAAATGGTGCATTTGGCTTGGAAATTTGCCAATGACAGTAGCCTGAGAGAGATGGGAAAAAGCATGCAGCAGCCCCCGAGCGATGCTGTTGGGAGAGGACAGAGAATAAAGCAGGGCTAGGCAGCCTGGAGCACAATTCTTGAGGGGTAGGGCGTTCCGAAAGCTTACAGGAATTCAGAATATTATTTTTTAACAAAATACTGCTAAGGGAGGAACTTAGCCTGCAGTTCTTGAGCACTGTGGCCAGTATCAACTACTGGTGTTTGTTAGGCCACGCGTGTCTGTCTTTTATTGTTGTCATTTTTTTTTAATAGATGCTCGAGAAAGGTGAAGTATGAACCCTATTACAGAGGCTCTAATTAACCATGGGTTTTTCTTTTCTTAACTGCATGTTCTATTTTGTAACTTTCCATTTTCAAACGATTGACACTGCCCATTGATGCAAGCTTTATCTAGGTTAATGCACTCTTATTTTCTGCAGAAAAATGAGAAGAAGCCATCAAATCAGTAAAACTGCTGATAAATAGATCCCAAAGTCTGCAGACAATATACTCAGTTTAGGTTACTTCTTCCTATTCATTTAGCACACTGCCCTTAATTGTAGAAGAAAACGGGGAGACTCTCTTCATAGAGATCACGGCTTCCAGAGCAAGTATTACTAAATCCATATGCTGTGTTTGTGAAGAGCTTGTATTCATGGCTTTGTCACAACTCATATTTCAAAACAAACCAAACTTTTTTGTGTTGACTGGTTTAAGTGGAAGGAAAAGCGCTGCTGTTGCACTGAATAACTTTTCTGCATCTCTTTTTCACATAGGACACAAGCAGAGAGAGTGAGGAAGCCACGCTGCTGTCGAGGACCTCAAGGGCTCTTGCCCCGCTATTCAGAAAGTCAAGCAGAAGGACAAGAACAGCTCTTCAAACTGACAGACAACATCCACGATGAGTTGTAAGCACTGAAAGAAAATACAGTTACTTTAAGTAGTTCTGTTTGCTGCTATTGTAGTTTCATGTCTTTGGGGAAGAGGCCCTGAAACTGTTGTATGCACATAGGTTTGATTGTTTTCTCTGGGTCCTAATGAGCACAAGTGTCCACCATGGCCTGTGCACCAGCTGTACACAAACATCCCTGCAGGTACCACAGGGCTCCTTTGGTTCACTTGTTGCAAACTGCTCTCGACTGCACAGCACATCCAGGCTGGGGAGACAGCCTGTTGGCTCGTGCTCCTGTTAATGACCCCGGTCCCCTGCTGTCATTACAAGTCAGCAAGTTCCTGTGTAATCACGAGTCCATTTACCACACACAATACGTGTCCAGCCCAAGCCAGTGCACGTTGTAACCCTGCACTCTTTTTCCTCCGTAGCATGCACACAGGCACCACCAGTATCTCTTCCCTAATCTGTCCCTCAGCATCTGTTTCTCACGGCCTAAACCCTGGGAGAGCACTGGCAGTTCGGTGCCAGCAGATGAACCACTGCTGCCCTGCGCAGAGCGTGTGCCAAGGTGCCTCTGGTGTAGGTGTGAGGAAGCCCACTTGGATGCCTGTTACATGTTATTCCTAAGCTACAGCTGTGCAATTTTATTGAAAAGTCAATACTGAATAAGTTGAATGGGTGATATCCTAAAGGCACATCCATGTTTGAATGCCCTGGATGCGGGTTCCCCATGGCCAGTGAGGACAGTGTATAAACATGACTGGTGCTCAGGCCTGAGAGTATGAAAAAACACAGAGAATACACAGCAAGCTATCTTTTTCTACAGCGGCTGTCGCTTTGTTGGACTGGGTTCTCAAAGCATAATTCATTACTTAATGTGGTCTCTGCCACAGCCACCTGCAGGGCCGTTCTCAGTGGAGAGCGTAAGATGCTGTGTTCTGCACCTCTTGTCCATCAGACTCTGCCGAGGCAGAGCAGTCACAGCTGTGGATGGGGAAGCTGGTAGAGGGAGGTGCCAGTTCACCAGGATTTAACTTCCCCAGGGATCTGGTTCTGAAAGCCACGTGCCACTGCAGATTCTTCAGCTGCCTGTCGGGAAGCCTGCACTCTGCTACTTGCCTGTGGCCCTCTGATCTTACACTCTCGTGAGCCTGTCTCTGTCTCATTTAAAGATCTTTATGCACGTACAGTCTGGTCCTTAGGTAGGGAGAACTGAGAGAGAGCAATTTGTGACCAAAAAAACCTGTCTGCTTTTTGCAAGCGTTGCCCATCAACAGCTCAGTGAGCTCTTGCTGTTGAGTCACACTCTGTAGTCGCTGCGATGTTCACCACCAGGAACGTCATTCAACAAGAAAACAGTGTTTCTTGTCATGGAGAATAAGTACAAAATCATGCCTCTGACTTTTATCCTAGTATAATAATCAGAAGCACATTTAAAGACCTGATTATTTGCATATTTTCCTTCAGAGTTAGATCCATAAAAGGGGGTTTAATACCTTGCTCTACTGTTCTAACTAAATGTTTCCACATTTTTTTCCAGTTAGACTCACTGTTTCACTTCTGGAAAATATTGTGTAATTACTTCCTGATGTTGTTAAAAAACCCACAAATTCTCCAGAGATCGGGTTGCTTCTACTTTGTTCTACTGGATCATGTTACATTTAATTTTTCATTTTATTAATTTGAGATCTTTTTAATACTGTAAAAGTATGGGTTTAAAGAAAAAAATAGCTGTATCTTGCAGTAGTATTTGAAAAGGTTAAATACCCATTTTGAGAACTAGAGAGAAGTAACAGTTGGCAAGAGAAAATTGGTAATGAAGCATGACTCAAACTTAGAACAAAATGTAGAGCTTGAACTACAAATTAGCTAATGTTTCTGTGCTTCACCATTAAATCACTGTCCTGTTTCCATTCCTCAAAATATATATGTGACAGCAGTAAAACTCCTGTATGGAAAATCAGATCCATCATCTGTTGTTACGCTGGAAGTACAGAGCTGTAGTCTGACTGCCTGGTTGGTTCCACCCAACTCTGAAGTGGTTTTAGCGCCGGGGCTCTCTCCGTGGCTGCCCCGCACTGAGGGCCTTGGTACCCTGCTCCTCTGGCCGTGGAAACCCTTCTGAGTTCCTCAGCTTTGCTGTCACAGTTGCTAAGGAGAGTGATGCAGAGCTGGGGGTTTCTCATCATCACCTTTCCATCTTCTTTCCCCACCGGAAAAGAAGAGAAGAAAGCCAGTGTGCCAGGAAGTTTCCTCTGGTTTGCTTGTAGTGGAAGCCCCCAAGCTCGGGCTTTCCTGTGCCTGTGCTGAGGAACACACTGTTCTTCTGCAGGCTACAACACTGCTCTAGTTTTAAATTAAGTTTTCTCTAACACTTCATAAAAAGTATCCCTCTCCATCCTAATTAACTTCATTTCAAAGACAAAACCTTACCCCAAAGTGTTTGAACTCTGAGGAAAGCTGAAGGATACTGGCTGGTCTCTGTAATTGTGTTAACGGAGGGGTTTTTAAGGTGAACTTCATGTTTTGTCTACTTTGTTTTACTTAGAGGAACACAATTCAATTATCCTATCCCATAGGTTACAGCTAGGCAAAGCACATTACAGGCCTTTTTTTAACAGGATGGCTGTGCTCTTCTCAGCACTTAAATGAAAATCGAGAATCGAGGTTGCTAACTCGAATAAGCTGGCACTTGCCAGCTGCCATAGCCCAGAGGCACAGCGCGGGGGAAGGACAACCTGAGTGCAGAGTGCATCTTTAATAGATGGTCCATTAATAGAAAATTAGGATTTACTCTTTTATACCACAAAAAGAAACCGTGATCTGACCTCCTGTAATATTTTTGGCTATTAGAATTCCATGTGTGGCTATGAGTCTGTCAGGATATAGCTCCGAGTAATTTGTGCATAATGTGACATAAATGGTAGAGCTGACAGTGGTTTTGGACAGACAAAGCTTTTCTGATCTACAAAAAACTACTCATACAGACAACCCTCCTTGATTTCAAGTACAGTGGAATCTTTTGCAGGATGATTTGTACAAGCAACCGTTCAGCAAACTAATTTTGAATCTACCTGACAGCAGGAGAATCCGAGTTTTACAGCCACGCTTCTGCTGTAACAGGTCATTGACAGAGCATTATTACTCTGCTTGGCACTCGTTCTTCGTTAGGTACTCATATTTAATTTTCTGAACTTCTTAGCGTGTAAAAAAAACACTAATGAGGTTCATTTCAGTAGTGAATCAGAAGTGAGGGAGGAGTATTGGGATGTGAAATATCTATTGCACTTTTCCATTCCTTACTGCTATTTTTTTACACATCAACCTCTTCAGCCATCATAATTCTCCATAGTCTTAATTCACTGTTTTCTACCTCCGCTATTCATCACTCAGACTAATCTCTCTGGGGAAACCTGCTTGCTGCTTAACCTTTCACCCCAGTGTTAAACAGCCAATTTCTCTTCTCTAGCTACTGGTCCAGGCAGCAGGTTTAACTTGTTTTTTGTTTTTAAAGGCAAGGGAGGTGTGTGGCAGAAGGAAACACAGTTGGTTTACAATGTGTAGAAGGACAATGCTCTTGTCGTAAATGTCTGCAAACCTTTCCCGTGGAACTCAACTTTCAATTGAACTGCAGTATTAGGACTTGCAGTGTTCCAGTGCAAGGAAATTACTCTTCCTAAGCCTCGTTACAGGGTATTTTTATATGCCCTTATAATGTTCAAAGCTAGAAGCCAGGCATTTAGCACTAATATTTGATTTACAGCATGATCTTTGTTAACTGGGTGAGAAGGTACTACGGCAGCTTTCTTTTTAGTTTAAATTAAATGCAGATGAATTGTACGTGTCACACTATTAATTTTTAGAAAAGAATTCTAAAGGCCACTGAAACATAACAGGTGAAGGCATTTGTTAGTTTACTGTCTTTAGCTTTGAGTGAATAATTCTTTTTTTTTTGCAGCTTCATAGCAGTGGAGAACATCGACAGCTACTGTGTTCTCATTTCATCTAAAGCTGTTTATTTCCTGAAGAGCGGTGACTACACAGACCGCGAGGCCATCTTCCTAGAAGTCAAGTATGATGATCTCTACCACTGCCTGGTTTCCAAAGACCACGGGAACGTGTACATACAGCTGACAAAGAAAGCTGTCAATACCAGCAGTGGCGTAGCAATGCCAGGCCCATCACAACAAAAGCCAATGGTAAGGATCGAGCCCTTATTTGTCTCGTTCACCTGGGGGTTTCTTTCCCCCCTTGTGCCTGTGCTGGTGCTGACGGTGTTCCCAGTCATTGCTGTTGGTTTCCTGTGCTGCACAACAATGGAAACGTTGTTCTGCCAGCAAAGAAAACAGCTGCTGCCCAAAAGGTTTAGGTGACAGCAGAACTTGGTCCCTAACTCTTGAGAAAAACTGAAGGCAACATCTAAAATATGCCCACAGGCAGAAGAGTTACAGTAGGAAATGTGTGTTTACCCGAGAAAGGCTTTTAACTTTACAATGCCCACATGAAACCCAAGTTCTCTGCTGTCTGTGTATTGCAGTCACCTCTGCTCCTCCCATAGACAGTGTTTTTTTACTACACAGTGCCAAGCTTGGAAGGAGTGTTTATGGCACGTGTGTAAAAGTTAATCAGAACTCTCACCTCTAAACCCATGACAGGAGTTTTCTGGCTTCACTCCAGTAGTTGCTCGAGGGTCTGCTTTACACACAAGGTTACAAGCTCACCCCTGACCCGAGTCAGTTCACATTCCAAACAGATAAGCCAGATAAAAGCTAGGAGGGGAAGCAAAGGAAATAACAAATATTGCAAGATGTTTCCTCTCTCATCCTAAAATACCAATCTCCATTTACCTATCTCTCCCTCTCTCACTTCGCCCTTCCTTCAGTCTCAGCACTGAGAAGGAATCACCACTGGAACATTTCTGTTCCTTACAGAAGACTTCAAACTTCATCCCTTCAGTTAGTGGAGGAGCAGTACCACATTAAGAAATCACATTTCTCTTTGCAGGTGAAAGTGAAGTCTGAAGTTCTTGCAGTAAAGCTCTCTCAAGAAATCAACTATGCAAAGAGCCTTTATTATGAACAACAGCTTATGTTAAGACTCAGTGAAAATCAAGAACAATTAGAGCTGGACTCTTAAAACATCTTCCACACTGCCAGAGTGAACTGCCAGCATCGGTCTGGAGCAGATGTTATTCTGTAACTAAAGTGCTACACGGGAAGGAAATAAATACAATTGGAGTATTTAGCTAAATGGAATCATTGTGCATAAGAAAGCAAGTGAGGTGGGCTTGCTTTCTCTCCTCCTTTCTTTTTTTAAGCATTAGCTGTATAACAAAGGTAGAGCTGAAATGCATTTGGGTCTGGGAGAAGCCTTGTATTTTGCTAACATGTACATATGTAAAAGTGTTTCCTGTAAATAAGAGAGTACAGACCAGGGTGTTGGTATAAATAGAAGTCTGTTTACTGTGTAAAGAAATTAAAGGAGCTATACTGAGTCTGCACTACCTGGAACTAGGCCTTCTTGCTTTTTCTCTTGAGAAAGCTGATTTTCCCAGTGCAGAAATGTAGATAAGAGTTTAAAATATAAAATAAAATGGGGTGTGAATTGCAGCTGTCAGAGCACAGACCTCCTGTGGTTGGGAGCTTTAATGCTGTGATTAGGATGCACTGTTTGGGGGTGGTTGTTGGGGGTTGTGTGGTTGTTTTTTCCTTAAATCACTAGTACAGCACATACACCTCATGTGCACTGACATTTCCTCCTCACTTTTAACAAAAATAATTGGATTTTGTTAAATATCGCAGTGAGGACTCAGTAACGCAATTACATTTTCAAGCTATTAGAAAACAAGAAGCTGATTATGTTCTGAGCACAGCACTCAAACTTAGCGAAGTCTGCACCCTGAAGGCCTCTGCTTCCGGGTTGTTTATAAAATAATTCAAATGAGCAGCACTGGAAGCTGAAATCTTGTAATGTCAGTTTCTCCCTTCTGGCTGGTTGGCACAGAGTTCTGCTCGCACTGGAAGTGCCAGGGGGAGAGGAAATCACTGCATCATTTATCTTCATGACAACCTCTTCAAAATTAAAACTTTTACAAATAATAAAACCATGCTTTTTCAAACGTTGTACATCACATGGATGTTTGTCTCATGGACTTTAACCAGGCTGAAGACTGAGGAATGAGTGCACTTACGTACCTGTATTCACAGAGACCAGGCCATCTCATTTTTGTGTTTGCTCCCTGGAGACAGAGCAGCAATGTCTGCATTGTGCTGTGTGAGGTTCATCTGCAAACACACACCTTTGACTCAAAGAAAGGAGCCCCTAAAGCTTCACTTTAACTTAGTTAACCTTTTAATATCCTTTCATAAAGGCATACAGGAATATTTTTAAACCGAAGGTTAGAATTAAACCAACTCTCAGCTCCTGTCAAGTGAAAGGCAGAGGATTATTATGTGAGGAGACAAGTGGTATCAGTGGATGTGTGCATGGTCTGTGACTGGAAATCAAAATCATAAAGGTCTTTCCACAAATGAAACTGATTTAATGCATCACTTTTGTATATCTCTGTGTAATTTTTAAGTAAAATAGAATTCAACAAGTGCAGTGGCTCTCCAGTGCTTTAACGTGTCGGTCCTGCTGGACTCTGCTACCATGACTCCCTGCTTCTGTCCCCTGTAAAATTCTTTAATACAGCAGATACCTGGCTGCTGACGATGGTAAGTAGATGGGGAAGGAAAATCAAAAGCAGTTCACAGCTCTGTGTTGAGAATTTACAGCAGAAGGGCTTGAACACTTCAGTTTTGTAACAACTGTGGGGAGCTGATGTCCAAACACCTGCGAAGCAGTCTGAGAGTACACCCTTTGCGTTACCTCAGCTCAGGGAGCCACCACAGACAACCAGTCCAACTGGGTACTGTTTATTTCTTTTGGACTCTGCTTACCCTGGTCTGCTGACTGTTGATAATGATTACCATTTAAACAGTGTTTAAACCTTTCAGCAGTGTACCTGCTAGCTTGGATGTATGTGAGTACCACAGCTCCTCCTGAGCACGGTGGCTGAAGTCGCTCACCCATCTACAGACAAGGCCAAATTTTCTTTCAAGGGCACAATACCTGGTGCTGATTACAAGGAGTGTAAGGAGAGGTACAGGCATAGCTGAAAGAAGCATATTTATTCATTTAGCATTCCAAAACAAACTGAATCAGAACTTTGTTGTTTTAAGAGCACAAGTGATGTTATTTATTGCTGTAACCCAACTATTTTTATATACCAGAACTCTTTCTGAGGACTTCCTATTGCTATTGGCACTGCTAACATTATTACTCAGTGAATAAATATAACTTGCAGATTCCAGGAGCCATGCTCAGAAATAGTTTACGGAGGATGTGGAGTGCAAGTCTCCAGCTTTCACTCAGAACCTTAAGACTCAAACAGAAGCTGTAAGCAGACAAGACAACATAATAGTTATATTTACCATCATTCTGCAAAGTTCTTCAGATGCGGGGCCCTCTGCAGACTGTGTGATTGCCACTCTCAGCCTGGGTTCACTGGAGGAGCTCTGGCTGCAGCAGTGAAACCAAGTGCTATGGTCACCTTTTAGAAGCTGGGGAGGAAAAAAAATCACTGATGAGACACAGTAAACACATCTTTCTTTCCCTGCTCACTGTCTTTAGCACACAGCCACTGCTGCTGAGGGAAGACGGTGCTTTTTCATGTCTCTCTGCTCTTTATAAAAAGCTCTTCACTTTTAATAAAGGTTATATAACCCAGCAACAGCACAAGTAGCATTTCCAAACCCAACAACCCTGCAGTGAAATGCTGAGGTAGAAACAGATGGCTGCAGCCCGTTAGCTTTGACTTTAGCTCTGTTTGGCTGAGAACTGTACTACTTGTTCTCTGCCTACCCTGACCAACTTTGTTTTCTTGCTGGAGTTGCTACTGAAGAAATGCGAAATAAAGATTATTGACACAGGAGTCGTTTCACCATAATTCTGGCGAAGTGCAATAAATTGATTCCACCCACACTTCTCGTGTGACCTTGCTTGCAAAACTGTTGCTTCTGTGCAGGAACAGCCAGTGGCTGCAGAGGACAGGATGACTGAGCCTCTGTTAGACACAGGCCTCGAGTGGCAGCACAGCCCTCAGACTGCTCTTACAGCACATAACTCAGCTCTTTGAGGTAACACCTGCACAGACCCCTGGAATGGTGGTTGTCACTGCAGGTTGCTGGCCTGGACACTCAGATCATCGACATTTGAGATGGTCTAATGTTCAAAAAGTCATTTAAGAGAGAAATCTCAATGCCAAGCTATTTGAACTTCAAAGAAAAGCACATCTTGTAAAAATAAAATCCAGCCATCTTTCTCACACGTCTGGATGACCAGCAGTGCTGATACATGCTTTTGTGTTACAGTAAAGCCTTACATCACATGTAAGCTACTGAAGCCAAACAATGCCAAAGTTAAGTTTAAAAATACACTTCCCAAAGAAATGGCAATTCAGGTATTAATATAATTTTATGCAGAAAAAAAAATGCATCCTAATATATATCTTAACACTTACCCAGACCTGTGTGTCCTACTGTCACTAAAATGAGACAGGCTTGTCACTGAATTAGATAAGAAAATTTTAATGTGCAAGACATGCAATAGCACACATTGCTGTGCCAGTTTATTCCAGAAGCAATTCTGGAGAAGCAGAACTGCAAAACTCCTTTCTGTTCTGACCTAAATCCACTGCTGTGGCTGCAAACTTCTGGTTTGCTGCCCTGTATCTGACAAAGCAACCAAAACAGGACAATTGCTATTTTGGATCATATGATATGCTCATAGCTAATGGGAATGTGACAAAGCCACTAAGAGACCTTTTTTTGCAGAGGGAACAGCATTGCTGGTAAACAAGCTGGTACTGCAAAAGCATAAGGATAGAGAGAACATGGATAACATGGCTGCAAGAAGAGGCAAACCCCAATGCACCACCCAGCACAGGATTTGTAACCAAATGTAATTCCTCAGTCCTCAGCCAGGAGCAGGACCTGGCACAGCACAGGTGGGATGAACAGATAAGGTGCCTGCAAACTTGCTGCCTCTGGAAGAGGGGAAGTTCAGCATTTTCTGAAGTCACAGAATAAACTGGAAAAAAAAAGTTTGTAACTTCTACACACTGCTCAAACCAGGGATGAGGTTCAACACGTACTCCCTCTGCTTACAACAGTGTGATCAGGCTGAAAAAGATCTTTTATTAGAGTCATTCTATTACCTACTGGAACTTAGACAAAGTCTAGGCCATGAAACAGGAACTACAAGATGAGTTATGCCTGAAATAAGGAAAACAGTGTGCGAAATGTAACAGCCTTCCCTTCCTCCTGAACAGCTTTCCAATAAATCAGCTGGATAGCACTTGCTATCGGAACAGCTCAAGTTTTGAACGCTGTTAACCAAAAAAGGGCAGTGCTTACATTTTTGTGGAGAGACTGTAAGTGGCTAAATGGTCTACATCTTGAACCAGAAAATAATCATAACTTGTCCCTGTGACAAGGCAGGTTTGATCTATTTGCTATCCTGTTTCCTAGAGTGCACGATGGTTTTCTGTGTTCTCATTAATCGAATACCTGCTCTCTAGGATTCTAAGCCAACTATCTGTTTTAGCTTCTTTTTTTCTAACACAGCTCAGCACTCACCTGCTTCCCACAGTGCACGAACTGCTAGATGATGATTCCTCTAGGAATACCCTTGGTTGCTCTGCTTCTCTTCTAAGAACGTCCCTCTGCTAATAAAAATGATTTCACCTCTGGTGCCTGGGTCTAAAAAATCAGCTTTCAGGAGTGTATTCTTGTCAGGTTACCGGCTGCTGCAAAGAGATAGGGGAAAAAAACAGTCAACAGATGCTCAAAATCCACTTACACAACTTGGTAAAGAATAACACTCTGTGTGTGTGTGTGTTTAAGACACATAGACACTCATACTTTTTTTTTTAACCTTCTCTAGAAAAGCTGTGGCCATCCTCCAGACTCCTCTATTCTTCACAGAGCCGTTGTTACAAAGAAGGAACATATAGTCATTTTTCAAGGGGGGCAGGGAGGAGAATCAAACTATGCCCAGAGCTTTGCATTCCAGTCTGGACGCCTGTAGAATTCAAGGTTGATAGTAGACGCTTGATCAGCACACATTATGATGCTTAGTTTTATCCAAGGGTCAAAACACTTCCAGTTCCCCACTTGTGCTATTGGTTCAACTTTACCACAGCTTATTATTTATTGCAGCCCACTGGTACTTGTCCCTGCACTCCAACAGCCATAAAAATGGAATCGGGACAGCACAAAGCCATCTGCCTCGATAATGCCATAAAGTTGGCCAGCTGGGAAAATGATTCATTAACGCAGGACACAGATCTGTGTGCTTTCAGAGCTCTCTATCAGAGTTTTTTGAATGTGAGGAAAAAAACAGCACCAGATGTGTGCATAAGGCTGAGTCCTCATGCTGTGTCTGGCTTTGCATATGTTGTAGAGATGTGAGTGCAGTGTGAGCCATGTAAAAGGCTTGTCAAAAACTGAAAAAAAAAAAAGGGTTGATTAATCACCAACAAACACTGGGGAATAAAATAGGACTACAGCACTTTCTAGTCTAGAAATACTGATGATCTTGGAGTAAAATGCAGTTACACAAGAGCTGCACACCTGTATCAGTCTGTTGATGGCCTGTGGTGGTCTCAATGCAATGGACTCCAGAATCACAAGGGCTTTTTTGGGTTAATGTATGGGGTTTTTCTCTGTGCTGACACACTATTGCCCAAGCAAAGTGCCCAGCACAGAGAGATCCCTCCGTGGATACAAACAACCTTGCACCTCAGGCTGACTCTGGGCTGACTCAAAAGCACTAAAAGGCCAGGAGAGAAATAAACAGTTTCATCTGCATTTACAATTTGGATAAATAGATGGGTCACCCAAAGGACAAGGACTGTGTACAGCAGCTACAGAACAATTGTTTCTGTGCACTGAAAACCGCCAGCAAAAAAAGTCCCCTGGATGCTGCAGCTGTAGAGAAATTTTAACAAATAAGAGAGGGATCTGTCGCACCAGTTGTCCCTTGACCCTCCAGACACAGCGACAGCAAGCACTGGCCCTGAGCTGGGAGGGTGACTCAGCGTTCCCACTGACTGTTGCCTCAAGACAAACAATCGACCGGCAGCAGTGCGAATGACGCAGCAGAAACAACTGGGGAAAGCAAATCACTGTCTGCAGGAGCAGCCTCCTCCCTCAGCCCTATCTTGTAAGATCAAGCCCCTGAGGCAGCAGCTCAAGTACCGGGGGAACAGCACTGGTGATGTTTTCCCTCTGCCCATTTGCAATTCTAGGCCCTCTGAATAATCCTCTGTGTGCAAATACATTGGTCGGGATTTCTTTTAATGTCAAAGTATAGAGGGAATGGCATTGAAGTTAAACTTCCCATGAGTGTGAAGATGATCTTCAGCACTCCTATGTCTTTATTTATAATGGAACAGCGGTTGCACTACGATTCTTCTAAGGATTATGCAGAGACAGTATCCTTACACCCCAAGCTCAGCATTATGCAGCATACAAAAACACAATAATAAATGGATAAAATTATTCTTTCTGCCCTAGCTCAGTATAAAGCTGATCTCCAATCACACTATTTACTTGCTGCCTGCATTAGTTTTCTCTAATGCTTCTTAAGGGCTTTTCTAATCTGTACCAGCCTCAGCATGAAACAGTACAGCAACTTGAAACTTGATCACCTTGTTAAGTTATGTGGCAGGAGAATCTATTCCTCACACTGCTCACTCTTAGGGCTTGAAGCTATTTACTGCTTGTACGTGTTTGCTTCACTGACATTAATTCCAACTGCCAATCCTACACCTTAAAAAAATATTTTAAACCAAGCCCATATCCACCTGGAGACACTCTGCTGATAAAACGCTGTAAGCAAAAGAAGCAGCTGCCAAGTTCAAAACCACACTGAGAGCAGACCAAGAGCTGACATTTATAAGCAGGTTTAAGGGGTAACTCGCAGCTCTGAGCTTCCTGATTTCAAATGCTAAATCCACACATCACAAAAACCTTCACCCACCTTCCTTTCTTTCTTTTCAGTAGCTGCTTTTTTGCCCTCCCCTCCAAGCACACACCAGAGTTAAGCTGACGTGCAGAAGAACATATATTAATATTTATATACAAGAAACCTAGCATGCATCTCAAGCCATACAGGAATTCCCACAGCATCAGCAGTGCTGGATGCATTCAGAATTGGAAAGACAAGTATCCAGTACTAAAGCAGAGCTTACGTGCCTTTTTGAGCTATTAGCCATTAGTGACAGGCAGCCTTGCACTGCATGTGTGCCTGAGCCTTAGCTGTGTATTCCCCCAAAGATGATGGTATTCCTGCAGGATCTATTTGCAGTTGGTTCCTGTGGGAGTCTGAAATAACCCACACAGCACACGAATCCACTTTCACACCTTGCACACAGGCACAAGCCTACCAGACTCACGTGGGTAACTGGACTGCCATGGGGGGAAATCACGTTTCTCTGCATCTTTCACACAAAGTTGCTGAAATATGAGCGATATCTGCAACAGAAACTCCACCACTGACCCACTGATGAATGACACAGGCTCAGCACGGTGCCCGCACCCAGCACAGAACAAACACCTGCACCCTTTCTGGGCTGCACTCAGCAATCCTTCCCACTACTGGCACTGGACAGGTAGCAGGAAGCAATAGGTTTCCACCACAAGTAGGACACCCAGGAGAGCCTCGGCAGTTGCTCTCCCACAGACAAGCAGAGAGGAGGTGTTTCTGGAGGTCTGGCTCCTAGTCAGAAGAGAAATGTTTCCCTTGGCTTGTGAAAGTTGCTCAGGCAGAGCACGGTAACAGGCTGAAGAAGCCAGCTTTCCATTCCCCGTTCCATTACTCTTTTTGATTGGCACTTTAATGAGGGCGCCAGGGGTCGACCCCCTGCCAGGGGGCCGGTTCATGCCCCGTTTATCTCACAGTCCATGTAAGACTAAAATAACACGCCAGGCTGAGTTTCACTGGCTTGTGATCCTACAGCCCACCATGATGGATTGAGTGACTGCAGCAAGTTGGCAGCTAAAGTGTGTTGTAACAGTATCTTTCTGTCAGCACAACACAATGGATTTGCTGATTCCCGGGTTTTCCCAGTGTTCACCGTTACCATCGGCTCAGAATTTTCTAAAGTTCATTTTCCAGGGGGCTGCAAAGCGATAATAAATAACACACCAATGGTCACGCCAAGCTTTTCTTCCCCTCTACTGCCCTACTGCTGACAAAGTAGTGGCTGCGGTGCCAGCTTTGCTACAAACACAGGAACAGCCATAAATGCACTTGCTTTTACAGAGAGGAAGAACGGGCAGCTCTTTTCGTGTGAGCTCATTCTGCCAGGCCAGCACAAGCGGCAGAGGACTTTCACCCCTGAGCAGGAGAGCAAATGCAACCCAGCACAAGAGGAGGCTGCTATGTAAGACTGCTCTCTCCAGCAGAGCTCTTGGTTTATCTGGGGGCTGAGAGCACAGGCTGCAGAAACACGGCCAACAGCCACAGTCCCTGTCCTCTCCTCACCAATTTGCACAGCTCAGAACCACCAGCATAACCCAAAGTGAGTTAGGAAACCCAGGAATCCTGTGCACAGGGTGGATTATACTTTAGATCCATTTCTTTATATTATAGCATATCGTCATATCTCCTCTATAGGAAAACTCCAAACAAGAAGGGTTATTTTCTTTAAAAAATGGGGGCATTAGGAAATGGACAAGTTTTATCAATCGCCTGAAGAGGTCTTCTATGCTCTCCTATTGACTAAGGCCTTGTCTCTGCACCCTGTTTCCTCAGTATACTTTTCATTCTCCTTGCCACAGCCTGTGAAATGAACAACTCACCTCCAACACAGGGGAGAACACTCTTATTTTCAGCTGTTGCCATCTCAACCCTCCCAGAAAAAGCAAACCACTGAGCTCCATAACAAACGTGGCTTTTCACTTCCTGGATAAGGGTGTTTGCCAGCACAAATTTCAACAATTCTCCCACCCCCAAAGTCAGATTAACACCCCGCCCCAGGGATAATAAATAGGGAGGGTGAGCACTGTTTTCCTTCCTTAGGGGAGAACAACTCTGTAGATCCATATGACTATGTCTACAGTTCTCTTTTAGGCCTTGCACGAGACAGTCTAACAGCCAAAATTACCTCTAAAATGAACTTTAAAACTTCAGCTGCCCTAACATCAGAGTGATCTGAAATATTTCATTGTGGACATCCAGAACTGATGCAGCTTCACACTTTTCCACCTCTGGGACTCTCAATCCATCTAACTCTGGGCAAAATCAAGTGTGTTCCTGCCAAAAGAAGAAATTAATAAGTGAGGGAATGAGCGAGAAAGGTAACAGAAATGAGAATACAGATGTGGAAGGGACTTGGACAGGAGATGAAGGAAGAAGGCATAGGAATAGGAAGAGAGAGTAACATGATGGGGAGAAGGGGCCAGATGAAGGAGTACCTTGAAGAAAATACAGCAGCTCTCAACAGCACACTGACAATACAGATTTCAGCTCTAGTGCTGGAGAAACAAGCCTCACCAGTTGAAGACCTTTATTTGTGAAAGAGAAGAAACAATAGTAAATACAAACTGTAACAGCAGCAACACAAGGGGTCACTACTGGTGCAAGTCTTCACTAGCACAGAGCATGTAATTAGTGCAGTTCTTTGCAGAACTACTCTAGAGAATCCAGTTTGTAGTTCTGTGCACCCCAACACTGTAGCCTGCAGATAGATTACTCACCTAGCTTTGAACTACCCACCTCAAAGACTGCCAATACCACCACCACAGCAGAGCCAAACAGATGCACTCTGAACGTGGTCTGAAGCTGCCAGTAGTCGATCTACCCTACCAGTTGAACTCCAGTCTGTATCTGCCTTTGCAAATTGCTGCAGCCAAGCCCTAAATGCTCCCTGGGGAGAGCTCGATGCTTACACCTTAGCACAGTAACACAGAAGAGGGCATGCTGAGCCTACAGCCAGAAAGCCTGGGAATTATTAGGAAAAACGAGTGGGTGGGGGAGCTCAAGGGACCAGTGGGAGGATGCGGGAAATCAGTAACACTGATTTGAATAACTGGTAACAATTATTAGATCTTTTTTGGTATGAATCATCTCTCAGAGACTCATCATTTAAATGATGTCACTCAAGAGGTAGTAAAAAATAGAGTAGAAGAAATAAGCCTGCCCTGACACAAGGGATTTGAGGCACAAGGTGAATGGCCAAACAGGTCTGGGAAACTTCACCAACACGTCTGAAAGGGAGCGACTTTTGAGGAGAACACACACCCTAACTGACAGATGAGCAAATTTGTCTTTAGGAAGATTATGATGTTCCTCGGAGCCCTGCAGAATCTGCTTAAGCTGATGGAAGAGGAGTGGTCTCACTTGTCTGATGACCACTGAACTTGCCCTTCTCCATCTTGTCCCCAGAGGTGGGATTTGCTTTTGGAACTGCAGGCTGTAAAACAGCCAGCCAGAACCATCCCAAGGGAACAGCACAAAACCAGAACAACAAAACAACAGCCCAAAACAATCAAACAGAAACAGTGAGTTTGAACAGGACTCCTTCTCTGGTCAGGCTCCCCAGAGGAACAGCCGTGCTCCTGTTGCGGCAGGGACAGCAGAGAGCACTGCTGCCTTGGGCAGGTTTCAACTGCTTCTTTGATCCTCTTAAACAACTGCCTGAGGAGAAAAACTGTTTGATAAACAACGAGTAGCATCAAAAATGTGCAGGCTCAGGAACTCAACAGCAACCACATGACAATTCACACTCCCTTTCTCCGCACCTTCTCCTAACACTCTCCCGCTTCCCCCCTCTGCAGAACCACCACCCCTTTCTGTCAACAGAAACACTAAGCTTCTGCATCCAAACCACATTTCATTCTCGACTGATGGGCAAGGTACTGGAATGTTAGAAAGGGAAATTACATTCCCTTCCTCTGGTATGAGAGGTGTAAGCAGGTTGTGAATGGAAGCAGTAAGTTCTACAACAGGCACAGCCTTTCTTCCCACCACCCCGCTTTCCTGTACCCAGGAGTGGCACCACCAGGATAGCTGAGGCCAGCTGTCCTATTCAGGGCTGAGCTGAAGGCATATCTGCACAATGTGCTCATGCCAGCACAGGCTCCTGTCCTTCCTCAGCACCCACAATTTGGGGTACCAGAGGAGATGTTGTCAGTTCACCTCTGCAGCCAATCACCTAACGTAAACCTGGCAGCAGTTGGGGAGCTGTACGTGACAGACACACACCTGTAGTATGAGGAGAACCTGACCTCCTTCCCAGATTCCAAATAGGGGGTGGAAATCATCATTCCACATTGAGCAGAGTAGGAGGCAAAGCTGGACATATCCACTGCTCCAGGAATGCTCACAGCTTCCTGAAGTCAGAGATTATCTCTAGGTTTATACAATGTTCTTTCTGTTTCAGACATAGAGCTCCCTGCATTTACCATCTGACTGGTGAAAGTTTCTTAAGGGAGGTCTGCAAGAACTCATTTTATGGAACTTAGGGAAGCACACACAAAAATACAGGACTTCACTCCTGAAAACACTGTGCATTAGACAGCTGCTGTTGGTTTCAGACTTTTCTTACCTACAATGAGTGAAAACAAAAAAGGAAGAGCAGAAGAGAACTCGAGTCCCAGTTTCAAAACAGTGATTTTAGCCTAAAAACTAGGTTGAAGTACTTTACCAGGTATTACTCCCCAACAAATCTGTCACATTACAAACTAGAAAAATGGTCTAAGAAAGCATATGAAAAATGTTAGCCTCACCACTACGCTCTGATTGTGGTGGAGCACCTACTTAAAACCCAGTAACTTTAATTTGCTTGGAGCTTCCCTGGGAGAGGAGAGAGTGAGAGGAAGCAGCAGGGATTTAGGAAAAGGGTCAACAGAACAAATTCAGCTCTTGGTTCCATACGGCACCTCTGGAGCAAAGCCCATTTCACAGAGGTGATGTGAGTAAGAGCCCAAGGACGCCATGTCAGTTATCAGTAGATATTATTAACCGAGGGAAAAAAAAAATCAAGCTTAATGGTTAGCATAATGCTGGTTTTACAACATCTGTCAGCAATTATTTGTATTTACTTGTACCACAATTGCAGAGGGAAAAGTCAGAGAAATATAAACAAGAGAATTCACTGAATTCCCACCAGTCCTGCGTTTTCCCACAAAGAATCTCTAATCATCCCTGTTTCGATACTGTCATTTGTTCCTTGCTCTCTCCAGGGTGAAATTTCTTCCTGATCCTCTAAGACCAGAAATTATTGGGTCCTCACTCTATACTAGAGCAAATAATCATAGAATCACAGAAAGGTTTGTGATGGAAGAGACCTTAAAAATCATCCAGTTCTAACCCCCTGCCATGGGCAGAGACACTTCCCACCAGACCAGGCTGCTCAAGGCCCCATCCAACCTGGCCTTGAACACCTCCAGGGATGGGGCAGCCACAGCTTCCCTGGGCAACCTGGGCCAGGGCCTCCCCACCCTCATTGTGAAGAATTTCTCCCTAATGTCTAATCTAAATCTCCCCCCCCTTCCAGTTTAGAGCTGTTCCCCCTCATTCTGTCACTACAAGCCCTTGTAAAATGTCCCTCCCCAGCTTTCTTGTAGGCCCCCTGCGTAATGGCCCCCCCATCCAGTGGTGTTAACTCCTGTGCTCTTAATTATGATATTTCCTGGACTCCAATCAACCCCTTTGTGCTCCTTCTCTCCCCTTGGTCATCCCTCAGGCTACAGCACAAAGAAAGGAGGCAGGGAGAGGAAGGGCTGTGCTCTCCTTGAGCTGTGCTCCACCTGTGCGAGCAGGGTGAGCAACAGGTTAGCTGGGTGAAAAGTTCACTGCAAGCTGAGCTGTCTGTTTCTCTTGCTTAATTTATCCGATATTTGGCTAACCTTGCTCTGAACCCAGCCCCCAAGACCCCTCTCCTCTCATCCCTCCCCAGCGGGTTCATGTCAGCCAAAGACACCGCCCCTTATTCCCTTCTCCCTGACCCTGCCGCGCGGAGCGGGGGCTGGGACCGAGGGCCAGGCGCAGGGAGAGAGCCCCGCTCGGCAGAGATAATCATTATTTACACCCAACAGGCCTCATCCTCAGGCACAAACAGAGAAGTTCCACAGTCAGCAACATTGCTGATACTGTGTTCGAGCTTATCAGTTTTCCCAAGGCCGGATGGCACCCACCCCACACCCTGCCACTCTTCCAAGGATTCAGCATTCCTGAGGGAGGATACAAAAGACCCCTGACCTCGGGCAGCCCTCGCAAGGCCACTGTCCCACACTTCCGCTACTTTCATGACCTCCAGGACACCAGTTAGCCCAGTATATCGTTTGCCTCACCTCTGCAGCTCCAGATCCTCAAAAGTAACACTGAAAATAGCACAAGGAGCAGAGCAGTACCTGCAGTAACACAGCCACAGGAAGAAGACCCCAGGTGTTTCTCCTCCCCTCAAATTCCATTAAGGCAGTGAAGGAACAGCTGGGGTGGTGAGGGGCGTGTGCTGCTGCTGCTCCTGTGAGAAAAGGATTCCCTGATCCAAGGGCCTTTATGCACCCATGAGCTGCTCACGCTGCGGAATACGGAGAAGGCCCTGCTCAGAAGTGCCGAGACATTCCCTTTCAGCTATAGATGACAACTTTCCCACATGTCCTCCCTGTGAACCCAAAGAAATGTGACAAGAGCCCTCGAGTTACCCCACTGTGCAGGCAGGAGCAGGCACTGGTTTCACCTCCTAGGAACACGGTCAATGCCTCCTCTTGGTCCAAGGCGTCAGAGCTCCACACCAGGGGGTGCAAATGGAACAACTGCCCAGAACACGCTCTTCTGGCAGGCTTTCATTGTTTTCCTGCTGTGCTCAGGACTGCTCCCAGCACTCTGGGGCAACACAAAGCGTATTTATAATGGCCTTCTCAGTGACTGGATACATCACCAGAAACCAGGGCACAAACCAAACCTGCGATGCTCCCCGCTCGCCTGAGCAGCTGGTGCCTTCTTTCATGTCTAATCCTGGACTCCAGAGCATCAGCACGCTGTGATACCTGCCTGCTGGCACTCCCTGTCTCCATGAGACCACGAGCTGGGATCTGACTAGGACTCTGCTAATTGAGAATAAACACTTCCTGTAAACCTTAACTTCATTATACTCTTTGACCTGAGAAAGGCCCTTACAGCTCTTCCATGGCTTTGATACACCTAAGCTGCTTTAGCTCCAGTAGTAACTCTCACAAACAGCTTATTATTTTTAATAATAATAATAATTTGTATCATCACAGTGCCCCCCAAACCCCACTACAGTATCTCTGCAACACACAGAACAAAGTTGCTGTCCCACAGTGGGGGGGGGGGGGGGGCAGACACACAGCCTGACAGCTTTACAGTAAGTGGAAATTCCTTGTGGTCTAAGAATAATATTAAACTGTCTTCTCAGGATCACCAGATGACCTCGCCTTGACACATGGCTTAATCTGTCTCAAAGAAGCACAGCCCAGAGTAGCTCTGATGTGGTCGCTAATTCAGTGACACCATCCATTTCAAACTTCACCCCTCCCACACCAAGGCAGCAAAAGACCAGTCTGCAGCAGAGTCCTTGTTATTAGAGGAATCCCAGGCCCTTATCAAAGAACATGATCCAACATCCCCCACCTCACCCCTGCATATTTTCAAGGCATGAAAATTGCTAAGAAGAGCCAAATGAGGTTGTCAGGAAAACATCAAACTTCAGACTGTTACTTAAGAAAACAGAGGATGCATAACTCACCCAGTATCTGCATTTCTCAACAGCAGGACCCACACAGATACTGACCATTGCATCAGGATAATTAACTATTAAAATAGAAGATGACAGTCATTTCCATATAAGCAGTTCTTCGTGCAAACTTTCAAAGCCTTTGTTAGATTTTAACACCTCTTCAAAACTGCTGAAACTGTTCACAGACAGGTAAAAAGGCAGATGTCAAAGAGGACGCACAAAACCAGTCACAGAGTTCAAGTGCCACATTCTTTGCTCCTTCCATCCACCACACGGTACCCCCAAAAGATACCATACCAGCATGGGAAAATTAAAGGCAAGCTGAAGTGAAGTACAGCTCAATTGTTTGCAACTGGTAGTTTAAGAATCACCTCATTAAAAAAAAATACACCTCAATGCAGTGATTTTAATTCATGGAATCACACAAAATCACAGAATAGTTTCGGTTGGAAAAGACCTTCATAATCATTGAGTCCAACCATTGATCCAGCCCTGCTAAGTCCACCACTAGACCACGTCCCCAACTACGACATCTACCAGTCTTTTAAATACCTCCAGGGATGGTGACTCAGCCACCTCCCTGGGCAGCCTATTCCAGCCCTATCCCAAAATTATTCTGGCCTATCCCAAAAAATCTGTATTTGTTAACAACAGAGTGAAAACCCAGCTGCTCGGAAACAGCTTTCACTTTAGAGAAGACAACATGCAGGAGGGCCATTAGCAGGTCCAGCCCTAAAGGAAACCAATGTCCTCTTTTCAAGGTATCCAACCTAAACCTCCTGCTGTTTGGGAACAACAAAAAAACCCACCACCACCTCAACTCTCCACAACAGCCCCAATGGCCTCATTCCCCTCATCAGCCTCAACCCCTCCAACGGCTCCCCTGCCCCCAACAGCCTCAGTGCCCCACAACGGTCTCAACCCCTGCAACGGCCCCAACAGCCTCAAGACCTCCCAAAGGTCTCAACTCCCTCAATAGCCTCAACACCTGCCCCGAACAGCCTCAATCCCCCCTCAACAGCCTCACACACCTCCCCAATGACCTCAACAGCCTCAACCCCCCACAACAACCTCAACTCCTTCAACAATCCCAACAACATCAACAGCCTCAGCCCCCTCAATGGCCCCAGGAGCCCTAGCCTGTTGCCAGGCACCTGGGGCCCTGAGGAGCCGTCACGCCCACTGGGTGACACACACAATGCCCACGGACCCCACTCACACCCGAGGGGCTTTGCTGGCCAGACAGTGCGGTGCCCACGTGTGGTTTGAGAGTGACCTCAGGCATCGGTGGGAGACGGAGTGACAGGCACCAGGCAGTGGCTGGAGCAGGAGTTGATCCCCCAGCAAGGCAGCGTCCAAGGTCTGCGGCCAAGACCAACCATCCCACAGGCGCGTTTGCTACCTACCGAGCAACCCAAATATTGGAAATTGCTAACATGTGGAATCTATTAGGACATTGAGAAGGAATTCACATTCATTGTTCCACTTGAAATATAAAGGTTATAAAACTTAATGGCCACATGACAAGGAAACTATATGAAACACTCGGAGATTTACAGAGCGACTGTTGTGCTCTTTAGGCTGAAAATGGCTTTAACACGGGCAGTGCAACCGGTGGTTGGAGCGCGGAGGCTTTCTGGCAGTTCTCTTCTTTTTTTGACCTTGCTGACTGGTATTCAGTTACCACAGCAGCTCCGAAGTAAAACAGCAACACAGCTTGTATCTTCTTTCAAGTATTTATTTCTTTTGTCCTGTTAACATCAAATAATGAAAGGAATTGTAAGGATTTTGAAAGGGGAGGGGGTGAAAAGAATGAAAGCAGGAGAGAGGAAAAAAAAATACCAACATAATGGCTTAATTTCTCACAGCATGTGCAGAGCAAATGAACAGTAAACACATACCACAGAGAAATGCAAACAAGGGCTATGTCTGCTGAAAGCTCCACAAAAAAAAAAACATTGTGAGTGCCCCCAGCAAACCTTTCTGTGATTAAACCCTCAGAGCCTGCGCATTTCTAGGCCAGTTTCGCCCAGCAGATCCCTTCCCCTTCCCCACAGCTCACCTCAGGAAGTTAGCAGGGTGCCCAGGCCTTGTTTTGTTCTAAGACAGGAAATTTTGCAATGGTGGCATTAAGAGGAAGCTGTAATCTAATCCAACAGGCCAAGTACAGGTGTGAAAACCTGATTACAAATTCACCACTATTCACCAAATTCAGTAAGCAGCAACTGATGGTTAAATGCTGTATTTAGCTTGTCAAATCTGGGTCATAGCGGTGGCAGCACTCCCAGATGAACCGTAGGCCAGGAACTTATGATCTAGGCTGCTGTCACACAAAGGCTTGGGGGTGACCCTAATGGTTATGCCATCAGTGCAGCCATATATTGTCCCCTTCAGTGACACCAGGCAGGACTGCGCAGTGTTCTGTGTCACCCTTGCTCTGTGTCCAAAAAAGAAACTGAGAGGCTCTGCTAGAGCAAGGTTTGCAAAGGTGTGTGTCAAATACTGGGCTTGCAGGTTTGATACAGGTGCTTCACATCTCTACTCTAAAGTCAGAGCAAACAGGGAGAATATGAACATCAGGTGAATTGTGTTGTGCTCAGCAGCAAGCGCAACCCTTCTGCTAATGCACCCCCTGTTCTCAGTGCATGCAGCCACTCTGCTCTTCTACATTTACTCAGTTTCCACATTTAGAGTGGTGGCACAACTGTATCCTACTTGTGTTTTATTTTCTTAAATGAACTAGGGGTGAGTATGCAGCAAAACAGATCCCAAAAACTCATAATACCATTCCCCTCATGTGGAAATACGCCATGCCCTGGTGTTGGGAGGTCGCTTTTGTATTAATTAACTACTAGGATTAGCACAGTGTGATTTTTTTCCCCCCGACAATCTGAGGATGAGAGATGAATCCAGTGAAAGAAACAAAACTGAACAGTGAATATTTGCTGCCATATGTAAAGTGCACTTTTGACAGTATCCCAAGTTAGGCTTTTTCCCCTTGAAAATGTCTATAAGCACGTTTTTGATCACAGGATTGGAATATGTCATGAGAACACATTCAAGTATGCATTTGCATTAATATTGTTGCCAGAAGCCATCTCACAGTCATCATCAGACATACTGGAGCCCCTAGAAAGCTTTCTGTGGGATTGGAAGGCACCCAGCCAGGGGAAAGCAAAGCCACCAAGTGATCTGGACAGCCAGTTCCAGAGGAAAACTGCACATTAATGAATGGCAAGCACTGAGAGTAGTAGTTATGGTGAATAGCTTGCAAGCAAATCACTGCTGAGAACCATTAAGTGTACAAAGTATTTGATAAATGAAATTTTGAAAGAAGTCTATTTAAAAAGAATCCATTGAAAGAAAACAGGCTAATTGTATAGCAAGAATTACCCATGTCAAACAGTACTGGTACTTGTAATGTAGATCACTAGAACATGAGTTTCTCATCCAGCCGTAAAGCACAGTCAAGGTGGTCTGAACTTTATACAGCAAAAGGACATCTTTAGATGTCATTAGAACAATTTTTTTATTATTCCTGGATGGTAAATTCAGGAAGAACTCAAACTGTAGTGCTGGGTACCTTGCCATTCAGGGCTTGCACCATATTTTCATTATTCAGACAGACGGAAAGGGTTTGTGTGCTTTACTGCCTCTTTATTTTCTACTTCAGTACTGATCTATAAACACCACTGGACCTACAGTTCAATTCTTTGTCCCAGAAAGCTGGGATGTAGCACTTAAACACGCTGATACCCTCTCTGGATTTTCCATGGATGTACTGCCCATTTCAGCAACCCTTTCATCACTCAGTTTTAGCTTAGCATTCCCCCTTTAACCTTGAAGTAAAGTTCTGGCCAACCACTACCTGGTTCAAATCCAGATCCTGTAAGTGCTACGTGCAGTTACCAACTCCTTAGGCAGAATGACGCTGTCTGTCTGGTTTTTGGGTACACAAAATGCTTTACAGGAAGCTGATCTTGAAGAAGACATTTAGGGCAGTTTGTAGTGTTAATGGATGAACACAGGCACTCACAGGTGAGAGACTGCCTGAAGAGGCAGAGATGAATAATCTGCAGGCACAGCATTCTGGCTCAGGAACTCTCAAAACACAATCCTCCCCATCAGGAACAACTGGGGGAGACAGGCAAAATGATGAAAAATGAAGGGATCAGCAAAAATCAGATCTAATGTAAACCCAACTAAAATAAACTCAGCATGGCTCCTGTGGCTCATTCAACAGAAGGTCTTCTCAAGAACTCAGTGCAGAGGAAAGAATATAACTTCCTCTATTGTGTGCAATCAGGAGCCATTGGCAAATCTGGCTGATGACACGGGGAGGTTTGTAAAGGGAAGAACTCAAGATTGCAACGCTACCCAGCAGACTGCATCACAGGAAACATGACATCTCCAGCCAGAAAGTGCTACTGCTCCTAGATACTGGACTTCAGAGGTTGAAAGAATTAAGGCTATTTTCATAACTGATGTAGGGAATGAGAGCTGTGAGGAGTGCCTGCCTGAACTAAAAATTCTGTAATGTGTTTGAACAGAAGGACGTGTATGGGGAAACCTATTTTTAAAAGTGGAATGAAGATGCATTGACTCTGAATGTCTGAAACAATCAAAATGAGGTCGGAAGGCTCAGTGCCATGACCCTGTAACGATGGGAGCAGAGTGTCCTATTGAATGATTAAACGTAGCTGTTTGTACCGGACTTCTTTGGGTTTCAACGTATGGAACAGCTTTTGCTGCAGGACAATAATACTTTTACAATGTCAGCATCAGATTCCTCATCACTCCTAAAGAAATTCAAGGCTATGTTTTACTTGATTAACATCCTTTTTAAGCTTCAATTAAACCAACAGGACAACAGAGAAGCTGGATGTGTTTCAGGGTTCAAAAGTGTTATAAGAGTTGATGTGGCTGAAAAAGGCTTTTTTGCAATAGCAGAGAATTGAGAAACCTCAGAAACATGTCCACTAATACCGAATAGTCAATATTAAAATATTGAAATTTAGAGATTATTCAGCCACCAGAGCACACACAATATTGCTTGCTGCTCTCTCCCTCTCTACTGTCTTTTGCAAACCCCTTGGAACAGTAACAAAATATTGCCCAGCTCCACAAGTGTTCTCCGTGAACATGCAGCCCTGATGGGGGTCCAGAAGAGACCATGAGGTACTTTACTGTGGGGGCAAAGAAAGCCAAGCAACAGCTCACAGACTGATTTGTGATTTTTGATATTGCTGACTTGAGTCAATCAATCATATCCTTCTTCCCAATTTATTTATTATTAATAAGGGGAAATGTGGCCAGAGGCCTCAAGGAATCAGCTCGGAGATGCTGTGGCTTCTCTTTCTGGTACCCAAGAGAGGCTTTTCCATTATCTAAGGCTGACACTGCACAAAAGAATTGCTTTGCTCTCCGATGGATGGATACGCAAGGGTGCAGGGGGTGTAGTGCTATCCGAGGGACTTGTCATTCTGCATGACATCAGCATTCCCAGCAGGCTCCAGGAAGAGGAACTGTGTGTTTGGATATCACTTGTTTCCCATTATGTATATTTCCATCTTCTGTCAACATCCTTCTGAGATGAGCCCTTTTTATTATAAGCCCCTATTCCACAGCAGCATTTTCCACTTTGTCAAAATATTCCAGAAACCATATCGCTCCTGCATTTATTTCAGTCCTCTCTCTACATAAAGGCACCAATAGCTGACTTCCCTGGACAAGAGAGCAACAAATTGCCTCCTTTTCTCCCAGCTAATGTTGACACTGTTATGTGCCAGAACAGTATCTGGGAACACTCATCAGATCGATAGCAATGCCCGGCGCAGAGGCAGCAGCTGCTGGCTGTGCTCCAAGGTGTCTGATGCTCCAGAAGGAAGATGAAGAAGTGGTTATGTATCCACAATGCCCAATGTTTGCCCATGGTGGCTGAAGGGAAGGAACCAGTTAGGGGTCAAATCTAAGGCAGAACTTCTAGGAGTGGCGTAGGCTACTCAGGCACCTGCAGAGCTCACTGCAGGACTTGGTTCTGTACTGGCTATCACATGTCATGTCATTCTTTACTCTGTTTTTTTCAAAAGTGTCCTGCAGGACGAGACTTTTAAGTCCGTTTGTTGAGTGGTTCTCTGTACCACAGCTCACCATGCAGCCTCCCTCTGTCCAAGTGCACCCTAAGAGCCATGTGCTCTGGTAACCCATCTCAGCAGCAAACTGCCTCACAGACACAGAGGAAGGCAAGTTTGGAAGCCAGAGTCATCTTTATACAGAAGCCAGCAGGCTTCTGTGATGTGTAGATTTGTCATTTACGTTTCAACATCATTACATTAATTCCACATTGTTTAAGGAAGAAGATGCTTAGGGAAGATGTCAAACAGCAACTTTTCACTTTTGTATTCTTTTCATTACCATTTGATTAACATAGACAGGGAAATTTCATGCCTGGGATCTCTGCCTGTGAAAATCCTGTCCGATACAGAGGCACTCCTTCAGATAAATAAAATTCAAATTAAAAAATGCTTTTACATAAGGAAAAAACCACAGGAAGCTGAAGTACACCTACCTAGTAGCTCTAGGTCAGCACAATTAGGAACAGAAGCCAAAGAACCACATGTCCTCATAATATGTAGGCACGACGGATGACCTTTGCAGCTGGCTAGGAAAAGGGGAGTGCTGAGTCAAAGTGACCCTTGTTTTAACATGGATGGGTTGCTTTCCCTTCCTCAATAAAAGAAGAGACAACAAAACAGTATCTGGCACATTGGGCTGTTCTGAGCCAGCAAGCTACAAAGCTAATGGACTGCTCTTTAGGGCATGGTGACCCATAGGAATGACCAGGAGTAAGAACATCCTTTTTATAGACTCTGTATTTGGATGGAAAGCACATGGCTCTATTATTGCATAGCTTCAGGAATAGAAGGTGGTGTCTCACTTCTGTCTGTTTAGGGCCACCACATTTCCCCTAAGACTGCAAGCGTCCTCCGTTTTGTCTTCTCACATCTTTGGTCACTCTCAAACTCAAATTAGAGTGCTTCTTCCCTGATTTAAGGAGGAACTATTCTTTGCTAGATTTAGGCAGAAAGATCATTTGCCTTGGGTGGTTTTTTTCAGTGTTAATATGTCACAATGCCATAGCTAAGGTGAGCATAAGGAACTAATCAGTTTGGACTCTTTGGGAAGGTGTGAACATATAAGTTGACTCCTCTGCAATCTATTCTTTTCCATTGTACCCACTGTCTGGACTGGTACGTGCTTCTGCTAAAGCACCACCTTGAAGCACAGAAACAAAGGAGGGGTTGTGTGTCAAGAAAAGATGACTTGAGCAGGAGGATCTCACTGCCCTCCGTGGTATTGGCAACATTCATGTCGTGTCCCATGTCTTCCATCCACAGCTGGGTTACCTCAACCCCATCCAAACAGAGGTCACCTCAGTGATCTGGCTCCTCCAGAATACAGAAAGGGTGAGCTCCCTGAAGGTACTGAGGCAGTCTTAGCAGAAGAGAGGGGGGAAGAAGGGGAGTTGATCCGTCAGAAAGGTGACTGAATTGCAACTTCCCATAGGAAACACTGGATAAAATGAGAATGAGTAACAGGGAGAAGGTGAAGTCCTGGTTCTCTCCATGTCTTTAAGTTAGTTGCTGATATCTGTGAGAGGTGCCTGCCACGATTCACATCTCAACATCTTCTTCAGAAGAGCAGTCTGAAGAGGATTGTGTTCACTAGAGAATGTAACTGCTGCTGGCGAGTGACAGGTTTTGCTCAGTCTCTGGACTCCAGCAGACTGAGAGGCAGTTCTAGGTGGAAGGATCTCAGCACCAGAGAGGTGAGAGCAGAACATTCTGATTCTCAGGGCTGTTGGCTCTTTGGTGACAAATGCAAAAGACTACATTTGACAGAATCTTGCCTTCCCCCCAGACTTACGAACAAGTGCTGTCAAAAAAGTGGCTGTCACCCAGATTAAGTGTATTAAAGCCACGTGAAGAAATAGAAGAGATGATCCAGGGTCACCCTGTGTTCTTGCCTCAACTGTTGCATTTCAGCTAGAGGAACATACGAGTCCAAATCAACGTCTGCTCCAAACAGATGTGTTCCCTTTGAAATAAATGCACCCACTTATGCTTTGCCTGCATTAAGTCTGTTACTGTGTTTTTATGGGATTTGGCAAGTGCAGAGCTATCTGTTAATATCTGAAGGTGGGAGTGTTCAGGGAGTTGTCTGAAAGGCTTGCAAGACTAGATCTGATCATATCCACCCACACTAATTAACACATTACATAAAAGTACAAGTTTCTCTTTGCAAACACCAGAATCACTTGCCCAGGCACTTTCTGTGAAGTTCTGGAAGAACTACAGGGGTGGCCTCTGTCGCTTTTTAACCTCAACAGAACAGAGGAGGAAAAGATGGGTATAGTTCCCACTTTCAGGAATGACTGCTTTTCTTCATCCTGCTCAAAACATGCCATCAGCAGGGATACAGCTGGAAAACCTTTACAAAGTTCACCGAGGGAGCATGAGAGAATGGGATTTTCTTTTTCCATCAAAACCAAAATACATACAATATTGAACACAAGGAATCAGTTTTACTTACAAAGGGTCCCCCACTCCTTGCCCTTCCTTGCTAATTCTGAAAATTATGTTGTACAAACACCAGCCTCTGAAAACACCTGGAACTGAAAAAAACCCTCCTATTTAAAGAGGGTCTTTTTATGTCAGCAGTACATATGTCCCACAACAGCAACCCTTTTTCTATCATCCCAGCTTTAAAACAGCAACAATCTCCTGCATAAAAACTATAGCAAGGGCTCCTCTACTTCTTCCTAGACTGGAGCAAGTAAAACGTAGCTCATTTCACATGAAACTTCTGTGACCTGCTCCTACAGCTTCACCTAGATTCCTCCAGCAGCATAATAAATATATACCCTGATTTAGATTTACTCCAGACTCTTTGTATGACATCTGGCTTCAAGATGGTGGCACTGAAAAGTGCAGTAATGACATAGGAAAACAGAAGGAAAAAAAAATAATTGTGCAGTAGAAAGCAGGAGGGCAGTGGAGAGAGCAGGGAAAACCAAAATTAAAATAAGTCAAAGGCCGGAAATTCCTTTGAGAAGGCCTTAGGCTTCAACAGAGCTTGTCCACATTTGCAGCACTTCAAGATTACCCAATACTAACCTTATGCAAAAAGGGACAGCAGGGCTGAGCACACATTCCAGAGGAGCCCATCTGTAAAAGAAAGGCTTCAAACATACCCATCCAAATTTGTGAGTAACTGGCTGGCTGGAGAGCTTTCTCTCTTGCAACACTCACACGAGAAGGAACTCTCTTACCTAACTCTTCCTTACTATCTGAACTGCAAAGTCAATGTTTTCCTCCTTTGCTGCATAGCTCTCCCCCACTGTGCCTGCTATTTGACCTGGTGTCCACGCAGAGAACCTGGGGGAAAGAGAGAGGCCAGTTGGTGTGTGTCCGAGAGCAGCGAGACGAGGAGAGTCCCAGCCACCTTCTGACTTGTTTATATTCACTAGAAAGAAATCAACAGCACTTAGTACGTAAGACAACCCTGATAATAAGGAACAGCTTTGAAGTAGTGCAGGGAAAGAGCAGATTCAGCTAAGGGACAGGATCTGGGAATGAGTGGGGAGTTAATTTCAATGTGTGTACTAGTTTTTACCTCACTTTTTGCATTAGGATGTCCTCAAATAATACAATTTCAGCATAAAGGTTTAAGTGGGACGCTGTGGGGCCCCCTCTTTCACCAATTCTGTTTGCTCTTCCATCTACCAGCCTGGCACGCCTGACTGTGATTAATGAGAAACTAAAGGATTAGAGTGCATAAGACAAGGTACATATAATCATCCCTTCCCCTCCCAAGCATCTCTTGATAAACATGGTATTCCTGGCAAATCCTGGAAGGGTTCTCCCCTCATTACATTTGTGTTTTCAATGCACTGGGTTTCTTCTCGAAAAGTTAACAAAAAATAAAGCTGAAAGCATCTATTAGGGTGGGCATCAAAATCACAGAGATCAAAGTTTCTTTTCAGCCTTTCTAGAGAGGCTCAGACATCTAGGAATTCAAAACAAAACTCCATCGTAAGAAACCATTTCAAAGCTGGCAGAGTGCTACAGCTTGTGTGCTCTGCACTTGGGAGGAAAGCACTGCCACAGATATGAGAGCTCCTCAGAACACCCGTGCAGGCAGAGGGCTCGCATCAATGGCACCTCTGGCCGTATCTTCCTCTTGAACTGCTCAAGAAGAGAGAGATCTACTGATTTGACCTTCAGATTTCAACACCAACATCACTGCACCCAAGCAGTTGACCTCCTACACCCTACATGGCTGAAAGGAATGTCTCAAATAAAACTCATTTTCTGCTGTAGCTCAGATCTCTTTTAGGCAATCTTTGCCTAAAAACCCATTTCAGCATATGGGATTTTTACCTTAATTGTCGTATAGAACCTCTTGGCTTATGAAGAAACACAGCTTTTCTTTCTACAACATTGTTCCATTTGAATTTGTTGAGCTTTTTACAAACATTTAGGTAGTCAGAGTTACAACTTTTGAGGTAGGGAAACATAGAAATCTCTGCTTTTCAGGTCAGGGCGCAACCTTGAAACTATGCAGCTTGCCCCAGGCCACAGAGGAGATCTATGGAAAAGCTTGAAATTCAAGTCAGGAGCCATAAATTCACTCCTTTAACCACATGGCCTTTATTGAGGCACTTCAATCAGGTGTTCTCCAGTTTGGTTTGCTACTTTCCTGTACTCCAATTATATTAATTCCTCCTTTAGCAGTGCTCCAATGGGTTTCAGTTACATTACTGTCCCTAGTGCTGCACACTGCATCGGGCACAAGAATGCAGTGTTGCTCCTTCTAGGCTGTCAAAGAGAATATAGCATTACAAAAATAAATAATGTCTAGCTGCTTCTGGCATTTCAGTCCAAGCAGTATTTATCACTTTTGGCTGATCAGTGCCTGATTCAATGCCCCTAAAACACAATAGGCATATTCCCAGTTGAATTCAACGTGCATTTAAATCAGGTCTTTGCTAACTGTGCTTCCAAACTTCACATTTCATGAGCACTACAGTACTGTCTTCTATTTTTAGAGCATTATTCCACTCACTTCACAGTGCAGATTGATACAATGGATTTTCCCCTGCATGGATTATGTCAGTGAATGTATGTTTGTACAAGCAGACTCTAGTTTTAGTCCTAGATTTAGTTCATCCTCAATGTGATGCTGCCTACGTGCGTGGCAATCTGGGATTAATGCTAAAAATATAGATATATTTTATCATAAATGAACACAAATACTCAGAACGACAATTAAGTTTCATACATGAGTTCAGAGACAGAAAGAACCTTCCACTATTCAAACCGTCTGCTCTCCTGACCGAGCAATCCTCCTGGGAAGTGAGGCACCTTTCTTGGGCCCAGCACCACCTTTCCAGACAGAAGTCCTGGGTGGCCTCTGTTGCTCCACAGTTTACCCCTTCCCTGACATGAGCTGGAAACAGTTTCATCAGTTGATGTAAATTAAAGTAAAGGAAGGGAAGGACGCTTCCATTAAATGTCCATTATTTTTAGTTCTCAAAAAATACTTTAAAGTTCCCCATTCAAAAAAGCTGAAATGAAACCAGTAGCAGTTTATAATTGCAGTTCCTCTGAAGACAGGGGACAAAGTGTGGGGTGGGATGTGCTGCCTCTCAGCTGAGACAGCCTACAGACACTTCAGAAACAAAAATTACATCTGAAACCTATGAGCAGATTTAACAACTGAACTCTAAAGAATTAAACATCACATAAACATTTCACACATTTTGTTTTTCTTTCCAAGGGTCCATAGTCCAGTCACTCAATCCTGTGCAAAGGTCATGTTACTATGGATATGACCCACAAGAAATGTGTTGCCTCAGAGCAAGCGCGAGTCACAGGAACGGGCTGAAAGCCAAGACTGCTGATTCACAGCCTTGTCAGGGTGTTCATGCTTGTGTTGGTTTCACTGAAGAACAGTCCTTGCACCATCAAGTCTATGTTCGTCCTTTAAAAGTGTTCATGCAGGTGTAGCTCCCAGAAAACTTGTGGATTTCTTCAAGTGCTGCCTGAGGGAGAATGCTGCAGGAGAAGCAGAAAGAGAATAAGCAGAGCAGACAATACTCTCAGTGTCTTCTAATAAGAGGATGTGTGAAAATGGGTTTGTGTACACACACAGAGAAGTACAGATTCTCAGAAACCAGCAAGTGAGAGTGCACAAAGTGTGTGTCCATTCCCTGCCGTGGCAGCCCTGGAAGGACAAAGTTTACAACGTTGCTCCATCTCTACAGGAATATTTATCCAATAATGTCTGTAAAAAGTGTCATTTGGAAGACACCATCATGTTTTATTTCTCTCTAATGTTGTGCACAATACTGCACACTCAAATACACAGATTTGAATCAAGTTCTCTGGTTAACTTGTTGTCTGTTTGTGGTAGGTATGGATATAGATCCAATTTCCTGACAGCTACTGTAAAGCAAAATAAATGATTAATTCTCAAAATAAGGGAGACAAACAGCCCTTTCCAGTCTGTAGAACTCCTGAGAACTTTTGAGAGTGTCCCAGATTTTACATTCAGAGCAAAGCATTTATTGTCATTTTATTTTCTTGTTTGAAATTATTATAATAATTTTCCACAGAAACCTTAAGGCCCTGTTCCAGTTCCTGACTGTAGCAGGTTTTGCAAAGGTTTCAGTGCAAACTCTCACAGAAACACAATTTTAAATGTCCTTTCTCTGTAGGTGTTTTGGGACCTGAAGTTATGACTTTCTTTCCTTAGAGATTTTAAAATTCCTGACCTAATCATACACAAAAATATTATTTTTATAGTTTCACTGCTTTAACACAAGTAAAGCTCTCTAAATACAGCTGTGATGTACACACCTCATTGCACAGAAATCCTTTGCAATCTAAAGCCTGGAGTCCAAAGAGTGGCTTTCTAAAAATCAACTACATTCATATGTTAATTGTCAAGAAATTTCCTAGATACAAATACCAGTTCAGTCCTCAGGAATCCAAATCTGGGGAGGGAAACTGGTTTCATAAAGGGGTTATACCCAGAGAAAACATCCACAAAGGGAATTTCAAAGCTTTCTCCCTTTTGCTTCAGAACTGATCTGATCCTGGATATCAGGGAAATTTGCCTTGGTGACAGAAAGGACCATAAACTAGGTTTGTCCCTGGCTGGGCTATTGCTGGGCAAAGAAATTATTTACCTTTTTAGGATGACAAGAACATGCATTGTCCATGGAAGGAGCAGAAAGGCTTGATTCGTCTGAACAGCTTCTACCGTCCTCCTAGCCACTGTCTCTGGCTTGAGAGGAGGAAAAAGATTAGGGAACCTGAATAAATAAAGTAAAAAATAAAATAATTATGTTAACCAAACTGCTTCTTTAAGATATCACTGTCCATGCCCTGTTATTCACTAAGCTACTGCAGGTTACTGGCGTTCAAACATGCCCCAAATCAGGCTGGAAGGAGCTCAAAGTTCCAGTTGCAGCCAGAAAGCTGGAAAGCAGAAAGCCCAATTCCAACCAGTACTACTGGGTTAGCTAACTGGTTTAGTTGGTGCCTTTACTGTGAAGTGGTGGTGTATTCAGAACCTGGACTGAGGGATTTTCTTAAGCTGTATGCAAAGCCACACCAAAACGCTGTCTGTTCAGCATTGGTGTTTTTCCTCTTCCTCTCTGTTGCTCTTTACTTGATTCAAATTCTTGTCAGGTGAAAGAAATATTTTCCCACATTGCTTTTAATAGTAAATATAAAGTTTTTTCCAGCTCCAGCAATAGTTTGACACTGGATATTTTCTTCACTAAGAGAGCACAAACTATATTAATAGGTTATTTTGTCCATTGTAAAAGATTACTTTGGTCAGTCATTAGTCTTTAAATTTAGCTTGTTCTCTTAGAGGTAAAAAAGAGGTACTGTTCTCCTTACTTCAGTAAGTGGCTGGCATTCCTTTTGGTGGGAAAGATTTAAGTATTTCAACAAATAAAGAAGGAATCCGTTCTGTTAATTCTCAAGCAATTTGTAGGCTGCTCCTTTTTGAATAACCTCATTTTTCAGCTTGCCTCCCCTCCCTCTCTGGTGGCTGCATATGGCCTGAATGCACTCAGGGAAAAATAGCGTTTCATTTTCTCTGTAGAAGCAAATGTCTCTGTCCAGGCAGGCTGTATGAATACCCTGCAAACCGAGGGAACCAGTCCGATGAGTCCCAGGTGGCCCAGAGTGACCCTCTGTTCCCAGGCACCCAAATGAGACATCAAATTCTCTTAACTAAATGAAGCATTAATTAGGAGTGTATTCTGATGATTCATTTAAAATGAGATGCTTTATTCTAGTTCCCCTGGACTGACCTGATTCTCATGCCCTGGAACATCTCTGTGCTGGTGTGGAAGGGCAGCACGGTTGTGGCATTCACGCCGGGACAGTCGAGCAGCCCCAGGGTCAGGCTCTCCATAAAGGCAAAGGACGAGGCTTTGGAGGTGCAATAGTCAATGGCACCAGGAATGGCTGACAAGGCCAGGACAGAGTTCAGGCAAACAATGTGTCCATTCTGCAGCTCCAGCATCCTTGGCAGGAAAGCTTTGGTGGTCTGAAGAACAAAGAGAGGGGAAAAAACAGGTTTGTTCAGCAGAGATACAACAAAGACAACAGCTGCTGAAAAAAAAAAAAACAAGGTGACACAGAGACAAGAAGCCAAGCTGTGCAGTTCATTATGTGAGGAAAGGAATGGAAGTGTACCTCGTTGCTTTATTTACTGAAAGACTAACCAGGCAAGGTTTATGTAGAAACAAATCAAACCCTTTACTAGACTAAGCAAGCGGTACCTACAGGTAAAGGCCATCACCAGAACACTTAACATTAAACAGTATGTTTAAGAACTTCTTGCAGAGGACAAAGTCTTCAACAAAATGATGAAATTGCAAGCAGCTCTTGCTGGATTGCTATTATCTAATTTAACATGGAATGAGTTTCACTCGTGCTTCCTTCCCTTAGCAATGTGGTCTCATGCTCCTCTGATGTTCCATACACACCACAGTACAGAAAACTGTCCTCTGTGAGCTCAGGCCTTCTCAAAGGAAATCAAACACTTTACTGGAAATCACAGAATGGGAAAAAAAGTGCATCAAATACTGGAAAAAGTACATTTTTTCCAGACTTCTCTCCTCTTTTTCTGACTCCTTTTCACGTCAGACTGATTTTACCAAGCACCATTTAGAAAGGTCTAGCAGCAGCCACGTGTGTACGGGCTGTAATCTGTCATTCTCATTCCCAGTTCTGAACACACAGGACACGAGGCCTTATCTTACCCAGAACTGTCCCAGGGTGTTTATATGTTGGGATTTGAGCAGTGCATCATCATCGCTGTCCATCAGGCTCTTACCATGGACCACAGCAGCGTTGTTCACTAGGATAGTGATATCACCCACCTGGAAGAAAAACAAATGACTTGTTACAACTCATATTTCTCCTCACAATTCAGCAGTTAAAATTATATTTAAATATTTAGTATTACTTAAATACATCATTATTGATGTTCTTGCCTAGAAGCCTTGTAAGCCTTTTAGATCACTTAAAAAGGTAGCTAGGCTTTGTACTACAGAAGCTGGATGGTCACCCTTCTTTTTTTCCCCAATTTGCCAATATTCCCCCCCCCCCCCCCCCCCAAACACAAGTCATTATTAAATTCTGCCCACAGCATTTCCACAGACGCTGACCTTTTCCCGCACGGCTTTGGCTTGCCTGTAGACCTCCTCTCGATTCCCTACATCACAAATGAAATAATGGCACTCTGTCCCCAGCATCCTGATTTCCTCTGTGGTCTCCTTCAGGCATTTCTCAGTTCGACCCCACAGGATGATCTGCAGCGAGAGAGTTCTTTTAGCGTCAAACTGCTTCTGCTTCAAATCTAAAATAATTAAAACATGCTCCTAACATCAACAAATTGATAAACATCTTCCCTGTGTTGTCACTGCCAGTCTTGTTGCATTGTTTCATTTAGGATGAACAATGATTTTCTGTGACATGGAGCTAGGAACTGGATGTCCTGCTGGCAGCTGCATCCCACTGCCCACACTCTGCTTACAGGTTCTTTACAAGCCACACAATATCCAGAACAAACAATCAGATCTTTAGCCCAACATGACAAATAGATCAAGCACGTGGCAAATTCTCTGTATCACAAAATTTCACATCTATCTCTGCTTTTGCTATACACACACAGAAAGATAACTTCTAATTCTAAAATCACAGACCTCCCTTATATCTGGTGTGTTACCTTCTTGGTCTACATTCAGAGGCAGCACCTGCTCTGCACTAAAATGCATTTTTTCAGCGTAACCTATGAAAATATTGCAATGCTGTTAGGCTGGTGTCTTAGGTGCATTTCAAACGAGAGATTCATCCTAATTCAGACATTTAAAGGGAGAAATTTCAAGCACAAATTTATTTTGCAACTAATAATGCAAGATTTCATTTGCCACTCCCATTTAACACAGTAAAAATGATACAATACTTCTTGTACAGAGAACAATTCTGAATATCCATGAAGAGAAAGCATTCAGATCATATAGCATGGACACAATTCGTGAGACATAACCAGCACAAACCTATCTGTGTTTCTACACCATCCTGGAAGTCAGAAATAGAAATAACCTAAAAAGTTACCAGGTTCATTAACTTCCATCATCGGGCTTTATCCAGCACGATTTTTCCTAATGACACAACAATATTAGGCTCAAGTATGAGATGGTGCTTCCACCACTGCCTTTCAAACATTAATCTCCAGGTAAACAGGTTTAACCAAAATATTTTTTCCTAGTATATAACCTTATTTTCTATTTCTTTTAAGGCTACTGGAAGAGAACATAATTTCATCTGTTACCTAGACATCTATATATGAATCAGTCTATCCTTCAGCTACAGTTTTCTCAGCATTCACCATATTACGAATGGTGAGTCACTTGTCATTCTGCAAAACATAAATTACTGAATGGAGAATGTTACTGAATCAGCTGCCTGCTCTGTGAGTCAAACAGCAAGAGCCAGATGAGACAGAAAAGGTTGCTACTGCTCACACAATGCAAAATTACTATTTAATACTAAAAAATAAATGAGGACATTCACATAGCCAAATGTGGGTTTACTCTCCTCAGGGAAAACGGGCTTTGAAAATAGAAACAGTTTTGTTGCTCTTGGAACGGTGCTATTTCCAGCAGTGGCCTTACCACCTGTGATCCAGGGTTACAGTTGCTTCCCATACACTTGTGCATTGAGTAGGAATCTAACTGGTAGATTGATTTTCAAGGATTAAAAACAAGCACACTTTAAATTTTAAAGATTTAAGAATCTTAGAGTTTTTCAAAAGTTGAAAGAACAGGGGAAAAAAGTCTAAATTACATCACTGCTTGTAACTCAATCCCTGCAATTAAGTTAATAACAGCAAGATAAACAAAAAAACTAAGATCAACAGTATTCCCTCCCTATGACAAATCTCTTGCAGAGAGTTTTAACGTGCTTATTTTTAAGGACTAGTTAAGCTTATCTCATAAATGGTACTAAAACTAATCTCTGGCAGGGTCAAAGAGCTCTTCCAGTGCAAATAAGCAAGGCTAAAATCCAGCAGTACCTGGGGCCTCAACCATTTCCTAAATCAGTTAAATTTACAATTTATCCTATTTATAAATCATTGGCACATCTTTGAGCATAAACACACAACTGGTAGACTAATATTCTCCAAATCACCAAAGGGCTAACAAGTTGGTTAACTAGAAACTTCTAAACATGTATAAACGTGCCAGAGTCATTCCATGGGAAATTTTATCTCAGGGGAAGTAATTTTCAAGGAAAAAGCGGTGTCCAGACTTCAAAAGTGTAAGAAAGCATTGGCTAAAAATTTGGCTTGTGTATTGGCCCATCTTGGAGAGTCTCTGCCTATCGCCCTTGGCCTTTGGCATCGTCACAGAGCTTGTAAAACTGATGGCTCTTCACTTCCTTCTGAACTCAGGGCTAGACTGGGTGATATTTCTCATGTCTGCTCTGCAGACTTGAAGGAAAATCAACAACATGTGAGAAATTTCACAAGCCTGCAGGAAATATTTGCAAAATACCATTCAACTCGAGCAGACACACTTGCTCTCTTTCACAACCTCCAGCTCTGTGGAAAGGGGAGGGAAAAAAAACCCACTACAAAATGTCAAGTTTGATGCCCACAGAGTCTGCATCAGAGTGAACTTTAACCTCTTGGCGGGACTGGATCAGTCAAACGCAGACGCCAAGAATTAACTGACAAGTTGAAGAGTGATGGAACGTAGGAGAGGAGAGAAGGAGCACTGAGGTGTCAGACGAGGGGAGTAAGGCAAGGAATTGACCTTGCATACCCAGCACTCCAGGGTTTCACACCACTATTGCAAAATGAAAAGTAGATCCCTCAACTCTTCACTTCAATCTGTTTCAAACATCCACGCAGCCTCCTGTTCCCAAGAGCTACCACTGATGCACTGAATGTCAGGAAATATAATGGAAGAACAGTTAAGCAAAGGATGACCTGTCAAAGCAACATCTGTCTGTGATGCAATTCTTGGACATAACATTTTTTATGCCCCAGCAGTTACTTTGGGACCTTTAATATCCTACAGGCAAGTCTTGCAAGGTGACCCCATTAAAATCGGGGCCATCTGGGGAAGACAGAATTTGCCGGTTATCCTGCTGACACCATTAACTTCAGTACTGATTTTTTTTTTCCATGGGAAGTTTTTGTGCCCTTGATACCGTTCACACTCAGGTGAAGGCTTCAGCCTGCGTAAGAGAAAAGCAGTAAATAAAAGATCATTCTTTCATGAGAGGTGGAAGTTCCCTAATGACACAGTGGGAAGTGAGGTTTCCTGCCGTCATTCCTGCGATTTTTACAGATGGATAAAACTCAAACCTCAATACAATGTGCTTTTGGTCTAAATTCAAACTTGGCTGCCTCTACAAGATCATATGAGACTTTCAATTTCTCTTATATCTGGCCAAATTAAATTGGCATGGGCTTCCCTTTGGCCTCCTAGGATATCAAATCTTGCAAAGAGACGAGACTTGTAGCTGCTGCGTTACCCCGACTGTTGAGGCTGCTGTTGCTCCTGAACTCCATCCTTACAGAGGGCTTTGCTTCAGCCTTTCTGTGCAGGCAATACTTCTCTCCTTTGCCTGCTCGCAGCAGTTTTGATGTTTATCTAGGTCCTTACTTCACTATTGCCTCCTGAGATTTCTACAAACCTCCTCCTCAGTCTTCTGCTCTCCTGAAGTCACCTCCTCCTGCAGGATCTGAGTTGACAATGTGCTGTTTGGCACTCAGAAGGTTATCACTAGCATTTCCACTAAACCACTCAACTAAACAGCTTCAGAGTCAACGATACCCATGCCCTGAACAAAACATCTTGCTTCCTGTTGAACTGTGGCCCTGTGAGTTCCACTTAGCTCAGAGCTGCGCAGTTGGCACTTCACTTCCCCTCATATGCAAGCAAGCAAACATGTAACAAACTCTAATTTTACTCTTTGCGCAGTCAACACAGCAAGAAAAGCATCATTTAGCTTTATCCTGACCTGGTTAGGATTTGAGAGCTCAGCATTTGTAAGGAGTCTAGATCTGCAGTTCAGGAAACGGTTTGTTTTATCAGGAAGCACAGATATCAAAATGTGGACACGGGTCTCAGAGTCTGGTCTGTGTCCCCTATTCTAATTCTAAATTGGCAGTAAGTGCGTCCCAACTGGAGACTCAGTCCTGAAGAGAATGACTCTTACAGACACAGAAGTTCCTGTCTGGGACAGAGGAAAATGCAGAGGAATAAAGGGAGAAGAGAGACACGGTGTTCCTTGTTAGACAGCCTGTCAGGATGCTGCACAGCCTCCCATTCAGGGTAATTTAATGGTGGATAGAGGAATATTTAATTTGTGTTTTGGAGAAGTTCTTGGACAGAAAGTTTTCCGTCCTGGAAAGAATCCAGCCCCTATTTCTTCACCCCCTTCATCTCTCCTCATCCCCACTGCCTGCCCTCCCTCCCGCGCTAGACACGCTCTCCTTTCCAAAAGTTACTGACCAGAAAATTGCCGAGGGCAGCAGCCCAGCCAGGCGGTTAATCCCGCTGGGACAGGCCTTCTCCTGGAGGCTCCTGCCCCGTGGTTACCTCTGGGTGACCCCCGTGCTGGCAGGCAGGTGGGATGTCAAAGCCACCGCTTGTGCTCCAGGCTGGCAGAGGCAGCAGCGGGGCAGGAGGCTTCCTACGCCCGGACATGTGAAAGAAGAGATTTATGATGACAGAGGAACTTCACACACCCTCCTCTTAATTAACTTTAAAGTAGGCAAGGGCGGTGACATCACATTTTAGTGCAGATTTTCCCAGGATTTATTCATGAGCAGATTTTGCAAAACAAACCTTATCTCCAGATCTTCTCCCCTCTGGCAGTGACAGAACTCCTTATCCTGCCTTCGGAAAAATCATTTCAGCTGGAGTGGCAGGCTCAGTAGACACCGCATCCTCCCCTCCCAGAGGACTCGTTTAAGTCTGGACTTAATCTGCTAATGAGACATGCCCCGAGGTCGGAGGGGAGCGAGAGGGAGGCTGGAGCTGCTGCTGCAAGACTTCTCTAATAGAGGCCCGTGCTGGCTGCTTGCCAGCAGCCCCAAACCCGGCTGCAGGTTTAAATCCCAATTTTACCCAGAACACGAGTGAGGAAGAGTTATGTTTTGACCGCCACAAAATCAGATAAAGCCACTAATTTATATAAAATGGTCTGAATTGAAGCTGCCATCAACCACAATACAGATGCATGATCTGTTCTTCCAGAGTCTTAAGTACATTATTGGTGCAGGAGATGAGGCTAAAGCTGGTTTTACATCATTTACAAGGCTCTTTTGACTTGTTTGGTCAGATATTATTGCTCGCACAATTCAGGATCAGCAGCAAAGGAATGTTGCCCTTTTACACTGTCAGTTAATTTGGCACTGGATCTTCAGCAAACCCGCTGTGCTAGACCTCATCCTGCCAGCGAACTGGACCAGGATTGGAAAGGTCTCCCACAACAAAAGCATTTCTGAGACTGAACATGTGCCACTTCTTGACACTCCGCTTGGATTATCTGGGCTGTATTTTGGTACAGAACTGTTCACCCTTAGCTTTTTCCAACACAACATGCATTGGCATTATCAGATATAATTTCCATTCCAAAAGTTTCTGCATTTCACGATTCATGAAGCAATTCTCGGTACCAATTTGAAGACACTGAAAGATGGAAGTGTTGCAGAGAGACAGGAAAGCGCTCTTCCTGCCTGATCTCATTATTGCTGCCTCCACAAATCAACCCCAACTCCTCGCCACAGATCGGCAGAGATAGGAAGCAGTTGGTAGGTCAGCACATTTCATTCCCCCTTTCAACCTCCTTCCCAGTCCAGTGAAAACAAAAGGTGCTCTGTTCGAGCTGGTATCTGCAATTGCACAGACTGCTACCTTTGTTCACACAGAGAAAGCCTTTCTGCACCCAACGCTGAAAGTTCCTGCATACTTTTAGGAAGTACAAAGTGTAGATAATCCACTGAAGTATGTCAGTCTTATCCCCATATATTTACAAAGCCTGGTGGTACTGACTCATAGTCGGTCCTCGGAAGAAAAGCATTCCAGTGTATCCCATAATCCTGGCAGAGTTTTGCATATCATGGGAACAGGAGGCTAAATCCTACAGCCTCAAAAGTGTTCCTGTATTTTGCTTGTCAGTGGCAGAAGGGTTTTCTCCTCCAGCCCTTCCCCTCTCTTTGCCCCCGGGGCAGAGCCAGACAAGTCCTTTCAGGAGTTGTGCATGGGAGAGGCAAACTGAGGGATTACTGGGAGAGTGAAAGGTGTGGCCCTTCAGTGTGAAAAGCCAATCTTTGCTTCAGAAAGGAAAAAGATCCTTTTGATGCCTGAAGTAGGTCAAAATACTTAACCCAGCCCCTTAGTGACACTTGTATAAAAGTAAGCAAACAAAGCAGCCCAGTGGCGAAATATTCTGAATTCCCACAGTGGGAAGTGAATATCAAAGCTGCAAGGAAGGGGTATTAGAGAGATTACAGGTAAGCATGGGGGAATCAAGAGAGTAAATCCATTTACCTATTTTACACACAAGCTTTTCCAGATGAGTATTTAGAAGTTGTAAAGACATCAGACTATAAGAATTTAATTTAAATTTAATCCTGCCACCATGGTAAACACAAAACACAGACTGTTATAAACTGGTTTGAGTTAAGGCAAGGAGTAATACACAGTAAAGGGATAAAGAGTTAGGTCTAAAGAGACTTCAGGAGGAGACTGTGAGTGAATTCCAATCTCTTTATTCTGAAGTTAGACCTTTTATCACTTTGTATGTTGATTTAGTACTCAATGGGATTAATAGTAGTCAACTACATCACCATCAATTCCAACTGTACCCCAGTCACCTTTTTTTTCCTCCGAAGAAAACAAAACAGCACCTAAATAGTCACCCAGAGGTGTATAAACACCTGTCTTCTACCCAATAGAGGCCTTTCTGGGAAAGAAAACGTTAGAATTTCTGCCCCCATACAGGCATTTGAGACCAGCTCCCTCTGAAGAAGTGCACAAACGCCTCCAGTTCTCACAGTCAGGACTATTTAAGGACAGGTGGCCCCACGCTGCCTTTTTCCCAGAGGTTTTTCCAGTGTTTTTTCCATTGGCTTTCGTCTGCAAAATGAACTACGACTCCAGACTGCCTTGGGAGCAACACTTCTCAGCTCTGTTGTAGAGAGCAGTTGAGAAAGGGGAAGGGTTAGGGTTGTTTGCAAGAAGAGGTCATGCAAGAGTCAGCCTTTACAATCCTATTAACGCTGGGACAGGGTCAAATGGAGTGCACGTTCCAACAAAAGCACCAAGTGGCCACAAGCTGTCACCCTGCAAAGGTTCATGGAAGCATTTGGGGGGGAAACCCGACAGATTTTAATGGTGAATGTCTACTACACCATGTGTTAGCACCGGCCTCTGCTCCAGGGGACCAGAGCACACAAAGAAATATCCAGCAATAAAATTCTCTGGCTGCAAGGCAGAAAAAAAAAAAAAAGGGTTGGGAGAGGGCTTTTGAAGTTATATATTTGAGGTAAGGCTTTGGAGATATCCACCAACAGGAACATAACACTCCCTCCTGGAAAAATGAGTGTGCTGCCACCTCCACTTGCTCAGGATGCCATCCCTGCAATCCAGGCTCATATAAAAAACATCCACAGATCTCAGGAAATTGTGGAGAGGGTAAATATGCAGGTGCAGAAACCCTTTTGTAGTGCCAGCACAGCAGAATGGAAGAAGGGACAGAAAGTCAGTAAATAACATTTCAAAGGAAAAATTAAAAAATACAATTACTGGACCTGCTTGACAAAAATGCTGTGTTCCAACAGGGCATTTCAACACAGCTGAGAGTTTGCTGTTTGCACATTCTCCTTCCAAAAATGCTGCATTATTATTCTACCTCTCAGGGCAAAAAGCACTCGACATGCAGCAGGTTAAATGTTCCTGTAATATAGTTAAACATTCACAATGACAGAATGTTATGTTGACACTGAACGGTCAGAGGGTTTGGTTTTGTAAGGCTAAACACAATCAGAAGTTTAGATTACAGGGTAATGTTAGAAGTAAAGGATGTGAGAAATTAAAACTGTGGGTCCAACACAGTGATATTTCCATCATCTGACTGGGTGAAAGTAACTCCTAAAGTTGTCTCCTTCGAGCAACCATTAACTGCAAACTCTGCTACTTCTTAAATAACAAACTAGAAAAATCAGACCTATTTTATCAATTTTATCAATCAGATGCTAAACTCTAAAGGTAACTTTATGAGTCTTCTGATGCTGGGCCGGTTCTGAACTCTGGCAGTAATCTGTGATCACTGCTGTGCTGTGGGGGGAGATGTATGACCCCCTCAGTCCTGTCTGCAGTCCAGGGGACTTCACATTTTGCTGTGCTGTCACCTCAGCAGAACCCAAAAATGAGGTGGGCAAAATGGTCAAGGTATTGGAAGCTCCGATGAACAAGGAAAGCCACAAGGAATGTTTATGACACAGGCAGACAGGCAACCCCAGCTATGGCAGGAACTTCACAGGAAAGGAAGAGAAGGGGAAGGGTTCGAATTTGTTCAACTGGAAGAAGATTGCAACAAAAACAGAAATGGAAACCTATGGATGAATAACATTTCTAATGCTGTTATTATAAACTGCCTTCCAGAAAGGCCTAAAATATGCTCCAGATCATCCCCGTGCATAACATGATGCAGCTCTTGACTGAAAAAATAATTCCTCCCAGGAGGCTACTGTAAAAGTATTGGGAGTTAAAATAGCCAACATCAAATTCGGGTATGAACTGAACACTAGCAACAGCTCCAGAGGAGCTGCCCTGCAAGGCTCCTTTCTTTGCCTCCAGAAAAAGAGAATTGCTATCATTTAAACAACATCTAAAAGCTGGCAAAAGGAGCTTTTCTTCTAAGTATTTTAGTCAAAGAAATAAAGGATACTGCCTAGAAGAAAGCTGCAATATTTAACTGCTTAACTGGTTCCCTATCTTTTTTATGCACATTTCAGAATGTTACTTTTTAATGGTGGCTGTTGCTATGCAACAGGGCAGAATTTCTAAAATCTATTCAGCTGTTGTACAAATGACAGTTTTCAGGAGATGTTTAACTCTTTCAGCCTATTATGTCCAAGAAGGAGGATGGGAATCTGAGGACTGTAAGCTCCCAGAGCATGCATCCCCTAAAGGGTTGCAGCATGGCTAAAAAGGCTCTGTCACTGATTATACCATTTTTCCAACTCACTGTTAAAATGGAGTAGCTACCCTGCTGATTAAAAATGAGAAAACCAGCGCAGCCCTGGTTAAATAAAGTGATATCTAACTGTAGACATAAAACTTATGATCATTACTTTTATCCAGAAGTGATCAAAGCAATTCTAACCAGATTATCTGAACTCCAGGGGCTGGTCAGGCAGTCACAAATCAAGCTCTAGCATATTAATAAGTTACAGCTCCCTGGAATTTACCCTCCTTTGGATGTGACTGTCTATCACACCCATACTCTTTAGGCCACTGCAATGCAAAATGAAGGTAAGGGTTTTCTACCTACCAGCAGGCTGCAGAACACTGAGAATTTGTATGCTACTTCTATGAAGTGCGTGAAATTTAGCCCTAGAACACAGACCTATTTTTGGTTGACTCACCTTCGCTGTGGAACAACCTTTACTTCCACTAAAAAAAAATATTTATAGGTACACAAAAAGACTGAAATAATTGAACAAACTGTCACTATTTGCAGGAGTGCTGACAACCATCTCTGTGCATCAGTGGAAATTGGTAATGTATTGTAGTCACTGAGAAGCTTAGTTCCTGAAACAAATGACACAACTTGGCCTAAATCTGTGAGTCAAAAAGCAAACCAAAAGCATTTTAATTGTTTTTACTGGGTTTAGTGGCTTCAGAGGCCATTCTAAGTTCATGTGTGGCAGAATAGTTCATCCCAATCACACTGACTGCCTTTGAGATGGATCTTTTTTTCCAATCTACAACCAGAATTCTGATCACAGAATCACAGAATGACCTGAGTTAGAAGGAACCCACAAGGATCATTGAGTTCAACTCCTGTCCCTGCACAGGACAACCCAACCTTCACACTATATGACTGAGGGCATTGTCCAAATGCTTCTGGAAATGCTGGCAGACTGGGTGCTGTGACTGCTTCCCTGGGGAGCTGTTCCAGGGCTCCACCACCCACTGGGGGAAGAACCTTCTCCTATGTCCAGTCTAACCCTCCCCTGACACATCTTCCCGCCATTCCCTCGAGTCCTATCATGGGTCACAAGAGGAGATCAGCACGTGTTTCCCCTCCTTCCCTTGTGAGAAGGCAGTGAACAGCCATGAGATGCCCTCTGAGTCTCCTCTTCTCCAGGCTGAAGAGACCAAGTGCCTTCAGCCGTTCCTCCTATGACTTCCCCTTCAGACCCTTCACCAGCTTTGTGGCCTCCTCTGCACTAACAATTTCAATAACAAAATGAAATATTGTTCTTGTAATGTAATTTCAATGGTTAAAAATTTTCTGTTATTTTCCCTTCTGACTCAGTCAGGAAGAGAAAGTAAAATCCCTTTATAGCAGCGAGATGCTTTTCTACATTTCTGATTTTGCAAAAAAGCTGAACTAAACTCAGCTGATGACAGCGACCGGGCCCACGAGCACAGCAGTTCCTTGGTGCACGCTGTAAACAAGTGATGCTGTCATCAGGATCTGGCTGCCCCACTGGTGAACCCTGGGCTGTGTGGGGATGCGAGGTGCCAGATCCCCATCCACACCCGGGTGTGTTCGTACACACGTGGCCTTCCAACATCAAAGGCCTCAGAGGGACCTGCAGCAGTTGCACATCAGCCTCTGGGGAAACGAAACCCCGAACAACCCCTGCGCTGCTTAAATGGCTTTGAAGAGGCAAACCTCTTGCTGCCATAAAGCACACGTTCAAATATAAACACAACCCAGACAATGGTCTCCAAGGGGCCTGGATTAAAATCAAATAACAAGCAACACAAAGAACACTCTACAGCATTGCACCATCAGCATATCTCAACCCCCAAAATCAAACAGCTCTGTTCAGCGAGACAGGACTCCCCTGCTTCCCCAGGGCCTTGGAAATGTTCTTACATCACTCCTGACAGCTCGCTGTGGTCAGAGCCAGCACTCTTCTATTACCACTTTGGGAAAGAAGTATTTGTACCAGCTGGATGTCTGTAATATTCTACTTGGAAGCACGACCTCTTCTCTTTAAGGCAGTGAGCTAAGCCCTGTCCTACGTTTTTTTAGGAGGCAAGGCACAAGGCATCTGAGTTCGCAGTTAACATAAACCAAGCTGCTGAAAGGGATGTCAGGGTTTCCCACTCCCTCTCCAAACTAGCCCAGCCAAGTATCACCCAGCAAATGTACTGACCTAGAGACAAGGTGTCTGTCTTTACTACCAGCAAGGAGATTAAAATGACAGATCCAAGACAAATGCTAATTTAATCTCCATGTAGAAAATATCTGATTGCTCACTGTTACTGTTGATCCATTCCTGAGGGCACACGAAGGTCAACTGTGCAGTGTCTTCACAACATCTTCCAATCCCATTCATTAAAGTCTAGGCTATTTGAGGTTTTTATTCTTCAAGTCCAGCACCCAGAGTTAAAAGATTATCTAACAGTTCCTGCTTTGGGTTAAAGGGGTGCAAGTTTGTCTACTCTTCAGAAATTAAGCAAATCTTGAACATGTAACTGGGTTCACCCAGTGAGTCAAAGGGAAATCAGAACAAAACCCCTAATTATAATTACTTTGAATAGAATGCTTTTTTTGAGTGGTAACTCCCGATTTCTTAATGTCAGCACAGCTATACAGGAGACATTTGCTGCTCAGTAAGGCTTCTAAGGAACACTGAAATAAGGTTTTGTTCAGCATCTGAAGTTTTCGCTTTCCAATACAAGTCAGCGCTCACAGAAACTTAGCTAGCAGTTCAGTCCAGGACTGGGAAAGAGGAGATCCCTAAAGGACAAACATAACCTATTGATACAACCAATGAGAGGTGATATCTGTGCTGACCAAAGAAGGAACACTGACTGAAGGAGGAGTCAAGCTTGAACTCCACTTGCACCTATTTTAAATAGCTGCTTCATTTAGATAAGAGATGAAATATATTAGCCAGGCCATCCTAACTGCCACCCCACCTTTGCACAGACCCTTTCTAACCCTCAGCTAAGAGTACATCACACTACAGGATAATCAACAGCCCCGAATCTTTCCAGACATCATTTTTCTACCACCTCAAAATATCTATAAGTATATATAGTTTAAGTGTATTCAGAGGTCCAGCTGCACTGATTACATCCTGAGAGCGAGATTTGTCTCATACTCATATACACAAAGCATAACTGATTTCAGCAGAGCTGCATTTGTGCTTTCAAACACTATTTTATTGCCCTAAGTGGAGCATTGACACATTTGCTCAGGCAGTGTTAGAAGACAGAAATCCCTGTGTTCATCAAAACAAGTAAGCTTTGTGGCGCTGTGCTCAATAAATTGTAATTAAGAAGGTGGCAACATAAGGGTGACTGTTTGCAAAATCCTTCTGTAATTATGCATAGTTTATGGCTAAGCTAATAGGATGAACAATTTAAATTAGTTACAAACTCTGCCAAGGTACCCATCTATTCCCAAGTCTATTAATTAGAATCAATTTAATCCCCACTGGGGATAAAGGTCAAACAACATGTATTTGACCCTTTCCTGCTGGCGTCAGTGTTATCAGCCAATGGATCTGGCAGTGCCTGGGTCTGACTTGTTCTACTCTTCAGCATGTTGACATGATGCTTTGAAGAACAGAGTCTGGGCCCAGCTAAAAAGATCTCTCTAATAATTTCTGCTTTATATTCCCGATAAGCACACAGGTTTAAAAATTCCAGAGTTTGTTCTCTCTCGGTGGTCAGCGCTGTTCTCTTTCTTTTCCTTTTCAGTCCTCTTCTCCTACACCACACCTTAAAGCAGCAATGATATTTGATTTGTATCTCCAATTCAGTCCAGAAATCAAAGTAAAAAATGAACATTAAAAAATGACCAACATTAGTTAATGAGTTTTAAAACAAACATGCAAAGTCAGTAACCATTAGCTGACATTTCCAAACTGTCTGGAAGGAAAGACACAGAATTGCTATACGCTTGTCCGATTTTATGGGAAAGAAATAGAGAAACGTTGTTTTTTTCCTTCTCCCCACATTTCCTGTAGCATTAACTGGCTACTTCTGTGGAACTCATCATCAGCTATTTGTCCTAGCTCTTTTCTTGGAAAAATTGTCAAGACACTTCCATACCTCTCAGGGCACTGTCAGGCCGAGTTCCTGCTCTTGGCTATGGCAGCAGGATGCAAAGCGAGCTCATTCTTGATGCATTGACTTTGTTCTCTTTGAATATTGCTGATCTGTTTGAGGAACATAATTCAGAGTTTTCTAAGTTCCTTCTTCAAATTTTCACCACCCAAGTCAGCTTTCCACAGCAGGGTAAAAACAAACGAAAAACCCCCAAATACATCTTTGATTCCTTCTAAACCTTTTAGTCAAGATGCTTAGAAATGTATGCAGGGCTTATGGTCACTCTTGAAACAAACGGCTGTGCCAGACTAATCAGACATGAGCTCAAGAGCACATTTAATTAATTTTATAATGCCATAAGAAATACCTATGTCAGTGCTTCAGATGGAAATAGTTCTACAAATCCAAGGCAACTTTTCCTAGCCTGTGCCAGACTCACAACATAAATGCAACAGAAACAGAGCAGGGCCTTTACAACTCACTGTAGGTGATGAAACCATACACAATAAAATAGCGATGAATCACTTCAGATAAGTAAGATGAACCACCACAGACAAAACCCAATCTTGTCAGCCATGAAATTCAGCAGAGCAGCCTTTTCCATGTCATTGATACAAATCACAGGGTGGCTGAGGCTGGTCAGGGCCAGGAGTCATCTGGTCCAACCCTGCCTCCTCAAGATTGGAAGCTTCGTCTACTGCTTTGACCAGGTCAACTCTCATTTTGAATTTCACTGCCTCCCCTTCCAGCTTGCCAGACCCAAGGTTCTGTATTCCCTTTCAAGGCTGCTATCCCCATGTTACTGATCACCTTTCATTTAGCATCAGAGCTCCTATTGCAGCCTTTACCTCTCAGCATTAATTTTTCCAACAGCCTTTGTGTTTTCTACCACACTGTCCACGCTCTATAAACATTCCCCAAATCTCCTGACTGTTGCTCTTCAAGTTCCACCCTAAAACCTCCATTGCAGTGATAACCTTTCCAAAAACTTAAAATTGGCTGTGAGCAGTGCTGAAATTCCTTGCTTTATAATCCCCATCAGTACAGATCCCTGTGTTTGTATTTAGCTGTTGCCTTTTTGGTTTGTACCTACAGTGTAAAGGCTGAGGCAGTCACTGTCTTTTTCTGTAGTCTTTACCCAGCACATTTAGCACCTTCATGCTAAAAGATCTCTGGTGCATGAGTGGGCTTCTGAGGCACTACAACAATGTTAACAGATAACCTCCTCTTCAACACTTACCTTAAGATTTCCTATAGCATTGATGCAGTTCTATTTTGTGGGAAGCCTCACTTAAGCGTCTTTATGCCAGTTCTTAAACATGTTTTAAGAAGCTGGATTTTGATGTGCCAACCCCACGGTCTCACTGGGACAGTATTTTCACATGACATCACTGTATCCTGATGTGAGATGACAAGCCTGTTATTCTGCAAGTTCCACTTCTTGTGAACATTATTTATCCTCTTTACAACATCCTCAGGAACAAAAGACAGGTATGTTCTAAATTATGAGCTAAAACAGCTCCAGCCAGAATGCTGCTGCACAGACATCAACCGATCCGATGTCTGATAAATTCCAGCTGAGTTTGCCAACCAGAGACACTTACTCAGCACGTTGTTCAAACTGCTGCCCTTGGCACTCGCACACGTCAGAGCCTCAATGCCATCTAAGCCAGGGACTTGAAACAAGGGCTCTTCTGCATCCTTAAATTCAGCCAACAAGGAAGGGAGTTGCCAACAGGAAGCCCTTAAATAAAGTTGCTGTCAGTATATAATCTTTATAGACAGGAAGCCTTTCTAGAGCCATAAAGCAACTCAAACAAATCTGTGTTCTCATAATTTACCAAAAGTTCCAAATTGATATATTATTTTGCATGACATGGAAAAACATTCACTCCCCAGTTCTTTTCATGTACTTCTGGTTACTAGTAAGTTATGACATGCTCTAATAGTTGGCTCTAAGATTAAGTGCTTAAATTTAAAGAGATTAAAGTAACCATCATCATAAACGTGCCTGAAACTGTTCAGTTCCTATGGTTTCTTTCAATCACACACACAACAGGACCTGGTATTTGCACTATGGGTAAATCTCATTTTGCTAAAATATCTACAAGATAGAAAATGCCACATTTCCTCTTACATTATCTTTTTCACATGTTAGATTGCCTTTTTAAAATGACATTATTCACATTGCTGAACTGCCACAGAAATCCATTAGATACATGGACTGTGCATGTGTCATTCTGGTCTCCCCACAGGGCATAAAAAGCATTCAGGATGTGGACAGATGCTTTCTGGACAACATGGTTTTAGTACTGGAATCGAAAAATATATATGTAAATTTTATACTGAGCCTTTTTTTAAGGTATTATACACCAGGCCAACTCGACATCTGTTTGTGCAATGCATTTGTGCACTGCATTTGCAGTGGGTGAAGCACATCAGAACTCTGTCCATTTCTTTTATAAACATCATTTTAATGGCTTTATGATTTCATTATGTTAGATCATGGTGCTTGTTATAAACAAGTACATGGTGATTAATCTCAATCTGTGGAAAACCAGTCTCTCTCAGCTCTGAAATTCTGTCAGTTTAAATCAACTCTTTTCCTTAGATCAGAACTAATCTCCTCTGGGGTGGCCAGATCAGGTCTATTCATGTCCTGAACTCATAGTGAGTTGCAAGATACACGTCAAATCAGTTATTACTTGCAGAATACAATTGTCTTCTTGATGACTGGCCCAGCCAGAGTGAATTTCAAACCTGACAGACAGCAAGCAGGAGGACTTACTGAGGTTAGCTCAGGTGCACTGCCTCATCCCTTCCCTGCTCCTCCAGCACATTGTCAGAAATCATACGCTGCTGTACGTGGCAAAAGAAGTGTTTTCAGGTTTGCAACACTACAGCCCCTTGGGGTGAAACTCCGTGGCAGATCAGGTCTCAACAGCAGCACAGGCTTGCACAGATCTCATCCCTTCTTCGATGCTCCTTCCTCCACCGAGTTATTACCATCCTCAGCTGCAACTGAACTGAACGAGGGCAGCACACTGAAATAAGGCACCTTCCTAAATGAAGACATTAAGGTCTCACTTTGAAAGTGCTGTGAAATTAATGATGGAAAGAACAGTTGAGTTTCAGGGGTGTGAATGAAATCAGGAGTGATATAAGCAAAATGCAAACAAATTCAACAACTAAAATCTCTGACCAGTTTTCAAAGCTAAAGTTTAAGTAGTCCCTTCAGGATCTTTGTTCACTATCCCAAAATAATCACTCTATTATTGTGTTTGTGGCATCCTACAGCTGCCCATCCCGTTGCCTTCTAGTTAAAAGTACCTTGCAGACAGAATTGTCTGGACTCCAGTGCTGACAGAGCGAGGTCGTGGCTATCAAGCAGCACAGTATCACATATCATAAGGTTGGAAAGGACCTCCGAGATCATCGACTCCAACCTATATCCCAACACTAACACCAACACTAACACCATCATCTAAACCATGGCACTCAGTGCCTCATCCAGTCTCCCCTTAAACACCTCCAGGGTTGGCGACTCCACCACCTCCCTGGGCAGCACATTCCAATGGCCAATCACCCTTTCAGTGAAGAACTTTTTCCTAACATCAAGTCTAAACTTTCCCTGATGAAGCTTGAGTCCATGCCCTCTAGTTCTGCCACTGGTCACCTGAGAGAAGAGACCAACCCCTGCCCGTCTACAACCTCCTTTTAGGTAGTTGTAGAGAGCAATGAGGTCTCCCCTGAGCCTCCTCTTCTTCAGACTAAACAGCCCCAACTCCCTCAGTCGCTCCTCGTAGGGCTTGTGCTCCAGCCCCTTCACCATCTTCGTTGCCCTCCTCTGGACACACTCCAGCATCCTGACATCTTTCCCAAACTGGGGGGCCCAGAACTGTACACAGTATTCAAGGTGAGGCCTGACCAGTGCCGAGTACAGGGGGACGATAACTTCTCTGGTCCTGCTGGCCACACTATTCCTGATGCAGGCCAGAATGCCATTGGCCTTCTTGGCCACCTGGGCACACTGCTGGCTCATGTTGAGCTTCCTGTCAACCAACACTCCCAGGTCCCTTTCTGCCTGACTACTCTCCAGCCACTCTGTCCCCAGTCTATAGCTATGCCTGGGATTGTTGTGTCCAAAATGAAGTACCGGACATTTGGACTTACTAAACATCATCCCATTAGAATTGGCCCACGTCTCCAGTCTGTCCAGGTCCCTCTGCAGGGCCATCCTACCCTGTAACAGATCAACCCTTCCTCCCAGCTTGGTATCATCTGCAAACTTGCTGATGATGGACTCAATCCCCTCATTCAGATCATCAATAAAGATATTAAACAGGACCGGACCCCAAAAAAAAGCACATTCCACACAAAAGCAAAGTTTCCATTTCTTGGTGGTGGTGATGCCAGTCCCTGCCATCTAGGAAGGGCTCTTGTCTGCCCTGATATTCCACACTGTTTACCTCATCCGCCGCACAAGCATGAGAACCCTTTGAGTCACACCTTCTCCTGCAATCCAGGAAGCCCATGTCCGGAGGCCAGAACAGGGAAAAGAGAGATCTTTCAGTGTATTCACGAGGTCATTTCTTGCTCGGTGATGAATGTGAAGGACTCTCATCAAGGTTAATAGGAGTTGTTCAGCTCTTAACTGCAGTACTGCCACGTTAACACAAGGCCAGGGCTGCCCTAACACAGCTGGTGTTTTGGAGACATCTCTCATGACAAACCCCCAATTCCCTAGAAGCCCTCTTGGTAATCCAGCAATAGTTATAGTTACCAAAGAGGCAAATACATCACAGCTGGAGGGGGGAAAGGAAAACAAAATAGGAGGACAAAATATCCATACTCTGAAAGGAACTGAGATCACAGAAGTATTCACAAAGGAACAAAAGGAAAGCACTGCTGCATAAGACCACTTGTAGATGCACTACTCAAGCCCCACACTGCTGATAGCTGAGCCCAGAGCCCTCAGTGTAAATACAAAGCTTAATGAAAATCAATGGCTTTTGACCAGTCTCCCAATAGAAAAGGCCTAAGAAACTCTTCCAAAGTCAGTCAAATAACCTTGAATAATAAATACATACTAGAGCTGGGGAATCTGTTCCAACCCTATAATTATATCTTTTTCAGTTACTTTTATCAGGTTTTGGTGACCTTTGACAATCTGGAATGCCTAAGAACCAAGCATCTCTTTCCTGTTCAGTCAGATCTCAGATTAAATAATCTGTAAACAAAAGTAAATTAAAATTACAAAGAAAATTTTTAGACATCAAGGAAATGCCCTAAAAGAAAACCTAACAAAGACCAAGACTTAATGACAAACAAAAGACATATGAATCATGACTTCATCACTGGAGCTCATCAAAACCAGGGCTGACAACTCTCTGGCAAAGGCACTATAATTGCAAGAAAAAGCTGCAGGAAAAGCAAATGTCCTAAAGGAAACAGGCAGCATTTCCAACTCCAACCACCAGTGAATGAGCCCATTCAGCCCCTGCGTCCCCCTGACTACTCACATCTGTAGAGGCTGGCAGTTCTTCCACACAATATTGTTCAAAGGGGCCAGTCTTCCAATATTAACTCAATTTTACAGTGTATTATTTGCAAAGCGCCATTAGGCTTTGGAAGTGGATTTTGATTTCATAGGCATTCAATCATAAACTCATAAAAATCTCTCCTTCTCCCATTTCATTGACACAGATCAACTCTGCTAATGAAAGCTAAAAGCCTTAAAGCTGCCAACGTGTGAGACTGAAGCAGAGGTGATGCTCTGTCAAACACTTGTGAGGTGAAGTCGAAATTCTCAAGAGTTAAAACCAACAACAGTGAGAAGTTTGAATTTTGCAAGCAACCAAGAAGGAACTGAAAGCAAAAAGTACATTTGTCCAGCAATTCAGCTGCAGCAAAGTAGCTCCTCAGCTGGCACTTCTGAACCTGGACACATCCCCGGGGAAGAGCACAAAAGCTGAATTACAATACTTGAGTACTCCTGGACAAAATCCAATGCTGTTCGTGCCTCATGACACTAGCACATCCCCTATCATCTGTAAACCACTCTTTCTCTGCATACAGCAACTTCACATGCTTTTGTTTTTTCCAGAAGTGCTACAGGAAGCATGTAAATACCCAGTGCCTCCCATGACCTGGTGGTTTTTGGAAACTTCTACCCAAAAGTAAAAAGCACAGAATGGTCTGGGTCAGAAGGGACCTTAAAGCGCATCCAGACCCAGCACCTTGACATGGGGCAGGGACACCTCCCACTGGATCAGGTTGATCGAAGCCCCATCCAACCCGGCCTTGAACATCTCCAGGGATGGGGTAGCCATGACTTCTAAATGGAGCATTTGAAGGGATCTTTTGATCTCTCAGCACACACCTGCACACGGATGATCTAATGACTAAAGCCTCTCATTGCCTAAAAACCACTGGTAGCCTTAACTGAAAAAAAACCCAGAAGACACACACTTGGAAACTGAAAACAGAACTGACACTGCTTTGTCGCCTTCTTGGCCATTGCATCAGAATGGCCAATAAACAACCACAAGAAAAGCAGCTTCACCTTAGAAGGAAAGGTCTCCTAGACATTTATCTCTCCAAGTCATATTTGAGGCACAATGGCAGAGCAATAGACTTAAAAGAATGGGGGTAGAGAATGGGAATCAGGATGGATTTACATGATCATGTCCAAGAGACTTCAATTCTGTTGGAATTGAGAATTTCAGTCGCCATGCTCATCTGTCAAGCAAAAGACACTGTACTCGCATTTGCCTAAACACTTTTTTGACATATATCTTGCCATCTTCATAGCTTTAAATGAAAGATCAAATTTTACAGTAAAAAAGTTGCAGATGTGACAATTTGTAACCTTAGTGAGACACAACACTTGGGATCTGACGTGGAAACCGCTCAGATACGTCTCACGTGTGATTAACAAAACCCGCCTCTGAAAAAAGATAGCATGTAGGGTGAAATCCAATCCAGTCTAATTAGCAGAGGAAATTTCATATGATAACAGTCTCAACTAATCTATCTTTCAGAAGATTCTAATCTCAAAAATATGGTTATATATCGCCGCCTACCTCCAAAACTCTGCCACTATGTCTGCGTGCGCAAGCGCTGTGATGGCTTTTCCAAAACACACCACACGCCCACTCTTAGAACCTGGATCCTCATGTCCCTGCTCCCCTTCACCTCTAACACTGTGCTTGGCCTTGGAATTGAATGCCTTTGGTGGAAGAGTTTTTCTGAATTTGGAATATCGTGATTGCACCATCTGATAATCAGAATCTGTTTTAAATTATTAATCACCATCAATAATCCAGGCTTTGCATGTAATTGTAAAACAGTTAACTGTTACGACTACAACAGGAAAACAGAATGGGTAATTTTCACAATATTGAAAGGCAACCTGTGAGCCACTTCAAGTCTTTTTTGTTTCTTTTTGATTATCTAAGGCAAAGAATAAGGCAAAGTAACGGCAAACAGGTCTTGTATTCTATAATACATGGACTGCATTAAACTCACGTCAGGGCTGAGCACAGAAGGCAGGAAAGAAATGAAGTCTCAGACTAAACGGAAAGGAAACTACCACATGTAGACAAATTTGTCATTGAAAGTGTTAAGGAAGAGAAGACCAAGGTTACTTTAGCATTGCAGGGAAAATGTGCCACTACCAAAGGCAGAAAGACAGTGCCACTACCAGAGAGGATCAAAATTTGCCAGGTGCCACCTCTGACTTACGGAATAGCCATGACAACTGAAAGGAGAAGCTAGTTCAGATTCAGAAAAAGCAGAAACTGAAACACCTTGAAGACAGACCTGAAAAATCCCATATGGCAACCCCTCCATAAAGTTCTAAACAACAACTAGCAACCACACAGCATCCCTCAACATTACGAGACAAGTACAAAGGCTCCCAACACTTATCCTTTCCAAGACACTGAAGCCACGCCCCTATCAATATGCATGGATTTTCTAGATGACAGACATACAAATTACAGCTTATATCTGTGGATAGTAATTTCACCCCCAGTTCTGCATCTTGAATAGCTCCCTCTCCTTTTGGCCCGTGTCACCTAGGCCATCAGGGCTGGCTGCCATTGCTCAGCTTCCAGCTCGGCTGCAGCCACACAGCTCCTCAGGCAGCTAAAGCAGTTGTAGGACTGTAACACCAGAGCTCAGCATAGCAACCGGCAGGACTAAATAAATAAATAATGAGGCATGGTATTCCAACAGATAACATAAATACACTTCCAGCAATTTGCCTGGGTCCAAAGGTCAGTCAACGTGTTTGCTCTGCCTCCAAGAATTTGTAAATCTCAACACGATGTTTAAACACAAGCATATACAAACATCAAAGTTCAACGCTGACATATTTTACACCTCGAAGCTGTATGCCAGAACAGCTCTCTACCACACACAGAAAACTGTAATGCATGTGTAAGGAAGTGACAAAACACTATCCCAAACTAAATGCAAATTTTTCTTTAAATATCCTCGCATTCTGTAGTTTCCTGCTTCTTTAGTCTCTTACTCTCATTCATCCCCTCTCACACAGGGAAGTATTTATGCAGCTGTCTAATTCTGCGATTCCTCCCTTTCATTACTCATAAAGGGGGAAATTAAACCTTAAAATCAAAGCCTCAGCTCGGGGCACGTGTGGTTTTCATATTCCTGATTGATTGACACACATGGAGACACCTGCACTTAGGAAAACACAAAGTTCCAAGGTAAACCACCAGCTCCTGAGCCAGAGAGTGGCCGCACCACCTACACTGGCATTTCTGGGCTGCTGTGCAGAGTCTCAGGCTCTCCTTTTCTCTCTTTCCTAAACCACGCAAACAATCTCATAGCTCCTACTCGTGCTGTGCTTTCTTCCTCCTTCCTGGGGTCTCATTTGCCTTACCTTTGGGCGGGCCAAAACCAAAATACAAGGGACTTCGGGTAACACAAGCATTGGATTTCACGAATGGAAAAACCATTGGGGCTGAAAGGGAACTCCCCTCCCTGCTTTCCCGGGAGAATGCGTTATTGGGAGGCAGAGCCAGAGCCCCGCTCTCCCCCAGGGTGACACGCGTGGCTGTGTCCGGGCACAGCTGGAGCTGCACCCGTGCTGGGCACATCCGGAAGGGCTGGAGGCAGCACCCGCTGCCCCCTCGGTCTGTGCACAGGCTGGTACCCAGGGAGCACTGGCTGCACGCATGGGAATCGCCCAGCTTTCCTCGCCCTGCCGGAGGAAACCCTGGCTGGAGCCCAATCCTCTCCTTTGTCAGCAGAGGAGGAGGCACCAAGGGGTCCCTTTCTCACCGTCACATTCTTGGGTGAGATGGGGAGAGCCGGGATGCAGGGAAGGAGGAGCAATGCAAGTCGGAGAATAACGGCTCAGCACGCCAGGGCTCTGCAAAACCCCTTCTCCCCTTCAAGCGAACCCATCAATCCCACCTAGAGGCGAGGGATTCAGGTGCCGCAGGTGGGAGCGTGCTCCCCGCTCACCTTCCTGGCTCCTCGCCTGGCGAACTCCCGGGCCAGGTGCCGGCCGATGCCTCTGCCGCCGCCGGTGATGAGCACGTTGTCCCGGGAGAGGTCCCGCAGCCTGGGCGGCAGCACCAGGCACACGGCAGCCTTCGCCACCAGATACACCAGCTGCACCGGGAAAAGCAGCAGCGCTCCCAGCCATTTCCACATCATCCTCGCTGTCCGGGCAAGCCAGCAAAGAAAAATCCTCTTCCAACCCTGCACAAAACCAAGCGAATGGAGAAAGAAAACCAACAGCCTTCATGCACCCCCAGATGGGTGACAAAGCTTCAGCCCCCTTCCAAAACTTTGGGGGGAAAGCGATTCTGGAAATGGAAAAAAAATCCTTCTCTCCCCCTAAAAAAAAATGTGGGTAGGAGAAAAGTAGTGCAGAAGACCAAGTCACTCCCCTGTTTCTTGATCGGTGTCCTCTGGGATTGTCACATGCAGGTAAAAACAGTTTCCTTGCCTTTTAACTGGAAGACATTGCGGGTTTTTTTTTTAAATTAGAGAAAGAAAAAAGTAAAATTAACAGTAACCATCCATCCCTCCTCTTCAAAGACCAACATAAAGATCCAGGATCCAAATGGAAGGGTTTTATACTTGGAAAAATAAAATAAAGCAGCCCGTGTCTCCAAATTTCAGCCTGCAGTGCCTTCCAGGCAGCTCATTGCTATTCTTAGACTCAGGAAATTGCTTAAATAAGACAGAATTGCCAGGACCTTCTTTTTGAGAAAGGCTCCATTCAGGGTGAGGTTGTTGTTTTAGGATCTATAAATATCTATAGACGTTGTGTCCTGAGCCCGTTGCAGAGGCTGAGCTCGCTCTCTCTCTGCCCCCTCTCCTGGTTTTTCACGTGGAGAGGCTGCGCTCCCAGAGCAAGGATCACGCCGTGGCTCTCTCTGCCTCTCGCAGCCGCTGCGCCGGGCAGTTTTTATACCCCATTGAGCCTGATTGACAGTCAAAGTGTCGGGGCGCTCTCGGCGCTGTTTCTGTGAGTGGCTGCCTGCGCTCTGCCCTCCCCCGGGCTGCACTCACGCACCCGGGCAGGCTGGGGCGAGCGCAGCCTGCGCGCTGCTCCGCGCAGGTCGGGGCTCGCTGCCACCGCACCCACCCTGCAGGGAAGGTTCTAAAAAAGCCCTTCCCAAAGCAGGCAGGGGTAAGGCTGAGTTTAAGGGAACCATTACAGAGCCCTGGGTAAGCTGCTGTAGAAGGGGAAAGTTCTTTCAGCCTCTTTTTTTTTTTTGCCGGGCTGAATCCAGCCTAGGCTGAGCATCCCACATCTGTTCCCATTGCAGCAGTGTTTTTATGGGCAACTCAAGAGTTTTCCAAGCTGGAAGGTGCTTGCCTTGCTGAAAACTGGCGATTCAATGGAATCATAGAATTGTCTGGGTTGGAAGGGACCTTAAAGATCATCCAGTTCCAGATTCAGTAGTGGGATAACTAAAAGGCAGGCTCCGAATGAGGAGGGCGATTCATACACAGCAAAGGGTGGGTCTTGTCCTCTCCTTTACTTGGAAAAAGTAAAGCCTTTCCAAGCCTTTCTTGTCCAGTTACCAGGGCACAGTTGCAACACAAGAAGGTCCCCATAGCGCTTCGAATGGTGTTGTAATAGGAGAAAGGGCAAAGTGCATTGCAGCCAGGCCCCCAGCTTGGCTGGTAAGCGTCAGGCAGGTGAGCTGTGTTTGCAGCTCCTCCGATGCAAGCGCTTCCCAGGAGGATCCCACTGCGTGTTTGAACAGAGAGAGTTCATGCAGTTAGTGGCTGTGGCAGCAACCAGAAGTAACCTGGTATGCACAGCTCTGAGGATGTCAGAAGATGCTCGAGGATGTCAGACCTCACACTGCTGCCGTCACAGCTGAGCTGGAAAGAACCTCGGTGTTATGACTGTATGTATCACTTAGGAATGTGGAATCCAATCACACGTGTTAATTCAGGAGGTCAGGATCTATATCCACTATCCTGGGAAGACATCTAGTGGTAAAATCTAGAATTACTGAAAAATGACAAATGGGAAAGACATTCTCGAAGACCTTTGTGCATCTACAGCTACTAAAGCATCGCTGCAATGAAGTGCCCGAGTCTAAGCAGCTCTACAAGGTAGCCCAGTTACATCACCCAGCCAAGAGAAGAGAGTTGGGAGGCTGAATCCCTTTGAAAATAAATAGAGGAGGCTGAAGGGAGACCTCAGCCTTAAAGGAGGTTGTGGTAAGGTGGGTGTTGGTCTCTTCTCCCAAGTACCAAGTGATAGGATGAGAGGAAATGGCCTCAAGTTGCACCAGGAGAGGTTTAGACTGGATATTAGGAAACATTTCTTCACCAGACAGGAATTTAACAGGCAGCCCAAAACGATGGAGTCTCCATCCCTGGAAGTGTTCAAGAAGTGGCACTTCAGGACATGGTTTAGTAGGCATGGTGGGGTTGGGCTGACAGCTGGACTTGATGATCTTAGAAAAAAGTTTCCAACCCTAATGATTCTATGACTCAGTTTTATGCTTTGGAATCAAACAGGTATTTTTTAAAACAGCCATTGTTCAAAGCAGTAGCAGGATGTTCGTTCAAAATTATCACACACTTCTTTAAACACAAAATATTGAATTTCAGCTCCAAAGTTCCACAAAATTTTCAGGTGAGTAAAAGAAAATAAAATTTAGAGAAACTTACAGAGTTTAATGCCAGGTTACCTCATATGGAATCAGCCATACGATGATTTTGGAGAGAAGGAGATGAAGCCTTCTAACTGGAAATGGGAAGTCTGTACATAGCGTCAGGATCGGGTGGTATTCCCTATTTTCTGAGTTGCACCTGAAATAACCAGAGCTCAGAGAATTTCCATTGCTGCTTGGCAGCATTTAGCACCTCTGCATGTTTTTACAGTAATACCTTTAGAAACAGAGCTGGGGGAGGCACCTGGCATTACAATTTTCCTCTCAGTCCAAAAACTCTGAGGGGGGAAGAGAAACTGCACAGAGAGCCCAGTGTCTGGTTTGAATGACTCAGAGTCTGGACTGGTAACAAATATAACAACTTTCTTATATGGAAATAAGGAGCAGTGTTAAAAACGAAGGGATACGACGTTCATCGAAGCAAATTTGATTTTTTTGATTCCTGAGTTCAGTCTCTTTATGCATAAATCACCACAGACATTTTAAATAGAAAAATCAGCAATATTACAGTGTTAACCTGTCCAGATTAAAGCCAGTGGAAAAGGAATATAATCTTGTGAATATTGATTTCATGTGTCTGTTTCTAGCTTGAATAATATTTTAACATGTACTGGAAGTGGGTTTTTTTCACTCATTATAATTCTGGTTTATTGATCTATGTGCAAAGTTGCTTCTAGATTTGGAGTGGGAGTAGAAAGACAGTTCTAAATATTTCAAAATTTTCTACCCTGCTCTTCAAATTTCATGAAAGTATAAACTATTTATTTCTCTACTACTCTGTGCTTTCAACTTGAAAAAAACACCCAAATATACACAGTACCCTGGTAAGAAGATGTGAAAGACACAGGGGAGCACTGTCACACAATGGAAAATCTGTTACCAGGGTGTCAAGTAATACATGTTTTTTACATCAGTGCAGGGCTCTTGACCATAGACAATCCATCACCATCACAGATTAAAACTAAACCTCCTTTAAAAAAGGAGAACCTTTTGCCAAGCTGATCTGGTTTTTGTTACGTGAAGTAGTGCTGTCAGATTTGGATAAATCAAGAGCTACATTTTTGTGCTTCTTGATTTCATTCTTCCCCTGAGTTCACATTTTCCATTTGAAATGTGTCCCAGCGGTTCTATGATTTCACACTGTCCTTTTATACTATTAAGTATTAAGAGTCTGATACTGCTGCCTTGTAAGTGGAGTTTTGCCATGGACTAAGCTCAAAGGGACCAGGTTTCTGTTGAACCTCCAGCCCTGACAGAAAACAGTCTGTGTCTGGCCTTGTGCAAAAAGCTGCACTTGGCTGTCTCTGCTTTCCCAGAGTCTCACAACAAATCGATATCATGAATAAAGATACAAAACATGTCTTACTGAGTAATTCTAAATTCCTTTCTAGATTCAATATGTGTAAAAATAATCATATTTATAAGCCAAAGCAGAGTGTGTGTAGGTGCTACCTGAAATTCAGACCATGGATACAACACCAGGAATGTGGGGTTTCTTTCAATTGCTTGGTCACTTTAGTACATGCTAGAGATTATCATTTGTGCTAACTGCCCTTCTTCTTTCTCACCTGTCTTTAATTAGAAGCCAGATCTGGCTGAATCTGTTAGGCTGCTTCTTCATATAGGAAGAGAGAGCAGTGAAAAACACCAGATATAAACAGGAACGGGGTGACTACTTTGTGTTAAACCGATTGACTCATTCTCTTTAGTACATTCACTTCACTTTTACGCCACCCAATATTTACCATTCCTTCTGACTAATTCTCGGTCCTGACAGAACTTCTGAGACACATGAGGAACCAGGGAGGCAGAAGAACTACAGCTCTCAGAATTAGGGAAGCTTATTGTTTCAAAAGTCTGAACTGAAATCCTCCAAAACCCACATGATGGGGATTTTGACAAAACCAGAACAGTAGGCTATTGCTTGTAACGAGTTTGCACTGGAAGCTTGTAAACAAGCTTAGGGAAAAATCTCTGACTAAAATGTTCCCTGAATCCTTTCTAACAATATCTTTTTAAAAGGATTCATTACATGCAGCTGTAATTTCTTTTCAGAGCTAGTAAAGACAGGGGTGAAATAATTCAAGCTCTCTGTCATAAGCTTCTTCAAATTGACAATTCTAGAAAGAAGCCAAAGAGAGGAGGAATGTTAGGAAGAGAATGCTGTTGTGAAAGGCAAACTGTTTGGGTTGGAAGGCTAGGCTGGATCAGCTTCAGGTGTATGACTGATGGGGGGGGGGGGGATAAGATCACCTTATAAATCAATGATGGGAAAACAAGATCTCTGGAGAGATCCAGCTGAGTGAAAAGAAGGAAGCTGGGTTCTTTATTCCAACAGAACCCGCAACATTTTTGATCATCATCTGAGCAAGGATAACTTTTGGCTTTTTAATAATTATAGAATCATAGAATTACCAGAGTTTGAAGGGACTCAAAAGGATCATTGTGTCCGATTTATCTGGATTTTTCTAGAACTTCACCCACTGTTAGCAGAAAGTCATCTGCTCATTCCTGCTGAATCACTGCCATTCCCCTCACAAACTGGTGTTACTAATCTGTTTAAGGGAAGAGCACTTCTGGGGGAGGGCACTTCAGCAAATGATGCATGGGACAAACAACACAGGGCTCCCGAAGGCCAACCGATCCTTTAACTCATGTAGAGGGACTGCTGCCTTTTTAAGAGTGATTTTATTTTTCCTGATAGGTACAGTGGCACAGGGCAGTGAGGAGAAGCTGATCCTTAGGAGGAAGAAAGATCAGTTACAATACTAACAGCCATAAATCCCAATGTTTCCTAGCAGCTGACCTGTAAAATAGACTGTCAGAGGTGCTTTTTCAGAACACTCATCCCTGCCCTCCAATCAAACTCTGTCCAACAATATTAGATCATAAAAAAAAAATCCCTTAAACCAACCAACCCCAAAGTCCAAGAACCCCTCTTTACAGGACTCCTACCTCTCCTCCAGTCTCTTCTTAGATGCTTGATTGCTGGTCTGAATGTCTTGATATCATGGGAAGAAAACCCCATGTGTATTGGGAGCTCCTCAGGGATCTGGCAGAAGGTAATTGGTATTTTGACATCCAGCTTTTACGGAGGGAAATCTGGATATTCCATGATCTCCTCAGGTGATAACATCAGCAGGAGGTTTAAATCCACTACAAAAAGAATTAAAAATTAATAAAGAAGAAATGTCTTTGGACTTTCATTTGTCATATTTGTGGATGCCCCCTCTTTGGAGGTGTTCAAGGCCAGGTTGGATGGGGTCTTGAGCAGCCTGGTCTACTGGGAGGTGTCTCTGACCATGGCAGAGGGGTTGGAACTGGATGATCTTTAAGGTCCCTTCCTACCCAAACCATTATATGACTCTGTGATACTTCGAAGTATGTTTATATAGGTACATTCAGAACTTAAAACCTACCAATTTTAGGATGGGTTAGTAAAACTCATTAACCCCCAACCTTAATATTCCTTCTCATATTAGAAAAGTAGCCTTACTCTTTGCTTCAATTTATGTTGGTATTTGTTAAAAAAACAATCAAGTAGGGAACTTCCAAATAACCAATAGCTCCATATGACCTCTAATAGAATTCCTTTAGTTGTGTTTCAGAATGTCTGTTCCAGCTGTTGTGGGGCAGCTGACTGCTTCAGCGATATAAGAGGGAAAAAAAAAGATCAGCACTAAGCAAAAGACCTTAGAATCACACTCTGGATCTACTCCAGGAGCAGAACCATTGCAGTTCCTGAACTTGGAGACTGGAGTTCAGCATTGCAGTCTTCCATGGGTTCATAAGTAGAGGAAATACTGTCCAGTACACTACTACACTTTCAAAACACCACTCGTGCCTTTTCAGGCCCGTGAAGCACAATGCAATGAAACCAGATATAAAATAAAGTTCATTTGCAATTTTGGAATCTACAAAATAATGACATTTCCTGGATGTGAGTCTTCTCCATATTAATTTTGACCATGCTCAATAAAATCATAATAGCCGGATGTTTGTATGCTGCCACCGTCTCCCTGCCTTATCCGGAGGAGGAGGGTGGAGGAATATTAGTATGCAAATGATTTCTCTGTGGAGTCAGTTGGAGAATATAAACACTGACAGAATCTTATCAAACAGTCCTCTGATAAACTATTCCCACCAAAGAAAAATGGAATCCTTTTATACTCTGGCTTTTATAGCAGGAATTCTGGTAGCTTTTGTATTACTGGTTTTAACTGCTACTTATCATAATTCCTTCAAGGCAGAGATTCCTCCTGATGTCGACCATCCATCAAAGCTCCATTTATATCATTGCATATATGCTCTGGTGGAAATTCTGGTGAGTTTATCATGCTCTGTGATACTGTGATTTTCAGGAAAGGAAAAACTCGAGTAGAATTATGAAGATAGGCATCTAAATATTGCAGCTCTGTGTAATGGGAACCACACAGTAACACAGATGTGAAGATAAAGGCCATAAGTGGATTTGATATGCTGTTACTGTATATAAAAGCAGCCAGTAGGAGGTGAGTACTTTTAAATACTAAGATAAGCTTTCTTAGCCACAACTGTAGTTTGATTGCCTTCTATTATGAAAGGATTTGTCCTGTGGATAGCAGGGTTGTGGAAATAATTTGTATAAATAATAATAACTAACCTTCTGTATCGCAGTGCACTTTGATATAGTTAAGATAATTTCCTAAATTTTGAATTATCTGCAGTAATTTTATTGCCTGTGATTCTGTTCTTATTTCCACAGTGACTGAATTACTGTTACTTAGTTAAATATCAGAGAATCAGAAGGCACATATCATAGGTCAGGAGACACCTCCAGAGGCCACCTAATCTAACTTCCTGGCCAAACAGGTTCGGCAAGACCTGTTATCACATATTAGTTAAGCACCTGTAAGCCAGACTCACTGTGCTGTGTGCTTTGCCATCAGAGAAAGAAAATGCCCAAAAAGCTTTTAAAGAAGGTAACAGGAATACATAAAAGCAGCCCAAGCCCTGTCACGTCGGGCACATAACACCTCTAAAGAAAGCCTGCAGGAAAATCACAAAGCCCATCTGAAGTGAAGGCATTCTCTAATCCCCAAGTTACACAGAATGAAGACAGTAACTAAGGCCACATCTGGAAAGGTGATTTAGGGCACTACAATCTGTTAAAGACTTATGTGGGTTGCTTGAACTCACGTAGCAGCATTTACCAAATCCAGTAATTGTCCCTGGTTCTCCCATGGCCTAGGATCCTTGGGCACAGAAGGCTGCTGTCCTTACAGATCTCATGATGCTTTTTATGTTAAGCTACCTATAAAGTTAAGATAATGACTGTACAATAATAATATGAGTGCATGTTATTAAGTTCTCTATGTTTCTATACTTGGTTGTATGAAAAGATTCTTTCTAGTGATTCTTTTTACCCACTTTTACAGCTCCTAAGTGGCTGTTATGCAATCATAAGTGTTCTATCTTCATTGATAACAAGCTCCAGCAATTTCAGCTTCCTTTTTCTGGAGAGTTTTAAAGATGCATTTCACTGTTGTAACACCCAATTTTCTTCCAAAATCCTTTAGACATCTCCTGGTACTTTTGATGAATTTCTAGGTTTATGTTTATTGTCTTACTCTGGCATACTTTCACAGCAAAATGACTATTTAAGACCGATATTTGAGTTGTCTCTGAGATAGCCAGAGCAGATCTAAGTTAAAGGTCAGATACACAAGGCTGGAAAGAACAATTTACAAAAGCATATCTGGCCATTAGTTTATCAGGCAGGGCACACAGAGACATCTCTTGCTCGGAAGAGAACAATACAAATTGCAAATGGCTTGTTATGACTATTATCATTCCAGAAGAATGAATTATACATTGTATTAATCTGTAAGGGTGATTAAGTTACCATTTAATAGGAAGGGAAATGGTGTTCCCAGCAGGAAATGCATTGCCACAACACGTGTTCAAAATAAAGGAGGATTCCAGTGGGATCTCCAGGGTATCTTAATTACCAGCAGTTGGCTGGCCTTGGATAAGAGTGTTTTGACACATTTAACAAACCTCTCCTGTCTTCAGAATATGTTTTCCCTCATTAGATGTAAGAAACTGACTGCAGAGCCATTTCATCAATACCTGTGAGATCCTGATGAAGGCAACAGTTTCACTGATGGAGAAGGAGATAAGATTCAGAATGATTTTACTTCATTTAGGCCAGCAGCCCTTCATTACTGATTATAGGCAGTAATGATTTTCTGAACGCTTGTCCTTATTGACCCTGTGGCTCGGAGATGAGCCAAGACCAGCAAGTTACTGAATGTTGCACACAGACTGCACGAGCCTTTTTCTGCCAGCATAGTAAATGCTGTCATGCTTTTCCATCTCACCTAACCTGAAACACTTTAACTGAGGCATCTCAAGTCCACAGCCTCCCTTTATAATCGATGGAAGTAAACAGACACAGACTAGAATCATAGAATTGTTAAGGTTGGAAAAGCCTCACAGATCACCAAGCCCAGCTGTCAGCCCAACACCCTTGTGCTTACCAAACCATGTCTGAAGTGCCACAGCCACACAGTTTTTAAACCCCTCCAGGGAAGGAGACTCCCCCACTGCCCTGGGCAGCCTCTGCCAGGGCTTCACTGCTCTTTCAGTAAAGAGATTTTTCTAATATCCAACCTAAATATCTCCAGAGCATGATTTAACACACCTGAAACTGGAACAGTTCTCAATAAATGCCTCTTCATGGATTAGAAAAGGAGCCTCAGGCCTCATGACTTGTAACTTCCATACCTAAGCAAATGCCTGATGTTACTTGTGGTAAATCCAGATCCCAGAAATTAGAATGTGTTTATACAACACATTTCCTGGAACAGGTATTACAGCATTCTTTCAGAAATAACGGTACCTCAAATCATGAAGATGAAGTCATTTTCATAACTGAGATCACAAAGCCACTGGAGTTATTTGTGGTACTCCTATAAAGCAGCAAATAAGAATATAATTACCCTAAATATAGCATAGGAAAAGGTACCTTGTGGCCTCTATAGAGTGGGAAGGCTTGAGTTCCCCATGCTAATTTCTCATTTTTCCTGTTACACCTCTCTAGGCAAAGATCTTAGAAAGTCTGGGTGTCTTTGAGGAGCACGTACTGCTGAGGCTGGTTGCTGATGGGCTGCCGGCATGCAGGGATTCAAAGCTCTTCATAAAGGATCTGCATTTTGATGAGGTGCCAGTGAGGATTTACTGCCCAAGAGTAACATCTGCAAGGAAACGGAGAGGAGTCCTCTTCATCCATGGAGGATGCGGGATGTTTGGAAGCATCAGTAAGGAACTGAAAGAGAAAATATCAGTACTTAGGCTTGTTAATGCTATATGTTTAAAAATTCTCCTGAACTTCTGAAATGACTGAAGCTTAGTTTGAGAGACAGAAAACACTTTATGTTTTCCTTTACTTTTTAAACTCTTTAATCTGCCCTCATTTAGTATCTAAATTATTTTTATAGGATATAGGACTCTTTATGGTATATCTATTCCTTACAGTAAGCGGTGCTGCTAAAGAAATAAATGCTTTATTTTTTTTGTCTGAAAAACCTGACAGAAGTTATTAACACCTGCATCCCTCCCTTTGATCTGCAACTGCAATGCATTTACTGGGACTTCTATAAACAGTGATGATGGTGGTCTTCCTCATCATAAGAAATGTCTTCCTTATATTCGATCTAATTCTACCATCTCCCAGTTTAAAACCATTGCCCCTTGTCTAATAGTAATAATAATCATAATAATTCTTTATAGAACAACAATCTTCCTAAGGGTATGGACTTTACAGTGTGTCCTGATGATCCCAAGTCTAGATTATTTTTATCCTAGAGAAAATTTTGGTAGCTCATTAAATATGAATAAAATGAAATAATGAATACTCAGACATGGCAATATGTCGTCAATAAAATAGGGGTGATATTGCTCCAAATATTCTAAGGTATCAATGACATTAATATCATTTGTTCTTCAGGAAGTTTTGAAAGAATATGCCGGTACCTAGCCAGAAAATCTGATTCAGTGGTTGTGTCTGTTGGGTAAGTGAACTCCACCTAATGTTACTCCCAGAATTATACAGTCCTGCTGCTTTCCCCCTACTTCCCACCCCCTGAGCGATGCCCACTCTGCACTTACATTTCTTTGGATATAAGAAAAGAAACCGAGCTCTAGTGTTGTCTACCCCTATGTTGTTGACATGTGAGAACAAGCATGTGCCATGGAATTCCAAGGAGAAATATCCAATACAGGCTTATGAAGTTACAACAGCACTGTGTGTGCCACCTGTTTTCAGAAGTACAAAGAGATTTGTTTGGTTTACATTGCTATAATCACAAAAATCACTGCCTTTGTTTGCTAATGAGGAATTATAAGCTGTTCTCCCAATTTCAGGTTTAAATATTTAGGGTCACCTCAGTGATCAACAGCCTCTCTGTTCTGACACAAGTGGGAGGGGAAGCTGTTCTGGTTTGCTTCAGCTTGCAAAACTTTAAATAAGTAATAGTGGTTTTGGTCTGTTTTTGCAAATTCGTGGGATGTGCTTGAGCTGACACCTCCAGGCCATTTCCACATGAAGCTGCCATCTGCTGTGCATTTCAGGTACCACTTATCTCCTGAACATAAGTACCCAGCCCAGACTCTGGACTGTCTCACTGCTACCGAACACTTCTTGAAGACTGCAGAAACCTACGGGGTGGATCCCAATCGGATTATTGTTTGTGGGGACAGCGCAGGGGGCACTTTTACTGCTAACGTTTGCCAAGAAATGGTAAATAGACAAGATATCCCAAAGATACGTGCCCAGGTACTGATCTACCCCTTCCTCCAAGCACTGAACTTTCATCTGCCATCTCACCAGAAAAATGCTTTCACTGCCTTCTTGACCCAGGAGCGTTTGGTCCGTTTTATTCTGAAGTACTTGAATAAAGATTGCTCCATGACGGAAGCCGTTATCGCAGGTTCTCACGTCCCCGAGAGTATCAGTTTGAAGTACAGGAAATGGATAAATCCGGATCTTATCCCAGAGGTATTTAAAGTGGGCTATAAACCACCACCACCCTCTTCATTTTTGCCTCAGGTTCATGAAAAAACAAAAGAGCTGTTAAAGACAAGAGTTTCCCCACTGTTAGCAGAGGATGATGTTGTTTGCCGCCTCCCTGATACCTGCATCATTACTTGTCAGCATGACGTGCTCAGAGATGATGGACTGCTGTACAAGAAAAGGCTGGAGGACAACAATGTCAAAGTGACCTGGTACCACATCGAAAAAGGCTTCCACAGCACACTGGCATTTTTTGGTTATGGTATCTTATCTTTTCCATCATCAAGTCAAATAGGGAGCCACATTGTAAACTTCATAAAAGGCTATTAAAATGTTTCCTTGAATACTCTGTCTGCAGACAGAGTGTATTCAATTAACTATTTACTAGCTATTTGTATATTAGAATTGAGGGAAGAAATAATAGGACTAGCTGGGTCTGCTGAATTCTGATTTTCAATTGGTATTACTGTGGAACATGATGTATTTTTGTTTTTTTTAACCTATTAATCGGTGTTCTTATGTAAAAGAACAAAAACTCACCATGGCAAAAAACCATTTCAAAGCATGTGATCTCTGAGTAAGCAGCAATGTGCATACACATATCCACAGAATACACACAAAATCAGCATGACAGCAAAGATAAAATGCCCTCCCAATGCCTAAAGCCATTGAAGGTACTGTCAGTGCTGCTGAGATGAGCAGTGCTCATCATCAGACCATGTGTAGAGGCAACTGGTGGCTTTGGACTTGTAAAATCTGAGGGAGGGAATTAGGTGTATTTACAAATGTGATTTTAAAGGGAGATGGCTGACACAGAAGGGAGGTTCTGGAATGAGAGCTGTACCAGATGGCTGCCTGTAGTGTCCAAGACGGGCAACACCGAGGCAGTGAGGGAGAACTGCACAAACATAACTGAATCTCCTCTAAACTAGAGCAAATAAAGTTCCTTTCTAAGAAGCATCTGGTTGTGTTCAGGGAAGACAGAGACACAGTGGTTTTTGCCTTTGTGTAATCAGATAAATAATCAACTTGTTTACTCAGAATCTGGGGAGAAAGTATTTAAACAGCATGGAAGCTGCCATAATACTTTATGCAAATATCCAAAACATGAAGGAAAATAAAAAGTCTCAGCTCAATTGTTCCACTGCTTATGAGGGCAGACCCTACCTTTGCTAAACACAGACACCAGGGTAATTGGCATTGTGTGTCAGAACAGCTGGGCACACAGAGCTCGGGATTGTAAAGCATTTCATCACTGTTGGGCAACCACTTTGAGCTGGTAATAGCTGTGCACACACAGCGTGGAAAGAAGCTTGCGCCGACCTTCACTCCCTGTCAGCCAAACTGTGAGTAGGAAGAAAATAGTGGGTTAAATTCACCAAGTTAATTAAATATGGTGACAAATTAGCGGTTACAAATCTCAGGAGTAACAAGTTGTTACCTGTCAATTCTTTTCCTCCGATCCCTCCCAGCACAATGAATTTATGTTTTTTTCATGCGCTATTCACACAACAGACATTTTGTTTCACTTTTCCCATTGCAGATATTGGCAATTTACTCTTCAAACAACAAAATTATTCCAGGAGTAATGTATATTATGAAGTTCCAAATGTTTCCCTGTTTGAGAAGTACAGGATTGCCTTGGTTAGGCAACCTGATAGGAGACTGGGGATTCATTTGGGTTTCCAATATCAAGATGAAGGCTGGTTTTCCAGCTTACATGTCGATAGCTGAAGGAAGGCCAGCAGAGTTGGTGTCTGCTGGAAATGCTGTCCAAAAGGTTGGATGATACTTGAGCAGTTAATCCATGTCTGCTCCACCACAGCTGGGCTGTTACCTGTGCAAACTTCAGTCCAACCTGTGAGAGTCACCAGGTTTGTCTGGATTGAAGGTCATTTTCAGTCATGTATTGCTTCCCTTTGCCCCTTGTACACCAGGCTTGTTCTTTTGATGGTTCTTTGCAGGCACAGAGATGGCTGGAAGCACCAGAGCTATGAATGTCCTTACAATTCCACTTTGTATGTTTTATGGTGTGAGATGGTCACGTATGACCACGCACACTATTTCACACGTGCCTTGTTCACTGCACCATGCATTATATTCCTTTTCAGTTCAGCAATCCAATACTTGTTTTCTGCTATTATTCAGTCTCTGGAATTATGCCTTATTTATGGGCCAGTGTCCAAACTCTGCCCTGATCTACTCCGGAGATTCTTCTATAGTCCTTTATCTGTCAGTCTTAATTGACTAAAAACATTAATAAATTTACCTTTATAATATGTCAGCAGAATTATTGAACACATTTTGATCTGTATCGCAGGTTATAACCATAGGAGTGCAGATGGCTAAGCAGAGAACAGCAAGTCCTGGAGCAACATATTCCTTTTTCAGTAATGACTCCCATATTTTCTAAAATCTAGAAAGTTGCAAGATCTAACTGCCTCCATGGAACTTATGTCCTCCAATTAATTTTCATTAATTACAGATCTACTATGTGTCTTGCACTGCTTGTTCATGTGAAGACATTTTATGGTTTCTAAAGCATGGACTTAGTTTTTTGAGTACTTAAAAGACAATGAGAAACTTGCAGTTCATCTACTGAATTATGCACAGCAATGTCCTTCCACAAGGAATTCTGCATCAAGAGAAACAATCATAGATAGAACGATGCACAGATAAGTTATTGCAGCCATTACCAGACCTTGTCAGTGCCTCGCACACAGTTTACAGCCCATGGCAGTCAGAGGATGTTGGTGAGGACTTGTCTGAGTTAGTTCAGTTTCCAAGTTCAGATTTCAAGAACCAGATGGCTCTCCTGCTCCACAGAACCCCCAGGGAGTTTCTGGGGTCAAGCAGTCACCTCCTCTCCCAGTATGCCAGTTGTGGTATCATCCGTCTCATCCTCCTCCCAGGTAAGGACACCTTTTTTGGTAAGAGTCGTGCACCTCTGGCTTGGTCAGATGCTACCTGGGAAAATAACTACTAACCTAAGTTCCAATTGTTGCATCTTACATTATTTATATATGATCATTGTTAACCAGTTGTAATCATGCAGTGCTAATGAAGCAAGTTCATTTATTGATGGCAATTCTGAACTTGTTTTATTTGTCACTTTAAATAAATTACCTATTGATTCAGCATTGCAAAATTGTCTTAATGAGAGTCCTGGGGAAGCTCTCACAGGCACTAAAAACCTGTTCACTGTGCTGGTGACAGCCTGTTTGGCTCCCTAGGAACAAGGAACCTGTCAGGTGAAAAGCCCACGCAGGACTCTGACAGCAGAGCTGTGGGTGACAGCGCATGAGGGGACTCTCGCAGGTAACGCTAACTCTGACCGGTGGCTGTCACCCCTCAGCCACCTACCAGAGCTCTACTTATTTACATGGCGCTACTTAATATGCCCAAAAGGTCCCCAAACCAACCAGCTGTTGGTAAACTGGCCACCACAAGGACTGGCACCAAAAAGATTTAGAAAACAGAACAGTTTGTGGTGAGAACCTTGGTACAAGGGGTCTGTCACAAGTGTCAGGAGACGTCTTAGATCCTCAGAGGGGCCAAATTGGATAAACACACTTAGACCACACCTAACTCATTGGGACAGCACAGTTTGGCCCTAAGTTGACTAATTACTTCCAGTATTAAATACTAAAGAAGGAAGCTGCAGCTGTATTTTGCGTAACAGTATTTTCTAATGACCTTGTTTGAACTATAAGAAAGCTGAACCCCATAAGCACCTCAGTCCTGACCAGCTTGAATTCACCACTTCCATCTCCCAAGAGCGTCCCAATCACCAGGCAATGTGCCTTTCATCAACAGCCCTTATCGAGCTCTGCGACTCTATCGAGTGTTATAAGGAAGGATAAACAGAAAGGAACCTGATTTTAAACTTAGCATGTAAACACCTTTCTAGAAAGGAGGGAGAGGGAACAGGGCCATGGGGAAATGAAAGTCCACAAAGAGTTGTTTGATAAAATGAAGAAACAGTCTGGGCAGAGGGAAAAGAACAAAGAATCAGCAGCTTCTCAGAGAGCGCATCACCGGAGTCGAAAATGAAGTTCCTTCCTCTTTATTCTAAACAATTAATAAACAGTTTTTTAAGTCAAGAATCAAGTCTGAGGTCTTCTTTCCTACACAGGTCGTGCATTATGCATGCTAAAGTTTTTTGTGTTCTCCACATTTAGTTTCATTTTAATACACATCTCAAGGCCAGTTCATCCCTTGTACCCTTTTTTAAAAAATTATTATTTCGGGAAAAGTTTTACACACTCACTCTACCCATATTGTTATTTTCCAAAGTGAGAATCTATTGCCTTCACTATTTGATCAGCCTGGTAAAAGGTGTGATTCCCAAGAGTGCCATCATATGAGCTGAGCAAGCTTTACTTTACAGATCTTTTGTTTCGGGTTAAATTCTATCACCAGTGATTTTTCTACTGGAAACACGTTCATTCCAGAGGAAGACAGAGATCCTAAAGCTCACCACAGAACACCCAGCAAAGAGCGGACTGCTGATGTCCTGTCACTCCTACCAGCACTGAAACCATCATGTCCAAGTCTAGTTTTCATCAGCTGGAATCATATTTCTACCTGGAATGGCACCGGTAAGTAAGGCCATTAAAAAACCTAACACAAACCAACCAAACATAACGGCTGGCAGAGGCTTTCACCAGCTGGAGAAAAGCTGGCAGGGAGGATCAAGCAAGATGCAAAGCACTGACACTTCAGGCTGCAGCTGCTTTGGTTCCATTATACTCAAAGATGCGATGGTGTAGCAGTGTACAGTCAGACATCAAATGTGATGAAATGTGTTTATGACAGACACCTCGGTTTCACTAAAAGTCTGAAAGAGTAAGGTGTGGAGGCACAATAAATCGTGAAACTGAGTGGCTCTGAAGATGATTACTATCAAATCTTGTGCCACAGGAGTTTAGAAATAATAGATTTGCCCATATTCAAGAAACAGGGAGAGGTGTAACAGGTTTTTGTCTTCTGAGAATGCTGACGCCACAAATGATGTACCAAGCATTGGTTCTATGGTAATGAACACAGACTCAGAACACAGCAGCTCCTAACACAAAAAACTGCTTATGCAAGCCTCTTTTATGACTAATTGTTACTCTCTGTTTAATGGTATGGTTCAGTTGCCATGCTTTTAGCCTCCTATTGGCACTTTTAAAAGCTGGATGATGCAATATGAAGAGAATTGCTGATCTTCCACCTTTACCTTCAGAAACACTTCAAAAGCCAGAAGGCGAAGGAAGCCACAGCTGGTTCTTCCATCTGGCTCCTAACAGTATAGTGAGATGGAACTCCTCCTAGCAATTTTCCTTGCTGTTCTGACCTTCCTTGTGGCAATGTCTTTCTATTATGAGCACCCCAAGGCAGAAATTCCTCGTGGATTTAGTCAGCGCCAAAAACTTCAGGCTGTTTATTACGTCCTGAACTTTGGGTTTCATCTGGTAAGTAAAACTTTATTAAAGCTTTAAATTTAATTTCTGATAGGGCGGTAATGGATTGGTGAGACTTTCTATAATCAATGTTTAAATATATTGCAAATATGAAACTGGATGTATTTAATCACGTGAGCACTGCTGTGGGTACCTTCAGTGGGTATAAGAGGCTCCACTGCTTGCTGCAGCAAAGGAACAACATGGGGAACACGAAATCCTGCAAATTGTGCAATACCCATTTTTTTCTGATGGCCTATGTTTCAGATTTTCAGTCCTGTTGCAGTGCTGGAAGGCAGAAACAGCTTATTGTGTATGTGGAACCTCTGCTCTGCCTAGAGCAGAGCTTATTGAGAGAATGAGCAACAGAACGACGCCCGTGATCTCGGTGCTCTTCTACAACTATTGATTGGCCATTTCGTGATTGACCATTGGAATGCGTTGCCCAGGGAGGTGGTGGAGTCGCCGACCCTGGAGGTGTTTAAGGGGAGATTGGATGTGGCACTGAGTGCCATGGTCTAGATGATGGTTGGTGTTAGTGTTGGGTTATAGGTTGGACTTGATGATCTCAGAGGTCCTTTCCAACCTTGTCATACTGTGATACTGTGATACTGTGAGCAATACTTCTTTCTGATCCAAAAGACCACCGCCACATTTATTGTCTTTTGCCCTTCAATATGTCTGTAGGGCTTCCTTTTTTGAGACAGTGAAGCTATCTGTGTCAGCTTTTGGCACATTTTTGATCCCTCCTTGCTTGTTTCTCTTCAAAACTAAACTGTGACATCCACTTGTCTTTCTGTTTCACCAGTTACCCCTTCCTGAATTAACTGTTGTCCCTGTCATTTTAAAACCACTTCTGGATACCTAAGTTAAGCTGGTTTTATTTTGTTAAAATTGTGAAAACCCCCTTCAGTTTCTTTGGCTTGTGCATCACATTCCACTTCAATTCCATGTTCTACTGTTGTCTTTTCTTCCTCCCTTTCCCTGCTCCACTGCTTTGCCTGCAGTTAGCCCGTAAGCTCATAAGAACAAGGCTCTTTGTGACTCTTGAGAAGAGCCCCACCCAGGCCCAAACACTGCTAGGAGAGTGAAGGATAAAATAGAATAGAAATAGAAGTCAAATTAAATTTTCTTACATCTACTATCCAATGTGTGGATTTCCACACTTCCAAAACACTGTATCAATACTCTTTATCCAGCAAAGCTTCACCTTTGTGTAATTCATACGTAAAAAGCCAAACTGCATAATTTAGAAACTAGAGATTAATGTAGTTTTTAACTTCTGATCTTACAATTTTCATAGAATCATAGAATCATAGAATGGTTTGGGTTGGAAGGGACCTTAAAGATCATCCAGTTCCACCCCTGCCATGGGCAGGGACGCCTCCCACTGGATCAGGGGGCTCAAAGCCCCATCCAACCTGGCCTTGAACTTTGTATGCTTTGTGCTGGCCAGTGAGAGGCCAAGCAAAAGCACTGCAGCATATCACCTCAAAGGAGCAGAAAGGCATGAATATTAACGTGTGGTTATACAAAATTTAAGTGCAAGTGAAGTCCAAGTCTTTGTATTCCTGTTAGGGCAATTACTTACGCCAAAGTAGCCAAATCTTATCAAGGTATGACAACCCATGATGTTAAAATGTAGGGGAAATTCAAGTTCACTGGCATATCCAGGCTTCAGGTGGGACAAAAGATGCACGGGAAGACATGGAGACAAATGACTGTGAAGAAGTTGTGCCTCATCTGGCCGATTTTGTCTAGAATTACCCCCAAAGCTAACCCTAGGTACTGCTATATCTCACTGGTAACGTTTTTGCCAGAGAGGTAGGATGGTATTAATGAGCCAAGTTTCTGTGCTTTCATGAAAACAGCTCTCAGGCTGGCTTCCCCACAATCTCAAAGGCCTTGCTTTGGAGAAGCATGGACACAAGGCAGCTACAGAAGATAAATTCATCCTTTCCTGTCAAATCTAATGCTCTTTGAATCTCAGATTTTGGTAGGGATTAGATTACAATGAAAATGTATCCAAATCATCACCATAACCGTCCAGTTCATTGTCAGAACCACCAGGAGGCAAAGTCTGAATTGACCATGGGATTTTAAATTTTTCATGCTCAGTCTCCAGGTAAGATGGAAAATTCCACTAATTTGTGGTTTCTTTCCCTTTATTAACAGGCAAAATTTTTGGAAAAAGTAGGTATCACCTCAGAGGTCGGTTTCTTCAGGATTGTAATGGCTGGAATACCACCACTCAAAGACAAACAGCTTTTTATCAAGGACTTAAGGTTTGAAAAGGTTAAAGTAAGAATTTACCAGCCCAAAATACCAACCACTGGCCACAGAAGAGGAATTCTGTATTTCCATGGAGGAGTTGGACTGTTTGGAGGCATTCGTAAGTAATATATACGAGAAGAGCTATAACTACAAATGCCACACAATTTCTGATCTGACATGGTACTTCTTAAACGACAAGAAGAGCTGGTAGGTTAAGCATTATAAACAACATAATTAATTTCAGGATAGCAGAATAGTTGTATTTACATGCAGTAGGCATCATGTTAAATTGCCTTTATACAGGTCGTACCTAGAACTTTTATTCTCCGATTATTTGTAATATTTTTTCCTTCTTCTCCCTCATGCTTATGAGAAAAGTTGGAAATCTCATTACAGTTTTATTTCCTAAAGAACCCAATTTGAGTTCATGTGTGCGTGCAACCTGTGTGCACGTGTGGATGCTGCTGTGTGTCTTTATAGAGGCCAAACAAGGCAAAAATGCATTTTGGCATTTGAAATGGCATTTGAAATGAAATGGGTGGTGGCTCAATCACAACAAACATTTGTGTGCTTGGTTTATCAGGGGGGTTGTGGTTTTTTTTTTAAATAACTCCTCATCTTCAACACCACTTTAGACGTGGCAGCAGCACTGCTTTCCATTAACTAATTTTTCAGAGAGGAGACTGAAACGCTGCATTGATGTAAATTCCAGGTTTCTTACTGGCAAGAAGATTCCCCCAGACGTGATGAAATTGTGAGCAATTAGATTAGACCACATTCTTAGCTCTTTGTGGTGGGTTGATTGCATTTTAATCTGGAAATAAAGGCCGGGAAGAGAAAGTAAATTTTCTAAGAGAATTCCAGTGTAGCATTAATCACAGAATAGAGATAACAATTTCAGGATATTTTTATGCCACTTTTTTTTAAAGCAGGTTCCAATTCCATTGAAATATTTTGTTTTACAGGGGCCTATGAAAGAACATGTCGCTTTTTCGCTAGAAATAGCAATTCAGTGGTTGTGTCGGTGGGGTAAGTGGAGTCAATCCAGACACACAACGTCACAGCCATTTGTGCCTCCTTCTTGGTTTATAAATTTTTAACACACAGTCACACCAAGCCAAGCTCCTTCTGAAGTGCGGAGAGTACTTCTATTTAGTGATCACACGCGTTTCACCAGCACTAATTACTCTTAGGAAGAAACAGCCAATTAGACTCCACTTGCTCATTTCCAAATAAAATCAATTATAATTATTTCATACTTTGTAGCCACCACTATGAGGTGAGGGTGTTTTTGTTTCCTAAAGCCACAAGCAAACCACCTGAAGTTGAAAGCCAACACCGTGTTTGAAGCATGACTGTTCCTGCTAAAACACGGCTGCCCATGAACACTCTTTAGCAGGATGAGGAGGGATCTCCACATTTAACTTGCAACCAACCTGAGAAGAAGATTAAAAATATTTTTCTAATGAGCTGTTTGCATTTTTAAAAGAACCACTTTTTAAAAGTTTGGGAAAAGAGTTAATGTCTTTGAAATTGATTTAAATTGCACTAATTACTATTTACATCCTAAAATAATTGAAGAATCATTAACTCTTACTGATTCTGCTTATAAAGAATTCAGCTTAAAGAAGACCACTGAAAACCTTGCGTATTTTCATCATCAATTCTCTATGTTCATATTCTTGAACAATATGTGGGGAAATGTTCTCTTCAACTTCTAACTGGGATTGCTGATAAATGATTCATGACCTGCCTTGCCTCCTAATTCTACAATAACTCAGCACGTGCCTTCAGTCACTTAAAAGAGAGGTAAAGAAGTATTTTGCAAAGACAACGTAGTGTACTGACTGCCCAAACATTAACAACAGTAGCAAATAATAATCAAAAGCAATAATGACAGTGAATTCTATTGCTCTAATTATAATCTCAGAATATTTTCCTATCTTCAGAATGCAAGATGTGAATGCACAGATGGCAACGGGACCGCTCGCTAGGTATGGCCGTGCTAAAGCACTTTCACTCCTATTCAGGTACCGCTTAGCTCCTGAGCATCCGTTCCCAGCGCAGTTTGAGGACTGTCTCGCTGCCACCGTGCACTTTCTGAGGGCTGCGAAGGATTACGGAGTAGACCCTTCTCGCATCGCCGTCTGTGGAGACAGCAGTGGAGGTACTCTCGCTGCTGCTGTTGCCCAAGCACTGGTGAACAGAAAAGATCTCCCGAAGCTGAGAGCACAGATCTTAATATATCCTTTTCTCCAGGCTGTGGACTTCAATTTGCCTTCTTATCAGCAGAATAAAAGAGTCCCTATTTTATTAAAGGAACACACCATTGCTTTTGGTTTGAAGTATCTTAATAAAGACCTGTCAGCCATAGAAGCAGTATCGAACGGCTGTCATGTTCCAGAAGACTTGCAACAGAAGTACCAGAAATGGGTGAGTGCTGATTGCATCCCTCATGAGTTTAAAACAAGGGGTTACAAACCAACTACAGCACATCCGTTCTCAGAAGAACTCTGCACACCGATGAATGTGGTGTTTGAACCTGTTTTTTCCCCACTGCTGGCTGAGAACAGCGTTATTGCTCAGCTTCCTGAGGCTTTCATCTTGACCTGTGAGTTTGATGTGCTTAGAGACGATGGGCTGCTGTACAAGAAAAGATTAAAGGATCATGGCATAAAAGTGACCTGGTGCCATTTGCAAGAGGGATTCCATGGAACAATATTCTTAGCTATTTATGGAAGGTTGCTAGCATTTCAATCTGGAATTGAAGGCCTGGAAAATATAGTAAATTTTCTAAGACTGATTTAAAATTCCATTTCATGTTTTCCTGTCTTGATTCCTGTCTCTCATTGCTTGGAAAGATTTTAAAAAAAACACCCTCAATTTTTCTTTTCTTAAATCATCTCAAATTTCTGCATTGCATCCATTTTCTTTTTGCCTAATAAACTGATTTTGACTTTTGTTTTGTTTTTCTTATGACAGGCAAAATCAGGTAAACTTCCCTTTCTTTCCTTTACCACCTCTTCAGAGTCTCTCTCATACCCATAAAAGATCTCGTCTCCATGGCAAGTGTTTTGCAATGCAGTTTGGCTCAATAAAGTTCTTGAGGTTTAACACACACACACACACACTGTGATTTGAGGACAACTTGGGGCAGGTAACAGGGCAAGAATGTACAGGTTGAGTGTATAATGGACACAGTCAACGATTTATCAAAGCCTGCATCTGGTGGAAGCCGAGTCTGAGGCAATCATAAAGATAATTGAATATAGCAAAAAAGACCTGAGACAGACAGAAAAGAAAGAAGTGAAAGGAAAGGAGAGGCAATCACTGGGACTATAGATGTTATAAAAACTATTGGTTTAGGGATACAACATTAAAAATCAAGCACAGGCATTAATATATAGATCTATGGGAATATACAGTGGGACAGTTACTTCACAAAGAGCTTGTATTCACTGTCGGCCTGCGCTGACTGAAGCAGGAGGCACCTCCTCACAGAGGCAGAACCTCACAGGTAACGAGATTCAGGACCAGAGCAGAACACCATCAGGCCCTGAAACCCAGTGAGGTGCTGGGAAAGATCAGTACAGCTGGGAGGTCTCAGCACTGCTGGAACTGCTGTGTGTTACAGGGAGATAAAAGAAGAGTTGAAGGGAAAAGCTGATTGTTGTGCATCATTCGTTGCGGTCACCAGGTGTCAGTACACACTGACTGATCAACGCCAGCAGAAAAACCTGGCAAACTTCTTCCTGCTCTTTGGCACGCAAAACGCACCCGACAGATATTAAAAAAGGTCATTCTGTATTTTAGACTTAAATATTTCCACTCAATCTATTGTTACACCTTCATATACTAAAGCTTTATATTTAATAACAGAGCACATTTTGACCCCAAATAAATTGAAAGCTGGATTGTCTGTTCTAAACCATCTGTTCTAAACCAATCAGGTTACAGTGGTTTATTGCAAAACCCTACAACTTCCATTATCTCTGCTTTGCTATCACTTTGTCCCACTCCAGTGAAGTCACTCTGCAACAGCAAGGATTTTGAAAAATAAGCAGGCAATTAGAAAACATTCAAAATTAATTAACTCTACTATTTATTTAAAATTTATTTAAAGCATTTATGATGCACACTCTCTGTACTGCTCCTGAGATAAATAAGCACAGCCCTGCAAACTCTGGCTGCTTTTATTCCTATCAATCTCCCTGCTCTGGTTGCCCATTACCCCAGTGATTCATTGGATTTGCTGACTTGCCCACATTTGAAATTGCTACAGAACAAAAACGTCCCGTTGAGTCACCATTTCAAAACCATACCTGCTCTGAACTGTTCAGCAGTTTTAATTCATTTTTTTTTATACAGCACAGCTTCTTCCTGCAGAATTTCTTAGCAGATGTGTAACCTTGGAGTCATTTGGAAGGGAGAGACTTCAAATAATAAATTAGAGGAAGAAAGGAAAGGGTAAAATAAAGATTAACAGCAGTCTAAATGGAAGATGGATTTCAGCTGTGAGTAAGAGCAGAAGGCACAGGGAGTAGCTACCGGTGTGGGTGGGGAGGTGGAGATAACACAAAGGCAGGGCACCGAAAACCAGGTAGGAGGCAGGGTACATGGAGGAGGAGGTAGATCAGACAAGTTCATAGCACCTTTAAAAAACAGTAACAGTCTAAGGCTTGCAGGTATGAAGAGGCCTGAGATGCCCTCAGTCATTTGTTTACAGAAATACAAGAGAAGTGAACTGGAGGATGGTGAGTTTTCACTCACTCTGCCTGCTAAAACAGAAGTCAGTTAAATTGCTCTGCAGGGTATAATTGTCCTACTGAATTCCCTCGAGTGAATTTAAAAAACCCAACCAAACACCAGGTAAATTATATTTACCAATGTGTTTCATTTTGAAATATGCATTAAAAAATTGAACGTATCAGAAGCTATTATATTTGCTTTTAATTCTTCTTTGGAATACACTGTTTTTTCTGTTTTCTTAGCTTTATGCCTTCCAGGTAGTTATTAAGGCAGCTATATTTGATGGAATCGACAGCTCAGTCATTAGAGCTGGCTACTTTATCATGTTTAGCTAATCCTTGTAGTATTTCCTGTCTTACACAGAGCAGCTCCACAATCAGCAACTAAGTACAGGCTACCTGTGTTCCCTGACACAGTCTGCAATCAGGAGAGGAATGTTTTGCAATATTTTAGAGAAAGATACAATGAGAAAAACAGTAACACATGACAGTCGCATAACTCACGGGCACCAGCTTCCCCGACACTTCTGCCTTTATCAGTGCAAGCTGCCTGCCTCTCATGGATAAACAAGGTCACAAATCGATGGGAAGTTAATGAGTTTTAGACTTTCTCAATGTACACAGAGGTCTGTAATTCCACATCTACCAAAACTGACAGGTTAAGCTGGATGAGGAAACAGCAAAGATCATATTTCTTTGAATAGGTGTTGTTATAATACTTTGCTTTCCCATTGTTACTGGGACCACGAGAAATATGCTGAAAAATTCATAAAGGACTGAATGTGAGAGGTGACTGACTTCCTGCATAAGTGGAGGCTCAAGGATGAGAAAAAGGGAAGAATTTACTGCATTATCACCAATTCTGTACTCTCTAACTGATATATTAAACATGCCAGTCTCCAGCAACACTAAATTTAATGAATAAAGTATCAGTTGAGTGCACTCTGAATAGCAAATTCTATGCAAATGAAGAACCATATGTAAGTCCATAATGCACATTACAATGGCAGGCTCCAGGCTGTGTTAATTTGATCCAGTTCAGTGGAATCTCTTGATTCTGTAGCTAATGCAAGGCTGTTCTCATCTATGGGTAGGGAGAGACTCTGTGGAAGTTGGGGTTTCGCAATAAGCTTGCTGAAAAAATAAACAAATGGAAGTAGCAAAACAGATCAGCAAACACCTGGATTGACAGCCCACACACAATAAATAAACACTGGGTGAGAACTGTGGTGTTCTGCTCTTTTGTTGGGAATATATGGCCAAATTAACGCTCAATTAAAAAAACAAGCACAGACTGTGCTACATCATCTTCCTACACAGAAACTATTCTCAGAGCAAGTAACCCAGACCATCAGCAGGATGTCTCAGCTGCGTGGCAGAAAAAGCCCTATGGACAGAGGTTGATAAGCTCTGGCCAGGAGTGTTGAGGGTTTGACTTCAACACTCTACAGCCTGACACCTGTAACTAGCGATCATTGCTGGATTTGCAAGGGAAACACAGCCCCACATCAGCAACTTCAGCAAAGGAAAAGCCCTCACTGTGAACAGCTGAGGATCTGCTGATTTCACAAACATTGGTGCAAATCTGTGTTGATTCATCCCACACACTCTTATCTCCAATTGTGCAAATCAGCTGCTACGATTGCTTTGCTTGAAATACAATGCTAATGAAGCACTGGACTAATTAATCTTTAAGACTGGAATTTCATTTAAAAAGCCAGGACAGGAACAAGTCTAGGTGCTGACTTTACAGTTTTGTGGAAAATTAAATTCCAATAGGAATATAAAACAGAATAATTATTTTACCAAAGAACTGCCACTAACTTTAGCCACCCCTGACCAATAGACATATATTCATAATGCCTCTACATTAAGTTACAAACAAGAATTACAATGAATATAAAATCCTGATAGTTTAATTAGAGAAAAAGATTTTCCCAGAACCAATAGTGGGGTGAATCTACAAATGTGCCACCAGGTATCTGGAGAGACCTCAGTGTGCACTAAGACTTGTGCTGGGCATTCCACTGCGAAAAACGTTTAGAAAAACATGTGGATTTGAATATTTCTCTTCTCAGAGAAGTATATTGATTGATGACAACTGCAAGTAGCCCCATATCACTAAAATTCAATGCTACAACAGGAACGTCCATTGACATGAATCCACAAGAACCCAAACATGGACAATGTTCAGACAAGGGCCTTTTGGGATGCTCACTGGTCAGTGTTAGTGAGGAACTCACGATATACATCAATTCCAGGCACTCTGAATTCCATCTTTCACAAAGGATAAAAACTCCCCCCTCCCCTTGTTTTAGTATGAGGAAGTGTTGCCAATAATATCATTACCAAAAGAAGGGTGGAGAAAATTAGGGTATTGCAACATTGATAAATTTTTTCATTCTGCCTATGAACGGAGCGCTCAGTCTGCTGTGAAGACGCCTCCGAAGCACTGGACAAACAAGGCCAGGACAGCATTGGCTTTTGTAGCATTCACTTCTACTGAAGTGAAATGGCTTCTCTTTATACAACCTTAGCAATCATAGGAATGGTTTTCATGTCTCCTGTTCTAATCCCAGCACTGTTTTTGGGGGCGTTATTTTATGATTTTTTCCATTCAGAACTGCCGCCCGGAATCGATCAACCTCTAAAGCTTCGTTTGTTCAACTCGCTGCTGATTGTGACCCTGATCTCGGTGAGTTAACTTTCTTAAAACTGGGGATTTCACTTTTGTTTTGGTAGAGTAGTTGGGAGCTGGAAGATAATGGCTTAAGAAAAAAAAGAAGCAGCAATTCACCGCCCCTGAAGCCTGTAAGCATTGTTTTATGAAAGAAATCATGTTAAAATAACTCATAAAACTGATATACCTACTCTTAAAAGCTTATTTAGATTTTTCACTGCCTTAGATTTTTCAGCCACTTTACACTAGAAAAGTTTCAATGAAAATTAAAACAACCCCAGAACTTGGTGTGTACTGTACGTATTGAGCTGCATGTACAGATAACAATGCTCGCTCTTCAGAAGCAAACCTACACTGCTCCTCTTCTCATCTGCCTCATTCTACAACTACCCACAATCACATCTATATATTCATAGATTTATACACACAGTGTACTAAGAACAATTAAATAAATAGAAAACAACAATGGATAGGAATGGTGAGGTCTTTCATCTTGTGTGGCTGGTTCAGAGAGTGAGACTGAGGTGTACTTAAGCACAAATCTCAACAATTTCTTCTAAGGGTAACACAATTCTGTTTGTGCTCTTTCACGCAAAATACACAATATCTTTAGTATAAGAAGTACTAAAGTATCTTCTAAAATGTTACCCTCTTTTCATTATAGCTACAAGAAATAGACAGGAATGCTCTTTGCCTTCCTGACCATGCCCTATGTCAGAGCCTCTGACAACCCCACAGATTTCAGCTGGGTCTGCTTTCACAAACTACAGTTCTAATCTGCTTTCAGTGCCTTCACACCCATAGTCACTTCTAACGCTTACTTCAAAACAAAAGATTAGTCTTCTCCTTTCCCCCATATTTTCAACCTAAATACCTTTCTGGTTATTTTTAGATTGACACAAAAAATAAGCTTGCAAAAATAAAAAATGAGGGAGATGGCACTTGGCTACGCAGAATTGGGCTGATGTGATTTCTGGCAATCTTCAGCAACATTTCATTCAATCAAAACTATTCAATGACTTCTCAGCAGTTGTCACAGCTCCACTGAAACACTGTTTCCAGTATGTCCTGAAATGCAACACACTAAAATAATATAATTAAAGAGCTGGAGCCTTTCACCCTAATCATTTGCCAAATTCTTTATTTTCAACAGGGAAAGATTTTGGAGAAGCTGGGGATCTGCAGTGATTTAAGCGTATTGAGACTTGTGCTAGATGGAATCCCACCACGGAGAGATTCAAAACTTCTTATCAAAGACCTCAAAGTAGATGAGGTACCAGTGAGGATTTATCAGCCCAAATGGGCACCGACGGGCAAAAGAAGAGGAATACTCTATTTTCATGGAGGCGCTGGCACATTTGGGAGCATTAGTAAGAAACCAGCAAGTTTTATTTTTCAAATCAAATGCAAACCTTTACATCTTTACCTTCAGACAGGTGTCTGCCAATATCTTGCCTGTCTTTCCTAACTACAATAGGCTTTGCAATCCCAATATTAACTGTGGAGCACCCTGCAGAAGTAACAGTCTAGTGCACAGCTAAGGGTAATCACACTTCTGCTTCCCCCGGGCCACAGTTTGCTGAAAGTAGCTCCCAGCAGATCTGAGGGTTCTAAATCCAGAACTGTGATCTCAAAAATGCTCCATCAGCTGTCAACTAACAGCAGAGGGACTCTGCTCCTCTCCTGTTGAAACTGTTTCATGTGATTTGTGGAATCCAAGGCACAAGGAAATCTCAATTTCATTTCAGAGCTCAGACTGGGAAATCTGTGGGTTTGAAACCCTTTTTTGTGTCAAAGGGTAAGCCTCCACTGGCACTATGTTAGGCAGATGTCAGTTACCTGCAAATAAGTTTGAAAGCCCACTTAGCTTTGTTTAGCATCACACAGAATAATGTAACTCCTGGTAATGTAGCTTCCACCCTGTGCTGTGGCAGAAATCATCTACCCCTATTTTATTGCCAACCACATCAGTCTGGGTGGAGCACCAGGCTGACAGCAGCTGGGATGGTCCTGGTTCTAGAGCCAGTGAGGGTGGCAGCCAGGACTCAAGAGAGAATCCACTGTGATAGAAGAGAAAGGTGAACTCCTTTTGCTGGAAGGGAAAAAACCCACAGCATAAAGTTGCTTAGATGTAGATGTTCACAAGACAAGTTGTGCACGCTCAGCGCACCGAGGCAGCTATATCCCACGCCAAAACACAGGCTGTAGTACCTGACCTTTCATCTTGCATTTCCATTGTTCCTTGGCAACAGGAAATCAACTGATATAGTTAACATAATGAGAAGTTTTAAAAGGAATCTACATATGAGTCACCCTGAAGTCCACAACCAGCAAATTATCAGTAGCTACAATGAAGAAGAGAAACAGTGGACAGATAAACATGACTTACTCCTAAAAATCCATATAAATGGAAGTTGTGCTTCACAACTCATAGAATCATAGAATGACCTGAGTTTGAAGGGACCCAAAAGGACCATCCAGTCCAACTCCTGTCCCTACACAGGACACTCCCAACATTCACGCTGTGTTACTGAGGGCGTTGGCCAAATGCTCCTGGAATACTGGCAGACTGGGTGCCCTGACTGCTTCCCTGGGGAGCTGTTCCAGGGCTCCACCACCTGCTGGGGGAAGAACCTTCTCCTAATGTCCAGTCTAACCCTCCCCTGGCACATCTTCTTGCCATTCCCTCGAGTCCTATCGTAGGTCACATGAGAGAAGAGATCAGCACGTGTTTCGCCTTCTTCCCTCGTGAGAAGTCAGTAAACAGCCATGAGATCCCCTCTCAGTCTCCTCTTAAATCAATTTAAGCTTTTTAAATGAGTTAGCAATATATTAATAAAGGACACTGAACTGACAAAACTTAACTCTGATTTCCAAAAGAGTGCCAGAAAGACTCAGAGAAGCTGCACAGGTGAGAAAAATGTTTCTGTACAGAGAATAAGTGAATAGATTATGACTCTTTAGGCTGGAAAAGACAGATAAAGACAGACATACTAAATGTCTACACAACCACAAGCAGTAAGATAAGTTAAACAGGGAATAATGATCTACCATTAGTACAAGAGTTAACAACACCGATGTCAGGTATAAAACAAGCAAATAGAAATAATTCTTTACACCTTTTCAAGCAAGCTATGGAATTGCTCAATGCACAAAAGTTGTTGTTGTTAATTTTATGTGTTCAAGAAGCAGTTTGAAAACTTCAGGGAAGAACCATTAATCAAGGTCATTAAATACAAAGACACAGTTTCTGACTCAAAGGAACGTCCTGAGCCTCTACTTCTTGTGTGCTCTTATTACCATGCGCTTGCCCTCAGCTTGTGCTTCTGCTCAGCCACCTTCTGTCGGCTGCCAACGGAGATGTGAGCACAGCCTAGGTGGGCTGCTATTTTTCCCTGGTACTGCTGCCATTCCTACACCTTCTATTGTGCCCTAACAGCCACCGACTCACAACCACTAAATATGTTAACATGTCAAGACCACATTGCACAGCAGAACCTACTCATTGATCTCCTGTTGCAGCACCTTGCACACAGCATCTGTTCAAGGATCCATATTTTCATTTCAAAAGGTATATTTGATTTCTAAAACATCATTTCTGATACACTTTCTATTTAGGGGCCTTTGAAAGAATTTGCCGCCACCTTGCGAAAAAATGCAACGCGGTGGTCATGTCCGTTGGGTAAGTACTGCTTTCACACTCGTGGTAATGCAGGTCACAGCTGAAATGCTTCTGAAAAATATGTTGATGTTATTTACTATTTTATATTGTGCACCCTATTTTTCACTTTAGTCTTTCATCAATTTAGAAATACGCTTATAGGCAAAGTGTTCTAAAATAGCTGTAACACCATTAGTTTGTGTTTCCAATCCAGATGAGTTAAAAACAAATATGTTCTTTAAAATTTAGGATAAAAAGGGCTCCATAAATCCCATACCAGGCAAAAATGAACAAGCTAAATGAAATGTTTATAATTACTTTGACAACAACCACAATATCTTTGACATTTCAGTTACCGCTTGGCTCCTGAACACCCATACCCAGGGCAATACCTGGACTGTCTAAGCGCTACCTTATACTTCATGAGGAATTTAGAGGAGTATCACGTGGATCCTGCTCTCATCATCATTTGTGGTGACAGCTGTGGAGCTAATTTTGTTACAGTTATTTGCCAAATCCTTCTGAACAAAAGAGACCTCCCCAAAGTACGTGCTCAGGTCTTACTTTACCCAGGACTACAAGGGCTAGATTTTCATTTGCCTTCCTACCAGCAGAACGCTTCAGTCCCCGTATTGTATCGGAAGCTCGTTATCTACTTCTGTTTTCGTTATCTTAACAAAGAACCAACAGTTTTGGAGGATGTCCTACAAAACAGCCACGTTCCTGAGAGTATGAAATGCAAGTATAGAAAATGGATAAGCGCTGACATCATTCCTGACGAATTTAAGATTAGAGGCTATGTACCACAGAAATCCACTTCATATAAACCTGAAGTCCATGAAGCAATCAAAGAAATTTTAGCAATTACATTTTCCCCACTTTTAGCTGAAGACTCTGTTATTCGCCAGCTCCCTGAATCCTACATTGTGACCTGTGAGTTTGATGTGCTTAGGGACGATGGGCTGTTATACAAGAAGAGACTGGAGGATAATGGTGTTCCAGTGACCTGGTATCACTCTGAGAGCGCTTTCCATGGAATTTTAGCCTTTTTTGGCTATGGGATTTTTTCCTTTTCATCTGCAGAAAAGATAATGGATAGGACTGTGAATTATATAAACAGTCTATAAATGTATTTTTCAGAACAAAGATACAAGCCTTACATTATCCTTGGTACATTTACACCTGGCAAAGTACATAAACACTTTTATTTATGCTTTGAATTTTGACTGCATTTTATACTTTCTGATTTCTGCTTCTGCAGTGACTCTGAAACAAATATTAAGTTTATTTAAAGTGCCACCATTCTAGAAAATTATAAAACCACACCAATGAGATGGAGATGGAAAGTGAGGCACTTGGCAAATGCCATTTCCCTTCAACTCTGGCATTTATAGTAACTTTTCAAGGCTGGCACCTGTTCAAGGCAAGCAGCAAGAGCATCTCTTCCTGAAGGTTCCTCGACTGCCTGGAAATGCTGAAGACAATTAGGATCACCTTTGGCCCTTGTGAGAGAAGGGGATGTGCAGGGTATCAGATGGGGAGCTCAGTGACTTGGGCTCTGCGAAGCCTTATGTCAGTCTGGGCAATTGCAGCTGTGCATTTTGATTTCTAGGGTTGGTCTGCACAAAGACCACACTTGAGAAAGTGTAGTCAAAAGAAAGGTTCCTGGAATCTGAGAAATGAAGTTTCGTTTTGGAACTTGATTCTTAAACTGGAATCCCTAAGGTTTAATGAGTGTATGTGTTGGAGAAGGGCAGAGGTGAGGGGAGAGTGCCTTGCCTTTTTGTATCCTTTCTTTTTCTTTCAGGAATATCCTGTTCTCAAGGATACCTGTTATGCTACCTGGTATTCTGTATTTGTTGAAAAAGTCCTGAGGATCACAGATGTAAGAAGGTAGAGAAGAACAACATTAGGTTATCCTCTCACTGTAACCCTGTGGCAATTCTGTGATGCTTTCAGCACCAAAAATTAAAACTAGCACTGCAAATATTTCTGTTACAAGAACAAGTTACGTTTGCTGAGCACCAGCTCACTGATAAACTTGAATGAACACCTTGTGGTGAAAGGAACAATGCAACTCTGGCAGGCAGAGACCACAATCTTGCTCATTCTGCCTCATCTAATCTGTGCCATGACCAATAATTAATTAACCAGACAACTGGGCTATCTAAGGCTATTGTATATGATCACATCACTGTCAAAACTATAAACTGTAAGTCCAAAAACTCCATTGGGTGGATTATTTCTTTTAAAATCTGAACTTTTGCTGGTTTTAAATAAAAAATTTCCTTCCACCTCAGCATATTTTACAATGACCATGTTCCCTATTAAAAATAACGTCTCACAGAAAAAATGATGAAATTTCATTTTTTATGAAGTTTTCTAAATCAAATGACATGGTATTTTCTCCATTGTTTACAATTTAACTTTAAAAAAATAATTATAACATAGCTGCTTAATAAAGTTAAGGTTTTTACCTTTCTCATTTCCCTGGGAATTTACAATTTCAACTATGTTCTGACATCCAAGTAATTTGAAGAGTTTCAGACTCAGATTCACAATTAATATCTCAAGCATAACTTAAACTACAGTGTCTCTACTTTAGCACAATCCTGTCCTACAGTAAGAACAAGATAAAGCAGCTCGATTTGAAACTCCTTAATAGCTGATTATCTAAAGTCATTTTATGCTGTACCTGCTGCACACTGAGAGTTCACTTTTACATGGTATAAGACTATGAAACTCCTGTGGGGTTTTTAAACCATGTCCTTCTTCTAGAAGAAAACACAAAAAAGCCCTGAGATTGGGGTAATTACATAATTTTATAAGTGCATCTTTCCAAAAGAACACTGGTGGCAAACCGTTTGGTCCCTTACAGGGACAGTGGTCTTGTGCAGATTCCCACCTCTGCATAACCCTGGAGAAGCTCTTCTGAGTGGTGTTTTATGGTGTCACAAACTCAAAACACACAAATGCTCGGCACATCTTCCACCTCTAATTAATTTAATATTAATGCAGTTTATTTATAACACTCCTCTCCCAGCTAAGGACTGGTTTCTTGCAAAAATTCCAAAATGATGCTGGCACAGATCTTTTAATGAACTCAGGGCTTTGACCAACTTATCTTTCGTGAGAAAAGGGAGGAGAGGAAAAATGTGGGAGAGGGAGATACCTCCCAATGTATTTGTAAAAGGAGGAGGAAGGGTTTTACTAGAGCAACCTTATGCTGAATAAAGAATCAGGAAGTAACAAGGCAAAGATATCTGGGAAAGTCAAATCAAAGACATTTCAGACCACTTTGCTGCTCAGCAAAATGGCAGTTGTTTACACGCTGCTGGTGCTGTTCTTGGCAGCTTTTGTTGCTGGATTTATACTGTTGGTCCTGGGGGCAATTAATTTTGATATCTCCAACTCTGAAATTCCTCCTGGAGTGAATCAGCCTGTGAAGCTCCGAATGGTTCATGTCATTTTAATAAGCAGAGCTGTGGTGGTAAGTTGACCGGGTGTGAATTCTGGGGGAAGAAGGGTGAACCTGTAGATTTTAAACTAAATGCAATGTTAGAACCCTGCTCGGAATGAATTTTCAGCAAGGAGAGAAAAGCTTAGATGTCGTGTTGTGTGTTGTATTTAGAAGCTCAGTTTTGCTAAAGAAACCTTTACCTGATGGTTTACTCTGCTCTGCATTGTTACAGCCCTGCTGAGCTCTTACATCAGGCAGTGTCTAAACGCTGCTAACACGAGCATTTGAGAGCCTGGCCGTGCATCTACAATGAATTGTGCTAACCTAGCAATAATCTGATTAAGAAACCTTATGCATGTTGGATAATTTGTATTTCCATTCCAGGTTCAGAATGTATCAGATGTCTTTGGGCCATGCTTTCAAGCTTTCCTCAGGGAAAAGTGTTTATTTTGAAAATACAATTAGAAATGGAGCATTTCAGAACTGGTTTTGGGAAGGGGGAGTTTATATGACATAAGTGACAAGACTGGGTAATGTTGCCCAAGGGGAGCTGAAAGAATTCCACCTTCCCTGAATGCACATTTGTAAGTCCTGCAGCAACCAAGCAGGTTTGTCTGATGGGAATGAGGGGTCCTGGCCAGCCCAGCTTCTCCAGGTGGACTGGCTTGTAGAAGAGTGGGAAGTTAAAAGACTGGGAAGCTAAAAGAGTGAGAAGCTAACCTGTCTGCAAGAGCTGAAGCTCTTACCAGCACTCAATTTCTATGATCTCTGCTGACACAGGACTTCATTGGATGAGGAGTATTTCTATGTGATGATAGATGTATGGATGGCATGATGATGCAAGTGTTAGAAATACAAGGGAGAGCAGAAGTTGTGCATATATTAAATGAATTACTTAAACACCTCCAAGAGGGACAAACTATTTAAAATTAAAGAAAAAAAATCTGTCAGAAATATTCTAGATTCTAGTGAGCCATGGTAAAGAATTCTAGATATATATTCACATGCCTTGCCTGTATACAAGTTGTAATTAGAAAGAGATTACTTCACTTAGTAGCTGGAAAAGCCAGTTCTCTCTCTATTCCCTATACACTGCCCATTAGTACCACAAGCCAGACTTGTATGCTGCAATGTAAACAGCACAGGATGAAAGAAACCAAACAAATTGAATGTAAAGGTGAGAATATTCCTTGTAGTTGTTCTATTTCTGCCTGGAAAGCAGCAAATACAAAAGAATAAATAATTTCACTCTGTGTGTACACAATCAGAAACTCTGACTGGTTCTGGAATGAATTAAAATCAGGATGTTGCAAAATGTATGAGTTTCTTCAGCCTCAAAATCAGCATGGAGAACATTTTAAATAGCTGGAGTCGCTGCTGAAAATGTCTTTCATAGGTAAATGCATTGAGAGCCATAGCCCTGTACTGAAAATGCACACAAATGTGGCAGTCTAGTGAGAAATACTCATATCAAATAGTGACTATTAAGAACTTGACCCAAATCCTCATGAACTTGACCCAGATCTTCATGAGGTTGATCCAAATCTTCATGAGGACCAAAGTACTGGTTTGGCATCAATAATGTATTTAAAAAGAGAGGTTATGCCTTCTTTTTTTAGTTCTGCGACGTTACATTGGACCAGTAGCTCTCATTTGTATTCTTTTAATCTTCTGGATCCTCCTGCCAATGCATTGCACACATCAGCAATTACCAAATATATTCTCAACTTAGTGAACTCAACTTTGGGCAAGTGTCCATCCCATGAAAATCAACACCAGAACTATCACCTTTCGCTATGTTCTCACATCTTCTCAGAAGCAGGGACAGAATAACCAGTGAAAACCAAACTAATTATCAATGTTAGGCAGAGGACCTGCTGATGGGATATATTCACCATATGAATTCACCATATATATTCAATGATTTGGGATCACACTCTTCAGTGAACACTGTTGTTCATGTGGCCTCTCATGCTGCCAAGGGTATTTGTTCATTTCTACCATACCCATGTGACTATTCAAATACTTTATGATTGCCCTAGAACACACAACTTGGATATCATGACTACACTGCCCATACAGGTCTTTTACTTCAGAAAACACGGGATCTCTTGAGTGAACTCCCCATTCTCTTTGCCTTTGAACAGGGAAAGATTTTGGAAAACATTGGCATCTGCAGTCAGGTGAGCTTTGTCCGGTACGTGCAAGGTAGAAGGACTCGAGGAGAGGACCCAAAGCTCTTCATCAAGGACCTGTGGTTTGAGAAAGTGCCTGTAAGGATTTATCAGCCTAAGGCTCCATCTGCCAAACAAAGGAGAGGAGTTCTGTTTTTCCATGGAGGAGGATGGGTATTTGGAAGTATTGGTAAGATATTTAACAGAAAAAATATTATGATTAAGTTAAAGAGTATCTATGTCATAAATGGTAAAGCTGGTTGATCTGTAGCAGTCAGGGAGTTCCAGTACAACCACAGACACACTCTCCTAAGTCTTGTTGTTAGAAGAAAGCATCCACACTGCTTTATGTGCTTTTTTCTTAAAGACAAGAACAATGAGATATGAGGGGGAAAAACAGAGTAAGCAACTACTGAAACAGGAAGATGAGTGGGTACAAAAGAAAGATCTGAGAAGCTGTGTAGGGAGGGGCAGAGGAAAGTAGAGAGTATTCTCTTCTCGCCATTTCACTCACTCAACAGGCATCAGTACTCTGTCATAAAACCCAACCCAACTCAAACCCAAACCCTACCAATATGTTTCTTTCAGAGACCCATGACAAGCTATGCCGCTACCTGGCCAGAGAAAGTGAATCAGTGGTTGTATCTGTTGGGTGAGTCCTTCCTCCTGCTGTTTTTGAGATCACGTCCTGTAGTGCAAACACCACCTCCCTGATCATAGCAACAACCATCCCCAGGGAACTGTTTCTGACTTGTCAATCAATGTTTTTAAATTCTAAACACAAAATTGATAGTGAACGGATGGGAAGCCTTTCCTTATTGAAGGAAACTCTGCTTGATTCTTACAGAAGCACCACATGAATGACAAGCCAGTACCATCATCAATATACCAACATAACCATTAGGATTACGAGGATATAATTGCACTGTAACAAAGCCCTAAAAGAGAGGTATTGCTGTTTGTATCTGACTCACAGGAAGCTAAAGCATAAATGACTGCCAATAAGCCCCAGACAATGTTGGGAGCTGAGCACTCCTGTGGGGTTAAAGACCTGAGAAACTTCCTAAACTGCAACATAGAATCATAGAATCACCTGAGCTGGAAGGGACCCACAAGGATCATCCAGTCCAACTCCTGTCTCTACACAGGACACTCCCAACATTCACAACGTGGGGCTGAGGGCATTGTCCAAATGCTTCTTGAATGCTGCCAGACTGGGTGCTGTGACTGCTTCCCTGGGGAGCTGTTCCAGTGCTCCACCACCCACTGGGGGAAGAACCTTCTCCTAATGTCCAGTCTAACCCTCCCCTGGCACATCTTCCTGCCATTACCTCTAGTCCTGTAACAGGTCACAAGAGAGAAGAGATCAGTGCCTGTTTCACCTCCCTACCTTGTGAGAAAGCAGTGAACAGTCATGAGATCCCCTCTCAGTCCTCCAGGCTGAATAGACCAAGTGACTTCAGCCGCTCCCTAACAAGTTAATCTGCACTACCTTGTCCAGCTACCTGCAGTTTATTTATGACAACCTGTGGAGAAAGGCAAAATTCTGAGCTCATCAGAGTACTGCTGGTTGCAGGACCCTGTATTTTCAGCAATACATTTAAAACTAATGTTTCCCTCTTGCACTTTCTGTGCATTAGGTACCGTTTGGCTCCTGAACACAAATACCCGGCTGCGTATGAAGACTGTCTTGATGTCACCTTACACTTTATGAAGAACACAGAGCACTATGGGGTGGATCCTGCCAGGATAATTGTCTGTGGGGACAGTGCTGGGGGCAACCTGGCAGCTGCTGTCAGCCAGACCCTTGCAGGTCGATCCCACCTCCCCAGACTGCGCGCTCAGATCCTGATCTACCCTGGCCTTCAGGCACTGGACTTCAATTTACCTTCCTACCAGCAGAACCGAGGAGTCCCTCTCTTATTCCGAGAACGTGCTGCTTTCTACATTTTACAGTACCTAAATGGGAATGCATTGGATCTGGAAGAGGTCTTGGAGGGTTCCCATATTTCCATGGATATGAAATTAAATTATAGGAAGTGGGTGAGTCCAGATAACATCCCTGAAGAATTTAAGGTCAGAGGCTACAAACCCCATGTGCTGCTTGACTGTACAGCTGATGTTTATGAGACCATGAAAAGATTCTGTGAGCCCAACCTGTGCCCGCTGTTGGCTGAAGATGCTGTTGTTCACCAGCTGCCTGAGTCTTTCATCCTGACGTGTGAGTACGATGTGCTGAGGGACGATGGCTTGCTTTACAAGAAGAGACTGGAGGACAACGGGGTTCGAGTGACCTGGTACCACCTCGAGGATGGATTCCACGGTATCATAAATCCATTTAATAGTGATTGGTTGTCATTTTCCTCTGGGAAAAGGGGTCTTGACAATATCGTGAACTTTCTAAAAAGCTTATAGAAATAATTTTCTTTCCTTCTGTACGAATTGCCAGTTTTCTGTGGGGTTTTTGTGCTTTATTCTATGTAAGAGGTTTAGAGAAGACAATGTTAATGAGCAGTTCTGCCAGTGTCACCACTGGGGAAGATATTGTAAGAATACTCTGAGAGTTTCTTTTAGAGCTGTTTTAAGTATTCTACGTGCAGTCTGTTTAATGATTTAGTTGGACCAGGCACTTGCTACTCTCTCACTAAATATTAAAGATGCAGTAAAATTTTAAACCAACAGCTGGTCTGAACCATTTTATTCAGTTAAGATCTATGGTTTCATTCTTCCTAGAAGGCTGAGTGTGTTCTGGCAAAGAAGAAAGATACTGACATTGCCATGCTGTAACACAGTGCCTGTGCCATGCGCCACACTTAGCATCCAAGTTCAACATTCCCAGTCACTGACTTGCCAGGTAACTGGTATTTTAGACTCGAAAAATGATGTCAAAACTGCAACTTTTCCAGACAGAGCTATTCCATTAACAGGGGAGGAAATGCCCTAAGTGCTTTCCTATGTTTATCAGATGTGCAAGTTTGCTGAAAAACTTGTTCCTCTGCTTAAATACTCCAACAACAAAACAAGATTGATGCTTTTACTCTTGTAGAGCATACGTTAGCTTTTCTTTTCCTCATGTTAGTTCTTGTTTTCTTTTCTACACGTCTTTGTTAAAACTACATATTACAGACTACTTAAGGAATGTCCATAATACAGGAAGCAGTATGTTGTGGCTGCAAATTAGATGCAAAAGGCAATTTAAACTTAATTGGCTTTTCTTGTAAATAGCAACCTGTCATAAACCAGCACTTCATTCAGTCCTTAACTGCTGCCTCTGAACAGTTATCCACATCATCCGCAATCCAAGAATACCAAGCCCTGTATCAGTGCCACAATTAATGTGAAGCTTAACAGGAAATTAAACACAGTCTCCTCTGACTCTTCTCTGATGTGATGCCTGCTGGCACCTTGCACAACGTTTCCAAGGACTTTGACGTGGCACCAGAGGGATCTTTGGTTAACTTGGACTGCTCTGAGGTTTACTGTTACCTGAGAAAGCTCAGTCAAAGGTATGCGTAAAGACACCTCAGCAGTGATTTTCACTGCTGCTTTCATACCGGGAATTATGGGAACAATCCAATCCAAGCACTCCCATTTCAGTATCCCTCCTGGAGTGAATCATCCAGGAAAGCTTCAAATTGTCTAGCCTCTCTGTTTAGCACATCTGCTACGGTGAGTTACTCTGCCATGATTTCTGCCAGAAATGTGGTTTAGGTGTTATTTTTCTAAGGTTATGTTTTTAAGTACCAGAATCCTCCTGGCTGCATTAACACTTAAGGCTTTCCTTATTCTCCAGCTGACTTCATTGGATAATTTTTGTAAAACCCTCTCTGTTAGACCTCAGATAGTTTCAGTCAGGTTTTCCCTGTTACATGGGGATGAAGTCAACCCTAAGAGCCCACGCTTTATCAGCTGAGCTTAGAATCATGGAATCACTGCGGTTCGAAAAACCTTCTCAGCTCATGCAGTCCAACCGCCAGCCCAACCCACCGTGCTTACTAAACCATGTCCTGAAGTGCCACACACTTTTTGAACCCCTCCAGGGATGGAGACTCCCCCACTGCCCTGGGAGCCTCTGCCAGGTATTCACCACTCTTCAGTAAAGAAATGTTTCCTAATATCCAATCTAAATCTCCCTTGGTGCAACTCCAGCCCATTTCCTCTTGTCCTATCACTTGTTACTTGGGAGAAGAGACCACCTTCCCTAACTCAGTTTAAAGTAATTATTTATCAAAAGTGAGATTGCTTTTATTTCCTTTTTAGCTCAGCACCAATGATGTTTTTAGGTCATATTTGAGGCTTCCCAGTAACACCGATGGAAGGCTGGGTGCTTCTTAAGCAGATAAAACCATGGGTTGGCTGGAGGCTGGTATGAAAAACTGAAGGACTTGGTGATGCTGAGAAGGAAAGGCTTCTTCCTCTCAAACTTCAAGTTTTCCAAAAGTAAGAATCAGATGCCACTACGTTTTGCTACAAGTAATACATAAAAATATAACTGCCCCAGCTATTTATGTAAACAAAATTCAATCTCAAGAACTCTGGAGAGCAATCCACCAGGAGCTCCCTGGTTTAATTTGTTTAATGAGATGTAAAGGCCCTGTAAACTTCAAAGAGTTTTCTAAGACTTAGAATCTAATGCCACTGTAATAACTAATAACACATAAAATAACTGTCCCAGCTATATGTTGTACTAATAATAATACATAAAAATATAACTGCCCTGGCTATATATTTTACCACTAATAACACATAAAAATATAACTGTCCCAGCTATTTAAGTAAACAAATTACCAAGAATTAAACAATTACCAAGAATTAAGTTATTTAAATAAATAAATAAACAATAAATAAATTCTCAATAGTTTTTAAATAAGTAATTGAAATAAATTCTCAAGAATTAATTAAATAATTACAATTAATTAAGTTATATAAATAAATAAATTCTCGATAATTTATTAAATAAGTTATTTAAATAAATAATAATCAATAAATTCTCAATAATTTAGTAAATAAGTAATTTAGATAAATAAAAAAGCCTCAAGAATTAATTAAATAAATAAAATAATTAATCACCAGAAATGAACTGTTATTTAAATAAATAAATTCTCACCAATTTATTAAATAGGTTATTTCAATAAACAGATCATTAATAAATAAATTCTCAAATTTAAATAAATAAATAAAATATTTCCCAAGAATTAAATAAATAAATAAAATAATAAGCAGGAATTAAGTTATTTAAATGAATAAATTCTCAGTAATTTAATAAATAGGTTATTTCAATAAATAAATTCTCAATAATTCATTAACTAAGTTATTTAAATAAATAAACTATCCATAAATAAATTCTCAAGGATTTATTCAATAAGTAATTTAAGCAAATAACTAAAATAAAATAATTGTCAGGCGTTGCTCCTCAGGCACCGCGCGGAGGAACCCTCGCGGCGCTCCCCTCGCCGGGGTTCCCCGGCGCTCCCCGCCGAGGACGCGCGTCCCGTCCCCCCCCCGCCCCGGGCCGGGGTCACGCAGGGCCGCTCGCCCCGCGGTGCCCTCGCGCCGCCCGCCCGCGCCGTGACCCCTTGCGGCGGAGCCGTCAGCAAGGGCCGGTGACGCCGGCGGCGGCTCCTGGGCGCGGGGTAGGGGGGGATCGCGGGGGCGGGCGGGCGCTGGGGGCCCCGCGGCGGGGCCATGGCGCTGCTGCCCGCCCTGCTGCTGCTGCTCGTGCCCCTGGCGGCGCTGGCCGCGCTGGCCGCGCTCCTCCTGCTGCCCGGCTACGACATCCCGCCCGGCGTCAACCAGCCCGCCAAGCTGCGCCTCGTCCTGGCCGTGCTCCTCGGCACCGCCGCGCTGGTGAGTCCCCTCCTCCGCCCTGCTGCGGGGCTTCCGCAGAGCCGGGGCGCCTGGCGCGGGGTGGGCACGAAACGCGGGGTGGGCACGAAACGCGGGGCAGCCCGGCGCGATGCGCTAAAGCAGCCAGATCCTGCCCGAATCGGGATGCTGGCGGAGGATGGGCACAAACCCGGGATGCTGGGAGATCGGCGCTAACCTGATCCGGTGGGAGGTGTCCCTGTCCACGGCAGGGGGATTGCAACTAAATGGTCTTTAAGGTCCCTTCTAATCCAAACCATTCCGTGATTCTGTGAAACCCAGGATCCTGGCAGAACATTCGCACAAACCTGGTCCACTGGGAGGTGTTCCTGCCCATGGCACGGAGGTTGGAACTGGATGGGCTTTAAGATCCCTTCCAACCCAAACCATTCGGTGAAACCCTGGATCCCATTGGAAGATCCACACACCCCCAGGTGATGCTCTTGGCTCCCACCGTGGGGAGTGAGAGGATGCTCCTGTCACAGGCAAGCCCATCTCACATCCCATCGGAGCCCTACAGCAGGGCTGATTTCGGCCTGGAATCCCGAGCTGAGCTGTTTTCTGTCTGATAACTGCCCTCATCCTCAGGGGAAGTCACCTTGCAAAAGGAACACGACAGCCCTTGCACTGCTCAGCTGACATTTATGGTACAGAATCCGGTTAGGGCTGCTTTACTTAATCCCTGGACTCCCTGGGACAGCGTTGCGTAAACGGCATTACAGCTCCTCAGCCCTTCCGCTGTCACTTGCTCTATCTTTTAATTCTGTGCAAATAAAAAGCAGTCACTGACTTGCACAGCACAACCCAGCACTTAAGTTTTGCCAATTCATGAGCTCTATGGTCTAATTCAGAAATATTAGCTTATGCAATGGAGCACTATTAAGGCTTTTATTGCTGTCTTTATACACAGCATTTCATTGCTGTTATCAAGTATAAATGAAACAGGAATGAGCACAAAGGTGTGCAGGACAGTACTGACAATTAATGTGTACTCCAAGAGAGCCAATTTGGATGGCCCATAAAACATTTCTGATGTGGTATTAGAGTGACACTGCATTTGAGTAATGGAAGTAGATTTTTTTTTACAGTCTGTAAGATATTAGAGCTTGGGAAGATTGTTTTTCTCAAATCAGAGAGCTTTATTTTTATAGAGAGGTCAAATAGCTGTATGTGAAGCTTAGATTCTTCAATCTGATTCTTCAGATTCCAGCTGCTGTGATAGAAGGTAGAACTCCCTTTTTTTTGAACGACTCATCTAGGTAAGCTTAAAACAAATACTGTTTTCTGACTCTATCCTGGGATCTCACACATACATAGGACTGGGCATTCCTATCAAGAAAACCAGCTGTGGAGTTCCTCTTCCTCACTGTTTTCCATGGGTTTATTAAGGTGAACCCACACAACCTGTTCAGATGAGCTCTGCTATCGGTACTGGGTCTACAGGAAGCCAGTTAGAGAGTGCTTGTGAGATGCTTCCATAGCCTTTATCATCCTCTATGAACAGTCCTCAGGGTAGTTACTCTAACATCTCGTGCTGTTATTATTATATCTTCTTGTAGCATATTCATATTTTACAACATCACCACCTTTTTTTTTTGGAAAGCTCCGTGTTTCTTTAAAATTTCCCTCAAATACAGTTCTATATAAGTAGGATGCAGAGTTTTTATACCTTTGCCAACTCAAGACTCTTAAAGAAACCTTTATATCTTTCACCTTTAACAGGGAAGGATTTTGGAGAAGACTGGACTTTGCAGTCAGATCACTTTTGGCCGATACGTGCGACAAGGACGGAAACTAGGGTTGGACCCAAAGCTCTTTATCCAGGACCTGCAGTTTAACAAAGTACCTGTGAGGGTTTATCAACCTAAAGCTACCTCTGACGGGCAAAGGAGAGCCATCATCTTCTTTCACGGAGGAGGCTGGGTATTTGGAAGTCTTGGTAAGATATTTTCTGGAGGAATTACATTAATGCAGAAAGAACATTCTCATGTTTTTATAAAATAGAAATAAGAGGGTGTTTCAGCAGGTGATTTGGGAGGAATTCTGAAGACAAAGACATGAACATTCCCTTGCTGTCTCAAAGATTAGGGCAATAGCAAAGCACTAATGAAAATATTTCTTTTACAGACACCTACGAAAAAGTCTGCCGCTACCTATCCAGAGAAAGTGAATCGGTGGTTGTCTCTGTTCAGTAAGTGAACCCTACCCAGTCCTGTTGTTTGGAGATCGTTGCTGCTGTGGTGCTGCTGGTTTGGGGGACGTTCTTGTTTGCAGAGAATTCGGTGAAGTCTATAGACACAAATAGTGATAATGGAGATTTCACAGTTCTTAACTGTTGATGTGCTGATATACTGAGAAAAGACTAAAATGGAAATATTTGGCACACTAAGAAAAGCCAATCAGAAACTTATGTAGAAAAAGTCTTCCTTGTGCTGAACGTATGAACATGTAATAAGATGCTCCAAACGGCTGTGATTTATAGAAAAAGAGAGACTAATCACACTCTGTTACTCCTATTTTACACATAGGAAGGAGAGGCACGAAATTATTGAATTAGCTTGTCAAGAACACACAAGGAGTTTTCAGTATGACTAAGATGTTCACAGTCTCGGTCAGACTGTTAATCAGAAGCCAGTCCTACTTTACTGAGTCCTTGTGACTTAATACACAATTTATAGCTTATCTGTAATCGCTAACTGATGAAAGCCTCCTTAGGAGCATACCCTAACCTGGAGGAAAACCACCCCAAAATGATAGGGCTGGAGGACAGCGAAGGATGGCATTTCCTCATTAATATTACACTAGTGACATTTTCTTCTCTTATACTTGTCTTTTTCTGTGCATTAGGTACCGTTTGGCTCCTGAACACAAATACCCGGCTGCGTATGAAGACTGTCTTGATGTCACCTTACACTTTATGAAGAACACAGAGCACTATGGGGTGGATCCTGCCAGGATAATTGTCTGTGGGGACAGTGCTGGGGGCAACCTGGCAGCTGCTGTCAGCCAGACCCTTGCAGGTCGATCCCACCTCCCCAGACTGCGCGCTCAGATCCTGATCTACCCTGGCCTTCAGGCACTGGACTTCAATTTACCTTCCTACCATCAAAACCGAGGAGTCCCTCTCTTATTCCGAGAACGTGCTGCTTTCTTTGCTTTGCAGTACCTAAATGGGCATGCACTGCATATGCAAGAAGTCTTGGAGGGCTCTCATATTCCTCCAGATATGAGGCTGAAGTACAGGAAGTGGGTGAGTCCAGATAACATCCCTGAAGAATTTAAGGTCAGAGGCGTGAAGCCACTTAGGCCCACTGATTTTATAGCTGAAGTTTACGAGACCGTGAAAAGATTCTGTGAGCCCAACCTGTGCCCGCTGTTGGCTGAAGATGCTGTTGTTCACCAGCTGCCTGAGTCTTTCATCCTGACGTGTGAGTACGATGTGCTGAGGGACGATGGCTTGCTTTACAAGAAGAGACTGGAGGACAACGGGGTTCGAGTGACCTGGTACCACCTCGAGGATGGATTCCATGGAATCATAAGCCTGTATGATTATTGTGGTTTCCAGTTTCCATCTGGGAAAAGGGGACTGGACAGCGTTGTTAACTTCCTAAAAAGCTTATAGTAAACATCTTAGATTCCAAGAGTCTGTTCATGCCTCAACCTAGGAAAATATCTTTTTAGGATATTTAATATCAGGTGATGGGTAGTCAGTCAAGAGCAGCAATTAACAACAATAAACAGTGCTCATCAGAACCTCATTCCGGCTGTTGGAACATGGAATGTGCAGACCTTATACGAGCACGTACTGTGCTGCAAGCCCTTATCATTAGCACTGTCAATAAAGAACAACATTACTTTGAATGGACATCTGGTTTGTCCCTCTTGTGTCTGTCTATGAAGAGACTGTGTGTTGTACAGGTATGTGTGGTGTGTTGGTGTAGGAGAGTACAACAGCTGTATCACAATGTTTTGAGACCTACTCTGTGCTCTGATTCTAAACTCTCTTAGAGAATTAAAAAACCCAGCTAACGTCAGTGGGTCAGGAGCCACTGTTCTGGTCAGCAGTAAATATCATGCATCCTTGAATGAGGTTACTGGAACAACAGTCACCACAGGGATACCAAACACAAATGGTCCTATGGCCACTCAGCTCCACTTATCACCTGGGTCTCTCAGCACACAGATAGATGTGGAGCCCCTTTCTACCTGAGTTTTCCCAGTGGATTAGTGACTAATCTTTCACCCACATAACCTGAGGGGCAATTCCAACAACCAGGGAGGGCAGTGCTGTTGAGACAAAGGAATGTAACTGCGTTGGAAAAAGATGGACAGGAATGGTGAGAAATTGAACCCAAATACTCTACTGAAGTTCTCATTGGAAGCTGGCTGGAAGAGAAGAAAAGGGTAAGATCTGGAAAGAAGTGTGAGAGCAGGAATAGAATGGATCAGAACCAGTGCTGGAGTTGAGACTCTTCTCAGAAGAGTAACAAAAGGGAGAAGGATAAGCATCTTGCTTGGCCTACATTCACTCATTTCATTAATGACTTGCCATTCTTCTCTCTAAGCCAGGACAGAAGCAATGCCTGAGCATGAGTCACGTTGTGTGGTTCACACCAGACCTAACATTATCCAATTAAAAATGCTGTAGTGCTTGTTATTGCAATCACTTCAGACTGCTATACAACCAGCAGACAACTATACAACAATAATATACACAACTTAATAATATATACCAAGATAATAGGAGAGGCTTCATTATCCCTTTCAGAAGTTAAAAATTATTACTTGCATCAGAGCATCTTTAATAATCTAGATATTGTTTTCGTTTGCTTGTATAAACAAAAGCATCTTTGCTAGCAGAGCTGCTCGACAGGTCGCATGCCTTGCTGAAGAGCTGAGCAAAATTTTAGCATTAAGCATTTAACTTCACCGAAACAGGCCAGTTCAATATTGGAGCTGTTAGGACATCCTCCTGACTCTGCTAATAGATTTATTTTACAATGGCTGATTATACCAGCTGAGAAAACATACATAGCATAGTTTTCTTTCCCAATAAGTGCTTTTTAAATGAGTAGATGAAGAAAGCAGCACTAGAACAGAGCTTTTGGTAATATACAGAGTGTTATATATCTTTCTGGTTTATAAAAGAGACTGGGAAACGTGGCAGCAATATGTACAGAACAGACTTCGTTTGCTTTCCAGATCACAAACCAGACCCAACACTAAGGAGAACCACGATGGAAAAATCTGAGGTAAGTAAAAGAAATTTCAAAGGTGGGGCTCTGTGTGCCATCATTCTAAATAGCAATGATCTTTGATTAGTACTTAAATCATATTTTATGTCCTTAAACACCTATATGTGTAAAAGAAGGCACTGCAGCTCTGTAGCCAATGTACAGGACCCAGCGCCCCCTTCTCTGTTTGATTCAAGTAGGACGCCTTTCCTACTGGTGGTTTCCCAGTCTCTGCCTCCGAGGGTGACCAGGACACATAAAGAATATTACCTTGTTACTACCAGCTAGGACTGGGTTTGTGTCTTCAGGACATTCCAGGGTCTATAGTGTAAGATTGCTAATAAAAGAGGATTATTTTCATCAGCAACCTCTGATTCAGAGGAAAGAACTGCGCTTAAATGAGTCCCAGATTTTTCACGGCAACACTTTTCACACAAGTATCACCTGCAAGAATGTCCCATCCTCCGAGGTGCCTCTCCACCCCCAGATATTCCTATCATTCTCTTCTGACAGGCAGTTGGAAGTAGCCGTAATGTTAGTGCACACTGATACACTTAAGCAGCACAAGACAATCAGCTTTTCATTTGCAGCCTTCTTAAATGTGTCTGCAAATCCATGATGCAGGTGTTGAAACCAGGCTAATCAGATCTCATGACAAACAGATGCAGTTGCTTAATTTAAAAGGAAATTTACTTTACTTGAAATGAAAATACCCTTATTTTCAGGGATTAAATTATAAGTAAGAGCGACAAAATCCTGTGATACCACTGGTAGTACAGCCTGACTCAAAATCATGCTGAGCCATCGGAATGCTGAGTATAAAGAGCAATAGCATGGTTTCCTGTACAGCTCATTCCAGGGCCTGACAATGCAGCACTTCTTCACTTATCATGAGGAACCAAGAACCCAAAATTTAGTATTGGAGTATGATGATAAATACAATAGTCCTTATTCTGCTGTCAAAACAGTACAAGTATTCCCTACAACAACTGTGGAGTAAGAACACCAGGACCAAAAATGTAATTCTATCATTTCTAACATTAAATCATTTCCTGCCTCAGAAGCACCCACCAAGTATGGCCTTCTTGAGCACCTGATGGAAAAATGGCACAGGAAAGAAGCTGGAGTGCTCAACAGTGTCCATGCCATTTCCTATGGAAGCCAACTCATTTCTGCTTCATCTACTCGTCAGCTGAGACCTTCCTTCCAAGCAGGGACATATTCCCATGAATGTTAGTAGAGTCCTGGACTCTGAATGGGGTCAGAAATACCTGCACGCCATTGGCCAACCGATGGGACATAGAAAAACAAGGGATGCCTCTGTGTAAACTGCTTAGGGTGATCTTAAGTGCTTAATATAGCCTGTTGTTCCTACACTTAGGGGTGATCTGCTCCACGCAGAAGGAATGGAAATTAGGTTATACAGGTGGAGGGCTGTTACTAGTTAGAACAAGTTCCTGGGTTACATTCTGACCTGCAGATGGGTGGGGATATTTGAGACGATATCAAATCATGGAAACCAGAATTTTCATCTGTTGGTTTCTAGTCAAGGAGTAGTTGCAGTGAGAGGAAAAAAACAGAGCGGGATTGAACCTGAAAGATATACATCCCTTAATTGTTTTGTCCTTAGTTGTTTATTGCATTTTTACACCACTTGCTATGCATTTCTTTAAAGAAAGAACCTTACGATATTCATTAATATGTCTGACACATCAAAGAAAAAAGGAAACATATGAAATAGCTGCAAACCTAAGGACAAGGTGAACCAAGGTTGCTCCCAACGCAGTAGAGCAGACCTTGGTTGCCCTTACACTGAACACCATTTAATGGTAGATAAGCTTCAAAGTGAACTACGTTAGCTGACCTTCTATTACAAACATAAACCTAGCAGAGATAGCTGTAGGCAGCCTTTGTGCTGCTGGATGGGCCACTCTGATGTTTACTCAGCTGAGAAAGTATGCGAGTGACCTATGCAAAAAGTGCAGATAGCACTCAAATTTCTTATTGCCCTGATGGGCAACTTCTGCATTTCCTTCACATCTGGTCTCTATGCATCCCTGAGGGGCCTCTATGAGTCCTTTTGGTGTCTCTATGGGCCTGTATGAGTCTCTATGTGTCCCTGTGGGGTCTCAATGCCCCTCTGTAAGTCTCTATGTGGCCTTGCGGGGCCTCTATGGGTCCCTGTGGGACCTCTATGGGCTTCTTTGGGTCTCTCTGGGCCCCTCTGGGTCTCTGTGGGACCCTGTAGGGTCTCTGTGGGTCCCCGTGGGGTCTCCCTGGGCCTCTCTGGGTCTCTATGGGTCCCTTTGGGGTCTCTATGTGTCTCTCTTGCAGGGCTGCGATGGGTCTGAGCCTCAACAATAAACTCACAGCAAGTTAAAAGCTTAGATTAAATATACCTGGAATTGATTCAAAGCATATGTATTTTCTCTTCAATTTTGCTCAAGATTATTTTTAGGAACAAGATAAAGCACATACCTTCATCCTGGCATGGACAAGCCTCTGGCCATGCTCTGTACAGAGTTTTAGCTTTGCAACATTTTAGTCTTTGTGATTTAGGTTTGCTTTCTCAAGGTTGGGTTTTCAGCTGAAGGACATTTGCAGAGGTTTGTGCAGGGCAACAGTGGCACCTATTGGCAAAGGGATTCTTCACTAATCCCTGAGCCATCCAAAACTTTCTGCAAGAGGGGTACAGAGACCCTCAGCTGGGGCAGGAATCAGAAAGCAGCATCGTTTTAGAGATGCAAGAGCCCTAATAATTAGATAAGCATTACACATTTTGGTGGGGTTTTCTTTTTTGGCTTCAAAGCCCCAGAGAGATCAAAGGCAATTAGAAAAGATTGAAAGCAAAACAGGTGAAAATAGTCACTGAAACACAGCCAGCTATTAGTGCTGTGGTACAAAAAACAGATCCGCTTGAAAAAACATCTTTAAAATAGCCCGTAAAGAAGACAAGCCTTACAATGGAATGAAAATTGGCAGGTACAGAAATTCTTGTATCCACAGGGAAGTCCATCCAGATTAATTTCATTGCCAATATGACTATAAAAAATGTATTTTTCTGTTTGCTACCCATGTGCTAATATTTTTAATGAAAATATCAATTGGGCATGCATCTTAATAGCACAGCAAAGTCCATACAGGTTAGACAATTATACAAAGGTGGTCTTCATTGCAGACAACTCTTATCAGTTTGCTTAAAAATCTGCTCATCCATAATTCATAATTATTAAATATTTATAGTAAATGAAACATTTATGGTTATCATCTACCGTGCTTCTAAAACCAAAGCTTGTATATGGAAAGGAACGACCAGATTGCTGTACAGGGAATTAGTGAGATGCACAAGAACCATCTATGAAATTTGTATGAAAACAGTCATTCCACATCACTAGGCTGACTGGGCTGGGCTCCCCAAGCACAGGGCTGGTCTCTTCAGCTGCTGGGCCATTTACAAGTAAAATATACAACTGCAACGCTGGGAGGAACCAAACAAAGCACATTGGATGAAATGTGTTTTGATAGAGAGCTGCTTCAATAGAAAAATGCACAACTCTACAAGGCCTGTCAGTTGTGGTTAATAAAAAGCAGTAGCAAAATATCTGCTTTGAGCTCTTTAACTCATTAGCTGTTTGCATTTTAGCAATACTAAATATGCTTCTCAGAGATCTAACCAGCTTTTTGGTGACTCGAGCCTCAAGCTGAACTCAGCATAGCAAGAGTCAACGCTTCTCCATCTCTTGGTTGGAGTTCGGTGAAGGGGAAATCAAACACTGACCAACCAGTAACAACAACTGAATTAACATCTCTTGTTTTCAAGCACAGAGCTAAAATATTCCACAAGACAAAATTTCAGACAGAAAGCACTGATACAAAAAGTAGTTGACCTGGATTATTCCAGAATGAAAACCCCAAAACCATAAGGTTGAACCATTGCTGAAAGCAGTTGCACCACGTGTACCTCATTTCTGTTTCCTTGCTGACCTTTCTGATCAGGTCATAGTCTCAGGTTCTGATCCTGTTCATCTTTTATTGCCAATAGGTAGAGAGAAGCACACACACAGTGTTTTCCAAGGACTCTACTGCATTTGGCTGAAGTGCATTGATGGAGGAATGGCAGATAAAAATGAAGGATACCTACAGCTACAGTTTATAGAGAGTAATTCTTGCTGAGACAAACAATGTTTAATCACTTACAATATCGCTGTGCTGGAGATTCCTTTAATAACAAATAACCTTGTTGTGTCTGACACAAATGCATTTCCCAGCCTCTCTCAAATCTTCAGAAATTTCAAGGACTTTCATTCAAGATACAACCACTAAAGCAGAGGTCATTTTGCCTGTGCTTCAAGAATAGGTGAAAACTGAAATCATTAAGATGTTCTCAACTGCCATGGAAAAGAGATGGGAAAATCTGCAATGTCATCATTAAAAAATTTGCAATAACTCAGAAATCCATTTAGTAGCAAATAGAAAATGCAGCCAGCTAATGGAAATGTGCAAGAGAAAAGCTGGGTTATGCTATGAAGATGTGCACTTCTCAGGGAGAAGAGATATTAATGATGAAAATAGTATGACCCTATAAAGAAAAGAGATCAGGTTGAAATACAGGCCTGGTGATAAAACCCTTGAACTTGGAGACCTCTGAAATATGGATCAAGTTTGGAACTCAAGCATATTTCAATCAGACAAGGAAGGAGGTGTTGTTTATTCTGGTGCACTCTGAGGTTGTAAGGCATAATTCATTAATGTCCAACAAGCACTTTGGGGCTCCTGGGAATCATTATAATACACATTTTGCTGATTTATCCAAGTTTCTTGTAGTAAATGTTTTTCAGTTGCAGAGCCTTGTGGTCACTTGAGGATGGAGAGCAGGAGTGCACCATTCTCTTCACTTTTTTGTGGAGCAAAAAGATGTTTTGATACAACCCTCTGTTATGAAAATGTTCCAGACAGCCTTGATTGCATGAAATCAGCTTCGTATTTGAACTTCTGTGCCATTAAAGAGACAAGGTGGTAGTTAGAATTGATGCACGTCTCTCAAAGCAAGCGCATTTCTTGCCTTGAAGGAGACTGATGTCAGCCTGGATGAGCTGCATCAGGAAGAAGACAGATCCTTTGGACTGAGACTGGCAGTCAGGGCTGGGGCTCAGACAAGGAACACTGATGCTGGCTGGCAAGTTCTGCAGCAGCGGGGGCTCCGAATGCCAGCTGTGGAGGGAGGGTGGTCACAGAGACTCGGTGGCAGGGTTTCAGGGGGAAGAGAATCAGGCTGTTGACAAGAGGTTGTTGTTTATGTGGTCTCTCAGAATGTTATAAATATTTCTTGGAAGGTGCTTAAAAAAGAGCTCTCCAAGTCAGTTAACCAGGAAAACAGCTTCACCGGTTGGAATTTGGCCACTATTAACGGGGACAAAGTGCCTGCCAAGTCCTGTCCTCCATATCTGCACATTCCAGGGCACTGACTTCTTTGGACAGTACCTGTATGCACACTGGGATCCAGCCTCACCCACCCCCAGGAGAACACAAACCCCCTTTCTTTGATGGCAGTTACACAAGGCACACTTATCTGGCAAAGTCTGCTCTATATTCAAACATGGATGTTTCATGTTGGTGATGAAAACCTCAAATTACCATTAGGAACTAGCTTTTTCCTTTAAATTTTTGTACTGTTTGTTGAACTGAGCTGAACTGATCGGCTCTTAAAAGGCAAAATCTTAAAACAATGCTATTGATACTTTTTCCCCTGTAGGCCTAAGAATTCTAAACAGATTTCATTTGCAGTCACCAGTGATGAGAATCTTATTGCTATATGGGGTTGTAACGCTTCAGGAAAAACATTTGCTAGTTTTCAAAAATAATTCAGATTTGGTCCTTCCTTTCTAGAGAGTGAGGCTTTTCTTATAGACAAACTATTACACATCAGCAGGAACTACAGCTCCCACCAAGATTTTCATCAAACAAAGCAAATACCTGAAACAAAGTGCTGTATCACACAGCTCAACACTGGCAGAGAGAGCCACCAAGGGCACAGTCCCACTGATTCAATAAGACTCAGTTATTCATTAAGCAGATGAGATCTTGGGGAGAAATGTTTTCCTGTGAGGGTGGGGATGCCCTGGCCCAGGTTGCCCAGAGCAGTGGTGGCTGCCCCATCCCTGGAGGTGTTCAAGGCCAGGTTGGATGGGGCTTTGAGCCCCCTGATCCAGTGGGAGGTGTCCCTGCCCATGGCAGGGGGGGTGGAACTGGATGGGCTTTGAGGTCCCTTCCAACCCAAACCATTCCATGACTCTATGATTCTAAGTTCTGAAGACTGGTTTTGGGAATTACTTCATAAAAGAATCAGCCTTGGACAGTGAAGAACTGCTGTAGAATAGAATTCTGTATGTAATCATGAGGTGGCTCCTGAGCCAGCTGGTGTTGAGGAGGACTCTGTCCTGACAGCGTATAAAGGGAACAATTTTGCAGTTGCATCTGCTCTGGGTATGGAAGGACCTGAATTCTATTCAACAATGACCCATAAGGAAATTGTTACATAAATAATATACAACCTGTTTCGGGGCAATAAGGTTTGCTAAGAAGGAAAAAATCTCTAGGCACAGTCATTTCACAGGGAGTTGCTCTCTATTGTCACACACTTTTAGTCTTTCAATTCCAACAGCCCCTAAGGAGGAGGCCTCTTTGTGCAGAACTCAGTTGTAAACAGAGAATACAAAGACAGCCCCTGGCCCAGAGAGCTCCCAGACCCAGGACTGCTCAAATACTCTGTCAGGGTTTTAAAATATACATTGAACAAGCCAGCCCACATTTCAAAAATAAGAACTCAGGATTGGCTGCATAAATATGTACTTACCTGCTTCGGTGCTGCAAATATGCAATTCAGGCTACTGCCTCATGACACATTTTTGTGTCTAATTTAAGGAACTGTATATTTGGACAGGAAGGTCTGGACGCCTGTCAGGTAAATATTACAAGCTGTAAATTTTCACAGCAGATTTAACACTAAATTTAGTTAGCACTATATATAAAGAGAGCATTGACCTGATGGTAGCCCTTGTCCTTGACAGTGGTTGGCCTGAGAGGTAGTTAAGGATCCCTAGAGGAATGCTGCTGAAGTCTCCCTTAAGTCCCAAACAAGTACATTGTGCTGTGGCATCCCTAACATCCTAAAGGATCAGCCCTGCAGCTGGCGTGGCAGCTTCCAGCCTTGTCCTCTCTCGTTCACCTCAAGGTGGGGAAGGCTCATACTAGACAGAAAAGTGCTTATGGAGAAGAGGCTTAGAGGCTGGGCACTGCCTAAGCTGCTTGTGTGTCTCAGCCTAGCAGCCAATAAAGAAAAAATCTTGGATTTTTAAAATTAAAAATAAAGCAATTTTACATTCCTACAGCGATATGAAAGCTACAGCTTTGCATATGCTGGCTGCTGATAACTGCCCACAGAGTTAGTTTTCTAATTTAAACTCTTCACACTGAGAGATCTAAAGGGATGCTATAAAAATCCACCAGTTTTTTTCAGGTGAGCCTGCGTTTTTCCTGTTCCCTCAAATATGCTTGAGCTTTGAAACGACCTTTCGTTATGTCAACGTTCTCCCTGAACAGCCCACTCTCCCTCAATATTCCTGATGTTTTATGTTATCAGTAATTTTACTTTTAAACACACAGCACAATCCACGTGTTTGCTTTTGTAAAACAGGTGGGACATTCTCCACAAGGTATGTTGCTCCTTACTGCATGGGCACTTCATTACTGCTGTTATTCATAAATATCGAAAGCAAATCACTTAATCCAGACTTCTCAAGTGTTTTAGTCTTAAATACAGCAATCTCACTGGGAAAGACAAGCTCAGCCAGCCTGCCCGGGCAGTGAGGGCGTTGCAGCCGCGGAGGGGAGCAGCAGATGGCAGGATTCGCTCTGTTTTAGCGCACCGAGGCACCCAGGAGTTGCTCCTGAAGAGCCATCTCCTGGCCTGTCTGTGCCACCCTGGCCATCTGTGGGCACTGAGCCTCACGCACGGTGTCTACCAAAGGGCTGGAGCCCCTCTTTGATCCAAGGGAAATCAACATCTCTCTTTCTGATGAGGAAGGAGTTGCTATGTGTTCCTTAAAACAGTGCCACATCTCCGTTCTGAGGGTGCAGCTTTTCCAAATGCTTTGCAATTCTCAAAGATAAAAGGTGCCCCTGTTACTGTTCTTTATTTCTACTAAGTAGAAATGCAGTCATAGAATTATTAAGGTCGGGAAAGACTTCTCAGCTCATCCAGTCCAACCCCACCGTGCTTATAAACCATGTCCTGAAGTGCCACATCTACACAATTTTTGAACCCCTCCAGAGATGGAGACTCCACCACTGCCCTGGGAGCTTCTTCCAATGCTTCACCACTCTTTCAGTAATGACATTTTTGCTAATATCCAATCTAAACCTCCCCTGGCACAACTGGAGGCTGTTTTCTCTTGTCCCATCACTTGTTACTCAGGAGAAGAGACCAGCACCTCACTACAACATCCAACGACCCTATCAAAGCAGGGTCAAAGGCAAACGGTGCCTGACTTTATGCAGCCACCAGAAAAAGCAGACCCTGGCACGGGCAGCTGTTAAACACGGCTGACAGACGAGGTAGCAGGGGGTCTCCCTTTCCTGCATGGAGAATACTTTATTTTTGGCAATAGTCAAAGCACTCCCTACAGTGTTCAGGAAAGACAGAAAACATGGATTCGAGTAGGCCCAAAACAGCCTGCAGTGTTTCCACATGAACAGTTCACGCTGTCACACAAATCCGTGTGATTTACACCTACAGCCTACTCTCACCTTTCACACTCCATATCCACGAAGTGTTGCTCCCCCAGTGTCGGGGGGGGGGGGAGCCAGCCCTTTGGCAGTGATGGAACTGCAAGGAGGTGAGGTGGTTTGCCTGCAGCGCGTCAGCGGGAGAGCTGGAGAAACCACACAGCCCGTTTAATCCTTATTTCCATATTTTAAACACTTGGCTAAACTTTCTCCCCACAAAATGTTAGCGTGGACCAAAGTGTTCCGCGTGATCGCTCAGACAGCGTTGTCAGCCTGTGTTTACATGATCAGCGTCAGGCAGGGCTGTTGGTCTCTACCTGTTTCCCTGATTAATGAGTCTTTTCTCTGTCCGGTGGTTTCACAGAAACAGCTTCTTATTTTCTATTTATAGGGACTATTTGCAAAGCCACCCCAGTCAGCGGCATTGAAATCTCATAATCAGCAAACTGCTACAGGGAAAAATATGTTCCAATTAATATTAAATGAGAAATGTGCTAGTTTTTTTTTCATTTTTCAGAGCTCCTAACGAGAAGAATCAAAACAGCGTTTTCCAGTAAGCTGGTGACAGACCTAAGGTGTTAAAAATCTAAATCTGAACACCAACAAAGCACTCCCAAGACCCCAAATACCAACTCCATTAATGGGAAAATGTCCAAAATGCCTGTGAGATATCAGATGGCCTTTTTAAAAACCTGAAAACTGGCACCAAACCCCTGAAATAATGAACCAGCTTATTACCAACCTGGAATAAATTCCCTGGTTTTTTTAAGGTGAATGTAGCTTTGGCTTGCAGTGCTGGTTTGACAGTCTCAGAGATCACAGTCATCTGCTTCTGCCTCAAGCTAGGACAGCAGGCGCAGAGGCAGGGTGAATTTATTCAGTGCTCTAATTCTATTCAGTTCTTTTAGCATAAAAAACTCTCTATTTAACTTCAGACAGTGAGAAATAGCAGCTTTTAAATCACATCTTTCACAGAAATTACCACTGTGGAATAAAAAAAAGGGATAGAACTTCCCAGCTTCATAGTTAAAATAACATTTTTCTTTCCTTAAAACTTCCATATTTTTTCAGGAGACCCACTACTGCCTATTACTTTCTTCCCTTTAGAGTTCTGCAACAGTAATTATTTCCTCATTTTCATGTATGTGATGGAACTCCTATGTCAGAAGTACAACTGGCAGTTATCATCATAGGTCCTTAACTCTGCTGGAAATGGTATTGCAATATATATAACACAGCAGGGAGCCAGACTATATTTCCAGGACTGAACTAGGAATTCTACAGCATGAGCTGAATTACATACAATGAGGTCCAAAGTAAATTGAAAACAGTGGGAACTTTTCCAGCTGTCTCTGAAAGACTGATGGTCATTAGTTCTTAGAACTGCAACTCCTGGGATTACAAATAATTCTCTTTCTAGGCTGTGATGATTCACAAGAAATCCTCTTTTTCTTATACCCACTTGTCCTCTTGCACTTCAAAATTTTGGAGGATTTTCTCCCCCTCTTTTTTCTTTACAGATTAAATCACACACCATCCAGTTAGCCAGTCTCAACCTTGAAACCAAGAGTTATCCCTGTTAGAATATGGTGGCAGAGAGCTGCACCAAAGGGTCACCTCATCAAAGCTGGATACCCCCTGCGCCCTCTTCTCTTACAAAATGTTGGGACTTTCCATAAATGATCCCAAGACATTTTGGCAGAAGATACCAGCTGCAATTTATCAGTGTTTCATTACCTGAGAAAGCATAGATGTAGACATGGGTGAGTCTACAAACAAGCTACTGGTGCAAGTTTGGTATTAGGAACAACTTTTAATTAGCTGACCTGTGTACTTGTGGCTGCCCAGCTATAGTGCACAGAGCTCAAAGCTCTGGTGGGTTCTGCAGCTTCTGCCCCGTGCTGTGCAGCCAGGAGGAGACAAATTCATTGCACCCAAGCTAGTTAACTCTGTAGACCCTGCAGTGGTTAAGTCTTTGACCACTGCAAGTAGTGATCACTTATCCTTCCAGCTTGCAGAAAGCAATACAGCAGTGCCAATTTCAGCATCAGCATCGCTCTTCTCCAAGAACTTCTGGGTGACATTCTGGTCCCACTGAAGTCAGAGGTAAAAGCCTCATTTACCCAAATAACTGCAAAAAGATCTCCAATTTCTCATATCTTCCCCTTTTACAGACAGGGAAAAGCAGTAACTCCCAAAAAACCAAAGCTTTTGCCCTGGCCAGTTTGAGACAATTGCCTTCAGGCCCCACAGCAAAGTGCAAACCACCCATTTGAAGAGGTTATTTAAACACTCGGCCTCTCCAGGGTACAACAGCCACTCAGGAAACAAATTCCAAGAACACCCTTTAAAAAAGCTGTTGATGCTACACATGAACCTCAGGCATTTGTTGGGGTGGCTTAACCCTTTCCCAGGCTGTGCCCACCATACAGATGCCGTATTCCATCATCAGCTAAATTTATTCATATCACAATAGGGGCAGGATACAAAAAACCTGCACGTCTTCGCTTACTAAAATAAGGGATCAATTCCCTAACTCAGCTGGGAACAGCAGTCAAAGCGGACTGGAATAGTCACATTCCAGGCAGCAGACAAACAAGACTGTATTGTGTGCGTATCCCAAAATAAACATCATGTGAATGCTCTCCTTGGCCAAGAAAGTGGAGACGATTTAGGAAAGGGAATTGGCTTTTGTATGCCGATCTATTCGTTGACCTGTTTTGTTCTAGCTTAAAAATCTGCTAGGAAGTGAAAATTGCAGGTGTTTGGGGGCTTTTGGAGACAAATTTTACTCCTTTGCTATTCAAAAACCTCACACAAACCCAGAGGTTTCTACCTAACGTTCAGGGGCTTTTCTATTTTGTACCCATACTGACTGCAACCAGGTGTATTTCAGGCAGCATTTAATTAGTTCCTCAATTAGGGAGGAGGAAGAGAAAAACAGAGAGATATCTGAATTTGCCACACATCTAATTTTACCCACTGGGGCAAATCTGTTTGCCTGAGCAAAGGCAGACAAGGCTTTTGAATTAGCTGCTGCATTGATTGAAGTGCAGAGAAATTGTTAAAATTCCTAAATCTAGAGCACACAGTTATTACAAACTTGCTTAAAAAAAACTTATTTGCCCTAAGATCTCAGATTTATTTATTAGATAATTAAATGAAAGCTTATTTCACTATGAAAATGGCTTGCTGTCCACTGGTGTGATAGAAATCCTGCTGTAAACCTAGGCTATTTAATACCTGTTCTCTTTTATTTTGCTGCTGGTGGTACTCCACAAATAAGTTTAAAAGGAAGGAGTTTGGGGCAGAGACAATTCATCTCCATGCTGTAACACACCCATGGATGCTGACAATAATTCAGCAGGTAGGTTACTGTTATTTTGTATTTTGGGATATACTGCTGCTGCTTTTACTAGCAACTTCCATGATTCCTTAGCCCATAAATTGCCTCTTTCTGCTCCCACTTCTGCTTTTCTCATCATTTTGTATTTGAATTTTGTTCTCCATTTAACTCAGGCACTGTACAGACATGGGAGATCTTGAGCTTTGACTGGGATGGGGAAGCAGAACACTCATAACCTCCTAAGGGGAACAATGTCAGAGGGGAGGAACAGCCTCGAGATGATGATCCCTTTGGAGTGCATCTCTGGTGAACACACTTCACTGAGTCAGCAAAGGGAAAAAAAAAGCCCAAGAATATTTGCTGATAATTTTTTCCCTTTCATTTTAGAGAAACAAAATGCTTGGCTGGATATACTCAGCCAAATGTCCTATGAATTGGGAATCTCCCAAGCTTTTTTATTTAAAGAGCTCTTGATATTCCTTCCCAGTAAGTCAGCATTACTGCAGTAAACACTGAGCCTTTCATAACCTTGCTCTGTGTGATCCCTTCTGAAAGTCACTCCGCAATCAAATGCACTGGGATTTCATAATAGTAATTTGCCACACTGTCAGAAATAGGCTTATCATGCTGCTGGCATTGGGATCATGTGAACATCACTCAGTGTGCTGTGCCCTTCAAATGAAAGCCAGTGCTCTGAGCCAGTAGGAGAGCCAGAAAGAAGAAAAAAAAGGAAGAGTAGGAGAACATTAACTCTTTAAACTCAAGTGTAGACTCAGCCTGAAGAAGGAACCTGCAGAGCTGCTTTATTTGGTGTGGGCACCTGCTTTAAACAGCAGTAATATGGACTGGTTAATAAGGCTGCCTGTTTTCCAGTCCACCTGCAATCTCTGATAAATCTGTTCCTGTTGTATCTCTGTGTTGTGGCTTCTACTCAGTAGCAGATCTTGACTGGTTGCTCAGGTTTTACATTTCCATCCTTTTCTGCTTTATTGCAAATGTTTTTGTGCATAATTTCCTAAGCTTTTCCTGTAAAAAGTGTAGAGATTTGGAATTCACAAAGAGCCTTATTTAAAGAAGTAATAGGTAACATCCTTCAAAAGGGGTTCTCACCTGTACTGACACAGCTGAGACAATGCTTTTCTCACAACCCTTTATTCTAGAAAGTCACCCCCCCAGTAAACTCTTTAGACATTTCCATTTTCCAGGGGAAAAAGAACCATCATGTAACTTAGACTGACCAAACTGAACTGAATGATAGAAAATTGAGTGGATTTTTACAGTGACAAGTGTCACTGACTGCTGTGATTGCGCTGAAAGATTATCCAGAAGCCTATTTTTATTGAGTAAATAAAGAAAAAAATATTAGTCTGGTCAATTCTGTAAATTCGAGCAACAAGCATAAACTACAGGCTTAATGCTGCAGGATTGTTCAGGCTATGGATTAGGTGCATTGTGCCTGAAGAGGATATATCTTGAGGATAAAGCTCTAACATCCACAGCTGCTCAGGATAGCTCAGGAAAAGCAAGAGGAGAAAGAATGCCTTCAACCAACAAAATCCAAAGCCATGATATTGGTAATGGCTACGATGTCTCAGGTTACTTTTTAAACATTTTTCTCCACAGGATCTCACGTTTTACAAGACATCATAGAACCATGGACCGGTTTGGGTTGGAAGGGACCTCAAAGCCCATCCAGTTCCATCCAGAGGGACACCTCCCTCTGGATCAGGGGGCTCAAAGAGGCAATGCTAAACTTCAGATTTAGGATTTTAAAACATACTGAAATTATTTGGATACCTCCATTTTTTAGCATTTTCCAGACAGCAGGCGCTCAGCACTTTAAGGTCAAGGTCCTCGGGATACCTCAGGTTGCACACTCAGAATCAGTAGTTACTTTAGAAAGTGTTTGCTTAAGTCATTGTGTTGTTTTAAGAATTCATTTTATAAAGTGTCCTCAACACCTCTAGTGACATTTAGATACTCTGAGGGGACTTCCCCGTGAATGAATCAGCATGGAAAATAATCAAACTAATGCATTTATAATGTCAAAGTTTTGACACTTGGTATGGATGTCTCTTCCAGTAACCCTTTTTGTTTAATTCACACCACTCCTGTTTATCTGTAAAGTTTAATTTTCTAAGTGACTGAAAAAGAGACAATAACAATCTTGTGAGCTAATGATTGCATCTCCTCTAACAGCTTCTTATCACATTGAGGTGCATGTCTTTATGACCTTAATTATCCAAAAACTCAAAAAATTGCCACTATTTGGTCCATGGAAGTTTCAGCCCATCCTGTTCTCCATTCTTTTTAAAGAACACAAGCGTGGTTTGAGGTTCTGAAATGGGACAAAGAAGGAAACCTCAAAAAACTATGTATGCAATCATTTCACGTCTTGGAACTGCGCTTCAAATATTGCACCTCTGTGGAAATGAAGATTAATTACAGTAATTTGGTGTGGGTTTTGTGTCTGCAAAGCACACAGTGTCAAATTTGCTTAAAATATTAGGTAAGACTGGAATTCTGTAGAACTTATTAGGTGATCTGTTGAAATATAATTCATCATTGGTTTCTATTTCTATTGGCTGTTACATATAAGCAATTATATTTTACCTTAAACACAACTCCCGAACCACTCAAGTATTTTATTAGTAAAACTAAGTATTTTTAAAGTTATTTTTGCAGCTGTTGGAGGGCACAGGGTGTAGAGAAATAACATTGAGAATGATACCTGGTCATATTCCATGGACAATCAGCCTGAAATGTAATGCCAAAGCCTTCTACAGAAATTATTCATAACACGCTCCCATGAAGGTGTACCATTACTTCCCCTTCTCCCTCAGGGACCCACGAAATCTGTTTTGTTGATAGTGGTCTGCTTGGGTTGTTAGAGAAATGCCTTCAACTACGTTGTCCAGTTACTTCTGATCCTGGGGTTCAATTAATTCAAAAGCCTGCCTGCCAGCATAGAGGTCTGAGCTTGTGTCAACATGTCTTTAGAAATGCATTAACAAGTTGCTCCGCATCTATAATTAATTGGGACGAAGGAACCCTAGACTGTCAGAAAGTCTGTACTCCCTCCCAGTACAGCTCTTATGCTTCTTGAGACTTTCTTTCCTTTTTGATGTCATTTCTAGAACAGTGGCAGAGTTGACCATACATTGCTCTTGGAAACCTAAACCTTATAAAAGCAATAAGATTATAATAAAACGATTTGCCTCTCCGTGCATCTTTTATACAGTCAGCCCAAAGTGTTTTAATAGAGCTTGATTAAAAATTAAGCTCCTGTACAGCGGCGCCAGGCAGGTAAATAGTATCATATCCATTTTACAGATGGTTAAACTCACAATAGAAAGGTTAACTGCCTTGTGCATGGCTGCTCACTAAGTTAGCGGCACTGTCGGGAGTGAGAACCCCGACTGGAATAAATAATCAACTTCTTGATTTGGTAGAGAAATGGTGTTTTCAGTTTCACTAAAAAGAAATTTCTTCTAATGGCTCTTTTAACCAAGTGACACACAACTAAAATTTTAATTTTTGTCAATGAAAACATTTAATTTAATCTCAAAGGAAATAATATTGAACTCTTCTCCTAAACTTTATCTAAATCTTAGGTCAAAGCCAAAGAGAAATCTGACATTTTTAAACTATAAGTTTTTTTCTGAGGTGACTGAGTTGGACATTGTTTCACCAGTGAGTTTTGACAGGTGAACTGGCTGGTACCTGGACCTGCTTTGAGAGATAGCACCAGCCTAAAAGTCAGCAGTGACAAGCTCTTTGTCTTCAAAGTGACACTATTCATGAGATATACTCGACATAGTTAATATTCGATCCCATAGTGAACACAGAAGTTGCTTCTTTCTGAAGAACCACAGCAGGCTCAGAAGACAGGAGTTCTCCCTGCAGAGATGTTTTTCCAACATCTACAAAACCAGATTCCAAGATGCCCTGCTTTGCAGCTGTAACAAGTACGGCACAGGCCAGCCCACACGTAGGGAGACCAAAGCATGTCTGTAAGCCTAAGCCTGAGCTCTTGTTCCTTTCCGACTTTAGGAAGCACATTGCAGGGAAGGTAAATGCTGTGCTGACAGTTCAGAGAAAGAGATCTCCCTCCGTGGCTCCGACAGAGCCCACTACAATCACAGGGAAGCATCCCTCTGCTGGTTTCATGCTGTGGTTTTGGTGGAAGGGCAGAAGGCACAGAAAACAAGTGCGGTTCTGTGGGAAGTGGGATTTGTCTGAGTGATTAAGTCTCCCGTCCAGCTGGTGGACACAGCAGCTGTTACTATTACAGTCCTGATAGCATTTCATTTATTTTAAAACCCTATCTTAAAGCTCTAATATCCCATCCATTTTAAATCACTTCATCTGAAGGTGGCAGCAGGGGGGATAATCTGGTAAAGAACATGGGAAAAAAGACAGAAAGTCTTGCACGTCACTTCATGAGACAAAGATTCTTAGACTTTTCCATTTAAGGCTGGATGTCCCTAATTTTCTAGCACTGCAATAGAAGACAGACCAAAATCCTAGGGACTTGACAAAGGTTCATTTCTGCTAACAGTAGGCAGGTGGAGAGCAGTTTTATAACCCCAAAATGATTTCCATTAATGAAGTGAATGCCCTCACTGACACCTTCCCTTTCTGAAGCATCCTGGTGGGCAATTGCCATATAGACATTTAAGAATAAACTCTTGAGAATCTATGGTGATACAGATATGAAACAGGCAAGGAGAGAAGTTTTTCAGGAACTTTGAAGGAAGGCTCGGAGAGGTAGAAACAGTTTCCCCTGTTGCCTGTAGATGTGACCGGGGTCTTTGCCTTGCTGCAAAAGGGGCGTGTGAGGGAGGCTCGAAGGAATAATGTATCTCGCTGACAGTGAAATGCCAGTCCCTGCATCGAAGAGAAGAACAGATGGGCATAAGGGTGGGCAAACGGGCAACTAACTGAATGGCAAGCTTTCCTTAAATAAATATGTCCTTGGAAGAACCCTAAGGCATTTTACTCGATAAAAGCCTATACAGGAGGGGAACAGTGGGGAGTCTTCTCTTCAGTAGCCATGTGATTCAGATCTTGAAATCTTATCCACATACAACTATTAAATCAAAGATCATCTAAAACCAAAACAAAACCAAGCAGTCTCAAATTTATATCATTTGATATGACATTTGGAGAAGTAATTAATTAAACCAGCATGGCAGAGATACTTCAGTCCAGACAGAACAACTGTCTGTAATTTTTGTTTTAATTTAATCATCAACCCAGTGTGCAAGAAAATCCTCCCTTCATATACCACAGAAGTTAAACATTCCCATCCCTAACACAGCCCTCGAGATCTCTGTGACACACTTGAGAAGCAACAATGCTACAGTTCAACAGTGCTCTATGTTCAGCAGTGCACAGCTCTGAAGTCTGCAGTAAGAGGGATGCAACAAAACAGGGAACATCTATCTGATTTCTCTGCCCTCTGCACTTTAAGAAGTCTCACAGAAACTTCTCTTCCTGTCTCTGTGCAACGGCACCACCAACGGAGATCCTACAAATGCCCCCTCACAAGCCTGGATAACACTCACTACTCCAGTCTCCCTTACAGCCCCTGCTGAGGACATATGGATGTCTATACTATTTGCTCCGACAAGCTTAAATTTCCCTCAGTGCAAAGGTTATTATTTCCTGTATCTGACTGTGGTGCTCTCAGCAACCTGCCTTTCCTACCGGGCATTCCCACTGAGCTGGGTTACAGCCTTGCTTTGTTCTGGTGGGAGCAGATGACTCACTATTTGTGCTGTAAGACTACAAGGAGACACCTTGAAGCAAGAAGTGGCTTTGAAGTGCCAGCTTGCTTCACAGAGCAGATGGCTGGGCTAGGCTGCGGCTAGAGACATTCATTATAAACCCATCATCAAACTAGGACAGAGATGTACAGTGATTATCAGATGGGGGAGAGTGCTCAGAACAACATCTTCTATGTTGCTGCCCAAGCTACACAAGATTGCCATCAAGTTTTAGTAAGCAGGGTCAGATCCTCCTTTCACAGAGCAGGAAGCAATGTCACTGAATCCAGAAAGAGTCTGGAAGATCTGAACAGCCTCTCTTTGCACAGAATGTCTGCCATCTCCAAGTAATGCCACCTATAATCCTAAATAAAATTAGCATTCACCCTCCAAGGTAGAAACCACAAACGCAGGTTACCAATGGACACACAGATCACCACTACAAAAAGCCACAAAGAGTCATTTCCTTTCTTTCTGTATGAAAATGTAGATAATAGCACACACCAACACACAGACGACTGCAGAGTTTCCACTGTCCGGGCACCTTCAGCTGTGTCAGGGGAGGTTTAGACTGGATATTAGGAAATATTTCTTTACAGAAAGAGTATGAAGCATTGGAAGAGGCTACCCAGGGCAGTGGTGGATTCTCCATCCCTGGAGGTGTTCAAAGGACTGTAGGTGTGGCACTTCAGGACATGGTTTAGCAGGCATGGTGGGTTGGACTGGATGAGCTTGGAGGTCTTCTCCAGTCTTAATGATTCTATCTTCGTCAGGTAAATCTGTATATTGCAGTAGTAAAGTTAAGGAAGCCCCACCAATCTGTACCAGATTAGGACTGGATCTCAAACAATCTGGTACAGAGATCAGAATGGAGGCCAAAATATAACTAGTGTTGCTTTTTGTCAAAACATATCTCAGGTCAGACAAAAAGCAGTTGCTTCCTTTGATGCACTCACAGAGTCTCACACCCCTCACCACCCAGCTGGGCATAATCTGCATCCTATATGCCACGATTGGAGAAATCAGCCTGCATGAAATACTTTCCTCTGAAAACAACACAAACTTCTCAGCCTGAGGACTTCTGTTCCTTCAAGGAATAATATAAATTAGACTATGGTAAATCTGTAGTCGTTTTCCTGCCATATACTATAATGTTCAGGAGTTTATGGTTAGGACACTTCCTGCTTACGTTTCAAATCTAGATTGCAGTGTTTATTTTAATTTGGTTGTTAAAAAAAAGCCATTCCAGACTGAATAATCTCTAAAGCAGCTTTTTCTCCTGGTATTTGTTTTAAAGAAGATTTTTTTTGAAGCTGTGGACAATATATCTAACTTTGCACTCACAAGATTACACTCTCTTGGAAACATAACTTACAATTGGATTTTGAGTTTTCAACCTCAAGTTACTCTAGGATGAATATATGTGACTCCTCTATCACCTTTTACCAAACTTTTCTCTGAGGTCAGTAAATACAATGACATTTAGGACTTATCGTGAGAAGAAAGGAGTGAATCCACTTACAGAACGTTTCCTTGTTTCATCCTTTGAAGATGCAAACTAGTATTGGATTTTTGGGGTTTTAGTTTTTTAATTAATACAATTACAAGGCAACTGTATTATTCTGAACAAAGCAAGGGTCTGCATAATGAATCAGCACTGAAAGGCAGATATTTCAGGTTATTAGTTAGGACACTGCAGCTCTGAACACATAACTAGAAGTAACTCATTGCAAATATTCCACACAATATTCCCTGTGAGTATGTAGGCTTTAACATCACTGTGTTAGAATTAAAGTAAGTACTCAACAAAGTGAGGAACTCTAAAATAACAGTCACCTATGAAAATTCTGTTCCTTCATCTAACAATGCCTCAGTTTCCTTTTTAATGATATTTACAATACATCTGTCTCATCTCTGTGGTTAGCCTGGTATTTTGAAAACCATCAGACACCACAATTCTACGGAATCTTTTGGAGTTCAGAGAAGTGCTTTCCCATCTCCAAGTACACCGTTCATATTGTTAATAAGGGCATCTCCAAGCATTTGCCCAACTGACCAAAATGACCTTAAGGGATTTATTCTGGTCATTTCCTCCTGTGACCCAAATTCACATTTGAAGCCAGATCTTCAAAGGATAAAGAGTAATGCTTCAACCCACTGCAGATTGCAACCCTAATCTGCTCTTCAGAGAGCGACAGTTTCTCAATTTGAGAAAAATTGGTGGGCAAAAATAGACTCAAATTGTTTGGCAAATATGTTCACAGTCATTCCATTCCCTGCTAAATACCATGAAGACCAAACTTAATTTCTACTGCAAAGTCTTTCAATGCTTGCCCTAATTAAAGAGCAAAACCCCCACATACCACCAAGCTGTGCCTGGGAATATCTGTTAGCTGGACTGTATCATATTTAGATTTTAAGCAAAGGTCATAAAACTGGCTTTTCTGCTTTATTCTCAACTCCTTTTTGCTTGTTCCTCCAGCTGAGGGGGAGTTTCTGAGGTGGTGTGCAATGCCTCTATCTTGTACTTTGCTGAGCTATTGGTGAGAGGCGTAGCCAGGAGGAAAACAAGGAGGAACCAAAGTCCAATTGCTTATAGCCCAGTGATGCCAGCTTGAAAGAATCACCTCCTGCACTGAAACAGCTGGAGCACACCTTGCTAGCACCATCATCTGGATGGACAGTTTTGACTTTCTTAGTTCTGAAGGATTTTTGTACAGCCCACTGACACACCACAATTCAGACTCATAGGAATGCTTTTATACAGGCAAATGGAGTTTTGGCTGGGAGCACAACGCTACAGAAATTCAGCTGACACCAATTTCTGCTTGAAATAGGCTGCACCACTTCATTCCTGGGTGTGAACTGGCTAACCTTTAGAATTCACCACTGCCAACAGAAACTGGTGAAAAAGCAGCTCTGAGATCAAACCAATGCTGCTTTGATGCAAGCTTGACTCTCCTGAACAACCCTGGTCCAAGCTGTTTCGTTCCTTGTTTGCTGCTCACCTCCCTGCAAACTTTTCACTTCCCACAAAACTAACAGCAGAAGCCTGCTCTGAAGTGTTTACTCGTATGTTTTTTGGCAACCCCCAAAAAAGCACATTATGGGCTGCTAACCCAAAGTTACACAATTTCACAGGGCTTCATGGAGCCCTGGGTGGGGTGTGAGAGCTGATGGAGAGACACATCATAATTCAGGCAGTCTGATTTGCAACAGAAGGTCTCCTGTTGCTGTCAGCTTAAAATTAAATAGCCTTTTTTCCTGTTAGCTCTTCACAACTGTAGATGGATGGTTGGTCAGCACAAACAGAACTGTTTTTCCTTAGTTATTGCTGTTGATGATTTGTATTGCTGTACCATACAGGGACAGTATCAAACTGGGACTCTGTTTTTCCAGAAACAGTCAAAGTATGAAGACACAGAAACTAAGACACAACAGGGAAGGTGATGGCAAGAATAGGAATCTGATTAGAAAAGCAAGTATTTTTATTACAAAGCATCAGCTATCATTAGGTGATGCATGTGAGGTTTTTCCATAGCTACGGTTGGACTCAATGATCTTAAAGGTCTTTTCCAACCTAAAGGATTCTGTGATTCTATTTTCTGCAATTCTATGGCAAGGTTGCATTTCTTCAATGTTAAGAGATAGGACATGAAAGAAATGTTTCTGGTGGCTCATGAATATTCCAGGCTGCTTGGCACTCGAGAGTCCATGGCAGACCATACTCTCCAAGAAATTTAACTTTATAATGTGTGTTTCTGGTTTCTTTTTGGAAAGAGTGTGCAAGGATTCAACACTTCAGCATCACCTTCACCACAGTTAATCAGTGACTTACCTCCAGAGCGCAGCATCCCAGTTGCCACTAGAGGCCGGTAAAACAGGCTCCACCACAAATAATAACAACTTGACCAGAGGGGAATGGTCAGATTTGGAAGCCATCAAAACCCCAGCTCCTTTATTTTGGGGGAAAGGAGTTGAATTTAGAAATGTGCCAGCTAACAGCCCTGGAAACTCAAGCAGCTTACTCACATAGCAGGTAGGCAGCACACGCTGAAGCAGTTCTGCACAGAGTTGCTCCAGAGGGTTTGAAAGCCAGCACAGAGGAACCTCCTGGGGATGAAGGACTGTCTCAGGCTCAGTGTCTCCATCAGGCACCAGCTGTTCTGCTGAGGCTGTCTACAGGGGTGATAGTTACAGCAAGCTCTAGTAGTGTTGTACACACACCTCCTCCCTGCTCCATGAGTGTGCACAGCCCATCCACACAGCCAGCTGATCGCACACAGCCCTTCCCACAAGACTGTTTTCAGTCACCTCTATGTATGCCAAGCTAGATTTTAGCTGTCAGTGTACAATGGCTCATTCTCTACTACATATCTGAGGCAGGCAAGCAGTATGCTCTTCTTTATGAGCTTCCAGAACCATCTCTGCAAGGTGCCTTCCCAATGCATTTTCATGCTGCTCTTAAAAATGATCCATTAATATTCACATGTGAGTAAGAATCAGGACTGAAGCTGCCTCAGAAAGAAACTGCCTGACTGAGGATGAAATGCTGGGTTTGGACAGTAGCTTCAGGTGATCTTTATTTTAACATCCCGTGGGCTACAGTTTTTTAAACCAATACACATGTTTCTAAAAAGTCAGACTCCACCTCAATGACATCATGCAGATTTGCTTTCCAGCACATTTCTTTGGATCCTCACACATACCAAGATGCAGCATTTCTTCAAGGAGACGTATCTGCAGGCAATGTGACAGCTGCTCCCCAGCTCTTTGAGCCTGCAACGTTTTATTTGGGTCACCCACAGTACCTTTCCTTCCCCGTGAAGCAGGTAAAATGTCTGCTCGTTTCTGACAGCGAGAGATAGCACCACTAAAGCAAAGCCATTCCAGGAGGAAAATTGTAAATGAGGACAAAGGTGCCACTGCACATTTAGAAGCACCTGCAGGCAGTGCTTCTTGAGCTCGCGATGGTTTGCACAGGGAGCTAAATTCAGCTCTCAGACTTGGCACCACTGTAACTTCACTGATCTTAATGGGGGTTACTGCAGCCTGAGAAGGGAGCTCACACTCGCTCCATCCCACCCACAGACACAGCCTCACACAGGAAGACTTTCCACAAAGCTGGAGATGGGATCACCTCCATGTCATTACCTTTGGGGAGGCAAAACTGCAATAATAACACAGCCTTCAGGCCACTTGCTATTCATGGTGAAATTTGCTTTCAAAGTATTGCAGGGGATCATTACGGTGATCACTGGTTCTGGCAGTATTCCAGCAGGGGAATGTTTTCCTCTGAAGATTACATAAAATAAGAAAAATCTGAGTGAGGACTAAATCAAAGTTTAGTCTCATTTACTGGCAATTAGAATTATGCAAAATCAAAATTAACATCAGGTAACTGCTGATGCTTACAATGAATACACATTAGTAACCAGATAAGGTCAATAGTTATGAAATAGACATTACTGTGTAGGGGAAAATATCATTAATGGTTTTTATCTGGAAAAAAACATACTTCGGAAAATCACTTTGATGTGATGAAGTATCCAGAACGGTACCTTCATAAATAAAGCTTTGCTAAGCCTTTCTCTTCAGCTTGCACTGGATTATGTGGGTGTCAGCTTGGTCTGTTCCTTGCTGTTCTGAGGGGTGCTAAATTCCAAATATAATCTGTGCTTTCAAGGCTTTCTGTTGGGCTGAACAAAAAGCTCCTAACTATAAACAAACCTAGATCTTCATTTTGAGGCACCACAGTAGGATGAACCTTCAAGTGAGAGCAGAACCCAGTCAAAATGGTTGTTTGAGGTGTGACCTCTGCAAAATCACTCAGCCTTACAAGATAATGAAACAAACCCATGAATTTGTTACCAAAGGAGGGGCAGACATTTGTTGAAACATTCACTGAAAAGTCTGGTAGGACAAATCATTTTGCTAACTGGTCGCAAGTTTGGAGTCCATAATAAAACCTGCAGACAAAAAAGTGTGACCTGGTTTCTTGTTCCATGACTGAACAATTTGCACAGCTCTAAATATAAAACTGTTGATAACGTATCCGTATTTGCTGCAAAGGGAGTCACTTCATGGACTGCACCAGGCAACAGGCTGTGTATTTCCAACTGTACAGCAAACCGCCGCTTATAAATGATGAGAGAACCAGACACAGTTTTTGTTTTCATACCCACATGCAAATAAACACGAAAGCCCATGTTGAAATTATAAATATATTTGTGTTATTTATAATCATGGCACTACACTGTGAAAATCATGTCATTTCATTTTTCTTCAAAGAACCAGAATAGAATAAGACAGTATTGATACAGAATATCCTCTCACTGTCCTACTTAATTCTGTTTCGGTGTGTTTTCAGAAATCATAATCTTAGCAATGGTAGCATTGAGTTGTGTTGAATAAGCTGTAGAGCTAACAGAAACAATAAAATTGTCCTGGCTTTGACCTCGGCGTGGTGCAAACTGTTAGCCAGTGGAGTAACTCCACTGCTGATAGAAGATTGGATTAGACCTGCGGCATGACATCTGCTTCAGCCTAAGACACTGAATTATCCACAGCCCCAGTGTGGTGCCCCCCAGTGTGCATCTCAAAGCACTTGAAAAAGATAAATAGTTATTATGGTCTTCATTTTATAGGTAGTGAAACCGAGGCACAGGCAGAGAGCTGTGATGTACTGAAGGTCTTCTAGCTGATCACTGCCAGATGGGAATGACACCCAGAGTGCTGCATCCCAACTGTGTCCCCTATCGACCTGACCATGTCACCCCTTAAACACGCTCAGTGTGATTCGCTCCTGTCTGCCTGAGCAACTACCACAACAGATACAAAAGGTGTGGAACTGTCTGTAACAGACCATTATCATTAACTGAGCAAGGCAATATTGTAACCAAAAAGTGTTTTTTAAGAAATAATAGCATTTACAGTAGCTAAATAGATGCTACTTTCATCAGATCTAATTCTTTCATAATAGCATTCAGTCCTTAGATTGTTCATTACTATGTTATTCATTACTTTAAGCCTGCACAGCTACTCTAGATAATACTTTAAGTACACAGAGCTTTAAAAAAATATTTCCATTACAAATATTTTAAAAATATACTTATCCTAAAAAGCTGTCCAGCACTATTCCAAAAATGTCTTGTAATAAATGTTTCTTTTAATTCTAACAAAAATATCTACCATTATATAGAAGAGCTTACGTTCTGACAATTCTGTAATACAGTCAGAAACATCTTGGGCCAAATTCCACTCTTGTTTATGCAGTTGCCAGTTTGGATCAGGGTGTTCACTTCAGTTGTGTTACTCTAGTGTAATCAGGAGCAGAATATAGCCCTTAGTGGTTTAAAATAACAAAATGGACTGCATACTGCAACGGTTACTTGTGCCTAGCATTACAGTGAAGGGAAATCCTCTACTTCATTGCATCTAAAAAAGCAAAAGAATGTTATATTTAGTATTTGTGCCACGACCAAAGAGGTGCCAGGCAGCTGCAGTGGATGACTCAGATCTAGAATTATACTCGCTTATAGAAAAAAATTTTTTGGCTGAATGATGCCTGCAACTGCTGTCACGAAATGGAGAAAACACCAACCTTCCTATAATGCTTTCTGCAGTTCTAGGGATTATTTTAATTGCATTTTGTCACTTAGAAAGTTGTGTGAGCTCAACAGAATCCCCCACTGCCTAGATCTAGGAAGGACACCATTTTAAATTGCTTCCCTATTTTCCAGCTGAAAGGTCTCCATCCATCCAGTCCTTTTTTGCAGTGTGTTTAGAACAAGCTATTGAGCACTGCAGGGATCTCTAAGAACAATCTGGAAGCTGTGAGCTCGTCTTTTAAAACACTGGAACTTTTGGTTGCCTTTCCTCTTTTTCCTCCAATCTTCACATTCCAACGCAGTGTTTGATTAAGGATCATAGAAATGAACCCGGCCTCATTGCACCAGGGTACCTATGAAAGCACATCTAACAGTCTCAGGTGCAAACTGCAATTCCTACCTGTGACCATCACGACATTAGAATGGGTCTTTGCACTTTATGATTTCATTTAAGTCACGTTTAAAGCTTTTACTCTACTTGTTTTCTTCCTAGACTTTGGCTGATGATCTAGTAACTAATAAATCAAAGAAATTTAAGCATGTAGACTAAGTTCAGTCCTCACTGTCGTCTTCATCATCATCGTCATCTTTACTGGGCGCACATCTTTGGAAGCAGTGCACTAGAGTTGCTAAGAAGAAGCTTGACAGAATAGCAGCAATGGAGACTGCGACTCCAGAGAAGATGATGATAAAAAGGTCCGTCAACGACAAACTAAACTTGCATTCGCTAAAGCTGACCTCAGACAACTCATTCAGAAAGATTCTTCTGTTTTCTACAGGCAGGGAACATTGGATTTCATGGAGACCTGCAAAGAAGAGGAAAGGGAAACAAATCAGTGGAATATTGAGGAATCCTTCTGTTGCTCTGGTCAGAGGCTGAGTGGCTGAAAAGAAGTATTAGGGTTAATTCTAGGTTTGAGAGTTTGTACAAAATTCAGGGGAAAATGGAACAAAATCTGTCTAAATCTATTCAAAGCCATTACACAGCCCCCTCAAATGGCTCCTTGAAATTAAGTTATTTCACCTCTTCCAGGAGGTAAGGTAAGACTTGGGACCACGATTTTGATGATTTACAAAAGTGAGTGTTGAACCCTGGATGTATCTAAATCTGGAGACCCAGATGCACTTCCCAGCTGCTCCATCTGAATACAAATTCTGAGTCCAAAACAGGGTAACAGGGATACTGAAGTTCCTTCTGCACCTTGGTGCATCTATGCTACTTCTTCCTATGTAGCTCCAAAACTACAGCTGTCTTTTTCTTCTGGTCAAACCAACAGCTGAGGGTTAATGGATGCCTGTTTGTCTATGACCTGGTTTCACCTTTGCTCTCTGGCTGTCAGAAGGACGTGCAGATGAGCAGATATTATTGCTCCCTGCATTACTGAAGAATGCCTAGAGCTGGGTTCTTCATAGTAAAAGCAAAAAACTCCAAATTTAAACCCTAGTGAGAATATAGTTTGATACTGGACAGTAAAAGCATACAGACGACTGCATACACCCTACTCCTTCTTCCTCCACAACAGGGGGAAATCAGGAGAAGATATTAATAGGGTAGAATGGAACAAATACTGAAGTGAATTAAGTCTGTTTGGCTGTTGGCAAGATAGCTTTTATCTTGCTATTAAGGATACAAATGTAATGGGGAAATACAAGAATTGTGCATTAAGGACACAAGAACTGCTGCTGGTTTACTTGATGCACTTCTACCCTTTGCTGATGATGACAGAACGGGCTCCCAGTGTCTGGCTCTGTGCTGCTGTGTGCACACAGTGCACAGGATGTTTCTATCTCACAGCTCTCCCATATAGCCATTACATCACTTTAAATAAGGAATGTGAGATGACAAAATTTTCTCTGCTTTTGTGAATCCCATTTTCTTGTGGCTGAGTAGCTATGGTGTATTTTACTATTTTACTGTTAAACCTAAGCTCCTAGGGTCAGTGGTGCAAACCTAACTGGTTATCTAGAGCCAGCCCAGCTGTTTGAGGGAGAGTTTTAGACTTAAACAGTACGGTCCCAATTATCATCCTGACTTACTTGACCTTGCAATGATGATTGTACCAAATCTGGATCCCTAAAGACTATCCTGTATGTGTTGTGTTCACCTGGAGTTCTGTTGCCTTCCCTCTTTCTCACGCTCCTCTCACTGACAATGTAATAAAGGCTGCCAGCAGAACAGGACAGCAGTCAGCACGCCCAAGGCTGAACGGTTTCCTCTAGGCAAGCTGCCACCTGAATACACGCTACGTGTTTTCTCTGAGTCGGGAGCACACTGACAATACCAGATGGTGAGGAGCTTGCTTTGCAGATCTTTGAAACCTCTTGTCTAGGGAACCAGCTTGGAAGGTACAGGAGCCACACAGTTTCAAACGTCCTCTGAGACTTTTGGAAATCTGGAATCCACAGTATATATCATGTCTTGCACAAAAGCTGACATACTGGAGGACTTGAGTGTGTCTGTGACTGCACAGACAGCCAGAGGAAGCACAAATCATTCCACTCCATACCTTGGGATAGAGCTCTTTGCACAAACCTTTCTACTGAAACAAGTGATGTGCGTTCACTGAAACCATCTTTTCTTTTCATCAAGACTTGGAAATAGCACCTCTAGGGGTCAATGGGAGTGACAAACAAAAGGGGACACAAATGGTTATCCTTCCCTGTTCTAAACCATGAGAAAAGAGGGAGGAGTGAAAAGCTGTAGGCTGGAATTCCAAGATTTTAAAAAGCAAAGGGTTTTCAATAAATCACCACGATGTTGACAGGAATCAAAGCAGTTACTGCTGTTGTGTAGAAACAGCAGGAAAATGAACGTAGCGCATCGCAAATCCATTTGAAGAGGAAGTTCTCTGCTAATGGGAAAAGATCATTGCTGTATCTTGGCAGAAAAGCCTGGTCCAAGTCAAAATGGCACCTCAACAAATCCCATTTCACTTGTAGCAAGCACAAGAAAAAACAAGTTTCTATACAACCAGGTTTCTGTAGGATAAACCAGTGTAATAGCTGTTGAGACTTGATGAGAACTGCTGTTTTCCCAGCAGCTGAGCTACGCTCGCAGTGTGTCTAAAGACAGTGTGCACAGGTGACCATCAACAACTCTGCTTTTTCTATTTATGACCAACTGCAAAAGAAATCCTCTGGTGTCCTCACCTGCCAGCTTTTAAAATGACATCTGTGCTGGATTGCCCTTGGTGAGCTGGAATATCAGATCTAAGCTTTCATAAAGAAGGAAGCAGAAAAAGAATATATTAAAAAGAGAGAGAGAAAAAGACTCCAAAAGAAAACTATTCCTCTAAGCAGTAATATGTACTGCAGCCCTTGCCTCTAGAAATATCTTGGTATGGCAGTACTTGCCCAGGATCCAAAACATGAAAAAGAACCTGCTTTTTCATTACCAGCAGCAGCAGCAGTTTTGCCCTGGATCAAAACTGAGCCTGTAGACTGAGCTCTATTGTTGTTTCCCAGGTGCTTTCACCCAATATAACAAGACTCAGAATACAAATGGAAAAGAATCTGCAACACTCCATGTCACTCAGAGGGTATTTCTTTATGAGAGTCAATGTACTGTAATGATTCTGATCCTGATTATTCAACATTGACAAATAAAAGAACACCTCTCCACGTAGACATGGGTAATGGAATCTGGGTCTGGTTATCAAACCAAAGAGATCAGATGGGAACTTCCTACTTGCTTTATTCTGTGACGCTCCAATGTTCCAGCTTAGCCTCAAGTTTTTACAGAATTCTTAGTCATTGAGAATAATAAATGCCAATAGGCAAAACACAGCATCAGAAAGCAGGGGCCAGGCCAGGGGTCTTGCTAGCTCCCAGCTCTAGCTCCAGCCACGCTGTGCGCACACCACCTTCTCAATCAGATGGGAATGAACCAACCTCTGCTACTCATGCACAAGGCAGTCTGCTAAAATTGCACTGGAAGCAAAAACCTGGAAGGATTGCAGAGCTCAGTGGAAGCACATGCCAGTGACTGAGGGAGAGAAGAATATTTATGAGTCCATTCTGTTCAGTGAAGGTTTTCCTTTGCTGTGTCGTGACACTATTGCAAAACCCAATACAGTAACGGAAGCTTTTGTTTTGGCTCCAAAGTGATTTTGGAACAGATTGTTCATTTGTAACAGGAGTAGGACCAGCAGCTATATTTCTGCTGGCACAAGGAATTCCTCCCAAAGCTAATGCTGGGGTTGTTGCACCAAAGCTTCTGACTGCTTACCTGAAAACATCATCATTTGGAGGTCACACACGCTCCTGCTGACACATGAACAACATCATTTCACCTGTTTCCTTCCTAGCATTATGTTACTTTCTGTATATCATTTAAAAACAGGCTGTCCTTATGAGAATCCAGTGTGTGGAGAACTGATGTGCTGCACTCCACATCATTTACATTCATGCCCAGCAACAGATCCAGTTCTGTGCAGAAAGTAATCCCAGGTCATCATATACCCTCTGCATGAACAATGAGCAAAAGAGTGGCTCCTATAAAGTGATTGGTATTAACTTTAAGGTGTGGTGCTCTTCCTCTGGGTGTTTCTGTTGCTTGCAGCCTGGTTCACTCGAATTCCCTGTCCCCACAAGTAAGACTTCCAGAGGACAGGAGAATGCCATTGAACCATAGTGCTCTACTTTCAAACACCAAGCACTTGAATGGTATTATTTGGGTTTTTTTTTTGTTCTGTAGAATCTGTTCGATTTATTCCTTTAAAACATCAGCCAGGCTTCTTGTAAAGGGTATCTCAAAGAAGTTTGATATTTAGTGCTTGGCTGCAGCAAGAAACCCTTTGATGATGGTTATATTTATCTCACTGCTCCCACAATGTGTTCAAAGAGTTACTTCTTCATACCAAACAAATCTGTAAATGAAATAACAAGTGTGAGCGTATTATAAATACATAGCTGCTGTTATTTTGGTCAGGGCCATCACATTACCTGTAATAACTCCAGCTGTCCCAAGGACAACGTCACACACACTGTATCTTTCTGCTACCTCATCTGAAGAAGTAGATGTACTCAAGAGGCAACCAGTAATGTAGTGATTGCTTTTAAAAAGGGAATGCTTTGAAGTCCCAGCCAAGGGACAGATGCTAGATACGATGTAGGCTTGTCTCTTAACACTAAAAAAATAAACTAAGATGAAAATATGGGCCTGTACCCTGAGGAATAGATGTCTAAGTAACATGGGAGGTGTGAAAATGTTGGAATTCTAGAACCATAATGTTAAAAGGGGAGGTATTTTTTCTTAAAAAAGAAAAAGAAGAGATACACATGTTTATAAAGATGTCATCAAGAGGGTTCCAGGTAGAGTTTACTTCAATGAAACTTTAGAACAATATGACTTTGAGATGCCTTTACTGGACTTAGGTTGCAGCTGGAACCTATAAAGGACTACACACAGGTCTGCTTATCTTGCGGTCAGAGGCTGAAATACTTCCCCTGTAACAATGAAGCTCTTAGAAAATGGTTGCAGCCTGAAACCAGGCTTTATACAAATAATTAATAATTTCCTTGTAAATTAATGAAAACAGAGTGACAATGCTGTAATGCCCCAGGTTACACCTGTGCTGATCTTCCTGTCTCAAAAGCCTCCCACAAACCCAGATCCCAAGTTTCATCAGCGTTCTCCTGGCACTTTGTAGCCATAATTCAACCACGTTTCTCACAGGGCCTGTTTGATCAGGCATTTTCAAGCAGTACATTGGCTGGGCCATCCAGTGCACTGGAACTGCCTGCTCTTGGATCTGATGTGGGTTTTCCTTGGATGTGTTGGCTGAGGAGGTATTGCACCGTGAGTTTTATTCCATATTCCTCCAGTTAAAGACACACAGCAAGCGGTGTCACCGACTCCAGCTCTACTTGACTGCATTGTGAAGGACTCCTTGTGTAGTTCTGTCTTTTTTCTAATATCTATGCTAACTAGATTTTTTATTGGAGAACTACTGAAATTCATCATTACTTCAATATTATGGTCTGGCTGTTAACCCTCAGGGTGAGATTTTCCAGCTAAAAGTTTTCGATGCTGGGTTTAAAAAAAAAAACAACAAAAAAAGAAAAAGTGGCCTCAATTATGTTGGGTCTTTGTAGAGTTCACAAAAAAACAGGCATCAAGATAGTTTCCTGACATTCAGCAATGTACAATAATATGAGATAACGAAAATTCCACTTGTACATATACTGCTATGTATAGAAAACACATCCAGAAAAAATCTGAAGCCATAAAATTCTAAGTGAGCTTCATGCACATGCTTATTGCTATCTTTACAATACGTGTAAGAGCACTATAATGTGCCATTTTTATTTATTTATTTTTAAGTAAAAGTGGTATTTGCTCCTTTGGGTGGAATTTAGCCGCTCTCTGACATTGCTGAATGTAGTTGACATAGACTTGAAATGCTTAAATGTGGCATTTTATTTCTGGTATGGTATTTTCCCTCCAGCTATAGTTCTCTTTAGTCTACTTAAACACTGTCACTACATTATTAGATGCATTAACAAACAGTGAGAGAGGCATTGCCTCTGAAGAGATATGAAATTTCAGTGGAAACAGCTTCAAGCCATTAGAACAGTAAGGCTTAAAAAAAGCTGAAGCCTAGATTTAGGTCCCTAAATAAAACTTTTCATGGTCAAGTGCCCTAGAGTCTCACAGACCAACATCAGAGCCTCACAGACCAACATCAGAGTCTCACAGATCAACATCAACTGTTTGTCTCAATGCCTAAATATAAAGTTTAACATTAGGTGTTTGCGTCTGCAAATGTTGTCCTCACATCTTCAAATCTGTGAAAGATGGAAGCACTCCAAAAAACCTTAAGATGGAAGAAACAGAGTGAAAATCCAGTGGCAGTGAGATCGTTTTACTGAATATGACTAGGATATCATATTATATATTTATATATGTATATATATAGAAACAGATTTGATGCGCTTGTTAGGGAATCTGATTTCTGTTCGGAGTTTCTGCTTGAACAGAATAAAAGCTTCTGAACGTGTGAAATGTCTTAGGGCTTTTAATTCCTTTCCTCAAAACCAGATATGTTCTGTACTAGTGATGTGCTAGCATGTGCGTGATACTCGGGCAAGAACTAACGGCTGTAATGGACAGAACAGCCTGTCCTTCCCGCTGCAGCTTGCTCTGATTCTCTCTGGGTACACGAAGTTAAGGCAGCCTTTGCAACACAGCAGATGAATAAATAGGTACTGGAAAAGAAAGAGAAGTCAAGAGAACTTACAAAATGCTCAGTTGTTTCACTAGCTTTTACTTAGGTTAGAAGGTCAAACGAAGCCTGGACTCTCATGTAATTATGATGCTTGGTTTTGAACACGATGTTTAACATTTTCATTGTGCCCAAGGCTACTCTAAAGGCCTGGACTACTGAAGAGATGTTATTTTATTTACAGAATAAGTTTAGTAATAGATCTTAGATTGGAATGGGATTATAGAAAGAGCTCAAGACACAATAGATGATCCCTTTCTAAACAGGCTTACAAAGATCATTCCATTCTTCTCACTACACTAATTCACTTCTGAATCTCATAACTGCTTTCTTTCAATAGCGACTTCAGACTGAGTTTCCTGTTCCAGAAGGCTGCTTACAGTCTCATTGACACCCACTCTTGCTTTCTTCCTACCTTCTCTCACTGCCTTCCTTCTTTTACACGGACAGGCTTCACCTGGAAACACATCTGGCTTTTTGCCAGAATTTACCTATCCATCCCTGTTGAGGAGGCACCAGCTACAGAAGTCCGGGCAGTAGCTCCCAACATCTGTATCAGTACTAGCAGTAAAAACACCTCGGAGTATCTTAAAGATCTGTGCAGACAACTTTCCAAAGTGGAGCAACATTTGACCAAACAAAGAGGAAACCATGGTCCTAGCTACAGCCTTTTGTGCTGTAGCTTCTTCTACCACTGTTGCTGCTCAAGGGGCACACGGAGGTGTTCAGGAGGATGGTGGCCCAACGCTGTGCCAGCTAATCCCATCTAACCCTGAGCACTGATCCTCACCTAAAGTTGCGCCACTTTAATTTTAAACATTCAGAACATCTGTTTTCTTTATTTATCACACAGGCTGCTTAAATCGATTTGGAATTCTGTCGCTGGACAATTCTGAAGTCTTTCTGGAAATACTAGTATGCACAGGCTATCTACAAAAATACTCAGTCCAAACCTCATCAAATTGGTAAAAGTCAAAAAAAAAGCAGCAAAATTTTTCATTCTTGCAACAGATAGTGGGGAACTTCAATAGAGAATTGTACTAAACACAAAAGGCTGAGAAAATGCCATTAAATCCAGTACAAAAAGCACAGCAACAACTATTTCTTGCAATCCCAGAAACTCTACACAACTTCCCAGAGAGGTTTATCCAAAGATACTGAGAAGGAAAAAAGTGAAAAGCAAAATGAGGGCAAGATGACAGAAAGGAGACACTACAGTCACACTCCAAGGAATACCTAAGCTCTAATTAAAAGTAATGTTAAAAATGCATTAGTCATTAGCAAACAAGGTCACAGGCTCAGCTGCCCAAAGCGTGTCCACAGAAAGTAAAAAATCAGCAACAGAGACCTCTACAAAGCTCTTCAACACGGCCACTGCAGACTACTTGTATTCTTTGTTACGTGCATTTTATCTGAATCCAACCCCTCCATCGAGATAAGATCCTCAAGAAAGACTCAAGGAATGTATTTTTTATTGCTGGGCACTACTTCTAGACAGCAACTTTCACCAAAAATTTATTCCAAAGCCATTTGTATTTAAACACTAAGATGGATGCCTTCGTAAACCGTAGGTCTGCAGGTATTGTGCACCAGCAACAACCTTTTGCTGGATAAGCCCTGAGTTTCAAACAGGATTACTAAAAGGAGTAGGTAAGGAGATGAGGAAAGAAAGGAAAAGTGCATTTTTAGCCAAGACAAAATGTGATATAGAACCTGCTCTGAAAGCAGAAGAAAGCCCTTCCAAATATGAGAAATTACTTAGTGTATTTATGTAGGATTTCCAGCTCCCATTGAGGCAGAAAATGCAAGAAAACTCAAAGGTGACTCTTGAGCTCAAAAACATCAATGGCAGATTTCCTCAGACTTCCCTGAATTCAAAATTTCAAAACATTATGACTCAAATTTTTTTAACTCAACTTATAACCATCCTTCCCTTTATTAACTACCGCTTACTTTTATTCATATTTTTCTTAATTTCTTCTGCCAGAGTCCAAACAAACTCTCTTGTTCCTCCTTTGCTCTCTTCAGTTCTCACTAAGAGAACTTCAGCCTTGTCAGTCACTTCTTGTAGAATTCAAGAAGATGGATCAATTATAGGCAAGCAAAGGACAGAACACAATAGCATTGACCTCAGAGATACGATTTCCTTGAATTTTTTAATAATACATTTACGACCAATTTAGACCTTTGTTCTTTCAGAATACTTTTGTTCTGAGAGTTTCCATGGGCATGAAACTTTTTATACCTATCTTTAAAGGGACAGAGAGCTTACAACAACTTTTCTATACCCCCCAAATTATCTAATATTCTTAATCTCCATGCTCCTCCTAATAGGAAGTCATTAGTAGGAATCATTGGCCACCACGCTGTCTTTCATGTTTCACAAATGCCTATAAAATCAAACATCCTTCTACAGAAAATCTTTATAAGTTTTATAACTTAACCATTTTGACCCATAGTGAAAGCTTCTTCCTCTCTAGGAAAAAGAACAACTTATATATTCTCCACTTATCACCATTCTGCTGATCTCTGCAGTTCCTTTGTCCAATTTGCACTACACACACTGATTTATTTCAACCAATTAATTACAAAATCAAAGGGGAAAAATGTGGCTTGGTTTTGGGATGTGATGAAAATGCTGGGTTTAATACCTTTTTACGAGTCTAAAAATATGTTTGCTGTTTTAAATTGTGAAGTGTGATGGCAGGTAAGGTGCTGAGTTTAACTGCAAAACTTTTAGTGCAGTTCCTTTAGCAAGTCTGCTTGCCAATCTGGCAGCGAGAGTATTCACTTACTGCCAATCAAGCCCTTATTTATTAATTCAGGTTAGATGAATAAATGCTGGGATCTGTAAAATGATTCAAATCCCAGCTGTTTGTGTGAAGCGACACATTAGATGTGCAAAGGCAGCTCAGCTGGGAAGAGACTTTCCAGGCAGACAGTCAGACAGGTCAGCATGAGTTATAACTTCACAACCTATTTCTGGTAGCGTGCCAGAAAGAAAATGGACTTGGCTTTGCAAAACTAACGAGTTCAAGTATGGCTTTTGTTCACATCACTGAGTTCTCCGGAGGCCTTAATTACAGAGGGAGAGAGTTTCAGGATCAATTACTAAGATTTCAGTTTCAAAATTACAGTTGGTAATACCAAAATCAACTTGGTATTTCTTTTGCAAAAAGCAAGGGTACCTTTGACTAATGTGCTTGGTAAACAGTTAATAGCTCAGAGGTGTAGACAGGACACACTAAACTGTTTTAAGTGTCATTCAAAGTGAGGAATCAAAATGAATGCCCAGAGCCTAAATCCCTCTGTCAATGTTATCTCTCCTAGCCATTTATCTAATTTCTCACCAACAGTTCTAAACCTTGAGGGGCTGCTGAGCTACAGTGGCACCTGGATCCCAGTTCATCCACAGACTGGCTGGAATGTGCTTCTTTTTTGCTTTGGCATTTCTTTTCTTGTCTACCCCATTCTGGAGCATCCCAAGCCAGTGTAAGACACACGACTGTGTACAGAGCCTGGAGTTTCTTTGCAGTGCTTCGTGCTATTCATGAAATGATCACAGATCTAAGTTTACTCATTCACCCTTCCACACTTCTTCACAAACCCAGGTTACAGAGTCTGTTACATAAAGGCCAGGCAATTTCAATCTATCATGGAATGGTTCTGTACTGCTAATTACAGTTCTGAAACAAAATCAAGAGAAGAAAAACACCAGGCAGCTCCTTTTTCCTGCCACTGTTTTTGAATAGGCCAAGCCATGTAAATGCTGGAGCTGCTGCAGAATTATAAAGGAAAACCATGCAGCCAAGATAACCAAGCTCTTGTCTTGGGCCCTAGAATGCAATGCAAATGCTTCCTTCACACGCTTTTCTGCACTCATGCACTAGATCTCACCGACGTGACTGGCTGCAAATGTAGCAGGGGACTTGCTCCTGGGAGCAAATGCAATTCATTGGCTTAGTCTATGTCGGGGGGGGGGGGGGGGGGGGGGCAGCTCTGATAAAAGCAACCATTTGCATATTTGCTCCTTCCCTCCTTGTTTTCCCAAATCAAATCTCACTGAAAGTTTAGAAAATCTGTATGAGTTAACAATTTTTTAGTTCTCTGGCTGAAAGACAACTGTGGATAAGAGAAAACACTGTGAGAAAGTATCTCCAAGCTTACAAGACCCTGGGGAACACTGACAGAAGAGAGAAAAGAGGTGGGCTGGGACAGACTCTCAAACCAGACAGGCTCAGGATAAAGGGGAAGGAGCTAAAAATTCATTAAAAGAGATGGGAAGCACGGGAAAAGTGATTTGATGTTTAGCATCAAAAATGGGCAAATACTCAGTTCAAACAGAGCAAACTTTAGCTAAAGCATCAGGGGAGATGGGAGAACAGGTCCAGGACTGGTTTAGAAAGATCAAAGATGAAAGTTTCACATTGAGGCAGACAAGAAAAAACCCAACACTTTCTTCAAATGACTTCTTCCTTAAAACAGCAGATTTACAGCTGAGAATATTTAGGGCAACCTAGATGAGTATATTAAAAAAATGCTACCCAAGGTCACGAGCACAAGAACTTGAATAACTGACTGCAGATGGACGATAAAGAAAGGAGAGAAAAGACCTCTGAAATTTGTAGGCTCACTGTTTTTCTTCCTTTATGTCTGAATTCAAAGGAACAGTTGCTTGACCTCAAAACTGTTCTCCTGAGCGCTTCTCCCCCAGCCTTTTAGCTTTGCCCATCTTCCACGCAGACATCCCCTCCCCAGACATCAGGGATTCCATCTCTGGTAACACTTGTACACCCTCCATGGCCCTGACAAAGTTCTTATGCCCCGAGCAGTTTGCCTGCTGCGAGCAGCTGGCGGCTCAGTGGCAGGAGTTTATGCCCTGGTGCTTGTTGGGAGGCATCAACTGTGAGATGATCTCCCGTAAAGCGGGATTACAAGAGGCTTTGGGGCAAGTGGGAAAGCTGGAAGAAGAGTCTGGACTCCCTATACATGGCAGTGGTAATATTTTCCCCCCACCCCACGCTTTTCTGAAAATCACTGGCACAAATACCAGAATTATATGTCCTGTATTTTGGGGGCTTCCAGAGTCATTTTGATCTATTCTTAATATTGGAAGCAGTGCTATGTTAATGACAATTGCCAAAATCAAGCTACTGAAGAGTTTCAAACAGTATCACAACAAAACACTTCCAGAAAAGGGCTGACAATTCCAGTTGCATAAAATGGGGAGTTAACTCTTCTGTTGCAGCTTTATATCTGATCAGTAAAATGAGAGAAAAGCCCGTTTTCCTAAGAAGCTGGCACAGAATATTTACTGGCTCAAAGGGCTTACTGTAGAAAATATATTTACCAGAGAGAAATGAAGTCTGGAAGAGAACCAACTCTGGGCTGAATGAATTTGAAAAGGCTCTTTCACTGCCTGTGTGAGCTTAGGCTATAAATCAAAATTATTAGGGCTTAATTTTTAAATATTTCTTAACTAGACTTGCTGCTGAAAAGCAGCCAACATCATTTTAATGGATTCATTTGTTGAAAGCATGCAATTACAGTTTGACCAAAATGCAATTTGGGTCCCTGCAGGCAACACACGGATGATTTGACCAAGACCCCTCCTTTCCTCCAAGACACACACACAGAGAAACACACAGACTGCACCGTAAGCCACCGAGCTTTACCTTTCTGGAGCTTGGATGCATTGTCCTGTATCCAGCTGAAAAGATTGGCAAAGTCACAGTCACAGACCCAGGGGTTGCCCTCTAAGCGTATAGTCCGCAGGGAGGGAAGCGCTTCTAGGGCTGCCACATTTAGGCTCTGTAAATTATTGTCATTCAGCTCTAACACTTGGAGCTGTTCCAGGTTCTCAAAAGCAGCCTCATCCACATCCACCAGGTTATTGTTTCCAAGGCTCAATTTTATCAGTTTTTCTGCTGATTTGAATACCCCAGCATCAAGCTGTGTTAAATTGTTGTAGCTTAAGTCTAAATACACCAGTTTGGTAGAACTGCTAAAAGTGCCCTCTTCTAAAGAGGTGAGGGAGTTATTCCTGAAGTCCAAATAGACTAGATCTCCATAAAATATAAAGAAATCAGCCGGTATCGCCTGAATGTTGTTATCAGCTATAAGAAGTTTCCGTACATCCAGTGGAAATTGATTAGGAACACTTGGGAGTCCTTGATCCCGGCAATCTATGGTGTGGTAGTCCATACAGCTACAGACAGCAGGGCAAAAATGACCCACGGGTAAGAAAAGCAGGCAGGCAAAGACAGAAAAAGGCAGAAGGCAGAGAGGAAAGCATGGCAACATCGTCAAGGATCTGAAAGCTGTGATGAGCACCACCTCTAAGAGAAAGACATTTTGCTCAGCTGAGCAGCAGTGCCTGGTACTTGTGTGTGTGTGTGTGTGTGATTGTATCCAGGAGATCACATATCATCACAGATCCGATAGCAGCAGCCTTGGGAGGGGGAGGGAGAGTGACTGAAGGGAAGAGGGAGGGAGGCAAATGTGAGGATTTACACTGTCAGAATATTGTAATGCTGCACGGTGTCAGGGAAAGCGATGATTGGGTAACGGGAGGATCTTTCAAAGGACTCCCTCGCTTTTGTGAGCTAAAAACAGCTGTGAGCCTGTTTGCATATTTGCTGTATATGACAGCAAACGGGAAATCACACCTGATCTCGTGCCTCTGCCAGCAACACCTTCTGCTTAAAAACCCCTTCAGGTAATGAACCCTGATGAAATCACTTATCCTGTTTCTTGTACCAGGCTACATCAAGGTGACAAATACCCTATAGCAATGCAAGCGGGGCAGGGAAGCATCCTGGCTGACTGCTAAGGGCTGTTCTCCCTTTCAGCTGTAAAACAGGGAGCAGAGGAGCAACAAGGAGGGATTCCAAAGAAAAAGGAACACCGACTTGTGCAGTTTCTGGAGACCCTCCTAGCTTTTAACTTTATTTAAATACAACATGTTAAGATTATTTAAATACAACGCACTTCTAACCAAGAAGTATAACCTAAAATAGCAGCAATGAATACGGGCTCAAAAATGAGGGGTTTTCCTTCCAGTTTAAAGGACCAAACCAGCTGCCTTCTAACATGGCACTGATAACACCTACTGGGCCACATAAAAGTGCAAATTGTGGATCAAACCTTCAAGTAGTTAAAACTGAACAGATTTTCTTCATTTTCAGGGGGTTGAAATATTTCACAACCAACCTGCCTGTCTGCCGTGGGACAGCAGAGATGATTTTGCAACAAGACATCTGTGTTTTTCTGATAAAATCAAAATCAAAATCCCCAAATCCACACTCAGAAAGGCAAGTCCTCTGCCAATTGCAAGCTTAACTCTTAACACCCTCCCTCCCTCCCTCCTTATGCACGTTGTGTAAGTAGACAGAAGTGGGACTCTGGTGCTAGGACCATACCTCTGTGCTCTGTGTTTGCATATATAAAGACTAGACCACAAACAGAAACACCTTCGGGAAGCTCATTCCTAGGGCAAAGAGAGGCCAGTAATCTCAATTTAAGTTTATATTTCATATCTGAACGCGGAGTACCTTTCATCCAGGACAGGATACAAAGATCCCTTCTCAGACAGCCTATCCTCTGAAGATACCAGCACATAAACTCTAATACTGAACACAGTATTATCAGCCTCTCCTTCAGTATGAAGAGATGCTGAACTGATGGGAGGGAGCAAAGAGGGAGCCAGACTGTTCTCAATAGTGCCCACTGACAGAAAAAGAGGCTATGGGCACCGATTAGAAAACCGTTCAGAAACCATCTGAACACAAGAAAACACATTTTTACTGTGAGGGTGGTCAGAGGGGAGAAGGACACAGCTCTGGGCAACCTGCTCTGACTCTGGATTTCCAGAGGTCCCTTCCAATCTCAGCAATACCATGAACTGCCGTGAGGAAGTGAGCGTGCCACGAAGGGTTATACCTTTGAATATCTCTCACATTTGCAACACACCTCGTTTCTAATTCATAGCTCTTCTGGCTAAACCATCGTGAGCCAGCCTCTAGACCCCCTCCCAAGAACACACATCCCGATCCAGGTGTCTTTCATGCCTTAAATTACTTTTAAAACACCACCCAGGAAGAAATTGGCACAGCTGCCTCTATAAATCATGAGGGCAAAGTCCAGTTAAGTTCCTGAGACGATTAAAATATTTACCTTTCAATTACAGAGGAAGTGGAAGTCTGATAGGCTACCTCTAAATAAAGAAACCCGTGTGAAATAACTCTTGTGGTCAGGATTCAATGAATCAGCATTAACAAGTAACTGCAACTGGTATCTCTCATGTGGAGTTGATGCTTTTTAATCTATTAAGGTCATACCTAAAAAACCCTTGCTCATGCTATAGTTTACTGGTTTCCTGCCCATAATTCAGTTAAGGCTTTAGGGCAGAGATAAAGCTGTTACTAACACTTGAATAAGGACTTGATATAATAACTTTACATGTATATATTTATTTATATTTATATATTTACCTAATGATATCTAGCTCTTTATTTAGTGAAGTTATCAATACATGGGCCTTAAGGGTCCTTTTTCTATCCCATGTACAGCATCAGACGCTGGCATTTTCTTTCCAGAGATGCCTCAGCGTTATTATGGCTGTTTCACAGATGGGAGATGACAGATAATTAGGCACAATTTGTGAAAGGTCCAAGAACGTGTTAGTGGCAGGGGTAGGAACAGGACTCAGCTTCCCTAAAAATTCCACCAGCCTTGCTAAAACTACTGCTCCTTTCTTTTGCTCAGATGTTCATGTGTATTCTTTACACCTTACCCCTCATAAGGAAAGTGCTGCAAGCAGCTCTATCTTCACAGCTTCTTCTGCACATTTATAGAATCATAGAATACAATCATAGAATCATCTGGTTGGAAAAGACTTCTGAGATCTCAAGTCCAACCGTACCTGTCCCCTTACTAAACCATGTCCCTAAGAAACTCATCTACCTGCCTTTTAAACACCTCCAGGGATGGCGACTCAACCACCTCCCTGGGCAGCCTCTGCCACTGCCTGGGAACTCCTTCAGTGAAGGAATTTTTCCTGATGTCTAATCTAAACCTCCCCTGGTGCAACTTATGCCATCTCCTCTCATCCTACCACCTTGCCACTTGTGAGAAGAGACCAGGCCCCAGGTCCCTCAGGCACTCCTCACAGGACTTGTTCTCCAGCCCCTTCACCAGCCTCGTTGCTCTTCTCTGGATGTGCTCCAACACCTCAATGTCTTTCTTGTACTGAGTGTACCAAAAATGTAGTTTGCATTTCCTCTAAGAATCCGTGGAGCTTTCCTAAGATGTCTGTGAAGCGGCTGGCAGGAGACTGGGAATTCCTATCAGGCTCTGGATATTTTGGGACAGGTATCCCATTGGTTTGTCACTCATTGGCCCTGCTCCCACAGCACCCAGGCAAACAGAGTCTCATGGGCAGTGCGTAATAGCCCTTATCTTCAGCTACGCAAGCCCGACGGCAGTGCCTGCCCATCACAGCCCGCCTGCCATGGCCCAGCACCTTCCTCTTGCCATCTTTGATTTCACAGAGCTTTCTTCTGACCTGTCTTTCTCTCTATACCATTGCCTGTTTCATTTTGCCTGTCCGGCTTTTTTAATTTCTTCGCTATTTCTTGCTTCTGTACCTCAGCTGTTCCCCTCACAGCATAGAAATTATCTTTTTGAAGACTTTGCAGACGTTTCAGGCATTTTGGGTAGCAAGGAAGGAGCTTCTGTAAAGCTTTCTAACTAATAAGATATTAAAGCTTTACTTCTTTAATCTTTTATTTGCATCAGCCAGTTACACTAACCCGTTTTGGCTGTGGTCTGCTAAGTGCACAGCACCCTCTTGTGCCCCTCAGGACAGCGGTCACTCTGCAACCACCGCTCTCAGATGAGCTATTCTGAGTTTTACCATACTCCTACAGTTTACCTGTGCTCTGAGCTGCACTCCTTTCTCTTCCAGTGGCCTGTCAAAAAACCCAGATCACTCCATGCAGGAAAATAAAAGATATAATCAGGGTGGTGTTCTTATATGCTGTTTTTAGAGGGGTGTAGAGCAAGGCAGCAGAGGCGTTACAGAGCAAGTGGAACTAATGCCTGGACCTGAGAAGGGAAGCAAACACAAGGAGCAAAGCAAGCTTTTCATTCCCTGATTGCACTGTCAAAAGAGCCAAATTACAAGCCTATTGTACGCTGTTGCTCCTGCCATTTGAATTTCATTCTACCTGCAAAGCCTGCCACATCTTTTGGCTTTACTGTAGTAACAGGGACAGCCAATTGCCTACGAAATCTGGATTTATATTTTTTTTGAGGAAATTTCAAAGCACATTGCAATTGATAATGCATATCAGGACCTTGTTTGGCTACAACTGGCACTATGGTAAAATACAAAATTGCTCCAGAAATAAAGATTTGCTTATAATCTATGATTCCTCAGCACTCCCAAGCAAAGCCTTCACAGTTTTCCCACTTGTTATCAAAAAATACTTCCATTACTAAATTTTAGACCATATAGTTTTGAAAAAGCACAAGTTGCCCAATTAGAAATCAATGCTAAACAAAATACAAGTAGTATTCTCTCCACACAGATGGGGTCCCACATAGATCAAGCCTCAACTATAGGCTCATTTCCCTGTGATCTTGGCTTCCAGGCTCCCCTGAGGCAAGAGAGACAGGAGGGGTTTGAAAAACATGCTTGTAAAACAAACAGGGTACCAATTTCATAATCAAAGAACTACGGAGGAGTTTGTGTCAAATAATTTCATGGAGAACGAGGAAGAAAACCAAATTTGTTTCCATACCTCCCAGTTGAAGGAGCTGAATAAGCACGACAGTAGGCAGGCTTTGGATTAAAACAATGAACCTTGCTTCCCATTCCTTTAATTTTCTATTCAGGATACTACTAAGGAAAACCTCTAAAATAAACCAGGATGTGACAAGCCACACTGGTCCTTTAGTGTGTTCACAGTCTTGTTATCACAGCAAGCAGACTAACAGAAAATCCATTCACTTCCTTGCCTAGGGAAATAAGAAATACCTTTGTGGAAAAATAATCGAGGCTTCAACTTTCCCTCAGAAACTTCCAGCCCTCCTCTTAACAGCACTCGAAACTTCCCAAAACAACTTGAGTAATGGAAGAAAAAGGAAAGAGTCATCGTAATACAGACACACATGAAGGATTCAGATCCCAGCCAATAAATCCTTACAACAGATGAAACTGAAAACTGTCCATCCTGGTTTTGAACAGCTAATTAAGCATATTTTTCCATGAAGGAAGTTATTATTCCAGGCTTATGCTTCACTGAGTTAAGGTATGTGTCCGTCTGAGGCTGCTGTACCAGGTGCACAAAACCACGACAAAGGGTTTTCCTCCTCATTATCACCCATTAGCAACGTGTCATGGGAACCAATGTTCAAACTCATGACTAACAGTACATTAATCAATTAATCAAACACTGAAATCAAGCGCTGAACACCATTTTTGAGCAGAAGACCCATTTTTAATCAGATCTTTACTATTTTGCCTTCAGTGCTTTTTTTGTTTGGGAAAAAACCCTTCCCTTGCTATGCCCAGGCATGTTTTTATGAGCAGCCAAGGGGCACCCTTGGAGAGTTTCCTCTCTGATCTTACATGTCTGGAGGAATGAAAAACCAGCAGAGAAAAGGGTATATTCCCTTGTCTGACCATTTATGAGATGACAGAAACTGTGCAGTGAACTGAAGCTTGTCTTACACCTGCCCAGTCCTTCTCTGCTGCTTTCACTGCTGCTGCCAGGCCACGAGGAGGGAAACTACATCAAAATTCATCAGTGTGGCAGCAGCAATGATTGAATTTGAAAACTTTAGACACTACAGTTCAGCAGCCAAATGAGACCAGGCTAAACCTATCAAAAGACTTCCGTCATCTGCTCTAGACAATGGCTTATGCAGACACATGGTCACTATCTTACTGCAAACCATTTTTAATTGCTTAAAGCATTCATGAGAGACAGAACAGTATAAATTATATTTCCTTTTTCCCCTCAGGAAGGAGTTTGTGTCTAGCTCCTACAGTGCAGGCAACTGCTTGCCCTCTGCATGGTTTATATAGCAGTCCACTATTGCCACAGCTTTAATGCAAATTAATGGTGACTAAAAGTGGAAGTCCCCCTACGCTGTTGAACGGGATACGCTCAGGTATATCCACCGCTACTCTTGGATGTAATAAACAAGTAAAACGGTCTTGAGTTTCTTCTCAAACTCTCTTTATCTGGTCAGAGTCACCAATTGGTCTGTTGAGATCTGAAAAACCTCAGGGAGATCTGAGATTCTTTAGAAGCTCAGAGTTTCCAAATAAAAATATACATAAGAAATCCAACACAGGATTTGCAGAGGAAAACATATGAAAGTCAGTGACTTTAAAGCAGCAGTTGGAGTTGAATGTAACTTTCTTATCTGAAACCTGTTTCAACCTGCAGCTAAATTTCAAGGAGAACACAGAAGGAAGTCTGAGCAAACTCTCAAAGCCCCAAGATATGACAAAATTTAATCCAGCTCTGATGTAAAGCTAAGTAGATTGTTATTTTTTAACCCACGGCTGCCATTATAAACATGGCATATTTATGTCAAAGGACAGAAAACTAATAACTCTTGGGAACCAATTTCCTCCAAACTTGTTCTTTCCAGCCCTTCTGCAGAGAACAACCGCTAAATGCTTCATCACAGCAGTCAGAGGCTGAACGTGCCACTGTGCAATCTGGCTGAGCAGAGGGTGAAGTATGACAAACGGCGTATGTTCCGGTGAAAAAGAGGCAGGATTTCCTTTCTTGTAAGGGAGAAAAAACAGAAATTATTCTGAAATATCTGGGAAGCTGATCTGTATTCTCTCAGTAGGAAGTATCCAGTTTTAATTTGCACCCTGTGCCACCTAGAAAACCCTTTGGAGAATCCTCTTTGTTCTGATGAAAACAAATAGATCTACAGCATTTAAACAGTTGACAGCTGATCTTTATAAACTTACCATATCCATATTCTCTGAGTATAAAACCCCTCCAGATTGTTAGGCCTTCATGGTGCAGTACAGAGTGAAGAAACCCTCAACAATCTAAAAACCCTCAAACAAAATTACTGCACACACTTCATGGATTTAAATATGCAGAAAGAACATTCACATCAGTGGCAATTCCAAGGCTTAGCTGAATGGTGGAAATAATGGAAATAATTATGACATCCATCTCTGTTGTCCTTTGCCATAAAAATACTTACTTAATGAAAAGTATAACTAAGTGCTTAAAAGATCAGATTGTAATTTCAAAATAGGGCTTGAAAACTGCCCTCTGAAGTGCATGGCACCTTCATTAAACTACCTGCACCATTCCCACAAGTGTGCAATTCCGTATTTTACAGGCGAATTGCCAACAACTTTATTTCTGCAAAAGAATTATTCCACAAAAACACTCCACTCTGCTCTGGAAACATACTGTACTAAGTGGAAAGGAACAACACTAAAGAGACAAAAAATTGATTAGGACTTGAGGCAAGACAAAGAGTTCTAGAATCAAATGGAAGTAAACCAACAGAATAAGGGTATGCAAATGTATGTGTATGTGTCCATATCTGAATGAAGACATTGGAGGGGGGAAAACAAAAAATCAAACACAGAAAAGCCAGCAAGAACAATCTTGTGGGAACCATGGTAAGTTTGGCCCTTACTTTATCTGTAGAGCTCTTTTTGTGGACAGATCTGTAATCCTCTTTAATACTATGTTAAATAAATCAAATTCCTTTTCTAAATTCAAGAAATCCCTTGTTCTTTTACACCCAAATGAAGAACAAAACCAAACAAAATGATGACAAAGGTCCTTGAACCAATAGGATGAAATCCCCAGATGCAAAGAACTTGTTTGTACCTTTAAAGTATAAAGTAAACGTTGAAAATGCCCATGCACTTCACTGTAAGCAAAAAAAAATGTTTGCAACATGACATAAAATCATTGTAGTTACCAATCTCTTGGTATAACTGCAGTATCTACAGTCCTGTTCATGGCAGGTGATGCTGGTCATTCACTTGCCTTCACTCTAAAGTGATCTTCCCGTCCTCTTACAAGTTTCCCTGGCTATCCAGGAGTATAGTGTCCCTTAGGGAACGCAGCACATTCTGACTTAATGCCTTCTGACATTTCACTCGCCTTGTTAATATGATGGGTGAAATGTCAGGTGAAATCACATCAGCAAGTGCAGCAATCCCCAAACGGGAGACATTCGGAGCCTGCAATACTGCCTCTGGATTTGCTTTTCAAAAACATGTCGATAACCAATGCTAATTATTACAATGACTAGCTTTCATAGTTGCTTCAGAAATTACTTACCTCACTGACAATGAAGTAGGGGTACTTTCTGGTATCAAACACAACCCTCAGAACTTCACTGCAGCCACACTTTGCGTGGTGCACCAGGAATTGCTAGCATAGCTGCTCTCTAACACAACTTCTCTCAGTCTACATGCTCATATTGCACTGGCACAGAGTGGTTTAAATACTAGAGCTTCCGTAGCACCCTTGGTATTGGGAGGTGGTGGTATCTCTGCACTTGGTTGCTCACTTCCAGCATCCTGGAGCTGTCCTACATCACTCCATAACTCTGTGTCAGGAGACAGGACTCTTGTGTATACAATTAATGTTTGCATTAACTCCTTCAGACATCTGCTTGTACAGTCTACAGTTTTGGAGGCTGCCTCATATCATAGACATTAAAGCTGAGAAACACCACCAAAAGAAGGTAAAATACAGGACGTCCTCCCTGGGGAATATTAGTGAAGTTAATGTGCATTAGTGCTGGCAGCACACTGAGTGCAGCTCTGTCATCACAACCTCTGCGATCGGTCTGCATGGTTTTTTTCCTTTAGTAACATAAAAAATAAATCAGTCTCACAAAAATGGAATAAGTGAAGTCTCTTAAATCTCAAATTTGAAGGGAAACCAGAAGAAAAAGTATGTTTGCTTCAGGGTCTTGTAAATGTTTCAGGAAGTTAATAGCACAGAAGATGCATGTGGTGAAAATATTGTTCATATAGTAACACACGTGGAACGTACTATACTGTCCATTTCTAAGGCTGTGCTATAAGCAAAAAGATATTTTTAGGGACCATGGAATGGCTGCAGTCTAAAAATAGAGAAGCCAAAAACTGTCCAACAAACCCCTTTCAATAAAACTATAATTGAAAAATTAGTTTTAACTGCGAATTTCTGTTTTCTTTTTAGAAAAGTGTTTTCAGTTTTTAACCAGGGATTTAATTTGTTAATTAAATGTTAATTGACACAGACACTCATATAAATTACTTGGTTCCTTCTGCTGAAGCTGGGCAAACACTTGCTAAAATTATAAAAGGTGGCTTCTTCTGATACAGATTTTACTTTATAAAGACTTTATTTGCTTTTCTTGCAAATACAAGTCTATCTTCCTGCTTTTCCTTTATCAAGGAAGTTTCAAGGAAGCTAGTTAAACTCTGAGTAGGTGCCTAAGCAGTGCAATTATTCAAAGCTGCCACAGACAGGACTGTATCCGTGTCAAAGCACCTATGTGACCACCACGGACACAGGTGTGGAATAGCTGCCATGGCATCGATGCAGCATCTGTGCAGTCCTCAAGAGTTACCCACCAAGAAACAAGTCTGGAGTGTCTGGAGTTACCAGCAATGAAAGATTTTGATGGTGGTGGGAGGGCTACTTTGTTTATAGTTACTTTTTGGTGTATTGCTATTGTTGGGTCACTCAAAGTGGGACCTTTCTTTTCACCAAAATGATCCAAGTCACACATTTCCCAGCATCTCCTCTGGCTGCTTTTGAGCGCTAGTCTATGGTAGGGCCAAAGGAGTACAGTTACCAGTTGTACCACAGGGAAGCGTTTTAATGCCTAGCTTTGGATTAAGATGAATCATTTTGATCACCCAATTAAGGATTAGTTAATGCAAGTATTCCAGAGAGCCCTAATGACTTTTAGACTTGTCACTTTTCAGAAAATACAGAATACTGAAGTATTGTCACTGACTGCGTGGCTACTGGGCATCACTCAATGGAGCAGACACCTCGTTGTTACTTTTAAAAAGTGCTGTCTGGTACTGCCTTGCAGCACATCATTATTACCTTAAGTGACAGAGGCCAACAGCAGAAGGATGTGGGGTCACAACTGCTGAGCCAAGAATAGAGCTCCATAATTCCTGATGAGCTTTCTGAAAGACTTCCGCGCACAGTTTTATGCAACATAAATATTCTACACGTTAATAAAGTACAAGCTGAACTCCCTGGATATGTGCTGTAAAATAAAAAACCCAAAAGATCTGTGTAAAACCCCATATTTTAACTTTACTCACACTCACAGTCTAACACCTCAGGGCCTTGTTTTCCCCTTTTGAAACATGACAAGGAACAAAACTGCTTTAAGACTCACAGGCTACACAAAGTATAAGATATATGGAGCTAAATCTCTTATTTTAGGATTAATCTTCTTTGCTATGAAAGATGCTGTGTTATCAATAGTGCTTGCAGGCAATTAAAATCTTTAATATCCTTTGTATTGTACTTGGTGTGCAGCTGCCTACGCCTACGAATACATGAATCATGGTCCTCTAATTCAGTTTCCTGCAGGGAAACTGAGAAGACAGGAACATTCCAATAAAGTAAAAACCTCCTTATTCACTAGTTATAGTTAATTAAATAATTTATAGAGTAGAGACTGTGTTAGCACTGGAAGGAGAATCTGCAATACTCATTTCTACTCCTGATCTACAGTCTGCCCTTGAAGAAGTCACTACAGTGCTCAGTGCCTCAGCTTCCCCACTGTTTCATGTGGAAATAGCCCGAAGCAGCAACAGAATGGAGCTTTAAGTCAGATGAAATTCACCTCAAAAGCTTCCAGCATTTCCATGGGCTTTTAAATATTTATGTTTTAACAATACAATAGCATCTTAATCTGAAGACACATGTAGATGGCTTGGGGTTATTAAAGTGGTAAGCAAGCCTCCAAGAGAGCAACCATTCCCTTCTCCTTTGTGTCCTAGAACTACTTTATGAAAGACAGGTCTTGCAAATACAGAGCAAAGTATAAAACATTTATTTCCTAATTTAAAGCATGAATTAACTTACTCCTTAGGAAAATAATGCATTTGAACTGCCTTCCTCCTATCCCTCAACTTATTACTGACAAGCTAATATCACAAGCGAGTGATGTCATACAATGGTTTGAGTAATGCAAAGATAAGGCATGTTTGTGAATTCCAGTTCATACTCATTCCTCTAGGTCCATCTTCTACACTCAGATTGGGACTCCACTCCATGCACATTCTGAACTCATCATTTCATTTTATCCAGACATAAATGATTTATTGTGTAGAGAATAATCAACCTTGAATCTAATAACTGTTTCAGCTACGATCAACATTCATTACAGTTTTATTGGTGTCCTTTGTTGTTCTTGTTTCCCTTGCTGTGATACTTGCTCAGTTTATTTATCAGGAAAACAGTCCAATGTAAACATTTGGCAAAAATATTTGTAAAGCCATGCTATTAGTCTGGTATTTCTCCTAGACAAAGTATTAGCAGTTGCAGCTGAGACCCTTTATTGAACTCGGCGGTAAAGCATCTTAAGAGAATACAGGATGTGATTCAGCTACGTGACAGTGGAATAATACATGAATGAATCCAGATATTGCAAAACAGCTGAAATATCCCCTTGATTTCAGTGCTTGGTTTCATTTTAATTTGAGATATGCTTTGCCCCTTAAAAAAATTCAGGTTGCTGCTCTCTGTTGAGTTTGGTTGCCAGTCAGAAGGTGAGCTGGGGTTACGACAGTGACTGTCATTTCAAGCAATCCCATGGCTTCTACTGTTAAAAAGATCACTACACCTTACTCCTCTCACCAAACCCTTCACTGAGGCGTGTATTTTCATACCCATTTGGACATGTAGCCAGGGTGGAAAAGCATGCTGCTGCTTGAAGATGTGGCAAAAAAATTGCAGCCTAAAACCTCACTCGGCTGGAGCATGTTTTCTGCTCATTTTCCTCACTGGGAAAAGGAAAGTGGTGGAACCCAGCCCTGCAATGAGTGATTTCAAACAAACCAGTACCTGTGAACATATCACTCCATCTGGTGGCTGCAGAGCACTATGGAGATGGGCTCTTTCACTTTGATTATTTGTAGATAAATTCCTGGTATATGAAATGTGTCACAGTCAGGAAAGGCCGCTGGAGAACATCACTCTGCGCTCACTCCTTCCTCACATTCCTAAGCATCCATCCCCAACAATCATCCTGCATTTCTACCCCCACCTGCCCTCCCCCATGTGGAGCACAACTCTTCTCTCCCCCAGCTTTAACTCATCTTAGTGCTTTCTTGATGAAGCTGCTTATTCTTGGGAACATGCTTTGCATACAGAAAGCAAAAAAGAAACCACATTATTTTTTATGTGATTCTTCCCTAAAATCAGAATTGAAATGGGAATTTTGTCATGAAACTTAATGGGGGAAGAATTTCTATGTGTGTACACTTAATTTCTTCTAAAAGACACACAAGGTTTTTCGAAGAAACAATTACTTATTCACAGAAAAACTGGCTGCACCCCTATGCTGTGTGTGCCTCAGTCTTGTCCATCTCCTTGTAAACCTGGGCAAATCCTGCCTCATGCTGCAGAGGCCCTGACATGGCCTGCCTGCTGGGACACTATGGCTTCAAATGGGACTCCACAGGGACTGTGCTGGGTTCACCCCAAACCTCAGGCAGGTGTTATCTCAGCCAGATTACAGCGCTTCCTGGTGCATTTTCAGTACGCAAACACAATGCGTATTTAGAAGAAATGAGGGCACATAAATTCCTAATGACAGACATGTGCTTGGTCAGTATAAAATCGCTTTAACAACAGTGAAAGTCTTTGAGAGCATTAAGAAACAAACTCTTAAAACCATCCTGTACTGAATGAGAGTCTGAGTACACAGTACCTGTGTGTGTTTCCCCCCCTTCTGGCTCCACGGCTGTGTTGCTTTCCTTATATAACCCTTCTAGTCAAAAGAACACTCCCGACCCAAGAAAACCTACGTCAAACATATAATTTTTTTGTTAAATACATGGTGGTCATCCACAGGTTTAAAAGTAGTAAAGAGTGGGCATTCCATATTTAACTCTGAGTCACTCCATTGTGTCACGTAGACACAACTGCTGGCAGACTTTGGAAGGACTTTTGTTTGCATGAAGTACTTACGGACAGAAATCCCACTCTGATGTGTCCTCAGGAGCGTGCCCACTCCCCACAGGCAGCTCTTGCACTATATGGAACACGTTGCATTCAGTGAAATTTATGATTTCAGGACTGTCTCCCCAGAGAACTTCATACTCTCAGGAGAAAGAGCAGCTGAGCAGCTCTGCTCCCGTGGCCTTTACATTCAACCACCACACATATTGTCTTGAGAAATGCAGTGCAGACTGCCTACCAAATGTGTCCTGCTCTTTTCAAACCAGTATTTTGCTTCAGGTAGGTAATGGTGTTACTCAATTAAAAAGATTAAAATTCCTGCTTTTGTGTTAAGCAGGCCAGATTCATCTGCTTCTAATAAAGAACTGTACAGTATGAACAAAACCCTTCAATTTCAAATTGATGAAAGCAGGAAATAAAGTCACTTCAGCATCAAACCACAGACTTTGAAACATCATAGAGAAACAGTGACATTTTGCATAGATTAACTCACACAAAACCACTCCATCCTTTCCATCTTCGAGCCCATCTTAATCAAGTCTTCAGGACTGACTGAACTGGCATCACGAAGAAAAGCAGCTTGCACAAAGAACAACTGCTCGTAAAACAAAACCAACACTATTGCAAGTGCAGATGCTTATTTCTTTTCCCCTAAATACTAGTTTATTTTGAGAGTCAGTCCAATACATCTGGATTTCCTGGCTGGCACAGAACCTGGCTGCTTCAGACCTTCTCTCTCTGCATCAGCCTGCTGTACACCCCACAGGCACAGGCTCTGTGCGTGCCCATTTAAGACCATAAAATATTTCAGGTTGTCTCTGCGCCCCACAGATTGGAACACTGGTTTGTGAACACTGGTGATTGATTTTGGTGGAACTCTGAGCTGTATCAGCTGAAATTCCAGCCCCATCTCTACAACTGACTTATAAATATCAGTACTACGCTAGCTTAAGATCTCCAACTTCAAGCGTTGTTGCAGTTTTCTCTTCCGATAATCTCCCCTCTCTCCAGCTGACAGCCAGGATTGCTCACACATCTGTGCACATCATATTTTACAGTCAGGAGCACAAAGGGACAGGGACCAAGATTTGATTATAGTGCTTATCTAAAAAAACAGCTACATGATATGAATATTTGAGTTTGTCAATACTAATACCAATCCCTTCAAAAAGTGTAAATTCAGCATTGTTTGATGATACCCTTTGCAAATCTGCATTGTAACTGTAAAAGACACTGTCTCTTTCTGTTGCCAGATTTCCTGTTTCTGTACCTCAGGGGCAGCTGAGGGCCCAGAAATATTTAGTCGAAGCATAAAACTGTTTTCTGCAAGCTTTTATTAACTTTCAAGCCATTTCCTGTTTTCCCTTTGCAGCCAAACCCACCCCTTTTGGCAGGTACTGAAATACAAAAAACACACCATGCAGTTTGAGGAAATGTTCTATTACTTGAAAGAGGAGACCCAGAATGATAACTACTATTTTTCCTTATCTGCTTTCACCAAGGCAGCTTTGCTTTACCGTGAGGCGATCTTTCAGCAAATCATTCTGTAGAGAATTGCCCACCTCAATTTTGGAGTCTTTTACCTAACAGATTTAGTCGTAGATAACATTGTGTAAGCCACAAGCAGAGCATGTCTGCAAAACAAATTCTTCTGGAAGTTGAAATAGAAAGCAAATTCTGCTCATAGGTTGCATTTTTCATAACTGACGTTTAGGCAGCTTCTCGTGATATGTAACCCAAAACTGCAGAAACTCTATTCTGCCCCATTTGAGACACTAGAGCCTCGGATTGCAGAAGGGACAAGCACACACAGGCCTAGAAAATGTAGGAGCTCTGCATGCTTGGCACACCTGATTAGCAGTCCTGGAAGACACAGGCATCCTCAAAGAGCTTCTAAAACATCTAACAAAAAAAAAAATCAAATATCAATTCTGGTAATATGGCCCTAAAAAGTTTAGAGCTTGATATATACAATTCCTTGTGCTTTAGGTATAGCTGTAATGAAAAGGGGAGTGACTCCTGAAATGTTTCAGGAAAATGGTATCAGCATTGTCCACAGAATTCACTGTCACACTTTGCCCTACACAGTATTCCTTGCTGTCTGGATCGTTGAAAGCAGATCTGGAGCTTGGTTTTTGCAGTGTAGATAAGTGTACACATACAGACCATTTCATTCATCAGAGAAATGCAGTCATTTCCAGGATAAACTGCCAAACAAATTGCCAATTACAAGGTCAACGCTCCCTGAGAAGAGAGCATCATAAGCACTACACTCCCAGGAGAGCGTGCTTAGGCAGACAGACCAACTCTAACACTGCCAGCACCCCCACACAGCCACACACAGCCACAGAAATCACTCTCTGCACGACGTCCATCCTATCAGTAGAGTTATATGGAAGTGGTGGCAAGGCTGTCCTTGCTGATACTGGAGTTGCTGTTTAAAGGCTGGGTTCAAAACCTGTTTAAGTCCACAGGGAGTCTTCTGTTGACCCAGTGATCCTGGGTTCATATTGCAACACCAACTCTGGGAAAAACACATCATCCCACACGACTCCTGCCACTGAGGCGTAACGCTCTGCAGGATACAGTCACTCTTCCTCTACTCCCCCAGCTACGCCGCATTCTTTGCCTTTATTGAAGTAGAGACAGCCCAAGCCTCTCACAGGGCTCTGCGAATGACTGAAACGGTCAGATTATGAAATGAAAACACGAAGGGCTGCTTGTACTCCAGACCCTTACCACCTCCTCCCTTAAACCTGTCATTAAAAACACACAGAGCTGCCCTGCCAAGAGGATGACCCACGCACTCATATCCTGGCGATTTGTGGGAATCGTCATAACATGCCCAGAACAAAAAAAGACCAGATGACAACATCTCCGCAAAGACCTAAATTTCCTTTCATTGCAACACTTGAGCACTGGAGCAAGGCCACTACTGATCAAAGACATGCAATTACACAGAGGTATGTGCTTATGTTCTGTTTTGAAACAAATGGATCACATCATTAAGTGCTGCTTTAAACACAGATAGATTTTAAATCAGAATCTTAGAGTAAGTTCTACATTTTGACAAAACCTATTAGCTTAACAAAATTGTAATACAGTGAACTCTAGCTCAAAGGCAAACTGCTTCCTTCTCTCTCCACGGCTCCATGCCCTCTCCCAAGGGGATATTGGCTCTTCTGAAACCATTCCGTACATCAGAAGGCTCGGCAATGGTTCCCATCTCCTTACTCAGCAACAGAAGGCAAGTTCCTGTCACAGTTGTCCTTAAGGAACAAATTCACCCCAAGATAACAATTAGTAAGACATTCTTAGCTTTTTCACTAACTTATTTCGCATCTGTAGGCAAATTTCTTTCCCTTTGCTGCACTCTGATACTGTGATAGAATATGATTTCATTAAATTCTTCATAGTTCAATAAATTTATCTAGAGACTTTTTCTTTCAGGAATAGGATGGAGTAGAAGAAATAAAGAAATAGGCTGGTATGGGAGAAACTATTCCTTACTTGGAAGAACAAAACTGTTAAATGTTGAGGTAGCTACTGGAACTCAGACATCTCCAGTTTCTAGAAGTCCAAGAGCTCCAGCTCTACATCTCGAATGCAGTACCGTTTAAAGGAAGAAATTCTTTAGTTCAGCAAATAGCTTATCCTTCTTCAGAAAGGCTTATTCCTAAACTTGAGACAAATTTGGTTATATGAATAATCATAAAAATTAAAGGTCCTTAGAGAATCTTTGAATAAAATGGAATGAAATTCTATAAATATTTTTTGTTGTTCCTGAGGAGAGTTTGTTAACATTAATAGGTCACTGTTTGTTCCAGTTTGTCTTTCAGTGTACTAAATCCACTTTTTGTTCTGAAAATACATACAGAAATCTGAGCATTCCATTCTGATAAGGAAAAGAATGACTTGTGTTGATTTTTCAAAATAAGTTTCACTAAAACCGACATCCTCCCCTAGGAAATTTCAGTTTCACAAGTGACATTTCCCAATTAGCAAACATTCTTTTAAATAAATTTGAAGCAGTATTATTGAGGAATGATTAATCCCCGATTTTAAGATTCAAGATATGCTGAAAGGTAGTATATGGAATATTTATTTTTCTGTTTTTCTAAAGACAATAAGTCAAAATTGCCTATTCCTTTGCATTAGCCTTGACTGTTTTCATCCTGCTCTCCTGGTGATCTTCAATACAAAAATTGCAATTACAGCGTAATTTATATCAATAGCTAACAAATTCCTCTGGCACTGATAACTTCCAGAAGTAATGAGATGCCTTATGGAGGCATTGCACTGCCCACCTGCAGCTCTCCTCATGTGACAGTGTCACTGCTCACATTTGGACTCGCTTTGCTTCTTTACAGGGCAAAATGTTGTGGGGTCTTAATGAGGGCTCTGACTCCCATTCACTGAGCAAAACACTCTACCACATTTGGGTTTTTTTAGAGAAAGATAAAACCTCTCCTCCAAGTCCTCGCTGCTCCTCTGCAGAGGTCACCTCCTCCACAACTGTCAGCAGAAAGGATACGGTCTGTGCTTTGGCTGTGGCGCTTCAGAGCCTGATGTCCTACCAGTGCAGGGCTTCGAGGCGCAGAAACCGAGGGAGGTGGTCGCATACCTCCTCCACTCAGCTCTGTGGGACACTGGTGTGGCTCATTCACATGTGAGCACTTATCAAAACTCACCACATCCCTCAACAGATGGCAATCAGCGGATTTTTACTTGCCCAAGACAAGGGAAGATCAAAAAAGGATTAAGATAAATCATCGTTCCCCAAGTCCTGCTTCAGCCCCAGTCCCTAACCACCATTATCTGCCAGAGTACCATTACAGATGTTGGCAGAGGGTTAATCTTGTCTTGCATAAGTGCCTCAATACTGATGCAGAGAAATATAGACAAGAAGAAAGCAACTAGTCCTGTATAGACCATTGTACAGCCGTACTACTAACAGTACATGAGAAGGAAAACTCCTCTCTGTAGGGTGATATTAGCACTCTGAGGCCAGCCAGCCTGTGGGCAGAGATAAATGCTAGAGCACAGCTAGGATGTCACTTAAGGACACAAGTGAGAGACAGACATGCAAAAAAATTCAGACAGTATTTACTGCAGAATTAAATAACCTGACCTAAAACTATTTCAGTGTCCCTAAATGGATATTCACTACCAAACTTGCTCAGATAAACATGGGGGCTCACTTCGAAATGAAAAAACCATCAGTTCATGGCTGGAAATAACGGGAAAAATGCCTTCAGTGTTATTCCTTAAATACTTTTTAAGGATAGTCTGCAGAAGGGAGGGAACTCCCCAAACACCTCGCTCTGCTCAAATACCCTTTTTCCCCCTTTGCTAAATAAAAGTCCTCTGAAAGCTGCAGCAGCTCCTGTAACTTTAAACCTGAGCTGAGATCATAATTTTAGTGTGGACCAAACAGAGCGCGGAGGGCGGGCCTGGCTCCTCTTCGATGACCACCTTAGGCACGCTCCCACCCCTTGGCTAAAGATAATAATGCTGAACTCCCCTCAGTTTTATTTAGTTGTACAGTTATCATCTCGGAGAGCCTTCCTCCTTTAGACAACAGCAGTTAAAGGAATATCTGGAATACCAAAGTACTTTTTGCAGTGATTTCTTTGTGATATCTGTTCTCATCTGCCTCAGAATTCACTCAGATTTGGAATCCGTCTGGTTTCAGGACTGAAAAGCTATTCTCTGAGCAAAGATGTTTAAAGTCCAATTCTTCATCTTCATTCTATGGAGTGTGCCTCTCATAGCCCTCGCTGAAGAAGGTAAGAAACTTTGGTTACAACTATTTCCAGTCATTTCCTGTAATTTAACAGTTTCTGTGCTTGCTCATATGCAATTCAGTTGCTCTGTCCTGTTTATAAAACTTTCCTTTGCATTCTTAAGCTACTAGTGGGCATCTATGGCTGTAATTAGGAAAGGAATGCTCTGTCAAGAAAACTTTTCTCTGTGCCTGTCAGGGAAGGAGAACAGTATGAGCAGTCAGGGAAGGCATTTCAACAGCCCTTGGAAATGCCTTCAGCTTCACAGCAATACAGGCAAAGGAGGCTGCAAGCAATCATTTAGTTGTAACTGACATTTAGGTGGTGAAGCTATGGAAATAACTTATAAATCTTTCCATTTTAGAGTTTCACTTCTGTACTTTGAGGCATTACAACAGCCTGGAGTTTCAGCATTATGCAGGATTTTGCTTTATTATGCTTGGCCATAAGCACTTTTTGCAAGCAAGGGAAACTAAAATAGGAAGAACTATTACCCAAGACACAAGTGAAAAGTGTTTTGCGTGTCCTCAGAAGTAGTTTATTTGGTAAACTTTATTTCTTAAGAATTTTATTATAAAAATACAAAATATCCTTTTTGGTAAAACAGATGTTCAAGTCTTTATAGAGCTAAAGGAGAAGAGTTTGAGTTATTAATAGTAAATCAAACCCTGATCAGTATCTGATTCCAGGAGCACCACATTCAAATTCAGTCTGTCTGCGTAGTATTTGACTCATAATGAATGGATTTGCCATCAGGCAATGTGCCTGATGGACGCTCAAACAGTAATGAAACACAGCTACCCTTGCTATGGAAGATGTTCCAAGAACTACAGCTCTGAAAACAACCTGAAACTTGACCCACTGCTCTTCCAAAGGATGAATCTACTTGTCTGACTTGGATTTGGGGACCTCAACTGAAACGTAGGGCCTAATTTGGCCTGGTGACAGTCAGTATCATTCTCCGGGCAACAATGGAGCTGAATCAATATACAGTCTGTGTGGATGTTGGCTTGAAACTTCTAATGGGAATTCCTGGTGTTCTCTGTGTCAGAATATGAGGCTGAAAGCTTGGAGTTAGGCTTCAAAATTTCATAGAAAATTTAGAATCAACAGATACTGAGCAAATCCCAAATACTGCTTTCTAGGCTTTCTCAGGGATAAGCACGTAGGGCTCACCCAACCACCTTATCCTTTAAAAGCATCAACACTAAAAGCACTAAAGTTTAAAGTCATTAAAAATGAGGCAAACCACACTACAATTTTATAGAATTGCCTCAAGCAGTTTCTAGGATACTAGAATTACAGGAAAAGGTCTTTCAGCTTTGGGGGAATTCTTAAGCATATTTTCTCCCAGCTCTGAGAGAAGAAGTCCAGCAACAATTAGACTGAAATCCTTTCAGACAGAAAAATGTTAAAATATTTTCTGCTTGCAAGGTTCTACCTCTGTTTTATTACCACCGTAGTCTGCACTGAACTCCACAGCTGGATCTAGAACGTGGTTTACAGTATTCTTTCTCCATATGTTTAGGTTTTATGACTTTCTTCAGACTCAGTCATGTAGGATAACTTCCAGAGGATACACCAGGGAAACAGTCTCCAGATACAAAATGAGCAAGTGCCAAATATTCAGCATGTGTATCACTGCTGTTTACTGATAACCATCAGCAATTACATTAGTATCTGCTGTCTTTGAGTCAATGCAATTTTACAAACAAGCAAGAGGTGCAGAACCCATTTCAGGACGACTGTGAACCAGAAATGTGATTGAAAATAGCGGTTTCCACTGATCCACTCCCAGGGCTATCAGCCCAAACAACTTTTCAGTGGAAACCTATGAATCTTAAAGGAGAAGTCAGAAATGCTTAAACATTCTTTGCTTATAGAGAATATGCAAGTTACACCTAACATTAGTAAGTCAAAACCAAATGAATATTGCTGTTAAAACTTCCTGGATTTGTGCTACGGTGCTATCAGGAATATGTGGTCCCAAAGTCAGCAGTGTGGTTTCCAAAAGAAAGGATGAAAGCTCCTTTAATTGGGTTACATAAAGCAAGACAAAGCTGTAGAAGCATCAAATACTATATTGATGCGAAAGAGCAGAACTCAATTATCAAACAATTAGAAGCACAAGCATTGAAATAAGTGCCTACAGAGGCAACACATTTCCTCATCTGAAGCCTTTCCCATGGTGTGAGCATCACTGCAGAGGAGATGACTCTGTTGGCTGTCACATAACATGAACAAAAATGAATGTGATTGCTAAACAAGTTACCACAAGTCACTTGAGCCGTATCAACTATCCACGTGCCCAATCCTACCTGGAGGCAAAAATGAGATTATAACTCCTTATGCAAGGCATCAAAATTAAACAGGTTCATCCTAGGTCACGTTGCCTCCGATTTGCTTTGGACTAGAAGTAAGCACATGGGTAGGATAATGTAGATGAGGAGTGGTTTTTTTATAGTAAGGATGGAAATTGAAGTTTACAGTCAACTTGAAAGGCTAAAAAGTTTTGGTTTTCACAATCATAAAAACCAGATTTGAAAAACTACAAGAAAGGATTTTTTCAAAAGTATCTTGATTTACTCAAACTCTTTTACCAGTTCAGTGACAAAACCAGACAATGAAGTCAAGCAACTCTAAACTCTTCTGAAAATCAAATTCTATAACTGCTGGTAGCAAATAAAACAATTATATTGAACAGTCACAAGTGACTCCAAAAGGGAGCCAGTTTTCTACTAAATAAGCATGACAAAGCCTTTTGCCCTGCACCTGACTGCAACATGAATGATGAGTGCGCTTGCACATATTCTCCCATATATGTAAACTACATATGTGAACTACATGTTGTGTCATGCGTGTCCCCTGCCCTTATAACTTCCATTGACGTGGTAGGGATCCAGCTCTGCATGTCCATTACCCCAAAGTTGATTATCACAAGGAGAAAATCGTCTTACTGGGACCCAGCAGGTCTGTAAATCAGTGAGTCTACTTTGCAGTGTCTTAGTAAGAGACAAGAAGAAAATAGATATAGTTTCCTTTCTCCTTCATTGGGAAAGCAGAGTGGCTTGCCCATCTGGATCTCCAAAAGTTAGTTTTTGAATCTGTGCAACTTTACAAGCAAAGGAAATTGTCCTATTTAAAGGCTCACAAGTGGACCTTTCATTAGCTCAGGTTGCACAGTGAAAACTGCAGAGAGGCCAAATTCTCAGCTCCCGTAATTCAATGGTTTCCACTGAACCTATGCATTTACCCCAGCTCTAGTACCTGTAATTCCGCTGGAAAAATAAGCAGCTGAGAATCTAAAGACATAAAAGAGCGTTTTAGTAGATAATAAAGAAAGCAAAGGAAGGACAGCCCACAGCACGCAGGCTGTGGGGCTCCGACAGAAGCAAGCAGTGTTCCCACCTTGTGCCATTTGAGGCAACCATACGAGTGTGTGTACCGCAGAATGACTACTGTTTGCCCAGCTCTAACGCATGGTCTGTCCCAGCTGCACGTTTGTGTTGTTGGTTTGTTTGCTTTTTGTCTGGATGTGGTCAGGGACTACAGGATGGAACCAAAACGCTGCCAGGTCCTACTGTTCCCTCTAAAAGGGCCTCTGGGTTGCGTGCGCATGTATCACACCCTCGGTCTGAAACGGTGCCGCAAAGCTCAGAGCTGTGTGGTGCTCCATTGGCTGCACAGCACTTCAGAAAAAAAGATGTAGGATAGGGAGTACAGGTATGGCAGGATGTTCTAAAGAGAAACAGATGAGAAAGATAAGACACAAATTAACTATTGATTTCCAACTCACTGTCACATAAGCCTGGCTGAAGACTTTCAAAAGGAAACAGAAACTGTGATGCTGTGCACCTTCTCATGCTGCTTGCTCTTGTTTTTCCATCTCTGTATTTTTTGATTACAGACACTACAACATCCAACATAAACCGCAGCAGAATAATCCTTTGTGAGGACACAATTCTGCTCTGTACACTATTGCAGGCGAACACATACTCTTAGGAGGGCTGAAGTAGTATGAGCTGCTGCTAAATCCGTAAAGGGGACCCTTAATTCCAAATGGATATTAAAACACTTTTATGACTCTGAAACCCATCCAAATACTAGTATGTTATTAGTTAGTATGAAAGTCAGACTAAACATATTGGAATGGATCTTGCTTGCTGTGTGGCAATATAAAGCCATCAGCCAAAACCCATTGTGTGAACAAAATTAAAGCCTAACCAGCTTCCAGTTAGTGTTTAGCGTGCATATTTCAAACAAATGAGATAAGAAAGGATCATGCAAACAGTTCTGCTGGCAGATACAAGGGATCAGTAACCTTCATCAAGGCAGCTGTGAAAGAGCATACGGCCATAGCCTTAGAGTTTTGGGAAGGAAGTGATTCAGGAGAAAGATTAGTTAATTACTGTACTAGAGGTCATTTTGTAATTCCTTTTATTTGCATTTACACATCCCAATATTTGTAAACAGATTTTCTGCTTGCTGCTGCACACTCCTTAAAATTTGCTGATCATTACATGAAATTTTGTACTTTCATCCTCATTTTAGCTCCAATGCTCGCTCCTTGTCAGCACACAGTGATAGACACAGCACTGTGATGCTGCGGGGTTAGGTGGCACTTACAGAATGATGCAAGAGACTTACACCTTGATCACAGCCCCAGCCAAACCTTTACTGCTCAGAAAAAAAAAACAAAGAAATTGCCAGTAAGACTGGACATAGTTGCCACAGGTCACGGGGCAGCAGATACCAATAAGAATGTGGTTTTAATCCATATTCATAGGATAGCAACTCTCAGGTCTGTACTTACCAGACAAGAAATCAGAAATTGACACAGCAACATTATTAAAAGCATAAACCTTAGAAGACTCATCTCTAGTTCTGCAAGGAATATTTTAAAGGAATATCCCATAATGGAGTTAAATAGTCTCTTCCTTCTCAATGCCCACAGCTCTGTGGCTGATTTTATCAAGAATAAGAGAAAGTGCAGTAAGTTACCACCTCTTCCTCTTGTGGTTTTGTGTCATAGCTTTGGCTGTGGGTCATATACACATAGCAAGCACTTGAGCAGTTATTTCTCTCTCTAAATATATATTATTTTGCTTTTTTGTGGGCACCCTATATATGGGCAATGTAGAATATTGTAACGTTCAGAAGACACATGAATTGCTTCAGAAGCAGCTGAGTGGTTCTCTGCCACTTGGCACTGTAGATCCAAGCTCTGGTTGTGCTCCTTTGGCCAAGCCAGCTGCAGCAATAGGAACCATCTGCAATTGGGTGTGGCCACCAAAGGAAATGCTTCTGACAATTCAGCAGAAAGTTGTCATCATGAGCTCCATGGAATACCTGAGCAAAGGCAGTCACTCTCTAAATAAGGCTGAGCTAAATCCTTCCTTGTGCATCACACCATTTTTCAACTGGCAGATGCTTTCTGAAGTTCACAACTGGCAAATACTTTCCAAAGTTCATGGCATTTTGTCATTCAGCTTTCTTCATTTATATAAAGCAGAGCTGTCAGGTTTTGTACAAGGAAACTGCATAAGCACTTCAGAATTTAGAGAAACAGTGAGTACTTTCTCCTGAACAACAAAAAGCCTGGACAGTTCAACGTAATGCCAGGGCACTTCATTATCATGGCATGATGTATATTACTCCACTTTCCAGAAAGAATTAACAGAAAGAAAATACCAATGTTGTGGCCACAAACAGGCCACGGATTCTGCAGACGGCAGGAATTTTGCAGGGGCCACAGGCACAAATGTCAGTTCTCATGATGAAAACTCCTTGCCTTTCCAAAGTCTGAAAAATTTAACCATTCAAAGGTTCAAAAGCCAGAAGGCAAAACTCACAATTATTATATTCTTCAAAACCTCAAATTTTCAAAGTAAAAAGAAAAAATTGTAGCCTGGGTTTGGCAGAGTTGAGCTATTTCACAAGAAGACACATATGCTTTTTTAAAAATACCCCAAAATGCTTAAGCAATTATAGAAAAACAATGGAAAACTACTTTCAGAGAAAAATAAGCTGATGAGGTAGGCTTTGGACCCTACTGTGGAATACATTTAAATTGAGGATGAAGCCAAATAAGAGCCAAAATTATATTTGAAAACTACAGAGCTGCTGCTGAGACATTATGTATCAAAATGCAGATACCTTATCAAATCATACGCTTTTGTTAATCTTCCACCACTATGAATAAAAGTCTCCACTGAACTGCAACTGAATGAGATTTCAATAATGAGATACTGACTTTAAGACTCTGCTTATCATCAGTCCGTGGGTGAAGAATACTTCCTCAGAAAGAATTCCTGTATTGGGGCAGAAATGCTGGGTAAAACATGGCCAAAACAGGACGGCTAACACAGATGTACATACAGGGTCCTTTGGACAACATCACTTGGTCTGTAACAGTTCAGGAAGCAGATACTGAAAAACATCAGCCAACTCCAGATGGTTGCTCAGCGATATTTCCAGCAGAAGAGTGATATCTCCCAAGTGAGCCATGCCACTAAATTCTTTCCCTTGCTCTTCTAGAGAAGCATTCCACTAAGCATCTCTATAGCACTGCTGGAAAGGAAAAAATGCTACATCAGTAAGATACAGATAAAAATAAAATTGCATGATAAGACCATTGCTTTTGTTAGACGTTTAGCCTTCTGGTTAATTCTTCTAGCTGTTATCAATTAAAAAAAAACAAAGCAGCTTCAGTTAAGAGAAGCAGGGGAAATGAATAATAAAGATTATTTCAACTCTTGTTAGAGGGAATCCTTTAAGGTTCACCATTTCTACCTACTGGTCCCTTATCACAGAGATGGAAACTCACTCTGTATTGAGGGCTTCCTATTCAAGGAGTAAGCTACAATACAGGCTTACAACTGCCTTTGCCCACTGGTGTCTGGGTTTACTCAGACTGTTGGGAAAGAAACAAGATCCTACAGCATTTTTCATCTTCAAAAGTATCTTTGTTGGTTTTGGAGATACCTGAAAGAAATGTTAATGAACAGTTTTACAACTCACTCCCCTTTCCAACACAACCACTGCGCTTTGAAAACAACCCTAAGAGGTTTTTCTAGTAAACTGTCACTCCGTGCATAACAAGGAGTAGTGAGCTCATCTTCCTCTAAGTGGGTCATGGGATGCTTAACCACGGGATGTTTTCAAAGCAGTATTAAACTTTTAAAGACATCATATTTTCTCCTGGTGTGAGAAGTTGCAGCCTTATAGCAGCTGGGGACTTTGAACTGAAACGCACCCAGCTGGAACTCTGGCAGAAAGAGATGCAATGATTAATTCACATCTGCAGCAACGTATAGGGGCAAACAGAAGAGGCCACAGTGCTGGCTGGGGACAATCCTAGCACTGTTTTTATTTACAGCCTCCTCTAAGACAGTATTAAGAACATATGCAGAAGCACTTCTTAACCTTGTGGCTCTTGCTACACTTGGCCCACGTCAGATGAAAACAACAAATGCTTAAAGCACATCCACCCTTACATCCCATCGACATTCTTTGATGTCAGCGCTGTGTCCGCCTTGTACTGGGTACAGGACAAGAAGTTTCAAGTTCAATAGTTTCTCTTAATTTCATGTAAATATTTTTTACTTTGACAGAAAGTTGTCTAGTATCAAACATTCCTTCCTACAAACACAGTGCACTGATAACAAGTTACATCCCAGTCTTTCTTTGGTAATAGTTTGGTAGTGTCTGCTTAATTATCACCCGGACCACCTCCTGTGTCAGTCCACAAAATGAAACCTGGAAATATAGTCCAGGGACTGTTATCTAGCAAGACCAGGACATCAACTGGAACACAGTATTACATGGATTGACAGGATGGGGACAAGAACTTCCCACTGACAGGAAACAGTTCGACCTGCAAGCTTTAGGAGGTTCATAGCAGAGCACTATTATTCTCCTTTCCCCTTATAGCTACGGAAAAGCAGCAGTACCAAGGATGACCCAAATCTCAAGTGAGCTGAATTCCTTCTAGAAGTATTTATCTTTCCCTACAGACTATAAAGATAAGGGCAAGCAGACACCTTATTTAAGCACCTTTATTAAGAACCTAAAATTAGGCAAGATTGATCTGGGCCACCTTCTTTTGTCACTCACTGTACACAGAGGGCAAATACACTGAAATAGATTCTCTACATCAGTCACGGCCAAGAACCTGCAATAACGTTATCACACAAAGAATAATTATCTCATGTTTCTTTGTGACATTCACTAGTCCTCTACACCTTTCCTCTGCGATGCTGTTTCCTCTCTTATGTTCACTATCAGGTAATTCTTCAACAAACCTGGCAGTCAAACCCCTCAATAGAAAATTGTCAAGGCTGCTTATTTGGGGTATTTCCATCAAAACTGACCAAAACATAATTTTTACCATCTAACTTATAAATAAGATTTACCCTAGCCTAGTCTAGTCTTTGCATGGATAAGGTGATGTTTTAGGAGACAGGCTGGCTTAATTAGCCACCATATTAGGCCTCATGTTGGCATAACATGAATATACTCTCTTCATCTGTCAGTGCCTGAAGTATTACTTGCACATCCTTTTGGCTCTTAAATAGAAAGTGTATATGTATTCAGGGTTATAAAGGTATAAAAATATAAAAGTCTATTTACTTGAGAAAACATGGAATTAGAAATCTAAGTTTAGATCAGTGTTTAGTCTCTTGGCAAAGGGACCAAGCTCTCAGTCTTACATTGCTAGAGATGGATGAAAAATTTTTGGTTTGGTTCAAAAGTGAGTTTGAACCTAAAAGTAAGGAAAAATATTTGCAAGTTTCCAGTAGAATAGAGATATGCAGATGAAAACGTCAAAAAAAGACAGAGAAGGTTTTTTACCAATGTCAAATAATTCATACTCTGTATGAAAAATTTACTTTAAAGTGCCAGGGCATTGTTTTTCACTAATGTAAAAATTAAATACTGGCATTTGCATCTGAAATAATAGTTTTATTTTAAAAGAAGCACTTAAAAATATGAACAAAAGTTAAATGGAACTCACAATTAAAGAAAAATAATTTCCATGTGATATATGTGCAGCTGACCCAAAGTGATTCTCTCCTTTTTTTCAATTTTGACTGATATTAAGCAAAATGCCCATTCTTTCCAATTTCAATCACAGAACAAAAGTCCTGTTTACTTGCCTCTGTATCCTATACAACACAAGTAGGGTGCATTTAGGATTATCAATGTCTTTCATAAGGAATAGTCTTACTATTTACAACTAGTCTAACAATTCCGAAATAGTCTAACTTCAAATGCAGAGGAGTTGAGAGGTTTTTAGGTCACTAAACACCAGGTGAAATTATTTGAAGTGTTAAGATTTAATAAAACAAAGAGGTCATGAATATTTCTCTTGCATAAAATATTCAAATGGTACAGTGAATCCCTGTTTATAAATATCTCATGTCCTCCTCCCTGAAGAGATCACTGCACAGCACTCCCCATCTACCACTTACTGTTTACCAAATCACAGAGGTATCGGACTGTCTTGCACAGGAAAAAAAGGATTAGGTGTTCTTTGTTCATAATTAACCTTTTAGCAGCTGACTGTTGTTACCTTACAGACATCACACTCAAATGATGTGGGAACATGCAAGGCTTTCTCCGACCTCCCTAAAAATTCTTTATGTTTTGAAGAGAACGAGCAGAGCACTCACTCCCACACCCTTCAGCCATCACTGCGGTATCTCCTAGCAACAGCTCAGTGTTACGCTGAAAAACTATAAACTGGATTTTGAAGTAGAAAATTTTGTCCAAATATTTATTTCAGCAATCAGAACAAGTTGGACACAAAATTTGAATCCAGGAAAGAACATTTGAGAAGTTTTAGGGCTTTTTGTCTGAAGTTTTTGCTCAGGACAATGTATTTTACTAGCTCTTTGCTTAAATTTAAACCCTGGTATCTGGAATTAGCAGAACCTTCATGCCCCAGGCAATAGCATAACAAGCAGCTTCACCAGCTTTGTGATCACGGTGAATTAGAAACTCCCAAGAGATATTACACTTCATTAACACCAGACTCTGTATGGCCCAAGTTCTATGAATCAGCAAGAAGCTTAATCAAATGATACTTGTGTTTTCTACATTTTCCCAGTTCTGCCAATTATCTTCACATATCCAGATCTTCTATCTTGTTTCATCTCATTTTTCCTACTGATGAAGTCTGGTTGTATTTGTAAAGAAAAAGTATTGTGTGGGCCAAAATTTAAGTGTTCAGTATATCAAAAAGCACAAATGACATGACTAGGTCTGGAATTAAAAGGGACACCTTACACTGTTACCTAAAAAATTCAACATATGGCAAGTAAGGTTTGCAACTTTAGAAAAATCTTTGAACCGATTTGTGTAGGAATATTTTTCAAACTATAGCTACACCCATAAACATTAAGAACAGTTCCAAAAATAAATGTTACAGCTGAGACAGAACTACCCTCTCACTCAGGCACTGGAACAGCTGTCCAGGGAGGTGGTTGAGTCCCCATCCCTGGAGGTGTTTAACGGCTGGGTAGATGAGGTGGCCAGGGATCTGGTTTAGTAGTGGACAGGTACCGTCGGACTCAGTCTCAAAGGTCTTTTCCAGCCAAATGATTCTATGATTCTAAGATGGGAGAAAGTTCTTATTTTGTAAAATAGAAGATGCTTAAAGCAATTTATCCAAATACATAAGCTAAAGCTCAACCTGAAATCGGGAGCAGTTGCACCCACATGAGGGGAGGAACCTTTTCTTGGCCAGTGTGCAGTAACCAATGTTTCAAGGTGGTGCCAGGGTTAAGTGACACACACTTCAGCTCTTTGTCCTACAGCTTTGTACAAGAATGCAGCAGAATTCAAAGTTAATCCAAAGAATTTTGCAAACCTAAGTGTGCAGGGGGCAAGGAGACTGGATGCTATTTAGATCTCATGTTTAACAAAAGTCAGATGCCAAAGTAGCCAGAACATGTGACCATCAAGTAAATTCCTAAATAATTTTCTAAAATTTTATTCAGCAAGCTCAGTTCTAGAAGGAGAAGAAAGCACAACAATTGATTTCAGAGAGAGAAATGACACAGAATTTGAAGAACTACCAACCCTGGTGAGTCTCATTCTAAATAATTGTTCCTTTAGGTTTCCTTGATTTCATGTTCCTGGTCTTCTCTTGTGGCTTAGATTTTGAATAATCATTATAAATTATAAAGAATAACCTAGAGTTCTAACATAAGAAAAAAATCTAAAGCTTTTTCTGTGCAAGCAATCAGGTTGAAGGCAACTGAGTTGAAAATGGTTTTGGCAGCCATTCTGTACTGCAAAAAGCGTTCGTAACCTGCTTATTCACTGCCGTTTGCCTCTTAATTCAGTATCTCTCCATTAGCTTCAGTGAAACAAAACTGACAAACTACTGTATAAATAAAACCACAATGAAAAAGGCAGGTCTGCATTATTCTGCAGTCCCCTCCTACACCTTCTGTAGTCCTACTGAGAGGCCATCTGATCCAGACAGCACCTATCAGAGAAGGTGAATCAGCTTACTTGTTTTTTTTCCTCACTGTACAAGTAAAAGATGGCAGCTGATCATTAAAAAAACATCCACGGGGCACCTGATAACCCAAAAAATGTAAATGCTTTCTTCATGCACATAGATAGAATGTACTAAGGCTTTCTTTTCCCTCTTTTTTTCCCCCAATTCTTGTAGTTGCCCACCAGACTACAGAGTGTTACAAATCTCTTGCAGTTCGGACAATTAATGACCACAGAAAGTGCAATTATCCCAGCTGAAGACAGTGATAATTCTACTGGTTACGAAACTAACACAGAAAATGTTGATGGTAAGAAAATCCTTCATTTCTATTTTATTTTATCATAGTTCTACCACCATCTACTAAACAATATCTGGAAAATTCAAGTACCAAGTTTAAGGTGTTCTCAAAGGGAGCAAGGCTGATTTTATAAGGGGAAAAGTACGATTTCTTAAAATTACTCCTTAATAATCACTCAACATCCTCACTTCATAACAGATCTGTGCTGACAAAAGGAACAAGTATTCAGGATGACATAACTCCTGATGAATTAAACGTAGCATTTGTGTTTCATCTGTTTCTAATGGAGAGACAACTATAAATTCAATTCCAGAATTAGAGAAGTGTACCAAATAGATTTTATACAATCTTCCATACACACACACAAAATCTACTTGAGGAACTTAAGCTTTTAAACTGACAAAAAGCCTTCATAAATAGACAAATAATAGTACAGCAAAGGCACTGAGAGCAAGGCAAAATTTCATCAGCATAAAACTGTCTCAGACAATTAAAACCTGATTTCTGTCCAAGATTATTTTATACCAGGTATTTCCTTAAATTTGATCCCATTAACATCAATAAGTTTCATACATATAGTATATATTAGATCATAATCAGTCCCTTAGATTTTAATTTCTTCTTATTACTTCAGAGCTCTTTGCACTCATTCTCTCCAGCTTTTCATTTGCTCACACCCTATCAAAAGAACAACTCATCACAACGCAGCCCTCAAACCATTACGGCATAGTTAAGTTTACCTTGGATACAGCATTATAAATTGGGATGCAAATCTCCGTATGAAGCAGAGTGAGTAATTAATTATTGTCTTTCTGGCCTGACAGGTGGACTGAGCGAGGAACCAGAGAAAACTGAAAAAGGTATTAAAAGAATAAATTATAAAGACAAGAGAGAACTTAACAGCCAGGTGATACCCATTTGGAAGCCACTAGCTGTGCCCATGCTATTCTTAACGTTTTGGAGGGAGCCATGACCTGCTCCCTGAGCCATCTCCTCTGGTTCACCCAATTGCTGTTTCCAAAGCCACATCCACACGGAGCCCTCCAGCCCAAAGGTGCACTTGCCAGCCTGCAGGCTGAACTTCCCAAACCTACTCCAGAGTTCACAAGATAAGGACATTTTCCCCTAAGGAGTGGGATGCAGCAGAACAGTATCAGTTCTATCAGTAGCCTCCTATCAATGGTATCTATGAGAAACTTGCCTACATTCCTGATTTCCTCTTTCAGGTGGTCTGCAAACAATTGCACTGGTTGGAATAATTATTGGAATCATAGTTGCAGTTGGAATCCTTGCAGGAATAATCATCGCTGTTGTGAGGAAGATGTCAGGCAGGTACTCGTAAGTAAATTGCTAATCAGGCTTTTCAAACAAGAATCATCCTCTGAGCAAGATCAAAGGAATCACTTTGCAAATCTCTGATGCCTCTGTTTTGACAAACGAACCTATTTTCACATTATACAGCACCTATTGACTCAGCAAGAGCTGCCAATGTGATGTGGGTGATGTAAAACCCTTCAGAAGAGTGCATGCTGTTACAATATTCATCAGGTGCACGGGTTTTGATTATTCTACCACACTATGAAGCATTACAGGATCAACTTCTGGAAGTGCTGGATAACATGAATGCTGACAAGTGATCTTTATCTTATTACCTCGGATGTTCGTGGAAGCTGTTTTGGTACCAATGAGATTAGATTTGCATGGCACCAGTTAAAGTGCTTTACGAACTCCAAAGTAGTAAGAAAACTAGACTACATTTAACAAATACTATTTGCCCAGCATTAGGAGAGAGCAAAATATGAACTGGGAAAAGAAATAAAGCAGCGACAGGAGAGACAGTGAGGGAGGAAAATAGATCACATAACGGATGTGCTTGGGTAACTATGAACAACAGTAAAATGCCTGTGTTTTCTTATTTTACAGGCCCTGAGAACAGTTGAACCAACCAACTATGCCATCTATGACAGACAGAGAATACAAGTGCTTCTTATTTAAGAATTAAAGACTATTCATGTTTTGGTGTGAGAAGATGATCCATGGAAAATATGATCGAAACATTCTATGGGGATCCCACACAACTCTAAGGACTCCCCCCCACTACAGAGTATAGGATTTTTACTAACCAGGAGTTTATTAGAAGAAGGAAAAAAGTTATGCAGTACGAAAACATCCAGCAGCAATAAGATTTACATCTGAAATGTGATTTGCAGGTAATATATGCTAGCTTGATTTTTAAATGCTACCAAACATTATTTCACATTACATTTTATGCATTTCTTTAAAAAACATACCCAGAATCTTCTAAGTGTTTTTGACTGGTTAAGTGCTTTTAGCATGTTTATCTACCCAATGGTGTATCAAAAAGGAGGAATTAGCTTCAGAGAGAACCAGTTATTTACAAATTTAGAAAATACTAGATATTGGAAGCTAAAATCTTTCCACTATTGATACAGATTTTCTGCTTTTGATACTTATTTTATTATGTGGCAAAATGTGGTAGGCCCAGCTGGAACTGACCTACCAACTGAAAGCTTGCTCATCTGACTGTTGTTGCACCAGGAATTTCCTGTCCTCTCTTGTTGCAGAGACATGCAGGGACTGAAATACACATCCTGAATTAAAGGGTGCTTGGAAAATACCCAATTTTGATGGGTCACTTTAACCAGTTACTCAGCACGCTCTAGAGCTGACATGTAGAAGCTTTTGAATGAGCGTATAACATTTTTATTTCTTTGTAACTGTCTCGTTTTCCAACTGTATGCTCAGCTTGTTTGAGAATCTGTGTGCAACACTAGAGCAGAATGTTAATGGAGTATAATGCATCTTCAGACTCTACAGCTTTTCTATGGCACATTTAGTGCAGCAGTACTTGACTGCACCGAGTTCAGAGCAAGGGCTTTGTACATGAAGTGGCTGCAACGCATCACGTTTGGTGTAAAAATCATGATAATCAATATGGTCAATAATTGTTAAACATGTCAACTTACCTACATTTGCTTTTCTGTTTCTTTCATGTGCCATGAACTACCATATCAATACGAGCTTTGGAAATAAAAAGTATAATGTAAATTGTCTTATTTTACAATAATTGTTCTTTATTTTCTTTAGAAACTCATAAAATGTTTTAAACCTCTCAGTTTTCTTAAATCATTTTGCTGCTTGTCTTTTCAGTGTAGTGTCTACAACAGACTCATTAGGCACTGATAAATTAAACCATCATCAACACTAAACGTGTGAGAAAATAATTCATAGGCATAAAAATCTATAATAAGTTTAAACCTAGTGTATGCCTTAAGTCAGTCCTTTATTAATGCTGGGCATTTTAAATGTACAAAATCCAAGGCCCAAAAGTGGACTTGAAATAGGCTGCAAAGTTTTCACAACTTTTATTAAAGCCATGGGACCTAAATTTTACTTATTTTTTAGAAGTATTATTATTTAACTTGTTTCAATAAATTTTTTACGGGTGACTCACTGCTTTCTGCAGCATTACTCATGCAACAGTCATGCAGTTTACCCAATCAATTCTGAAAGTTTTGCTATATTAAATCAGTTGTATTTCGAGAACGCAAGCCTGCAGGCTCTTACAGATGAGCAAAGAGGCCCCATTCCTGAGATACAATGCACACACATCTTAAAACACTTCCCACTTCCTGTTACTCAGTTATGTTGAAGACATTTGTCTTGGCTAGAAAGAGTTTAACTTTTCACATTGGCATCCTTCACCCCTCTACTTTCAGGTTACAGTATTTAAAGGGCACTAGATTACTTCAGGTATTTGGTTTCCAAGAGTCCATACATCCCACTGTATTTTTCAAAGAATTATGACCAAGTAGCATGCATGACTGTTCTATTTGCTTGTGTGATTTGTATAAACTAACTAAAAATGCTAGAAGTATCGACTAAAAATCTGTGCAGAGATCTACATTCCATACACAAACCACTGCAGCGTTCTGTGGGTGAGGTTTCATGGATTATTTAGCTTCCCATTACCACTTTGGGACTTCAAAGGTAGGTTGAACACAAGCTGTGTGTTTTTTGGTAGAATTTATGTGGAAGATGGGATCTTTTCTGCTTTGCAAGAAGTCAAACAGCACATTGTCCTAGGGCAAATACTTCTGCAAGCTGCAATGAATGATGAATATAGGTGCTTGCAGCGTCGAGGGCCAAGGTCAAGAGACTTCCTATGCACGAGGACACATCAGGAAACAACAGCTCCATATTTTCACCAGTTGGCCAGGTTTGATTTGTATGCACAGGGAATAACATTCAATATATCAACACTTGCTTTTAACTTCAAGTCCTTACTCCTGATCACATTCATTCCTTTATAGTTAGTAACAGTAACGTTCCCTTTTGCAGTTGGCTTTGAGTCATGAATGTGGCTCTCCCTAACAGACAAGCAGGCACCAGGCTTCCTGTGAGAATGCCAGATGTCACTAAAAAATATCATAAACGTAGTTGTCCTCTTGTGTTTGTATCTGTGGGGGAAGATACACAGCAGCAGCACACTGTGAAAGCAACAGCTTAATGCATCAATATTTATAATACTTCCAGGCATCAGCACAGCAATTCTTACAAGAATTCATCTAAGGCATGTTTTTACTAAGAACAGAAAGTGTCAGAATTCAATTAAACTAGCAATTATTAAGTATGAACCAGAAGAATTATGGAGATCTCATTATGCCTATACATTTAAAAAACGTTCATTTATAGCTAAATACCAGTTAAAATATGCATCAATTGCTTTTAAATTACTATTTTAAGAGCACCTACAGTATGCACTTGCAAGTATCTTAACCATATCTTCTTTCATTAAAAATTAAGTATAGCCTGACATTAACACTTTCTGTAAAGGTCTCAGACTATCACCTCAAGCTGATGTATCGTTCACATCAGGACAGCAACCACTACCTCCAGCTCGGGAGAGCACGATATGCAGACTGAGTGACTTGCCAAGGTTTATAAACACAGGTAAGGGAAAAGCCACCAACCCAGGAATCTTTAAACTTTAGTCCTGTCACAGCTTCATATGAAGTAATGAAGTGAAGTCCCATTATGTTTCATGGCAACATCATCCTTAACATGGTTTAATACAAAATGGCAACAAAAGTCAGGGAAAAAAAGCAACTTGCTGTATTTATTTACCAAGATCTCATCAGAAGTTTGCCACTCCATCTAAAAATAATTTCTCCTCCACCATCTGAAGTTTTACAGTGTAGACACTACAGAACCACTGCAATACCAGCTTAAGCCAAAATTGGCCTAGACCATACCTGAAGACATTGTTGTATCTATTTGTACTCATCTACCCTCTCTGTATCTATTTGTACTCTCTTCTTAACCAGATGAAGCATCAGATCAACCATATCCATCCTCTTCCAGGCAGCTTTTTTAACCTAAGGTATTAAGGATACTGAAGTTGTCAGCATCGAGGTTTGTTAGACAACTACTGCTGGACACATACACACTATTACCTTCTGTAACCTGACACTAGGTGCCATAATGAGACATTTGAATCAGTGCTTTGTATGTTTTTCATAGCTGCAGCATGGAGGCATTTATGTATAAACAAACCCAGCATCACGCTGGCCATGTGTCTTTGTCCAGGCCTTGTGGATTTAGGCACCAGACCAAACCCACATCTCCCCCTGCTCTGCAACTAACAGTTGGACTGCAACACAAAGATCCCCATTCAATCATGTAGCTTGTTACAGGCTGGAGAAGTCAGATTTTCAGAGCCTGGTAAATACTAAATTGGCAAGTGTCTCAGCAGACAAGGAGTGCTGTGCATTCCATGCATTTTCAAGGTTGCATTCTGTTTCCAGAAAGCAGTTGGCAAGGATTATTGACTTTGAGAGTTCAAAACCAAAAAAGAAACGGTGCCATCCGCAAAAACGTTGAAAATGGAAGGAGTAGGGAAAGTAGAGAACTGCAAATCATTGTCACCACTAAAATTTAATTTTCATTCAAAATTCCAAATTGAGCTAAAATGAAACAAAAGTCTGCGTTCAGGTTATCACAGAATCATAGTTTTCAAGCGTTCTCTGGGTTCTCACAGCACAAATACAAGGATGAGAAACCACTCAATTCATCCCGGGCTGCTCTTGCAGCATTAGAAGGTTCTACTGCATAGACACAGAACAACCTTATTTTTACATGCAATCAGGATGCCGCAAGGTACCAAAATTAAAGCCTTGAAGTTCACCTAAATGCTCTCAGATATGGTTGAGCTATTCTTTTCCACAATAACCCTTAAAACCTTCTGAAATAGTTTCTTCGAAGGATAAAGGCGTTCCCTTACATTAAACCACTGCAAATGTTACCTAAGTTGAAATAAAGAAACAAGTTTTGCTGATAAAGGAATACTGACTGGGACAGAAGGGTGTAAAAAACTCACTCAAAATCAGATCCTCCCTCTACAGCCAGTCTGTTCAATCAATAAGTGTACACAGATTCTTCCAAAAAGAATCATTTAATTTTAAGCCCATTTTTTCCTCAACAAGATAAATATTCATAAGATCAAGCTCATTAATTTGGTTCAACAAGAACATACCTTTCAAAAAATAGTCTTTGGAAAGCTTTTTACAGAGTCCACTGTAACTTCTAGCAAACCACAGCAATACCTAACCATACTGTCAGGAAGGTTAAGCTTCTCCAGATATGAGCTACTGAGCCACGTGCTGGGCCTGTCAGACTGGAGTTACATTCATTGCAAGCTCCCCTCCACGCAGTAACTACAGGCCATTAAAAGCCAGATGGCTTTGATGATTTCTGCCGAGTATTTTCCGGATTTTGACATGAAGTACAGACCACAATCAAATGCATTCTTCCTGTAATATGCCTCGAGATGCACATCAGCAACACAGCTTCTCTTCGTGCTCACAGTTATATAAAACCCTATGATGCACTTCACAAATGAAAAACCGCTTTTAGTCAATAAAGATTGAGTTGACAGCAAATATTTCTGCACTTCTCTCCTTCCTATTGCTAAATCTACCCCTTAGCAAAATTAAAATGAAAAGAAGGAATTTTTTCCTGGCTGATCTTTCTGAAAGCATCATTAATTATAATGCAGTTCTATCAAGTAAACTTGAACCTACTGTGTTCTGTGACTAATTTAGAACTGCACTATTTTTCATCTGAAATGAATTATACCAGCAACACTGGTATAAACCAGGTTTAGTTTTCCTAACAAAAGGTAATCTAGGAAAAGTCTGCAGCAGCAGAAAGTAATTGCAAACTTACCTTCCTTCCAATAGGAAAGGTAGCACAGTAAGAGTAATACTGATGCAATGCAGCAACCATTCCAATGAAAATGGGGTAAAACTAGAAGTTCCCCTGTTTTTTCTGGGGAAAAATGGTAGAAAGAATCTGTCCTATTCTTCAGACAACCCTACTTTCTCCTATGCAGAATGGGAAGCTGCTGATGCTTTAAGAAAATGGATTTCTCTGTACCACAAAAGCCCTCTAATTTCTCCCACAATAAGACAGCCATCTGGTAACAAATTAAAGGCAATACTGACCAGCAAGTGAGTTAAATCATTGACTAGAAGTGGATGAACCTAACTCCTCATTAAAACACTTCCTCCATCCCTCTGGAATGACTAAACATTTTCTAACAAGGCAATTTTAAATGTACTGATGTTTGTCTTAGGAAATCAGTACTGTATGTCTCATTTGAGCTGGGAAGCAACTTCATTTCCTACTTGTATCAACCACGTTGTTCTCAAATAACACATTCCTTTGTAGTCCTGGGGATATTCTGCCTCGTGACATTTTTTATTCATCCTATGCAGGAAACAGGGAAGGAATTAGCAGGTTCAGCAGGGGTACTCAAATGAAAAAGAGATAGGAATGTCAGCACTTCCTCATTTCCTATCTACCATTTTGAAAAAAAAGCCAAAGGCAGTAACAACTGATCATAGTCTAACACAACACATGCCAGTTTCCTCTTGAAGGAATGTCCTCTCCTGTGCACTTAGGACTGATGCAATTTGCTGAGAACCAAGGGAGAGCCATTTGCAGAACTCTGTTTTCCTGTCTACACCCATACAAACTATTTATATAAAGAACTAAGAGAAGTCCACTTCTCACAGCTTAGACATAGCTTTAGAAACTGCTGGTACATTAGATTTTGATCTCCCAAAACAGCCCTTAAAGATAAGCTGTGTAGTAAAGCACAGCTGAATTACAGGCAGCCTTTGCTTTATTAGTAAAGTAGTGAAAGAATTTTCACAGTGTAAGTTGCTGCATAAATTTACCTCTGTGATCCAGAGCTGGACTTAGCCTGAAGAAGTTACTCCTGGCACTAAGATCTGTGTCTTACAAAGAGAAAGCAAAATAAATGAGATTTTGAAAATGCACATCGCTATTAACCACGACTCACAGGGAGACAAACCCTGCCATCTGCTCATTTAACCTAGAAATGCTGTACTTAAGAAATATTTAACTCATAATTATGAACTTACTCCTTGAAAACCGCTTTCCTGACAGATTTTTCTAGCTCATTTTGTCATAATTAATAATTAGCTTACTTCCACAACAGGCATGCTTGACTGACTGAGTAGAAAGTAATAGAAGTTTCTGAGAAGGTAAAGCACACTTGAATTTCATACAGAAAACTGAGGAACAATGACTTGACTTGGTACACCTGACGAGAAGCAACATATAAATAAATTCACAAGCACAACACTAAATCGAAAGACTCCTCACTACAAGCTAACAATGCAGAGGCACCATGGCTGCACGCTCAGTAAGCTGTACCCTAGCACCAGCTAGTGGCAAGAATTACTGAAGGCTTTTACAAGCAAAACGAACATGTTACTAACAGAAAAGCTTCAGGTTGTTATATACTGCCTCCTCGCCACCAAGCCTCATTTTATTTTTAAAATGCTTCCAACAAAACCAGAGCTACAGATCTCTTTCAGAGTGTGCCTACACCACCCATGCAGCACCTCGAGTGTTTTTGACTGATCCAGCAGCTACAAGTTGGAAGCAGCAGTAGTACAGGCAACAATCAGTTGCTTTCTCCATACTCAGTGCTATTCCATCCTCAGAGCCAGCTTGTCATAACACAAGTAGTAGGTAGCCAAAACAAGAGTTAAACGCTATTCTCACCATGCTTTCCCTTCCACAGAGTATTGCAAACATCTTTTCTCAAACTTAACACAAGAAATATTTATGTTAAGTGATTAATTCAGGCAAGAAACTTGTGGTCATGCATTTTCCAGACCAAATCCGTAAGTAACCTGAAAGGCCAACATGGTTTTAGAGAGCACAACAGCAGCAATACTGACATTTTCATAACACAAAAGAATTTAAGTGTTCTGAACTTTAATCAGAAAGATCTGTGGGCTTCTCTGACCACTAGCAAGAGCATAAATTGAAGTGCAAGTCCACTGGAACACCACCAGGTGGTATATATTCTCAATGGAAATACAAGGAGAAATTAAAAATTCTTCTAACATTTACAAAATAAACCTTCCAGGAATCAATTAACTTCAACAGGGATTTTTTTGAAAGTATTAGCTTTTGTCATCAAAAAACTATAACCTTGTATTAGTACCAATTACATACACAAAAGCAAAGAGTTGAATGAGCTACCTGAGAAGACTTTCTGCTTAGTTCAGAGCTCCAGTTTTTCAAGAGCCCCTTCTTCACCTACAATTTAAGAGTACAACAAAAATGATTAATAGATTAAGCGATGAGTGTTAAAAGCAACACAGATTTAAGCAGTCTTCATAACTGATTATACAGCTATTAAAAATTTCGTATTGATTAATCATTATATTTTTATACAATAATAAATAAAATCATATTTTTGAACAAGTGTAAAAAAATCAGGGTTTAAAACCCCATCCACTAAAAATCTGTTCAAGAATAAACAAATTCAGCCTCTGAAGAGCCCACACAGCCTTGACTAAGAAGGAACAGAGAAGTAGTTTTGGTATTTGATCAAAAGCCTTTACTCCTTTTAGCCTTAAAGAAGTCAGTAAACATTTACACTGTAGAAATGAAGTTATAGAAACAAAATCAAAGTAATACACTTAAAGGAAGAGTTTAAAATATTAATGTTTTGTAGGTAGACCTGTAAGTTTGTGGGTTAGCTTATTGATACTTACCTATTATCTAAGTAACAATGCCTTCAGACTACAGGATAAAAGTTAAAGAAGTGAGAAGGCAATAGGCTAGCTTATTTTTAAAAATGGGTGTGTTTTGAGCTCTTTCGGAAACTTTTTCTAGAGCTATAACAATGTTAAGTAGAAGAAAGTTATAATTTATATCATTTGTTTAGCGTTACCACAGAGGCATTCCAATGCTCTGGCTTCCCAGCGTGAAGCTTTCTTACGCTTGAAAGGTTATCTTTGTAGCTGTTGGAAATGTGGTGGATTGTTTGACAAGAGTGGCTACCTGAGGGAATTGCTTGGCTACTTGCTAAGGAAACCTTCCAGCTTCATGGAATGACTTCTCTATCTTGGGACTGTATGAGTACTTTGTGTGTCCAGGCTTATTGACAGTTGTAATGTAACACCTTCAAGTACACACACAATGATTGTGAAAACAAAATAATGACAGAAATGTAAAGCATTTCTGAACTTTAGACCTCTAATCTATAATGTATTAACGCCTCCCAGCTGCCTGGTGGGAAAGGCCCTTGGGGGTGCTGGTTAATAGCGGCTGAACATGAGCCAGCAGTGGCCCAGGTGGGCAAGGAGGCCACCAGCATCCTGGCTTGGATCAGCCATGGGGTGGCAGCAGGAGCAGAGCAGGGATCATTCCCTGGACTCGGTGCTGGTGAGGCCACACCTCGAATCCTGGGTTCGGTATTGGGCCCCTCAGGACAAGAAGGACATTGAGGGGCTGTAATGCATCCTGAAGAGGGAACGGAGCTGGGGAAGGGTCAGGAGAACAGGTAACCGGTTATGGGAGCAGCTGAGGCCCTGGGGCTGTTTAGTCTGGACCTCTGTTTAGTCTGAAACTCCTGAAAGGAGGTTGTGGTGTGGTGGGTGCCGGGCTCTTCTCCCAAGTAACAAGGGATAGGATGAGAGGAAATGGCTTCAAATTGTGCCAGGGGAAGTGGATACTGGAAAGATTTTTTAATGGAAAGGGTTATCAGGCATTGGAGCAGCTGCCCAGGGAGGTGGTTGACTCTTCATCCATGGAGATGTTTAAAAGACTGATGGATGAGATGCTCAGATATGGTTTAGTAGGGGCAGGTACGATTGGACTCAATGGTCTCAAAGGTCTTTCCCAACCAAACAATTCCACGATTCTCATGGGGTTTTTTCAATTTTCAGTCAGAGGCGAGCAAACCGCCTCCCTGCAAGGCTGCATGAGCATGAAAAGAGGAAAAACATACAGAAAAAAAGAAAGAAACGGGGAAAGAAGAGGCGTTCTTTACCAGAGTGCATTGTCTGGGTGAGGTTGGTGGGACGAGCTGAGCTGAGGCGGCCTCGAGGAAACAGTGGGGTGAGGTTCTCCACTCAGAGGGTGCTGGGGCACTGGATCAGCTCCCCAGGGAGGCAGTCACAGCCCGACAATATTCCAGAAGCACTTGGACAGTGTCCTCAGAGACACGGTGTGAACCTTGGGGGTGTCCTGTGCAGGGACAGGAGCTGGACTCAAAGATGCTTCCGGGCCCCTTCGCACTCAGGTCACTCTGTGAACCGCACGGAGCCAGAGCGCTGAGGCGGCTGAGGTGAAGGGGATGAAGCGGGCGGGGGTCCCGCCGGCCTCCCCCCCCCCCAAACGTCACTTCCGAGGCCTCACACAAAATGGCGCCCGGACGGTGCCGGCGCTGAGGCCGCTGAGCGCCGGGCAGCGCCGCAGGTGAGCGAGAGAGCGCCGGGGCCGCAGCCGCCGCGCTGCCCCGCGGGGCCGGGAGGGCGGGACGGGGCGGGGGACAGAGCCGGGGGCGCGGCCGAGGGGCCGCGGGAGGAGGGGGTGGAGCCGCCCCGCGCGGGTGGGTGAGTGAGGAGAGATCGTGGTGCCCGCGGGATGCGGGGGAGCCCTGTGGGGAAACAGGCAGGGGACGGCGGCCGTTTGAAAGGGGCTGCTCCGTCCCCTGGGCTGCTTTTCCAGGTTTACTCCTCCTTCGTGAGACCCCACCAGGAGTCCCGCGGGCAGTTCTGGGATACCCTACATAAGGAGGGTGTGGAATTGTTGGAGAGGGTGCAAAGGAGGCCACGGAGATGATTCGAGGGCTGGAGCCCTTCTGCTGTGAGGACAGGCTGAGGGAGTTGGCTTTGTTCAGCCTGGAGAAGAGAAGGCTCCGGGGAGACCCTTACAAAGGCCTTCCAGTACCTGAGGGGGCTCCAGGAAAGCTACAGAGGGGCTTTTTACAAGAGCAAGTAGTGATAGGACGAGGGGGAATGGCTTTAAACTGGAAGGGGGAAGATTTAGATGAGACATTAGGGAGAAATTCTTCACAGTAAGGGTGGGGAGGCCCTGGCCCAGGTTGCCCAGAGAAGTGTTGGCTGCCCCATCCCTGGAGGTGTTCAAGGCCAGGCTGGATAGGGCTTTGAGCCCCCTGATCCAGTGGGAGGTGTCCCTGCTCATGGCAGGGGTGTGGGACTGGATAGGCTTTGAGATCCCTTCCAACCCAAACCATTCCATGATTCTGTGATTTCAGATGCTGCTCTGGTTTGCTGTTCCCAGTCTAAGCTCTTGACTTTGGGCGTGTTACTTGGACACAAAGTCTTTTTCAGTTTATTCACACATCCGTTTATTCAGTAGGTTAGGACAACTGGAGATGTACAGCAGCATTGTGTGTAATTATTATGCTCTTCTCCTTTGGTCCTTGCAAGATTTTAATAAAAACGATGTGTGCATTAAGAACTCAGATGTGCTTTCCTTGGTGGTGTAGACAGAGAGACCTCCAGCTCTTCCAGTGGTCGAAACGTGGTGGTGAATCAGTGATAATGTTGGCTCTCTTCAGATAGAGAACTGCATCCTTGACAGGTGGGGAAAGGGACTTCTAAGAAACAAAAGGACTGTTTGACTCATAGAGACAGCAACAAGAACCATATAGTAATACCTGTTGGCATAGAGCTCCCAGGATTTGCTAGAGCGAAGTGTCTCAAGAGCCTGTCTGCCCATGGCATTGACTGTAAAAATGAGGCCAAGTTTTACTTACAGTGAAACCCTATTTACGTTAAATAAAGGGCAAATCATTGCTGTGAATAAAATATCTGAGGCAGAAATGCCGTGACAAGTACGGTGTTTGGAGTCTCGAATTTGATGCCTGTTTAGTGTAGGTGTAAGGATCCAAAGAATAGCCTTCTCCCAGTGTAGCATGGATGATGGGGGAATGTGTGTTTGTGTAACCCATCTTTATTTTTCTCCATGAACGTTTGGTTGAAAATGCAAGGGAAGTAAAGCAGAAAGTCAAAGCAAACTACTATTTTACAGTAAAAAACTAAAATGGCTCTTGCACTCCATTCTCCTATGCAATGATGTCCCCATTCCACTGTTTCACATTAAAGCCTTGATCCTTAAGGGTAAACAAGTAACAGGATATAAAAAGAGATCTGAATATTGTTCCTTACTGAGTGGCTGTCTGTTGAATGTAGAAGTTCAGAGAGATTTAAAAATGACCAGTGTGGCAGTGTATTTGTGTATCGCTGGCGTGCCTGCACAACCTGCAGTTGAGAATCTCAACCAGAAAAAAAGAAAATTAGCCTATAGTTTATAGCCTATAGTTTATAGCAGTAGAGCAGTACCTTGATGAGTGATTTGCTTAGTGGTGGAGATGGAAATGGCTACTTATATGGCGTTTTTCAGGGATTTATAAGCAGTGGGAGTTACCCAACATACACGAGTTTATTATCTGCATTGTCGTAGCTTTTTAAAGTTCTGCAGTGTATTTGCTGTTGATCCTTGTTAGCATGTGGATCCTTGTTAGCACATGGTATGGTCCTGAGGTGGTATGGTCAGGTATGGTCCTGAGACTTGGCAACTCCCTCCCAATGAAATTTCTTTTACCTATGTGTTTTTTTCTCTGATTGTATTCTTAGATGAAAAATACTTCTCTGCCTTTGTATAAAATACGCCTTTAGCCAAAAGGGGAGACTGAGTGCTCTATTTTAAAAAGAAATTACTGAAATGGACTTTTTAACCTAAATCAGCAATGTACGTGTCTGAGAAAATTTAAATTTGAGTTTAGCATCTTTGCAAGTAGAGTTAAAGTGTCCTTATGTGTAAAGATGGGAATGGTATTTCTTTATATTTGCAGTTATTAGAGACTTATTATTTTCTGTTGACTTTTTGTGACTGCTTGCTGTTTAAATTAATAAACTCGGGGTCTGTTTTTGTGTTGGTGATTTCTTGGCTTGTTTTCTTGGCTATCTGCATAAACCTTTCTAAGGTGTAACAGTTTATTTGATTACGTGGCAGTAAGCAAAGCCTTTTTTCTTAATGGATAATAGGTAATAGATTTTAGTGTTCAGAAAATCATTGTTTGGCAGTCGAGTAACTTGAAAAAGTCTTTGCAATTAAGTGCCCGCCGATAGTATTTCTTGTTTCTATCAAAAACGTACTTTAATCTTTCAGAGTTGATGTGAACTTATTTTTTCTCTTGCAAGCTTTGTTTGACCACGGTGGATTACAGAATTTCAGAATTGAACTGAGAAAATGTAAATGTCCTGATATTAAAAAAAAAAGAAGATACAGAAAAATCATGTGCTTTAACTGAAAACTAAAAGCAAAAGCGCCCGGCAGTATCCCGGCCTGAACCCCGGATCGTTAGGGAAGCAGACTGCTCAGACTTTCAGGTTTTGTTCCTGGTTCTCTAATGAACATGTTTTTACTGGAGCAGTGACGTAATGCTTGTCCCATTTTCAGCTTCCAAAATAGGATTGACACTCTTTTATGCCTCGTTTTTCCTTGCTCTGAATTGGAAGCAACGTTCTCTTTCCAAGGGCTTTTTGGTTCCGGGATTTTTTTTTTTTTAAACGCCCCACATACAGAAATGATAAATATGGCTTATAAAATCTGAAGATAGACTGCTTAGTAAAACCTAGGAATGCTTACTAGAAGTACCATCTGATTTAGTTTGAAAAAGATGATATGCAGTGTTGGTTTTGTATAAAATTACTTGCTCTTGTTTGCAAACTTTATTTCCAGCAAGTTAATATTTTTATAAGGGAATATTTAAAATTCTTAAGCATAGAATTCAGAAATAAAATCAAAATATTTTTTGTTTCAAGCCTTTCGCTTTAGAATGACCACAGGGTTTCCTTAACTACCAATGTCTTCTATATTCTTATGTAAATAAACACAATGCATTGCCTAACAAAGGGCCTTTCCAAATCCACTTCTCTGAAACTCTATGATTATATGATGCAGTAGATCTTTTGCTTGTGTTTGTTTCCCAGATGTTTTAAAGTCTTGAGAAAGTGCGTGGTATTTTTGTATTCATGAGGTAAAGTAGTAGGTAGAGGTTTGAAATAAATATGACTTGGCAATGTTTTCTGGACATTAATGTTAAAAATTTAGGTTGCTGTACTGCTGAGTGTGCTTCATTTTTGGCATAGAAGCTCTTTTCTCAGGGACTTCAGTGAATCTTTAACATTTACTGTGCAGATGCTATTAACAATGTTCAGGTCTTTGACCAATAGGTGCAGGTTTTTGTCGTTGTTGAGTTTTCAGGAGAGGTTGAATTGAAATAATTTTTACCTCTATTTGATTTAATTGCTGATGTAACTTTTTTTAGGTACTAACACAGATGTAGGCTACTGCTGACTTTCCAACTGATTTAATATAGTCATCGTCACTTCTTTAAACTGAATAGATCACAGTTTCTGTGATGACAAATCAGAGCAGTATCATTTTCTTTGGGGCTTTCCTGGAAAATCTTCATTGGACTTGATTTTCTGTGTGGCTAAAAAGACATCAGTATGTGAAGGGAAAGCTTGTTTCAGCTTGCAGTGCCATGAGTGGATACGTTGTGGGTAGTCCTTGATCATAAGAGGAACTTGTATTAGTGCAGCAGTTATAGAATTTGGTTCATATTTTCTTGGTTTTGATGAACTTTGTGCACTAGAAGTTAAACCCCAAATTTAGAGTTACTTTGTTGTCTGGTCTTATGTTTCATTTAGGTAGCAAGAGTGTACAAAAGCCTGTATATAGTCTTAATTTTATTCTTTTCCAGTGGAATTAATCTTGCTTTCCACATAGTTGAGTTTGTTAACAGCATAAGTAACACAGAGCAAAGAATAAGTGAGGAAATATTTTCAGGCATTTTTTCAGTTAGAGAGCTCATACAGCTACCTTCTCAGAACTGAAGGCATAAAATTTTAAGGTGAAGTGTTTTAAATTTATAGCTTTAAAAATACTTGTTGAAGCCTTTGGTTTACTGTAGCTTGATTTCTCATCTAATTGTATTTTACGGTCAACTGGTTGTTCTGGTAACTTGTAACTGAAAGAGTCCACAGTAGCGCAATCTGTTAGGAATCCACCTGGAGATTTAAATACATCAGTGTATTAGGATTTGTCACCTTCTCCTAAGACGTACCATTAAGAGGTTTGGATATAACCAGTTCTATAAAAGCTGAATAAAGCATTTACAAAATTTGTAAAAATAGCAAATTTTTTTTGTTGTTTTGAGAGTCCTTTTAAGTCAATAATAATTCTTGGCAAAATAATTTTGAATTAGTATATAAAAACAAGAAAAATATATTTCTACTGCTTAAATGAAACAAAGTAAACCCAAAAGTTTTTGACTGCTCTTCAATTTTTTTTTCTCTAATTTATTTAATAACTCAGGTGAAAAAGCTCAGCTTAGAGGAAATTTTCAGCTTGACAGGACTTTCCTTTAGCATCGATCCCTTTAACCCATCACTGAATTGATATTTACGTGTTGTTTCTCAGATTCTTGCATTCAGTGGCTGAGAAGTGATGGTGTTGAATGTTTGCTTCTGACAGACCATGCTTTAAATGCTTGTTGTCTTTACATCTCCAGAGGGCTGGGTTCAGTGCCTTCCTCATTTATTCAGTGTTGAACATCACAGATGTATTACGCTTCAGATGGCAGTCACGTACCACAGGGTGACATGTGTATTTCTTAAAGTAGGTTTTCTAAATCACTTTCTGGAGCCACGATAGCAAATGGTTAAGTAAACGATTAAGCCCTTGTTGAGGGACTGATAAATTTCAGGGAGAGGGGGAGAAAGGGTAGAAACAGGCAGCTAGAAACAATAACCTCTTGAACTGGTACCCTACAGCCCTAATAGCCCGTCAGGCTGTGCTCTAAAATAATGTAAGTAAAAGGTTCTTGCTTTTGTTATCGTTAGGTGAGTAATTGTCTTTTGTTTTGTAGCCAAGTATAGAAAAGTAAGACATTTGTTACTAAAAATAAGTTGTTTTTCACACTAGGAAATGTTTTGATGCCTCTCTTGCTATCCAGAATATTTCATTTATAAATTGGCATTGTGTGTGTATTGTCCCAATGAACAATGAATAAAAGATCACGGGGTTTTTCTCTGTTCTTCAGGCTTCATCTCAAGTACAGAACTTTATACTGACTCCAGTTTTTGCTTTTTCTTTAATTATCATTTCCATGTGCTAAGGCGACTTTCAGCAAACGACAGGCAGCCTGTGGATCAGGTTTCAGAAACCATTTGCCTGAAGCATTTGTGTAAAAACGCCTGAAATAGAAATTATATTTGTCAGGAGTGAAAATGAGTTAAGATCTCAAGGCTGGGGGAAGCAAAGGGTGTGGGGAAGATGCATGAGAAACTGTGTGTTGATGCATGAGAAAGAGCTGAAGGGACACGATGGTCATGGCAAGGTTTAACCATCTTAGGAGTGCCCGTAGCTGGTGGTGAAACCTGTGGAGCATTCCTGACTTGTTTGGTAGTTTCTTAATTTTGGCTATGTTCTCTGTCAGAGAAAACGACAGAAAATCAAATGCTTGGGATTTATCATTCCTAGGAGTTGATTTGTGTTTGACAGGTGTACTCAAGAAATTTGCAGTAGTACATTCCAAAACAAATGCTTTTCTTCAGCTGTTTGAAAGCTGTGCAGATGGAGCTCCTTGTCGCGAAACTGGTCTTTGCTGGCAAACTGTAAATCCCACAGAACCAGTTGCAAACTGGAACTGAAATGCAGACGTTTGAGCTCGTTTTCTAAATGCTAATGTAGTATGGAAATATCAGGACAAAAGGAGTTAATCCCGGAAGAGCTGTATACAATAGAAATATCCTTTTCAAGGAATTTTTTCCTTTTCTTTCGAATTTCTTAAGAAGGAAAGCATGTGTATGGAGCTTGGCATATTTTCACTGTTACACAGCATTAAGAATTCTTACAGAACAAACATGAAGGATTATATAAAATGTAGTTGGAGTATATTATGCCTGAGTGTGTTTTAAATGTTAGTATTTATACAAACTACTCAGTAAAAATCATTGTTATAATAATAAAACTAAAGACAGGGAAGAAATAGCACTACTTGAATAAAGTGCTTTAAGTGATCGAGTACTAGTTAACCTCCAAAAAAGAATATTGTTCATTTATTGACAATTCTATATGGCACCAGGAAGGATCGTGTTTCCAACTCTAATGCTTTTTTTGTATGTGTTTTTTAAAAACAGAAAAGTGAGTTGATGTACCGGACTCTTAGATATGGCATTGTTCTGATTGGTTTTGTCTTAAGTCTTGAGTTTCTAAATGTGGTGCCTATTTGAACTAGAAATTTTTGTTGGAAACCTTTTGAAATCTCAGTCTTCTTTTGAACAAGAATGCTGAATGTGTCAGTGCAATAAAATACTTTAATAAAAGGTGCAATCTTAAGGAGGAATTTCCTGTTTCTAATATGGGAGACTGGAGACAGAAATGCATGCATTCTGTTAATTTGAAAACCGATTAAGGTCTTTCATAATGCTTTGATAATAAATTCTGAAGAGATTTGACTCCTGAAGTTCTTAAATGTACTCACTCTTGAACAAGCAAGCTTGGTTTAAAACTAAATTAAGCAATCCTACTTGAGCACATTTCTGTTGCATCATCATTTAAAACTGAGAGAAAGATGTATTTTTGAGTTTCGTATATATTTGAGCTATAATAAGCAAACCATATCTTGGAGCAGAATTATTTATCAAGCAATACGCTCCATTGTGACAAGTGCTTTAGGAAGAGAAGCTACAGGTCTGTGTGTATTTGCAATTCAGTGTCAATTTGTGACACAATTGTCTGTTTTTCTTTTTAGGGCTCATGTAATGAAAGGAGTTTCTTTGTTGTGTATATCTTTTCAGAACACAACAGGAATTCAAAATGAATCTGGTGAGTATAAATGCAAGATTTTACCAAAATATTTAGATGTTAGAACAGTTAATTATTCATAAGAAAAGTAAATTATCCACTATAAAAAAATGTTCTTTAAAATCTTTAGTGTCATTAAGTTTCATAATCCTCCTTTCCACAATGTGTGTCTTTGTGAGATTTATATTTATATTATTTCACAGATTTAAGGGTTTTGTGTGTGAATTCCCTTTAGCAGCATGTTATTTATTAGTGCTGGCACCTCATATAACAACACCTCTACAGAAAAATCTATTTCAGCCTGAGGCTTTTGGTAATAACTCAGCTCCTTATAAAAGTGACTTGAAAGTGGAAAGCTTCATTTATTTTTTTTTAACCTTTTTAAAACCCTTTTCCATTTCAAATGTGCAGTGAACAATCAGAAATTGATCAGGAAGCTTTTCACTTTTCCGGAACCCTAAGCGTTTCCCCTAGAATCAAGGAAAACGCTTTTGTTTTGCGATGCAGGGCTCTGCACTGTGGATGCAAAGAGCACCCTGATGGGAGGGTGTTGTTTTAATCAGTATCAGGGTACATGCTTTTATTTTGCATTTGTCTGTCCAAGTAGGAATTACATATCTGTTTGTCAGTCATGCAGAAGTGTGTCACTTAGATACTTAAAGAAAAAGTACATGTTGCCTTAAACTCCTCTTGTAAGTACCTCTCTCTGTGGATGGTCCTATGAAGTCTCTGATTTGGGAATGTGAACATAGGCTATTACACTGAAGGAATGCCATTTTTTGGGCTAAAAACATTGGCTGTGAACGGAAGCTTTCTTAGCCAGAAGCAACCACACTACACAGTCATGTAAAATGCTTTGTATACTTTTTTTATTGATATCTGTATCTAATGAGTGCTTTTATTGCCCTTTATGCCCTTATTTGATCAGCAGCAGCACTGAATACAATTAGCACTTTGCTGAAGTATGTGCTCACTGAAATTATGGAATTACATACATTACAGAAACAATTACAGTGTAAAATGGGGTGGTGGGATGTTTCTTGTTGCTTTTTCCCTCTGATTTAAAGTGAAAAATCTTCAATATTTTAAAAGTAAAAACCAAAATGTAATCTCAATCAGAACCTTGAAATGTGTTATAAAAATACCTGTTTGTATTATATCTATACACAAATAGTGTTGTCATATATCTAATACAAATAACATTTGAATTAGTACCCATTGAAGCATTTAGCAGTCTAGTTTAGGGTAGCTAAATTAACTATTGCTTCACAATTTATTTCTATTGAGAGTAGAAATTTTTTCACCTGTAAGGCTTGTGTTGAATGAAGTGAACAGTTTATTGCTCTGAGTAATAATCCTGCTTTATTAGTTGTTTTGATAAGCTTTGGATTCTGCTAAAATTTTGAAAGCTGTAGATCCTATTCTTTAATTGTTACCTGTTTAATCATTAGGTGTTTTTCTTCCTATTTGTGTGTCCATGTGCCCTTGTGTCCTTTCTGTTGTTGTGTCCTGTTCGTTCCCACCGATCTGTTTGTAGATTTAAGATCTCTGTGCTATATGAAAACAAAGTCTTTACCTTTCTTATTGGGACTGCTAGTGCAGTGCTGGGATGCATGTGATCTTCAGTTAAATAATGAGGTGACCCTGCCTCTGGGAATATGTGGAAGAGCTTAGAGTCCTTCTTGGTGTTTCTGGCTTTCACATTTTGTTTCCAAAGTGTATATAGCTCATATGGCTTTTTATTATTCAAATACCATTCATGTTAAGTGTGTATTTAGCATCAACCCTGTGGTGTTTTTTTCTTGCAGTGCCCTTGTCATTTCATTCACTGTTGACAAGTTGTAGTGCCAGGTCTGTATAAGAAATGTTTTTGCCTGATGCCAAACATCTTTCAAGCGTTCTGTCCTCCTGTTTCTTTCCTTCTACTCATCTCTGCTTTTGGTGTGACTTCGGTGACCCTGAAACTAATTGGGCTATTGTTAATTTGCTTTGTATGAAAAGACTGCAAGTTTTGTTATTTATCCCATAGAAATCTTGTATAGACCTTCTCATAAATAAGAAGACCTATTCTGAAATACTTTGAAATGACCTCCTTGTACTAAGGTGAAGGAGGATTAAAAAAAGCAGCTGTTGTTGGTATTAATATTTTTCTTGGAAGTTTCTTGGAAGATTGCTCTCTCAGGATAGACAGTCTGCATTCTCTGTTTTAAAAAGAGATCTTGCTTTACTCTGTAATCTACTTCATCAGAATATGCTGAATAATTTATTTTTAAAAACCCAAGCAGATGTGAGGTTTTGATTAGTAATGTTTACTGCATCTCAGACTGCATTAAGATAGAGCAGGAGGAAGGCTGCATGCTACCTGGGAAACTTCATGGGCAGTTACTTAAGAAATGGTGAAGGCAAAGGTTAACAAATGACACCTGCATTTTACTGAAACTGCCTCACCCCATTCACTCTGAATTTCTCAATTATTATTTCAACTATTTCTGGTACATCTGTAATTTTCAAGCACACACAGAGAAAATGTTGCAAAAAGGGGTAGCCAGATGAGGTTCTTTGACAAGCAGAGACCTTTCTGCCTCCAGTTTCCCTTTCATGTTCTAGCTCGCTATTTGCTCCAGCAGTCTTCTCTCGTCACTCCTTTCCTTTTCACAACTACCTCTTCTAACTTCTCTGCCATGTCCCTCTCTCTTCAGTGGTGTACTTTCATTTATCTTAATCCTTTTTCCACCAAAACATGACACTAACTGAATGTTTGTCATTCAATATGCTGTTCAGGATGATATTTTTTTCCTTTTTGCTGTAAAGTCTGATCATCTGTGAACATCTTGTTGCAGGTACTGCTCCTCCTCTGCTTAAATTCTGCTTGTAACATCATAGTCTAATTTGTGATTGGTCCATAGGTACAATTATATTGAAAGTGATGTCAAAAATTGCTTAATCGATGTGTTGAAAGGTACTGTCAAAATGATTGGGCTATGGATTAGATGCAAACAGGAAAAGAGCTTTGGTTAAGGCAACCCTTCAACCCTCATTTGATTTCTTTGCATTGTTCTTAAGTCATTTCACTTTGACTAATTTGAGCCCTAGCAATGTAATATTTCTGTCGAACTTCACAGTAAGAAGCTTAAAAGTGAAATATGCTTCAAGTGCTTTTGTATTCAAATTTGCAGTCCTGGAGTGAGTAAAAACTACTTATGAGGACTTCAGTTAAATGCAAAAGTTGGCTGTAGGGCATGTGCCAGTACATTGCCCTTGTCAGTAGGTGAATTTTTTTAACAGAAAACTCAATTTGAATATGATTATTAAGTGTTGGTGGAGTGATTGAAACACTATTTCTTCACTTGGTAGACAGACATTCCTTGGGGATAAGTTGTGATCTGGAAAATATTTAAAGTAGCTATATTTAGATTGCAAATAAAATGAGATTGCACTCATTTAACTGAACTAAATTGTTGTTTATTTGACTTTATAGTATTTGGTTACTTATTACCATTCGTTTGAGGTGTGAAACGTATTGTTAGGTACTAGGCCATATCCAGTTTTTTTGGTAATGAGTTTGAGCGCTGTGTTCTCTGAATGTAGCTGCTATCTTTGATTTATGTAGATAGATGCAAAATAAAGTTCTGATTGTATATTACTCCATGCAAATAAGTGTCTTAAATGATAGAACAGTTTTGAGAGACTGATTGCTAAAGGAGGTGTGGCTGTTAAGGAATATGCCTGGCACATTAGAGAGTATGGCAGCTTCTGTCTACATCAGCTGAGCTTGATTTTTAAAGTTTTAGTAGGTTATAGTTTATGTGCAGATTTACAACTGCTCATCTAGCTATGACAAGGGGGGAAAAAAAAAACCACGCCTCCCTCAAAAAACCCAAACCCCAAACAAAAGTGGAAAACTCCGAAGAAACCAAACCCTAAAATGAAATCCAACCAAAAAACCCACCTCACTTGTGTTAGCTTGCAACTGGAAGTGCATGGTTCTGATAGCTGGTTTGTTCACTCTCTGTAGCACCCCTCATCCGTGCGTGTGTATAACTTGTTTGAAACCACTGTGAAGAATAGGCGTGGGTCTCCCCTAATGAAATTGTGAGGTAATGTACTGGAAAGACATTTAGGTGTCTGTGTTTGATATGCTGAGAAGAGCGTGCTGCTTTTTTTGTTTGAGGAGACAGGGCTTCTTGCATATCAGTTCAAGGCTAACAGATGTCTGAAAAGCAGACAGCTTTCATCACTTTGTCCTTTTGAGTTGTTGGAAGAGCAAAATAAAATTCTGCTTTTAACAGACTTTACCTATTATAATTGAAGAATAAGGATCTTTTTTGTTTCCCTCTCTTATCTCTTCACTCCCCTGGATGAGAAGGGATTTCTGGCATTCTCTTCCTTCCATGGTTTCCAATTTGGGGGTCTTTCTCCCTACAAATAGCTCTCTAGGATGCGTCTGTGCAGCTGTTAGGGCTTACCAAGGCAGTAGGAGAATAACGTTGCTGACTCCAGTTTTATCCTTTTTCTCATTCCTGTTAAAGCTGGCAGAAGGACGGATTCTTGTAGCAGAACTCAGCAAGTCACGTTCATTAATATAGAGAATAATTGCTGTATGCAGCACCCTCCCAAAGAGCAGTGCTAAGTAGAAAAGGTTGAGAAGCTTTATCTGTTTTGCTTTAGCGATAACAGCCTTAAATTTGATAGCCTATAAAGATACATTTAAAATGTATTTCCAGTGAACTTTCAGCATGTCATAAATGTTCAATGGAAAATGCCCTGAGAGTTACTCAGTACATGTAAACTACTGTTGTGTCTCTGCTTGGTGATGATACTTAAAAGCAGCCCCAGAAAGTCAGGGTTTACTAGGACAACTATAGTGTTGCCTAATTTGTTATTATTTCTTGGTTTAACACCTCCTTTAGCTTGTTCAGAGCGTGAGTTTAACCTCCTTCTTATTAATTACTGCCATCACCACCACTGTTTTTCTGTTGAGAATGATCAAAGGGCCATGTCAGAGGGCAGGTGCTTTTTTTAGAGTCACCATATGCCTGGTTCTCACAAAGCATGATTCTTTCATAACGTGGACAGATTTTGGGGGAAACTGCATGCTTGTAACACTGAAATTCTGGTCATTTTTGTCAAGAATAGTTTTTATCGATTATAATTGGATAATAAAGAGCTAATTATTTAATGACAAGTGTGAGTAGCAATCCCTGTTGTGATTTACAAATAATAGAATGCATAATGTAAGCAGCCTGTTGATCCTTGCAGGCTTCTAAAACTGGAACTAATCACTTACTAGACATCCATTAATCATTTATGGGCTTACTATTGCTTTTCAAACTTCTATATAAAAATACCTTAAAACCTTTTGAATAAATTATAACTTGCTGGTTTAGAATTCTGAGCTGTTGGTTTTTTAGGAATTAACATTTAGGGTACTGAAAGAATAATTTTTATGACATTATTTAAAACCCTTTATTCTCTCTAAAAGCTGCTTTTAGCTTATTCTAGTTGCTGCAGTGCAGTAACCTTGACATGCAGGTACTTTAATGTCAGTCTTTGGAATGAAGTGGCATGTTTGTAGGTGGTGAATAGAGCAGTAGAAAGACAGCAGTGGACCCAGTAGTAGCTCTGAAGTACATCAAAATACAAACTTCATCATGTCAGCTACTCTGCTGTAGGGGAATTGTGCACATTACTGGTCTCCACAATGTGCAGGGGAGCTTGTCTGTGCCCAACGAACATTCAGTACTTGGTAGCCTTATGGCAGAGTAGATGGTGTATCCGGAGTGCACGTTCTAATACCTGCACTGGAGTAGTTGGTTTACTGCAACATCCTCGATTCAGTAGGTAAAACAAACAACTTCTCATTTTTGTGCACTGTATGTGCTTAGAACTTTGAGTGTGGTTTTCTCCTTAATTATGTTTCTCCCAAGTGATACACCTGCACGTAAGGCAATGCCAGAAACTATTTTAGATTGGTTTTTGGGGTCTGATGCCTAGAAGTCATCATTAGAAAAGAGGAAGTGAAAAATTGTCAGTGTAGGTGAAATTCTCGGTGTGGAGGGTAGCTGATGTCCTGGCTCTGCGCTGTATTTCCAAAGCCATCAATAGTGTATTTCCAGTCAAGTTATTCCTGGTACTGGAGCTTTAAATCATTCCTTCCTTTATGCAGAGAGGCACATGCAGTTGTTCCGTTTGGAACTTTTATGTGCGTGTTTAGGAAATGATTGACAGAATTAGAATGGAAAGCTGCATGAGAGGATCTGGATGGACCCTTGGAGCATAAGTGCTCTGGAGCTGGAATTGCCCTTTGGTTTGAAACTTTGGGTTGTCCTCGTTCTCTAAGCTGAAATACCACTCAGCTTCTTTTTATGAGCACAAGTAGTATGAAACTAGGGTGTACTCAGGAAAATTGCAGTATAACTCAGTTTTCCTTAAAAGGATTGAAAAAATACACAGAAATGGAGAATGCTGAGAACTGGTGTGGAGTACAAATAAGTATTTTTAGAACTTAACAGCTTTTAGCATTTAATTTCCTGCTTCTCTATTAATACGCATGCTTTTAACAGTTAAATATGTTGTTTCTTGCTATTGGTCACCGCTGCTTTTTATAGACAGATATTTATGTTAAGCCGAACAGAAAAGGAAAAGGATGGTTGGTAAAACATAAATGTTTTTCCAGTCATCCTTTTCATTAATGCAGTCAATTGAAATAAAGATAACCTCCCTACCACGCCTCTGAAGCAGAGCCGATTGAACCTATGTGATTTTACTGCAGTTTCCTTGCTGAGGGTTGTAATGGAGAAACTGCTTTGCAGGTTCAAGCAAGTTTATTTGGTCCACATTTGTTTGACATTTTGAAATAGAATTTGCAGAAGATGAGTGTCTGGGTGTTAAGAAAAGGTAATGGAACGCAGTGGCTGATGCTTTAGTGCAGAATCAACTTGCATTGGGGACTTTACCACTTTATTGCTTGTAGGAAACCTAGGATTTTTAAAAAGGTCAATAGGATAGTTACAAAATCAAATTAAAACCCCCTCCTGTTCTTCCCATATTCTGGCTGTTTTACTGCATACTGTTTTAGGCAAATCAAGTGAATTTTAGCATGGCAGTTCATTTGCCTCTTGTTACTTTAATTGCCAGTAACATGTTTTAACAGTATAATTTGGACGAATCATGTGTGTGTCCTGAAACACTTGTAACCGCTTCCCTCATCTTCTGACCCTTCAGCGTTCAGAACATACACAGCTAACAAAGATTTCTACTGAAAATAGCATGTTGCTCTTAAATCCACCAGTCTTTCAGAAGCAGTCAGAATCATTTTCTAGCAGAAGAGATCGTATTTAAGATCTAGTGTACAGCTAAAAGTTAAAATAATGAAAACTTTGTGGCTTACTTTAAGTAAATTAGGCCTGAATGTTGGATTAGGTCTGTTGTAACTGTCTAATTTAAAGGGAAAATTAATCTACCTCCTTTAATTGAGTTAGACTTTTCAGACAGGTTACATGAGAGCAGCTGTATCTTCCTGCTACATACTTGTTTGAAGAATTTGAGTTGCCAATTTCAAAAATAGAACTAAACATACTGCTTTCAAATACATTGTGTAATCAGAGTAAATCTAATGCTTCAACAGAATGTTTAAGGAACAGGAGATTTTTATAGTGATAATTGATGGATACTAAAACTCCAGGACTGTTTCTATGAACACTTACATGCTATTTTTTTTGAAGAATGTCTCAGCATAATAAACAGGTCAATCAACTTTACAATGGATTTTACCTGAAATTTGAAAGAACTTTAGTCAGAAACAGCACAAAGGAATGTTGTCTTAACATAATGTAGCATGTAACAGCGCTATTGCTGACCTAATTGCTTGTTAAATGTAGTTTCCCATGGCATAAACGGTCAGTAAAAATAATGCAACTGCAAACTGTTCCATGGATGAGTTTTAGATTACTGTATTAATAAGTAGTTTCAAAGACTTGCCACTAAGCCTGATCTCGTTCTGAAAAATACAGATATTTTCCAGGGTACAGAACCCTGGTACTTTTCTGTTCACTCATCTATAGGTGTGATACAGCAGCACTGTCGGGTAAGTAATATTCAGACAGGGAAAACACAAAAGCTTTAGTTGTATTCTCCAAGTAACTCAAGGGAGAATCTGAATTTACTTTTAAGGAGAGACCACAGAAAATGAATGAAATAGCAAATGGCCTAAGAGATACATAAAACCCCTTTCAGTTAGATTTGCTTCTTGTACACTGCTTGTAATGAAAACACATCCCTTAACTAAAGCAAAACAATCTTTACAGCCACTTTAGTTATCAAGTGTTTTATGTGTATCTCTAATGTGGTCTTAGAACTGTGCATTAAAGCATAAACAGGTTTAATGAAAGTATTAATAACAGTGAAACCTTGAATGTTCTGATAGAAGAATGATTCTACATTAGCATCGTAATGGAAGGGACCCTGGATGAAATGGCAATTTGGAAATTTTACTTTAATTTGAAGTCAGGAGTCTTTGTAGCTTGTGTAGGTTGATCATCTATTGTGCTATTGGTTTTATCTGTTAATGGTCACGGCCCCTCTGGCTGTTTCACTTGTAGAGCACCAGTGAATCTGATGTTGCTGTGGAGACCTTAGAGGACGTACCTGAGCATGTGCTGAGGGGGCTTCCTGAGGACGTGAGGCTCTTCCCGTCTGCTGTTGACAAGACACGTCTGGGTGAGTGCTCCACTTGTGAAGACAGAACGATGATTTTTATGTTAACTCACATAAATCTCAGCAAATGTCAGTTTGGTGCCCTGCTTTGCTGGGTAGAGATGATGTCTGGTGCCTTTATATGAAATCATTTCTGCTGCAAAGAGCAAACAGCTTCTAAGTTTCTCCAGCATCCCAAGAAGACATTCCTGGGATATCAGAATTGGGGTGAAAGGTAGGCCACGATGCAAATAGATAAGGTTATGAAAACTTTTTAAGGAAACAATGTGGAAGAACTCTGATGGAAATCAGAATTGTAACCTTGGATACTTCGTGTCAAGAGCTGGCAGAAATAAGCCCGACAATGGATGTGTTACTGTTAGTAACAGGTTATAAACTCCTTGGAGGACGGTTAATCTCTTCCAGTTTGAGCTCGATCTGGCATGGTCTGAATGAGAGTGTTGTGCTTAATTAGCAATTATTTGTTAATCCGTTCTTAGTTTTCTTGCTCTAAAACGTGAAATGCAGCTGTTGGTTTTCAGATCAGTTAAACCTTATCAATAAATTTGTGGGCAGATGCACATATTTCAACCAATCTTAAGTGTTTTTTCCTTCAAAACACACTATTAAGTAGTTTTACAGCTTTTGTGAGGGCTCCATTTGCCTGGCATTGTTTCAGAGAAAGCAAATAGGATTTTTGTTTTAATAACATGTTTACTCAGCAAAACAGCTGAAATCAAGGACTTTACAACATAAAACTTGTAATGCTCTTATGATACTTTGAATATCACCTGAAGTACAAGAAGATTCGAGATAATTTTTTGTCTTCAGAGTTAGAGTAGCCCATGTGCAAAGAATGAAACCAGGTAAATACTTAAACCTTCCACGACTGAAGTAAGTTTTGTGGAAAGGATTGTTTGAATTCAGTTTAGTAAACATCAGTTTCTTTACTGTGATATTAATATTGTAGAAATCTCCCCAGAGCCAGACATGTTTTATGATCTTAAGAAATATAAACTGTGAGTAGAAGATTTACTTGAGGTAAGTTAGATTGGTTTTAACTATCAATTTGTCTCTTCAGGTGTCTGGGCAACAAAATCAATATTAAAAGGCAAGAAGTTTGGACCATTTGTTGGTGACAAGAAGAAAAGATCTCAAGTTAAGAGCAATGTGTATATGTGGGAGGTAAGAAATAGCTTGTCAATGGAAAAAGGTATCTGTCACCAGGTCAATATTTTGTATTTAGCCTTTAATTTTTCCAGAGATTTTAGAAATAGACATGGTAGGAAATAATTGCCATCTATCTATGTCCACCACTGCAAACAGTTATTTATAGACACTTGGATTGAGTGGCCATTCTGAATTGCAAAGCTTTAAACTATTGGCATTGTTTGAAATTGCTGTACTAATTTTCTTCTACACTATCTGTGGATCACACCTTCCCGTAAGACTCTCTGGCTTTGCCTTGCTTTGTTGGCGTGAACCCTGAGTGAGGTCAGGGTTCTGCAACTGATTACTCTCAACTGCTCTTGAAATTAGGGAAATGAGGATATGGAATTTCTTAAGAAAGCCACAGCACTCCTCATCTTGCTCTTTGAAAAGCAGCTTTGTTAAGGGAATTAGTTTTGCTTTATAAAAGTTCTCAATCATTGCAGAATTTCTTGTGCAGCTTGTGCTTGGGCTTGCCTTAAAGCAAACACTGTCTGGATAGCTGAGTAGCTCTTTAAGCTCCACTGACAGTCATAAGACCTTGGATATTATGTAGATTTTGAAGTGTAGATGTCTTAATCTGGAGTTGAATCATGTCTGTGGTATCTTTAAGGAGTTTGTTTAATGCTTTCAAAGACTTCAAGGCCCTCTGAAGACACATACAGCAAATGGCTTTAGCTAAGTAAATGGTGAGAGAGGGATGGAGGAACTGGAAGAGAACTTGCTAGTTTACACATTTTTATGCCAAATATATTGATTATAGTCATCCTTCTGGCCCCTGGTCTGCAAAAATTGAACTGCATAGAACTCTGGATACACATAGAAAACTTCACCCCTATCCGAGGAATTGATCTAGAACAATTTCCCATAAATGCAAATTCACATTCTTGAAAGTAATAAAGTGCTCAAATATAATATTTGTTGCATGAGCTAATGCTATCACAAACTCCACTGCATAAAGTATCTTCAGTTTTCAACTGGTACAAAACCACTTAAGTGAGATTGAATCAGTCAAGTAAATTATTGACCTGGCAGTTGTTTTTCTCAGTGGTGGATTTTGAATGGTCTCTTAATATTTTTTAAATACGTGTTGAGAAGTAATTGGTGCAAACAAGCTGTTTTAAACTTTCATAGTTTGCAATGCAGGCAATAGTGGGAACCCTCACTAGATTTCAAAGTAGTTGTGTATTGCTTTAATACTGATTTTGGAATTTAAAAAAAGCAGCTAAAAAGAGACAGCAGCAGTTGGCCCCATATGCTGATATCTGAAACCACTCCAGAATCTTAACTGCTAGAAAATATGGTTTATAAAAGGATGGCGGTGTGTGGGAGTAGTTCAGTATAGGGACCTTCAACGAAGAGAACCTCTTCCACAAGAATCGTGTTTGCTTCTTTAGTGAAGTTAATCTGAAGAAAAAAAGAGGCTTCTCAAAGCTGGCAGCTCGAGTCCATTTTAATGTTTTTGAACTGTTATACTCGAGTAGGATGAGTTTTGTGTGTCAGTGTGCGCTTGCTGTGTGTGAGGAGAGAAAGAGAGGCTTGAATGTATTTTCATTTTCTGTTGGAGAAAAACCACAGAGAGGAAAATGACAGCAAGTGACTGAAAACTGAGGGAGATGCTGTCTAGCAATTCAGAATGACTGGTACAACAGCGCTGAGTGCTCCTGGTTTACAGGAATCAAAGTAGCAATGTTACATAGAGGAGTTGGAGCTATTGCATTTCTCACTGTGCACAAGGCCTTTAAACACAACTCTAAATTAGAAGCTTTAACTGAAAAGTAATAACGTATTTTGTTTTGTGCAAAAACCATAATAAAGTAATATAAAAGCATAATAAAGTAGAATATAAAAAAGCAATAAAGTAGAATATAAAAAAAGTAATAAAATGTGATGTTTTGCCATCTATTCAGTATCAGCTGTCTCTTCCACAGCATTGTTATTTTTTTTTCTTCTATTTTAACAAAAAGGATTGCTTTTACAGTCCTGGTCTGTGAAGCTGTTTACATTTTCATATTGCAAGGGCTGGGTGTGCTGATGAATGTTCTTTCAAAAGTCAGCTGATGAAATCCATGCTGGAATAGTTTAAATATGGGAAATATTTTCTCTTTGCTTGGAAAGAAATTGAGATTATTTTGGTATGTTTATTAAAATTTTAGCTTTATAGCTAAAGTTATGTTTTAGTAAATGAACAGAAAAGAAACCAAATTAATTAAATGATTCTTCTTTCAAACTGTCGTAGAGGTGTACTTGAAATTGAAAATGTAGAACACTTGGAGAAGACTTAGAATTACTTTTAAAAGAAGTATCAGAAACAATAAAAAGCTACAACATTATTTAACAGAATGGGAAAGTTACAGTGAAATTAGTTCTACTTTATTCCTTATCCGCAGTGGCGCTAAGTGAATGTTGCAGGAGGTGATGAGGCTGGGTTCTGAAAAGAGCTCTTCCAGGCAGAGGCTGATATTTAGAGCCTTGACCAAATGGAAAAAAGCAAATAATATAGAATTGTCCATCTTTTCCTTTTTGTTTTTCTAAAACTCTGTGGGCTGTGCAGGTGCTCTGTACCTGTTAGTGTGCCTCTGTTCGGAGACACGGTAACAGGACAAGGATAGTTCCAGTTTCCTAAGAATGCAGTGTTCTTCAGTTTGGAAAAAAAATGTGTAGCATCCTCTGAGAGCTCTTCTTACGGGCATCCTACTTGGATTATAATAAGAAAAGTGGGAGATAGAGAACATGTCTTGAAAGAGAAGCAGTTGCCTGTCATCAGAAAATACTGAAGGTGTCAGTAACCTTGCCTTACTGCAAGCTGTCTTGAAACGTAAAACGGGAGTAGGTGTTAGATTTTGTTTTCCATTCTTGGAGAAAAAAGCATTTACACAGAGTCTTGGAACATACAGAAGTTCATTGACATGGGCAGTTTTATAAGGAGATCACAAGATTTCTGAAAGGCTAAAGTTTTCTTTAATACCCTGAAAAAAGATTAAATATAAATTGTGCTTTCCTTTATGTTTCCGAAGAAAGGAAATCCTTCTAACTTGTATATAGTTAATTTTCTCAATTCATCAGTAAAAATAAAGGTGTTGCTTTTATGTCTTAAAATTGATCATATTACTAAAAGCAAAATCTAGAGAATCATTTTAAACTTGCCAAACTGAATAGAAAGCACATAATGTTTTACGTCGGTTGGCTTTTGAAGCCAAAACCTTCAGAGAGGGGTTTGCAGTCCGAAAGTTAAGTTTTTTCCAGTTGTACCAGTTCCACTAAAAGCTTACAGAAGGCCAGCAGCGCTCACCCTCAACACAGCCCCTACCTCTGCTCATACCCTTTGGGTCTTCGCTGTCCCTGGAGGATAAACTACTGCTTGTATAGCTTTAAAATGTGCAGTGGTTTAGTGCGCACGCATTTCGCTGTTAACAGGTGTCTATTTGCTTAATGCCATTTTTGTCTCATAGGTGTATTACCCAAATTTGGGGTGGATGTGTGTTGATGCAACTGATCCAAAGAAAGGGAACTGGCTACGCTATATAAACTGGGCACGATCAGGAAAGGAGCAAAATCTGTTTCCTCTGGAGATCAACAGGACTATATACTACAAAAGCTTAAAGGTATTGGTGTCTGAAGAATCATTTACTGCTCTGCTACCCTTTATTATCAATACCTTTTATTCTCCTTTACTCAGATCCTATTTTTTTACTATTTGTATTAAACGGGTTTTGAAACATTTTATGAAATGTAATTAAAATATTGTAAATGTTACATTTCATTGGTCTAAATTCTTCTGTGCGAAGGCAGTTGACATTAAGATCTACTGTTAAAATACAGGATACGTATGAACACTGTCTTGTTGATTAATGATCTGCTATAGCTCCAAATTTGATACAAACTAGAATGAAAAACCATAGCAATGTCATAAAACAATTTTTTCTACTCCTGTAGATACAGAAACACTTTTTTTTTTTCAGGTATCAGTTACTTTATTATAGTCTTTGCATCATGTAACAAAAATTGGTTGTCAAGCCACTTTTATAGGAAACTTCATGAAACAAATTTTCCTGGTTTTATACCCTTTCAGTTTTATTTGGGGGGAGAGGGGTGGGCAGGAAAAAGGGTGCAATTTCTCAGGCATCACAGCTCCCAAACCAAGAAAAAAACCATAGTTTAAACTAGATAGTCCTGTACTATGTGCAGAACAGCACTTACTCAACAAGCTCCTGTCATTAGGAGAGGCAGGAAGAACTCCTGGAACCCCACAGGTGTTTCATCGAAATATCGCAACTCTCATGCATCCTGGGGAAAGCATATGGAAAGCAGCCTACAAACATCCTCAGTCCTTCAGTAAAGATGAAGAGAGGGTGGAATAGAAAGATATTTGCTTTTGCTCACTTAATAGTCCTTTCCTGTAACTATTCATTTACAGCAGAGAACAGGGAAGCTAAAGCTCTGCGCGTTTTTGAGGTTCTTTTACAGCAATCAAATTTGGACTTTGCTTCTCTTAGCAATGAAGCTTGGAGATCAGCCTGTTAACTACCAAATCAGAAACCCATAAAAAGCTGAAGAAAAGCTTGGGAGAAATTAATTAGCTATGACATCATTTAAACGCTTTGTGGTAAGGCAGAACAAGATGACATACAAGCCACTCTAATTCTCTTCTCGAGGTAAATAAGAACTGTGCTGTTTATTTATCACCAAATGGAATTCCCCTAAATTTACACATTATGATAAAATCAGGAAGGAAACGTGTACATACCTGAGTTGGTAAATTGACAACAGTTTGAAATGGCAGTGGATACACCATAACACGTGGACACTACTGCACAGGCAATCTGTAGGTGCTTGTTTGGGGAGATTGGTTTTTAGAGTTGTTAGGAGAGGGCATCATCACTATGAATGGTTGTGTGTCCTCTGGTGTCAGAGCAGCAGGGGAGGCAGTGCTTGGTCAGTGTAGTCCCTTTCTCTCTGATATTGCAAGGGAGCTGTTTTAATTGCCTGGTGTTGAGGCAGCCACCGTGTCTCATTTTAGAAGTGCAAGGTTAGAGGGCTTGATTTAGCTTTTAGAGTAGTTGCACCAAAACTAAATTCACCAAGTGGAATGTTAGTTCCTGTCTTGCAGTTAACAAATTACGTGCTCGTTAGCTTTCTGTGTTTGCATTGCCTGAAATCGTTGCCAGCTCTTTTCTGCGAGTTTGTATATTGTTTAGATGATGAGCTGTTTGCATCAGACAACTCTTCTTCATTCCTTGGTGCTACACAGCTGCAGAATGGGACCATGCAAACAGGTTTGCCACTTTTTATCCTGCCAAGCCTCCAGAACGGCTGAGGAAGCCAACCCACAGGCTTTGCTTCTGTTATAACTTAAACACTTAACATTAATGTTGGGATCTTGCATCTCTTGCTGTTCCAGTGTCTCGGGGTATAGAGATAACTATCACCTATACAAGTGAAACCTTCTAGAAGAAAGAAGTACTTTAGAAGAAAACAAGTGTTACTATTGTTCTTGATACAAAAAATCCCTTTGGCTTCAGACTTGAAATAAGAGTCTAAGGATACCCTATGCTATAACGTAATGACTCTAAAAATAGTCTTATCTCTACAAGCCCAGTGTTCATTAAGCCCTGGAAGAAAGGAGGCTTATAGTTAAGGTAAAGAAAGGCATTTGAGTTGGTGTTTCTTGGTTTTGGATAGAATGCTTCAGGGAATGTAGAGATAATGATGAAAAATCTTTTAAAATACTTATTTAAAGAGTAGGTACAGATCTCCATGTTTAGTCTGCAAATTTGGGAACTTACCAGTTTGAGTCTCCTCTTTAAGGAGCTTGTGAAATAATCAGAGCAACTGTCATTGATGGGTTTGCTGACAGTGCTGGGAATCGAGTACAGACTGCTAATTTGTTTTTTCCTGTGTGTATTTTCATTGGGTAAAAAAAATAGAAGGAATTAATTTGGAATGGCAAACAAATCTTTCTTTATTGTGCTTAAGTGGACCTGTTAAAAGTGTAGTAATCACCTGTTTTCTTCTATATGCCCTTTAACTCATGACAGTCTCTTCCTGTAGCTTTACATGGTCCAAATTCCAGCTTTAATGGGTGACTGGTTTTACTCTGTATTTAATACTCTGTGTAAGGTAGGTGTGTGTGGCTCGAGGAATGCTGAGAGGAAGAAATTACACTGTAAATAGAGATTTCATCGCTGTGAGTTCAGCTTGCATAGATTTATATCAATGTCCCCATTTGAGACAAACCGAAATGTGGGGGCGTTCCAGCTCGAAGTGTCACAGCTATGTACTAATTGTGTATTACTGTGTAATTAATTAGCATCACTGGTGGACAGGTTTCTTGGTGGCGGGGCAATCCCCAATATGCTCAGAAGGCTGTGGGGGTCACCCTGGCCTCTGCTGTGCAGCTTCTGCCCCAATGCTGTGCAGTTTTACCCTGGTGCTACATGGCTCCTGCCCTGCTGCATACATTCTGCCGCGGCGCTACTGCTCCACAAGCTGCTGCGTGGCTCCTGCCCCGGTGCTGTGCGGTTTTTACCCCGCTGCTGCGTGGCTCCTGCCCCGGTGCTGTGCGGTTTTTACCCCGCTGCTGCGTGGCTCCTGCCCCGGTGCTGTGCGGTTTTTACCCCGCTGCTGCGTGGCTCCTGCCCCGGTGCTGTGCGGTTTTTACCCCGCTGCTGCGTGGCTCCTGCCCCGGTGCTGTGCGGTCTTTACCCCGTTGCTGCGTGGCTCCTGCCCCGGTGCTGTGCGGTTTTTACCCCGTTGCTGCGTGGCTCCTGCCCCGGTGCTGTGCGGTTTTTACCCCGTTGCTGCGTGGCTCCTGCCCCGGTGCTGCGCGGTTTTTACCCCGTTGCTGCGTGGCTCCTGCTCCGCTGCTGCGCGGTTTCCACCCTACCGCTGTTGCGCCGTTTTCCCTGGCTGCTGCGTGGTTTTGCTGCGCGCTCTTTTTCTGCCCCGCTGCTGCGCGGTTTTGCCGTGCTGCGCGGTTCGTGCCCCGCCGCCGCTGCGCGGATGTGTCCCGCTGCGCGGTGGGGGCGCTGCACACGCTGCGCGCCCTCCGCCGGGCAGGGGGCGCTGTCGGCAGCGTTGGCGCGCGGGGGCCCCCGCACCCCCCCCTTTCTCCCCCCACTCCTCCATTCCGCTCCCCGCCCCGGCCCCGCCGCCAACAAGCCGCGCCCTGATTGGCGCCGCGCCTCTGTCTTCTCTCCCGGCAGCCAATCGCGCCCGGCGAGGAGCTGTTGGTGTGGTACAATGGGGAGGACGACCCGGAGATAGCCGCCGCGATTGAGGAAGAGCGAGCCAGCGCCCGCAGCCGCCGGCACTCCCCGAAGGCCAGGAAAGGTAGGGCCGCGGTGCCACAGCGCGGGGGCCGGGGGGGGACACGAGGCGGGAGCCGGGACGAGGTGGAAGTTGTCTCCTTGGAAAAGTTGGCCGGCGCGACCGGACGGGAAATGTCTGGGGGAAATGTCCCTCCAGCCGGGACTGCGGTCTGTGCCCCCTCCCTGCGGGTGTTTAAGGCCAGGCTGGATGGGGCTTTGAGCCCCCTGATCCAGTGGGAGGTGTCCCTGCCCGTGGCAGGGGGGTGGAACTGGATGGGCTTTGAGGGTCTCTTCCACCTCAAACCGTTCCACGGTTCTAAGTTCGGGGGTGGCCCTGTCCCGCACCGCCACTTTTGTCCGCTCCAGCCCCGGGGCGCTCCGTGTGGATGAGGTTTCTGCTGGGTTTTAAGGTACCGGGCATCCTGTGCGGTGTGAAATTTGGAACGCCTGCTTTCGGCTGGCTTTGGAGGAGGAGGAGGGATGGCAGAAGAATGTCGGGTGGTGCACACGTTCGTCTTTATGTCAAACCACGCAGACAGTGCTTTTTTCGTGATTAATGCAGCAGAGAGATTTTTTTAGGAGCGTCTGTGCCTCGGCCTTATATAACTGATATTTTCAGTACCGTTTTAGGCCAAAATCGCACTGGAAGTGATCTTTTCCAGGGGTAAAAATAAAAAAGGAAGCATTTATGGTTGTAGTACAAGGATATTGATCACTCTTGTAGATGAATATATATGTTCTGGAATTCTTGTAGGTGAATATGTATACTTTGGCACACAATCCAAAGGACGAAAGGAAATAGTATTTTAAGTACCATCACTGTAAATGATTTTAAGTTGAAAATTACAGCCTGATCTTACTTGTAATGCAGATCCCTGTGGAACTCATTGGGAGCAAGCTCAGATATTTAGGAGAATGATTATTACGTAAGGTTTCTTTATTTTAGAGGTTGAGGAGGGGCTGCAAGAAAGAAATGGTGCAACAATTGGTTTTTCTTTTGAATGGTAGTTTGTGGGTTAAGCTAATATGAACTGAAATTGAGGCACTGATATTTTTTTGCTGCCTATAATGAAAAGCATATTTACCGCATGTATAAGTAACACTCAGTAAATTAGGGGCTGTATTATGGTTTTTCTATAAATGTGCTTTATCTTAGCAAATAAAATTTGTGTGCCTGTGATTTACCTGAAAGGCTAGAAAAACAACTTGAAACAATTTCATTATATTGTAAATCAGAAAAGCCAGACAGATTAATTTCTACGGTAAATTTTCATGGCATAGATGTTTTATTTCCATTCATAAAGTTATAGATAAAAATATCAGTAAACTAATTTGGTGGTTCTTTACATTGTTTTTATGCTGTTTTGTAGGTTTAAAGTTTTAACTGTTATGGGGTTTGCAGAATTCAGATTAACATAATTGGGAACAATAGGTCTTTTCCCCCATTTTCTAAATACAAAATTCCTACCAAGGCTCACAAATACTAAGAAGTACTCAACAAAACAAAAAAAAAAAACCAGCCTCAAACACAATATGGTTGAAGCATTTGAGGATAACCACAAATATTTCGACTATGGTATTATACTCTTGTATCATAAAGCAGAAAGACCAAATTTTTTGTATGTATTTGCTTTGAATTATTATGATTAAAGTTTAAGAGTCCATACTGTGAAAGATAAGTAAATTTATAGTATGTGCTTTATTCTTTTTCGATACATGCACAATTTGAAAGTCTATAGTTCTATTTTTAGTAGATTCCATTGGAATTATTTTTACTCCTCTACATTTCCTCTCAGTTATTTTAGTATTTGTAATAACATCTGCTAATATTTGCAATTCACAGCAGTTTTCTTATAAGAAACTTAATATTTTTCTGCTGATTTAATGGCAGAAGCTGCAGTTAGGATTCCAAAATGGGTTTCTGCTGATAACCCTTCTTTTACAGATTCAGCTGCATCTCCCGGATATGGAAGTTTCTTAGGCCTAGAGCTGAGGTTCTATGGGAAAATAAAGAAAGTTGAGCAGGGTGTAAAAAAAAAAGTAATTCTAACTATATTATAAAATGGGAGGGGGAGGAGAACAGTGTTGTGACTTAACTTTATGCAAGGGAAAAACTGAGAAGGCTATACTGGATACAGATTAAATAACAATTTGAAAAACCTGCTAGAGAGTAGCTCCTCCAGAGAGCTGTGAAATTGGAATTTATTTGCTACCTAAACAGGTCAATTCTTCTTAAATAAACTTTATTTTGGCCAGTGTCGCAGGTTATTGTTTTATATATTGAAGAGAAAATACAACTAAAGAACTGCCAGGTTTAAACAACTGTGAATGAGTGTGGAAACACCTTTCCAGAACAGGAAGCTGACAGTTTAATACCTTCGAAATGACTGGACAAAACCTTGTTTGGGAAGTGTATTATGATTCAGTTATTCAAGACATGCAGTAATTAAATAGCTCATAATGATTCTGTAGTCGGTAAAACAAATACCCTTTTGAATTTTTAATGCATCTTAGGCCTTGTCCTTGGACAGTTGAGATACTGAACATTTGACAAATAGTCTTGTTTCTGCAATTTATTTAATGAACTCTGGTTTCACCAGAAAAGGTGGCTGTTTTACAGGTATTAAAAAGGTTCTGTTTTTTACAGTAATGAAAGAGTTGATTGATTGGGCAAACTTTGCATATTGCAGTAGGAATACACTCTATTTCTGAATAAATCCTCGTGTGCTGTCAATTCCAGCTGCCTGGCCATCAGAGGTAGGCCCTGCTCAGTTTATAAAGTTGAGATGACATTTAAGAATCAGCAGCTGACCAAGCATGGGGTACGCACAAAGTACAGACCGAACCGTTTCCCTTGACCTTGATCTGACCTCTGTTTGCAAGTGATTCCCGACACAAGGTTCACAATCTCCTCTGACCACATTCAGGATGGTGCCTGGTATTCTCCTCTGTGTACCAGTCTTCTCTAACACGTTTGTAGAAAGTGGGATCTTGGCTATGCTCAATCATGATTTTGAAAACTCGCCTGCTCTTTACTTGCACAACTTCTTCAGCAGTGTGGTGCCTTGTGTTTTGTTTTTTTTTGTTCTCATACTCCGCATTCGAAGTGCTTCATGTCTCCCCAGTGTTCATGTTCAGTGGGTGCTGCCTGGCTTAGTTGTATATTTTCAGGGCTGGAGTAAATCATAGAATCATGGAACGGTTTGGGTTGGAAAGGACCTCACAGCCCATCCAGTCCCACCCCCTGTCATGAGCAGGGACACCTCCCACTGGATCAGGGGGCCCAAAGCTCCATCCAAGCTGCTCTTGAATACCTCCAGGGATGGGACAGCCACAGCTTCTCTGGGCAACCTGGGTCAGGGCCTCCCCACCCTCACAGGAAAACATTTCTCCCAAAGATCTTATCTAAATCTCCCCTCTTTCAGCATAAACCCATTCCCTGTGTTCTATCCCTGCACTTCCATTATAAAGAGCCCCTCCCCACTTTTCTGCAGGCGGTACTTCCTTCAACCATGCACAATAGCATCAGATTCTTTGAGGAAAAGAGGAAGTTCTTACTAATTTATCTTTCTGCATTGAAACTTTGCGTGTTGTTGCTAAGATGATGAGCGCTTTTGAGATTTAGGAAGAAATTTAGTAGAATCCAAGCGAATTGGGGGGAGGATACAAGCCAGGAAAAAAAAAACCAACTTGGGTAGCATCAGAGCTTTTTATCAGAGCCAACCCTGCTTATCTTTGACATGATTAAGAGCTGGCAGTTGCCAGGGCATGGGCAACATCTAGCAAGAAAATGATCCTGTATGGGTTTTGTTGTTTTTGCATTTTCAGAAATTTGTTTGTTAAGCATTTCTCATCTGCTTCTCCCAAGCTGTAGTTGTGCTTCTGTCCTGCCTGCTGAGCTTGTAGGAAAATTTATTCCAATCAAACGTGTTAGCACAAGATTTTTCACTAATTCCATTTCTAAGGAAAAAAAGAGAGCAGACTGGCTTTCATTTTACAGTTGAGTTAGAGGAGCAGTGTGGATGTTTTTTTTCTCATTGGGGCGTTTCTTCCTTTATAGATGACAGTAGCAATGTGTAGTGGTAGTGAACAGTATAACAGAAGGTCAGGGTTTCCTTCAAGAGCAGTACTTTTGGAGTCTGTGGCTTCAGACTCAATCTTCCCTTCAAACTTCAACTTTTCACTAAATAAATAAAAGTATTAAAAAGAAAAAAGAATGGTCATATATAAAAATACCCAGTGGTTTTATCAGGCTGTAATCTGCTTAGAGGTGCTAAGTAGGCTCCAAAGTGTAACCAAGCAATGCTAAAATAATCTAGGCAGTTTCTGTCATGGACTGGGTCGCAGATCAAAAGTCTAAGGATAAAACAGGATAAATGTTTGCCTTGCTGCATGCTCGTGAATAATACCTTTTAAAACCTCTCTGGTTTTGGGGGGAGAAGAGGGCAATGTTGAGCTTTCGTGCTTATTCATATCTGCAGGGTAGTGTCTCCGTGCTGGGCTGTTCAGCTGTATTTGTGTCTTAGCTGTGTTCTACTTAGTGCTTTATCTGAGCAACAAACCCCGGTGGCATAATTCGTGCTATTGTCTGGAATGAATACTGCATGGGGCTCTCTCGTATCTTCTATCTGTACGAAGTCAGGCTGTTAGGAGGGGCCAGAAGGGTCTGTGCTGTCATTTAACCAAAAGCACAGGCTGCACAAGGCAACTGGAGTGGGAGTCTGTCAGGAAACCAAATGACCTCTTAAAAAAAACAATTATGTCACCTCTTAAAATAGAGTCTGCTGTTGCAGCGCAGGCAAACCACCTGAGTCAGGCTCACCTATATCTTGGGCAGCCTCTGGTGATTATTTCTTGTAGTACACTTTTAAAGTCTCAAACCATTGCTACTAAATCTTTTAAAACTTTACTACTTACAGGCTCCGCTGCTGTCGTAGTGTTGCTCTTTCCCATAGTTCTTATCAGATTTCGTGGAGAGCACAAACTATGTGGTAACTCTTTGTGAACAATACTGTCACTGTGGGTGAATTATGAATGAATTATCATCGGTTATAAATAATTATTATGCCTGGGTTTATATCAGTCTGAATGCAAAGTGCAACTTTAGGCTTCTGCTTCACAGATTGAGTAAATGCTGTCATATTAAAAGTTACAGTGCATCTTCTTTTGTCTATAAGCATGACTCTGGTTGAAACGGCTTGAATTGCTGCTCAGAGAAATGTAAATATGAAATAATCCGTTTAAATTCTGTGATAGTAGAAATACTTGCAGTTTTTTTCTTCATATGTTCATTCTCCGTTAGCTCCAGATAATTAGCTGTGCTCAAGATTCACATGAATACACATCCTATCTGGAAAAGGCAGACTGGGTTGCTGTCTGGATGTCATCACAAATGGAAAACACGGGCAGACGATGCCCTGGTTGTCTGGTTTTTAAGTTACATGAATTTATTAGACTTGAAATAGGTTTGAAAGTTTATTTCCAAATAGAAAAGAGCTTGTGAGAAAAATGCTTGTGCATTAATTGGGATGTAGCTTATAGGTGGATGTTGAAGTTCTGTAAGTTATACATTGGAGCAAGGATATAATGAAATTATATTCTTACCTAAGCTCTGGTTCCAATAGATTTGATGAAATACTTAGATAGGAACTCAAGGCTTCAAATCTTCCAATGACTGGGAAGAGAGGAGAGGAAGCAGAGGCCAACAAGGTAATCTGGAACAAAGCCTTAAAATGAAACATACTTTGATTTCCCCAAATCACACTGATTTACAAGAAGACTTGTGTAACTCCTGTTAAGAGGGAACTGCTTCTTTCATGGCAGCTTCTATCTGGTGAATATCTGATGAATTTGAGGTCTTCTGACCAGCAGAAATTTTGTTAAATCCCTCATAAATGGGACTTTGTGAATGAGAGACTCTTATTGCTGCAAATTCCCATCTGCACTTCTACAGCAACGCCCCCAGTTCCTGTGATATCTACTGCTCTGAGCTTTCCCGAGGAGCAGAGTGAAATGGGAATGATTCATTCCAGCCTCACTCCTGCCTACGGGTTTAAGAATAGGAGAAGATAAGCCTTCATTTCATGGAGAAAAAGTAAATTATCTGTATTTAAAAAAAAAATAAATTCAGCACTAAGTTGTATGTATTGACACCCTAAATTCCATATTCCCAAGAATAAACTTTTGGAAATGTGAGACCTTAGCACATCCAGGTATTTCCCGAGTTATTAAAAACATCAGTGTTTCTGCGTTAGTCAGGTTGTATCGTATTTGTGTGAACATTGGGAAACGTGTTTACGTGTCTGCTGTAATTACATGGTTAGGGAAGGCTGTAAGGGTTGTGTCTTCTTCGGAAGCCTCAGATATGGTGTTGTGTATATGCTCTCTGTAGAAGTTTCCACACCTGGAGCTGGCAGGGGATTCAGCACTCTCTCCTGCCTGGCTGGTGGTGCCACCAGGATGCCGAGGTGTGTCTGGAGCAGGAGTGGAGTCACACATCCTGGGGGCCCGGCTTTGTCTGCTCAAGCATCTGGCTGGTGATGCTTCTAAAACCAGAACTTTCGTTACTCTTCCTGACTTTAGCAAAGGGCCTGAAGGTGGTTGGGAATGCACTGTAAGGTCTGGGCACTGGTGAAAGATCTCTTTTAAAACAAATACTGTGAGCACCTTGGTTCTCTCTGTTACTTTATCTCAGCGTGTTTTCATCCGTAACCTAAAATAACTATGGCTTTCATGGTTGTAACAAGTTGACGTGTTTCTAGCTATTAACCCAGTTCTGGTTGTATTTTGTCTAACACAATAAAAATATTTTTACTGGCTCATTAGTTATTCAGATTCTAAAGTGTTTGGTATTTTTCTTTATGCTTGTGCTCTTTTCAACCACACTTCCTTATACAAATTTTTTTTCAAGTTAGAAAAATAAAATACATCCAGACTCTAGTGGCAGCATTTCCTAGCGAATTTGCTAGTGCTGTCTGCAGTTGCAGAACCCACAGTGGGAAGGGAAACAAGGCACTAGGCAGCTTTCCAGGATTAATCAATTTTTTTTTTTTTCCTGTTGATCAGCACTGGCTTTAAAATGAGTGACCTGGAAGAAAAGAAACTTGGTATTCTGCTGCTAATTTTTTTTTAAGCCAGTGTGTTTTGAAATTGTTCTCCTGCTTTCTTAGGAAAGTACTTTTTTTATTTTTTCTGAAAATAAGTTAAAAGTTAGTAAGCTTTTATTGAAATACTGCTTTCCTTTCAGAAATATTTTATTGATTTAGGATTTTCCAAAACTTTCTTAGTGTTCCCTTCTGAATCACAGAACTGTTTAAATGCTTCTGCTTCAAAGATGTGAGGAAATTTTGGCCGTTGCTGTTTTAGGGAAGAGCTTTGAGATAAACAGGTTTGGAGGTTGTGTTTGAGAGTAGGAGGGGGATGAATTTCTGCAGGAGAACAGATGCTATTTTCCAGAGGGATACAAGTGCTTTTCTTTTATTCCCTTAAGTGACGGGTTTTGTGATTTAGAATTGTCCGGTGGCTTGTAGTGTATAAGAAAGCAAACCCGGTGAGTTCCTGAGTGCTTTACCTGTATGGAGTGTTTGGGTTTGCTGTCTCACTTAAACCTGAATGTCTTCTATTCAGGGGAATAATCCTTTCTTGAATTCCCCTGCTTTGTCTCAGTTAAGCCAAGGATTTAACTGACACTGTTGCTATTTTCTGTGGTTTCTTGCCCTCCTGTGCTGTCTCCACTTCATTTTTTGTTTTATAATTGGAGACTCTGGCTTTTATGGTGGAAACAAAGTAAAGTCAGTGATTGACTTTCAGTGTATTCTTATTTTGTTTACCTCTAGCTGGAATCATGTCTTAATTTGGTGAAGGCTCTGAGTTCTTGTAAGGAGATTCTTCCATATCTCTAAATCATTTTTACTGCCTTTCTCTAGATGTTTTCTTTTTATGCTTGATCTTTTCAAAACCATTTGAACAATATTATTCATATTGATTCCGCATCATTAATGGTATGAAACTTGTTAGTGCTTGTTTTTACTGTAGTTTAACATAATTTTGCATCGACCATTTATTTCACTTGAATTGTAAGTGAAAAACAAGTGTGTTTAACTTAAGGTGTGTGCATATATAGCTGATTTATTTGTGGGAAGAGATGGAGACTCCATATGTGTGTGAGCGTGGCTGAGAGCTGTTCTCTTTAATTGAGAGATCTCCTCTGCAAGGTAATTTTGAGTTGGAAAGTCTCTCCGAAGAGCCTAGTGTTGTTGGATTATAAAACTGCAAAATATCAAAGTGATTTTGTATTGCACTTATTAGCTATTTAAGACATTTTCCGAATGAACAAAAAGGAAAACCAGTTGTCAGACTGTACTGTACTTATTTTTTTTTTTAAACTGTCAAACCTTCAAATTTATTTTGTTATTCCTGCAAAGACCCTTATGCAGATTGACAGGGATGACTTTGTTCTGAAGAATTTGCCCTGGCCTGCACTTGCTGTGTCAGGGTCATCAAGGAAGCGTTACAGCAGTCTTGAATTTTTGCTTGGATTTAAGTTACTGAAATAAGATTCACTGGTATTTCAGCATTTCTAGCTAAGAAATTAGATCATGTCTGACCATCAGATATTCACTAGCAAATATTTACTCACCTTGTATACACTTTTTCCCCTGGTCCAAGCAAGGACAATGTTTATTTGGATCAGCAGTGCGTGTTATGTTATTGAGGATGAAACTTTGAGAAGTGCTTACAAGCTTGGGGCTGCTGTTTAAATCTGTTGTCACACTTTGTGTCAGGGTTCTGCCAAGAACATTTGGTAGACTATGATTAATGCTTTAGAACTACAAAGAGGCAGTATTATTAATGCAATGACTGATGTAAAGTTACTCTAGTGAGACTATTATGATAGCTGAAAATCTGTCATCTTGATTGTTACTGCAAAATGCCCTGGAAATGGGAGTCAGCATTACTTCAAATGTGCGTTGAGAGAAGCAGGTACCTCACTTCTGTCCAGTCAAATATGAATCTTCTTTTGTTTGACAATCCATAGAAAACAATGGGATCGTTGAATGAGAAGGACTTGGTGTTTCTGAAAGTGATTTGATTCATATGGATTTTTGTAAATTTTCTAGTGCATTGCCATTATTCAGAACCAAGTCCAGTGCAAACTTATGATGCTGCTGCTGCCAGTATTGGAAACTGAGTATGTAGGTAGGTAGTGAACTCTGGTGTGAAGCAGTTCAGCTGCGATGATTGCTGACTTCACTTTAGCAGTAAGTTTGTATTGGAATCTTAAAATGCACACTCTTGCCATGGAGTCATACTCTTAAAAGGAAATGTGTGTGATATTGCTGCCAAGTATTAGACTTGTCCTGGACTTTTACCAAGGAGTAGGTCATGGTGAGTTTCAGCGAGTGGAGTAAAAAATTTGCTTCCTGCACAGTGTTTGTGTTTCAAGTTGCAGGTAAAGAGCTGGGAGTCTGTGTTTCAGACCTTAGGGACCATTGTCAAGGGTTGCAAAAGCAAAGTGGACTTTGTGCTGAAACTTCGCTCATGGCTACCAAACTCTTAACTGTTCGGTGTCGGCCTCCAGGCTCTCTGCTCTTGTACACCAGAGCTGTGTTTTTTCTGGTTCCTTGCCTGCAAATGGAAAGGTCCAAGTTACTTTCCATTGACGTTTTATTTTGTTATTCCATTTCAGTTGACATTTTATGCTATGAAAATGTGTGCAAAAACTTATACAACTTTTAAGGCCTGGTTTGATCTAAACAGGTTAATCTTGAATGTAGCTGTTAACTGAGCAGAAGGCAAATACATCTGTGCTCTGAGTGGGCTTTGTTTTCACTTTATTTGGAAAATGGAGGAAGTTGCCATTCTCTGTAGTGAGTTTATGAGCCTGTTGGCCTTTCTGGATTTCATAAATTCAGCAGATACCAGTTTGGGACAAACTGTAAATTTAGAACCAACAACAGAAGTTGTTGTTACCATGAGTCCCAGCTGTTGCTGTTGTCCTGTAGCGCTCTCTTCTATATCTTGGGAAATGCAACTGGAGCATTGTGTTAGAGTTGCTTTGGAGATAAAATTGTGTGTCTTCTGCTATCAGAGGAGACTGAAAATACCAATGAGCTGCAGCTGAAATGAGTGAAGGATTTGGTTTTACAGAGAAAGCTAAGCAAAGCCTCTGCAGATAAAAATGGTTCAGGGACTATATTGTATATTAAAGTAATATGTTTACATAATGTTTACCCTTCTCCTTTTATCTACCTTTAAATGTTAGAAAGGACCTGCAGTGATGTTCTGCCATATGACCTTGGATTGTCATTCTGAATTTGGGAGGACATATTTCAAATTTAGCAGATGCAGAGAAAGGAAAATTTTTGTGCCTGCAAATGTGTCTTGACAATAACTGCCTGTTAACAGTTGAAGTTGTTCCTTGTTAGGTTGGAGACCCAGATCATAAAATACTATCGTACTTTTAATGGGGACTAATGAGAACACAGTACATATTTACTATAGTAAGTGGCTGGTAATTCCATTGTTGTCATCTCTGCTGAAGTTGTTAATCGTATTGTTTTCCTTACCTTGTAAAAATGAGTGTATGCCGTTTGACAGATTGTTTTTACATCTCTGTTCTTAGTGTCTAAGCAAAAAAATCAGGGAAAATAATAATGCCATGCTTGCAGTAAATAACAGCCTTTAAAATGGTACAGAAAAAATAAATACTTTTTAAGGCAAGCTTGCATTGCATGCCAAAACAGATACCTTGGTGCTTCAGAGTGCACTGGTAGAAGGAAGGGATAAGGGAGTGTGTGCTGTGGGAAATGCTACTGAATGTTTTCTTGAAGTAATTTTCCCTTTTTGAGATGCAAGTTATGATTCTATTCCAGATCCATGGGATTACTGCTGACAACGTTCAAAAAAGATTTTCATCAAGAAAACTGTGTGCCATAAGCCTTTTTCAGCCTTGAATCCCCCAAAGTAAAGATTACCTATGCAAGTTGTACTGAGAAAAAATAAGAGAATAACAAAGTTAAAGGAAAGAAAACTGGCAGTGTATGCCAAGGAGGGGGATGAAATCCATTGTAGAACAGAATACTTTCCTATTGGAGAGGAGTTTCTAAGAAATGCCAGAGGTACAGTAAACAGAGGTTTTCATTTGGGGGAAAATGAATAAGAGGAGACATTTGAGTGAATGTGAACAAAAAATGTGAGTGTGACCATGTAGCAATTGTGAGGGGTTTAATTTTATATATGGGAGATTTAATCTGCTGGTAGCAGCACTGTTCAGATGCTACATCTGTGAGAGACTTTGCTCTTGTTTCCTCAGTTCTGGAGACTCCTATTACAGTAATCCCAGCGCTCGGGCTGGATACAAAGGTAGTCCTGTTTCCTGGGAATTGTAGCCCTTGTACAGCTGCGCTCTCCCAAGTAAAGCCACAGCCCGTGTCTGGACAAACGTTTGGATAAACTGTGCATTCTTGGTCTTCCATCCAATTTCAGCTTTGCACTGACTTTTTGAGAGTTCTGTGTGGCATGGTGGAGTGAAACAGCAGCAGAACACTTTTATTGCCCACTGTTGAATTTGAACCTAGCAACTTTGTTAATAGTGGAATAAAATGGCAGGGAAAGCCCTAAGTAGTTAGGGCTTTAAAGATAACTTAGTTAAATCCCAGGTATTTTGGATCTAACCCTCTCAGATGCTTAGTGATCCAAACAGGTCCATGAGGAATAATTCGGTTGTTTATTACGGATAAAAGCAGGCTGATTTAACAGAGATTATTTTAAACTTCATGGTATAAGTAGTTTTGTGAGGTCATTTGTTTGCATTGTCTTGCAAATGATGCTGTCAAAATGCATGTTATTTCTTAATTATCTGAGTGTAGCTTCATTTCAGGGTCAGAAAAACATTTCAAGGAGAACTGTAGTGAATGTAGAAGCAACATTTTCTGGATACAAGGAAAAGCTCGTGTTCGTTAAAAGCGGAGATTTGAATTTGGACTAATTCTTTGTGTTTAAATACAAATTTTAGATGCTCCATATTTTAACTGAATTGTGCATAAAAACTAGCTAAATATAGAGAACGCCAGTTATTTCTGGAAAATCTGGGTGCCAGCTGTCATTTCTTTTGCTGCTCCTTTTGTTTTAATACTTAGCAAAATAAAAGCTGGTGGAATATAACCACAGAGAAGAATGTTCATCCCGCTTTCTGTAGCGGGGTGGCTGTGGTCAGCTATCAAGTGACTGGCTAGGAATTTGTAGTGAATGGTGAGAGGCTGTGTTATTAGGGAGGGCAGGAGGCAGAAATACACAGAGACGTTGAGTGAGTGAGAAGTTCTAGAGCAGGTTTGATTGCATGTTTGTGGACAATGTTTCTACTATTTTCATTGTAGAAATACTGGCAGAGGGGCAGAAATAACATTTTTTACATCTTGCTAAGTTAAAAGCTCTATGTTTAATTACTTAACACTTGTTTCATCATGGCTCTTGTGTGGGTTACAATTGCATAGAATTAAACCCTGTGGATGTTTGTTTGCTGTGCTTTGTAATTGGTAGGTGACTTTCTGTACTAGTTAAGTCATTATGGATGAGTAACTCTTCTGGTCTATAAACACAAGCCTTCCTATGATTGGTGCTCAGGTTAGTACTCTTCTATTGCAAACAGTTAATATAAACTATTTTTTTGCCCCGCTTTCTGTCACAGAGAGTGATGATACATAATTTAATTTACAAAACATGAAGTGTATTAAGAAGACCAGAGGTAATTACTATTTCAAGTTTGTAGACTGGTGTAGTACCATGTGTTTAAGATGGACTTCCAGCTTGTGGGTTTTTTCAGCCTAAGTGTTTTGTGTTTTTTTTAATCTGATCTACTGAATTTTGTAAATAAGCTCTACTGGGCTCCTGAAGAACTTCATGTAATGGCAATATATTCCATTTTGCTTCTTGCAAACTGTTGCATCATTTCTTTATGTTGGCATGCCATACTCTATGATGCCATGCTAACTTTTTTTGTAGTGATTAGATAATTTAAGAAGTTTGAGCTGAGATATAATAACACAATCTTCATTGCTGTCACAAAAGTGGAGAACCAAACGTGCAGAAATTGGAGTTTTAAATAGCGCAGCTCAGAAATTTCTTGCACTTTCCATGGCAACAAGTTCATCTGTTATGCAAATGTCACGTTAACTGTCTCTGTAAAAGCATTGCTCTATTTCTTTTCTGCAAAATGGGTATTTAGTGATTGCTACAACCATATTTTAATACATATATGCAGTTAGGTGTAAGTGCATCTGTCTTCAAGTGTACTGAAGTATCTTCCCAAGGTGAGACTTTATTGCAACATTTATAATCTGCTTGGAAAATGGCAGTGATTAAAATGCTATGGTTTATAGACAAAGGGATGGTTAATGTGTAGCAGTGTGTTTGTACAACAGGCAGTTTGGTAGTAATAGATTTACTGTAAGTTTGTCTTCCATGCTTATTCCGTTCCTGTTTCTCCTGCTTCTACTGTGTAAGCTTGAAAGTGTCCTTTTCAGGAAGAGGAGATGCAAGTTCTGCTGGAAAAAATTACAGAAGAACTTTGCTCACCACATTTGCTGTTATTCTTGGTGTCCAGCAGCCGTTTGTCTCTGCTGCTGCTGTTTGTGGTCTCAGGCAGCAGTTGTAGTACTGGACATTGAGTTTCAAATTACAGCAAGGGTAAATATATTGTCGAAAACAATGAGGCGTGCAGTTCTTCTTCAGAGACCTTGCTTCTGTACCTTTTGCTGTGGAAAGATCCCCTTTGGAGACCTTTGGTATCACTTGACACATCCTGTCGCAGGACAGACTCTGTGCACACAGTGCTTCTGCCTGTCCTACCAGCCTGCAATGAAAGGATATGGAGAGCTGAACTGAGACAAGGCTGAGCAGCCCCTGGCATTGCAGTTACGCAGGGATTAGAAGCGGTTCAGGGGCAGTGTCCTGCTGAGGCCTTGCTGCCAGGGCATTGGGATGGCCTGACAGTGTGAGGAGAAGCAATCCGGCAGAGAATGGTGAGGCCAGCGTAGGCTGAATCAGAGGATCATTAAGGTTGAAAAAGATCTCTAAGCTCATCCAGTCCAACCCTCAGCCCAGCACCACGGGCTTACTGAACCATGTCCTGAAGTGCCACATCTGTTCTTCTTTTTTTGAACCCTTGTAGGGATGTTGACTCCACCACTGTGTTGGGTAGTCTCTGCCAGCGCTTCACCACTCTTTTGGTAAAGGAATTGTTCCCAATATCGAATCTAAACCTCCCCTGGCACAACCTGAAGCCGTTTTCTTTGATCCTATCACTTGTTGCTTGAGAGAAGTGCCCAGCACCCACCTCAGCACAACCTCCTTTCAGGAGCTGCAGAAAGCGATGAGGTCTCCCCTCAGTCTCCTCCAGACTAAACTGCCCCAGGCCCTCAACCACTCCTCATCCAGGTGTGAGTGTCCAGGTCTGTAGGATGGGGATGGAACTTCAGCTGTTGATGAGTTCCGAGATGTTTGCAGTTTTTCCCAATGTACATAGCTGTATGTATTAAGAATTTGGTAGGCAGTGGTTTCGTGTTTCATGTTTTGTTTTTAAGTTGGGAAGCTTTGGAGTTCAAAAGCCATTCCCTCCCCAGGTAATAATAGTGTGTATGTGTGTGTGTTCAGAATTACACTTCAGACTTTTTCAGCTACGTTTGCTTTAATCAAGTTTCAAAGCGATGTTTAAATATAAGTAGGTAAAAGAAACTTTGGTTTGTTGTTGTGTTAACAGGAATATTATGTAAGAAATACTGGAAGTTGATATCATAATATTTAAGTAACTTTGTTTTAATAAAGCAAAAGTGTTAAAAGGTTGTAGTCTTCTCTCTTCCCAGCTGTATTTACTGGCTTTGTGACTTATCCTTACTATTTTTACTCTCACTTCTCTTTCTCCATTAATTTGCATTGTCTGTGATATGTTGAACAATGTAGTGGAATAACCTTACCCGTCCTACCTAGTTCACTTAAAACATTGAACAGCAGTTTAAGGAGGGTTTGTTTACTATAGGCTATGAGACAGTGAATGCTGCAGCCAGATATTCTTTGGTGCACTAAGGTGGTGGAAGTGTAAGCCTGCAATGCTTAACATGCAACCCCTCTTCAAAAATGAACCAGTAGCTGCGGTGAACCTGTAATTTATACTTTGAAATGTATCTATTGGCTTAGATCTTTAAATAAAACATTTGCAGAACGTTGTGGCTCTGAGGTCACATTTTCAGCAGGTTCCTGTAATCCCCAATGATTATAGGAATTATCCTCATATACGTATATTTATATATGTAATACACACCATACCCACTGCCTTTTCCTAAATGTGAAGAGTTCTTAGCTGTTTGCAGTGGTTGTGAGCAGCTCTTAACACAGGTATGGTGCTGTTTGTTTAGCCAAGTCATTTCTAATTTGGCTTTGCTCTCTGAGCAGGTGCTGCTGGACAATAACAAAGGGTTCTGTAAACAGGATTCCTCTTTGTAATGAACCGTGGGTAGTGGTAGAATAAAAAATAAATCAAAAAGCAAAATGAAGACTCTTAAATGGTAACAGAGGAAAACATGTTAAAAGAACAGATTAACGGTCACATCTTTGTAACAGGCATTTTGAATTCGGTGTCTTTTTTCAATGCTTGGTTGTTTACTCTTTAATTAATTCGATTTATTAAATATGCAAGGTCTTTAGCATTTATATTCTGTGACATTCGCAGTTGGACAAGATTCTGGGAAGTCACTGCAACATGTTTCTGCATTTTTTCATGCTCCTCCAGCTGACACAACTTGGATTTAATTTTTTGGAGCAGTTTATGCTGTTATTTTGGATATGGCCTTTTTGTGTATAAAAGGCATTCAATTTTTCTAGCCTATCTTCCAGAACAGACAACTAGTCAGATTTTTACAGATGCCTGAATGCTTAAGGAATTTACTTGGAAAAACATGACACCTGCCAGTATTCTGGATACAAGAACAGGGGAATTCTGGTGCACAGCAAACAGTTTCTCAAATTCAAAATCAAGTTTTAGTATTTTAGAATTCATTAGTTAGAATAATGTAGAAGTGATCGTGCAGCTGTCTTCTGCTGAATTTTCCATAAGGATTTTTTAGCTTGTATGTACTTCTCGTCTTCATTTCATTCTTTCCAATGGGAAAAGAAAGATCAGTATTTTGGCAATAGGGGAAAAAAATCAAAAGTTGAGTTACAGAATAATAGCAACTACTGAGTGGGATTAATACAAACTTTCACTCATCTGAAATAGTCCCAAAGGGGTTTGAATAGCAAGTTTATATTATTACACTGTAATTTGCATCATGATGTGGTGATTGCAGTTTGTCAGAGTATAATGTGCAAAGTCATCCTTTTCCCTTTAGCCATGCATTTCCAAGGCAGCTGCACTCGTGTTCTCTAAGAATGCTTTTCAGGGGTCTCCGAGGTAGCTTCTCCACTGTTTTCCAGGAGACCTGTGATTTGGGCAGGTACCAGTAATTCGTTGCACTTACTAACCCAAGATTCTTGGGAGCGGCGAATACTGCCTTTCGTATCTCTTGCAAGTGATCAAAACAGTGTTTGAGATAAGCGTCCTCCTTGCTTTATGATCTTAACTGAGAACACGTTCAATGCTGCACTTAAAGGTTATTAAAGATAATAGCATCTTGTACAGTTTAGCAATACTTAATGATGCAATTCAGCTCCAATTGTATGGAAAGTCTGTGTTTAACTTCTTCCCTCCTGGCATCTGAGCATGCTTATCCCATCCCACCAGATATACAACAATCCAGTTGTTTTACAGTTCCTTTAGTCTTCCAGTGAACAGCAAAAATACGAGCACTGGTAATGGTAGGGTGTATTGAGTTGTATTGGTTTAATCAGTAAAATGATGTATGGGTGAATAAAGATTGTTTCTGTATTTTAATTTCTTGCTCTTTTGTCATCTGAACTCCTCTGAAATAAGTGGGACTAAAGTGTAAGTGTCTGTCGATTCTCTGGACATCGGCAGTAGCGTGAGATCTCCCGTGCCTGTTGCAATGTTGTGCTAACTGTTACACAGATGTAAAGGCAGATAATGCTTGTGTTGACTTATCTACAACATAAGTGAGGGAAAGAGGAGAAAAGGGAACCGTATTTAAGAAATAAGTTGCAAGACAAAAGCTGATACATTCCTCTCTTGATCTTTGCCACTGCAAACACGTAACTGCTTTCCATCTGTTCCTTTCATTCATTTCCCTTTGCCTCTTTCTTTTGCAGTTCTTTTAATGCACACACACATATGTTAAGTTCTGCCCTTCATTTATTCTTTTGTCATTGTTTCCATTTCACTTTCCCTGTGTTTCATTCCTGTATCTTTCTTGTTTAGACCAAGTGGAGGATCCAGCTGGCAGTAGCAGCCATGTAGGACCCTTCAGGAACCTGATGGTAAGTGCACGTGTGTACTTATGCTCAGGCTTCCACCAGGTTCTGTGTTCTGAGGCATTTTCCCCCTCCTGCAGGCTTCTGTTAGTTTTTGACATTGCAAACTTTAAGAAAATTAAGGGACAGACCTTGGGTTACTCATTGGTATCCTTTTTACTGGAATATTTGGTTGCATTTTTGATTGAAAATATGCAGGAGGAGAACGATGCAAATCTTTCAGGTTTACATGGGTTTAGAAAGCACTTGGAGAACTTGTGGAGGGAAGTCTATCAAAAGCTACTAATGAGCTTCAAAAGTTCTTGAACTCTAGGTATGTGGAAGCTGGGAGAGCATTCCAGTGCGGAATCACTTTGCTGTTACTCTGTTCTTAAATTCTCTTCCTGTGCATTTGCTGTTGAATGCTCAAGACCGTGAAACGGATGCTTCTGGGACAGTCGTTGCCATGCTCGGGTATAAAAGATTCTTTTAACCTTTGCAAAGAAATCTACAACCTAGAAAATGATCAAACTGAAGCTGGTAAAAGGAGAGCATCAAAAATCAGTTGTTGTCTCTATTGTGTGTTAGAAATAGATCTGCCACATCAAAAGCTATGCATGGATGCATGCAATTTTGCTCTCTATTCTGTGGAAGGGCAAGTAGGTGCTGGATGAATCTTCTCTTCGAATGCCTGTGTGCTTAAAAGCCACGAACTCAGAACATGTCCAGCTGTGTCAGTGAACAGGTTGCTTTGGGTTGGTTTGGGTTTTTTTTTTTCAGTAACATGACAAGAGAACTTGCAAATGATCTTTCCATCAACGGCGCTTGGAAGTATGTGAGCTAAGTCCCTAAATTTTAGATACAGTTCCTGCTATTCTGGTGATTTCCCAGATTGTATTTGGATTTGAGGTACTGTAAATTTTTTATTCTGTAATTGGATGATGCTTTGGAAAACCTGTGTGCACTTTAGCACTTAGGAGTGATTTTTGGTTTTGCTATTATGTACTTTACCTCACACTTCAAAGAGCGCAGTGTATTTCTAATCTTCTTATAAGAAAGAATTAATTGGGTCTTTGTGTGAAGGCTTTTACAGTAACTTGTCATTATGCTGTGATAGTCAGTGCTACTGTAGAATTCGATGTAGAATTGCCTAGTGACCTCATCTGCTGTACTATCATGTGCTGCACCATCTATTTAAGTATTATCTCTAACTCTGGCCAAGTGTGATTTAGGTAAGGGGACCTGTGGGCCAGTCCTTTCCTTCGGGTTTCCAATTTCAGTTGTAGGGCTGAGAGATGAATACAGAATTCTGTCATTTAAGTCAAGATACCGGTGTCAGTCTTGAAACAATGAGCAGTCTGCTGAAAAGTTGGTAGCTCTTACAGGGTTCTAGCAATTAAATACCTTTTGTTATGTCTCTCCAAAGGTGCATTGTGGTGCATGTTTGATCCCCGAGGAATGATTAAAGTTTTCCACTTAGACCTTACTTAGGAGTGGAACTGTTTGATTATGTTATTGTGTATTTCAAGAGGGATTTCAGGTGGCTTGGCACATACTTGTGGAAACTTGTTTGAAGTCTTTCATGCTCAGATCCTGGTACTACTAGCTGTGATTACAAACAGAGGTGCTGATGGTATAAAATCGTATTCAAATTGGGCATTCAGTGCCCTGGCAGGTATAAAGATGCACTCAAACTCCTTGTGCCTCTGTGATCACTAAAATCTATGCTAAATCTTCTGACAGCTTGATATAAAATACAACTGAACATTGTCTTGTCAAATAAACCAGCATTGGTTCACTATGGCAGGTTTAGACACAGGGATTGTTCCAATATTTGTGTGGATATTGTGAGATAGTTGCTAGTTCACTTTAGGAAGGGTGCATGTCTGTTTTCAGAAGGTGACAGAAACTCATTCTAAGCAATATTGCCAGGTTCTCAGAGTAAAAATTGTTAAATTGGAATAAGAAAAATTGGAAAAAATAAAAGGATAATTACATACACGAAACTGAATATGGGGGGAGCCGGTCATCTCTGAGTTCCTTGAGAGGAAATACAGATAATTATTTAGAGAGGATAGAATGTTCCAGTAAAAACAAGCATTTCCTTTTAAAGCTGACCTGTCTGATCTGTTCTGTTGGAGGAGGGGCATACTTGGAAATCTTCAGTTTGAGTAGAGGAACATTTTTTAAAAAGGCGTTTCAGTTTCTTGGCTCAAGATGTGAAAAATATTTTCGAGGGAAAAAAGGAGGAATTTGTTGACAGGGTTTTGTTGGAGGAACGTGCTTCTAAGTAAGACATGGATTTAGGGCTATGATGTACCCTTGTGATTAGAGGGAAGGGTCGGTGCATTAAGAAGCATTTTGTGTGTAAGAGGGAGCAAAGGAGGGATTTGAATTGCTGCTTCTGGACAACTCATGTTGCTAGGAGGTGTTGTATAAAAGTGTGATGTCTCACAGGGCACTGGTGTCTCAGCCCCAGTGTTGCACTTAAAGTCACCGTTCTGTGCAGAGAATGTGGTCTTTGCCATAAACTGAATTGGAAGAACTTAAAGTTTCATTTGTTATTACACAGTCGTCATAATTTTGATATAATATAGGCTTGAGTCTTTAAGAGTAATGAAAGAAATGAGCAGCATTGCTTTGCATTGGTAAATGAAGTTTTCCATTTCTCTACATCTTGCATCATTGATTAGGTCTTCACATAATGCTCTAGTCTTCATTGCTTTCATCATCCTGTGCAATTAATACATCCTTCTTAATTCTGCTAACAGAAAGCATTAGTGACCTTTCTTGTGGCAGTGGACATAATGAAATACCTTTATATTTCACTGTTACCCAGCTCTGTCTAATTTAGTTTTATCATCCATGCTTTGTTGGTCAAGATTGTGCTGCTTTTAGTCATCTCACAATTTTATTGCTTTATTGCTTTTAGTATCCAGGACATTTATAGAAATAGAGAGGCGTCGATGGGTTTCTGCTGCATAGGGACTTCCGATTAATACTAAGGATTAATAGTATATTGAGAAATCTCATATTTTCCACATACTTGTGAGAGATACAGCAATTTAATTGCCATGCGAAGGTTTTGGGTAACTGCACGATGTGAGATGGTTAACTCTGGACAATACTTCCTGTTATAGTCTATTCTTGCTGTCAAAATGAGTCAAGAATTTTGAGGTCCTAGCTTCTTAGAAACTCATTGTCCTCTTTACTTTTGATTTCTTCTGGGTTCTAGAGACCTGCTGCTTTGGCTGAATGCTGTCCTCGCTGGTCTGTGGTTTGTATTTTTCAGGAAAAGCGGGTTGCTACAGAAGTGTGTTATATTCCAAAACTGAGTGTTTGGACTCTGCCACTCAAATATGAAAAATAAAAATTGTTGAACAGGAATAATAAATGTTGTGGGTTTTCTCCCCAGGAAAGAAGAAGACTCAGGAAGGTAAAAACAAGGGAAAGAAGGCAACGGATACAAAACAGAAAAAGGCTGATTTGGATTCTACTTCTGCAGATATGAAGGATCCTAAAGAGGGTGAGTTCTCAAGTGTCATATTTCTTTTCCTTCTGTCTTTTTGAATCAAAGGACAGTTCTTGCCAAGTTTAGTATGTAGAGTAGCAACCTGAACATGTTTATATTGCTTACCCAAACATTTTTATTTGAAGAAACTTGGATGTCAGGAATATGTTATTAAACATGCAGCTCTGACAGCAGGAAAAGCCAGTTACTGTAGAATTTAGATGTATGTCTGTAAGATATTTATGTATGTTTCATTGTCTGTTTTACAAGAATGTGTAAAACTTGCCACTGCTGTGTAACCAATACCATCTAAAAATCTGTATAGGTATTGATTCCTTTCAAGCTCCTTCTCTTGAACTTCTGACCCATAACTCTTCCATTCCTTCACTCTCTCAGCCCTTGTCCTTGCACAACACGTGCACCGTTGTCCAGGCATCTTATGCCCCAGGTAGGGAGTGAAAAGGAACTTCTAGCTCTCTCCGTGTAACCATGTATGGAAACTGTGTGAGTTGGCAGCAGAGTTAATTTCTTCAGCAATGGATGTGTCTGATGGCAGACAAGTAAAGATGAGGATGCAGAGGCATGAATACAGAATCCATCAACACCAATAAAGGAGATGCGTGGCAGGCTCTGATTCAGAAGTGTAGGAAATAACCATTAAAATAATGAGTAATAGAAAGTCCAATATGAAGAATGGAAAGGACTCTACTAGATACAAGGTTCACCTTGTTATGCATTACTGTACAAATCTGTTTGGGGTATTTTTTGTTAATAATTTGGCGAAAATGGTCAAAATCCAAGATTTGCTTCTCAGATTCCTGGACACTTTATCTCTACATATTGCTCTACTTTCCTGCCACTTACTTACTATAAGAAAAGTCAGTGAGTTTTTTGGAGGTTTCTTGAAACGTTCTGGGATCTACCCTGAAATGTTCTGGTCCTCTTCAGGCTGTTTTGGGTTTCTTGGCCACAGTGTTCAGTCCAAAGATTCTCAGTTAAGTATAGGCATTTCCTGCATTTTACTCAAGTTCCAGAAATGAGAATTCTGAATACACTTTGACTTTCAGTACTGAATCACAAGAGTGAGAAGTAATGGTATTTTGTTGGGTCATAAATGTCTGATATGTTGTATCAGAGGAAAAGGTAGGAGAAGGGTGCAGCACACCTTGAAGTGTTTGGTAAAAATGTCTCATGCTTTCCTTTCATACTTGTGTGTATCAGGTCATAAAGAGGAAGATGAAACGCCTTCTGTTTCTGCTGTGCTATCCCTGGAACAAACAGCCGTGATTCAGGAAATGGTAAATCAAGATGTACTTCCAAAACTAATGATCCCCAGTCCTACTAGTGAGCCACAAATGGTGACTGAAGACAGACAAGGAGAAGCAATAAACTGTGCATCAGATGATTTAGATGATGATGAAGAGGAGGATGATGATGAGGAAGATGAAGAGGTGATGGAAGATACCAGTATGCCTAAAGAAAATGCTGAAATGCCTTTGGTATGTGAAGAAAAGTTAGACTCTGTGGAGGAGCAAAAGAGTACGTCAGAAGAATCTCCAGAAAGCTCTCCAAAGAAAAAGCTTATTGTGAAAATTCCAAAAGGGAGAGGTGAATCAAATGGTGATGTTCAGGAAACATTCATGTTTCCCTGTCAGCATTGTGAGAGAAAGTTTACAACAAAGCAAGGACTTGAACGCCACATGCACATCCATATGTCTACTCTTAACCATGCTTTCAAGTGTAGATATTGTGGGAAAGCCTTTGGTACTCAGATTAACAGGCGCAGACATGAGCGTCGCCATGAGGCAGGGCCAAAAAGGAAACCGTTCTTAACGCTAACTTCATCACAGCACTTGGATAATGTTGCTAATAACCAAGTAATTGTGGATGATGGTCTTAAAGATGACCTGAACATTTCCGGTCTTGTGCAAGACTCTGTTGTCTTGGATTCTGAGAAGGTTTCCCAAGAAATGTCAAACTCCGTTTTTGCTGAGGAAAATAAGGAGCCCAAAGAATTGCATCCGTGCAAATACTGCAAAAAGGTTTTCGGAACTCACACCAACATGCGGAGACATCAGCGAAGGGTTCATGAGCGTCATCTTATTCCCAAAGGTGTCAGAAGAAAAGGATGTTTCACTGAAGAGCCACCGCTTCCAGCAGAGCAAGCCCCACCAGTCCAGAGTGTATATATAGAAAGTACAGAAATAGAAGAGGAAGGTGAAGTAGATGATGTCTATATTATGGATATTTCCAGCAATATCTCTGAGAATTTAAATTATTACATTGATGGTAAAATTCAGTCCAATAGCAGCACGAGCAATTGTGATGTGATTCAGATGGAGTCCAACTCTGCAGACTTGTATGGGCTAAACTGTATAATCAGTCCAGTCACAGTAGAAATCTCCTCGAATGTCAAGGTTACACAAACACATGTGAATGAACCTCCCAAGGAACCCTCCAGCAGTGGGAGCAATGAATCCAAAAAGAGAAGAACTGCCAGCCCTCCTCTTGTACCAAAAATTAAAACTGAAGTAGACCCAGAACCTATAACTCCTACTAGTTCTGTAAATCTTCCTCTTACCATTTCACCAGAAAGCGTACCTTTTCATAAAGAAAAAGGTGTTTATTTGTCATCAAAATTAAAACAGCTTCTTCAGACACAGGACGGTAAGAAGGTAACTTCATCGAGTGAAATCCCAAAACTAGGAGCTTCTGTTACTTCATCACCTATTTTGGCTCCAATATCCAGTAGATTTAAAAGGAGGACCAGCTCTCCTCCCAGTTCTCCACAGCACAGTCCAGTACTTCGAGACTTTGTCAAATCAGGTGAGGGAAAAACTGTGTGGAATGATAATATCCGGAGTTCAAAAATGCCAAAGTTGGAAAGCCACAACAGCTCACCTGCTTGGAGCTTGACTGGAAGGGAGGAGAAAGAGACTTTGAGCCCTCTTTGCTTTGAAGACTATAAAATATCAAAAGACTGGACAGCAGCTCCGACTTTTGGCAATGTGTGCAACCAGCAGCCACTGGATTTGTCTAGTGGTGTGAAACAAAGATCTGATGCCAAAAATAAGAATCAGGTTCCCTGGGAATCTGTTTTAGATTTAAGTGTGCATAAGAAGCCTTGCAGTGATGCCGAAATTCGGGAAAATAAAGAAAATTCCATTCAGCCAACCTGCAGTGGAGTGAAAAAGAAGAAGCCAACCACTTGCATGTTAGAGAAGGTTCTGCTGAATGAGTATAACGGAACGGATGCTGCCCCAGACAGCTCACTCGGTGTAAACAGCAGTGGGAGTCCTAGCAAATCCCTGGAGCCTCAGGCAGAACCTGACATGGATCCCAGTCTATCTGCATCATCTTCTGTTGACACTCAGCCCCTTAGTTCCTCTGTTTCCCCTGTGCCACAGGCAGCTGCTGTACCTGTCGTGTGCCAGCTGCCTCCTTTGTTAACACCAACCAATCCTCCTTCCCCACCACCCTGCCCGCCTGTGTTAACAGTTGCTTCATCACCTCCTCCCCTTCTTCCAACAATGCCGTTACCAACTCCAGATGTCTCTGCCAGTGCCACTAACACTTCTTCCTGTCCATCACCACTTTCTAACACTACTACCCAGTCCCCACTACCGGTTCTTTCACCTACGGTTTCTCCTTCTCCATCTCCTGTTCCTTCTGTTGAGCCTCTTATTTCTGCTGCTTCGCCTGGTCCACCTACACTCTCTTCTTCATCTTCTTCCTCCTCTTCCTCCTCTTTCTCCTCCTCTTCATCTTCCTCATCTCCCTCTCCACCTCCTCTTTCTGTAGTTTCTTCTGTTGTTTCATCTGCTGATAATCTTGAAAATAGTCTCCCAATAATAAAACAGGAAGAACCTGAAAATGAACAACAGAAAGCAAGAGAAGATCTTCAGACTTCAAGTGAATCAGGAGTAGTGCAGGAAACCTTCAATAAAAGCTTTGTGTGCAATGTCTGTGAGTCACCTTTTCTTTCTATTAAGGACCTAACGAAGCATTTATCCATTCATGCTGAAGAATGGCCCTTCAAATGTGAATTCTGTGTACAGCTTTTTAGGGATAAAACAGACTTGTCGGAACATCGCTTTCTGCTTCACGGAGTAGGAAATATCTTTGTTTGCTCGATCTGTAAAAAGGAATTTGCTTTTTTGTGCAATTTGCAACAGCATCAGCGGGATCTCCATCCAGACAAAGTGTGCACACATCATGAGTTTGAAAGTGGGACTTTGAGACCCCAGAATTTTACTGACCCCAGTAAGGCAAATGTGGAGCACATGCAGAGCCTGCCAGAAGATTCTTTAGAAGGTTCCAAAGAGGAGGAAGATGAAGATCTAAATGATTCCTCCGAAGAGCTTTATACTACTATAAAAATAATGGCATCTGGAGTCAAATCTAAAGATCCTGATGTTCGTATGGGCCTCAATCAACACTACCCAAGCTTTAAACCACCTCCATTTCAGTATCACCATCGTAATCCAATGGGTATTGGAGTTACTGCAACAAACTTCACTACCCACAATATCCCACAGACTTTTACTACTGCCATTCGATGCACAAAATGTGGGAAGAGCGTTGATAACATGCCCGAGTTGCACAAACACATCCTGGCCTGTGCATCTGCCAGTGATAAAAAGAGATACACGCCTAAAAAAAATCCAGTACCACTGAAACAGACGGTGCAGCCGAAGAACGGCGTGGTGGTTATAACTGGCCCAGGAAAGAATGCCTTCAGACGAATGGGTCAGCCTAAAAGACTTAATTTCAACGTTGAGATTAGCAAAATGTCCTCAAATAAACTAAAAATAAGTGCATTGAAAAAGAAAAACCAGCTCGTCCAGAAAGCTATCTTGCAAAAAAAGAGATCTGCCCAGCAGAAGGCAGAACTGAGAAATAATCCGTCCGAGCCAGACTCTCACATCTGCCCCTACTGTAACAGAGAGTTTACCTATATTGGAAGTTTGAATAAGCATGCTTCATACAGCTGTCCCAAAAAACCCACCTCTCCCTCCTCTAAAAAGAATGCTTCCAAAAAAAGTGCAAGTTCTTCACCTGCGAGCAGTGAAAAAGGCAACAACCAGCGCCGGCGAACAGCCGACGCAGAAATCAAAATGCAAAGCATGCAGCCTCACCTGGGCAAGACCAGAGCACGGACCTCGGGACCCACACAAATCCAGCTTCCCTCTGCCTCCTTCAAATCGAAACAAAACGTTAAATTTGTACCTTCCATGCGATCCAAAAAGCCAAATTCTTCTTCGTCCTTGAGGAACTCTAGTCCTGTAAGAGTGTCCAGAATGTCCCATGTCGATGGGAGAAAAACTAAAGTGGTTGCTAAGAATAATTCCTCTGGAATCTCGAGCAAAGCGTCCCGGAAATTGCACGTCAGAATACAAAGGAATAATAAAGCTGTTTTGCCAAGTAAGGCTGCGGGGGCGAGTAAGAAAAAGGCAGACAGGTTCGCTGTGAAATGTAGAGAGAGGATCGGGGGACCTATCACACGAAGCCTGCAGCAGGCGGCAAACGCAGAGGCAGCAGAAAACAAAAGAGATGAAAACAGTACAAAGCAAGAACTAAAAGATTTCAGGTAAGCATTTAATTTGAAGTTGAACCAACACAGGAACACGTTGCTTGCTGTTTTGCCGATTTTCTTGGTCTTTTCTTTGAATTTCTCATACTTAAATAAAAAAAAAAGAGGTTGTGTTTCCTAAACCCTAGTTCAGCCGCTCAGTCACGCTGAGGTGTGATGTACATACTTGATGCATTTTGTCATGTTGTCATGAAATAATACATAGTTTGTATAGAGAATGTCTTTGATTATAAACTGAATTGAAAACTCTGGAAAAAAAATGTCAGTGCCTGAGTGCAAATAAACTTCACGTCATTAAACTTCATGTTATTGGAGACAGTGACCTTGTATTTGATCTCTGACACGTATGGTGGGTCAAAATCGTTCTAGATTTTGTTTATGGCGGTTTACTGAGTTAAGTCATAACTGCAGTTTTTACTCGCTAAAATAACTTGCATTGTTGGTTTTTAATAAAAAGCATTCTCTGCATACCATACAAGAAAAAAAGCCATGACCAAATACTTCAGAAGTGTATGTGCATACTGATTGAGTCAGATCATTAAATACTTAATATAAGGGAAACAGATGTGTAAGAAAAGTTACCTGAACATGTAAATTTGTTACAAGTATCATGATCTTATGTTTCAGTATAAACAGATTTTATAATTAAAGTTCTGTTTCTTTTTGAGAAGAAGCATTTTAATTCCAAGAAAGGTTAATACTTCAATAAATAAATAAAATCTTAACCTATGTGCCTGAGTCCCGACTTAAGTCTTCGTGTAGTCTCTCAGATCAGCAGGATATTTTGCAAACTCTTAACTTTCACTGGCATGTTCCTACCCTGTTACTCTGGAAATAGGTCTCATTTTGTCAAGGCAACTTTCTCAAAGCTCACTGATAATGAAGAGTTCTTTGGGGCTTGCTGAGTGCAGTGCACGGCTGTGTTTAACACCACCTTTGGGGTTGAAGGGAGTGGTTTTTTACCACTGTAATTGATAACAGAGGAGGGGGGTGAGGTGGCAGCCTCCTTCAGAACCATATCCCCTCATGGGATTAGTCAGGAACAGTCAAAATCCAAATTGTTTGCAGCTTTTGGGTCTGGTGGAGAAGACCCAGGTGAAAACTTTGAGCAAGTAATTTTGTGAAGTAACGGTTCAATAGAACTGAACCATTTCAGAGTGCTAGAGGGGAATTTGATGTAAAATAATCAATACCCAGAGTAGGAGGTGGTGAAGGAGAAAACTGTTACTGGAGTTTGGAGACTAGTGGTGTAAAAAAAGCCATTAAGGAGCAAGAAATGACTACCAGGCCTGTTCTCTTGGGACATAAACATCTTTGTGTTACTTAATTCTCATCAGCTGCTCTCTTAGCGTTATGTGTGAAACCATATTTTACGTGATTCCAGAACAGATCAGTAGAATGTGAAGCCAGAATGACACATCTTTCCATCTAAATTAATCATTTGACATTAAGCCAAATAACTGAGTGCTTGGAAATCTGCGCATATGGAAATTGTTTAATACTATTTGGGGTAAATAACAATTAACCTGGGGGCAGGATTTCGTTGACTGTCTCAAATACTGTTTACTTTGGCAGCTTGCAGTCTTTACTGGTTTAATGAATTGTTTAGCTAGAAGAATTCCTGCTTTTTGTTACTGAAATTATGTTCAAAATCTAGGCTTCTTAGTCAATTTTTTTTGTATCAAGCATATAGTATAAAGATTTTTTTTTTTGCCTTTGTACACTGTCAGCACAGGCTAACTTTGATTCTGCTCTCTGGGCACTCTTGGGTTGGTTTATTTTTTTCCAGGAAATCTTAATTCTTTATATATTTTTCAAGACTTGCTTCGTGTAATAGTTGTCTCCAAATTTGTTTTTCACCTTTCGGTTTTTCTGTGTAAACATACTCCTCTCACAAATAGTTTGTTTTGTCATTTATCTTCAGGTTTTTTTTTTTTTTTTTTCTAGGAATCTCCTGTAAAAAAACCAAACCAAACAAACAAAAATCCCTTAATGACATGGTAGAGCTGTTGCGTGCTCATCTTAGGATAAGCACTACGACAAGGGATGTGAAATCCACCAGGCTTGCGAAACCAGCTGAAGCTGACTCACAGTCATAAAATTGCCTGCAGGCTTCTTGCTAATATCCAGTGTCAGGCATTGATTTTCTTATTTCGTGCCCGACTCATGTGCTGGGCTACAGGACGATGCAGATAAAAGAGAGGGGTACTATTAGAAATCATCAGAAGAAGTAGTGGGGTAATCTAAACCAAACCTGGTTGTGTCCTCACCTTCACGGGTGGCATACAGACAGTCTGGCCATGTACTTGGCAAAGCTGGTTCCTTAGTTTTGTCACTAATTCAGTGTAGATTCAGGGACAACAAGTGTTGCTGCACTCAGAGTATTTTTATCGTGTTCGGTCTCCTTTTCTCAATATGAATCACTAGAGGCCAGCCTAGCGAGACAGATTTTCCTTTTCTTCCCACCTTCTCGCTTCCTGAGTCTTTTAAATGTCCAGCATACAATGGGGAAAAAAAAAAGCCTGATTTGGGTGTTTTATGGATTTTCCAAATTCCTATTTATACATGCAAATTAAACTTTATATAGCAATGAAATAGCGATATGGATTTCTAAATACCATATATATAATGAATGCAGTGTATCTTTTTATTGATAAGAAGTCTAGACCAGGACGACATACCTGTATATTTTGAAAGTTAAAATATATAATTACTCTAAAAGGTCGTACACCTCTATCTAATAAATTAAGACAGAAAATAGGTCTGTTGCTTGTAACGGCTTTTTATGGAAACACCGTTTGTCACGTGTTCATACGGCTTTCAAGGTTAACGACAGAATCGATGGGAAGTGACTATTTTCTTTCTCCAGCCACCCCTTATCAATTTTTGTTCTTGACTTAAAAAGTAATCTACCTCTTAAAATTTGTAGTTTAATACTTGTTGAATTTGTGCCACTTTGACTTTCACTATCATTCCCATTTTGTTACGTTTCTGTTAAGGGGACTTCGTGTTGAAATATTGTACAAAGCATTTGTAGCAAGTTTAAAAAATAAAATATTTAAAATTATTTAAATTGTTTTGGACACTTCAATTGTACTATATGTGATTTACATTTTACATTACTTTCATTCTGTTTTCATTTTGAGTTGTTAATCTTGGAGCGTGTTCCTGTATTAAAGTTTGCTGTTAGCTATACTGTTTCTTCTACTGGAGAGTGATATAAAGACTATTCTCATGCAAACATTAAAAATTACAGTTTGACGTAAAAGTGGGGTTGTCGTTGCTTTTGGATGTTGTAGCTTTGCCGAAGATGCTGTAAATGCAGGTAAGCAGCCAGAGAGGGGTTTTTCTCCTCCAGCATGCAGTACATCATGGAAGTTACCAGTGTATTAAGGACTCTCTGTGGTGTTGCAAGCACTTAATGACCAACTAGATGGAACCATCCTGGCACATTTTATAGAACTGGAACCAATAAAGTAAACTTCTTAAGAACTTGCAGGAAGCTTGGTTTTTGTATGGAAACCAGATGTATTAGGAAAAATAAGCAGTGTACATCTAGAAGGAATTAAGTATGCTTGCATCCTTTAGCTGTCTACAACCTGTTCACTGCAACAAATTGATGCCAATTAGGCACTTCTGAGTTAGTCTTAGATTTTATTTTTTTTAATTGTCGACAACATGAATAAATTTAAACTATTTTAATTAAATTACACACACACTATTTCAACTTTTTCTGATACTATGATGTTCTAATTTCATATGCTTTAAACTCATGAAGTAGTTCCATTTAAAAAAATACATGTGAAGAGTTTTGGCTCTGAGCCTTTTGGAATGTTGTATTTCACCACCAAGATATGGATTGTGCCTCCTGCAGTGGAGCTGGAAGCATCCGTGTCCATATTAGTGTGGCAGTTGGATGGAATAATGGAACACAGTAGCCCATTTCATAGTGTATTCACTGCTAATCCAGTATTAAGTTAATATTTTATGTAGTTATCTGTTCAAATTAATACTGCTGTTAGAGTAAGGTTCTTTGGAGAGAGCTCCCCGTTTATTTTCTCATGTGATATGTCATTCCTTGAACGTGTTATCTTCTCCCTAACAGTTTTCCCTGAATTTTAATGGGTAAGGAAAACCAGGTACAATGATGCAGAAGTTCTAACATGCTTCATTCAGTGAATTTGCAGCCATAGTTGCATTGTGATAATATGTACTTCAGTTTAATAGCTGCACCACAGTGCAAGAGGTGAATTCTTTTGGTCTGGCTTACAACAGCAATTCTATCCTTTAGGTGGTAGGGCCAGCCACAGTGAGGGGTTTCAGTGTTAATTAGGTGTTATTATGCGAAAGCATTTTGTTTTGCATACCCATAGTTGTCTTTGGGTGTTTTATAAGAATAAGGAAACATGAAAAAAGGTTAAAACTCCCCCATAGGTCTGAAGTTACAGAGGCTGGGACATAAACTTGTCCTTAACTTGTTGTGTCACATCTCTCTTCTGTTAAAACTGAAGTACTGATCGGTGTTTGGTCTTACTGCGGTCTCGGTATTTTGATCACCCTGCAAGGACTTATTAGAGATGTCTGGTGGTGAACTGATCATAAATAAACAAGATTCCTTCCCTCATTCCTTAGTATCATGACAGAAATCCTCTTGTCGTTGCCTTTACTGTTTCTCTGCTGTGATATTGAGTCCTCCAATGTCCCAAGGCTGTTGCCAGCCTGGGGCAGTTCATGTTTGCCCACACCAGTTCTCGGTGAAATGCTGTGTGATGGGGATCTGTATTCCAGAGTGAGAGCTGATCATCAGCGAGGAAGATCCATTCCTAAATAGGCTACTTGTCACATACAGGAAACTTACATCTTTCATAGTTACTATAACATCTTGCCTGCATAATTGAATTTCTGTGGCTTTTATAACTGCGTCTTTATGATCTGAATGCAACAATAAAGCTGTAACAATGCCCATAAAGTGCTGACATTTCTTGAAATACATCCAAACAGGCAATAAAAATGATTAAACTTGCCCTGTTTACAGAGATTTCCTGACATGCTGGTTGAGATCAAATGCAGTGGCAGTTTAATAAACACAGCAACGCTGAAGTGTGTATGGAGGTGGGAGATGTAACACATTGACTTTACCTTTATTTCCCCCCCTTTATCCACTTCACTAGAGGTAGTTAAAACCAGTTTGTGTGAGAGAATGTCTTAAAATGTGTTCAAACTGAGGCTTTGAAGAACGGTCCAGGTGATGCAGCCAGTTCCCTTGCACATATTGACAATAAAAACTAGTGTTTGATGCCTTGCTCTGAATCTCCTGACCCTTTCCCTGAGTTACCTGTAGCTGATGGAGACTGGTGTCTTTCTGGGGCTGTGTGTTGTTGACATTTTATATTGTAAGCCTTTTATTTAAAGTGTTCTAGTTTAGTTCCTGATGATATTCTTTAGGGAGATGTCAGAGAGAACTAGATCCTGGGAATTTGATATGTGAATTTTCAGTTTCAAAGACAGAAATGAGTGGCACTCCACTCACTGCAATTTGTGACTTCAGTTCCAAAATTATGGGGCCAGTTCCAGCTTTTACTGGAGCCAAGTTCATCTGGGAAGCTGAGTGATAACCTGTGACAGACAAATAGCTTGTGAATGACCTTAAAAAGAGAATGAAGAAGACTTTGCATACTAATTCTAGCTGTTGTTTACTGAAAGTATGTTCTCTGTGAGTCACATCCTAGTCTGCTTCTGTTAGTGATGAAAATGAGCTAAAGGATAGAGTTGAACAAGTGTGTGCTGGTTTGGATCTGAGCTTTTGTGGTAAGTGAGTTAGGAAAAAGAGGTCAGCTTCTACATCTAAAAGTGAGTCACAGCTCTCTAATGGAGAGGGTATGTGTAGGACCTTCCAGTATGTTTTGGAGGGGCGGGAAGGCAAGGAAAATAATTGTGTATCAGAGGAAGATGCAAATAAAACACTAAGAAATGCATTATGTATCGATTTCTTGGTCCATTTTACACACTGAGACAACGAGATGTTAATTTTATTAAGGATGGGTCTTTATTCTATTTGTATGAATGATATGATGGCTTTTCTTAAACCGCCTTGCAATTTAAATAATGTCTTGCAGGTATTTTTTGAGTGAAATTAATACCAAGGTAACACTCAGGCTGCAGCTGAATTGAGTCCTGCTTTGTGCTCAGCACTGACAGCCAGGCAAGGGTCCCTACACAGATGGCTACAGTTTATTGGACCAAGAGTGGGAAAGGAAGCTGCTGGTGTAAAATAGCCAGCGTCTAAAATGAGATCACCAGAAAGGAGCAGGAGACATGAGAGTCCCATTCTGTCTCTGGACCACAGTCTCTTCGGCTGCTGTTTGCTTTTGAACTTCTTCCTTGGTTAAGAGGAGGCCTTATTGCTACTGAGTCACCTCTGACTGCAGTTCCCACGCACACAACATCGCTTTTCATTCTCGTTTTGCTGATCATGCATGTTTACTTCTCTTAGTAAATCTTTAAAAATGCTGTTGGTAGAGTGTACTTTTAAAAACTTGTGTTTGAAAACCAGCATTGTTGTCCTGCTGAGTTATTTTTCCAGATACAAGGCAGTAAAACCAGCTCAGGGAAGCCTGAGCAGGCATCAAGCTGGAGGGAGGCTTTTTCTTAACACAGAGGTAGCTGCTTCATTTTCCTAATTTATTCGAAGCTCGAGTGGTCTGTGGAACATAATGTGGAGATCAGCAGCATGCACTTTTTTTTGTGTGTATATCTCTGCTTATTTTTTGTAAGGCTTTTATGTTTCACAAGCCAAACAGGATCTCTTGAGTCATGTTTTGGATGACAGTACTCCCAGAAACTCCAAAGGGTTGTGAGAAACAGCTTTGATTATTCAGTGGGTGATGTTCCGTTTCTCAGAAAAAGGGGCTCGGCATCCAGTGAGAGTGGTGCAAGGTGGCATTCCACGCTGGAGGTGTGTGCTGCCTTCAGAGGAACAGCAATGCTGAGTCTTGGGCTGCTCCCAGTGCCCCGGGTCAGTCAAAAGGGAACGATACCTATCGGGGCCTGTCCAGCCTCCATTCCTCCTGCAGTCTGGGCAGTGCTACTCAAACACGTTAAATGCCTACAGGAAAGTAAACATGAGGACTTCTTTTCAGGGAAGTGGTTTTTTCGAGAATGCGGAGGTCGTGCTGCCTGCTGAGGGCATTTGAAGGCCTGGCAGCAAGAGGAAACAAAAGAGCTGGGTCTGTTATCCTTGCTCAGTTGGGTGTTGAGCCTTGAGCACTGCCAGTGCTCCCGTGCTGCTCTTGGAGGGAGCTTGCTTTGGAAGCGCTGAGGCAGACTGAGCAAACGCTCTCTCGTGCAGATCGTGTGGGAGGAGCAGTTAGTCATGTTCCAAATATGACTTGATGGCAGAAATTAATTTAGTATTTCATTTGGGTACTGTAATTTCTGCTAAACATTGCAGTGTAGAAGGAGGCAGGAAGACAAGAAACAATGAATTCTTCCATCTTTGAGCTGCCTTGAAGAGTTGCACGCTCCAACTCTGCTGTCAGTGGAGCTTGTCTGGAGTTATATTCCCTATTCATTGTGGCAAAGGCTTTCACTCCTCTGCCTCTAAATCAAAAGCACATTCTGTTCTGTGGTTTCTTTTTTGTCATGAGATGTGCAGGACTGAGGGGTTGTACTGCTTCTGCTGGTCTTCAGTAGTTGTTTTGAACTCACTGGGAGTCACCATTTCTCTATAAACTGAAATAAAAATCAACTACAGTCTTCCCCATGTGTGATACAGCATTCTCATTCCTTTCCTCTCATGAATGTGATTCTGTTGATACAAACAGCATCAAACTTATCAGGTTAGATTTCCTGCCAGTGTAGCAGATGTATTTGAGTACTGCTATTTTTAATCCAACATTCTTCACCTTTTGACTTACTTGATGCTCTGAGCTTTTTCAGAAAGGCAGGAAGATAAATTACTGATGTGATACTGTTCATCTGAGCTTATCGACCTAAACCAAAATTTCTTAGTGTGACTTATAAGTGACTTTATTAAGTGACTTACTAAGTGATTTTGAGCTCAGTTTGATGAGCCATCAAGGACACTGATTTTCCAAAAGAGGTCCATGGCCACAATCAGTGCTGAATCCCTTTAAAGTAGCTACTTTAGATCACTAATTGGTTTTGAAAATTTGGTCATGATTAAAATAGTATCAATACATTAATTTTAGATGAGTTGTAGGCACGGTGTGAGATGTTTCTGAAGTTCTCAGTGTTGATTTCATATTCATCCCTGAAGTTAATAGTGGTCTGAAGCAGGATTCCACTGGGAGTGGAACCAAGTCAACAATGAAGAAACAAACTCCAGAGCACATGGCGTGGAACAAAACAATTTCTGAGTTATTGTTGGGGAGCAATGCAACTTTAAAGGTGTTGAGCTCTCTGAACCACTGTGGTTAGAGTGCTGCTGGGTATCTTCGTAAAAGCTGAGAATTCAAGGACCTCAGTTACAGGTTTTTCCAGTTTAGATTCATGAAAGGCCTAACCATAAAAATCATAATATTCATGTTATGTCCTTTAGCATCACGTGATTGCAAGATAAAATCCTGATGTGTTCCAGCTTTTTTACTGCTTCCATTAAATAAACACACATCAGTCTCAAAATAGCTGTGGCACAGCACATCGAGATCCTTTGTGCTTTCTGTTCCTCCCCAGTTTTTGTACACAGAGACCAGACTCTTCTGCAGACCCTTCCTCAAGAAAATTCTCTCCACAATTGTTTTTGTCCTGCTAAAAAAAAAACCATTAAAAAATACCCCAAATCAGTTCATGTAATTGGTGCTTGATGTTTTTCCAAACCCTTTTATTGTGTATTTGCTTTCCCATTAAGCAATGCACTAGAGCAAGAGAGCACATGCCAGTCAGGTTCATTGCACACTGGTTTAGTTCTCACTGAGCCTAGAAAGCCCAGAAATCCCATTTATCCCCACCCCGACCCCCCCTTGCTTGCCTTCTGGCTTGTAAAATTACCCAACCTAGTTCTGCAAAGCTGGGAATTTAGGCTTAATCATCCACACCTCCTTATCTTTTTTTCCCCAGGCAGTCAGTTATTTTAGAAGTCAGCTTAGACATTGTTTTATATAAGAACAGTTTAATACTTGTGATAGAACCTGTCCGTGGTGTCTCTGTTGTTAGGAGATCCATCAGAGTGTCCATGTGCTTCTGAAATTGGACCATTTGTGTGGTTTTTTTAGATGAGCACAGGAGTTTAAGCCCTGCAAGAAAAGCACATTACTTGGGGTAAAAATGGGAACCTAAGCTATCTGACTGACCTGTGGTGACTGAATTTTGCTGGTGTGACCACCGACCGTATCGGATCACCCCAGCCTTCATTCCCACCAGTAACGTGGCTTAGTTTTCTGAGACATCTCTTGTGAACTAGACTAGCAACTGGGAAGAATGTGAATGGCACAAGTGTGGTAGGAGAGGAGGTAATTTGCATTAAAAATACCAAATGTATTTCAAGAATGTCAGAGGGAAGGGGGCGCGCCAGGTCCGGGTGTTTTAACCAACCCTTTAGTGCTGCTCATTTCGAGGTTCAGTGGCCTAGGAAGGTTTATGGAAGTGGGAATTTGGTTTAGACAAATGAGTTGAAACCTCTGAAGTATTGAGGAGACAATTTAACGTGGGGCACGGGATGCAGTGTGATGGGGAGCCTTCGCCTTTGTTCTGCCTCTGCTTTCAGGCTGCAGATTTTCCGGGTGACCTTGGCAAATCGCTTTCCTTCTGACTCAGTTCTGCATCTGAAAAGTGGGGATTAGGGGACTGACTCATACCACAAAAAACACTTTCAGATCCAAGGAAGGAAGACTGTAAGACCCGGATTTAGTGTGGGTTTATTGTAGCAAAGTCTGACCAAACTTAGCGATTTCTCTCTGTAGTCAGGATGTGCTTTCAGCTGAGAGAGAGAGGTTTTGATCCTGCCTACGTGTTAGAAAATGGCATCATTTAGCTTTTGGGTTGGCTTTAATTTATAATACAGCTACTATGTTTACCAGAAGTGCTTATCCTGAGTTAAAAGTCTTAGTTCATAGAGAAAATTTAGTGTAGACGAGTCCTTCCTGTTGCCTAACACTGGGTTTCTGTGCCCTTTTTCTTGCAAGCATAGGGTGTTCTCTGATGCTGTTGCTCCCCCTGCCCCCCTCCTTTTTTTTCCCCCTATTTTTTCTAACTAGGACTGTTCCTAAACAATGGGTTGGAGAGGGCTGGGTGTAGCAGGAGCTGTGCTGTCTGTCCGCTGTTGTCTGGCCCAGGATGCCAACTGTGCTCGGTGATGGGATGGGGCTGGGGTCCAACCCCCTCTGCCCTTCCCGACAAAATCCTTACGGCTCGGCTGCATCACCACGGGGCCTCTAAGAATTGCTTTTCTCTTGCCTGTCTCCAGTTACCCCAGCACAGTGATGGTGAAAGCAGGTGCGAGGTGACAGTGCTAAATACAGCTCAATCACGGCTCCTCCGTGCGTTGGGGGTGTTGCAGCCCCCTCTGGGATCTGCTTGCCTTGCCGACACAGGGAGTTACTCCCAAAACAACCCGACATCCCTGCATTTCTTTACACAGGCTCTTTGAAAACAGAGTTATCAGTCCCTGTCAATTTAATATCAGTACAGAGGAGAGCACCCATCCCTCACTGCCTTCGCAGAGCAAACGTCTGTGCGGCCACGGTCGGTGCTGAGTGGTTTCAGAGCACGGGTGGGAAGGCGACAGCCAGGACTCTATTTCAGTCTCCATCCTAAAACAATCCCTTTTTTTTCTCTTTTTCCCTCCAATCCTCAGCTTCTGAATAATAACCCAGTGATCTGTTAGTTTGAAGCTCATTGAAATTAAAGGATGAAAGCTCCCTATAACACATTGCTTTTGCACAGTGAGGGATGTCCATTCGAAAACACAGGTCAGATTTTCTCTGATACTTTGTCTCTTTGAATTTGAGACCTTTTCTTTTTTTAAGTTTCCCACAGGATCCAGGCATTGGCTCATTGCAGGCAGTAACACAGATGTTATTGATTACAGAAGAACTTCTACGAGTCATAATTAATTTTTTGACATTAAATGGAAACACTCTAAATAAAAAGAACCTAAAACTTAGCTCTTCTAGCTATAGTAAAGAACTGAAGCCAAACAAATTAAACTTATTTTGGCTGTTCTGCTGTTTCCCTTGGTAACAATCCTTATATGGGACAATAAAATCTGGCTTTTGTTGACTTCCTCATTACCACTCTTTGATTCTTACACAGTAGATGAATGCTCCGGCATTAGTCACAAAGGCTGGGGAGTATGATTTACACAGAACAATAACAAAACTTTGGCAGACTATTTTGACCACGAATTTTAATTTGGAAATAATTGAACTGCTTACTTTTCAAAATTTCTGCGGTTTGGTTTTTGTGTTGTAATGGAAAATTTTGCACTTTTTCTTCCTATCTTGCCGTTACGCTGCACTACAAAGGCTGTGTGCAAGGATAAACTATAACTGAAATAAATCTCTTTAAAAGGTCAATATTGAACTCTAAAAATAAGCTAGAGAAAACACTTAACTTTTGAATTTTCTTAGACATGTCATTATGCAATATAATTATATTTCACAATATGTTCCCTTGGAAGAACGTAAGCAGTGGGGTTTGGTTAGACTTGCAGAATTTGCACGTACAAGGTAGGTCTGTCATTGCCACAGGTGTGAGGGCACAGACGTGCATCTGCATGCACCAAGGAGCTACAGGTATGTGCAGGAGAGCAAAAGATGCTGAGTTTAAAAGAAACAGGTGATTTTTTAAAAATCTTTTTAGTGTAAGGAAGCTTAGCTTGGGTGTATGTTTGAACTGAGATTTTATGTTCAGAATATGGCATAAGCCTTTCTGTTTCCCTTGCTTTGACTCATGTTCTCAGGCTTTCTTCCTGAAATCACAGCTGACAGAGATGTAATGCTGTGAGTTAAAACCTCTGATTTTCAGTTTCACTTTGGTATTTTTGGAATTAGTTCAAAATTTGCAGTGCAATAACCTATCTTGTGCCATCTGTAGTGGCAAAGGAGTACTGCAGGCTTTGACCTTGGGAGAAGTGACCAGATGTGGTATTACACTTACATAAATAAATTCTTTTTCCATAAATATGCATTTTAAAAGCTGATGCAGACTGTGTTGAGAAGACAGACTGTGACTTTTTTGGTTGCTTACATAACTGTGGATTTGTCTGTCTGTCTGGGTGGAGGCTGTGGGACATTGGGTGGGAGGCTGGACGCTGTTTCCAGTTGACCTTGTCTGTTTCCTACTTGAATAAACTTAACAGGCTAAGTTCCAAAAAAGGCAAAAAAGCCCTCTTGCCTTCAGAAGTGGCTCTTGGTACTTGTGAGGTGGGTGGACTGCAGAGGGTTTTTCCCATCACTAGCTAAAGCCCCTCTAGGGCCCTCCAGCATGTCTGCTTTTTTCCCCTGGTACCCCAGTGCGTGTGTGTGAGTTTCTTCTGCCTCTTCTGTACAGTTACAGGCTCCGCATGGCCTCTAGATGTCCTTCCTCCTCTTCACATAACACCAGCACCAGGCAATGCAAGAAATCCAACTGCACTGCATCCCACTTCAAGGAATAGATCCATCTGCATGTCCAACCACACCAGGTACAGCAACGCAGTCGGGCGCTGCCGCGGGAGGATGTGCAGAGCTTACCTGTCGTGTGTTCCGTGGGCAAGGAGTGCAAAGCACTTTAGAGATACTACCTGAGCCTCAGAAAACCCACAGTGTGGCTGCTCTCTTTGTAACCTGTGACTGATAAGAAACAGGCATGAGGGAGGAGAGCAGGACGCCCTGTGTCTCAGTTAAATCAAGCACAAGGGACAGGGGAAAAGGATCTCTTAGGGCAGAGTCAGCTCTTTAGCCTCATGGAAGATGTAAGGAGAGCTTCTTTCTTCCAATTTTAAGCTTTAAAGACCTGAAGTGTTGCTCCTCTGGGTCCTCAGGGAGCTCAAAGACGGTGGTAATTTTTATAAGGATGGGGTTTCACCCCATCTTGGAAGCAGTGCTGTCTGTGTCTGCTTGTAGCAGTGGGCAAAGTGCTTTGAGCTCTTCTAGGCTAAATGGGCCTGATAACAAATATTAACTCTGACCAAAAAAATATGCCTGGGAATGTGTCTTAAGGTTGAATAGCAGAAGCTCAAAGACCAGTATTAAAATGCAAATTGCAGGACAGGGATAGCATACAGAAACATTAGTTGGGATTGTGGCGAGGTAAACTGTTGTAATGAGGCTGTATGGGCTTGGCCAAATTAATGACCTGGTCCAGTGCTGTTGGTGAAGCTGATTGGAACTGATTTCCTCTTGGTTGATTTAAACAAGACACTGTCTTCTCCTTCATTTCCCCACCTGTAACATACAGATAGTCACATCCTTTATAAGGAACCTTATACTTACCTGTATAAAGGTAAAGGTGAGAACGGGTGCCAGCGAAATCGAGATGCTGCAGCCTAAAACTTATTCTTTGTTAAATATGTTCAAAAAAAATAACATTTTGGGGAAAAGTTAGTAAAATTGTGAAGTTTACTACCTCCCAAATAAAGGAGGTGGTTGCTAATGAAACGTTGACGTCCCTGACTGCAGCATAGACCATTTATTTGTGGGAAACCCAAGCAAAAGTTAAATATTGGGCATCTCTTTCCTGTGCACCACGTGCTGAATGACTCGTCCTCCTTCCAGGTAACGGGATTGTTGCTCTGACTGCTTGATCTTAAAGCTGACTCCAATTAAATGCAACTCTCTGTGTTTTTACAGGTACTAAGAACTTTTGGCTGGAAAAGGTGAGGTGAATTAATCCTCAAGCATTATCCTCTCTCTCCTGCTTTTACTCAGATGAGGTGAGACTGGTTCCTCCGTAGGCAACAGGGACAGCGGGTTCTTCTGCTGGAAGTATTGGCTCTCCTCTGTCATGTTGTCCTTCCTTCCAGAGGGAGAGGGAGAGAGCAAAGAGCAGGGCTCCTGCCTTCTCCAGAGAGTGAGGAACTGTGGGTGCTGGTGAGAGGGTGACCTCGGGGTCCCCTGCCTGGAGGACTGTTCAGACACGTGCAGGCAGATTAACCACGTTCAGAGGGTTGGGGGGGTCTGGATGAGTCTCCTTTCTGTTAGAACACAGAGGGGTTTAACATACTATGCAATTCAATTCTGAAAAGACTGTTAACATCATTTTAGTTTCTGCTTTACATCCTAACGGGTAAAGAACTGGGCACCCCACACAAATCCACTGAAGGCAGTGGGAGGTTCTGCTGAGGTTTCCACATCTGAAGTCTGGGGGTACCCCAGTCTCTTGACTTTGTACCATTAGCTTTAACAGGCACGATGCCATTGCTTTCCAAGTGTGTCAGGACCCACAGGTTGTTTTGGAAGCCACCTGCTGAGTGATCTCTGTAAAAGAAAATGCACTGATAGCCCAGATTCATAAAGGGACGAGCATCCATCTCATGGCATTTGTTGCCAGCCTGGCACTTTTGTTACAGCCAGGATTTATTTCTTCAGTGAGAGTATCACACGTGTGTTGCTGTGCAGAATCAAGCAATGGTTTTCCTTGAAATCACAGTGTGTGTTTGTGACTCTCAATGTTTAGTTTCAACAGAGAGAGAGCATCCCTGAAGGCAGCTGGCAACCAGGAAGGACAAATTGCAGAAATGTACAGCTCAGTTGGTAAAATGCAGTGCAAAAAGGTCTCTTACCTCTTGCTCCACACTGGTGACAATCACACGCAGGTGCTTCATCTGGCAGGGGGGCTCCTCGGGGCCCCTGCAGATTTCACCGCCGAGACAAAGGGTTCCTTCTGTCAAGACAGGATTTTGCAGGATCCCTGCTAATGTAGCATCCGGGTTTGGGACTTTTCAAGGAGGCCAAAGGGGGTTGGTTGCCCTGCTTCCCCCTTATTTCAGTCCATTTATTCCTCTCCTTCTCTTTGCACTCCACACAGATAAGCACCCATCTGTGTATGCACACGTCAGTTAAGATAAAACAAGTGCCCAGCTGATACTCCTTCCCACCACCCTGACAAAGTCAAAAAGAGGATCAATTTTATATATATCTTCATATATATTAATATATATGTATGAAATTGATGAAAACAGTTAATTTTTTACAGTTTTGATGAAAATCAATGTTCAAAAAGAATGTGAAAGCTTTAAACAAGAAATATTGGTTTTAGTCACAATAAAAATGTTTTAGCTACATATTGTTTGAGTTGGAAAGAAAAAGTCTTCAGGACCTTATATTATCTAGCTACAGATTTTTTGGATAAACCCCTATTGGAGGCTTTCTAAGTGCAATTGTGGTTTGGGGGAAGGCTGAGATGCTGAGAACTAGATGAGCCATAAAAAGCTACATCCGCTCCTGTGCTGGAAGTGATGCTTCCAGTTCAAGACTGTGAGATCATTGAGATGCAGGCTCTGTGGGGAGAGCTTGTGGCTCTCTCTCTTTCCTGGAGTGAACCTCTAGAATTTGTCCCCTCTTGAGCTTTCTGCTAGCAATAATTTCCTCTTGAAATACATGGTGTACTAATCCCAAATGAAGGCTGACATTTTTCATTGCAGCCTCGGAAGACTTGAGATTCTCATTATCCTTTGGAATTTGGAAGTGAGTATCCAAATCTGCCAGGCAGCTTGGCAAATCTTGGTCAAATAGCACAGAAATTAACTTTCCTGGCCTTCTGTAGATCTCAAAGAAGCTGGTGTGCACTTACAGCTTGGCTCACTTTAGTTTTGCACATTAGCTGTCTTTTTATCTTAATCTTAGAGAACCATAGAATGGGGTGGGTTGGAAGGGACCTCAAAGCCCATCCAGTTCCAACCCCCCTGCCATGGGCAGGGACACCTCCCACTGGATCAGGTTGCTCTCTCATTTTCTCTCCATGTTTTCTCCTTCCTCTCACCATTTAGTATTAGTATGGTAAACCCTGTTCTTTCAAACAGGAATTCTCTTCCTGTGTGTCTGGACAGCATTTGAAAAATGAATTTATAGTGCTGATAAAACCCAGCTCCAATATACTCTGTCTTAAAGCACCTCCATGATATCCCCTTGATTTTCCTGGCACAGTATTTTGTCGAGGATCCCACTTCCTGTACAAATTCTCACTGGTCACTTGAGAATTGTTGCTGAGGACGAGCTTTCTGGCCACGCAGCCCAAATCCTGCTTTAAACAACCAGTTCTTCTGAGTCCCACGCAACTTCCAGCAACAGTAAATTAAATGAAGTACAGAGTTTCTGGCACAGCTGCTGCTGAGTTTAGTGCCTTTAAGGCATACCAATGAGGTTAGAAGAGGTCACTTTTGTGCAATTTATTTTTGCTGCTTTTTTTAGAGCAGTGAACTATAATTACCGATAAACTCAAGGAGAGAAGTGTGTAAATTGTTGTGATATACGAACGCTTTTCCCAGAGAGCTTCTGGTTTATCACACAAGCCTGTAAATATGTATTTACAATTTTAAAAGCACGTCTTTATGTCCCTGGTTGTAAATGCTCTGTTTTTAAAGTTTTATAACATGTGTTACTCAACTGAGAGACCACAGCACACAGCTTTATATTGTACTGGTCTGTTTGAAGGCTCCATTATGGTCTAAGCTGTGGCAGAAAAACATCTACGCCACTGAGAAGAAATAGCCCGTGGTTGCCCCAGACTTTTCACAGTTACCCTCAGATAACAAATACAGATCTTTGGGAGTTGATTTTTCTTACAGAAAAGAAGAATCCATTCAAAATGGTGTCATTTTTCTGGAGGAAGTTCTAATTCTCAGTGAATTCAGGAAATTATGCCTTTTTTTTTTCTTTTCCCAAGGCAGAATTTCACAGTTTTGCAGCAAATTTTTAACCTCCCCCGTGCCTGCTGATGAAACGTGAAATTTTGCCCTTGACTCATGTCACAAGTTCTTGTGAAAATTCAAGGAGAGGGTGGGGAAAACGCTCAGGTTTTGCATGTAGGATTTTGCGAGGCCGACACCGGTAGCTCTGCAGAGCTCACGGCGATGCTAATACTGAGAAGTTTATTGAACATAAACTGTGTGGAGATGTGGTGTCACCTGGTCAGTGTGTGGGTTCTGAACGTTGCTCTGAAAGACTGAAAGCTCTGTTGTCTGTCTGCCATGTAAAGAAAACGAACAACAATAAATGTGACAAACCACCTCGGGGAAATATTTATTGTTATTTCAGCAAAGGAAGTCTTCAAACTGGGATCCAATGTGTTCTAACTCTGAAATGTCACCTTGGTCTATCAAGCTCTGTGGGTGCCAACAGCAACTCTTGCAGACTGAGCTCTCCTGACAGGCTCAGGCTCCAGGTCTGCATGCTCAGGTGAGCAGCACGCAAGCCCTCTGTAGTGTGGACTCTCCATTCAAAGCCAAACCTCTGGTCGAAGCGTCGCGGTGGTGTGGAAGAAACACGATGTGATGAACTTCAAGGGGTGCTGTGCAGGGATTGTGCCCCTGGACTCAGCACTGGTGTTCAGTTTTGGGCCCCTCAGTACAGGAAGGACATTGAGGGGTTGGAGTGCGTCCAGAGAAGGGAACGGAGCTGGGGAAGGGGCTGGAGAACAAGTCCTACCAGGAATAGCTGAGGGACCTGGGGTTGTTTAGCCTGGAGAAAAGGAGGCTGAGGGGAGACCTCATCCCTGTCTACAACTGCCTGAAAGGAGGCTGTGATGAGGTGGGTGCTGGACTCTTCTCCCAAGTAATACGTGATGGGACAAGAGGAAGTGGCCTCATGTTGCGCCAGGGGAGGTTCAGATTACACACCAGAAAAATTTCTTCACTGAAAGGGCTTTCAGGGACTGGAACAGCTGCTCAGGGAGGTGGCTGAGTCCCCATCCCTGGAGGTGTTTAGAAGACAGGTGGATGAGTTTCTTAGGGACATGGTTTAGTAAGGGGACAGGTACGGTTGGACTTAATGATCTCAGAGGTCTTTTCCAACCAGATGATTCTATGAAGAGGAAGGGGTTTTGCCTCCCAGAAATGGTCCCTGTTTCGTTCATCTCTGTTAAAGGATGTGTTCCATCACAACACCTCGATGGGGGAGTTTTATATCTTATCGAGGGCTGTGGGGCCTGGCCCTGTCGCAGGGGAACTGCTGAGGCTTGGTGTGCAGCCATTCATCACTGCTGCATTAATTCAGCCCCATGCTTTAAAAATGTACCAGACACAACAAACAGCTTTGGGAATAGATGAAGTATGGGTATTAATATTAATTTCACATAGGCTAAAAATGGCTCTTTTGCCCCATAAAAATCTGAGGATTCCTTATGCATTCTAAATCTGACCTTGCCAGTAGGAAGTCACTGTTGTCACCGTTGCACGGTGCTGTCTTGCCTGCAGCAGCCCAGCAGTCAGACAGCCTCTTCTTGCAATGATTTTTATTAAACAGCATTCAGTTTCAGTTAAGTTTTGAGTGATCAGATTTTGCTGAACTGTAATTCTCTCCCTGCATGAGAATCTTCTGAAATAGGCTTTAACAAAATAGCTACATCCTTTCTTTCATCTGTGTGTGCTGTCATGTAAGGCAGCACTAATTACTCCTGTGGCTTGTTTGGAAGAAGACCACCTTCAAAAACAGGTAAGGAAAAAGAGGCTTCTTGTAAGGAAGCTACTGCCTTAATAATCACACTGCTTGCAGCTGCCAGGAGGCAGAAGGATGCAAACAACACGAATGGTTTGGATTAGAAAGGACCTCAAAGCCCATCCAGTCCCACCCCCCTGCCATGGGCAGGGACACCTCCCACTGGATCAGGGGGCTCAAAGCCCCATCCAACCTGGCCTTGAACACCTCCAGGGATGGGGCAGCCACCACTGCTCTGGGCAACCTGGGCCAGGGCCTCCCCACCCTCATCATGGAGAATTTCTTCCTAATGTCTAATCTAAATCTTTTCCCTTCCAGTTTAAAGCCACCCCCCTCATCCTGTCCCTGCACTCCCTGATCAAGAGCCCCTCCCCAGCTTTCCTGGAGCCCCTTTCAGTACTGGGAGGCTGTTCTAAGGTCTCCTTGGAACTTTCTCTTCTCCAGACTGAACAATGCTACTGGTATCTCCTTCCCTTGATTCTGGGACTTGGCAAAGGGTTCTTGGAACAAAATAAGTGTTGTTCTGTAGGCATTTACTGCCACTATTTTTAACTGGGTTCCTGTTGATATATCCTGTTAAAGCTGGTGCAGCAAAAGAAGCTGAATTCTCCCCGATTTCTTGGTGTAAATTTGGAAATAAAGGGGAAGCTTCAAAGCTGCTCATTACAACCATTCCACCTTGTCCTGCTCTGTTATCAGTCCCCCAGGGATGGTTCCTTGTCTTGTGTATGCTGAAGGAAAAAAAACCCTTGGTGGACACAGAGGACCCAGGTTCATCACACGCAGGATCCCAACAGCTTGTCAGCTCCCATGTGAGGTGGATCAGTGGTGGAGTAAGAGTGGAAATAGCAATGTACATCAAGTGCTGCTCAGTAACATTTCCCTGGGTTCTGAGCAGTGGAGCCTTTCACCTCGGGGCTGTTGGCTCAGGCCAAGGTCATTGCTCAGGAATCGCTGCGGCTGATGACGAGCAGCCCGGGTGAAATGAAGAGCAGATGCCCCCCAAGGGCAAACAGAAATAGTGCTGTGCCTTTTGGTGCAAGAGACACTGAAATGTCGATTTGGGGATGAGCTGGCCTGGGAGCTGACAGAGAAGCACGTTCTGGGCTACTGATCCTGAACAATTGTCATTTATTCTCCAGCAGAGAAGGGGGAGTGGGGGGTGAGACAGGTGCTGGGGGGAGCAGAGAATTTCAAGCTGTGCTGCATTTGTTTTTCGACTTGCTCTGCAGCTGCCTTGGAAGAAGAAGAGGCAGTTGTTAAAGATTAGACTGCTGTGGAAATATTATCTTAGATATGAGATCCTAATGCAAGTAGCTCCCTCCCTTTTACTGCTCTGCTAAGTTTTGGGTCACCTTGACTTTAGCAGGGCTTTGTAGGGTTGGTTTTTTTCCTATTAACTGGTTTTCCCTTGCTTTGCCAGTGTCTGGCTGTGCAAAGAACCAGTGGAGAGGTTGTTATCTCCAGGCTTATCTCCTCCTCACCCCTCCAGCTGAAGCTCTGTGGAACAGACTGGGAACCAGTGTTAAATCAGAACCCTTGCACTAGCAAATGTATTGCTCGTTGTTGTACTCACTTCTTGTCATCTACACAAGATATTTAGTCTTCTTACAGCCTGAGTGCTCAACTGCCAGACTCCCTGAACTCCATTCGTTGGTTTCTTTGCTAAATGCAGTGATTAGGGCTTAGCTGGGGTCTATTGATTCAGGAATGCTTCTTAATTTAACCTTGAGAAGTGAAGGCATTCACTGTGCTCTGTCCTAGGAGATAATGTCTGTATCTGAGTTCAGCTTCTCCTTGTGCCTAGCACAGGCTGATTAGAGTCCTGTCATAGTTGCTATTTCTTTTCCACAAGGATATTTATACATTAATTAAGCCATACTTCACTCTTAATTTTGATAAGCTGCCCAAAAAGTTCTCTGAGTATTTTAGAGTAGGACTTTTGCTCTCTGCACCACCTACACAGTTTTCTTCTGTGGCATTCGGACATTTGTTTTTTGGAAGGAATAAAACTCAACCAAACAAAATCCTCTTTCAGCCAAGAACTGAGGGAGCTGTAATCTGAAATAAAGGAAGAAATGTGTTTAACTGCTCTCTCTGATGCCAAACTTTAAGTTCATTGCTTCAAATTCTTTGTGAATTCTACAAAATACTTAATTTTCCTTGCATGATGCTGGCATCAGAATGGTAAAATCATCCCAGAACTGATCTCAGTAGTGTTGTCTGCAGAGGAATAAATGCATCTGTATCTCCCCGTGCATCCAGGCAATGGTGTTGCCAGTGCGCCTCGTGACAGTGCTGTGCTGGAAGCAAATGCAAACAACCTTAGCTGATAGTTTTTTTCAGTCTGTGCCTTGTAGCAGCGAAGCACTGGCTTCTGCCACAGGGGAGAGGAGTTCCCCCTCGTTCCCATTCATTGCTGATGACACCTCATTAAGGATAACGCCTGAATTTTTCTGTGTTCTTTCCCGAGTCTTCCTCCATTACTGAATCCTTTGCTCCTGAGAACTTTGGTGTGAATAATCCCCATTTCTTGCACAGGGTATTCTATTGATGTGATGAGTTTAGCCAAGTGTCTTTCCCTTTCATAGGCACTCACAAGGCACATTGGTGTCTGTGCAGCAAGATAATTAGAGAAGCAGCTATCCAATGAGCTGGCTTTTATCAAGGTTCCTGTGTCCTGATGTGAACTCTGCTGCTGTCAGCGTGGACTGGGTGCTGGGGGGCACAAACCTGGGGGCTCATGACGCCTGCACTCCCTGTCCCTGACCAACAGTGCTGAGAAAAGGAGCTGCTACCTCCTCATAAAACAACTTGGGGAGACTTCTCAGCAGAGATGTTGGTCACTCCAGAAGAAATGCTTGTAAAGGTGTGTTAAATGCAGTTTTTATTGCATTTGGTGATTTGATGGTAACTCAGCTGTGCTGTTACTGAGCCACTGGTGTTGCTGCATCAGATGAATAAATCTGTTTGGCTCCATCAACGTGCACCTTTGCTAAGCAGAAATATTATAATGGTCACTGATACAAGGCAGAACAAGGCTCTTCAAAGAGGGGACTGGTAGATCCGAGATGAAGGGAGGAGGCCACTTAAAGTCTAGCACTGCGTTATTTGTGCAATTCTTCTCCAGCTGAGATCGCATCTCTCTTCTTCTTGGTAATGAAAAGACCAAATCTGCTCCTTGCTCTGCCACAGTGTTATCTGTGACAAAGCTCAGGGAAGCAAATGCAGTTAGAAAGAGTGAATTTTCTAGAGATGGCTGTCAGAAACAGCATTTCAGAGCCAGTGGTCCTCCGAAAGCATTCAAGAAGCATTTGCACAATGCCCTCAGCCACACGGTGTGAATGTGGGGAGTGTCCTATGTAGGGATAGGAGTTGGACTCAGTTATCCTTTTGGGTCCCTTCCAACTCGGGTAATTCTGTGATTCTATGACTGCACAGAACTCCCATGGAGAAAGTGAAGGTCCATCAGAGCAAATCTGCCCATGAGAGCTCAGTCCAAGGCGGTCGCAGTCACTGGATGTCTCCTGTGTTTTACCTTTAGGTGGCCACGGGGAGGCCACAGGAGTCCTGTACCCATGGATGCTCTTTGTCAGGCACAGGATTTCCCATTAACAAAGCTGCCAGAGAGACGACTCAGGTCTGGCAAACCCTGCAGGCACTGGCAGAGAGCAGCGTGGGGAAAGGCTCAGTGCTTTGAGAACGGCTGGCAGAGGTAATCAGATCACCTGGTTGGGGGTTCTTTTTACCAAATGAAGTATTTTCATACATATCTGAGATTGCTGCCATTGTTTTTATGTCTCATTAAGCTTAAAAGAAGTCAAAACTTCCCAGTTTAGGACACAGTTTGTGGTAGGAAGCAGAAGAGGAGAATAAGCTCCCACTCACTGATGGGTAGGGACTGACCTGCTCCCTTTCACCTTCCTCCTGCACTGCCACGTTTCATTCACTGCCTGCTAGCATGACACCTCTGGAATTGAGTTCTGGTGCCTTAACAAGGGTCAGATTATTCCTAACACTAATATTTTTCCTTTTCCTGTAAAAGGATAAGCTTTGAGTCAGGTTATCTCTCTGGTTTATTAGTGGATATGTTCTATGTGGAGCCAATTGCTGTAGCTGATGGAGTGACACCTGGAGAATCAGGGGGACTTTAGGGAATCTTGTCCATGTTAAATGAACCTTGGGTTGTTGTGGGAAGCACAGAAGCCCAGAGAAGAAAATCTGGCATTGGATGGGACTGGGCACAGAAACACTATTGTCAGCTGTTTGAGTAAAATCCAGGTGAGCTGCAGTGAAGTGGAAAATATCACAGGAACATTTCTGTACCTCAGAGAGTCATTTCTTAGGAAAAAAACATACTGAACTAAGGTGGAATATCCCTTGGGCTGATGTTTGGAGTAAGGACCAGGTGCTGGTGTGCTCCTGCACTGCTGATCTGCACCCAGGTTTCACTGGGCAGGGTGGTAATTGATGCTGAGCAGGGACAGAACTCCCAAACCAGTCCAGACAAGAGGGCTTGGTTTCTTGCTTTGGTTTTTAGGGGCATGTACTGACTGGATTTACTGACTGCAGGCTGTGAAGAGCAGTGCTAAACGGAGCGTGGCTGTGCTGCGGGTTGTGTAAGCGCCGCGCCGCGCTCTGCTGCTGCCCCACATAGAACCTTCAAACCCTGCTCCTGCAGGAGGTGGGGGCGAGCCTGCAAGGCATGCTCAGAAATCAAATGGGCTCTAACACTCCCCTGCTTTCTCTATTCCCTCTCCAAGAAGGCTTCTTATACCCAGGGTACCAACCCTGCCAATGGCAGAGTCCTTGGCACCTCCAGAATGCAGATTTTTTTAAGACATTTGGGTGGGTGTTTTGCTTCTCAAGAACCTTCAATGTGCTCTCCTAATGCATAATGGAACTGAGGAGCAGGAAAGATGGATCTGTGCATTGCTCTGCAATACTAAAAGCCCTACAATCTTGAAGAGCTGGAATAGTTTTGTTAAGGAAGTAAGAGAAAGGGATTTTCAGGTAGCCTCTGGTGTAATTGATTTGGGTTTTTTCATCATGCTTTAACGTTTCAGAGCTGGATGCAGCCACACAGTGGATTTTGCAAAGCTGCCAAGCAGCTCTGGGAAGGTTTCCTGATACATGGCCAGGGCTATGTGTAGCACAAGGTGATGCTGGAGGTAGAACTGACTCCAGTCCCTTTGCTCTTTGCTTATCCCCACCCAATTGAACACCAGTCTTTTTATATCAGCTTTTCCTGACATTTGGCATGGTTTTAGAACATGCTTTTGTAGGCTTTAAGTATCAGCAGGCTTTGCCCCACTGGCACTTCTCACTGGGCATGAGAGGGAACAAAAGAGTCAGGAAGGAAGAAAACAGTCATAGGAACAAATACCTGAATGTTGAAGATGTGGAGCAATGGCCCAGTTTTTGCTTCCCTTCATGTAACAGAAGAGATGGCCAAGTTAAATCTCCTTCTTCTTGCGGGGAAAGAAATCTATCTTTAGCAAAATAAACACGCCAAGATGTCTCTGGTTTATTTGTTTGTTTGGACTTCAGTCTAACACAGCTGATCTGAGCCTAAAATAATTTAAATCATGACAGGAAGGATCAGTCTCACAGGAGACTGAAGCTTTCCCAGTACAGAACCAGTTTAGAAACTGTTAAGGTGCTACATCTACCGGTTTCTTTGGATTAGCAGGGAGACACAATTAGCAGGAGGAGACACAATGAAACGATAAAGCTGGGCTGTTGTGGGCAGCGCTGTTCCCTGGCTGAGCATCCCCCCTGTGCAGCGCTGCTGGAGGAGCTGCTCTGCCTGCAGACCAGGAGACGTGACTTCAATTCCCTGCTGCTGAACTGTCTCCAGGTGTCCCCGGGCAAGGGACTCTGCCTCTCCCTGCCTCAGCTGGCTGCAGAAAGGGGCCAGGAACGCCACCCTGCCTTGAGCTGCCTGCAAGTGGTTCAAGCAGTGGTGCTCTGCCCTGGGCTTTCTGTTGCTGTCATCTGGCCAGTTTGCATTTCCACCCGGGTCATGGCGTGTGTTTTCCTCACCATCCTGTAACCTTCCTTCCCAGCAGGCTTCCCAAAAAAAGCCCTGATGACTCACGGAGGACAAAATTATGCAGAGCTCCTGAAGTCAGCATCCCTTGCATTGGCAGAGGGAGTTTTTAAAAATGAAGATGAATCAGCCGTGTCAGACTTTCCTGGCTGTTAACTCTTGGTCCCTCTTCCTTGCAAACAACCCTGGCTGGTTTTCACACGTTTTTCAGCACCGTAGCGCCCACAGCCCTGGGCGATGCAGAGCGATGGGCATCGCCGAGGCGGGGTTGGGTACCACTCCTCGCTGTCTTCCCCTTTTCCCTTGAGCATCTCCTCAAGCAGGCGGGAGGGGGTTAAGGCAAGCGGCTTTCTGCTGCCTGGCTGAGTTAGCACTTCCAAGTGCTTCCAGAAGAGCTCCCGGGAACAGCCGCTGCATCAGGGCAGGGGGAGAGGGAGGGACAGCCACTGCAGCAGGGCAGAGGAAACGTTATTTAACGGCAGCTCCAATCTCCTCCCCCTCGCCTGTTTTGCTGGGGGAAGGGAAGCGAGGTCTGTAAGGAAGGAGTAGACTGATGCCGGGCTCCTCTGCCATCGGCGTCATCAGCTGGAAGCCTCCTCTAACCTCCTAACGCGAAGCTTGGGCTCCAAACCCCGGAGAGATTTCTGGTACCCCAGCATCTCCGAGTCTCCCCGGCAGCCGTCAGCAGAGGGGCTGAAGGACGGAGGTTCAGCATCCCGGCACCTTGCATGGGGGAAAACTCCCCGTGTTCCTCAGGAGATGCACCCAGGCTGATGGACAAGGTAGCTGGGGGGTTTAGACATCTCAGTTCCACGAGGAGAAGAAAAGAGACTCATATGTTTGCTGTGACTCTGGCAAGTACCCCAGAAGGGGTCAATCCTCACTGCCTAATACTAATTTGTGCCTGAGGCCACCAGACTCACCCCAAAACTCCCGGAAGAGGCAGAGACAGGTCTTAATGAAAATATTGGTGATACCCAACTGAACACACGCATGTTCTCACTCTCCCTTGAAAAAAAAAAGAGAAAGGAGTATCCTTTGGGCTTGGGAAGAGGCACCATTGCTCAGTGAGGGTCTCCTCCTGCCCGCTGAGGATCCGAGGGGGACAGAAGGCTTCTCACAGCTGCTGGGCTCTGCCCCATGACTAACACAAAGGACCCGACGAGGGTGATGGACTCCTCTCCGGTGACCTCCAGCTCTGCAGCAGGCCCTGTTACCTTCTCGCAAGTTTTCGGGCAGCAGTGCCAGCTGATGGAAGCAGGTAAGAGGGGAACGTGCCCGTGTGTGCAACCTCATCATCCTACATCTCACCTCCTGGTCTGCAGTGTCCTTAATCTCTTCCCTCACCTGTTTCTGCATTTATTACCAAAGCCTGGTGTTTCCCAAAGGGGAAGTTGGAGAGACCCTTGGTGCATTTGCACATCTGCCTCAACTTCTCCCAAACCTACTTAAAAGCTTTGTGTCCAAATAGTTACAAGCATGAGGCCAGGGTTGGGATCACTGTGTGTTTTGGGTTAATGTGGATGGGAATGAGCTACTTCTCACCTCACAGTGGGAGTTAGCATTGAATTTAGGTGCATAAACAACATGTAAGGCAATTTTTCCAGCTTCAACCCAATCATATTCAAACTGGAGATTGATTTGTTGTTGTAGAGGATGGCTGTTGCAGCACAGAGCAACTCGAGGTATGTGGACCTCTGCTTTGGTTTTCAGTTCCATGAAGGAAAAGTGTTTGGGTTTTTTCCATTTCTGGCTGTTTGTGTTACTGTAGCACCTGGAAGCTCTGTTCCTTTTCCCAGTTGCTTTCATCCATTTGTAACATCTCCAGAGATAGGCTTGATTGCCTGTCACCTGCACCTTTTGGATGTTAAGGAGGAAGTAACACAGCTACACCCAAACTTTCCCTTTTAGCCTCTTGCTTCCCTTGATTGCCCTGCACAGATGCTCTGAAGCACCACTCCATGAAGTGCCCCAGAGCTTTGCACCAGCATCCTCCTTCACACCCGAGTGCCCCAGGCTAATAGAGTGGTGTGATGAATTTTACATGCTTGCTCTCTCTTCCTGTCCCTGCTTACAGGTAGCTCTGAGAATGAATGAGTTTATTGATTGTGGCTGTGGAGGAAGCCTGGGTGTTTGCAATGATACCAGAACAACACTTGCTCTGAATTCATAGGGCTAATTTTATTTGGGCCTACTGGGATTTTCTTGCTATTGTCTGTGATGGAGAATATATTCATGAAGATATATGAGCCAAAGTGTGTTTCCTCTCTTCCTCCTCTCCCCAGCCAATTCTGTAACTAATGATGTTTGGGTTGTAGTGTTTCTGTTTATGTGGTGAAATCCAAAATATGATGCATTAGGGGTTCGTTGTAGAGCTCTGTGTGGCTTCTGTTGAGCCTCTCATAGTACTTTCACAGCTTGAGCTGGGAGAAGGACTCATTAGCTGACAACTCCTCAGTTAATCAAGCTGTTGCCTCCAAGGAAATGTCAGGTAGGTTTTCAACAGAGTTTGGTCTTAATCTTTCCTATCTTATGGCCTGGGATCAGTGCAAAGGCTGTAGATCCATTATGCCAGATGTTACAGAAAGAAAGGATGTGTGAGAAAGCCCCTGTCCTGAGTAAGCAATTTGTTTTCCCAATGAGTAAGACCAACCAGGTGGGAAAACAGAGGTGGTAATTTTAGTTTTGTTTGCTTTTCTTTTCCCTTTCTTGCAGGGGAAGGCCAGAAAGGAAGCTTGTGAATATAAGGCTTTTGAATCCCACATCAGTAACCCAACATTAAGATTTTCTTCCTTCTGGTGGGTCATTTTTGTAGGATTTTTGGGATGGCTTTGCAGGGTCAAGGTGGAAAGCCCTGGCAGGTTGGCTGCTGGGAAGGTGGCTGAATTTCAAAGTGAATTAATGTGTGTGTGTGATTCCCATCTGTGGGAGCTTTCCATTCATATGGCAATAACAATATGTCCTCTGTACCTGAGAGCAGAACTTCAGTTGATGTGTTTATGGAAATGTCTGTGTTCATAGGGCCTTTAAAACCTGACTACCCCACTGTACTCTGGGGTTTTAATGTGGGCAGGAAAGATGCCCCAAGGAAACAGGAGTGGATGTGAGTTTGGGACACCAAACTCCAGTTTCTTATGTCCTGTGTCACTGAAAACTCATATTGGGACAGAGCTGTAAAAGGGTTCTACATCCTGTAGGGCTGGACAAGTGCCTTTACAATCCATAAAACCAGACCTTTCCCCCTGCGATTCTTTTGCAATGACAACTTCTGAGGAGCTCTGTGGAGTCAAGTTCTGACCTGTACAGTCACAAGCAAGACTTGTGGACACCTGGTACCACATCACTGTCACTGCTGATATTTGGGCTTTTTAATAACACCAAGATGTGCTTGAATGGTAAAGGTTCTGGCCTTAATTAAATGTCAAACTATGTGCCTGGAGAAATGCTGATCTTGAAATAAATCTCAGACTTGACAGCACAACTGTCATGGACCACCTGGAAAGATGTTACATGAAGGGTTTAGATGGGAAGCTGTGTGAGGAGCAGGTAAAATCCAGTCTGTTCAGCCTGGAGAAGAGGAGACTGAGGGGGGACTTCATCGTGCTCTGCACCTTCCTCACAAGGGGAGGAGGAGGAGCAGGGGCTGAGCTCTTCTCTCTTTTGACCAAGGACAGGACCCAAGGGAATGTCAGGAAGATGTGCCAGGGCAGGGTTAGGGTGGACATCAGGACGAAGTTCTTCCCCCAGAGGGTGGTGGAGCTCTGGAACAGCTCCCCAGGGAAGCAGTCACAGCCTGACAATATTCCAGCAGCATTTGGCCAAGGCCCTCAGCCCCACGGGGTGAATTTTGGGGGCGTCCTGAGCAGGGACAGGAGCTGGACTGGATGGTCCTTGTGGGTACCAACTCAGGACAGTCTAGGATTTTATGTTTTCACAGCTTCTGCCTTGGTTACAAGGACTCTTTTCCTGGGGCCTGCTTGCAGAATAGGCCTTAGGTTTTGTGCAGACCTGGTCTCAAGGAGAGCTGGAGGTTCCCTTGAAGAACCAGATTTATCAGAGAAACCACTTCTTTATACGCAGGCATATTCCAATCAACTTATTTGGCATAATGCAGTTTTCTGGACTTATCACTCTGTATTATTCTCTGACTCACTGCTATTTTAGATAAATTGCCATTTTCCATTAATTTTTTGGCTCATACTGATTTGTTAGGCTCCTAATTTTTTTGTATCTTGCCAGTTAATTTTCCATTGCTTATGAAATAAGCAGATGTGACCAGAATGAACAAGAAGGCTTAATTGATTTGAAAAGCATCCAAGCTTTAAGATGTTGCACAGAAAGTTTAATGTATTATCTTTCAATTACATATATATTACCCATTATATGTATTTTGTATCCCATTCTGATCATTGCTCCACAAATGGATGGGAGTTTGGTTTGGATACAAACCAGATAATTAGGGATATAATGCAAAGTTCACAAGAGTTCTACAGAAATTATTGTCATGTGGCTCAAAGTTTTTGCCTTTTCCCTCTAGATTTGTCATTAATTTCTTGTTCCAGTTCCTCTTGAGGAATGCAAGGAAGGAGAGGTGCTGCATTACCTATGCAATGTATTTGCCTGCAGCACGAAATCTCTGGCATCTCATCTGCTCTAGCATCTTATTGCAAACAAAATATTGAATATGCAACATAAGATTCCTTCTTCTGGTGCTGAAATGTGTTTTTTAATAAAAATAATAAGATTTAAAAACCCCTTCTATGTACCCTCTGATTTAGATTAGATTTCCCTCAGGAACTGGGGTCCTTGAAACAAAGAGTTCAAACTTGATGTGTGTGGAATCTGAATAAAAATGTGTCTTGAACTGGGACCCAAACCTAGAGCTCTGATGAATCACAGATTGCATTTGTGCATCTGTTGGTGTGGAGGCCTCTTGTCACTCCGAGAGCCTCTGTTTTTATTGTGAAGTACAATTTTAGCAAAACTTTATCTTAAAAAAAGAAGAGTTGTTTCCTTGAGCAGCTCCTCTGCAACACCAAGGTGCTTCTCTGAGTGGGTAATTGAGAGGGCAAAGCAGTGTTCTTGGCACTGGGACAGAGCAGCCAATCCAGCCTGGGCCGGCGGCCGTGATACGGAGTGGGAGCTCTTCCATGGGCAACGTGTTTCCCAGCTCAAGCCTCGTGTGGGCCAGAGCATTGCTCCTCTCCTCAGCTGTTTCCAACTTTTCCTTTCCATGCAGATGCAGTATTTTCCACTCCCCTTAGGGGATCCCCTCCCACCCCTCTTGCTGCTTTGCACCGGGGAAAACACCGGTGGGAAAAGGGGTTTTCAACAGCGTCAGCGATGAGCGGGGAAGCTGGGAGAGGGTTGGGAGCCAAAAGGGAACACATTGCAGGGCAGTGAGGGCACTGCTGTGGTGTTGGTGCTCCAGCCACCAGGGAATTTGGCCCTTGGTGCTGTTTGTGTGCGGGTTTTTATTGAAATTCAGCACCAACAGTCAAGGAAATGCCTCAGCCTGTTGCCCTGGGTGCTATAGGTGCACTGACTTGCTTTTAAGTGCTCTAAAAAAGGTGGTGAGTTGGCTACAGAGCATGGCCTGAGGAGGAAAGAAATCAAGTGCCAGAGGAGATAAATTTCTTAGTGCACCAGTGAGGGTTGAGGAGAAGCCAGCACTGAGAGCTTAATAAAGGAGCAGGGCCACTGCAGAGCAGGGAGGATTTTCTTTAAAACCACAGATCAATGCTTATCTTTAATTTGCTGGGCTTCCAAGTGGCCAGGTCTCTGCCTAATAACTCCTTTATAGCCAGGTACTTTGTTAAGAAAACTTTGCTAACATAATTTATAATCTAAAGAGTGCATCAGGCATTGGGAAAGAATTTATGGGACGTTGAAGGTATCTCTGACCTTTCAAACTCTTGCTGTGGAGATGACCACCTACCATCTGTGTTCCTCTGGTTTTTGATTTTTATTCCCTTGTGCATTTTTCTGTGATTTAATTAAATACCAATCAAATGGGATCTGGTTTCAAACCTTTTACTTGGGGCTGAAATGGAGCAGAGAAGATACGGTTTCACCTCCTGCCCAAAAGCAGAGGTTAGCGGTGCCCATCGGGCACGTAAGGACCTGTGTCCCTCTCATTTTCTTCTGCATCTGTGTGGTGAAAGATTATTAAAAGGGTTCACATCAAAGCTGTGATCCTTTCTGGTCCTGGGTTTCCTTAAGCACAACATTTCAGCCAGCTCAGGCTCCAGCTACAAGAGGAATTGAGCAAACCTCTTGTGACAGCTTCTCTTTCCTCCCATGGACAGCAAGAGAAAACAGTCAGCATAAAATCTGCCTGGATCTGTTGGTTTGAGACAATGCTGAATCAAGGCTGGAAATGTGTCCTCTGGTACTTAGAGCATTGGGTTTCCTATGTGCATTAGTCAGTAATAAATTTTTCATGGTAACAAGTTGTTTCATTTGCTCTCCCAAGAGAAGATCGTTTGTGTGTGTGTGTCTAGAGCAAAGCAACTTTGTCTGCAAAGATGATTACAGCGGTCTTGATTAATTGCCCACAGGAAAGCTGGGGAGGGGCTCTTGATCAGGGAGTGCAGGGATAGGATGAAGAGGAACAGTTTTCAGCTGGAAGAGGGGAGATTGAGATGAGATCTTAGGGAGAAATGTTTTGCTGTGAGGGTGGGGAGGCCCTGGCCCAGGTTGCCCAGAGCAGTGGTGGCTGCCCCATCCCTGGAGGTGTTCAAGGCCAGGTTGGATGGGGCTTTGAGCCCCCTGATTCAGTGGGAGGTGTCCACTGGATTGGAACTGGATGGTTTTTAAGGCCCTTTCCAACCCAAACCATTCTATGATTAAACAGACCTCAGCAGCCAAGAGCTGAGGAAGGTGCCTGGTGTGGTGAGTCTGCTCCCCTTCCTCTGGAGCTCCTCTGTTCCTTCTGCCCCTGGGCCAGCCCGTTGTGGTGGGTGGTCCATGAGACGTGGTCCACCTGCTTAAAACCAGACCAGCAGGGAGCACCCATTGGCAGGAGGGGGGAGCAGTAGCTGTGGGCAGACTAATAAACATGACATTATGTCACTCCCTCTCTCTATAACACACAGCAGGAAGGGTTTATTCTGCAAACTGAGAGGAAAAGCTTTTCCAAAATGTTAGGAGTGCCGCCTGCTATCAAGGATCTGAAGAAAACCCAACTAGAGAAAACAGAAAGAGAATATTGAAAATATTATTCTTTGGGTAAATTAAATATAAATTGTTCCCTGTCATCTCAAAAGAGAGACCCAATTATTACAGCATCTGTGTACCAACCACTTGCCAGCTGATTTACTCCTGATTAAATTATGGGAAGTGTTCATCTGCGCTCCTGACGGACAAATTGGGTTTTGTCAATTAATGTTCATGAATAGCAAAGTATAAGGATATAATAATTCCTTCAAATGGAAAGCAACCATTATATTTTTATGACATCAAAATAATGAACTGAAAACACATATGATTAGATTTGCAGCTACAAACTGAATTAGTCATCCTTCCTTTCTTTGGAGGCAATTTTAATGTTTATGCATTGTTAAAAGGAAAGTGGAATGAAAGACATTAAGGAAGGAATTTGCCTTTACTGTGGCTTTATCCTATTTTATGGAAGGTGGGGAATTTTGAGAATTATGAAAGTGGATATTTTTAGGTTGCCTAAATTGTGATATGAAATAATGGAAGTATTTAGCTAGAACATATTCAGGCTGCCAACATTTTAATTGGGAAATCAGCAGAACAAAGCTAAGTTATTGTGTTTGTATTTTATCATCCTGACTGCTGCAGTGATGAATTTAAAATTGTGAGCCATTCCCAAACAAAGCATTCCTCCAGAGTCAAAACACAATGCTCTTGAAATACATCTATATGTCGTCCTCGCTTTGCTTTGATGAAATAAAATAAATGAAGTCATGAGATGGGGAAGCTATGTTTGAATTCCATTAGTTTTGGAAATGAAAATGTAGTGTTCTCAAACATCTGTGTAAAGAAGAAAACAAGTTAAGATAAAGAAACCAATGGGTTTTCTGCAGAAGAGAGAAAATATTGCTGTGTCCCAAGGGTTGTGGCTTGCAGATGAGGACTGTGTTATCAGCTGATGCATCTGGGCATTTTTGCAGTATCATTCTCTAAGACTTGATCCAAAAAGCACTTCTAAACAGTTCCCATTGACCTTGGAGCAAATTGCTGATAGCCTGGATGATGATACAATTCATTCATCTCAGTACAAGCTCTGCATCAGCACTGCCAACTGGGCTTTGCTGCCTGTGGTGTTGAGAGCAAGTTCCAGGTAATTAAATTTATTTCTATTTCTACTATTCCTTTTCTCCTGATTGCCCAATTACCTGAGCAATGCAATTACACCTCATGATCTCCTGTGCACGTGCTTCACATTCACCAGGTGATTTCGGTGCCGTGATCCACTGCTGGGTGCAGGTTGCAGGCACCAAACAGCTGTGTTCCTGCTGTCTGCAGCATGGTTTGTGATATTCTGTGTGCATCAGCCACTGAGGAGGGGTTAAATAATAAGTTAAATTTAGGGAATTCAGAGTGTGTCTATAAAGGCTCAGCCAAAGAAAAGGTATTTGATGCTCAGAGTGCACACAGGGCTTGCAGCAAAATGAGGCTCCATTCTCCCTGCAGCCTCTTTCTGCATGGATAAAAATAGCTTCTGCCCCTCATTTGAGCTGTTCAGGTTGTGCTTATTATTAGCTTGATTTTGCAGACGCTGAAGCAAAGGTACAGCACGCTTCAGTGCCTGAAAAATTAAACAACTCAGCCTCAGATCTGCCAAAAATAGCCCTGAGGATTGCTGACGGGTGGTGCAGGGAGACTGTGACACCGTCGGGAGAGGTGAAGCAGGGAGAGTGAGCGATGGGAAAGCTTGCAAGGCATCAGGGCATCCCAGCACTTCCCAGAATGAAGGGATATTCTGGTCTGCACAGCCAGGGAGGGGAGAGGGGAAAGGGGTCAGCTCTGCCTTTCTGTCAAATGTGAGCCTGGTTGGGGTCGGGCACAGTAGGGAAAATAAACCTGTAGAACTCATCAGAATTATCCTCTGTTCATGGACCATTCTCCATCTGTTCCACACCTCCAGTGGATGTGATGCATCTTTGCAAGCTCCAGAGTTATGTGGTCTGTAATCTTATATATCTGGGAATTACAGATAACAGCTCTGTATTCCAGCTGCAATTTTGGCCAGTGGAGAAAGGCAGCACAAACCCTCCAACCCTGCTTCAGTCTTCCAAGTATGGGGGGGATTCCTTGTTTTTATTGGTCTGTGTTTCCCTTCCTATATTCAAGGCTGCTTTGACAAATGTTTAACACAAAGACCTCCTTTCCATGATACGTGGGCTTAACTGGGAGTGTACATATAATTTCTGTAGGCTTCAAATGAGGGTCTAATTCTTTCCAGAATGGACTGTAAGCTTTGTGGAGTAGGTGTAGTGTGATGCAGGTGTACTTCAGTTCATTTAAATGGACTGAAAATATTAAAAGTGGCAGCACAGAGCTCTTTTTATCCTTATTTCCCAGCAACGTGGACCTCCGAGGGCCCACGCTAGCTCAGGTATTCACCCTGTTCCTGGCACATGGGCCCTCTGCAAGAATTGCAGTTTGTCTGCAAAGCTTCCTCCTAAGTTTGAAGGAGCAAACTCTTTCTGGGCATTTCCTGGTGATATTCCTTGCAGTAACTCTTAAACAGGGTTTTAGCCTCACTGGGCATTGCATCAGCAGGTTGCCAAGAGAGCTATCTTATTTTCCCTGCTGTGTTAAAGATCTCCAGCACAGAGTGCTTGAAGGGTTCTCTTTAATCTGGGAAGATTCCAGTTATGTGTCAAAAAACAGGTTAAATCAATATGTCATTTTTATGACTTCAAAGGAATTGAGCTTCCTCTTTCTTTTACCTGTGGGCAGGTAAAAATGGCAAAGGACTTTGTAAGAAACATCTCTATTCACAGCTAAAAATCTCCTGGAGTAACCCAGCCCCTCTTGGGCACGGCTCTCTACCAGTCTCTGTGTGACTATGGCCAGTACCCACAACTGGAATAATTCTTCTTTTTCTAGAAAAGCAGGTATTTTTAAAATAGACATCCTTCCTGCTGCAGTACCGACCCCGTGGTGCTGTGCTGGGGTCCCTTCTGCAGTGTGAGGAGAAAGGAAAGAGGCTCCTCCAGCAGTTGCTCTGTGGATCCTCATTTCCTACCAAGTCCCTGTTTTTAAGTAAAAGAAGTTTTGGGCAAAAAAACCCCTCTGTTTCTTGGAATGTATTCTGAGAGACAGTGTTCTCAAAGAAACAGAAAGCTTGCCTGTTTTTTTCTTTTTCCTATTTTGATGTTCAGCTTGGGGGAATATCTTCCCGTGGCCTTTTGCAGAACTGAGAGCAGTTTGTTTTTCACGAGCTTATCTTTCAATTTGCTGTGTGTTTGTTCATAGGCTGATAACAAACTGACTTGAAATCCAATGAGCCATCACCAGCACTTCTTAAATTTGAGTCAGGCTGGTGTGGGCAGCCCCAGCTGAAACCGGTGCTTTAAGAAGGAGGAAAGATAATTTTTGACTTGTATTTGTGTTTCATAGATGCAATTTCTTAATTGAAAGATGAGATTTTCTTCCTCCCTCCCCAAGAACCAGGGCTTTAGTAGGTAGTGTGGTAAATACAGCAAATACACCCAGAGTAAGGAACATCAGCTACCTCAACTGATAAGCAAGGATTTGTTTTCTGTGAAGAGTAAAATACTGCTTTTGCAGATAGAGAAAAGCTTTTACCTTCAAGGCAAACTGTAGATGAGCAAGAAAGGTAATTTAACATTGGAAATAGATTACATTGGATTAACTCCTGTAAAGGTTTATCCACGTGTAGAAACCCCAAAAAAGGCATTTTAGAAGGGTTCAGAAGGGTAAAGTTCTGGATTTTGATTTAAAATTGGATATTCCTTAGAAATGGAGGTGGCCAAAATGAGGGCCATGATTTCATGAGGGTCTTTCTCCCGTTTAATATTTATTGTTTGCCCTGTGGAAGAAAAGACAGCAAAATTTGTGGAGGTGTTCAAGGCCAGATTGGATGGGGCTTTGAGCCCCCTGATCCAGTGGGAGGTGTCCCTACCCATGGCAGGGGGGGTGGAACTGGATGGGCTTTGAGGTCCCTTCCAACCCAAACCATTCCATGATTCTATGATATTCACGGTCATGGCTTTGGAATAACTGATTGAACCAGTTCCAGCTGGAAAACCATTCCATGATTCTGTGATTGAATGGAGAAGTGCACACAGGAAAGTTTAAAGTACAACTGAGATTCTCAAGAATCCGAGTGCATGACTTTAACTGCATCTAATGCAAATTATGTAACGGATTTTGAGCAATTCACTGTATTCCAGATACATCTAGAAGTCTGATACTTCAAATATTGCCAACAATTAAGCATATATGTACATTTATCCACATAAAAATGCAAAGCAGGCTGAAGCTGCTGCTTTGCCTTGTGGCTAGAACAGGGGGTTTAGCTGTTTTTTTCTGTTTTTTTCCCTTCCCTTTTAGCTTTTCTGACCCAACTGCCCTCAGTTACCTGGGAATGCCCCAGTGCTGTTTGACTGCACTGCAGGAAAATTATGGTTTCCCTGTGGAAAGAGGGATTTTGTTATGCTTAACTTTCACTGAGCTTGACAACATTTCACTTGAGGTTTGCTGCTTTCCTTCTTGGTGATTGACTTTGGGAATCACGGCTTCAGATTGATGCATTTCCACCCCCTCTTTCCCTTGGGGAGTGCGTTTTGTAATAAGTTTAAAATGATTAATGAGGCAGTGTGATTGTAATCGTTTCTTTTAAGAAAGGCTAAGTAGGAGTTGTTAGGCTTTGATAGCCGTGCTTGTGATCTGAAACAGGGATTATTGGTGTTTTGGCTTGTCTGTTATCTTCCCTTTTTTCAGGCAATTCCTTACAGCTGCCAATCCATGGCAAAATCCGTTTTTGCAAGCCTCAGCCTGAGGTTGGGAGGTTAATGATGGAAGGGATTTCCTTGGGGTTGTTTTTGTCTATAGGCTTTGGGCATTTTAAAATAGACAAATATCCTCATCTGGCTAATGCTGCTTTCATTGCATTTTGCACCAAGTGTTTTGATTTATACGATGTCTGGGAACAGGCCAGGAGAGGGAGGCAGAGTACGCTGCAAAGCAGAGCTCCCCTCGAGTTCGACTTTAATTCGTCTGAGTTTGGGGATGCAAAAATCTTTGTACTGCATCAAAACCCCAACCGGGAGCAACGCTGGGGGTTTCCTGTGCTCCCGGCCTTCTCGTAGCCTTTGAGGGTCTCTTGCTGGTGGCAAAATCCTTGCAATAGGAGCTGCTTGCTGATGGATCTCTGTAATTTATATAATAGTGAAGCTGTTCTGGGGTCCAGGTTCCCCCCCATCCTCCCCCCCCCATCTAGTGATTATCCCATAAATGGATTGGGTCTCATCCCAATGCACAGAGCAAGGCAGACCCTAGGCTGCACTCAGATTCCATGAGATGGTAGCCATTGGCCAACCTGTACAGATTTAAAGTAATTTAAGAGTAATTAGGCTAATTTAGTGTAATTTGGTGCTTGCAGGCAGCAGCATTCAGTTTATCAAATAGGCCGTGTTTGGTATAAATCAAAGGTGTCCTGAGAATTTAAGCCCAAGAAATGTTCAGGTGTGAATCCTGGGGTGGTGATTGCAACTGCATTGATGATGATGATAATAATAAATTATTGATATAACTATAATAACTGTTAATATAAATATTATTACTTTAAAATATTATTAATAATAGTTATTATTGAACCCAACAACAACAAATAAGGAAAGAAACATTTGAAAACCAGAGCTTTTGTGTCTGTGGCTTTTTCTATTCTGAGAATTTACTTGGTTTCATGTGTCAAAGCCTCCCAAACTGAATAGCAAAACCCAAAAAGAAAAAATCAGTCCTTTCTTAGCAATAAACCTGCAATCTGTCATTTTGCTGTAATTTCAAAGAAATAAGAAATTGTAATTGTTAGAACAGTCAAATCGAGGGCCTCTTGTGCTTCTGGGATCAGTCCAAACTCATCAATGCATTTTTATATAATTATGCCCTGTGTAAAAGTTTTATTTGAGGTCCCAGGAAACCTTGAATATTCTTCTGGAGTGGATCAACTTGATTTAACTCAGCTTCCTATTAGAGCAGACGACATGGAATTGGCCTGGAGTGCACGCACAGGATTCTGCCCGGTGCATGTTCAGGATTGATGCCAGGGCAGTGTGGCCAAGGAAATGACAAAAGCCTCCGTGCCACGGGTAAGCACAAGGAAAATGAAATTACTGCTTGGTGTTGCTTGCAGTACCCAAAGGAAGCACAGAGTTACCCAGGTCAGAAATAACTCACCCTAAAATAATTATGTAATTGAAGCTTAGGGCAAGCTGCACATGGAATTTCTTGCCAGAGAAGAGATTTCAGCTAAATAAAGTTCTGGTGCACAATTACTCTCGTAATTCAGCAGTAATCCTGTTGGGGAATTGCTCTCAGTAACTCTTATATTATTAATTAGTTCAACTAACACGAGGGATGAATAAAGATTGCAGCGCCCTTGATGAAATGGTATTTGTTTATTCCCATTTTGCACACGATGCACCCGAGGTTTTGAATGAAGGTTTGAAACCTTAATCAAGTTTTTTTTCCCCATTCCTGGTAGGTGCAGAGGAACTGTTTCACTTTTCAGATGCAGCTGCCAGCTCTCAGCCTGAGGGTTTTGCACACTGACAGCTCACCTGGAAACTTCTTCTTTGAGCCCTCCTTTCCATGCTTGCCAGAGCAGAGCATGGCGCCTCTCGAGGTTTCTCATCCAACATCGTCCTCTGTTGATCTGTGCAGGAGATACTTGAGAATTCAGGGAGCTGAGACAGCTCCTTGACTTTGATTTTTTTCATGAGGAGGGGAAATAATTAGGGAAAATGTGAATCTTGTGTGTGAGGCCTTGGTGTCATAAAAATCATAGAATGCCCTGAGCTGGAAGGGACCCACAAGGATCATCCAGTCCAACTCCTGTCCCATAGGACACCCCCAACATTCACCCCGTGGGGCTGAGGGCCTTGGCCAAATGCTGCTGGAATATTGTCAGGCTGTGACTGCTTCCCTGGGGAGCTGTTCCAGAGCTCCACCACCCCCTGGGGGAAGAACCTTTTTCTGGTGTCCAACCCAGCCCTCCCCTGGCACATCTTCCTGAGTCCTGTCATTGGTCACCAGAGACATCAGTGGCTGCAGATCTGTCTTCTGCACCTGGACCAGCGAAGGAGGTATTGAACACCTCCAAAGAAAGGGCCTTTCCAACCACCTGGTGTTTTCCTTAAAATCACAGAGCACCCTGACTCCAAACCTCAGCTCCTGCCGAGCTGTGGGTGCTCATGCTGGATGTCCTGGATGGCTGCATGAGGGATCGTGTGGGATCAGTCTGATAAATAAACCTGCTGGTTTAAAGCAAGCTGATCACCTGCTGGTTTATTTGTCAGGCAGTGCACCTGAGGCTGGGTTAACCTTTCTCCATAGGCAGCCTGAGAATTGGTTATGACACTTCTTTGTTAGGAAATAAACTCCATGTGCCATTTTCTGTCTCCATTACTGGTTTTCTCCCTTCCTCTTCACAAGTCTAAGCCATTAGCACTCCAATGCATCATCTAGATGATGATTTTGTGTGGCTTGGTGGTCTGCTCAGCCCCCTCTGGCCTCCTCACTGAGATGTGGCAGTGTTTTTATGGCTCTCTTGAGGAGAGCAGCTGATCAGAGTGCGGAGCAATTGGAAGGTCAGCGTGATAAGGGGCAGCTCACAGCCCACGTTCCCCTTAGGTACCCACATTCTCATATCAAATCCTGCTGTGGGAAGGGAACAGGACACAGGGTGAACCTGACCTTGTGACAGAATACCACAAAAATGAGGCACGATGAGCGTTTATTGGAAGTTGCCGTTGTTACAACCTCAAACCTGTGATCTCCCAGGCTTTCTTGGGTGCTGGAGGGGGTTGTTAGGCTGATGAATGGCTCCTTTCATTTGTTTTACTCCATAAAGACCTGTGTCCACTAAAAGCTACTTCCCTTCAGGGTATAGTTTTGTGACTTTCTCAAGTTATCTGCTGTGGTGCCATTATTTCCTTTAATAAACAGAAATAAGCATATGATGAAAAAGAAGTTGCATTACAGTAACGTGTTTGAAGGAGAGCACATGCCATATTTTCTAGGGCTGGTATGGTTAATAAATGAATGGATAATTAAGTAAATTTATAAATAATTAACTTTTCAGTGTGTGGGTGTAAGACCAAATTGGACAGGCCTTTTTTTCAGGGTGTGTATATCAGCCCTTGGATGAAACCTCAAATCTTCATGGAAGAGCAAGACTCTTTGAGCAAGTATCAGCTGTTTTCCTTGCTGAATTTCCAGTTAACTTCTCTAGGTTTTCTTTTGTTTGTATTTTACAAATATTCTTTTTGTATGGTATAATTTATGCCTTTCTGTACAAGGTTTTAAGCTTCACTGTGTTATTGTACTGTATATTATTCCACATAGAAAATGTAGAGAGTTGCAAGACTTCCTGATGGAGATAAATATGTAAAGCTCACTATCACTCAGGGAAACGAAGGGCTACAAAACTTGAGGTTCTGTACAATGCTTTAAGCTTTTTTTCTCTACCTTTGCATCTGAATTTTTTATTTGGCTTAAATTTATTTTCTTTTCAGCCTGATTTTTTTTCTCTAGTTTTGCACCTGAATTTTTTATTTGGCTTTTATAAGCTTATGTTTTCATTCATATAAAACCCTCCTTAAATGAATAAACTTAAGAGTTATTGCAGATGTATTTCACTCTCTGCAAGACTGAGTTATTGAGTAAGGATCTGGTCCTTGAAGATCCTGAAAGTATTTTAGCAGATCCAGTTCCCCTTTGCTGCTGGGGTTGTAAAAGAGCAGTGAGAGGAGGGACTGTAGTTGGAGCCATCTCCTCTGTTGTTATGGGAACCGAACTGCTGGGTGCCAGGGAAGGCAGTGGAGATGTTATTTGTTGAATGACACGTAAAATCAGAGCTCTGGAAGGACTGGCTCTTTCCTCCTTAGAGAAATTTATACTCCTGCCTTTGCAGTGATGCTCTGAAAATGAGCTGCTTGGAAGCAGGTTTTGGAGATGTAATCCATGCTGGTAAAAAATATGCTGTATGTCCACGCAGTGATGCTATGAAGGCATCTAAATATTGTTGTCTGTGCATGTGCATCTCCTTCCCTTCCTGTGCTGCTACAATAACTTACTCATAGCTGCTCGAGGCGTAGGAAATCCGTGTTCCCAGCTCTCCTGACTGCCTTTTTGCAGTTTATTGAACCACTGTGTGCTTCAGGTCCTGAGGTGCAAAATAGGGTCTGTAGCGCGAGGCTACATCTATTTCACGCCGTGATGACAGAGGCTGTACAAGTGTTTAATATAAACCTTCTTGTGTTTTGAGTCGTGTGTCCTCTTTGAAGCACGAATAATAAAGATGATGGAAGTCTTGAGGGATGTTTCAGGGTGAGGCAGTGCAGACAAGTCGGCTCCAGCGCAGCTGCGCTTTGCAGCCGTAAATGTTCAGAGACCACTGGGTAAAAAGCCTCACCCATGGGTGGAGAGACTCTCTCTTCTGGATCTGGGTAAAGCACAGCACCTCCCTCTTTACACAATAAATTTAGCCCAGCAGATGCTGCTTGTGCTTTGCCAGTCCACAGGCAAACGTGTGGGAGAGATTATAGAATCATAACAGAGTTCAGGTTGGAAGGGAAAAGCACATCCAATTCCACCCCCTTGCCACGGGCAGGGACACCTTTCACTTCCACTGTGTAAGAGGTTGTAAAGCTTCCTGGCAGAGAACACCAACTCCAAGCCTTTCAACTTTTGGAGTCTCCTTTGGGTGGAGGATGCACAAGCTGGGTAGCTCAAGAGCTTATTTAAAATGCTTTTTTCCTACTTCAAGAGAAGTCAAAGCCTTCTACGTTTTGGAGCCCGTTCAAGCATGAAGTTCTGAGCTGCAGCAACTATTTCATTTCATTAGTTTTCAGTCCATCTTTCTTCCTAAAAATGTCTAAAACACACATAATATTAGAAATGCTTGAATGCATAACAGTAAAACTGCAGAAACTTTGGTGTTGTGTCTGATTGGAAATTCAAATGGAGTTTGCGAGTGCAAATCTAAATCCATCTTCCAACGTTCTACACATGAAAGAGAGTGTGGGGAGAATGTTACTAGAAGAGAGCATTTATGTAATAATTTGCATACATGATTTACAGCATGAAGGTTTCTAAACAGTATTAAACCTCATGTTTTAAAGAATAGGATCAGAAAAATTGAAGATTTTTTTTTTCTCTTCTGAAAATAGTGAGTTGCATCTCGTTACTGTTGTTTATTTTCAGAAGTTCTGAGAATCTTAAACTCTCTCTTAATGTGTCTGGAAATTCCTTGTTATGTCTGCAGTCACTCCAGTTGTAGCATCAGGATCTCACAGTTCCATTAAGTCTATGAAGGATGTCACCAGTGGAAAAGGTTCAGGGGAGGTTTTTTTGGGGCCTGCAGGGGAGGTTTTTTGGGGCCTGCAGGGGAGGTTTTTTGGGGCCTGCAGGGGAGGTTTTTTGGGCCTGCAGGGGAGGTTTTTTTGGGGCCTGCAGGGGAGGTTTTTTTGGGCCTGCAGGGGAGGTTTTTTTGGGCCTGCAGGGGAGGTTTTTTTGGGCCTGCAGGGGAGGTTTTTTGGGGCCTGCAGGGCAGCAACAGCCTTTGTCCCTCCCCTAGGTCAGAAAGCTTATGTTGGCCAAAGGTTTTTATGCTATTGCATACTTTCCCCCAAGGCACACATTTTGCCTTCCACGGTTGTCTTTGCTTAATCCTTCAGATCATTTCCCACAACTACAAGAAAAATCAATAATGCAACTAAGCCATCTCATTTTTTTCTTAAGTATAATTGTTTCACAGGTGCTATTTTCCACTGTTTCATTCTCCTGCAAGAGGGGTTGGACTGGATGACCTGTAAAGTTCTCTTTCAAACCAAAGCATTCCTCAATTCTAACTGATGTGATGGATAAAACAGAAAAAAAAACCCCAACCCCACCCTTGTCTGAGGAGCTTTGAATGTTCAGGCCTTTCTGATGTGAAGGGCAGAATAAGGCATTTCTGGGATCGGTCATTTCAGCTCGGAAACTTTACAAGTTTTACCTGAAGAATGGGGAGAATAGATGCAAAAAATGGCCATCGTAATTCTGGCTGTGTTCCAAATTCATCTGTACATTGCAGACAGGTACCTGTATCTGTTACCAAATGCTTCTGCAGCCAAGCTAATAGGTCAGCTACAAAAAGAGAAATGAGAAGATAAAAGGAGTTTTTCTAATATTAATCCTTGAAAAATAAATGTATTTCTGTATTTACCAGGTAATCCTTTAGCTCTGATGCTTCTGTGGAGGAGGCATTTATGTATTTTACCCAGTGCTTTGAGATCAGTGGCAATGAAAAGCAGTATAATTACCCTCTGGCCTTTTATCTTCCAGTGGTATCATCTCCAGAGAATGCAAGGATGGGGTAGGGAAGCTTTAGCACAGCAGATAATCACATCCATTAGAGGAAACAATGCCAACTCGGAATCAACTGCCTCTTTCTCAGTAAAATGTTGATATTGGAGTCTATGTTGATCATTTACTGAAATCCTGCAGGCGAGAAAGAGCCACACTCATGGAAGTACCCCATGTAAATCTAATTGCTGCATATTCTAGTGAACACTCAAAATATTCAAAGGATTGGTGTTATAAAATGAAGGGATGACAACACAAAATATGAACATCTGCTTTAAGTGCAAAATAGAAGTCAGCTTTAATTACAAATTTGCAATTGATGCTGCTGTATTTTGAATAGGTTGGTAAATAATTAGTGAGAGCGTGCAGCACAAGGATCAAAATTTCCTTTTAAAACAATCTTGACTGAATGCTGGTGCTTTTAAAAGAGAGGAAGGAAAGGACCAGTTTTATAATAGAACTGGAATTTAAAAAGTGAAGTAGCAGCTTTATCCGGTGGTTAAATGCATGTGAAGTGTTTCACTCGCCCAGGTTTATCATTATCCCTGATCCAGGAGCAGCAGCTGAGTGAGTGGGATCTGTGATTGCATGGGGAATACTCTCATGTCAATAAAATCTTGACTGAACATCACATCCACTTCGTGGTGTTTAAAGGGGGAAAGAAAATCACTCTGTCTTGCACTCCTGAGAAAGGTCAGAACATAAATTTAACTCTGCCTGAAACCAACTGAAAGTACAATGCAAGTTTGTCACTGAAAGACACTTTAATTTGATTTTTAAATGGGTTTATTAGGGGACAAAATGCTGGTAGCTCTGACTTCTTATGCCATCACTTTATTTTCCAGAACCCTGCAGAATTAAAATCCAGGTGTTCAAAATTCAAAATCCAGCCAGAGTTCACTGAAAGTTCTAGTGGAGAATTCAATGGGGATGTTTTTTGCACAACATCTTGGCTGTAATTTTGTGGGTAATTCTTCTCTATAGAAAACTTATATATCCTTCTATTAAGTGAAATTTAATAAAACCTACAGTATCATCCAGGAAAAACAGCATTTTAGTGCCATTTAATTTTAGAAATTTTGAAAAATTTGCAGCAACACTTGGTCAGTTGTGGCTGTGCCCTGGAATTCAGTTAATGTTCAGTATAATGCAGTCCTTTCAAAATTCAGTCCTGAAAGTCTCAGCCAAACAATATATTTTCCAAAAATTTCAGAAAGTACTGATTATTTTTCCTTTTACCTCTGCCTTGATGTACCTCACTGTTGCATAGACAAAACAGGGATGATGCTGTCATCCCATCTTACAGAGGGGGGACAAAGTTAATGTTTTTGTATTCATTTAATCTTCTTATATACAAAGTCACCACCCCTGGAAAGATTTAAAAGATGGGTAGGTGGGGTGCTTAGGGACATGCTTTGGTGGTGGTTTGGTAGTGTTGGATTTACTGTTGGATTTGATGATGTTAAAGGTCTTTTCCAACCTAAATGAGTCTGTGATTTGGTGTGACTTCTAGACATGTAAAGGGAAGGAACCACGTGGCAGCAGTGCTGTGTCTCTTACCTGTGATACGTATGGAATCTTGTTCACAGCAAATCAATTCACTTTGCTCTCCTGTTAGTTAATCATAGAATCCTGGAATGGTTTGGGTTGGAAGGGACCTCAAAGCCCATCCAGTTCCACCCCCCCCTGCCATGGGCAGGGACACCTCCCACTGGATCAGGGGGCTCAAAGCCCCATCCAATGTGACCTTGAACACCTGAGATGTTCTGAGATGAAGTGGCCTGAAGATTTGGGAGGAAGTGGATGAGTGTCTACATAATAAATAATACCAGGAAGAGCACAGAAGAGGTTTTGTAACATATGTTAGCGTTGTAGAATAAGCTACACATGAGATGCATCATCAGATTCATGCAATACTAAAAGTGGTGAAGTGTTCCTTTGGTGAGAGCAATTCTGCTACAGCAACACCGTTGTTGTACCAATTTACCAAGCAGTGAAATGAAACTAATTTATTATAATTTTACAGGGTTTTTTTTTCATATGGAATGAAAGGCTTGATTGCCTCCAGTTTAGTCCATTTCGCTCTTAATAATATTGAATTTACTGTCTATTTTTCTTAGGTTTTTAGAGCCCTTTTCTGAACTTGGCACAAGGTTTAAATTTTAATGCAGTTGACAACATAAAAGCCAAGTTTTAAGAACTCTTATTATGATAATTACATTTCCCTGCTGGAAGCTAATGTGTATATTACATGGAAAAATACTTTCTGTGGCTGGGGAGCCAGTATAAAGGGACAGTTAAAAAAAAGTTCCAAGTACACTTCAAGTCTTTGGTGTAAGGTAATTTCAGTATGTTTGAAGGGCTTGAGACTAGTACACACCTTCCAGTGTGTTTTAATATTTTCCTCCACTCCTAGAGATGAGAAATTTGTCCTAGAGATGCTTAACTCAGGCTTAACTTTCTCAAAGAAGTAGTTCAGTTATCAAAATTTCTAATCCTGGCATAATTAGATCTTGGGGAGAAATGTTTTGCTGTGAGGGTGGGGAGGCCCTGGCCCAGGTTGCCCAGAGCAGTGGTGGCTGCCCCATCCCTGGAGGTGTTCAAGGCCAGGTTGGATGGGGCTTTGAGCCCCCTCATCCAGTGGGAGCTGTCCCTGCCCATGGCAGGGGGTGGAACTGGCTGGGCTTTGAGGTCCCTTCCAACCCAACCCACTCTGATTCTGTACTTTATGTATGATATAAAAAAAAAATCAGACTAAGCAGAACAAGCACAAGGTTAAAAAAACTCTGAATATGAAATTTGGATGTGGTTGCAAGACTCACCCTAATTAATATTTTTAGAAACCATTTCCTAAGCATCTCCCCAGGGGATGGTAGAGTTCAGCAGAAATAAATTCATCAAACAACTTCTACTGCTTTATCTGCACAAAGTATTTAAACTAAGACAACCTGGGGGAAGTCCTGGAGAGGTCCTGGAAGAGATACAGCAAACTACTGTGGATGAAGAGGTAGACAGGAGTCATCTCTAAAATAGGTGGAAATGGGTTATATAAAGGCAGAGAATGAGTGAGGTGGGAAGGAGAAAGGGCTTGTTTTGTAGTCCTGGGAGAGAAATGGGAACGACTGCAGACAAATGTAGACAGGAGGAAAAAGAAATATACAGTAAGGTTAATGATTGCCCATCTCTTTCTGTCTTGCATGTGAAAGGCACCAGCAAAGGAGGTGACAATGATGCATGAATAATCACAAGGACAAAACATCTGCCTGCCAGTGAGGAAGCTTTAAACCCAAGTTTCTTGTTAAAGCATAGCTAAGTTTGGGGAATAAAAGTCAGGAAGGTGAATGGTTGGACTTTTCTCAATTAAGAAGGAAGAGGCATAAAATAATGCACGTTGTGTATGAACACAGTACCAAACAAATACGTTTTGTTTTGCAGATTATGTGAAATTAAATGGTGTCCTGGAGAGCAGGACAGCACTTTGCCCCTTCCTTGCCCTCAGCAGCAGAGTGTGGATGTGTTTAGAGGGTGGTCCTTTAGGGAAGAAGAAACTTCTTTTCCCATCTTAATTGGAGGAAAACCTAGGTTCAAATCGTGGCTGCAGTAAATATTAAATTATTGATGCAAAGAGGAGGAATGGCTGAGAAAAGCACCCCCAGACTGGCTGGTGGTGATTGAGGGGCCTGCAGGGGGTGAGGGAGAAACAGAAAAGACCTCCTTTATCTGGTTCAGATCAGCAAACTAAACTGAGTGTCCCTATACTTAGGGCTTTCTTTAGAAAGGCAAAAGGCTCCTGTTACTACCTGCAGCAAATTAATGCATGGACAGCAGCTCAGGAAAGCAAGAGTTTCAATCGCAGCCAAAATATGGCAAACTAGAAGTCCCTTGGGAAAGCATTTTGGCCACATTCAGGCTCATGCCTTACTATTTATGTTAATGCAGAGGGAAAATCTACAGAGGGGACAGATTTTAGTTGCATGCTGGCATCCCAGTTTGCTGCTGACCGAGAATAAAAGCTTTGCCTATTTGGGTTCACCTCCCAGTAAACAAATTTGCTGCCAGCAGCTCAAGGTATCCTTTCAGCAGAAAAGCATCAGTCAGGAAGGATGCAGATTTCTGCCTTGCTGAGGAGTTGGAAATAAAATATCCAAAGGTTGCACTGTAACTGCTCCTCAGGAAAAAGTAAAGGAATGAATTGCAGCTAAGCATTGAGTTTTTAGATCCAGAGGTCAGATCCTGCCCATTGGCCTCAACCTGCTATTTTTCTAGGGGCATAAACAGGGGCCATTGAGGGGAAACCTTTAAAAGACAACTTGGCAAACAGTGTTTAAAGACTCAAAGCTGCTTCCCATCACTCTGGCATCAAAATTTTCTTCCTTTCTTGACCATCATTACAAGTGGCTTGTTTGTCTTCTGACCTTCATTCCTCAGTGTTGTTTCAGAAGCCCAGATGTGTATAATTGGTTCAAAAACCCCCAACACCTAAATACCCAGGTTATCAGAAGTGGGAGGTGTACCTGATTCTTGTATATTGCTGTATTTTAGGTTTCCTCTTTGGAAAGCTCATGTGAGGAAGAACAAGCTGCCCTGGGTAGGTGGTGGCTCAGGCATGTCACAAGACTCCTGGATCTACATTAGCATCCCCACTTCATTCTGCACCTCCTGTTTCACCAGGGCAAACCTTTTAACCCATCCTGTGGCTCGGTGCCCAACCTATAAAATGATGCACAAAGAATGTAGCATCTGCCAAAAGCTTTAGGATACAAAATCTGTACGTTTTGAAAAATACTAATAATATGTGAGCTTATGTGCACCAGGGCTCCTCATCTTTTAGCAACAGCATTAGACAGGCTCACTGGAATCCATACATGATTATAGCAAGGACTGACAGATTTGTGGACTTTGGATGCCTTTTTTTCCTCTGTCTTATTAATGAAGTCATTTTAAGGAGGACCTTTGGACCTCAAAACGAGCCCTTGGCTGGCCTTGTACCAGCTATGGGTGCCATCACCTCTGTCAGCAGAGGTGGGATGTTAAAATCTGCTCAAATCAGCTCTGGCTGAGCTGTGCAGAGCCCACGTGTGGGCTTTGAAATAGATGCAAGTACTGATGCAATGCAGTGCTGAGTTGTTTTTCCTTTTGCTCACATTAGCACCTGCTTTTCCACATTTAGTTCAGATTTCACTGCAATGCCCTCTCAGCTCAGAGGAAGCAAATAAGTCTTCATATCTGTTCTTAATTTCTGCACTTTTATCTCAATATTTTGAGTCCTGTTGGTGCAGTCGTCACCACTCTGGTGGATTAAAAACAAAACCACATCATCCTAAGTATGTTTGCCTTGTTTCTAACAAATATGTTGCTATGGGAACTTGACGTTGCTCTTGCTGTTGTGCCAGATGCACCAGCTATCTGTCCCTGGGCTGGTATTTTCTAATAAATTAATTGCATTTAAATTAAACATACAAAGTTATTTCATGTCAATTAATTTGAATGTTAAGTTGGGTATTTGCAGAGTTTGTCTCTTCCTACTCACCCCACAACATTAATTAACTCCTCCAGATACTGTAGCCCATCACATAAAGCTGCAGACTTTCCCAGCTCCAATACTCACTGCCTGCATGGGAAGTAATCAGTGTCCAGAATAATTGCTTTTCACAATTGCTTGGCTGTCTTGTCAGATATTTAAGCTGTAATGAAACTGTTTCACTTCCCAGGAAAAAATATTCAGCTAACATGTACTGTAATTGCAGGTGGAAAGTGAAGCTGGTAATGGAACTGTTTTTGTTTAGCACATCATATTTTCATTTGTTGATCCTCTTTGGAGGCATTTCCTCCAGCACTGGCACGATCACGCTCTCCTCTTTGCTTTTTCTGCTGTGGGAGGAGGAGGTTTGGGTTCCTCCCAGTATTGCTGTTGTGCATTAAGGCAATAAAAGGTAGAGAAGAACTCATGTGATGCATCCTTTGGCACAAATGATACAGGATTATTCTGCACTTTGTTGATGTATTTCAGCCAGCAGTGGCAACCTGTGAAACACTTAAATTCGAAATAGTCACTTTAAGATTATCCAAGAGTTGCTTCTAAATCTAAACTTCGAAAGCTCAGCAGTAAATTAATCCATTGCTTAGATCTGCACCATATTATAGTAGGCTTTTCCCTAAAATTGAGAATTCTTGAAGCAGAACCTGTGCTGTGGGTGCACTTGCCCAGCATTAGCCTGAAGAAAGACAAAAAGATGGTGAAATGCTTGGAGCAGACTTAAACATTTTATCTGATCTGTGGTCATAAGGTGTGAAGAAACTGGCTGATAAATTGGTAGCCCACAGGGAAATCTTATTTACAAGGAAAGCAACAGAAACACATTAATGTCTCTTTATTAGGCTTATTTAGACCATCTGCCTTCGACATGGTGGGGAGCTGCACGGTCTCTGCAGTAAAACAGCAGTGGGTATGTGCTGAGTTACAAACTCTTCTAATTTGTGTCTTATCTTAGAGCTCTTCAAGCTGCTCCAACTTTTTGCTGCAAGAAGTAGGCTGAGAATCCCCAGGTGAGGGAAAATGGAGTTTTGTCTTCTCCAGGGTTTCATCGGGTACCACAGCTATGGAGGGTTTGGCAGGAGGGCAGGTGTTGGAGAGAAAGGGGCTGCACAAACTGGAGTTTGTGAGAAAGGGTGTAGGGAGGTGGCTGTTTTCTCTTACTAAGGGGTAACTTCTGTCCTCCTTGTCCCCTGAGATCTCCCCAACAGAATACCAAGAGCAACCTGGGATGTGCCACTATTTTGTGGCATAGCATTGTAGGATCGTTAAGGTTGGAAGAGACCTCTAAGCTCATCCAGTCCAACCCCACCGTGCCTGCTAAACCATGTCCCAAAGTACCAGGGCTACACACTTTCTGATCCCCACCAGGGATGGAGACTCCACCACTGCCCTGGGCATCCTGTTCCAAGATAACCCCTAACTGGGTCAGGAAATGCTGTCCTGTACTTGGAAATCAGTGGGAGAAAGGCTCAGTTCTTTGGTGGAGAATACCATCCACAGCCCCGTGTCACATGTAAACTTGCTTTATTCTTGTCTGATTGAAATGGATGCATTTTTTTCTTATTATATACCTTTGACGTGGATTTTGAAAGGCTTTTGAGGTTGAGTTGCCATTGAAAATCACTATAACCCAAAATTTAATAGCAAATTCTGTGCTTTCAAAGCCATCCATTAGGAAGGTTACTGGTATTTTTGGATTAAGCTATTAGTTACTTGGTTTTTAATGCATGCACACATTTTCCTGCGTATCAGGTGTAGCCCAATGAAAAGCAATTAAAATGTACATTACCATAGTTTTGAATTTTATTTCCTATCTGGCTTTTCCTGTTCCAAGTGTGCTTCGCTTTGCAAATTGTTTTGCTTGGTTCAGGCTCGTGCAATCCTTGCAGTTTTTCACTGAACACAGCGAACCTGTAGTGTCTTGCTGCTTAGTGGCATCAGTTTTGCTGCCAAACTTCCTTCCTCAGCTTTGAAGCATTATTTGTTTGTTTACATTTTTAGGGGGATGAAAGTCCAGGCACTGTGGTGATTTCTTGCTCTCCTGTTGAGTTTGAATTTTTAACTGAAATGTAAGCCTAAGCAAGCAATCTTTTAATTCCCAGCTACCCTCCTCGCTGGCTGATTGCAGCTGGAGAATGACAACATTCCCATTTTGTTCCTCACCACCCATGAAATAAATAAATTGGGAGAAATGCGTAGCGTGGTCTCGAGGCTTTATTAATGTCAAACACACAGACGCTCCTGCTTAGATTGTACTTCTTTGATTACTCAACTGAGTTATTAGATACATGAATAACACATTTAAATGTAAATCCATTCTCTTTCTGTAATAGATAAATGTGCTTTGCCTTGAATTTGTAAGCAGCATACATCACTTTGATATACTAACTGGAACTGAATAAAGCAAGTCAGTAGACCAAGGGAAGGATGTGGATGGCTTTAAAGTGAACAGAACAGAGGAGTCCATCAGTGAGTTAATTAACTTCAATTTCTATTTTAATGAACTTTCTCTGGTGCTTGTTTAAGCATCCAGATGCTTACAAATGTGTTTTCCCAACAACAAGATTTTGTTGGCATGCAATAAATTATAAATGGGGGGTGCCTGTCTTCAGTAGCCCGGAAATACCCTTTCAGCCTTCGCGCTGCGGCAGCATCGATGTTCCAGGGGGTCCAGCACTGCGCTGTGCTGGCTCTGATGCACACGTGCTGCCATTGTCAGGGGCAGCAGCAGCACGAGTTCAGACCCTGAAAGAGGGGCAAAATTAGTGACTCAGTGTCTTGACATGTTCCTCCTGACTCTTCTAGAAGGCAGGTGAGCGGAGCTGAATGTTCATGAAAGGTGACTGGTCTGGTGAAGCTCACCTTCCCATGCTCCTCATAGAATCATGGAATCATAGAATCGTTAGGGTTGGAAAAAATCTCTAAGATCATCCAGTCCAGCCATCAACACAACCCCACCGTGCCTGCTAAACCACATCCTCAAGTGCCCCATCTAAGCACTTTTTTTGAACACATCCAGGAAAGGAGACTCCACCACTTCCATGGGCAGCCTCTTTACTGAAAGAAATTGTTCCTCTTATCCAGTGGCGTGACTTGAGGCCGTTTCCTATCACTTGTTACTTGGGAGAAGAGCCCAGCACCCACCTCGCTACAGCCTCCTTTCAGGGAGCTGCAAAGAGCGATGAGGTCTCCCCTCAGCCTCCTTTTCTCCAGGCTAAACAAACCCAGTTCCCTCAGCTGCCTCATAAGACTTGTTCTGTAGACCCTTCCTCAGCTTCGCTGTCCTTCTCTGAACACATTCCAAGAGCTCAATACTTGTACAAACTCAGCTTGTACTGAGATGTCCAAATCTGAACACAAGATTCAAGGTGCTCAACAAGGGGCACTTGGGTAAATCGGGTTCTGCTCTCGGTGTCTCTCTGGATGACTCTGTTTGTGATCAAGAATAGAGGGGCTGAGAGAACTTAGACCTACTAGACCCAAGTTGTCCGAGGTGCATGAAGGTGTCTCTTTCCACAGAGGTTATCCTTCTTAAATCCTCAAATGTTCTTCAGGAATTGGCTGTACTTATGAATGCCAAGGAAATCCCCTTTGCTATTTGTTACAGGAGACTCTGGAAGAAACTTTAATTTCAAAATGACAGCGCAGCAATTTTTCAAATTGCACTTTGCTTCCAGAGAGGGATTGAACAACCCCCTGGGTAATGGCACAGCCTGGCCGTGGCTGCCAGAGGGATATAACAAACGGCAGTCCCGGCGTCGGATACCTCGCCTCGGGCGGGGTGTCGGAAGCGGCCGCGCTGGCTGAGCTCTTCAGCAGGAGCAGAGCTAAGCAGATTTGCAGTGCCTTGGAAAATCTCACCCAGCAGCAAAGCTGGAATAAGCATATCCGAAGTTAAATAAGCAGCACGCTTGGATTAGTGTCTGAGCACAGGAAAAAAGAGGACTCGTCCCCCGGGTGAGGACCTGGGCTGAGATGTGGGAGAGCTGCCTGCAGAGACAGACTTGCACCCCTCCCAGCACCCCAAACCAAAGGCAGATGTTTGCTTCCTGCTGACTTTCCATAACTCATCTTGCCAAGGGCTGCCTGTGCGCTGTTGAGCAAATCGCTTGTTCTCTCTTGCATCCAAATTCCTTTTTGCAGTTCAGCTCCCACAGTCTTGGCTTTTGTTTCCTTGTAATAAAAGCACCCTGGAAAAGGAAACACCTTCTGTGTTTTACACAGCAAAACAGGGCTGTGCTCTCACAAACAACCACAAAAGTTCAGTCAGGAACCGGGGAAACAAATGACAATTTCACCTTGGTTGTCTGTAAGAAGTTTTCTTTATCCTGGACTACACATATTGTAATTGTAGATGCAGTTGGCCTTGTTAAAGGAGGAATTTCAGTATTCTTCCTGTTATTCAATACTGTTAATTGGATGCTTAATTCTTTCAAACATCTGTGGAATGGAACAGATTTAAAATCTAATAGTAATAGTTGAATAAATGTACCTACCAACCATAGAGCTCCTCAGCTATTGCCCTCTGTAACTGTAATTAGCCAGTTAAAGCCATCAGACATCTGTGTGTTAAGAGATTGGGTCTGTCCTGCTGCTTTCATTTGCTCTGCAAGAAGTAGGAGGGTTAATGAAACCATATGCACCTTCAGGGCGTGTTTTCAGTACTCGTGGTGACCAGGTTTTGTAGTGATAACTGCATTAAAAATGCACTGGGAAAAAAAAAAAGAACATATTTCAGGTGGATCTGCTGCTGGTAGTTCAGGTGATGGGAATAGTTTCTGGTTGTGGTCTGTGTGAGGAGTCCTGTACTGACTTGAATTAAAAGTTTTCTTGCAATGGAGTGTTTATTACTTATAAATGCTAAAGAAGAAATCAAATTGCTTTTCCTATTGTATCTCCAACCTGGGGAAGTTTCTGTTGAAGTCTCTGGAGAAGTTTTGCATAATCCTCTTAAAATTGGTGTGAGTGCTCCGAGTCACTCTGTGTTAAAGCCCTGTTTGTCCTTGGATCTTCTCTTGCTGCTCTGCAGGCTGGGGAGGTGGTTGATTTATTTCTTTATTTTATTTGCCTGTTTATTGCACTATTCTGGATCGCTGTGGTGTTGGTTATAAACAGACTGGGGCATCACAGGGTGCCCCATGCAAGCACAAGTTCTCATCTGATGGTGTTTCTTGGGCAGAAGGATATGAGACAGCTCTCTGATGCTTCTTGGGTTACTGGGAAAGCAAAGGTTCTCTACACACCCAATTATCAATGCCCAGGCCACAAAATTGCTCTTTTTCAGATATAACACAACAGAAACCTTGCTGCTACATCTGAGATTGGGGTTTGGTTGTTGTTTTAAACTCATTTTTGAGTTGTTCTAGAGCTTGGCTCTGTGGATTACCTGCTCTTCAACCTGTTTCCATACATTTCTATTTACTTGTTTGACAGAAGGGATAATAAAAAATTACGAGTCTGCAGACATAGTGGGGACAATGGGGTGGAGGAAGCTATTTTCCTTGCTGAGGTTGTGCTATAAAGAAAGCCTTCTGCACTCTGGGCAAAACTGTGTCTGGCAGGAAGAAAACAGGACAGTTATCTCGATGAGGATTTATGCCTGTTGAGTTTCTCTGGTTTTATATACTGTCTACCACAGAATCTGAGTTATTAAAGCAAGATGACTGATGCACCTATACAGACCACGGAGTGACCCTGAGCCTCCACTAAGCTTTAAACACCTCAGGTTCATTTATTTAGATTTACTTTCTCTGTCTCTGAAACTGGAATGGAAAAAAAAAAGGAGTTTAGGGCTCACCTGAGAAGGTCACTGAAGAGCAGGAGCATTTAGAGGTGAAAACCCCTAACATTTCTGCAAGTAAGACTTAATTAGTGGGCTACATCTTCTGGAAATCTGTTTGAATTAGGAAGCAGGCTTTGTACATTCATCTGCTATTTTGGATGCTTATCTGACTGCTCCACACCTTGTGTTTTGGTAATTGCTGCTCAGTATTTCATGTTAAATTGATGATGTGTAAGCTGAATGTTTTCTGAATATGAAGTGTCATTGTAAGAGATCCTGTGAATATATGAGGTACATTTAATGAGCTGGGTTACCTCCATCATTGCTGTTCTTCTCATTGCTGAGAGCATGGGAGAGATAAGACTTTGAATAGTGATGGACTTGCTTCCTGATATTTCCTAAGTGCTCAAATTTGCCCATGTTTTGGGGTTTGAAAGACATAAGAGAGAACAGACCTTCTACAGCCACCTGTTTTAGTGCTCAGCCAGTGAAAAATCTGGCCTAACTGGCTTTTTTTTCCAGGGATGCAACGTGCTGGGTTTGCAGTATCCCAGATTGGAGCAGTACTTCTATTTTCTTTATTAATTATTCCTCCCCGATAGCTCAGGACACAGCCCTCCAAAACTTTTTTTGTGCACTTCTGAACTCCTGAGGTTCAAGTGGGTGCAAAGTACTGGAAGAAATGAGTTAATTTCAATTAATTTCATTTCATTTTCAATTATTGGATCAATCATTGCCAGTTAAGGAGCCCCAAGATACTCTCTAAGGTAATAACAGCCCCTAAGTAACAGCGTGGATCAGTCTGCCAGGTCAGAAGATATTTATGGTCAGAAACTATGGCATTACATCACATTTTCAAATGTGTCACCTCTCCATACCATTTTCTAGACAAAGTGATGTGTGACCTTACTCAATCTGATATTAACATTTAATTTTTAATGGGCTAATTAAACCAACCAGCACAAAACCTGAGAGGCCAAGTGTAGTTTTGGTTTGTATCAGTTAATTCTATTTTTCAGCAGGACTCTGACAAAATGCAAAGTGTTGTCTTTGTGTCAGGATCACTTTAGTGTCTTATGTATTTTAACTTTACTCAGTGTGATAAATACCACCCTATTTTCCAAAATTTTCAAGGGATGGAAAGCTTATTTAAATGGATATAGTAATATGCAAACATGTAATTAAGATCCTAATCAAATGCATGCAATTATTTTTATTGCACAAGCTTGGAGTTTTAATCAAATTAAAAATGCAATTGATTTCGAGTTCAAGGTAACATAATATCCCTCTGTGATTCTGCTGATTGGATTCTTAAATTCCACACAAGGATATATGAGTATAAGTCTCCTTTTGCAAAACACTGTGATGCCAAAACGTGCCCTGTGTAATGAGATGCTCGTCAGACTTGGCTGTGCCCTTAATTTATTGGGCCATGAGAGTCTTAATTTGTATTTCATGTGTCTCCAAGGGTTTTATTTTGGCTGCCAGCTTGAAAAAATACCAATATTGTAAGGATTACACAAACAAAAATCAAATAATCTAACAGAGAGGCTAAATCAATACAAAGTAAATGTTTGGGTTATGCAGCCTCATTGGACAAGGCAGAAGAAGCACACAAGGATCATCCAGTCCAACTCCTGTCCCATAGGACACCCCCAACATTCACCCCGTGGGGCTGAGGGCCTTGGCCAAATGCTGCTGGAATATTGTCAGGCTGTGACTGCTTCCCTGGGGAGCTGTTCCAGAGCTCCACCACCCTCTGGGGGAAGAACCTTCTCCTGATGTCCAACCCAACCCTTCCCTGGCACATCTTCCTGATGTTCCCTTGGGTCCTGTCCTTGGTCACCAGAGAGAAGAGCTCAGCCCCTGCTCCTCCTCCTCCCCTTGTGAGGAAGCTGCAGAGCACGATGAGATCCCCCCCTCAGTCTCCTCTTCTCCAGGCTGAACAGACCAAGTGACTTCAGCTGCTCCTCCTAAGGCTTCGCCTCCAAACCCTTCACCAACTTTGATTTTAAATATGTGGATATAGAAAAATTCTGAAAAAAGAAAAGTCATGAAAGGGGGGGGGGGGTTTGAAAAGGTCACAGAAAACAAAATCCTATGTCATTTATCACTGCCTTCTACAGGAAGGGACAGAAATGGGGTTTGGGTACAAATCTGTAAATAACAGCCCTATAATTGACTCATGGAACCATCATCTGTGCAATTAACTTCTTTCCGCTGATGTTGGACATGCATTTCTTTGATCTGTACAGTGTTTGGGATTTCAAATCTGTAATTTTTAACTGAAAATCTATGCAGCTGAAGAAGATTAAAGCTACTTCAAGTGGGAGTCTGGCAGCACACAGAACTCTCCCAGCCTGTCCTCATACAGGAGGTGCTCCAGCCCTTGGATCATCTCTGTGGCGTCCTCTGGACTCGCTCCAACAGCTCCCTGTCCTTCCTGTGCTGGGGATTCCAGAACTGGACAGAGGACTGCAGGTGAGGTCTCACCTGAGCAGAGCAGAAGGGCAGAATCCCCTCCCTCCCCTCTGGTCCCACTGCTCTGGGTGCAGCCCAGGACACGGGTGGTTTCTGGGCTGGGAGTGCTCGTTGCCGGCTCATGAGGAGCTTCTCCTCCCCCAGCACCCCAAGTCCTTCTCTTCGGGTGTGCAGCTCTGGCAGTTTTATTTTCACATTTTTAACTTCTGTGCCTTTCTAAGACCCATAAAGAAATTCACTGTGGCTGAAAAATCTCTACTCTCCTAACCAAGCAGCGTAGCTGGAAAGGAGCAGACAATTAAGATGCACGATACTTTACTCTAAGTGACAGACCATAAATCACAGCCTGTGCAATATTGCATTTTAATGCACTCCCTACCCCTTACGCTCTATCACGCTGCAGCAGAGCCCCCTCCAGAGCTGAGAAATGAAGTCACTCTCAGAGCAGAGCGAGGGAGGTCACGCTGGAGCTATAAAAAGGTGTCAGGCCTCTGGTATGTTGTTTGCAAAAAATAAAAGAAACAAATTTCTGGGCCTCTGCTCGCTGTCACTTTTAGTGGAGGTATTTAGGTACTTAGAGGTGGGTTTCTGTGTTCTTTAATAAACGTAATTTATGGCAGGGGACTGAGAAATGCCGTTAGCAGAAGCATTGGTGAGAAAAATTAACAACATGACTTGGGGCAAAGCTCAGAGCAAAGTCACTAAATTTTGCAAGGAAAATATGAGCTCAACAACATGCTTAGGCACTAAAAATCCCTACAGTGAAGCAACACAGTCAAGAAAAACACCCTCCTGAATAGAAATGGATGTAACTTCACACACACAAGGCCAGACACACCATTTCCACAAAGAATAACTCAAGAATGTTGCAAGGTAGCAGCACAAAATTGCCCTGATCTTTATTTTTACTCCAAATGCTCTTTACTTTTGTCTTTAACAAACGCTGCCCAGCCTGCTATTAGGATGAAATAAATGGGGAAGGGGCTGTCTGGGGCAGCACACATTCATTTATCTGAATTTTGAGATGATTCCCAACTGAGTTTCACTGCTCCTCTGATAGGGGCAATCCCTGGCTCAACCTGAGTGGGAGGGAGACTCCTGGGCAATTCAGGACGGGGGGGGGGGGGGGGGGGACCTGCTCTTGCTTTATTCTTAAACTCCATCCACAAATTGTCAAGAAGCCAATTTCTTCTTTGAGAAGATGCTCATCTTGATGTGAATTCCCGCTGTTTTCCCATCTTCTCCGAGCTCTGATGTTTTCTCCAGAATTTGCCAGTTGTGTTTCTTTTATTTCCGTGGGGTCAAGTGCATATGAGGAGATAAATCAATGAGAAGGGGAAAAAAATACCCAAGCCCAAAAAACAAACAATGTAGAAAGAAGTGAGGCTGCCAAAGCTTCTTCCCTTCCAGTGAATGAATGCTTTGCAAGCAGCAGGGAGAGGGAAGAGACCGTTCCTCATCCATCGCTCCAAAGGCCAGAGCATCCTCTGCAGAAAGGGAACTCGACAGGCTCTGACCTGAGGAGCAGCTTCAGAGGCTCAGACATAAACATCTCCTCAGGCACCGAGTGCTGCACAAATCATTTAAAGGATAAACACATTCCTTCGAGCTACTTTCCTTTGTGCTGGGGACAGCTCATGTATTTAAACACGGGGATGATTTAGTCCTGTTGACTACAGAATGATGGCAAACTGATCCCCAGGCACCAAAATTGTTTGTGATTCAAGAGAACAGTGGCGTGGGGAGTTCACATGCATTAATTTAATGTTTTCTCTGGGTATATTAGTGACCTCTAGATGTTATCTATAGATAAGGAATCAGATGTTAAGACCTCAACATCTGTGCTATCAAAAGTTCCAAATTCACTGGAGCCAAGCACTACCTGATAAACCCCTCCACAGCAATCTCTGCCCCTACTGAATTTCCAGTAGAAACCTTGCCTTTGTGTTTGAAAAATAGAAATATTTTGAAATATCTGGTGTGCAGCCACTGAAGGTTTGCTGATCCCCACTCAAAAGGGGTCCTCACCACTTCTCTTCTTTCAGGGTGCAAAACTGCCTTCAAGTTTCTACCCAGAACTGCTCAGTTCCACCCACACTCATTTATTTATTTTTGAAATTTAACGATCAAACTGTAAATTTATGAGAAAGAGCCTCCACCCCTTCAAAATTCTTGCATGAATAATCCGTGTGTGTGTGTGTATTACTCATTGTCACACATACAGCATCCTACCGTGGGGACTTTGCAGATGAAGAGGTCACCCATCCCTTGACCTACCCAAATGTTAATTCAGAGATTAATTTCCCTCCCCACCACCCAGGTTGGCAGCCCTTTATTTAAAATGAAAATGTCTCTAATTGTCTTTAATTTCTTATGCATAAAAAAGTATTCATGATAAGGCAATTTTGTGCTACTGGAGTTGGTTTGACCTTGAAAGGTGTAGGAGTTAGTTGGAGTTTTATGTGCCTGAAATTATTATTTCCCACACCTTACAGCCCTGCTGTGCATCCTAGGAATTCATAACCCACTGAGTCAAAAATACTTAATCTCTGGCTTTCCACTAGTTTCCACCTATTGTGTTTTCCCATCTTGATATCACTTGGAAGTGGCAGAATTAATTAAGTCATATGAGAACTGATGTATCTACAATGAAAGCAATTTACTGAAAACACCAGAAATCAGTTGTACTGAGGTTGAAAGGACCTTGATTCTGGCTAAGACCATTGTAGTGCTTTTTTATGAACTCTTGACTCCTCCTGCTTTATTTTTTCCCCTTGTTTGAGGCAACTTTAGAAGAGGTGGTTGGAAGCAGAAGGAAGCCACGTTCTCAGATTTCCAGTCAAAAAGATGATTCTCTCCTTTTTTTCATCTCATGTTTGTTATTTTACCCCATCAAAGACAAAATGGCTGGAGAGTAGTCAGGCAGAAAGGGACCTGGGAGTCTTGGTGGACAGGAAGCTCAACATGAGCCAGCAGTGTGCCCAGGTGGCCAAGAAGGCCAATGGCATTCTGGCCTGCATCAGGAGTAGTGTGGCCAGCAGGACCAGAGAAGTTATCGTCCCCCTGTACATGGTCAGGCCTCACCTTGAATACTGTGTACAGTTCTGGGCCCCCCAGTTTGGGAAAGATGTCAGGATACTGGAATGTGTCCAGAGGAGGGCAACGAAGATGGTGAAGGGGCTGGAGCACAAGCCCTACGAGGAGCGACTGAGGGAGTTGGGGCTGTTTAGTCTGAAGAAGAGGAGGCTCAGGGGAGACCTCATTGCTCTCTACAACTACCTAAAAGGAGGTTGTAGACGGGCAGGGGTTGGTCTCTTCTCTCAGGTGACCAGTGACAGAACCAGAGGGCATGGACTTAAGCTTCATCAGGGAAAGTTTAGACTTGATGTTAGGAAAAAGTTCTTCACTGAAAGGGTGATTGGCCATTGGAATGTGCTGCCCAGGGAGGTGGTGGAGTCGCCGACCCTGGAGGTGTTTAAGGGGAGATTGGATGAGGCACTGAGTGCCATGGTTTAGATGATGGTGTTAGTGTTGGTGTTAGTGTTGGGATATAGGTTGGAGTTGATGATCTCGGAGGTCCTTTCCAACCTTGTGATACTGTGATACTGTGGAAATGGAAGATACTTCTGTTACAGGAAAAGAAATGCATAGGAGTAACCAAAGGAAAAGAGGCTGGAGGCTTTCCTCAAGAAAGGAGAAACCTCATTGTTTGCTCCTTATCAACAGAAAGCAATGACCATGTTCAGTGGAGCTGCTTTAACCAAATAATTAATTTCTCTGGCTGAAACTCTGTGTCATCTCTGTGCGTGATTAGAGGAGGGAAGGAATGAAAGGGTTTGTCTCTTGAGCTGTTTCTCTGCTTTATTTCTTAAGGTTACTGTGACAACACCCTCTTCCAGTGCGTGCTCAGGGCTGCTGCAAACCTCTTCCAAACAGCTTTCCATCAGTGACAGTCAGATGCTGCTTTTTGGCTTCATGTGAAGCCAAAAAAAGCCCCTTGCCCATCAGGCAGATGTCAGACCCACAGGTCTGAATGGGATGATGCTTTTCCTCTTTGTTTCCCTTTCAAAGTCAAGAAGGGTTACCTTGACCCGGAACTGAGTGAGGAGGGAGTGGATGCTCATGTGCCCGTAGTTGCCTTTGCTCAGCAATGGGTGCAGTGGAGCAGGGGTTTGTCTTGTTCAGTATTTCACATCCACAGATGGCCAAAACCGTGTACATTAAAGGAAGAAGAAATATGGTCTGTGCTGTGTGTTGTATAAATGCTTTGGTCATGTTTATCCTCATGAACTCATTTTTTTCCTCATGACCTCATTTTTTCCTCATGAACATCCTCATTTGAATATCCTATTCTTTTTCTTATGGTAATATACTGGCATAAGGGGCATCTCCACTTCTCTTTTGTATTTTTACCTTTTGCTTCCAAAGTGTTTGGTACTTCAAAGATGTGGAGGACAGGGCCTGTCTCCCTGGAGCTCACATGTTAAGGAAGGCATGTTTGTTTTTATTGTAATCAGCATTATTCCTACAAATGCCCCTGTCCACACCTTTTTGCCCTAAATAAAAAAGGACCATGCCATGGTTTAATGTACATTCCCTGTCTTAACTTTTATGTCCCAGTTGCACTGTGCAGGAGTTGCTATTGGGATTGGTGCTGTTTAGCATCTTTGTCACAGACATGGACAGTGGGATTGAGGGCACCCTCAGCAAGTTTGCTGATGACTCTGAGCTCTGTGGCACAGTTGACACACTGGAGGGAAGGGAAGACATCCAGAGGGACCTGTACAGGCTGGAGAGGTGGGGCTGTGTGAACCTCATGAGGTTCAACAAGGCCAAATGCAAGGTCCTGCACCTGGGCTGGGGCAATCCCAAGCACGATTACAGGCTGGACAGAGAATGGATTGAGAGTAACTCTTAAGAGGAGAACTTGGTAGTGCTGAGGGATAAGAAGATCAACGTGACCTGGCAATGTGCACTTCCAGCCCAGAAAGCCACCTGCATCCTGGGCTGCACCCAAAACACCCTTCGGTGAGGGTGGGGAGGCCCTGGCCCAGGTTGCCCAGAGCAGTGGTGGCTGCCCCATCCCTGGAGGTGCTTGAGGCCAGGTTGGATGGGGCTTTGAGCACCCTGCTCTTTGCTTTTCTTAGTTTTCTATTTTAAGACTTCATATGTGGTCAGTTAGAGCCTTGAACTCTTCAAATCTCATTCTGAATAACTTCACATTTGCCTGTTGTATTCTTTTGCACTAATCAGTCTCTTCCCTGTTATGGCTGGGTGAGTCACTTGCTGTTTCCCCACTTCACATGTGGAGTTTGCATAACACTGTCGATTATGACCCAGTTTGGGTAATTTGTCCTTGGAATGATTCATTTATTGCTATCCAGAACCCACTTCAGCAAAACACTTAAATGTGCTTTAAAATGCTGTACTTAGGAAGAATTAAAATAAGCACTTGCTTAAATGGCTTGGAGGTGGGGGGAGCTGTGTGCTCATCATCCTCTTCCCTTACAGATATTACTGACAAGTGTTCCCATCTTACAGCATTTTGCAGAAAGTAACGATTGGAGATAAATAAATTTGATAAGCAGAAGGAAATAGCAGCACCATGTCATTCCTGATTAGATTCGACGTCGTGCTAACATCTGTCTTCCAGAAACAGCATTGCATTGACACAAGTCTTTCCTGCTTGAAACTAGCTCTAAATTATAAAGCTGCCCAAACCATACAAAAAGATTTATTTCAATTCCAAGGACATTGATTTGCCAGAGAACAACAGAGGGAACCACGGTATTTGGTGAATGCCTTTGAAACACTATTTATTTAATTGTTTCCTTTGGAACTGAATGCAGAAGAAATATTAAGTAGAATTGCTTCAATCTGGATGCTGCTCCATGTGGGGAACAGTGCTGTAGCCAGTACAGGTGTGTTTTACATATATATGAAAATATAATATGTGTATATTGGCCATATGAGGAGCTGAAGTCACTTGGTCTGTTCAGTCTGGAGAAGAGGAGACTGAGGGGAGACCTCATTGTGGTCTCCACCTTCCTCAGATGGGGAAGAGGAGGAGCAGGGGCTGAGCTCTTCTCTCCAGACCTAAGGGAATGGCAGGAAGATGTGCCAGGGGAGTTAGACATTAGAAAAGGTTCTTCCCCCAGAGGGTGGTGGAGCTCTGGAACAGCTCCCCAGGGAAGCAGTCACAGCCTGACAATATCCCAGCAGCATTTGGCCAAGGCCCTCAGCCCCATGGAGTGAATGTTGGGGGTGTCCTGTGACAATGATTCTTATGGGTCCCTTCCAACTCAGGACATTCTATGATTATATTTATACACACACAGATGTATAAATGTCTTCATCAGTTGAGTTGTGACAGCAAGAAATTCTACCTGGGTCCAAGCACAATTCTTATATTATTACTAAAACTCTCCTATACATTTTTATTTAAACCCCATTGGAAACTGAATCTTGACTAAATAGGATGTGGAAATTTTTAATATGTTAACAAGTTGACTCTGCATACCGGTAAATACTTTGCATAATTTGCATTTGTGAGAGGATTTTCCCATTAAAGCAGCAGGAGCTGCAGTATGGTACATAGTTTCAGAACAAGGCTTTTACACCTTATTAGCACTGCAGTAAGGGAAAAATACTTTAAAGAGCATTAAGGGGGGAAAAAAAAGTCATTAAAAACTTATTTGTCAGCTTCCAGAGATGCTAATGAACAGGAACATAATGACATATTAACAGCTTGAGACCTTTCTTTTTGCAGGGAGAACTTTAGCCTCCCATACTTCTTTCATCTTGGTATGGGAACACTCACTAATGAAGGCTATTTTCTGGACAGGAATTATTTGAGGGTTTAAGATGTGGCAAAAAAAAAAGCCATATGTATGTCATTGCTCCTTTAGTTCATTTGACATCTAAATAAAAGCCAGAGAATGGAGGTCTTACACCCAAATGTTATTTTCTGGTGGTGGCGGTAACGCTGTGACAAGTCACACAAGGAGGAAAAACTGTGAGGAGGTGTCTGATATTCCCCTTGCTGCAAACATTTCCAAGGCTGAGGAGCGATTCTGGGGGGAGAGAGGGTGTTTTTGCTTTTCATTAGCCTAATCTCATCTGATTTTAATAGGGAAAACATGATAAGCCTCATGTTCTTTTCATTAAACAAACCTGTATCTCTTCTCCTCTAGCTCAGTGCGTGCTATCTGTTGGCCTTATTAAAGAGTTTATCATCTTGACTCCTCATGCAAATCACAAAGGAGTTGGAAGGATTTGATCTGCAGCTGAGGAACTGATGAGGTGCATCCAGTGGCCCCGTGCACCGTAACTGGCACCTGAATAGATTTAAGGCAGATGGGGTTGTGGGTTGTGCAAGAAAATGACTCCTTGACCATGGTTATTCTATTTATTATTTCATAGATTTAAATCTAGCCTTTATAATACCAATGTAAGTATTTCAGTGGTAATTTTAAGCTATTTACTTTGAAGATATTAATACAGGAAAATGAATCAAACCCACAGTAGACAGAAATTCAGAGGGTGCTTTTGTTTGTCTTGGTATAAAAGCAGTGTCTTTGTGCAACATGGTCTGAGAACTGTGTCTCATAAAGGTTTCCCATTTGTATCAGATAAAGAGCAAGGGTTTACTGCTGAAAATTTATGCAAATAGACAATCTCAAATGAGGTGACCTTTCCAAGAGAGGGAACTTCCCAGTGCACTGATACAGCCTATAAATGTACTTATCTTGCCTTTTGCTCACGTTAATGGCATCACCTCTGATGATAACTTAATGATTGTCAGCAAAGGGGCCCTTTTAATAAGAAACATGAAGAATATGTGTAGTCTGAGTAGACAGTGAAAATGTAATGTTTAAAATAGTGTGTACAAATACCCTGTGCTGTGTCCGTGCTCTGTGCGAAAGCGCAGCACTGCCAGCTCCACGTGTTCAAACACTGATGGGTCAAACAGCATCCGTCTCCCACCTCTCAGAGAGTGTTTTAAAATCATCTTTGAAATGTGGTTAAAACACACTCTTTGATTCTCACCGTGGCATTTTCAGTCCGTACTCAGCTGCATTTAAGATGTAGCTTTCCAAAACCGAAGCAGAGCCGTTCACACCGTTGCGTGTTTCCAAGAAATGGGCTCTGACAAAATAAAGAGATGCTTGGGGGTGAAATAAAGTCACAGTTGCTGTCAGCTGCAATCAGAACAGAAATATTACAAATGTTGGTTAAAGGAAAGCGGAGCAGGCTGTTGGCGACCTCGCTGCGTCCTGCTGTGGTTCGGAGTGCTGTACCACCAGTAAATCAGGAGTAAGGCCAACAGAAGGACTCAACAGAGCCCCACACAAAGCATTTTGTGAGGAGGAAATCAAGCTGCTAGAACATGTGAATCACTTCTTGCCCTCTGGTTCTTTCTACTTATTTTTGTCGTGTTTTATGAGCTGTTCTTCAGTTGCCTTCTTGACCAAAGCCAATTGCAAGAGCAGCCTCTACAGCTGAGGCTTTCGTAGAGACCCTCCATGGCAGCTCACCATGACCCAAATATGAGCCAGCTGCGTGTCCAAGAGCTCGAACGTGCCTGAAGAGTCCTCCCCAAAATGCAAGTCATTTCTGGTCTTTGCTTTTTAATGGCTGCATTTCCTTTTCCTCTTGCATTTAGCTCAGGCTGTCAATAAGCGTGTGAAGGTTCTCCTAGATCAGGATTTACTTGCGGAGGAATTTGGAGTTAATGGACCCGTATGCGATGCTGTTGCTAAGAAACCCTGCCTTGCCTCTGTGATGTCCTTTTGCAGTTTGGTGAGCAAACCCTGATGAAAACGCTCCTGTTTCAGCCTCTCCAGCTGGTCCAGAGGAGGGTGTGCTGTGCTCACAGCTTGCCCAGCTCAGCCCTGCAGTGCATAGTGCAAAATATCATGGGAAACCTATGTCCCCTCTTTTCTAACCGCTTTACCTCTTGGTTTCTGAAGTGGTGACAGTCCTTCCTGCCCTTTGCTCCTGCCTGCAGCTGATGTGGTATTTACTGTCTGGGATTTACTGTGCTGTGGCTTTTTATGGCAGCCAGGGTATTGCCAGCCTGGCACCTCTTGTAGCTGGGAGGTGTCATAACCTGGCTGGAGGCAGGAGGACGATTTAAAAGCATAATCCACCCGTTTTACACTGCTAATGTGCAGTTTTCTTGTTGCCATGGCAAATCTGGAAAGAAGAGCAGAGGCAGCCGTGCAGGTGAGGGAATGCTGCCTTGGCAGGGAGGCAGAAAATAATTTGGGGTTGTTTTCTTTTTAATGGGGTGCAGAAATCCATGGGAGTGAAGGCTCTGCTGTGGGAATTTCCTTGAGCCACCACTGTCTGCTGGTCTGATATTTGTATGGGGAGCCCAGGAAATCTGTACTGAGTCCTTATGGGCTTCATGAGACTTCACATGAAGGGATGTTTTTTGTCTCAGTCTCTGCTCTAGGTGTGCTGTTTCCTAGGTTTTGTGATTTAGCTTTGAACCTCGACTTCATGGCTGACCTCACATTTTATGTCTAAATTACTAGTGCTGCATTTGTAAACTTTTGCTGGTGGCATTTATTTTAGCAATAGGAAAGCAAGAAAAACCCAAATATCCCTGTAGGCAAGGATAACATATATTGCATTAACCTCCTTTCCTCGCTTTCATCTGTAGCTGTTGCAGCAAGATTGTTTGGCAAGGCAATGAAATTAAAGTTTAATAAAGGACAGGAGGAGTAACTGTCACCAGTATGAAACTGGGGAAGCAGTGTTTTGCAAGCAAAACTTGGAAAGGCTGGGATTTTCCACCAGTTGTGTTCCTGTGCCAAGTCCAAAGAGCCAGGCACGGGGAGAGGTGAGATCATTGCAGAACCCCAGCGGTGTGTGGAGCAGGGGAAACCAGAACAGTGGCAAAGCAGGAGAGAAATCAAAACACCCTCCTCTCCTCTGTAACACAGAGTATTTAGGTAAATAGAAAGGATTTTGATTAAAATGTTCAAACCCCTCGAAGTGACTCAGAAACTCATTTGATTTTCAAACACACCCACGGTTTTCTGCCTTATGAGTGTTGGAGTAACCGTGGCATTCTGGCATCTCACTTGGTTTTGAGGATGGAGTTTAATCCTCCTGAAGGTGCAGCTCGAGGAAGGCAGTGGTTCTGGTGCCCAGCCCTCGATGGGTGAGAGATGCCTCCAAATGAGAGATCTGGAGGCACATTTAATTGCGGCCACAGCCACTCTGTCCCCATAGCCCACCTTCCCTGCAAAAGCTGGAGCAAATCAACACATCTTACAGTCCCACTTTTTGGATGCCAAGCTGTAGCTCCAAAAGTCTTTCTCTGTGGGAGAATCTCTTTCAGCTGGAAATGAGAATGACTTCAAGTTTGAGAGCCTTTCATCTTCCTTAGGATCCCAAACATACTTAAATGACAATATTAACATTAAAAGTTAATTCACACTGTTAATAACCCAGCCCATCACTCTGTGTTTTCCCCTGGCAGCTGCCTGAGGGAAGAACCATTCTCTTCCACATAAGCATTTTGATGGATGAAGGGAGAGAATTCTGTTTTGACACTTGATTGATAGAAAGTGTCCCTCTTAATTATGACCAAAAAGACAGAAAGAGAGGAAAATGATAATACAGCTCTGTAAACTAATTTTAGTGCCACACTTAGGGAGTTCTTAAAAGATAGAGAGGGTGACCTAAGACTACACAGTGCAAGAGGTTCATTTACTCTATTTCTTACAAAGCCACAGTGAAATTGGCACCAAGCGTGCTTGAGTTCAATTGCAATGACAAATAGTGTATGCTTGAACTTGTGCAAATCATAGAGTCATGGAATGGTTTGGGTTGGAAGGGACCTCAAAGCCCAGCCAGTTCCACCCCCCTGCCATGGGCAGGGACACCTCCCACTGGATCAGGGGGCTCAAAGCCACATCCAACCTGGCCTTGAACACCTCCAGGGATGGGGCATCGACAGCTTCTCTGGGCAACCTGGGCCAGGGCCTCCCCACCCTCACAGCAAAGCATTTCTTCCTAGGATCTCAATCTCCTCTCTTTCAGTTTCAAACCCTTCCCCCTCATCCTGTCCCTGCAGTCCCTGATCAAGAGCCCCTCCCCAGCTTTCCTGGAGCCCCTTTCAGCACTGGGAGGCTGCTCTAAGTTTTCACAGAAAACCCCTACAAACCCAAGAACATTTTGACATGTTTCCTGCCATCCTCTTTCACCTCTGAATGTGTCAGGAGCTATTCCAAAAGTTCTTGTAAGGGAAGATGAGCAAAGGGAACCCAATTTGCCCATGATCTGAGCACCTGCTCCAGAGTAATTCCTTGGCTACAGGAGCTTTATGTATATTTATTTTGGCTGTGAAGCAAAGCCTCTCAGGAACCTAAAGCAAGACTTGGTTTATTGTACTTCTTGTGAAGGGGTGTAGAAAGAATAGTTTCCTTTACTTGTATTTCCCTAAAGCCAATTAAACCCTATTTTCTGGGAAATCTGTCAGGTTTTCTGCCAGCTTGGGAAAAGGCTGATGTGTGTTTATACTGAAGGAACAGAAGCATGAAAGATTTTCTCAAACTACTCGATTACTTGCTTTTACTTATAGAAAAAACTAAGTTTGAGGCTCTGAACGCAGGCATAGTTGATCACAGGATTGTATTCTTTCCAAAGAATATTCTCTTGCTGTGTTTTATAGACACAGTTAAGAGAAATAACAAGTTTAAATACTGGTTTGAAAAATCTGCTTTATTTTAGGAGGAGTTTATTCAGTTTTATGCCCATAAAAATAAATGGCACCCTGAAGAAGTGTCTTGAACGCGAAGCTTTTGCTCCAAAGATATCATCACGTCAGGGTTATTAAATGCTGAATATAGTATCATTTCAACTGTGATTGCATGAATGTATTTCTAGACTCTTATTTTTATTCCACATAAACAGGGTTGGTGATATTGGATGCAATGGTACAAATCAGAATTGGGCAGTAATTGACACAGTAATGTCAAAGTGGCATAAATTACAAATAAACTAAACTATCCATGGTGTTGTACATCCACAGATCCCATTATCCCACGAGCTGAATAGTTTAAATGACTGAAAAAAGAAAAGGTCTGGATTTCTCAGCCTGCAAAACGAGGGAACGCTTCTGCACATTGTGGATTGATGGATGAGAGGGAAATGCAGTAGTAAAACAATTAACAGGCAGGAGGTGTCAGCGAGTGGCTCTGCTGGCAGCATCAGTGCAGATGCAGCAGCTGGTGTGGTCCTCAGCATCACCTTTATCTGCAGTGGGAACCAAATCCCCTCCCAGTCTCTCCGTGACAGCTGGTTTTGTGCGAGTGCTTGATAAAACTTGACCCTCTGATCCGCTGTACTCGACAGGGGTTTATCAACCTGTGTGCTTCCAGTGTTTGAATTTTAGCTTTTATAATGCTCTACCAATGTCGGGGGTTTTAAGATAGAATTGCTAAGCCCAGTGCTTTGTTAGTGTCACATCTTACGGTTTTAAGCAGCAGAGAGGCTCAGGGGGTGGCTCCCGAGGAAATTTAAATTCATAAAACCATAGAATGCTTTGGGTTGGAAGGGACTTTTACAGGTCATCCAGTCCAACCCCCCTGCAGGAGGAGGGACTTCTTCCATCAGATCAGGTTGCTCAGAACCCCATCCAACCTGGCCTTGAATGTTTCCAGGAATGGGGCCTCCACTACTTCCTTGGGCAACCTGTGCCAGTGCCTCCCCACCCTCACTGTAAAAGAGTCCTTCCTTACATCCAGTCTAAATCCACCCTCCCTTACCATCCTTGCTTTAGCAGTATCTTGCATCCCCCTTCTTTCAGTTACAAACATCAAATACAGCCACATTTAAGAAGATGTTTGCAGGTTGCCAGCTTTCATGACTTTATTGCAAGTCTCATAATCGTTGACATTTAACTTATGTGGCAAATCTGTTGGGTTTGCTTTTGTGTTTTGGATTTTTGCTTGTTCTTGAAGTTTCTAATATTTCTGGTTAAGAGAAGTGCAATTCTAAGGGGGATACAAAATTCTCAAGAGTTGATGTGAACAAACCCAGTTTGTTTAATTTTTACACCTTGTTTCTTAAGTTTGTTTTGGGGTTTCTGGTGACCCTCTCTGCTCTTTGCAGCCCCAGAAGCCTGGCAGGACAATGTTCATAAGTGTCACAACACTCACAACATGTAACTCTGCTTCACGCTCTTCCAGATGTTTGGTGGGACACAAATCAAGCTCAGCTGTCTTCTAACAGTTTCAGCTCATTCAGAACCCTGAAAAGCCTGTGATTTGTTAAAATCCCTTCAGGAAGCGTTCTCTTCCACTTTTGAGGAGACGGAGCCTCCTGTTGCACCAGGAGCTGCTTTTTAAACCAGAACAATTCCCAATTTGTAGTTGAATAGCAGGGGAAAGCCAAATGAGTCCTTCACTAGTGTTGGCATCTCGGTAATGAAGTTTCTGTGGGCTACAGAACTTGTATTTACAGATGGGAAGTTGAAGAAATAAGGCCTTAGGTGACCCATCCAATGTCCTGGAGCCAGTTTTGGTCAAATTGGGAACCAGGCCCCCTGCACTCCATCCAAAGCCCAGTGACAATGGACCACTGCTTGTATGCAAGTGTAGATGAGCATCACACCTCTAAAATCAGTTTGTAGCAGCTGGATAACTACCCCATGCTCTCTTTGTGTTTGCATATTCAATTTCTGTGGTTCACTTCCTTTTGCTCTAAATAAAGTAGCTATTGTTTATGAAACACGATTGCTAAAGGGGTGACAAATAAGGGATTGCCCAATAGAAACAAGAAAGCAGCAGCTCCAAGGCTCCTACAGCAGTAAAACCAGTGTCAATTAAAAACTTTGATTATTGAAGAGCTGCCCCAACTCCACAGAGCTTCCCTTCTTGATGTCATTGTTCATTACAAGGTCAGATTTGCAAGCAGAAACTAATAAGCTGAAAAACTGACCAGCTTCATTTCTAAGCATGTTTTCCTCTGAACTACAGAGCCATTTATTGGTCTGATGGCTTTCTTTTGCGTCTGAAGCTCTGAATGCAGCTCTTTGCCAGTTACACACAAAACATTTCCAGCCCAAAGAGGCCAGCTCGTTAGTAATTACTGTAATGAGTTCTTCACAGTGTTTCTCTGAAAGGTGATTGAGCCCCTAATGCAGACACCAGATATTCTTTCTTCGGTTAATGGTGTGGTAAATTATTCCTGCGAGGGGGCTCATTGAATGCCTCCTTTGAAACAAGTTAAAGACCAGAAAGGAAAGAAAAAGCTGTAGGTCTCTTCTTACCAGTAGCAGGAGAAAATATTTATGGAGTGTTTCAGATCTGAGTCTTTTCTAATGTTTCTGCAGGCAGGTAGGGCTGTAAGGTTGTGTCATGTAAACAGTGACTGGCACAAGCGAATCTCAGCTCATCCTGTCCAACCCCCAGCCCAACCCCACGGTGCCTGCTAAACCCTGTCCCAAAGTGCCACATCTACATGTTTTTTGAACCCCTCCAGGGATGGAGACTCCACCACTGCCCTGGGGCAGCCTCTGCCAGGGCTTCACCACTCTTTCAGTAGAGAATTTTTCCCGATATCCAATGTAAACCTCCCCTGGTGCAACTTGAGGCCATTTCCTCTTGTCCTACAACTTGTTACTTGAGAGACCAACACCTGCCTCACTCCAGCTTCCTTTCAGGGAGCTGTAGAGGGTGCTATGATCTCCTCTCAACCTCCTTTTCTCCAGGCTACGCACGCTGCATGGCTTTTTGGCTTTTTTCTCCATGGGAACAAACCTCCAGTCATGGTGGCAAGTGCTGGCTGCTTACAGAGAAGTCCAACTTAAACATCTCCTCTGATGTTTTTGCAGCAGAGTCAGCTCAGCAATCCTTATGCCACATCCCTTGATAAAATTATGATAGCCACTGTCTTTTTTCTCTTAGGCACTCCTGCTCGTGACAATTAATTTTAGACCCTGCTGGCTTTTGACAGTAGATCTCAGGATATATCATCTGCAGTTTATTTTATTTTGTACTGATCTGGGCAGTAGCTGGACTGTATAAGACGGGGTCTCCTGGAACAACTTTATTGCTTCAGCCTCTTCCTTGAAGTAGTCTTAGGCATGAGTATATTTTTCCTTCGTCGTTGACAGAAAGCAATTTCCTTTCTCCCCTACACGTCCTTCAGGCTCTGGTGATTCACATCCCGAAGCGCCCTGCAAAAAACCAACTTTGTTGACCTGTTCTTGCTTCTGGGGGAGGCAAATGGCCCTCACCTGTGAAAAAAAAAACCCGACACGACACATCATTTCTGAGAGCACGAGTGAAAAACACAGTTTCTGAAATGTATCATTTTCTCTCTTCTCGTAGGTGATGTCAAAGCGCTAATGGAGGATTGTTATGGTCTCTTTGCCTCTTGAAATTGTTCCTCACAGTGAGGAAATGGTGAAATTGGAACAGGAAAAGCTGGGAAGACAATGGGGCTTTGATAGCTGGAACTTTTACTTAGCTGATTGTCTCATTCAGGGAGTTGTTGATGCATTGTCAACCTGGAGCCAAGAGAATTGATACAGGAGGGGAAAATGGTTGTCTTTTTCCTTTCCCATTGCTATTCCCTTTCCCATTGCTATTCCCTTTCCCTTTCCCTTTCCCTTTCCCTTTCCCTTTCCCTTTCCCTTTCCCTTTCCCTTTCCCATTGCTATTCCCTTTCCCTTTCCCTTTCCCTTTCCCTTTCCCTTTCCCTTTCCCTTTCCCTTTCCCTTTCCCTTTCCCTTTCCCTTTCCCTTTCCCTTTCCCTTTCCCTTTCCCTTTCCCTTTCCCTTTCCCTTTCCCTTTCCCTTTCCCCTTTCCCTTTCCCTCTCCCTTTCCCTTTCCCTTTCTTTATAAAAAATAAACCCTACCAGTAAGGAGAATTTTGTTCTTCCACTCTTGGAGGTGGAGCTGTTATTTGTTATGGACCTTTTGTCTGGGCAGATTTGCTCCTTAATGAGTCTGCTTTCTGACTAATCTTTACTACTTCATATTTTGTGGTGAGATCGTCTTTGGACAGATCTGGGTCGAGTTTATTCCAATTGCCTCATGTTTGTAAAATCAGTTTGTCAGCGAGTCCTAAATAACACATTGCTTTATTCACCAACAGCCTGAGCAAATCAGGATTTGCAATGTGTACCACTGAATCACAGCTCAGCGTGTGACAGTGATGTGTTACTCTGAGCCACGAGCTTATCAAAGGCTTTCACTGCAGGAGCCACCAGCAGAAAGAAAATACATGGAAGAATTATTTGAGCCTCATAAATTCAATGAGACTGCAATAAAAATAAAACCTCCAAACTTGCGACGGTTTAAAAGCAAATTGCATCGCAATCTTTACAAATCTGGAGAAATGCAAAGCTTTTCATTGGGCAGAAATAAATTTTGCCATTAGTTCGTGTCATTACATCTTGTAAGAATTGCAGCATCGTAAAGTGAAATTGCTGGGAGACTTCTCTGACACGTGGAGGTGGTGATTTCTGCTGTGTGACTGGGAGCAGAATCCCCCATAAAATAACTGGATTTTGACCCCGTGAAAGAGAATTTAGAAGATTAACAGCGTTTCAAGCACCAATAATTTTAAGAAAGGAAATGAGAAATATTTTAGTTCTTGGGTTTGCTCTCTCCTACCCAATAAAAAGCCAATTTTCCAGCTTCTGCCCTTCATGTCGTATGAAGTTCTGGGTCCCAACACAATGCAGGGAGCTCGGAGTCAGGAGGCTAATTTTTTCTAATTTTCCCTTTAGCCATGACCTGTTATTTGACCTTGGGCAATTTGCTTTCTTCACAGCTATAAAGAACTGTTGTTTCAATTTGCCAGCTCCTATGGGATAAAGCTGACAGCTTCTTTCTTAACAGAAAGGATCTTCAGTTTCGACTGGATTTTATAAACGCTAATATTGGGCAAATTTATGTAAAGTACTATTTGTCACCAACTACTCTTCTGTTTCAGAATGTTTCAGTGCATCTTGTTCCTACCCATGTATTGCCCTGCCTACTGCTGGGATGTAATCTTAAACCTTAAATCAGTTACCTACAGATGCAGGTATAAATTACTTATAATTATTGGTCCTTATAGCAATAGCCGGATACTTTCACAACCCTCACGTCTGTTGTGGCATGCATTTACTTTTGAAAATACATTTTTGGTGCAGCAAAACCTTTCCACACAGGGAAAACTGACTGCATGAGGATTGTTTGGGGAAGCAGAGAGGTTGTGGTGTTTAGATTCTCACTGAATCCAGTTGGTATCTGGAAGTAACCAATGTAAGATCAAGCAATGCAGAGTGATATTTTCTACCTTTGTCCCAACCTCTCACAGCTCATGGCTCATCAAATCCCTTAACCAGAGGTGGTAGAACTTTGCATTTAAAATCCTTTTCTCTGTTAATTTAGACTACCCTGTCGCTGCATTTATCCATCTGTATTTGATTTTACTGTAGTCTCCAGCCTCTGTCATGGCTTTGATGGCCCTCTCCCCAGAGAAACCACTGGAGGTGATGGGGACCAATTTCCAGCTACACTTTTCAAATCAGATTGCACTCCATAGCTCATCTCAAACTGAGAAATGGTGTCAGCTCCCTCCACCACAGTTTCATTCCCATTTTGCTTTCCTCCTCTGTCTCCGCAGCCGTGGAGTCACTGCATTCCTTGAACGACCAGATCTCCCATTTTATTGTCAACAAGTCAAAAACGTTGGATGAAGATGAAGATGCCTTTTTGCCCAGTGAGAAGGAATCACTTAAAAACGCCATGAGGCTGATGAGACACCTCCTAATGGATGCACAGGTAGGAAATCAATAAATTCCCATCTATTAGGACACAAGGAAGGCACATTGCATAGATCTGGAGGCAGTCCTTCACTTTTATGGGGAGTTTTAGCAGTGGAAACATTAGTGCCTTGTTTAAAACTGACTTTGGCTTCTAAAATCTGCAGCTGCAAGGAGGGCATCTCAGTGCACAGAGCGTGCAGTTTGTGATGGGTCTGGATCTCAGATTTAGGGTTGAAAATGGCTCTGAAATTTCAGGAGAAAATGGAGCACTATAACCAACATCAGTCCCAGCAAAAGAAAATCATTTTGCCACTAAGCATCTGTGCTGAATGCCAGTTTTAGAAGTGCCAGACACGCAACCGAGCTGCTGGTTTAGCCAGGCTCTAAAATGCCAGTGAAAAGTCATGAAATGATGTGCAGATGTTTCCTTGTGCCTTAGCTGCTTTGACATAAAATCTCTCACTCTGTAGGTTTGCTGTGCTATAGTGTTCTTCCTTCATCCCATTAAAAAAACAACCTTTGAAATATTCAATATATTTATTTTTGTCTATTCCCTTTTGGTCTTTATTTGTAAAGCCTGCATGGAAAATGGCAGATTTCCTTGGAGCATTTGAAAACAGGGTGATCTCCTCTCCCTTCTCCTCCTGTAAGCCCTAAAATCTAGCTTAGACTGTCGTGAGCACTTCAAGTATCTCCAGAGGTGGGGATGCCACAGCCCCTGCTCCACGCTTTGGCCGCTCTCATGGGGCATCTTTTATTTTTCTGAGCTTCTTATTGATATTTCTCATATAGGAGCTTGTGCTCAACACCTCTTGTTACCCTGACAAGAAAATACAAGAGGAGGAAATTCTTCCTATAAGGAATAGAAAAATAATCTTCAGGGCTTCCATGGGCCAAGTTCCTGTGACTTGCTGCCAGCGAGGAAGGATATAACCAGAGAAAGCTACAGATTTTCATGTGTTAATCCTATATTTTCCCATGTGGATTCTGGTGGTTATCTTATCTGCTCCTCTTGTTTTCAGAACCTTTGATCCTAACTACCTCGACTTTTAGGGGTCTTGTTGCATGTGAGAAGTGCCCTGGGAATCCCTGCTGTCAGTGATATTTGTGTTTTAATGTTGGGTATTTTTGCACTGGGAGCCATCCAGGCTTTGGGGGCTGTGGAGGGCACGGTGAGCAAACCATTACAGCTGTGCTCAGGATTCCTTTTCTATGAGTACGGTGTTTGTGTCACTTAGAGTCACAGAATGGGTTGGGTTGGAAGGGACCTCAAAGCCCATCCAGCTCCAACTCCCCTGCCATGGGCAGGGACACCTCCCATTGGATCAGGGGGCTCAAAGCCCCATCCAACCTGGCCTTGAACACCTCCAGGGATGGGGCAGTCACAGCTTCTCTGGGCAACCTGGGCCAGGGCCTCCCCACCCTCACAGCAAAACATTTCTCCTTAAAATCTCATCTCAATCTCCCCTCTTTCAGCTTCAAACTGAAGGATTAGTTTGTGCCTTTGGATTTGCTCCCATAGCCTGTGCTGGAGGTGGGAACACCTTTTGAGAGTCAGGCATGGTCGAAGGCAGAGACTTACAGGTATCTGAATGGTGAAGACTAAACTAAATATGGAGCAAAAAAGGTACCTATTGATAATTCCCTTGTGCAAGACTTCTTTTTTTAGCACCTCAGAATTGCTTTACTGCTTATCAGTTGTCCTGAATGCATATTAAGTGGTGCCTGTGATGGAGTGACTGATTAAGGAAATGCAAATAACAAAGGGGAAATGTCAGGTGCTCCTGCCTCTTCAGGATGCTCCTGCATCCAATCCCAGAAAGGACAGGACATTTTTTTTGCCTGGGATTTTCAGTTTGGAAGGCCAACAGGGTGGGAAATGAGAGTGGTGAGTAAAAGGATGGAACTAAACATGTGACAACATTGAGTGCAAAGAAACCTCAATAAAATCAAATCCTATGAGGAATGAAAGAAACATGAGGCTGGCAGCAAGCTACCTAAAGAGGAATATCACTCCCAGAATGTGCATACAAAGTACAAACTAACCCTGGCTGCAGAGTGCCCCATGGCTCTAATTACACAAGAGGGAAAACCAGCACCAATGCAATTATTTCCCTTTCCTTACCTGATCTCATGACTTCCCAGCCAGTGTTTTTTATGGGAAGATGGAGCCTTGCAGCTTTTAAAAAAGATTGATTGTGCAAGGCTTAACGCTGAAATCCAGTCCTTTTCCTCCTTCTTGTCTTCTCTTGGTGTGGGCTTGGTTTTGATTGACAGACAGATTGAAGAGAGAACTTCCAGGTTGAATGTTTGGGTAGAAATCAGGTGGGCTGCTAACCCACAGGAAGTGACTGATCGGAGGGGATGGTTACTGGGGGTGTCTCACTTCTGACACTATTGATCTGCTTTTAAACACAGCCCATGGGGATGATCATCTCACATCTGCTGCCTTTTGAGTGTAGAGAGAAATTGTGCAAATTTTAGTAACTCTGCCTGGCCCAGTGGGCCAGGAGATGCAGCCAAAGCAAAGGCTTTGGATCCACTGTGGATCTAACTTTGAACCTGATTTCATAGAACCATGGAATGGTTTGAGTCAGAAGGGACCTCAAAGCCCATCCAGTTTCAACCCCTCTGCTGTGGGCAGGGACACCTCCCACTGGATCAGGGGGCTCAGAGCCTTATCCTCCAGGGATGGGGCAGCCACCACTTCTCTGGGTAACCTGGGGCAGGGCCTCCCCACCCTCACAGTAGAATATTTCTCTCACAGCTCTCATCTAAATCTCCCCAATTTCAGCTCAAAACCATTCCCCCTCATCCTATCCCTGCACTCCCTGATCAAGAGCCCCTCCCCAGCTTTCCTGGAGCCCCTTTCAGTACTGGGAGGCTGCTCTAAGGTCTCCGTGGAGCCTTATTTTTCTGGCTTAAGATGAATCATGAGACCTATCAAACCTGGTTTTCCACTTTGGAAGATGCTGTGAGCATTTTTTAGGCCAGATTGCCCTGGATGCCATGTGCACCTGCCTGTGACGGTGTTCTCAGCACCGCATCACTGAGAAGACAAATAACAAGGATGCTCTTTAGTATGTAGAAGAGGACCTGTAGCACAGAGACATTGGTGAGTTTGTTCAGTTTCAGAGCTGTGTTTTCTGATAGCCAGAACGTGGCCTCCATGCTCCTGAGCATCAACCCAGTCCCTCCATTAAACCACAGGTATTTCTCCCTTGGCTTCTCAGAAGAACCACTTTCTCCCATCTGTTTTGTCAATTTGTTCTTCTTTTCACTGATTTTCACACCTCAATTCTTTCAGTAGTGGTCTACGAGCAACTGTGCCAGTAGTGACTATGGCTTTATAGGAGAAATTTGCCTTGCTGGAGGTCACTTGTTGGTAAACACCAAACAGAGAAACTGTTTTTGAAGGGCTGAAAAAAAATCATCTCATGTTCCATATGTGATAGGGCTTTCTCCAGGGAGAATGGGGCATTACCTTGCATATTTTGCCTACAGAAATGTCATTGGTGTCATCTGAAGAAGCACTGGCAGGATGAGGGTGAGCACGGTGTTGGGAGCCGCAGCGCAGGCTGATTGCGGATGCGCCAGCCCCATCAGCGCTGTTAAACTGCGTGTGGGGACAGGTAATAAGCTGCGTGGAGTCTCCCAGCAATAGGCTGTCAGCTCAAATTCTGCCTGGGGAAGACAGTGATTTAATGAAAGCCATTACAATCTGCAGGGATCTCTTGACCCTGGTGGTCTCCATCCATTACACACCCTGGAGAGGATTTCCTCATCACGAAAATACCCTGTCGGAAGGATCGCTCGATGTCCCACACGCTGGCTGCGGGGCTGGTAGAGGGAGCATCACCCTCCTTCTGAGTGACTTTTGGAGCTTTGCATCCAGATTGCTCATTTCTCATATTTGTTTCAGGTTTTTAGCAGCTTCCTGATGTCAGCCTGGAGGTAGAAAGTCATCGCGTTCCCTTAAACAGCACTTAGCGAGTCATCATCTGCATAGCAGAGCTGAAAGCGGGGGAGAAACCCGAGGGGAAATTGAAATGGTGTTACACGAACTAAAATGTGCACTTAGATAATGCAGGAGCATAAAAGCAGATGGGAAGAAAAGGTGCATTTATTCTATATGACATGTTCCATCCTCCGCATGGTATAGGAATGAATAAACAATTTCATTTCTGCCCGACAGCTCCGTGCAAGGTGCAGTCGTAGGGGTGCGGCAGCCTATGATAGATTGTCATTGTTGTCAATCATTTCTGACAGCCCTATTATACTCAGAAAGGATGTTTGCTCTGTGCATGTTGTTTTATAATCCTCAGAGGTGGAATTTTATAGCCTAGTAGTGTTTTTTCCTCAGATGTTTCCCTAAGCAGGATTTATTGCTTCTGAGACACACGCGACTTGAATCCATTATACCTTCAAATTTTAAATCTCCCCCCAGCTTTGCCTAAATTACTTTTTGTTTTGTTTTACTTGACTTTCTGTTTCTAATTCCTATTGTGAGAGACTTAGCTGGCGTGGAGCAGAAGGTGCACACCTGAGGGCTGAGTCGTGTGCATCAGCTCTGCTCTAGCGCTTTGCTAATGAACTGCAGAGATGCATCCAGGCACCAGCAACAGCTTTAAACTGGTGTTAAATAAGAGACTTGTTCACAGATGCCTGGCCTTAAATGCCTGGCTTTCAGAAAATCACTACACTTAGTTATTTCCATGAAGTGTTTGAATAACTTCAAGTGGATTTTAAGTTCTTTGGGAGAAAGCCCATCTTTTCATTGAGTTCCTTCCCCAGCAGTGTTGTGATTATCACTGGGACCCTCTTAGGTGGTGTTGTAGAAGAAATAAATAGGCATAGAAGAGAACGATAGCATCATGGAATGATTTGGGTTGGAAAGGACCTCAAAGCCCATCCAGTTCCACCTCCCACTGGATCAGGGGGCTCCAAGCCCCATCCAACCTGGCCATGAACACCTCCAGGGATGGAGTAGCCACCACTTGTCTGGGCAACCTGGACCAGGGCCTCCCCAATAGAGATAATCTTTTGGTTTGGACTGGACTTTTCAGATGCCATCATATAACTAATGATGACTTGAGAACAAGATTAGCTTAATAACCTTGTGTTGCACATGGCTTGAATTTAATTGGATTTCAGTTGTTAACTGGAGTGTGAGGATGTAGAGATACTTTATTGCTTCTCTGCTGAGGGTTTGCTTTCAGTATGTTATGTTATGTTATGTTATGTTATGTTATGTTATGTTATGTTATGTTATGTTATGTTATGTTATGTTATGTTATGTTGTTATGTTATGTTATGTTACTTTGTTTTATTTTTTATTTTTTTATATTCACCTCCATTCCCTTTCTCACCTGGAAAAAGAAAAGATTTCTTGAGCTCTTTTATATTAGTCTTTCCTTCAGTAGCCTCTGTTGTCTTTTGGAGGCTGGCTTTTACTGAGACAGCTGCTATAATAGTGCAGAACCAGTAGCAGAGCAGTGCTATTTTATCAACTGACCTTTACAAATAATTCTTATTTTCTATAGAGGTCTGTTGTACAAAACCAACCATGTTGCTGCTTTATTTTGCTTTCTAGTTAAACACTTTCCACCATCTGCTTTTCAGACTTTTAACTGACCAAGTTCAGGGAACAAAGCCCCAGGACATTTATTTTCATGTGAGTGGGTCATATTGGTATCAACAGGACAAAGGGAAGGGAGGATTTGCTCTTTGGTTCACTAAACTTACATTATTTGAGTTCTGAAAGCGATCTCACTGCACTGATGTGATCTGGAGGATGCAGAAATAGATATGATGTTAATTCTCTGTTAAGGAATAGTATCAAAACGCAATTGTAAATTGATGTTCATAGAATCCTTATGGTTGGAAAGGACCTTCAAGCTCATCCAGTCCAACCACCAGTCCAACCCCACTGTGCTTATTAAAAGATGTCCTGAAGTGCCATAGTTGCACCTCCAGGGATGGAGACTCCACCACTGCCCTGGGCAGCCTCTGCCAGGGCTTTACTGCTCTTTCAGTAGAGAAATTTTGCCAAGTATGTAGTCTAAACTTCCCCTGGCACAGCTTGAGGCCGTTACCTCTTGTCCTGTCACTCATTATTTGGGAGAAGAGACCAGCACCTGCCTCGCTTCAACCTCCTTCCAGGGAGCTGCAGAGAGCGATCTTACCATCCCCTGTCCATAAGAGGAAGTCTTCCCAGCCACTTCTGAGCCATCTCCATCTTCTAATGATCCCTCTACATCTAGTTTGGAAGGAAGAACAAAAGACTCTCACCCAGAACCTAGCAAACCTCATCAAGGACTGTGTTTTCTCTAATGACACCATTAGCATGCGTTACACCAGCCTGGTTTGTGGCCACCATCCCCAAATGAGTACCCGACAACCCTCTGCATCCCTTCCTGGGCAGGGAGAGGAAAGAGTGATTTGCAAACTGCCTCTATTAGTCCAATTTATTTGGAGAAGGAGATGCTGCATAATGAGGGGAGATCAAAGATACCCTTAAAATAGTAAGTGCGTGGTAACATGCCTGTTTCTGCCTCTGTCAGCACAGCTCTGCACATCATTAGGCAGGTGGGGTGTGATCCTCTTGGATGTTATCCCTCTGCCTCACTGATTGTTTATCACCTGGTTTTAGCCACCTGCAATTTATTGATTCATGTGGGGGAGGGTTAGGCTGATCCTCACTGTCCTTCATTTTTAGTGTTCAGGAGAGACTTTCTGAAACGTGTGATGCCATTGAGTTAATATTGAGCTAAGTGACAGAGAAAATATCCTTACTGTGGATAAACTGAGGGAAAGATGGGATTTGCACAGCTCTTGATGTATCACTGAAGAGGCCAAAAGCCATGTGTGGTTCAAACGAATCTACTTCAGGTGTCTTCTGCTAGTGGAGGAAAAAGTAATCTTGATTTGAGGATAGTGTTTCTCTGAGTGTTAAATTTAATTTGTGACTGGTTATATATATTTGCCTTGCTGACCTGGTATTTTAGGCAAGATGGCCATGGCTGATCCAGGATCTGCTTTATCCTGTTCTTATCATAGAATTACAGACTGTCCTGAGTTGGAAGGGACTCATAAGGACCATCCAGTCCAACTCCTGTCCCATAGAACACCCCCAACATTCACCCCACGGGGCTGAGGGCCTTGGCCAAATGCTGCTGGAATATTGTCAGGCTGTGACTGCTTCCCTGGGGAGCTGTTCCAGAGCTCCACCACCCTCTGGGGGAAGAACCTTCTGCTAACATCCACTCTAACCCTCCCCTGGCACATCTTCCTGCCATTCCCTGGTTCAGAGAGAAAAGCTCAGTACCTGCTCCTCCTCCTCCCTTTGTGAGGAAGCTGGAGACCACAAAGATGTCTCCCCTCAGTCTCCTCCAGACTGAACAGACCAAGTGACTTTACCTGCTCCTCCTCTGGCTTCCTCTCTAAACCCTTCACCAACTCTGTGGTCTCCTCTGGCCACGCCCCAGTACCTTTATATCCTTTTTCTCCTGTTCTTGTAATTCCAGCTCTGACCTGTCCATCCCTCACCCCACGCCCCGCACCGCAGCGGCCTCATGGAACCCAGGGGCCCTCAGCATTTGGCCATCGAGTAAGAATAGCTGTCAGTGTGCATATTTCAGTGTTATTTCTTGGCAGGGTTGTCATCTGGGGGTCACTGTGGTCATTTAGGTACAGCTGTACCCTGCGCAGCCTCCGCTCCCGTCCTTCCCTGGCTCTGGAATGAAAAAAGCCATCTTGAATGTCTTAAATCCTTATGCATAGAAAACATGACTGTCTGCAGCATGAAGAGAACCTGAACTCAGCTGGTTCCTTATGCTGGTTGCTGCTGAGGCTCCTGCCACCCCTCCATCGTGGTGCCGTGTCCCGATGTGCTCATTGCCCGTGCGGCAGCTCTCAACAGCCTTTGCTCTGTCGCTGCAGAGCTGTGCTGGGGCAGTGTGAAAAAGCAATTTCCAAGGCAGAGAGGAGACAGTCACCTTATTGTAGGGCTTGAGAATTGGGATGGGATGGTGGGGGAAGGTGAGCTTGAATGATCTGATTCTTGAAATGATGCAGGACTTAGGAGGGGATAGAAAACAGTGTCATTGTCAGGGACAAACCTGAGCTAAGGCCGTGCGAGGGATGGATTCTCTTGCTTACCATCACTGCAAGAACACATCTGTATCACTAAGTAATGGTACTGAAAAACAACATTGTACTTGCCACCACCCAAGTCCTGTAAGACCAGAGCTGATGGTAATGCACCAGGTGCAAGATGGTTCAGCACAGCAACATGAGACATTGAGTTGGTTCTGATTTCATTCTCCCTCTTTCTTATTTTGCTTTCCTTTGATACTGGAAAATACTCATTGTTCTGAGTTAGGTTTGATGTTGCTGGGTTGAAAGGTCGGAAAAGCTTTCAATGTTTGCAAGAGTAGAAGCTAGAAAAAATTCATCATCACTTGTACAAAGAGGAGAGCATAGCCTCATGTTTAAAGAGTGCAGGAGTGAGATTCTCAACAGATTCATTGAACTGCTTATAAATGAGTATTGACTTTTATGTTTTCATTATGATATGGAGGTCAGCAAGAGAGAATGGTCAAGCCAGGGGAGAGGTCGAAGTTGGGTGTTGTATAGCAGCAACTCAGCATTGTGCTTCAAGAGAGAGAAATATATGTGTGTGTATGTATAAAAGAGTGTAGCACTTGAGAAAACAAGACAGACACCTTTATTTAAGTCAGAGGGGAAAAAAGACTGATCAAAAGAGAAAATGCATAAAGAAGCCAAGATCTCTGCAGGCAGATCTCAGCAGACAGTTATTTCAAATCAAACTCATGCCCATATAATTCCAAACATCCAATTGCTCTGAATTCATCACTCACAAAATGCCCTCACACCTCTGAGCAGGTGGTCCAGGACAGAGCATTTCAAAAGTAGAGTCCTGTTGAATGCTGGAAAGAAGATAACAATGAGACTGAGAGGAGATCTTGGGGAGAAATGTTTTCCTGTGAGGGTGGGGAGGCCCTGGCCCAGGTTGCCCAGAGCAGTGGTGGCTGCCCCATCCCTGGAGGTGTTCAAGGCCAGGTTGGATGGGGCTTGGAGCCCCCTGATCCAGTGGGAGGTGTCCCAGCCCATGGCAGCGGGTTGGAAATGAAAGGGCTTTGAGGTCCCTTCCAACCCAAACCATTCTGTGGTCCTATGATATTTATATTCGAGCGGTGTGTGCGCAAAACCTCTGCAAGCTTTAATTAGAGTTCATGAGAGATAAAGGAAAAGTATCTTCATAAATGTAGAAGCAGCAATGAGGGGGGACCAGAGGGTGTCTGCTATCGCCACAGTTTATCAGCAATGCAGATTTTCAGTTAATAAGAAAAGAAAAACCCAATTGTGCAGCTAAGAAATGAAACAGAAAATCCCCATTAGCTTCACTCTGTGCCCGGGAAGTGTTTTCTACACAAGTTGAGGCAAGGAAAATGTTTTTCATTCCTTCCAAATGCTCAATATGTTTTCTTCTGCCTGGAGAGTCTCTTGCTCCATTTCTAGTTAACAAACAAACTAAACCCCCCTCACTGTCCCCAAAGCAAGCTGCATCCGTACTGTGGCACCATAATAAGGCACCAGGAAGCCCAGGAGCTCCATCACAAAGCAATTACTTCTCCTGAGTCAGCTGCAAACTTTCTCTCCAACCTGTAAGCTCAGAGGTCATCAAAGTTGAGCCCAGCTGGGAGGTTCAAGCCAGCCAAGCTTTACATTTGTATTTTTGTCTTGGAAGGACTAATAAATACTTAATGGCTGTGTGAGACACGGAGAGTGTTCTTTCCTCGTATATCAGCAGTTGCTTTAAGCACTTGCTTGATAAAAATGAAGCTGTTTCTCTGAATTCTTGCCTTGAATGTAGGATAGGGAGCTAATTTAGCAATGAAAAGCTGTCTTGTTTTGAAAGCAAATTCTTGTGGAAGAGCTGGGGTTTGAAAGAGAACACTGAAAAGAGGTGAAAATATTCAAACCAGCCATGTGAGTTAACTCTGGCAGCAGCTTTTGTCCAGATGTTGTAATCCTTTATACTTTAACTCCTTCCAGGCCGTAGGCTAAGCTGCTTTCTATTGAAAGCATCCACATTAAACACGCTCTGACTGATTTCATTTGCCCAGGGCTTTGGCAAACTCTGTAGATTTTCTCTGGACTTAGTTTTTGTGAGCCAGGGGATGGATTCAAGACCCTGTCATCACTTATGTTCAGCTCTCCCTGTTGGGAAAAGGTGCCTTTTATCTGTTGTGTAAATGTAAGGATGTAGTTTAATACCCATCTTCCTCATTTATCTGTGAGTTGGGAATAATATTTGCCTACTTCACAGTGATCGTGTGAGGCTCTTCATTAATTAATGTGTAAAAGCTTTGACATCCTTAGAATGAAAATTGCTTTAAAAGACCCTGTTAATAATAAATATCAAGTAGTGCACCTTGGTACCTCTTAGCAGTAATTGGTGCTATCATTTCTGCCCAACTCTTCCATGAATTAAAAGGCTTTGAGTGGGACTGGAACCACGAATGGGATTGGGACCAATTAACGTGTGGTCATATGTCAGGGTTTATATCCTTGACTCTCCTGTCATGGGACTCTCGGGAAAATCTCCATGGATTTTAATGGCCTGATGGCAGAATTCAGCCCCAGACGTGTTTGTGTGATAATTGCCAAATAGCCCACATTCTTCTGGTAACTTGGGTTGCTTAGTGATTAAGCTAAAAGCAAAACTATGCTAGTTTATATTAACATAAATGAAATTAGCCAATCTTTCTGTGTGTTAAATGGCACAGGAAGATTTTCATTATTAGCAAACCATGATTTTTTTTCTTTTGAAATTTGAATTTAATTAACTATTTTGTTGAAATACTGATAGTTTTTGACCTGCTCCATGTGCTTAACCTCCACTCTGATGTGTGAAGGCTAGATCTTATGGAAAATCCAATAATTTGCTGCTCCATCACTCAGCTTTAACTTTTATTGCATTTCCAGCACGCAGCTGGTACACTCCTAAAAAAGGAGGCTCAGAATATGTTTCCCACATAAATTAAGAGCTCACATAAAGAAGTTACTTCATTTTTCAAACACATCAACATTATTCCAGTGGAAGGAGATAAAGGAGAAAGCACTGAGCCCTTGAATGCCAGGATGGAGCCAGGGGAAAGGACAATGTGAATGAAGACCGTGCAAATCAGTGCATAAGAAAGTTGGTGCCCAGTAAAGTGGGAACCAACAGCAAAGCATTTCCCCCCTATCAGCAATCCGAGAACCCCCCGTTATCCCTCACTGAGTTTGAATTGTGCCGCACAACACGCGGTGTGAACATTGCTGGTGCCACATGGGGGAGATGTTGAAGAAGAGCTGGATCGCTCCGCTCCCGCGTGCCTTCCCAGGGCAGAGCGGTGGGAGGTGTTTAGGAGCCCAATTCCTTTGAATTTCCCCCTGCAAATCGTAACGGTTTAAACATCCCATCTCAAAGAGTTCCGTTGCAAACCATCTGAAAATTCTCTCTCTTGACACGACATTGCATCTTCCAGTTGCTGGAGGTGCTTTTGTAGGTGAGAGGAGAAGGTGATCAAGCAAGGCAAAATAATGAATGGTGGGGTCTGAGTGCTGCATCTCTTCATGCTCATGAGCACCTTGTTTTAAGCATCACTTCTTGCACTCGTGCCTAGCAAGCTCAGGTTTGGAAAGGAGGCTTTGAGGAGCAAAGGGAAGTTGGGTGGCGTGCGGAGCAGTTTGCAGGATTTCTCACTGCTCTGTCCTAATATGAAAAAGTAAAGATAGTCCTGTACAAGTGGCTTGTGATTTACCCAGGCCCACTGGCCAGCTTTCTTGATTCTTCTTAAAATAATACTTCCCACACCCCCTGTGAATTAGTGGTTAATGCTTATTTAGGCATGAGAAATCTCCACAGAAATGGCTTCGTGGAAAAAAATAAGTGTACCATGTGAAAGCCAAAAAAGGTTTTCTTTTTGAAATACCTTTCCCATTTCCATTCTTTTCTGCAAGGCCTTAAAAAGATATTTCCTCTAGGAGTGTGATGTATTTTGTAATATTCTAGCAGCAAGGGTAACAAGTAGAAGCAAATACATCTGTAAAGGGGGGAAGTTGTGAACACAGAGGTGGGCAGCCAAAGGGAAGCCAAGATACCCTAATTTTTCAGCTTAAGGAAGAAAACAAAAAAGCTCCAAATTCACAGCTCATGCCCCAAAAGCAAGAGGGTGCTGCCCCTTTTAAAATGGGTTTCAGCTGTCTTCAGGGCATCTTTGGCTCCTCTTTCAATCCTGACCTTTCCTCTCTGGCCACAGACTGCCAGAGGCTGAGTCTCCATCCCTGAAAGGGTTAAAAAAAACCATGTAGGGGTGACACTTCAGGACTTGGTTTAGTAGGTGCACTGGGGCTGGATTGATGGTTGGACTGGATGAGCTTAGAGGTCTTTTCCAACCTTAATAAGTCTATGATTCTAATATAGCAACTTTTTTCCTCTCTGTCTTTCTACACAGAAGAATTCAAAATCACTGCATGCTCTGTGCCCCAATTAATATTCCCCAATTGTTTCCTTTTTCCTTCCAAATGATGTCAGTCCTCGTTATTTTTGGCATAGTGGTAGTAAGAGGAATGTCTGTTTTTCTAAAATACTTTCTCATTTTTGTGTTCTTAACAATCTTTACTCATCTCAGGATTTTTTTTTTAATCCATCTGGTTTTGTCTTACATTGCAAAAGACCTAAAAGAAAATAATGAAAACTGTCTTAATCTATTACTACTCAGTTTGTACATTATTAATAATGAAGGCAGTGTAATTAGGCTGCAGAACACACAGTGAACACAACATTAAGATGTCCTTAACTAACATCTGTGGCTGATGCTTGTCTTATTTTGGCAAAAGCCACCAAGATTTTACATCAAAGCAGTCTTTGTGTCTGGCATTGCTTTTACAGAATAAACACAGTGGCTTCGTTTTTCACTGGCTGCCTGTTAAAAGAAAGCATGAAATTCATAGCAATGAATGCTGAGCTCTATTTAAGTTGTATTTAAGGTGCTCATCGTGGTCTCAGCTTTGTTGTTGCTTTGCTGAAAGCTCTTCTCTTGCGCCCTTGATCACTGAGCTGAAGGGATGTGGTGGGCAGGACCCCCTCTCTGAGATGCTGCTCCTCTTCTGCCGCTTGCGTCTTCTTTCCCATGGCAAACCCCTGTGATCCCCATCCCTGTGCTCAATCACAGCTTCCTGCAAGGAGGCCAGGAAGCCACAAGGTTCTTTTCCACCCTTTCATCAGCGTAAGCCGGTGGTTTGATCCTCTGCTCACGCCATCCTGAGGTGTGACCTGTGACACCTGAGATGTCCTGAACCGGGAGCATCAAAGGCGTCTCAGTTCCAGCATGTTCTCGAGAGGGTGGCAGGAGATCTTACTCTTAATGCACAGTTAGTGCTGCAAGAACATCGCTGCCACAGAGTGAGTCGTGTCCAACGTGCCCCATTCCTCCCTCTTTGACAGCCTTGAGCCGCTGGCAGGGGACCAAAAAGGGACTTCTTGAAGAAGAAGGACATTTCCTAAGCCAAGTGTGTCAGCCTCGGCACCTTTGGCGAGGGCTGCTGTTCCAAATCAAACTGCTTCCAAGGCACTCTGAGCCGTTTCAGATGAAATTCTTCCAATGTAGGCCAAACTTGGGGCAAACTTCCAAAACTTGGCTTCTTTGAATTTTCATAATGTGATTCAAAGTTGTGTTTGTACAAATGGCATCCGGCCTGAAACGGGCGATGAAGTGATACTCGGAGATCCTTCCCGTGCAATTGAAAATATAAAGAAAGCACATGACTCCAGACTTCTTAAAAAAATCCTTATGAATAATGCACCTGATTTTTGTTAAAGCTGTGGCAGCGACGCTGTAACTCTCATGAACACATGGAACTGAGGGTATAATTATCGTTTGTCCACATGGCTGGTTGCCATTTCCACAGCTGTGACACTGCTGGGGGCGAGGGCGACCAGAAGATATCCCAGCCCTGGGCTCTCTGCTGCCTACACAGGGTTCAGCAGAGCCCTTTCTTGGTTAATCCAAAAGGGAAGAGGCTGTCTGGAAAATCATAGAACCATGGAATGGGTTGAGTTGGAAGGGACCTTAAAGCCCATCCAGTTCCAACCCTCTGCCATGGGCAGGGACACCTCCCACTGGATCAGGTGGATCTCTAGGCAACCTGGGCAACCTGGGCCAGGGCCTCTCTACCCTCACAGGAAAACATTTCTCCCTAAGATCTCATCTCAATCTCCCCTCTTTCAGTTTCAAACGCTTCCCCCTTGTCCTGTCTCTGCACCCCCTCATCAAGAGCCCCTCCCCAGCTTTCTTGGAGTCCCTTTCAGCACTGGGAGGCTTCTCTAAGCTCTCCCTGGAGCCTTCCCTTCTCCAGGCTGAACAATGCTACTGGTATCTCCTTCCCTTAATTCTGGGACTTGGATCAAGATCAGTGTTGCTCTGTAGGCATTTACTTCCACCATTTTTTTTAACTGGGTTCCTGTTGACCTCCTGCTAAAGCTGGTGCAGCAAAAGAAGCTGAATTCTTCTCAATTTCTTGGTGTAAAATTGGAAATAAAAGGGAAGCTTTAAAGCTGCTCATTACAATCATTCCACATTGTCCTTGCGTGGCCCTGCTCTGTTATCAGTCCCTCACGGATGGTTCCTTGCCAAACCATCCAAACACTTCATAATCTTTTGCATGGACTTGAGAGGAGGATTACACTGTTATTTCCCAAAACACGGCTGGAAAAACATCACAGGTTACTGTTCAGTACAGTAAAAACCAGGGCACTTGAGTAGCAGGTAGTGTAGCTGGAGCTTTGTACGGGTACATTGGAAATGAAAACCAAATAAGGGCTTTTTTTTAAAGGGCTTAAAGGCTTTTTAAAATACTGTTTACAATTAAAAGTTGCATAGAATAACTGTGCTCTCCCCACTCATCTTGTTAATGTTACCCTGCCTGTCAAATCCAAAACTCTCAGCCGACCCGAATCTTCCTGCTGGGCTCACGTTACTCATATGATCAGTGATGACTCTGCACAAACAAGAAAATGAAGCAGTCCTGCAGCTGTATTAATGTATCAGCTCCACTGAAAACATGGGAAAATGCAATGTTTGCAAAAGGGGGACAGGGAATTGATAGTGCAAGGGATTTTATTGAGGCACATTTGGGAGTAGAGCACACAATGGAGGGTGAATAAAGACCTTATAAAATTACTTGGCGGCGATTCCTCTGAATCTTTCAAGGTATGAGGTTCTTATTTTGGTTGATTTACTGGTCTGACAAAGCAGCAATCATCGTTAATCAAAATAACTCACTCCTACTCTGTGTCTGAAAACTGAAGTTAGAGGAAGGTCATGGTAAAGAGATGATAAAGTAGCCTCGGGTGTTCGGTGGTTGGGTTTTATTAGGAAGTTCATTCTAGAGAGGAAACAGATTTTGCAAATGCTGATTATTTTTTAAATGGATTTTTTAAAAAGTAGGGTTTGTATCTACAGCAGATTCACAGATGTGATTTTCTTAAGTATGCAGGAAGAGATGATTTCCTGACTGCTTCCAGTAGCAAATGGGGCTGTATTGAAAAGCATTTGGTATTCTCCTGGAGGCAGGGAGGGAAGTAAAGATTTGGATAAGATATGCAGGAGATGAGAAGTGCTGCGGGTCTGTAGGTGCCAAACCACATTTTCTGAGTAAGCTTCAGGAGGCAAAGCCAGAGACACCTCTGAGAAATCTTGCAGAATTGAGATTTCTATCTCATTCCCAAGTCCGTTTCTATCTTGTGCCTAAGTTCATTTCTATTCTTGGCAAGTGGTGGTGCAGCATCTCATAGCTGTGTTCCTCACCCTTTAGGTCAAACTAAAGGGGCTCCAGGAAAGCTGGGGAGGGGCTCTTGATCAGGGAGTGCAGGGATACGATGAGGGGGAGCAGTTTTCAGCTGAAAGAGGGGAGATTGATGTGAGATCTCAGGGAGAAATGTTTTGCTGTGGGGGTGGGGAGGCCCTGGCCCAGGTTGGCCAGAGAAGCTGTGGCTGCCCCATCCCTGGAGGTGTTCAAGGCCAGGTTGGATGGGGCTTTGAGCCCCCTGATCCAGTGGGAGGTGTCCCTGCCCATGGCAGGGGTGTTGGAATTGGATGGGCTTTGAAGTCCCTTCCAACCCAAACTGTTCTATGATAGTGTCCCATCAAGGAAAGCATTGGTAGACACTTTATTCAGCAGTTTGCTGCTGGCTGGGCCCCAAATAAGGCAAAACTGAACAGGCAAAAGGCCAAGAAACCTTCAAAATGATTATGTAATAAGTTCCATGTTTTGCCTTGAAACTCTCTTCTATAGCTCAGATGTTATCTGCGTTGTCTAGAAGCAGGAAAGCAACATCTAAATTCAACCAAAAGAAATTGTCTGAAACAGCAAGGAGTGCCAGCGCCTGGAGACGGTATCAATTAGCATTTTGGTGCCAGGAGTACCAATAACTCTCTTGCCACTGGCATCTATTGTTAAGAAACTACGTTACAAACTGCATATTTCACTTGGATAACAATGTGTGACCTTAACAACGACGAAGGGGACACTAAGTCCTTACAAATCTTATTTGAAACTGAATGTTTTACAGTTGAGGTGTATTTTCTATTCCCTGTTCTCTTCCCATGGACACATTTGATGAGTCCTTAGCTTTTCATTTAAAGGCTGCCACGATGTATTTGAAATTTCTAGAGAATCTGCATATATAATTTTTTGTTTGCATAATCAGTTACAGAAAAACTCCCGGGGATGGCAAACACTCACAGAAAGCAAACAGAAAATCAAATCCCAGATACTGGGGACCAGTCCAGTATTGTGAAAGCTCTAAGTTTTAATATAAACAGCACACACCTATGTCAGCTCATGAATTAAACTGTATTTCCAAGAGATCTCTTGTGGCAGCCAACTAAAATAATGTATTACGTGCTCAGAGGCAGCGTTTGCCTGATACAATGAAAAGGGAATAATTAAAGGCTTCTCAAATCCCCAAAGTGCCAGCAGCTGCAGGTCCAGTTGGGAAGCAGCTCCGTGACCCACATGTGTCCCTCTTGCAAGGATGGAAACCTGGAAACCCATTACGTGACACCGGTGGAGAATAAACCTGGAGGGGGAACAGCTTCAGTGCCCAAGATAAATATGTAGAAGTAATCCACTGGGAATCATGCAAACAAAAAAAAAGTGGTAGCAGGTGGCAGCACTTCTTTTCACCCTGCAGAATACATATTTAGAGGCAAAATGGAGAGGAGGAGCCAATTAGTGGGATTACTGGGCTTCAAGAGGCAGGTGCTTGCATTCCAGCTAGGAAACTGCTGCTTCCTATTAGATGAAACGCAGGTGCTTTATATTCAACAGAGGTTGGGCCCATAAAGTTTGGTTAATTACAGAAGCAGAGGATAAAAAGAGGTAAGACTCGATGATGTCCTGATTTTCAGTGAATGAAGGGCCATAAGGCCATGTTAAAACTCAATAAAAAGTGAATTTTGAGAGTTGAGCAGTTCTGTATCTTCATCCTGGCAGTCAAAATAAGATAGGTATGTCCTATGTTTCAAATGGTGGGTAATTGGGAGATGGTGATAGCTTGTGTCTGCATGGAATTGCTTTGGGATGTAAGGAGGAAAATCATTAATAAAATGGCATAAAGGTTTTGGCTTTGAACAGAATAAAATAATTCCTACTTAAGACAAAGGAAAAGGAACAGTTGAGAGCAAACCTATGGATTTATGGCAGAGAAAAGGTTAAAATAGAACTCCTTTTTCTTGTCTCAGGGAGGCTCTTGCTTGATCTGAGCCGTGTGTGTCTTTTCCTGGCTGTGAAACAGATGGGATTTATGGGCAGAATGCTGGGAGTGAGGGACCTCGCCAGCACCGGGCGGGCTGGAAGGCACGGTGCCCATCTCCTGCGGGAAGAGCAGGTTTTGCAGGATTCACCAGCAGCCTGTCCTGGATACTGAAAGAGAGCCTTCCACAGGGCAATGATGAGTTTGTCTCAGTCTTAATTTAGAGCCTTGAAGCCTTTGCTGCAGGGAAGAGGTGGAAAAGCAAGGGGGAGGTGGCGGAGTCGAGAGGGAATTGGGGGAAAATAAGGATCCTGTTGGGGATAGGCAGGATCCAAGTGGTGCTTTCCGATTACTTTGGGACCAACAAAAAGCAAAAGAGGGAAATAAAGTTTGCTGAGGTGTGTTTTGGGGTGTTTAGACCGTGTTTCTGCTTTGTGAGGTGGCAGTTTTACCCATTTTGGATTGAATTTGCTGTAGGCCGTGCACTGCCTTCACATCTTGGGTTTGCTGGGTTTGCCATCCTGCTTTCTGGTGCATGAAAGAAAATGCCTTGGCTCTGCAGAGGATGGCCCTCAGCAGGTAACTCTCTTCCAAGACAGCAAATCTCTTGAGACCTCATTAATTGCTACGAGGGTATTGATAGGATTTTTTTCTTGCCATTTTTAAAGCACAGTCACTCGTAACAAAGAAAAAAATAGGGTTGGTGGTCAAGTATTGTTGCAACATAGAAAGAGCAGTTTCATAACCTGTCACTGGATCAAAGCTGAAGTCATTAGTGTTGAAACAGTGGTATTTATAAAAGATGTGAGATGGAATGGTTGCCATATGTAGATAACATTATTTTTGTAGAAATATTTATTTTAGTAGCATTTACATGCAAATATACAGATGTTAAAAAACCAGATCCCACTCACTATTCCAGAGATTAAAGGCTCACAGAGACAACTCGTGGTGAAGGCAGGTTTTGTTATGAGCTGTATGAGAGCTTGCAAGGGAGAGAGCAGGACTTGTCATAGTCATGGAATGGTTTGAGTTGGAAGGGACCTCAAAGCCATGTAGTTCCACCCCCGTGCCATGGGCAGGGACACCTCCCACTGGATCAGGGGGCTCAAAGCCCCATCCAACCTGGCCTTGGACACCTCCAGGGATAGGGCAGCCACCACTGCTCTGGGCAACCTGGGCCAGGGCCTCCCCACCCTCACAGCAAAATATTTTTCCCTAAGGTCTCATCTCAATCTCCCCTCTTTCAGTTTCAAACCATTCCCCCTCATCCTGTGGCTGCAATCCCAGATCAAGAGCCCCTCCCCAGCTTTCCTGGAGCCCCTTTCAGTCCTGGGAGGCTGCTCTAAGGTCTCCCCACAGCCTTCTCTTCTCCAGGCTGAACAACCCCAACTCTCTCAGCCTGTCTTTGTATGAGAGTTGTCCCAGCCCTTGGATCATCTCCTTGGCCTCCTCTGGACTCACTCCAACAGCTCCCTGTCCCTCCTGTGCTGAGACCTCCAGAACTGGACACAGGGCTCCAGGTGGGGTCTCACCAGAGCAGAGGGGCAGAATCCCCTTCCTCCCCTCTGGTCCCACTGCTCTGGGTGCAGCCCAGGACACGGGGGGTTTCTGGGCTGCGAGGGCACACTGCTGGTCATGGTGAGCTTCTCATCCCCCAGCACCCCCAAATCATCATCTTCAGAGCTGCTTTGAGTCCTTCATTTCTGAAGTGAAGGCAAATCTCTGAAACTTTGGGTGATCTTGTAAAATGGGTGGGCTCTCGGGCTCATTATCATCAGATAACTGAGTGTGGATACTGAAAAAAGCTGTGTTTGTCCAGTTCCTTGACTTTCTGTGATTGGTTTGTAACTGGGAGCCAACAGTAAAATCCCTGGGCAGAAGAATAGCTCAGTAAAAAGCTACATTAAAGAGAAACCTCCTGAATACCTCAAGGATGGTAATGGAGGTTTTAAACAATGCTTTGCTCTGTAGGTGTCACAAAAAAGAGGGCAGCCAGAAGGCAGCCTGATTCCTGGCACAGGCTGGTTGTGAAGCCCTTGGTGGTATCACAGCCATGGGCAAATCCTGGGATAGAAACCTCAGCGTTGTGCTCTTTGTGAAAATGAGAGACCCAAGAAATGCATGTTTAAACAAAACCCCTGAACAAGGGAACAGCTGGAAATATTTGTGAATGATCCCAGGCTGAGGAACTGACTGGACAATTTTTTCTGGGTATCTGTGGCTTCTGTAAGAAACTGATCCGAGAGCTGGATCAGGGCTGAAATAGCCCAGAGAGCAGAGTGAATTGTGAAAGAGCTGGAATTATCTTCTGACAAAGCAATTAAAATCTGACAAGCAAAAGCAGTCAAATGCAGCAGAATGAAGCTGATGGAGGTGGACAGGGCTCCAAATGTGAATTTTACAGCGAATCCAAAATACTGTGGGGGGGAAAAATGTGCCTGAGGCAGAAACCTGGGTGACATTCAGTGTGAGAGTTATACCCCATGGAGCCTTGCTTAACTCTTCAAATGCCCAAACAGAGAAGGAGTTGTCTCCTGCGTATGTCTTTCACAAGGGACTTTGTGGCTTTCCCTTATAGGGTCTCCAGTGCTTCAAACTGGTTGTGTAAAGACTGATCTTTTCATCCTTCCTGACCGTGGTATCCTGGTCTTGCTTGCACTTTGAGCCAGGAGAAGACCAGAATCATCCTTGAACACATTCACTGTCTGGGGCTGATGCCTTTTGAGCCTTTTGCAGAATCATACAATTGTTTGGTTTGAAAAGACCTTTGAGACTGAGTCCAACCGTGCCTGTCCACTACTAAACCAGATCCCTGAGCACCTCATCTGTCCATCTTTTAAATACCTCCAGGGATGGTGATGCCACCACTTCCCTGGGCAGCTGTTCCAGTGCCTGGGAACCTGTTCAGTAAAGAAATCTTTCCTGATATCCAATCTAAACCTCCCCTGATGCAACTTGAGGTCATTTCCTCTCATCCCATCACCTGTCACTTCAGAGAAGAGACCAACACCCACCTCACCACAACCTCCTTTCAGGCAGTTGTAGACAGTGATGGGGCTGAAGGTCTGCAGAGAATGGCTGTGTGTGTGGTCACTCAGCCAGGTGTGCTGCTGCATTATTTCAAAGAAATGGCTTGATATAAATTTCATTGCTATGTAAAGGTGGATATTTGGTCTCTTCTGCCAGAATTTCTCCATTTGCTACTATTTTAAGTCTTGTTAAAGAAAAATGGCTCTGTTTAGCTCTTGACTCCTAGATGTCATGACAACAGCATAGAATCATAGAATGTCCTGAGTTGGAAGGGACCCAACAAGGATCACACAGTCCAACTCCTGTCCCTGCAGAGGACAACCCCCAAATTCACACCATACACACACACCTAACACACAAGGATGTGCCTGGCTACTTTTCCTCTGTGGCTGAGACCCAACAATCAGATGAGCTATGAAAATGATAAAGAAAACCCAGTTGATGACTGTCCCCAAGGCTGACACGGCCTTGTGTGCGAGCTCCACGTTTTCTCACTTTCGAGAGAACTGGCGCGATAACTTGTGAATCTGGAGGAAAAACACGTGCAGGTTGACTGCACAAATGAATTTAATCGTTCACACAGAATCTGTTTTGCTGCTTCACACTGGAACGACACTGATCTGATTATTTTTCCTTTGCTTTAACTGACAAAACGTAGCTCATTGGTGTTTGAATAATTAATGCCATAGGATTCGGCTTTGATCCAGCGCCAGGAAGCGCCGCGTTGTCCGATCTGCTGCAAAACAGCATTTTCTAGTGCATTATTTTTATTCTAAGGCTTTAATATGGAAAGCCCTGCAGTGCATTGGCTAATGTAGCTTCTTCTGTCTCTTCATCACAGCAGTTGGCTCTTCCCTAACCTGTGAGAGCTACAAATCCCATTAGTTTAAAAGCAACATCAGCCTGAATACATCCTGCTCGCAAACTCCGAGCTGCATGTGCCTATTAGTTGTATCTCCGGAGTCTGGTTGTAATTGGGGTGTTTTAAAACCTGCTGGAGCAACAAAGCCCCACGAGGTGGGAAGTCAGAGGGAACTTTTACAAGCTTGGCACAGTGGATTCCTTGGAGCAGCTTCCTATTTAGATTGGAGGCTGCTCGGCTCTCTGTGGGGAAGCTCATCACGCCGCTGCTCTCCTGGCTCTCAGAGGATGTGTCTGCCATGGAGTAGAGTGGTTTACCTGGGAAAAACCTTGGTGGTCACTTTATCACTTCTCTGAATGGTTCACGTGTCCTTCTTTCAGTTTTCCAAGAGGGGAATATTAATGACACTCTCGTTATCGTGTGATGATGAACAGGGAATGTAATTGGTAACAGCAAATAATATAATTTAAAATATCAAACAATATAATCAATAATATAATCAAACAGATGATTATCCCCTAATAGGGAGGATGCCCCGTGCTTCCCTGTGCCATCAACAGGGAGGATGCTGGCAACTCTCACTGAGAATCATCGAATCATAGACTGTCCTGAGTTGGAAGGGACCCACAAGGACCATCCAGTCCAACTCCTGTCCCATAGGACACCCCAACATTAACCCCGTGGGGCTGAGGGCCTTGGCCAAATGCTGCTGGAATATTGTCAGGCTGTGACTGCTTCCCTGAGGGAAGAACCTTTTCCTAATGTCCAACTCAGCCCTCCCCTGGCACATCTTCCTGCCGTTCCCTGGGTCAGAGAGAAGAGCTCAGCCTCTGCTCCTCCTCCTTGCCTCCTGATGAAGCTGTAGACAGTGATGAGATCTCCCCTCAGTCTCCTCTTCTCCAGGCTGAAAAGACCAAGTGGTTTTAGCTGTTCCTCACATGGCTTCCCCACTGAACCCTTCACCAACTCCGTGGCCTCCTCCTCCAGTAGCTTTAGATCCTTTTTGTACTGTGGCCCCCAGACTGCCCCCAGTGCTCGAGGTGGAGCCTCCCCAGCACAGAGCAGAGCGGGACAATGCCCTCCCTGGCCTGGCTGGTGATGCCACTCTGGATGCCCCCCAGGACACAGCCCTGGAACCTTTCTGCCAGCAGGGTTGTTGAGAGCTATTTGGACCCAGCATCTGCCTTTGACTGTAAATGGGCTGAGAGGGACTTTTTCAAAACTGTCCTTTATTTTCCATTTTCTCCAGCTTTCTCTTGCGCGCTGCAACCCCCAGTGGCCTTCTCCTAGGTACAATCCTTGATCAAATTCGTGTTATCCAGGAGGGTGGAGCATCAAAGCAAGAGTTGGGAACACTTTTGGCTTCATCCCTGCTTTGCCACTGTCTTGCAGAGAAGTCTTGGATCAACTGCTTAGCCCCTTGCTGTCTTTTTTTCCATCTGTAAAGCACAAAGATTACTGTCCTTGCCCAGATGAGTGTTTGCCTTGGGATGAGCAGGATGATTATTTATACAGGGTTTTCATCATTTGAAGGGCTGCTCTAATTTATCTTTCATCACTTAGAGTAACAGCAGAAAGTAATGGCTTAAATAACTTAGCACATCTGGCCAAATATCAGTGAACATCAAACTGTGCCAGACCTCTCAAAATGCATGGAGGAGAGCACTTCTGTGCTGACTTAACATCTATGGTCTTTTTCAGTTCCAAAAAACGCTTGCAGGGTGGAGGGAAGAGTGGGGAGTGAAGTACTAAGTGCTTCCTGGTAAGTTTTGAAGGTCTCCTTTTCATCTGGCAGGTGCATTGCTTTGCCTGATAAGCCCTGTAGACAGCTTGATTTGACAGGATAAAATGCAGCAAGCAGCAACATTAATCTCCTTTAGCCAAATGAAAATGATGTCTTCCCTGCAGACCTCTCGGTCTTCACAGATCCAAGAGGCTGCTGCCAGCAGTGATGTTCCCTCCTCAGGGCTGCCCCTCCAGTCCCAAAGGCTTCAGTTTGGAGATACAGTCTGAGTACCCTTTGGTATTCAAATTTCTGTGAATTACTATAATTTCTTGTCACTGAGCACCTGTGGAAATCTCTGCCTCCTTTGCAGCTCTGTTTTTTTGGGGACAGGGATAAAGAATTGAGTCTGGTGTTCATGGACTTGGTCTCCATTCCTCTGCCAGAGGCAGGAGGAGCTGCATGGAAGACAGTGGTGTGAAACCAATATGAGAAGAGATGGGGATGAGAGGAGGATGAAGGTTTTTTCCAAGGCAAACTGTGGCCTACGTTCCTGCAAATCTAAGCCTGGTAATGCAGGGGATGGATTTGTTAGTACAGGGACAGTAAAAAATCAAAGAGCTAATTTGGTGTGTTTGTCATCCCCACCTCCAGTCCACATTGCTCATTACATTGTGATCAAAACGTGGTGCTCTGTACTGAAAAGAATTGGAGTTCAGCTTCTAAGTCAAATGTTAGAAAAAACATAGGAATTCTAATTGGGAAAATAAAGTTTAATTCTGATAATTACTCTAAAAGACATGCTTGAATTTCAATTTTACTTTGCCTGTTAGATGGCTAAGAGCAAGAAATAGCTCGTTATTGAATAAATGGGATTACTTCCATCACTTTGGACTTGTTTAGTCTAGAGAAGAGAAAGCTCCAGGGAGACCTTAGAGCAGCCTCCCAGTACTTAAGAGGGCTTCAGGAAAGCTGGGGAGGGGCTCTTGATCAGGGAGTGCAGGGATAGGATGAGGGGGAATGGTTTTAAGATGAAAGAGGGGAGACTGAGATGACATCTCAGAAAGAAATAATTCCATGTGAGGGTGGGGAGGCCCTGGCCCAGGCTGCCCAGAGAAATGGTGGCTGCCCCATCCCTGGAGGTGTTCAAGGCCAGGTTGGATGGGGCTTGGAGCAAACTGACCCAGTGCCCCTGCCCATTGCAATCTCAATTTCTGACCACCATTGTTAATCACCTAAGGAGTTGGAGAAGTGCAAGCTATAGGTGCACATCTGGGGCAGGATAAGTTGTTGCTTGGATGGGGTTTTGAGCCCCCTGATCCAGTGGGAGGTGTCCCTGCCCATGGCAGGGGGGTGGAACTGAATGGACTTTAAAATCCCTTCCAACCTAACCCATCCCACGATTCCATGTACAGGGAGAAAAAAGCAAGAGTGAAGTCTAACAGGTATGTTTAGAATTATTCCCACCAAATTAAAAAGCATGCTTCAATACTCAATGATAAAGCATTAAATGATTTACTGACAATTTTGTTGAACTGAAGTAAGGCAGCACATTTGATTTAGGCTATCCAGGCTTTCTATTCACCACGTGTAAGAAGTCTTGTGGTAGTAATCAACTGCCTATATTCAGAGGAAATTGTTTCTTTACGGTTTAAAGTGGAAAGACTCTTCTAGATAACCATATATAGCATCCAGCAGGACCCTTCTTTGGTACAGTCAGCATCTGGAGAAGGGAGAAAATAGCAAAAAAATTAAGGGAGAAATTGAAGAGCAATGGCCTTGAACTGGTGTAGGGCCCTAATTCAGCAAAGCACTCAAGCGCGTGTTCAACTTCTAATCTCTGTCAGGTTTGATGAAGGAGTTGTGAACCCAGAAAGCTTTCCCACTTTATTCCAGTTACACCAGCAGGTCTAAAGAAAGATATTAATTCAGGCTAAAACTTTGTTTCTTATGTCTGTAGGCCATTACCTAGATGTGCACTGCTGTTGCCTTGTGCCATGCTACCTGCCAAGGCACAACAGGGACTTTGATTATCGATGCTCATTGATTGTAAGTGCTCTGGGGAGGGGCTCTTGATCAGGGAGTGCAGGGATAGGAGGAGCAGGAATGGTTTGAAGCTGAGAGGAGATTGAGATGAGATCTGAGGGAGAAATGTTTTCCTGTGAGGATGGTAAGACACTGGCACAGGTTGCCCGGAGATGCCCCATCCCTGGAGGTGTTCAAGGCCAGGTTGGATGGGGCTTTGAGCCCCCTGATCCAGTGGGAGGTGTCCCTGCCCATGGCAGGGAGGTGGGACTGGATGGGCTTTGAGATCCCTTCCAACACACACCATTCTCTGATTCTATTGAATCAGACATTGGTATCCTTTTTAATGAAGTAAAATAAACTATTTTTGTGCTCTAGTTGAAGGGATAAAAGAGTTATTTCTCATAGTGATGGGCTCCTGAGTTAACCAAACAGTGCATAGCATCATAGCTGGCTTGTTACTGCAGTTTAAATACCACATAGGAACAACCACCAATGAGGGGAAGGATGGTCTATTGACACGAGCCTGAGTCCCCTTGAGATTTAGCATTTAAGGTAATTACTGCACTACTCCTTCATGTTTCATGCACAGGAAGCTCTTGGATAATTATCAAGTTCAGAGCGAAAAGCATACGAATAGAAAATCTGTGGGTTTTTAAGATGTGCTTAAAGGTGGCTTTTGTTTTGTTTTGGTTTGGTGTGAATTGTTCAGTTAATGCACACAAAAGCAGTTGGCTGCTCCATAAATACAGTTGGAGCCATTTACAGAAACTCAGCTAAGCCAATAAACCAAGCAGAAGGATGGGATGTCAAGGCTTTCCCCAGCAGAGCTGGGGCTGCCTGGCTCAGGTGGTGCCCGTGCAGGTGAGGGACAGCAAGTTAGATGGAAGCACAGCCCCAGTTCTACTGAAACCCCGGTGCTGTAGGTTGGGTGATGGAAGAGGAGGACCAAAAGAGAGGTTTAGCTGTGGTTTATCAACAGCCAGTGAGTTATTGTCATCCCCATTGCTCAGCCACCTTGTGCTTTCCCTCTGTTCTCCTTCAGCCAGGAAACCAGGCAAAGCCTGCGAGATCTCCACTTGGGTATCAAGTGCAGGAGGGATGACAAACCCAGCAGCTCCTGAGTGACCTTTGGCTGTTGCTACAGCTCCTCCTGCCTGTGCCAAGGTGGCTGCTGTCCCCGCTGTCCCCATCATCCCTTGCACGCCCACTGCCAAAGGCCCTCTCCTGCTTTTGGAGCTGAGCTCCTTTGCCCACCAGTGCTCCCCTTTCTCTGCAGTGTCTGCCAATATCACATGAGCACCAGCAGCTCCAGTGGTTATAATGCAAAGTTTAAATGCAAATATGAACTCCAGGGCTGACAAATAAGAGTGACCTTTGCATGTGTTTGAGTCCATCCAAGCCCATGGCTTGGGCGCAGCTTTCAGGGCATGATGGCACCAGAGGGGTTAACAAAGCATTTGTCCTCAATGCATTGGGATCCTCATCATTATAGATTATGTGTCAGATGATCTCGAGCACCCCTGGCAACAGACAGATCATTGACTGCCTCTGATTTCTCCCTGAGGATGCAGGAATTTTTGGAAACAAGAGCTTTGGTAAAGCTCTCCGGTAGGAATTGGATGATGATGCACAGTACTGCAAAACCTAGAATTTGATCATGCTAAGGAAATAAATGCCAGCAAGTTACCATAAAGCACAAATTAAAGGCCCTCATTTTCACAGTCAGACTGCAAGATCTAATTAAGACTGGTGGAGCAGTTCAGTGTTTGGAGAGTAACAGCCTTGTTTAGTTTATCAATGGACTCTGCTACCTTCATTTTTGAGTAGTACTTCCTATCATTTTTCATAGATAAGCATGATAAACTGGGTAATGTGGAGGGGACCACAGAGTGTGAGCAGGGCCAGAAAATGAGGCAAGAGCTTGTCTGGGGCTGCTCAGCACCAGCAGCATTTTTCCTTACCAAACCTCTGTTTAGGGTCGGGGAGTTGCTACACCCAACCTGTGCAGCCTTACAGCAGGAGCTGGCTCTCACCCTCACCTGCTGGGTATTGGTTAGCACAGATCATAGGATCATCATGCTTTAAAAAGACCTCCAAGCTCATTCCATCCAACTGTGCCTGCTAAACCATGTGCCACAGCTACATGTCTTTTGACCCCCTCCAGGGGTGGTGACTCCACCATCCCAGATCCATCCCTTGTGCTTGGAGAGCCAAAATAAAAAAGCATTAGGCACTGAAGGTCTTTGTTTTTAGCTGGGTGAAGGGAGGGTGGCTGAGAGCAGATCAAGAGGAGCTAATGAAGGGAGGTAAAGCAAGACAGAGACCTCTTCTTTTCTACCAGGTCTGTCAGCAGGAGAAACTTCTGGTCCCTCTGCATTTTGCATTTGATTATTACCTCTCGCTGGTAATTTTCTATGTAATAGTAGAAGCTGCTGAGTTTATTTTATATCTTTCATCTCTTTAAACAATGTCAAAGACAGCTAATGCCCACAATGGATGGTTTGCTTTTATAAATATGAATATTATTAAGTATAATTGGGACATTGCTGTTATCTTAGCAGTGTGTGCCTCGGGCTAGGTGCCTCTGATGTATCTGCAGGCCATCGCCTTAAGTCTGGCAGAAGGATTAAACAACCCTCAAGTCACTCTTTGTTTCCTTTGAAATGAGTAGCTAATTGCAAAGCCCACACTGTGTGAGGCTTTTGGGTGCTCCCCTTTGGCTGGGTTATTGGGATTTTCTTGTTACACCACAGGCTTCTCCTGGTGGTATAAAAGAAGGAAATGAAGAGGGTTAGTTATGAAAATTCACATTGGATGCTTAGAGCAGCTTCCACCCTGGGAAACTCAGTCTTTGCCGCTCAGCACCTTGGGGGACCAGGACTAATTAGACTGCAGGGTGCTGAGAAACTGTTCTTCACGTGCTTTACATCACCCAGCTCCTGCCTAGGAAGGCTGAGCTGTGCCAGCACGTGCTCCCTCCACACTGGCTGCAGGTGATGCAGGCAGAGCAGCTGGAACCCACACCCACGTGGAGCAAATAGATGTGGCTGTCAGAGTATGAGAAGGGATGGCTTTAGTGATACTATACTGCCATAGGATATATAGGATATAGAGGCCATGTAAATGGACTCAGATACTCTATAAAAATTACCAGCAGAGCTTTTATTTCACATTTTCAGCTCTTCTGATCACCTCTCTTACTAGAACATCACCTGGGAGAAAGAAACAATGGCACTGCTGCAGAAAGCTCACCCGAGTTGGCTGGTTAGATTAGAGAGCCACTTCAACCCAGGTGGTAGATATCACCTCCCTTATGTTTGTCTGTGCAGAGATTTTTCCCACAATAACCCCTTTTTTTTTTTCCAGCCTTCAGGTAATCAAATCTGAGAGTCACAGAATGGTTTGGGTTGGAAGGGACCTCAAAGCCCAGCCAGTTCCACCCCCCTGCCATGGGCAGGGACACCTCCCACTGGATCAGGGGGCTCAAAGCCACATCCAACGTGGCCTGGAACACCTCCAGGGATGGGGCAGCCACCACTGCTCTGGGCAACCTGGGCCAGGGCCTCCCCACCCTCACAGCAAAACATTTCTCCCTAAGATCTCACCTCAATCTCCCCTCTTTCAGTTTCAAATCATTCCCCCTCATCCTGTCCCTGCACTCCCTCATCAAGAGCCCCTCCCCAGCTTTCCTGGAGCCCCTTTCAGTACTGAGAGGCTGCTCTAAGGTCTCCCTGGAGCCTTCTCTTCTGAACAACCCCAGCTCTCTCAGCCTGTCCTCATAAGTAGCAGCTGTTAAGTAAAAAACATGTGTTTTGAGTGTGGCCCCTGTGTGTGTTTTAACTGCTTCTTTTTAACTGGTAGACAAGGTGTTTCTCCCAGCAGGGTTAGGCAGCACCTTCTGGTATTTAATGCTGTGCTCAACTCACCCTTGGTCATGGTGCTGCACATACAATCATCCTGGTATCTGCTGTGCTGAAGCAGATGAGAGCACTGAAAAGGGATTAAAAAAGCCCAGCTTTGCTAGAAGAAAAAGAGAAATGTTGCCTTGTTATTCATCTCAAGATGTGTGAGAGAGATGAGCAGCAGCATCTGCTCGAGGGGCTTCTCTGCCCAGCCCGGTGGGACCAGCACATGATCAGCTCATTGTGGAGGGTGAGGTTCCCCTCCTGCCATCCTCAGCCAATTTTGCTCATAAACCCAGTTTCAAGTGGTTTCCTGCTTTGCTGCTTTTCTCCATTTGGCTGTGCATATGCTGGGAGAGCTGGGGGATTCACTGCACGACGTTTCTGTTTGATGGGAGACCCTCGGGCCCTTCCTTCTTACTGAAGGAGCTAAATATCTTGCACCAGACTTTTGAGCACCCACTGCTCTGGATGAGATCAGTGGGGAACTGCACGCACTTCAAGTTTCAGAGCCCATTTAGCTTTGATTTTGCAGCTGGTATCTAGGGCAAACTCTGGGAAATGTCTTATTTCATCCAGTCTCGCCAATATCTGTGATTTTATCAGAAAGCCTCATGGTGTTTCGTGTGCTTTTTCTTAATGTCCTAGCTTTGACAGTCAATTGATCACATCAGAACTGAATCATTCAGTTAAAAATAAAAGCCTGTGTCCCCTGAAACATTGAATAATAGTAAGGAAAACACAAAACTGTGAGAAAAATTGCAGGAAAAAAATCACAATAAAGCAGAACTTTCAATTGCAGGCATTGTGCAAGGGTTCCCCAGGCCAAAACACAGAGGCTTTTGGGAGGTCTGGGTTTGGTAACACTGCAGGACAGCAAACAATGTGGGTTAGTGGAGGGATTTCTGGATGATTCCATGTCATTTGGAAAGGGAGGCTGCCTGGTTTAGTCACAGGTAGATGATTAAGACATTAGGTTTAGAAAAGGTAAATAATGTTTCACCAAAGGGAAGAGCTCTGCTGGTCCAGCCTTAAGGGTGCATTTGTGTGCATTGTTCCTTTGGCAAAAGCCTTAAAATGAAAGCAGATAGAACATGTAGATGTAATAATATAGAACATCTGAGTGAGCTGAAGTGTTTTTCATTTCAGGCAGAGGGGCAGCCCCAGGATGGGACTGGCTGTGAAACACAGCGAAGGCAAACGGAGCGGGGGAGATGCTCTTTGGGCAGTGCTCTTTCCACCGTTGCAGGGGATGACTGCACAGAAGGCTCTGGGTGGGAGCTGGGACTGTGGTCAGGCTCAGTGTGGTACCCAGGCACATCCTGATTGCCTGCTACAGACTGAGCAGAGCATCACTTATTTTGCATCCTTGCCAGCCCAATGTGCAGAATCAAAATGTGCTCTTTGGCCAAGGTATCCCCGTGGGCATTAATCCTGCACGAAGCTCTCAGGACTGCTGTACCTGCAGCTCCCTCAGCTCTCTTTGTGAGAACCAGGTGGCTGATAAATGTTTGACCAAAGCTGCCTTTCCCATTTTAGTCCTTTTTTCCTTTCTTGTTGTACCCCCAGCATCATTTCTCACGTTCCCGGATGGATGGAAGGAAAAAGGCAGCTCTTTGCTTACGGCTCTAATTCCCCTGCCCTGGGCTGCAGCCTTTTACTGCCGTGCATTTGGCAGTGTGCAAGGAGGAAAGTTTCCTTTAAACATGCAGAGTCAGGGAGTTTTCCTGCATGGACAGCTGCCCTTTTGTCCACTGCTGCTTTGGGCAGAGGGTTTTAATTACAGATATATAATTGCAGGGCTGCACTCGGCCATCCCAACAAAGGACTGCTGCAGGCAGGGCTGTCCCTCAGAAAAACACCAGCTTTGGGCTTCCCTGTGCCAGAGTGAATAGTTGGTAATATTTCTTCCTCCCTCTTGCTCTGCCCCAGCATTCCCTAGGCTCTGCAGATCCTATCTTTCACTCACATGGGGAGGAACAGTCATTGCCCGGAGAAGCTGTGGCTGCCCCATCCCTGGAGGTGTTCAAGGCCAGGTTGGATGGGGCTTGGAGCCCCCTGATCCAGTGGGAGGTGTCCCTGCCCATGGCAGGGGGGTGGAACTGGATGGGCTTTGAGGTCCCTTCCAACTCAAACTGTTCTGTGACTCTCTGATTTTGTTTTCCTGTTAAAGCAGTTGCAGCCAGGCAAGGCAGTTTTAGCTGAGCTCTGCCCTTGGATTGCTGCCGGCGTTTCACGCGCCTCTGAAAGCGCAGTCGGCTGCAACAGGAGAATGTGCCACTCTGGCACCTCCTAACCCAGTGCACCCAGGCACAGGAGGTGAGATACTGTGATTTATTCAAAGCTGAGGCCAGCAAACAGGAGCTGTAACAGAAGGAAGCCACATCTGAGTGTGCTGGAAGGGGTGTGTGTGTATTCCCATCATCTATTTAATTATCAGCTTCTCAACCTCAGTATTTTTCAGTGTGGACTGGATTTTATCACCTCGTATTTAATGACTGTGTAGATCCTGTTTAATTTGCAAACTAACATTTAATAAGGGAATGCAACACAACAGAATTGTGTGTGCTGAAAAACAACCTCACCTACTTGGGAAGCAAATGAGAATTTTCTAGTGTAATGAGAATGAGAAGTTTGTGTTTGGTGCTCCTCAAAGATAGCGGTCGTGTAATTCACTTGCAGATTTTGAAGCCTTTGAGAAGACAAATTGAGACTTTGGAAAGGGAGAAGATTGGTCACAGGACTCTGTGCTAGCTCATTGCTAGCAAAGTCAGGCAGGGTTAGCCCTGGAGATCACAGCTTGTCTAGAAAATTTCTCATAGGCTGCTCAGATGGCGGTGAGGGACAGTTTAAAGAGATGTCAATGTTGGACAAATGTTGCAGCATGAGATCTGCCATACCATCCTTCAGCAATGGACACCCACATCCAGATTCCTCATGGTGGGTGAAGCATTCCACTGGGCTTCACGGGATTCTTTGGGGCAGAAAGGCCCTTCTAGGTCCAGACTGCAGATTCAGGACTGTAGGGGCTGGAAGTTCATTAGGTAAATACAAAAACATAACTCAGAAAATTAACTGGCTTTGTGCTTTGTGCTGTTCCTCAAGGCTGATTTTGAAACCTGAAGTTTCTGCTGGACCCTTAGCACTTTTAAAACAGTGTGTGATGAAATTAGAGAAGAATTAGACATTTGTCTTCTTCCTCCCCCATTAACTTGTGCGTGGTGGTCCAGCTCTGCTGATTTAGTTCAGGTCGGTGGGGCCACAGCAAATCAGAACTGCAGTGCTGAACCCCGGGTGGATTTCACCAGCACGAATGTTCTTTCTCATCACACACTCTGATGTGTTTGGTTTTGTACCAGCTGTCTCCACTGCTGGGCTGCAACAGGCATTTCATCTACATGGGCAGAAGATTCTCACGGTGAGCTGCGAATGCTCACTTCAGACAGCGTTGGTCCCTGGGCAGGTTTTATTTGGTCCTCAGCAGATGCCAGGAATGGTAAGTGACAGGTGCCAGGGCTCTGTTTCACTCCTTTTATAATCATGTATTCCAAAGTTGGGGATTATAAGTCATTAAAAGCAACAGAATCACTATTAATGAATGCTTTGTGCCAGCACTCAGGTCTTTGCAATTCCATTCCCAGCACTCATTTGGCTGTGAGCTTCTCCAGAAGAAAGACCTCTCCAAGCTCTCCTCTGTGTTTGCCACTTGCCCACTGCTGTAAGGACTCATTTGAGGCACAGTGAGAACTCCAGAAAATGTTTAATGTCAAAACAGTTCTCTTTCACTTTAAAGAGCTGTTGATTTCTTGTCCTTTTTATTATTTTCGTTGCTAATGGTGCTAGCACAGAAGGAGACTTTTTTTTTTTCCCTAAAGCTTTTCATCTGCTCTTAATGCCTCTGGTGTACCTGGGCTCACGTTCTGCCTGCGAGTTTCAGCTTTGCTTATGTGAGGAACGAGTTCCCTCGATGATTTTCTCTAAATAAAATGCTTGTCGGGTGGGGAAGTGCAAATAAGGAAGGGTCAGAGGTAGGATGGCTGGGAGGGATGAGGAGGTTGCAGGAATAATTTGCTTAATGAGCTGTGTCTTCCTACCTACAAGCAGTTAATGTCATGCTTAGTTCCTGAACCATGAGAAGTTATAAATTACTTGTTTATCTACTTCATTTCTGGATGTTTTAATTCTCTGCGTAGCATTCAGATCCTTTTTTTCTTAATCCTCCTGCTTTTTTGCACTTAAAATCTGGTGGCAATGGTTCTAATGAATAATTTTTAAAGCAAATGGAGGGTTTGAGGGGTTTATTTGGCAATGAGCACTCACAGCCCAGAAAGCCAACCATGTCCTGGGCTGCACCTGGAGCAGTGGGACCGGAGGGGAGGGAGGGGATTCTGCCCCTTGGCTCTGCTCTGGTGAGACCCCACCTGGAGCCCTGTGTCCAGTTCTGGAGTCCTCAGCACAGGAAGGACAGGGAGCTGTTGGAGTGAGTCCAGAGGAGGCCACAGAGATGATCCAAGGGCTGGAAAACCTCTGCTGTGAGGACAGGCTGGGAGAGTTGGGGTTGTTCAGCCTGGAGAGGAGAAGGCTCTGGGGAGACCTTAGAGCAGCCTCCCAGGACTGAAAGGGGCTCCAGGAAAGCTGGGGAGAGGCTCTTGATCAAGGATTGCAGGAATAGGATGAGGGGGAGCAGTTTTCAGCTGAAAGAGGGGAAATTGAGATGAGATCTCAGGGAGAAATGTCTTGTTGTGAGGGTGGGGAGGCCCTGGCCCAGGTTGCCCAGAGCAGTGGTGGCTGCCCCATCCCTGGAGGTCCAGTGAGGGCTTTTCCTCAGCATCTTAGTATCAAAGTGGGCAAAGAGAATAAATAAAGAGGAGGAGGCTGGAGGATCATGTCAAATTCAGAGACTAAGAGCAGAGGAGGAGGAACATCTGCCCCAAGGCGATGAAATGGGCTCCAGGGAGGGCAGCGGACACAGCGATATTTTTGCACTTCTTTCCTCTTCAAAATCTGATTCCTCAAAACCCACTTGACAAGCTCAGCAGTTTCACTTGGGAGTGAGTACTCTGGCTGAAGGAAAAAGAAAACCCATAAAGCAAGAGAAGGGGCAAGATTGGCAACAAAGTTTGCAAATCTGTCAGTCCAAGTCCTGTGGCATCAAGATTAGAAACCCGATGTTTTTAGAGGCTATCAGGAACAGATTAAATACTGCAAAATCACCTCAAAGCTGTTCTAATAGGAATATTTTGAATTCCTAAAGCTCATCTAAACACCATTATGAATGTACAACCCACACAACCAGCTGCTAAGATGGGTGAATGTGAACGAACCAGGTGGTTTAATAAAATCAGGGCAGTTTTTCTTTGCTCAGTTAGAGCAAAGAGATGATGCAAAAAGAGCCCCTGTATTTCCTAACTTGAAAACTCACGTGAGACATAACAATATAACCTTCTCACCTTTAAACTGAAACAGAGAAGTAGGCAAAATTTATAGTAGAATATTCCATTTTCCCCCAAAGCAGGCCATTTTGTCCTTGCTTGCATCACCAGAATTGAACCACCTTTATTTTCCTGATTGCTTGCGAGAATACACAAAGATTTGCTAAATACATTTTACTGCCAAAACATTTCTAAGCAAAGTTTATTTGTGTGCATTCTTTTGCTAATTCCTCTTGTAAACATTGTGTGAAATGTCTGTTGTTTTTTAAAATGTAAGCAGCTGTAGTGGTCGAGAGAGAGCTCTGAACAGATGTGTGTGTCAGGGATATATTATCTTGCTTTTGTTCACCAAAATTTGTTAATTTTTGGCAATTTGCATTTCAAGCTGCAATTTTGTTCTGTACCAAAGGTATAATAGTGGTCTGTAAAAGGGTAGATTGTTTTCATTTTTGTCTTTACCTTCCCCTCTTCTATATTTACCCATCTGTAAAATTGAAACCCACGAATTCTTTGCTCCAATTGAGTTTCATATAAAATACACTGGAAAAAAGTTGGCTCTAATTCAGTGGAAAATGAGGTGTAGCTAATACAGAGTTTCCAGAGCCCTAAATAGTTTATATTAGCTTAATGTATCATAGAATCATGGAATGGTTTGGATTGGAAGGGACCTCAAAGCCCATCCAGTTCCATCCCCCCTGCCATGGGCAGTTCCACCTCCCACTGGATCAGGGGGCTCCAAACCCCATCCAACCTGGCCTTGAACACCTCCAGGGATGGGGCAGCCACCGCTTCTCTGGGCAACCTGGGCCAGGGCCTCCCCACCCTCACAGCAAAACATTTCTCCCCAAGATCTCATCTCAATCTCCTCTCTTACAGCTTAAAAATGTTCCCCCTCATCCTATTCCTGATTGGTTTTTTGATGCTCACTTGTTCCTGTGAGAAGAGAAGGGAAAGATTTTAATCAGTTTGTCATTGTTTGGGTGATTTTTCTCTTTAAGCCACAAGTAGAAGCTGAAAATCTACTAAAAAGCAGCGTGCAAGTGGTGTTTGTCATCTTAGGCCTCAGACTGTGTTCCTGCTGGGAAACTTGGGTTTTGAGGTGTCAACGTCGCTGTGTGGCCATCGGTGCCTCAGCCTGGGAAGTGCCCATTGCCACACTGCTAACAGGGGACTGCAAAAAAGAAAATCAGAGCATGTCCAGAAAAAAGTCCCACAGATCCTTTGTTTCCATCCCATGTGGAAATCCTAGTGAGTATTTATGATCATAGTGAGCACCAGGCACCTGCAGAAGTCAAACCCAGAGGATTTTCACTCCATTTCTTAGAGTCTTCTTCTGGAAGCTAAAATATACACACACACATATATGGTTCTCAGTATAGCACTGTACATAATAAATGTGTGTGTCACTTTGGGGGTGTATTTCCCCATCCCCAGCCTGAATTTTGCTTTGTTTTATTTCATGCCTTTGTTTCTAGCTCTGTTCTTCTCCAACTATTTCTTTCCTTCATGTCTGTGGCACTGGCACGTTTTCATCACACCCAGCCTTAGATGTCACCTCTCTAGGCTGCACCTACCAGGGATCCTTTTTAACCTCTGTTGTAATTGTGTGTTCCACTAACAGGTTGTTTGAGCTGCTTTTCTCCACCATGAGGTGAAGGTGAGATTATTTCAGGGTCATTTAAGAACAGGGTGATATCCTCCCTGATTTGCAATGGGAACCTGTTATTATACAGCTTGAAAACCTACTGGCAGCTTATGCACATACCTCATGCTGCAAGCTCATCTCTTATTTATTGTCCACCATACAAATTAAGGCACATTTATCGTGGCTCCAAGGCGTCTCTTCCCCCTTGAATCTCTGTTTCCAATTATTTTCCCCTAGATGTCATTAGTTTGTATTTGCCAGGTTGCATCTCATTTTGTTTTCTGTCTTTTTGGTTAATAACAAAAAACATAAGGGGTCACTTTGAGGCAGTGGAACTAATGGGCAATAGTGAATATTAGGGAAGCTTGAGAAATTATTAAGGTGGTGAAATCTTCCTCATGCTCCATGCTAATGAAAACTCAGCATGTGGCTGTTTCTGAGATAATCCTATTTCTAGACTGATTGAAACACCATTGTGAGTGCTTTTCTTCTAAAGACACGTGTTCTAAATACACAGACATTTAGCTTTCCGTGAAATTGGGAGTTCCTTATTCTGCTCTCACCTTAAATATATTAGAAGGATGTTTGTAAAATCTTATAAAGCTGCTGTTGCTTGACATTTTATGCATCTTGCAGAATGATAATCTTGAGTAGTCAGCTGAGCAGACACTGTGTGTTTTACCTCCTGCCTACGACCGGCCAACACCTCCCTCGTAGGGCAGTGGCTGTAACTCAAGGCAGGGACTCAGTAGCCTGGTGGTCTACAAGAAGATCAGCATAAAGGATTTTTAAACAAATCTTGGAAAATGGTCATGTTTGTGGTCATATTAAAAAGCAGAATACATCCTGTTTTTTCCCCTTGCCAGGACACACTGGTAAAGCAACCTCAGTATATTGGGGTGGCTTAGGGAGACAACGTTTGCTCTGTGAGTCTGTTACCACTTAGGGCAACAAAGCTGGGGAAGGGGCTGGAGAACAAGCCTATGAGGAGCAGCTGAGGGTCCTGGGGATGTTTAGTGTGGAGAAGAGGAGGCTGAGGGGAGACCTCATTACTCTCTGCAGCTCCCGGAAAGGAGGATGGAGTGAGGCAGGCGCTGATCTCTTCTCCCAAGGAACAAGTGATGGGATGAGAGGAAATGGCCTCAAGATGCATGAGGGGAGGTTTAGATTGGATATTAGGAAAAATTTCTTCACTGAAAGGATGCTCAGGCACTGGAAGGGGTTGCCCAGGGAAGTGGTTGAGTCTCCATTCCCTGGAGGTGTTTAAAAGACAGGGCAGATGATGTGCTCAGAGATCTGGTTTAGTAATGGATGGGTACAGTTGAACTCAATGGTCTCAGAGGTGTTTTCCAATCAAACTGTTCTATGATTAGTACAGCTCCCTGCATGTTGCAGATACCAAATGTAATTGGGGTTGTTTCGTGGCATTTAGGTGGTTAACAGGTTATCGCTGCCTTGGTCCTCACCAAACTGTCACGAGGTGGCAGGCGGTGGAGCTCTTCAAACACAGCAAACCTTCACTCATGGGACTGCCACGGGTTCCTCGTGTGCAGGGGAGTATGAAATAAAAAACAAGGGAAGGGCTTTGCCCTGTATGACCCCTTTGCTGTGCTTTGGGTGACTTTTATTCACTCCATGGGCTGAGTAAAGGCCTGGTCTGGGCTCAGGCTGAAATAAACATCTATGGCTGAATAACTGCACTAATGCAGTGAACACATAATAAAAAGTGCAGATTGTGTGCTGGCCTTTTTCTGATTCATTACAAGCAAAATTCTCTCCCCAGAATGAATGGCAGCTATTCATGTCAATGAGAGGAGAGAGAAGGAATCAGGACAATTTTACTAACCTTTAATAAGGCTCTTGATCTATTTATAAATTGCTGTTGATGTGTGGCTGTGCATTCAGCTAAAGACAGATGGCAATAGTTTAGTTCAAACACTTTTTTTCTTTAGCACTGTAAAACCATTATGGACTTCATCATATTTTTAATTTCAGTTAGAGACTGAGGCTTAATTTTGCTGCAGCTTGGTTCCTTCTTACCCCAGGGATGAATGCAGGACTGGTCCTCTTTGGGAATGCTTTCTTAACCAGAACACATAGATCTCTTCCCCCTCCTCCTCTTCCCCCTCCTCCTCCTCCTCTTCCCCCTCCTCCTCCTCCTCTTCCCCCTCCTCCTCCTCCTCTTCCCCCTCCTCCTCCTCCTCTTCCCCCTCCTCCTCCTCCTCTTCCCCCTCCTCCTGAAGAACCCCCATTGTCTGTTCAGAGATCCCCCTTTGCTCCTCACCAACCCCTTCACTCACAATATTGTCCTTCAGCTTCACCTTGTCAGATATGGGTCATCCTCCCTTATCTACTGAGTTTCAGTTGCATTTGGAGGACATCAGCACCCCTAAGGATGAAGCCCATGGGCTCAGCACCTCTGAGGGCTCTGCCAGTGCAGGAGATGGTGGGTGGTCTCCTATTCCACTGTCTTGCCACCCGCAGGGAGTTGGTAGCTTCAAATAGTCTCTGTTAGTCCTGGCAGATAATTCCTGCTCATTCCCCCAAGAAGAGGTCTCTTGATGCTGATCTGAGTCCCTGCCAGGCTCACAGACCCTCGGCACCTCTCTCCTCTCTCAGCCCTGAATCTGGGCTTGTGCTCAGCCACACAGAGGAGAGATTTAGCAAACGCTCCTCAATGAGAGGAGATGTTCCAAAGGTTTAAGGCTGCTCCCTTGCTGCACCCGAGGACATTGGAGCCTCTTTGTGGGGCTGTGCAGGGGCTGCTTCATTTGCTTTCCTGTACCCTCCATCCCCTTGGTGCCCTTTTGCAAATGTCTTTCATTGCCAGTCTCGTGGCCTCTGAATCTCTCCAGTTTCTGTAAAATCCTGGCAGAGCTGATTACTTTTCTAATCTCATCCTGGCAGAGAAGCAGAGGATGCTTTCTCTAAGGCATCTGCCTTTCAAATACCTTTTTGTGGCTTTTTAATCAAAAACAGTGCTTTCTGTAAGGAACTTTGATCTTTTTTTCCCTGACTTTAAGGGACAAACATGTAATAACAGAAATTGAACATCTTGTTACTAAAAAGTGAGAAAATGCACCTTGAAAATTTGTTTCCCATAATAACATAAAGGGTATTCTGACAGCCTCTCTAAGTGTTGTTAATTTGAGGTGTATCTGCTTTCACTTATGTGAGTGTTTTCTATTAATTATTAATTGCAGTAGGGATTGCTTCTCAGTCTCAACATTGTTGTGAAGTGCTTTAACATGAAATCAGCAGAGTAAGACACGATCGTGGCTCCTGTTGGACTCTGCTCCGTCTACAAAACAGGGTTTGGGGAGAGGATTTTGGCTGCCTCCTCCCTCTGACCATCTGTGCAGCCTTGGCCGAGCCCCTCTTGGTGGCTCTGTTTAACCTCTTTCCCCTTCCCCTGGGCATCCCTGTGTGTGCAGGGTTGAGGTGAGATAGCTCCTTGTGTCTTTGCTCACCATCCACTGAGCATCCATACACACACGTGAGTAAAATCAGCACAGAACATAGATTTCAGCCTTTCAATTCATGGTCAGTGTAAAGATAAAAGCTGTTTTCTGAATTGCATGTAATAAAAATGGGTTTACTATTTTGTTTTAAGGACTAAAAGCTGTGGCTACTTGGATGTGCATATTTTCCCCATGGTTTTTCCAGTGGCACAGTTGGGAGCCCAGCTGGCCACTGGCCTGAGCGACGCAGTCATTTTCTGAAGTTCATGTGATTAACAAGGATAACTGGGATTTCTGAGCAGCTTTAACATTCTAAATAACCAATTAAAAAAATCAAAAATGCATCAGAATGCGTCTGTTCAAAATATCCCAATAATATCCCTATTTTGTCCATGCAAAGCTGTTGGATGGAGGCAGTGTGGCTGTACAGGATGGTGACGATCACCAAGGCTGGGCTGGGAGATGATGCTCTAAGAGACAGCTATTGGTGTGTTTTATTGACATTGAGTGAAAACCTTCATTTCTAGACTTTATGTAAGTAGTTGCTGGGTTTTTTTGTTAGGATATTGAGCTGGCTTCTCAGAAATCACCAGGTGAATTCTTTGTCTCGGGCACTCACCGTGATCAATTTTGGCCCTAAAGGCTGCCAAGCTGCTGATCATGTGGGTTCTGTGTTGAGGTTTACTGGATCCAAAGGTCCCAATTGTATCTTTATATTCTCTTTTCCTTTTTTTTTCCCCCTGTATATCCACATTCTTCAATGTTCAGAAGATGAGACCTGTACACCTACTGAATAACCTCATACACCAAAACCTCCCCCTGATGGAAAGAATTTCTGCCACTGCCTGTTGTTCCTTCAATAGACCCTTCTTGGGTCTTTTTTGTGCCAGGCTGTAGTTTGATACATTATGGGGAAGCTTGTAAAGAGGAAAAGCTTCTGCTGAGATAATTTTCTCTGGCAGCTTCTCCTGGTATTTTACATCACATGAAGTTGACCTCTTTGGCTTTGTGGTTTATGTGTCTTACAAATGTGCTCTCTTCGGAAATGCTCTGAAGCCCGAGACTGCAAGAGCTGCAGCAAGGACCAAATTCATGCTATGTTGTCATAACAACAAACAATGATTTGAAATGCAGATTTTTCATCTTTACTCTTCAGTTGTGATTGAAAGCTGTGGAAAACGGGGGATTTGCTGTACTGAGATTGTGCCTATTAGAATAAGAATGTGATAATGGAAGTTGGTTGGATGCCCAAGGGATAAGGAGGATGATTTATGAAGCATCTAAACCAAGAATTATATGTGTTTATGGGGTTGCCCATCCAGCTATTTCCCCAGCTATTTCCCCAGTGTCCCCACTGGGGAAGCTCTGGGACTGTTGGAAAAAAAATGCTTTACTGCAGATAAAGCGTGAACTTCTGACCCCATGATAAAACCTGTGGAAATTATAGAGTCTTTGGCATAATTTTTCATATAGGTGCTTCATCCCTTAGAGCAGCTCAATCAAGTTTTCTGTGTTCTTTGCAAATAGCTTTTACTGCTAAGAAATGGTGTTTTCATTTTCCAAGGAAGGAGTTGTGTTATTCCCCTGTGTCTGTCACTTCATTGGCCACGGTGCTGGCTTTTTGTGCCAGTGCTGGAGCTCCCAGCTCAGCTCATCACAGCTGAACCCATGCAAAGACCCCACAGGGGTGTCCTTCACATCTCCTCCACGAGTGCCCACCTGGAGCCCTGCTCTGTCCTGCCTTTGCAAGCCTGTGGCTTCTCCTGAGCCAACCCTCCCTGGGCAAAAAGGACTTTTATCCTGTGGGTCAGCAAGGTGTGGCTCGGTCACCGTGTCCTCCAGGAGAAATCCCCCTTGGCATTGCAGCTCCTGGGGTCTGACCTCTTCTGCTCCCCCTCTCTCAGGTGTTTGGGCCATGGCAGCATGAGCAACCACCTCAGGGAACGGGTTTTCTGGTGCTTTCTCTTCTGACCCTGCAAGTCTCTTAACGAGCACCGAGAGCATTTGACCTCAGCTGGCAGTTTTCAGGAGCAAAAGCTCACTCTGCCCTTTCCACCCCTTTGCAAGTGCTGAATGGAGCAAAGCAACAACCTGAATGCAAAGGGAGAGAAGGGTAAGTGGAGCAGGGGTGTTTGGGGGAGCAATTCTGCAGTGCTGGTGTCGAAAGCAACGCTTGTGGAGGAAAACCTGCATTGCTTTGCACAAGGATGCTCAAAACTGCATCCCGGTCCTTGGCTCCGTAGCAAAGCAGGAACACCAGAGCAGAGATGTTGGGGGCAGATCTTACAGTATGGGAAATAACCTGTGTGGGCACCAAAATGTAATGCTAAGAGCTCAGGATCATAAAAAAAACCAACCCCAAAAAACCCTTCACCCCATGGTCTGGCAGGTAAATGGTGGGAGAGCGTTTTCCTCCTCTAGGTATCCGAGGAGAACTCACAGGATATATGTGGTTATTTTGCTTTGCTCAGCAGCCCTTCCCCCAGAAGTGGATGAATCCCTTTTTCCTAAATTATCCCAGTTTTTGTACATTTCTTATGGGATCAGGATGCAGGATCATGGTGGGGCTTGGGGAAAGGGGGGGTGAGTGGTCAGCCCAGTGGTCAGCCTCTCTTTTTTAATATTTTATATTCAGATAATAGAAAACTACATTTGTTACATGAACTCCAGTCTGTTTTCTCTACCATTTTAGGCTTGATTTATGCTCCCTTTGTTGCTCTTCATGTCAAAAACCTTCTTATTTTCCTTGATAGGTTTTGTGATTTCCTTAGTCATCCATATCTGTCCTGGCTCTTTTCTTGTACTCATATTTCTGAGAAGCCAATTCATTTCCTGAGCTTCAGACAACGGCTTTTTCTTTTCCTTTTTATTTCTAATCTTCATTTCCTTTTTCTGTCCCTGTCCATCCTCTTTCCACTCCCTCATTGATGCCTCTCTTGTTACACCAGCACTTTTCTCACCTTTCCTGGGTAAAATGCAGTGATTTTGATTTTTATAAAAGAATAATCACAAATATAATGAATGTGCTCAGTGTATCAACACAAGGCAAGATTTGTTCTGAGCACTGTAAATATTCTTGAGATCTAAGAGCCCTTGAAATGCATCTTTCACCTTTGGAAAAAAAAATGTGCTGATCCCATTTATTTGTTCCTGTGCTGGGCCAAGCAGGAGGAGCACATCAGTAGCCCACAGTTATTTTCAGACATAAGCCACCAGCATCACCTGTAGGAACAACCAGGAGACAAAAGAAAAGATGGGGAAAAAATTGGAAAGTGAGTCTCAGCTCCAAATATTTCTGCTGACAGGTGCAATCTCCAAAGGTGCAGAGGTTTCTGCTGCCTTCAGATAACTCTCTCTGCTTCAGATGTCTTGCTCTGAGCCTCTTAGAGAGGTGATTGTCCCCCTGTACTTGGCACTGGTGAGGCCACACCTCGAGTACTGGGGTCAGTTCTGGGCCCATCAGTACCAGAAGGACATTGAGGGGTTGGAGAGCGTCCAGAGAAGGGCAATGAGGCTGGGGAAGGACTGGAGAACAAGTCCTATGAGGAATGGCTGAGGGAACTGGGGTTGTTCAGCCTGGAGAAGAGGAGGCTGAGGGGAGACCTCATCACTGTCTACAACTGCCTGAAAGGAGGCTGTGGGAGAGCAAGTGTTGATCTCTTTCTCAAGTGACAGTGATGGGACAAGAGGAAATGGCCATGAGTTGTGCCAGGGGAGGTTCAGACTGGATATTGGGAAGAATTTCTTCACAGAAAGGGTTCTCAGGCCCTGGAACAGCTGCCCAGGGAGGGGGTGGAGTCACCATCCCTGGAGGGGTTTAAAAAACAGGGAGATGAGTTTTTTGAGAGACGGGGTTTAGCGGAGGATGGGTGCAGTTGGACTTGATCTCAAAGGTCTTTTCCAACCAGAAGATTCTATGATTCTGTCAGTGTGGCTTTGCTGGAGAGGGGTGGGATGGTCTGGTGGCTCTGGCAGAGGCTCAGGCTCCAGGACTGCCATGGATGCAGGAGCACCTGCAGCCAGCCCTCTGTCTCCTGTGCACCTCTGCACTCTTGATTTGCTCCGTAAGAACATCGCTTTATGACACAGAAAGTTGTAGTGTGTCCTGAGCTGGAAGGGACCCACAGGGATCATCCAGTCCAACTCCTGTCCCTGCACAAGACACCCCCAACATTCACCCCGTGGGGCTGAGGGCCTTGGCCAAATGCTGCTGGAATATTGTCAGGCTGTGACTGCTTCCCTGGGGAGCTGTTCCAGAGCTCCACCACCCTCTGGGGGAAGAACCTTTTCCTAATGTCCAACCCAACCCTCCCCTGACATCTTCCTGCCATACTTTTGAGTCCAGAACAAGAGCTCAGCACCTGCTTCTCTTCCTCCCCTTGTGGGGAAGCTGCAGAGCACGAGAAGTCTTCCCTCAGTCTCCTTTTCTCCAAGCTGAACTGACCAAGTGACTCCAGCTGCTCCTCATACATCTTCCCCTCTAAACCCTTCTCCAGCTTTGTGGCCTCCTCTGGACACTCTCCAATTTCCCCTCATCTTATTTAATAATAATTCTTGAATAAGCAGCTCTTAACAGTGATTTGCAGTTTAGGACATCTGACTGCTCTGGCTGCTGCAACAAGAGCAATGGCTTCATTAAAAGATTTTCTATGCTAAATTATACTTTGCATTTTATTCCATGTGGTGGAATTTATTCCTTCCTCCCTCCCCTGCAGGGTCACAGTGCAGCATCTCTCTTAGCAAATACCAAGGCAACACATTCTTAACATTTCAGCAACATCTATTTCCTTTGTCAGCAATCTGATCCCATCGTATTTGCGGAGGCCTCTTGGGTCTCTCTCAGTGATCCTGGTTTCTATTCCACACTTGGAAAACAAAGAAGAAAACAAAACAATATTTGTATTTGTCTTAACATCTAACACAATTTTCATTTTCTTTATCCTGCTGCTCATCCCCACCCCACACACACTCCCTTCACCCTGCTTCTCCTCTGATGGGTCAGGGGCTTCTTCCCCCTCTGGATTATCTCTGCACCTCCTTGTTCACACATCCTGAACCATCACACATCTCTATTTCTCAGTAACTCCAGAGCAAGTGACAAAACTGGTGAAGGGTTTAGAGAACAAGTCTTGTGAGGAGCTGCTGAGAGTCCTGGGGCTGTTTCGTCTGGAGAAGAGGAGGCTGAGGGGAGACCTCATCGCTCCCTGCAGCTCCTGAAAGGAGGTTGTGGGGAGGTGGGTGCTGGGCTCTTCTCCCAAGTAACAAGCAATAGAATGAGAGGAAGTGGTCTCAAGATACACAAGAGGGGGTTTAGATTGGATATTAGGAAACATTTCTTTCCTGAAAAGTGGTGAAGCCCTGGCAGAGGCTGCCCAGGGCAGTGGGGGAGTCTCCAGCCCTGGAGGGCTTCACAAACTGTGTAGATGTGGCATTTTCGGCCACGGTTTATAGGTACGGAGGGGTTGGGCTGACGGTTGGACTGGATGATTTTGGAGGTCTTTTCCAATCTTAATGAAACTATGATTCCATTTCCCTTGCACTGTTTTCTACCCTTCCACGGCCTCATTTGTTTTCCCCCAGTAACTTCACCTTAAGGCTGTTGCTGTACGCTGCCCATCAGGAGCAAATTGCTCCCTTGCCTAACGACAGCAGCGTTTGGTTGGCTCTGCCTGAGCTGCTGCTCAGGCCAGGGGTCCATGAGCTTGGGCTGTTGTGTGTTGCCTGACATAGACCAGTGATGGGTGGGGATTTCAGACACAGAAATGGATGTGGATGGAGACGGTTGATCGGGCACCGAAAAAGAAAACCTTGGCTTATTTAAGGTGGGATGCGCTTACTGAGGAGGCAGCATTCACAGGCAGAGCTCCATCCAGCCATAAATTTGTATTCATAAAGCAAAATGCCTCCTCCTACTAGTGAATAAAACACGTGAACCTCTGCAGTCCTTCTCCAAAGGCTTAAACAGCGCCTGGCATAGATGGTGCCCTCTGCAATTTCACTTCATCTGTGTTAGGAAAATGGGCATATTTCTCAGTGGAATAAATCAACATAAAATCCCATCACAGGCAACACAGGTCGAGACATTTTTGTGTCTGCTAGTAGATCAAAGTAAATACTAGACTTCCCATTAAGGCTTGCTTTAAGCTGAATATGTGTGGAAACCTTAACTCTTTTGTTTACAAGCAGGCTGCTAACGCACCCGAAACCACATTCCTCTCAGTCAGATACCATCAGAGACAGGGCTTTTACAGCTGGGGAAGTGCTCCTCTAGCATTTCACTGGCCAGGATCAGACCAGCCAGCGGCAGGAAAGCTGCCAGGTTGTCATCAGACCTGTCCACAAAAGTTGGGGGGATCTGCAAAATCACTGCAGTGCTGTGATGAGTTATTTTTCTCTTCCTTTTTAATCATTTAATTGCTTCATGCCTGACTGTGTGGATGATAACAGTAATTACAGCATTTTTAAGGTTGCCTCGATTAACAAAGGCACTTGAGAAATAAGGGAAGTGGATTTATTTTTCTTTTAAGCATGGGGAAAATGAGGAGAGGCTCAGCCAGCTCAGGTCACCCCTGGCTTGGAGGGAGGATGCAGGAGCAGATCTGGTGATGGACTGAGCACCTGTGTGCAGGTGGCCAAGCACAACAGCTTTTGCAGAACAGTGAAAGCTTCCAAAGTCACTAAAACTTCCTCAGAGAAAGAGCAGAGGAGTGGCTCACAGCGGTGATGCAAGGGTGCCCCAAAGCCCAAAAGGTCTTTGTAAAGGCTAAAGAATTAGGTTTGAGCCTGAGATTTTTTGTAAGACCTTGAGTGCTTTTCTCCCACTGCAGCTTAACAAGTTCTCATTCATAAGGAAGATAAAATCTGGCTCTTTGAGCTCCTGTTCTCATGTAGTTGGGTGCTGCTGGGTTGAAGAGAGCAGACACCTTGCAACACCGTCTTTGTTCTGGTGGGGACCTTGAAATCATGGAAAAAAACCAACCCCCCCTGAAGTTCCCTGACCAACAGGCACGAAAAGTTCCTCTGCTCTAATAAAGATTCAGATTGCTCTGGTGTTTTGTCAGGGTGAATCTGTGGCTCTTGGGGTTCACCTGATTCTACCCAAGATACCTGGTACAGTGAAAAAGCTGGAAAGGAGAGGGGCTGTAGGACAAGGACGAGGAGCTGTGGGGCACCGAGGTCGTACAGAGGACCTTCTGATGGAGTTTGAAGTCTGGAAGATTTCAAAGCAACTGGTTATAAAGGATCAAAAGCATCGTTATTTTATTTGGACTCAGCCTTGCAGCTGCCAGGATGTCACTCCCTTAACATTAAATCCTGGGGTAACAGGTTGGTGTTGTCTGGAGCAGTAGGAGGGGCTCACACCTCACCTGAATCATAGAATCTTCTGGTTGGAATAGACCTTTGAGATCATCGAGTCCAACATCATCTGCTAAACCATATCCCTCAAAACCTCATCTCCCCATGTACTCCACGGGCAGCATGATTGCAGAAAGCAGTACTTGAAAAAAACAGCTATTTCCTGATGCAGTCCACAAATGTATCTGAATTTTGGTGTTTTGTCCTCAAAACAGAATTTGCAATTGATCTACTGCCCAGGATTTGTTTGATCACAGCTTGAAGCGCAACGCGTTGCACGGCATCGCTCCCGGCAGCGGGGGATCCCAAAGCTGGTTTTCTTTATCTTGCTCTGTGTTAATAATCTCTCTTTCAGCATTTTGCCCTTTTCCAGGTAATCAAGCAGCCTCTCTAGGGCTTCCTTAAAGTTTGTGGAAGAGTCTGGGTTTGTAGCTATTAAAGTTGATGGGTTTTTTTAATCTGGAGCAGCAGAATTGTGCATTTCTCTGTGTCAACCATGCTTGAAGTAGAGGGGTGTAGAGAGCCATCCACTGGGATCACAGACATGGCTGAAACAGCCACGAATAATCCCAGCTGGGTCAAACCTCAGGGCCAGAGCTGCAGTTCTTCCAGGTGCTGGGTGCTGCTGTAAGGAAGGTGCTTCTGTGCACCACCTGCCCCTTTAACTCCTCGCCGTGTGCCACATCCCAAACACACTCATTGCATCGGCCAGAGAACACACACAGCATTTCCTAATCCATTCCCAGTAGCATCAGAAATCACTAAGAGCCACTTCAGGGAGTCATGATGAGAATTTTTAATTCCCCCTCTTTGCAGCAGGAGATATTTTCGGCCTCTGTGGCTCTATTATGATGCTAAACAGTCTAAAAATGGCACTTTTCCCCCCGCTGTCGTCATTTCACATCAAATACAGTGTCATCTCTTTGCTAGCAGATCGTGAACAGGGTGTGAAAGTCCTGATGTCATGTGCCACAGCAGAACTCTCTGCACTTATCTGGGCTTGGAGGAGCATCTCTGGCAGCGCTGATAGCTCTTGGATTTATGCAATTCAAATAATTTGTTCATCTTCTTATTCTTCTGTGAATATTTCCAGCCAGCCAGGGAGAAAAAAACACCCTATTTTTAGGCTTTGTTGCTACTGCAGGTGTGGCTGAGCCTCTAAAAGAGAATTCTTTGCAAAGAACTTGGTCTGCACGGAGCTGGGGGAGCTGCAGGCAGCGCCCAGTGCTCACACAGGCCCTGGGACACCGAGTTTGGAGAGGGTTAAGCGTCAATTTGCCTCTCAGTAATTTTGGCAACATCACAGTTACTTTTAATCAACTATTTAAAGACTTCACAGCTGGTGGCTGAGCTCCTGCTGCAGATTGAATGGAGCAATTTAGTCTTCTGTTTCTTACCTGGATCTGTTGCACGATGACACGAGCCCTGCTGCATTCTGAATCATAGAACGTCCCGAGTTGGAAGGGACCCACAAGGATCATCGAGTGCAACTCCTGTCCCTGCACAGGCCAACCCCAACATTCACATCATTGTCCAAATGCTTCTGGAATATTGTCAGGCTGTGACTGCTTCCCTGGGGAGCTGTTCCAGAGCTCCACCACCCGCTGGGTGAAGAACCTCTTCCTGATATCCAACCCAACCCTCCCCTGGCACATCTTCCTGCCATTCCCTCGAGTGGCTCTCTGTACCCTCTCACCTTTCTGCACTGGCACAGGGTTGTGCAAGTTTTTATTGAATGTGAGGTTTCTGCCAGACACAAAGCTTCACAGAGCATCCACAGCCCAGCAGCCACTTGACTGGACCCCAAACTAAGGTCTCCCTCTGATCCCCAACTTGGAAAATATTGGCATCAGTGACCTGTGTGATGTTATAACTGATGCATCATCTTGATGTTGTAAAACCCAGAACCCACATCTATCACTTGTAGGCTTAGAGTCAGGCTACCAGGCAGTTTCCATCAAGCCCTTAATGGTTGTTTTCCTGAGGTCCAGCAGGTGAGATCACCTTTCAGATGGAAACTGGGAATGTGCTGCAGCTGCTCCCTGGGAGATGGGTGGAAAAAAGGCTTTTTTATAGCAGCAGAGGAGTCAGTGTGCATTTGGGACTGTGCTGTAATGCAGGCAACACCCACTGAAGGTCTAGACCCAGCTCTGCTATTGAAACAACTTAAGGTATGTTGGAATCATCTTTACATTTTTGAGGACCAGCCCTCATTTTTCATTTTGGAGTTGCTGTGTTAAGCAAAAGGGCTGCAGTTTTTCTACTGCTGAAAAGCTTAATTTCTCTCAATAAAACAGAAAATGAAGTCCTGTTTCTGTGATCCCAGGCTATTTGGCAGTGTGCTGGATATCACTGTGTGCACAGGAGACGTTATTACCAGAAATACAAGCAGGTTATTATTACTCATGCTCAGCCTGGGTTTTGATGGGTCTCTCCAGGATCCAATTCTCTTCACTGTTTATTTTCATTAGTGGTTTGGACGATGTAGCAGATGATACAGTTACAAAACTTGGGAGTGATACGGGGTGGAAGAGATTGCAGGCACTCTGGGCTGGGACTTAGACTGACCTTGGCTCAATATTACTGCTCTGCACAAGATGAAATTCAGTATAAAGGGTGGCAAAGCCTTTCTCTTAGCAGGGCAAAATCACCTCTGTGAAATGAGGAATAGTGACCCTGGCAGAAGGGTGTGCTAAAAGTATTTGGGGTCCATCACAGCTCACAATAAAACATGGCTCAGCAGTGCAGTGCAGTTGCTTGGAGAAAAAGCAAATTCCATTTCCAGAGGGCAAGAGGAACATTGTGTGGAAAGCCCTTGCTCCGTTGGGTTTGTCACCTGATACACAAAGGCCAGGTCTGGAGGAAGATCCGGTGCCTGTCAGGTTATTGGGACACAGGGATATATGGGTGGATACTATGGATGCTGAAGGGTCTCCAAGTGGGTTTGCACACCCCAGCTCCAGGGCAGGGGGTGGGATGGGGACCTCCCTCGGGCCTGGGTAGACTCCTGGGCCATCCCTGCTGTGATATCCATGGTCACCTGCTCCTTGTGTCGCCGCGTCACCCAGCTCAGCAACAGACACGGTGGTGCTGTTGGTATTTACAGCTTCATGTCCAGATAAATGCAGGTATTTATATACTGGCACTAAACTAAGATCTTTATCTGTGCAACTGCTTCTGGTTGCTGTTTAAACCAATGAAGAAAGAAGATTTCCAGCCTTTAAGTGTTTTATTTAGAAAATGAACCTGAATCTCTTTCTGTCTGAGCGAAATAAAGTCCTAAATTCTTCCAGAGTGCTGGAGGAGTTCTGCCCTAAGAAAAAGCATCTTTAAGGTAAATCAGCTTCACCTTTGCTTTGGCAAAGCTAAGCCCTGGCTTTTCCCACCCTACTATCAAAATCAGAACTAGCTTTTATCTGTCAGGGATAAAACAAAACCAAATCTTCCTCCAAATTGCTGCAGAGGTGGATGGTTTGGTCAGGTCCCTGTATTTTTATTAAACTCAAAGTAATCTAGGTTTTTCAAAACTAAATCTCTCTCAGTTCTTGCATATTCCTGGACATCCAGGCTGCATCACCCAGATACGTGGTGTGAAGGCTTGTCCTGCTTGTGCTAAGGCTGAGCACGTGGCAGAGCTCAGTAGATCTCAAATGGTTGTGGTTGCAGACCCCAGGCAGCCTTGGAGCTCCTTTGCAGGGTCTTCACGACTTCAGTAAGAAGGTTTCAATGAAAAATAATGAAGGTTCCCAAACTTAAAAATGGTTGTGAGCTTTTGTTTTAGACTTTAAATATATGTTCAGGTTTTTAAAGGTATTTAATTACATTGCTGGTGCATGAGGACAGAATTTTCATGAGGTGGGAAGCAAGCTAGTGTTGCTCTCAAATTTTAATGTCTTCCTTAGCTTTTGCCTGTTAGAGGGGGTCTTGTGGTCTCATTTAATCATGGCAGAACTGACCCTATTATTAGCAAAGTCCATCTTTGTTAGGTTTCCACTCAAATAAAATAGTATCTGACCCCATAACAGATTTCCTTTCAATGAACTACTGGCAAAGATCCGTGTGAAAGCTCTCTTTCGAATACATTCTTGGCAGAGCTCTGGGTAATGAGATTTCCATTGAATAAGCTGTTAGCAGAGCACCTTTTAATTCAATTCAGATAGTTAGAGAGGAGCCCTGGGAGCTGGGAGTCTCTGGTTTGGTCTCCAGTGGAGTCACTGGATGAGAAGCTAGAGGCCTGTCCTTGCTGTGTCTGCAGGATGGGGACATCCTCACCTCTGCATTCAGGCTCAGGTGGGGCTTGGAAATTGTCCAAAAGTCATCAGACTGCTTTATCAGGTGTGGTGATGTGGCTATTGAGGACAAGCATCTCTGTCCTTGTGAGCTGGGTGATGGTTCCAAGTTTACTGTTTCATATTTAAGCTGAAAGAGGGGAGATTGAGATGAGATTTTGGGAAGAAATGTTTTGCTGTGAGGGTGGGGAGGCCCTGGCCCAGGTTGCCCAGAGAAGCTGTGGCTGCCCCATCCCTGGAGGTGTTCAAGGCCAGGTTGGATGTGGCTTTGAGCCCCCTGATCCAGTAGGAGGTGTCCCTGCCCATGGCAGGGGGTGAAACTAGATGGGCTTTGAAGTCCCTTCCAAGCCAACCCATTCCATGATCCTATGTGAAGTGGGGTGACCATGGATATAAAGGTTTTGGGTAACATCTCCATGTAGCTTCTCTAAAACTGCTCTTTCCTGTATTTCTGGAAATACTCAGTCTTATTCCCTTCTCATGTCTGAGAAGTCTGTTGCAAGTGTCCAGGCACTGCAAGAACAAACATACCTCCTTCTCCTCCCAGATGTCATTCAGCTGTAATTCCAGCTTTTCATCTGAGTTTGGGATTATGAGTGGTTGGCTTCCATGCTACAAATCTTTATAATGGGATTAAGCAGATAAGGACATGTAGAAAATGATTAGTGCTCCCCTGAGAGCCATTAATGGTTGTTAAAGGCCCTCAACAGCAGTAACATCTCGAAGTTACATTGCACAGGAAGAAACTTGCACTTCCTCCAACACTAATCTGAGAGAGGCTGCAGCCCTTTGGGTAATTGATTCCTCAGAGATTTGCTGAGCATTGTCAATCAGAAGAGGGATTCTGGTTGTGGTGTGGATAATGCATAGAAAATCACACCTTTCATTAAGATTTTTTGGGAGATGAAGCCAGGCAGGCAAAGGTGCAAAAGCTTCTGTTGCACTTCCTTCTGATCCTACACTGCCAACAGCTCTGCAGGAGCAACAGCAGCATCTTCCAGACACTAAGTTTTTGTGAGAAACTGCTCTCCAGTTCCTTCAGGTGAGGTCCTGAGCACCTCTCCAGCCATGGGGGCTGCGTTGGGAAATTCCCAGGCCAGAGCATCATCTCATACCGAGGTCTGCAGTGGGTCCAGGGCTTCTCCCAGGGCACACAAACACACGGAGGAGGCAGAAGGGAGAAAGCTCCTCTGCAAAGTCTTTATTTACCATCTCAAAGCCTGCAGTGAGGAGCTCTTTCCCTGAAGGCACCATCTCTGAAGGCACCAGCCGTCCTGGTCTGATAAGAGCTGCAGGATTAACTTCTCCAAGGGGCAATCCTGCTCTTGCTCTGAGGTTCTGGTGTTCCACACCAGCTGCTCCACATCTCCATGCAATCCTGTTTGTGTCACAGCCAACTGGTGTCCTGCTCAGGTTTAGTGTATTTGTGGAGCACACCAGAAAGCTGAGTCTTTTTGAGTTATTGCCACGCTGACAGGGAATTACTGCTGCAATCAGCCAGAGGGACAGGGACCTTCTCCTGCTCCCCATCATCACCACTTGAGCAGGCTCAGCTTTGTGTGTGTGTGCTTTGAATAGAGATGCTGTGTGAGCTGTGTCATCTTCTGAAGGGAAGTCTGGTTATTCCAGTTGTGTTTGGATATCATAGTGGTTTACAATTCTGAAACAAAGCAAACTGTCTGCTTAATGGTGAAGGATGAATGTGTGGGTAAATAAACTCATCTGCAGTACTGTGTCCAGTTCTGGAGTCCTCAGCACAGGAAGGACCTGGAGCTGTTGGAGTGCGTGCAGAGGAGGCCACAAGGATGCTCAGAGGGCTGGAGGACCTCCTGCATGAGGACAGGCTGAGAGAGTTGGGGTTGTTCAGCCTGGAGAAGAGAAGGATTCAGGGAGACCTTAGAGAAGCCTCCCAGGACTGAAAGGGGCTCCAGGAAAGCTGGGGAGGGGCTCTTGAGCAGGGAGTGCAGGGATAGGATGAGGGGAATAGTTTTAAGCTGAAAGAGGGGGGACTGAGATGAGATCTGAGGGAGAAATGTTTTGCTGTGAGGGTGGGGAGGCCCTGGCCCAGGTTGCCCAGAGCAGTGGTGGCTGCCCCATCCCTGGAGGTGTTCAAGGCCAGGTTGGATGGGGCTTTGAGCCCCCTGATCCAGTGGGAGGTGTCCCTGCTCATAGCAGGGGCTTGGAACTGGGCTTTGAGGTCCTTTCCAATTCAAACCATTCTGTGATTCCCTAGTGCAACTTCTATTTAATTTCTGAGTGAATGTTAGTTAGGAAGGAATGGCTCAAATACCACATAGTTTAAGACAAACCTGAATGCCAGGGCTGCTCTCTGCTCTCCTACCCCTGCAGCACAGCATCACACAGCTCACATCGACGTTCCCATCCTCAGTTCCCCTCTATCCTGCTGCATGAGGGAAAAAAAAAACCCCATGACACTTTAGGAGAACCTGACTGAATGCAATTTTCTCTAAACACCTAATTTTCTACCAGGCCAATTGTACCTTTTTTCTAATAGGCAGCTGTGACACTGTAATGACTTCCAAAGCACTGTTCTGGGTGCCCTCTATCTCCATGGGAGCAGTCACAGCATCTAATCCCTCCGCTCTGCTTCAACCTTCCCTGACCTAAACTGCTGACAACATCCTGCTTTTATCAGGCAGGAGAACCTGGCAGCAACTTGGTGTTTGGGTTGGAAGGCTGTAGTCCATTAGCAACTGCCAGAAAGCTGAGCTTCGCCTTCCAGAGCAGCTCCTCTCCCTCACTGGTCATTTTTATTAGTTTGAAATTTGACTTGGGAGACTCACAAACACAAAGATAGAATTTTTTCCTCGGGTTGAAAGTGTGGATGGAATTTAAAGCAGGTGAGGAAGGAAGATGTAAAAGATCTTGCTGTTGTTTACCTTTATTGGGCAACACATATGATGTACAAGGGAGAGGAGGAAAATGCATCAATGGTAATTGAGACAAGCTGCATGGAGAGAGAAACCTGTAGAGGCCAATTGAAATTCATGCTCACCTGAATTCACAAACCACAAACTCTCAGCAGCAGAGGAACAAAATTGAAAATAGTGAAATGTGTGTGTGGGATTTACACATCTCTGCTGAGAAAACTAGCATTGAAGTGAGATATTCTGGACAAGCAAGTCTGATGTGTTGACAGTAGTTTTGTAGAGTAGGTCATGGATTGTGTCTGTGCTGCAGAAGAGAGGCTCTTCTGCCAGGTAATGAGTGATGGGATGAGAGGAAATGGCCTCAAGTTGCACCAGGGGAGGTTTAGATTGGATATTGGAGAACATTTCTTTACTGAAAGAGTGGTGAAGCCCTGGCAGAGGGTCCCAGGGCAGTGGTGGAGTCTCCATCCCTGGAGGGGTTCAAAAAACCTGTAGGTGTGGGACAATATTTAGCAGGGGTTGGGCTGGATGAGCTTGGAGATCTTTTCCAGCCTTAACAATTCTGAGACTCTGTTCTGCTCACCAGCTGGAGTTACTAAGGAAATCACAATAACCAGGAACTGAAGAGCTGGCTCTGAAAATCCTGCTTGTGCTTCCTCCCCCCTCCAGCGCAGCCTCTGCAAGAAGAGGGAACGACTTCTCCGTGGCACAGAAGTCAGCTCACGCTGGACCAATTGTCTTTCTGGGCTTGGGTGTCCACTATCAGAGCCCTTAATTTCTCATTGATAGGAGCTGAACTCAAGCCAAAGAAGACAATGTGTTCATGCAGGGTGCAAAACACTTCTGCACGGGCTGGGTGTGCGGCACAGGAGGAAGCTGCAAAGCAGTTTTGTTTTCCTTTTACCTCTACCTCCTCTTGCTCTTCCCTTCCCTCGATGAAATCTTCTGCTGAAGGAGATGAGGAGACAGTCTAGGGGAGGTAAGGGGGTGGCTTCTGTGTTCTGCCTAATCCTTTGTTTGCCCTCCTTCTGTACCAACTCAGTGAACACAAGCCATCAGTTTAATTAACGCGAAATAAGAGTGGGAACAAGGAGCAGCATCACAGTGCATTGCCAGAGCTTCCCCCTCTCTCTCATCAGATTGCTCCTGACTGGCACTCCAGGCTGGAGCTGTGTCTTGAACTGTGGAGAAGGCATTGGGAGACAAATCTAGGGCTGCTGTTTGATGTAGCTTTTAGTTTCCACTGCAAAGCTGTTTGCACTGGGAAGTTGTAACTTGGGCACGGGTGGGTATTTCAGTGGTGTGGCACGTGTGGACATTCGTGATTGTTCCCTTATGGAGGAGTGTTTTATTTTGCAGGACATACCCCAGGCTTATATTGCTGTAACAAAGACAATGGGAGGTGAGTAAGAATGGAAGCAGTTCAGAATTTCTCTTTATGGACCAGTTTTGGAGTGGAGGGGAAAAGCAGACGAAGGAGGAGATTAATCCACGCAGATTGCACTGCTCCTTTTGCCACCTTGATGGAGAAATAACTGAGAGGGGCATTGGATATAGTTTTCATGAGAAAATAAATCCCAAAGTCTAGTTTGTGGTGTTTGGTTTTCATACCCATTCCTTAGCTTATCTCCAGAGCGTCCACCACTACAATTTCTCATCAGCTTTAGTCCAGGGTATGATGCAGCTCATCAAAGCACAGCTTTGCTCTTGCCTGTAGCAGCCAGAGTTGTTTCTCAGCATTGCTTTCCAGTAAAACTGTTTTCTCTTTGTCTAAGTTTGTGATTCCATCTGTCCTTGCACTAGGCAGGAACATAGGTCAGAACAAATGCCTTTGTCTTTCCACTGCTGAAAGGGGACTTACAGGGAAGCTGTGTGTGGGGTGTCTTTATCAGGGAGTGTAGGGATAGATATGTACAAGTAATTTTCTGGTGAGGAAGCAGGAATGCTTTCATCATGGAATCATGGAATGGTTTGGGTTGGAAGGGAACTCAAAGCCCACCCAGTTCCACCGCTCTGCCATGGGCAGGGACACCTCCCACTGGATCAGGGGGCTCCAAGCCCCGTCCAGCCTGGCCTTGAACACCTCCAGGGATGGGGCAGCCACAGCTTCTCTGGGCAACCTGGGCCAGGGCCTCCCCACCCTCACAGCAAAACATTTCTCCCTAAAATCTCATCTCAATCTCCCCTCTTTCAGCTTAAAACCCTTCCCCCTGATCCTCTCCCTGCATTCCCTGATCAAGAGCCCCTCCCCAGCTTTCCTGCAGCCCCTTTCAGTCCTGGGAGGCTGCTCTAAGGTCTCCCCAGAGCCTTCTCTTCTCCAGGTGAACAACCCCAACTCTCTCAGCCAGTCCTTTTACAGGAGGTGCTCCAGCCCTCTGATCATCTTTATGGCCTCCTCTGGACTCACTCCAACAGCTCCAGGTCCTTCCTGTGCTGCGGACTCCAGAACTGGAGGCAGGGCTCCAGGTGAGGTCTCAGCAGAGTGAGTAGAGGGGCAGAATCCCCTCCCTGGCCCTGCCGGCCACGCTGCTTCTGATGCAGCCACCACTTTCCTGTGAAAGTCCTTACAAGCTGTGTGCCTGTCACTTCTTGGTCTTCCTCACATAAACTGAACAGGTTAAATTATTTATGTCTGGGTGACTCTTGGGTAAGATTTGCAGGATTAGGTCTCAAATATCCTATCTCTTCCTTTCCAACGTATCCATACCAGGGCAATACGTGCACGTGATATTCTGGGTGGGTTAACAGGGTGGCAAACGAAAAGGAAGGGATCAATGTAGTGTGTACATGTCAAAGGATCAAGTGCTTCCTCTGTGTGCTTGTACATAAAGATTAGGTGTGTTACAATAAATCAATGTATTCAGTTCCTACAGAGTTGCTGGAGGTACCTCAGGACCACAGGGATAAAGCAGAGGTTTTATCCCTCTTTCATCAGTAACCATTGCAAATCATCGATTAGATGGTGAAACGTCCAGGACAGCTTTTGATTATCAGGTCGTCAGCTTCTTAAGCCTCTCTGAACCCAGCCCTCCAGAGCATCCCTTCCCTTATCAGCACCACAGGACTGAGAGGGTTTATAGCTCATCCCTTCAGCTCCAGCTGCACCCAGGGTGTGGTGTTTCCCTCACCCCATCGAATCTCAGGCACGCTGCAATTATTGAAACTGAACAACTTGCAAATACCTCAGCAAACAGCCCTGATTTGGAATTAATCACTATTTTAATTTGACAGAAAATGATCCAGCTCTGCTCACTGTGATTTCTCCTCTCCCCACCCACACACACACGGAGCCTGCTGCAGGGTGTCTGGGGGAAATGAGACGTACAGCCTGCCCTGCCTGGTAAAAGCCTATTTAAGTGATCAGCCATAGACTTGGTTGGAATATTAGGCAGTAAAACAGGTTTTCTAGAAAATGAGATTGCCCCTGGCACTGTAAATCCATTCAAAGATTCAAAGAAGTCGGGTGGATACGGTGACATTTGGGAGGCAATCGGTACTTTTCTTTCTTAATGAGTTGTATACTAAGAGACTATAAATTAAATAGTTTTCAAACACAGGACCCAATCCTGCTCTTGTCCTTGTTTCTTACCTGTTTCAGTCTCACTGATATAAAAGGTTTTAACACTGGGAGAGAAAGCTTGGATGGAATTCCTGAAATAATGTTAAAATCCAAGCATTTTCCCTGGTATCTGGTAGGGTCCGTGTACATGGGAAATGATCACAGAATCGCTTGGTTAGAAAAGACCTTTGACATCATTGAGTCCAACAGTACCTGTTCACTACTAAACCAGATCCCTGAGCACCTCATCTACTCATCTTTTAACCACCTCCAAGGATGGTGACTCCACCCCCTCCCTGGGCAGCTTTTCCAGTGCCTGAGAACCTTTTCGGTGAAGAAATTTTTCCTACCATCCAATCTAAACCTTCCCTGGTGCAACTTGAGGGTCAGCTCTGCTCTGTCAAAAACTTGATGTTTTCATGGAAATGAATATTTTTCCCAGGCCAGGCAGTGATGAGGATGATGCTTTTGGCCTCAGACAGCTCTCAGAAGGAATCCCCATCCTGACGGTGCAATTGGAACCTGTGATAGATCTGTGTCCAGGCTGCCCAGTTTAATGGAACACTGGTTTCCCTGAATGAAGCAAGACTGGAGATCTGTGCAATGTGTGATTTTAGTAAATTAAATGTTACAAATGCTGCCACTGCCCATCCCCCCTTGCATATGTTCCCAATTTCCCCAGTATTATAACCCAAATAGTCTGCAAAGCAAAACTGTCTTGGATCTCCTCTACTTCTTTACGATATCTTGCTGGTCCTGGCTGTACAGAATAGGACCACAACAAAGAGATTATGCATGCTCATGCCTAGTTCTTGCTAGATTAGCTTTTAAATATTTCTGTTTTCCAAGAGGAAGAAGCAAATAAATGAAGTGCTCTTCCCTGGGGCTGCAACAACTGTTGGGAGAGTTTTGATTACTGTTGGCTGTGTTACTGGAGAAGCCAACTGTGGTTAAATGCTCCGTGTGGGGCTTGTTGAGACAAACCCCAGCAGTGGCAGAGGACATGGCAGCACTGTCCTTGGAGGCCTTGTGCTCTTCTTGTAAAGATAGCAGGAAGAGAGACTGGGAAATGTGGGATAATTCCCTTCCTTTCACCCAACGCTTTCTCCAGTCTGAGGGATAAAGGAAGATTTTTCCATTGGTGGTAAGCCAGGACTCATAGAATCATGGAATGGTTTGGGTTGGAAGGGACATCAAAGCCCATCCAGTCCCACCCCTGCCATGGGCAGGGACACCTCCCACTGGATCAGGGGGCTCAAAGCCCCGTCCAGCCTGGCCTTGAACACCTCCAGGGATGGGGCAGCCACAGCTTCTCTGGGCAACCTGGGCCAGGGCCTCCCCACCCTCACAGCAAAACATTTCTCCCCAAGATCTCATCTCAATCTCCCCTCTTTCAGTTTTTAACTGTTCCACCTCATCCTCTCCCTGCACTCCCTGACTAAGAGCCCCTCCCCAGCTTTCCTGGAGCCCCTTTCAGTCCTGGGAGGCTGTGATAATGCAGGCACAGAGCCAGAAAGCACAGGGGTTGAGCCATTTGGGTATCAGGCTGGAAACAGGAGGAGGAGTAAGAGGCAGAACAGAACTGGAGCCTTGCACAGGCGAAAATGTAGTTGCATTCAGACATTACCCCAGTCTTGCCCTCTGTTACCCTCCTCTAAATCAGGAGAAGCTTTGCTGGTTTCCTCAAGGAGCAGACTTGGCATCCCTAATGCTTCGAAGGAGGATTGATGCTGGAGCAAAACTGGCAGAGCACATCGACTGTTTTTTGGGAAGAGCTGAAGGTAACTCTGGTTTCAACCAAAATCCTTGAACACTGCAGGTGTTGGCATCACTGGCTCTGACAGAGTAAGAAATGCAGCCTCCCCTGCTGCCTGGCTTCCAGGAATATTAAGAGGCTGCTGTTAAGCAAACTGTTTCTGTGTCATCTTCAGGGTGCGAGCCAAGTTTCAGCCTGGTGGAAGCTGAAAAGTGAAGATAGAGAACCTGGGAAATTGAGATGCATAATGGAAGTGGTGACAGATGCAAAGTGCCCTGATAGCAGGATAATTTTGTATATCTGACTATTTTTGGAGTTTGGTTGATAGCTGCAAAGAGGGAAGAGGAAAGCTTGAATCTTTGTTCCAAAGCAAGGCCAGGTTTCCTCTCGTGCTGTGTTACTTTGGACACGATTCTTGTTGCTGATTAAAATAATTCAATGTCTTTATGCAGCCGGCAGGAGATTGGAGCAGTTTGTGCAATGCAAAATGTAATAAATGTTTCTGAAGGCAGGGAAAAATACTTAGCAAATCTAAACTAGAGTCAAGGCCCATCTCTTAATTTGACTAAACAAGGCGGTAGATAAGGCTTTGGCTTTTGCTAAGCAGGAATTTCAATTACTCGCAGGAAGTTTTCAAATTAAGAAGGAGGAGGTTAACAATGAAAACCATTTCCTTAGGTTTCGAGCTCTGCAATGTGATGAGCCAGGATTTAGAAGTGATTAAAATGATAAGGAACTCTGTAGTCCTTGCCAGTGCCTGTGCTCTCCAGCAACAAGTGCCCGGGGGAGCGGGATGCTGTCCTCTCCCCGCAGCCAACAGCCACTGTTCGGGGCCCTGGTTTGTGTTGCATAAATGAGTTGTTGGTCCCTGTTAGGATCTCAGCGAGGGTCTGTGCAAGCAGAGAGAAATCTTGAAGAAAAAGTCTGCAGGAGTAAAACATCAACCTACGAAAGCAGCTCTTGCCTCCTGCAACCCCAAGGCACTGGCAGGAAGATGTGCCGGGGGTGGGTTAGGTTGGATATTAGGACAGGGTTCTTCCAAGCAAGAAACAAAGGCATAAGATGTCAGAGGAGGCTGCAACACCAACCTCCTTTCATTAGTCCAAGCTCAGCTCAGGACAAGCTGCTGATCCCACAGAGCCACTGTGGAGGCTTTATCCAAGCCTAGATCCAACCAGGGAGCTCCTACTGTGAATTTTTGGCCTGCGACTACATTAATAAAGAGGCTAAAATAAGCCTCAAATATTATTTCAAGAAGCTAAACGTGAGCCATCCTATTGAAGGAAAAATATTAAACCCCCTCAGTATTTGGGATGGAAAAGGGACTTCTATGTAAAAGCTACAGTGATGGGACATTTGAGGAATGTGGATTATCAAATCCAAAAGCCCAGACCAGTCTGTGCTCGGCTCCTCTGGCCCCTCAGCAGCTTTTCAGGTGGATGAGATGGTGCAAAGGGACTGGAACAGGCAGGGAGCTGGGGGACCCAAGAGCCCCCCTCAGCCCTCTGTTGATGGCTCCATCAAAATCAGCACGAGGTCATTTTTAGGCATAAAGCTCAAGGATAGAAAGATCATGGCCAAATTTAATAAAGCTACTAGCATTTTTGGGGTTGTTTTATTTATTTTCTATGATGGTTTTTATCACCCTCTTATTAGGCAGCCACTAGTCTGTAGCCCCTTTTCAATCTCTTTCCATCAGGCAGCTGCACTGATAATCAATTGTTTTTTGAAGCACAGACCTATTCCAGCTTTGAATGATTTGGATTTTTATTAAATAAATGTGCATTTGTGTAGAATGGAAACTTTGCTCCTTATCAGGATCATCTGTCTTGGTGAAATGACTTGTAACAGCTGTTCCATGAAGCCAAATCTGATGGAAACACTGGGACTAGATATAAACACAAACATTAGTTGCCATGGAAACAAAAGTTACTGCAAGATGGCTCCAAAAGCTGTGTTTCTATATGTTTCTTATCCTAACTAAATATTCCCAGGGAATTTTGCCAGCCACTTCATTTAAAGCTGTCTATGAAACATTCTCCTTGCATGCATACAAATTGCTGCAGAGCAGCGCATCCACATTTGGGTACCACATAATTCTGCTGTTAAAATTGATGGGGTTATTTGATGTATCCGACTCCTGGAGGCTGGAGAGGGACAAAACACCATTTTAAACTATCAGAGAGCAAAGGTGAATTTGGGTACTTGCAGAAGAGAGTGGTTGTGCTTTTAGGCTGCCAGTTTAACCCAGTGCCAGACTGGGATGCCTGAGCTGCATCCCACCCCAGCAGGTATGAAGGTGCTGCTCTGCCATGTACTGGGTTGTAATCTGGATAACTGAGGGGCTTTGCTGCTCCTTCTGCCAGTCCTGAGACGTCTCTGTGTGTCCAGAAAGAATACATTGGTAAAGGAAGAAGGTTCATCCCCTGCCAGAGGGCTGCAATTAAAAACCAGTTTCTCTGTTGATAGAGGAGCTGCATCCTTAGATAACCCTTTGATATTGCTGAAATAAACAAACTTGCTGGACTAAGGCTGGTGTCTTGCAGAGATGAGAGCCAGCAAAGACCTAATGACCACATTGGCCAAGTTGTAACCATCAGGAGCAAACGTGGGTCTGTTTGAAGGGATCAGCTTGCTGAGCTGGAGGGGGTAAGTGAATCTCAGGGTGTCATCCAGCATCCACACGCGGCACTAAAGCGTGTTCTGCTCTTCCTTGGCTTTTTTGGGCCTTCGGCCTCCTTTTTGCAGGAGTTTGAAGAAAATCCACAGTCACCATAGCAACCACTGGTTCTGTGGCACGTGAGGCTTCCCGTGGTGCCTTCAGACAGGGCTGTGGGGCTCAGCACCCTGATAACAGCTGAACCACTGCCTGCCCTCACCCCCCGAGCCTTGCAGACCAGCCAGTCCAGTCGCAGGGGGTTCACCCAACTCGTGTGTTTTCTCCCTTTGGTTCTCAATGTGGCAGAGGTTCTGGTGCTCACGTGGAGCTGAGAGGCAAGTTCTCACCCTTAATCCACTTCATGCCCCAAATCCCCATCCTTGTGCTGTTTCTGTCCTTCGCTGTTTGGCTGTCTCGGGTGGGGTGATGAAGTAACAAGTGATAGCACAAGAGGAAATGGCCTGAAGTTGCACCAGGGGAGGTTTAGATTGGATATTAGGAAACATTTCTTTCCTGAAAGAGTGGTGAAGCCCTGGCAGAGGCTGCCCAGAGCAGTGGTGGAGTCTCCATCCCTGAAAGGGTTCAAAAAGCATGTGTAGATGTGACACTTCGGGACATGGTTTAGTAGATACAGTAGTGTTGGCCTGACAGTTGGACTGGATGATCTTAGAGGTCTTTTCCAACCTTAATGATTCTGTATTTCACGATTAGTCTTTGAAAATGTTAATTTAAAATATCCTTTCTGGAGTTTTCCTATTCAAAAGCCTGGTTAGCATAATATTTAGATTATCATTCCTTTAAGGCCTAGAGCTTAGAGATCGTTTCCAACCTTAACGATTCTATGCTTCTATGAAATCATCCTTAATTATTTTAGCATCTTCTCTGATGTCTGTACATCCTGATCTCGTCACACAGGCTGTCACAAGGTCCCACTGCAGCTCTCCGTGGAGGCTCTCCACCTCTCTCTCCAGCTTCTGCAGTCAGCCAGCCCCTGAGGCCGCTGCAAAGGGCTTTTTACACCGCCTTTGTCAAAGGTGTTTCGTAGCCCTCCTCATCCGGCAGCATCACCGAGCAAGGCAGAGGGGGTTGTCGTGGGGTTTGCGTGGTTTTGAGCAGTTTCTCTTCACATAGAGGCAGAGAGTTTTGCAAACTTTTGCCGAATTCCTCCTGGTGATGCCCTGGTGGAGCTGGGAAATGCATTGATCACCCTGTGGCACTTGAGCTGACAAACCCGACAAGGAAAATAATCCCAGGCTGTCTGAACAGCAAGTTCCTGGTGGGAATCTAATTCGTGTAGACTCCTCCTTCCCTCTGCAAATCCCAGTTTGGTTGCTCCCAGTAAGCCTATCCCACACCAGACTGAGCCGTGTTGGCAGCGCCGGGGCTCAACAAAATGAATTATCCAGGCTTGTCAGCTCATTCCCCCCAACCCTTCGCAGGGATTCCATGATTAGTGGGGAGAAGCGGAGGTGTTGAGCCTGTGTAACCTCTTCAGGTTTGGCCTCTCTGATTTTGCTGTTATGCCCCCAGCAAACATTTTGAATGAGCATTAAATAACCACACAAATTCAGACCTTGTGCAGCAGAAGGCGAGCGGCTCCGCCGCCGCCGATTTTGAGCGCAGGAGGGGGAGGTTTGCGCCATTCAAGCCCTTCTAAGGAGCAATTCAGGATGTGTGAGCCAAAGGAGATGCCTCCTGCATAACTAAACGGGTTGGCTGTGCCATTAGGATTCAGGAGGCTGTGGGAGTCGCCTGGACCCTGCAGAGGGGACGTCCCATCCCTCTCCCCTCCAGCTTCCAGCGGCAGCCGGCTGGGATGGGCTGAAAACAGAGGTTTTGCTCAATCTTCAAGAGTTCCCTGCTCTGTCTTCTTGCAGTTACCAGCCCTTGGGATGCCTAAAGATTCTCTTTTTTCAAAATGAATAAAACCTGCAAGCATAATAATAATTAGAATGCTGTTATTATTATCAAAAGTAATAATAATTAGGAAAAAATAGGGTCTTGTTCATTTGCCTCCTTTTTCCTTTGTGTTATATCCCCAGAGGACAGCTCAGCAGAGCTCGACCTGATCCAGTGGGAGGTGTCTCTCCCCGTGGAAGGGAGGTTGGAACTGGATAAGCTTAAAGGTCCCTTCCAACCCAAACCATTCTATGATTCCATAAAGCACCGTGGTGCCTGTTTCTGTGCATCCAGATAACGAGCAGGGGATGAAAAGTGTGCACTGGCAGATCAGAATAGAACAAAATGCCATGAGATAAGGGGATTGCTTCCAAGAAGATGGTTTTGTGGTCGTGCCATGACCATGAGGATGTTGGGGACTTGCACACAGTGGCCCTACCAAAGGAGTGAGGCTGCAGGGGTTGTGAACTACCAAGTGTTTAATCTTGGGTTTTATAAAGCACGATAAATTCAGGCTGGACAGTCGGCAGCTTCCCCAAATCCAGCATAATTGGCTCTTTAATCTGCTCTAGAGATTCCTGAGCTGGATTTGGATGTTATCTCCTCCTTTTGATGAGAGTGCTACAAAAAGAAAAAGAAAGAGAGAAAAAAAAAATCACATGATGTGAATTTATTTGCATCTCCAACAATAATCCAGTCATTCTGCCCATAAATGTGTGTCCTGCTTAATGCCCCCTCTATGCAGCTTTTTAGTGATGCCCAAGGTTTTAATTATTTACTTGCTTACAGATTTATTTTGCAGGGGTGGAAAATAAGAGGCAGAAAATGCCTTCCCTTTTTTTATTTTAATCTGTGATGGTTTATTTTATAAGCAGTGGATTGGCTGGGGGTTGGCTGGGTTCTCTGGCAGGTGGGAAAATGCCAGCTCTCCGAGCCCCAGCTGTGCCGCCGCGGAGAGCTGTCGGAGAGAGTCCTGGGGCCTGCAAAGCAATTGCCTTTCCTACAGAAATAAATGGTAGTTGTTAGAGCTGAGTGCTTCTTTCCTGCCTTTATCACCTGCTCTGGCCTTTTCCAACTCCAAAGGGCACAGGCAACACCCCTTGATGCTGGTCCTGGTCAGGTTCTGAGCCCCAGCTCTTTGACACCCTAACTTTGAGTACTTAATAGCCTTAAACAGTCTTAAATAGTACTTAAACATAAATAATTCAGCTAATAGTGAAGATTCCAGCTCCATACTCAAATATCTCGGAGTCCCACACAGAAAAATGCACCATAATGGCTTTCTTTTTTTGTATAAATTACATCTGGAAAAGGCAGAATGGTTCAGATTTTGCAATAGGTGCCTTATTTTAACTTCGCTCACTAGAAATGATGCTGTTGCCCAGAGTAATTACATAATAAATTTGTTAGAGGACTATAAAACCATAAAAGCAGTGGTAATGGTTTGCAATTTAATAGCTGAATTGTAAATGAATTTTTCTATAGCAGCTTTAATGTACCAGGCTGCTACAATTAAGAGAACATTCTTTGGGGTGCCTTTAATTTTTTGTTGTTGTTGTTGTGAAGTTCAGTGCCTTTAATTCTCTGGTTTAAAGAAGCTGTGTAACCACTTCAAGCCATAAAAGACAACTTTGACTTCCTTTGCAGCCAATGGAATATTGTGCTTGGGTATGGTGTTTTCAGCCCATTTGGCACTTCAGTGTTCTTACAGTAGCTCTGGATCTCAGATGTTGTTCAAAAGCAGCTCAAACTCCCTTGGAAACACTTTGATTTGAGCAGGTGCCCTGGGCACACTGACCCTTCACACTGCATTTTCAGCCATAGGGTCCCCAACCCTGCTTTTTCTTGCTTTGTCTCATCAGGTTCCTCTTCTTCTCAGGTTCCCCTAATTACAGCTTTCCACTTCAATACCACCATCACCTCGGTGCCCTCTGTTTGAAGGAAATGCCATGAAATACTGGATCTGATTTGCTTGCAAGCACCTTTGGGGATATTTAAATTTTTAATAATTATTGATGGCAGGTAATTACGTTGTCAATAACACCTCCTATTCCTATGGAGGAGCCAGGGAACAGTACATTGCAAATGCAAATTGACACAGGCAACCCAAACCTGATGAGAGTCGGTGATAATTAACAGACAGAGTTGGATGGAAGGGCTGGGAAAGCTGATGGAGACCTGACGCTGCTCCAAGGGGCTGCATCCCCTCCTCCTGTCAGTGAATCCAGTTTAAGGGGAATAGCACATGTCCTAATGCAGTTTTCTCTCTTGTGCATCCTTATTACTGTAATGTGAGCTTTAATTTTAGGCTTTTTTTCTGCTCATCAGCCCTTAATAGTTGGTAATTTTCTCGTGCTCCAGCCCACAGGTGCAATGTGTAGAGGCTGGCAGGGATTTGACCTTGCAGCTCCATGATCATAAAAAATCTGCTCCCTGGTTGCATTCTAAACCAAGGCAGGCAATAGAGAAAAGTAATTTAGCAAAAGCTGGTCTAGAAGTGGTTTTGAGACGTGTCCCCTCCCCTTCCTCTGCAGATCAGGAGTGCAGCAGTGCAGTTTGCAGGCTCTCACAGCGAGCTGCTCCTGGTTGCTGAACTTGGCTGAAGCACTGGGATGTGGCAATCGTCAGGGCACCCCCCTGGTCTGTTCCCACGGGGCCCAGTGACCTCAGCTGCTGACTCCGGTGTCACTGGGTGGAAGGTAGCTGGGAGGTGACTGCAGCCTTGCTGTGCCCAAGGGCTGGAAGGACAGCCTTGGAAACTATAGAATCATGGAATGGTTTAGGTTGGAAGGGACATTAAAGGCCATCCAGTTCCAACCCCTACCATGGGACACCTCCCACTGGATCAAGGGGCTCAGAGCCTCATCCAACCTGGCCTTGAACACCTCCAGGGATGGGGCAGCCACAGCTTCTCTGGGCAACCTGGGCCAGGGCCTCCCCACCCTCACAGGAAACATTTCTTCTTAAGATCTCATCTCAATCTTTCCTCTTTCAGCTTAAAACTCTTCCCCTTCATCCTATCCTTGCATTCCCTAATCAGGAGCCCCTCCTCAGCTTTCCTGGAGCCCCTTTCAGTACTGGGAGGCTGCTCTGAGGTCTCCCTGGAAGAGCTGCTATGAGTCTTTGGGCACAAACCATTTGTAGGGTGCTGCGTGACCAACCAAAACCAGTGTCCCCTATTATAAAAGGCACCACCCATCTCCCCCAAAACCTCAGGGGCACCTTTGGAGCACAGAGGTGAGCTGGGAGCAATGCTGCCCTGCCCAGCAATCTCCTGCCACTGCCTTTGAGGGATGGGTAGGTTATTAACTGGTCTGGTGACCAGGGCTGTGATTCCTGCTCTGGAATCACCACTATCCCATCAGGAACCTACTGGGGAGGCAGCGCCCTTGTGCCTAGCAGTGGGTGCTGCTTCCCACAGTGTTTATAGATGGAAATGGGGAGCAGGGGAGGGGAATGGAAAATGTAAGAATCCATTGTAAACTCTAAAGGCAGTGTGAGCACTGAAATCTGAGCTCCTGAGCGAAAGCTGGAGTCCAGGCCAGAGGACTGCAGGCAGTAAAAAAGTCTTCCACAAGGATGTGTCTGATGAATTTTGAATCCCTGGCTCTATATCAAACATCCTGTACGAACACAGCCCATGCAAGATCAGAACATTCCATGGATGCACCTCAACTTTCTCAGTTTACCTTGGAAAACAGCAGAAACATCTTAATCTCTCACCCTTCCATTCAAATGCTTCTTCTTGACCTTGAAATCTACCACCCCTCTTGCCTGACCAAGCCTGGCTGAACTTGTCACCCATCCCCATGTGTGTTTGCAGAGGATGGAGGTGATTTCTGTGAGCCTGGGCCTGTGTTTGTGCAGCACCCAGCACTGGAGCATCTTGACCTTTCTGTCTAACAAGTGCTTCCACAATATAAATATTTAGGTATAATAAACAATTATGATCGAGTTTCTTGGGTGACTGCACACAGCAAGTGAATTTAAAATGCATTTCCCCTGGGTATTCAGGCTCGGGATTCACTTTCTGAGGATGTTCATGTTAATAAAACTCCATTGCACAGAAAGAGAACACAAGAGAGATGCAAATATGACGAGGGCAAATTTGCTTAGGAGTTCAAATGAATATTCACCAACTTTGTATTATTTTTAAGTATTCATCCCTACTTGCTATAAAAAGATTATTTTAGCTTTACTCTCCGAGCTCAGTGAAGCATGTCTTTTGGACATAATGTGTATTTCTCTGTGCTAATGGGAAGTTTTGTTACTAGCAAGTAAGGAGTACATTTAAAATACACATTATCTTCAGGAAAAGTCTCTACTAAACCCATGGGATTTATCACCGTCCTGATTAACATCTGTATTTCAACACATCTTGCAGCTAAAGGCTGGGATTTTTCCATCCAAGGGATGTAAGAGCCTCTGCTCCTGCTGGAACGCCGAGGGGTCAGAAGGAAATTCTCTTCCTCTCCTTTATAACCTTTATAACTGTGCACTTACAGAACCAAACCTAAGCAGGGCTTCTGTGCTCACCTTTTGTGATGGTTCTGACCCCTGGGCTTGGTCCCTGGTTTTCCCTTCTTTAAAGCCATGGATTTCAGATCCAGATTCTCACACCCTTGTTTTCCTCTGATTTTCTGTGCCCATCTTTCATCCAGCTTTGCCCCCAGTTACGAGGATGCTTTCTCATCAAACAAGCTAAGCTCACGTTTGGAAGGACTTGGGGGTCACCCCGTCTCCTTTCTGCCTGAGGCAGAGGTAACACTGTTTTGACATCTCTGTTTGATTCCCATCGTAGGATTGAAAGAGATGCAAATTAGCAATAATGAATATTTTCATTTAAAGTGTCTAGACATTGTATCTACGAGCAGGATAATGTTGTTGCTGCTCTCTAAAATAGTCTGAAGTAGACCCAAGCTGCTTTATTTTTTTCATCAGAAAAGATAATGTTTATTTAAAAAAAAATAGTAATTTAATGTGAGCTAAATTAGGGTAAGTGCTAATTATGTAACTGCAAATTAGGCAGATCTTTATCTTGAGGCGAGCTGGTCTGGTGCAGATTAGGAACTGTTACTTTTAATGGGGTGTTGTCAGAAGGCAAGGAAATCAGGCACAGAATCCTAAGTGGATTCCTCACACCTAAGGGGTGTGAGGGTTGGAGCATCCACACCCCCTCTCACTGCAGGGCTGGCCTGGCACTCAGTCTAGAAACATCAATGTGGCAGTGACAAAGGGCACTGTGGGGTTTTTGCCTTGTCCCTTTGTCTTTGTGCCGTGACAGAGAGCTGCCCTCAGCTGCCAGCCCCATATTTCCCACAGCCCAGCTCACGTCTTCTCCACCAGCTTTGAGATCCCAGGTATTCTTGTAGAATCATGGAATGGTTTAGGTTAGGAGGGACCTCAAAGCCCATCCAGTTCCACCCTGGAACACCTCCCACTGGATCAGAGGGCTCAAAGCCCCATCCAACCTGGTCTTGAACACCTCCAGGGATGGGGCAGCCACCACTGCTCTGGGCAACCTGGGCCAGGGCCTCCCCACCCTCACAGCAAAACATTTCTCCCTCAGATCTCATCTCAATCTCCCCTCTTTCAGCTCAAAACCATTCCCCCTCATCCTATCTCTGCACTCCCTGATCAAGAGCCCCTCCCCAGCTTTCCTGGAGCCCCTTTCAGTCCTGGGAGGCCCCTTCAAGCTTAGTGTCCATCCTTGGTGCTCTGGTGGGATCACAAACTGCACTCAATGCACCGAAAAAAAACACGTTGAGAGGTTTTATTTTCCTGTATACACTGGAAGGAAGTTAATAATTCAAATTGCCCTGGAGCCAAGTACCAAGTTATGAAGTCACAAACTTTATAGGATAAACATATTCCCCTCGTACGAGCTGCAGGACGTGAGTATTGGAAAAATTAAATGCACTTGAACAGCTTTGTAGATATATATCAATGTATCAATAAAACTGCCTGACAGTGAGCAAACACAAGAGCTTGGCAGTTGTCCTGCTCTGTTTAATTACCATCAATAAGTTTTATATGCATCACCTTCTCAAAACTCCTCTGCCAACCACCCTGCCAGCTGAGTGATTTGGGTCTAGTCCTGAAGACCTTTGGGGTGATGAATGTGCTGATATCCCCAGAACCTCCTGCATTCACTGGAGCTTAATAGCATGGTTAGGTTATTCTAAGGATTCTGTCCAGTTGGGATTTTTAAAAATTATTATTTATTTGGCATTTTGCTTCCTTTTTCCTTTTTTTTGGACTCTCGGACATATCTGCCCTTGCTTTTCTCTGAGACCACCTCCCACCAGCTTTTCCTCAGATCCCTCTTGCTCCACCAAGCCTTCATTTTTGAAGGCACTTCCCTCTCCTCTGGTGCAACAGGCTTGGGGAAAACTTCCCTGCTTTCATGAAAAGCTGTTAATATCAATAATATTAATATTAATAGGTCTCACCTGAGTTAGCTGAAGGGCTAAATAATGCTTCAGTCCTTCTCTCTAACAGAGGACTGAGCTCCTCTTGGTGTGTTGGCTGATGACCAGGGTTATCCATCCAGGACCACAGACTGTGGAAGCTGGGAATCAGATGGAAGGACCCAGGTCCAGCTGCGGCAGCTCATGGTTGGTCAATTATCTCCAATTTTCCCCCAAATATGAGGAACCAATAGGAAAGCCTTGACAGCCTGGAGGTTCCCCAGACATGGGCTGTCCTGCAGATGGAGAGGGCTCAGTGGCAGGGGATGCTGCAGAGACAGAGGTGGGTGGGACAGGTGCCCGGCTGCGTGGTGCTCCCTAAGGAAAAAGGAAGAAATGCAGGAATAATGGGAATCATTTCAGATGATTTGAACTGTCGTATATCAGAAGTCAAGCAAAATGCCCAGGTGAGTTGACAGCACCTCCACTTGATCTCTGCCATGAGCTGACATAGAGCCAGAGTTTTTCAAAGGCTGCTAATGGCCTTGGTATTGATTTTATACTGAGATGCTTTATCACGCCTGTGTGTTTGGTGTAGGATTTTTTGGATGTGTGTGTGTTTTAATTTTTCTAAAAGTCATTTATGTCAGAAGCTAAATGGACTTTATTAGAGCTGCACACCTTCTGTGCTTCCATGCCAGGGTGTTACAGCAGGGAAAATCAGCCTCCAGCAGATTCCATTGAAACCCCCTGCTTAGGCAAAATACCTGCTTGGGCACAACTTAAAAACTGGGGGGGTCCTTAGCATTTTTTGGACCTGTTGGAGCAAGGCCAGATGATGCCATGAGGATGCTCAGAGGGCTGGAGCACCTCCATCCAAGGACATCCTACGAGCTGGGGTTGTTCAACCTGGAGAAGAGAAGGATCCAGGGAGACCTTAGAGCAGCCTCTCAGTACTGAAAGGGGCTCCAGGAAAGCTGGGGAGGGGCTCTTGATCAGGGAGTGCAGGGACGGGATGAGGGGGAAAGGTTTGAAGCTGAAAGAGGGGAGATTGAGATGAGATCTTAGGGAGAAATGTTTTGCTGTGAGGGTGGGGAGGCCCTGGCCCAGGTTTCCCAGAGCAGTGGTGGCTGCCCCATCCCTGGAGGTGTTCAAGGCCAGGTTGGATGGGGCTTTGAGCCCCCTGATCCAGTGGGAGGTGTCCCTGCCCATGGCAGGGGGTTGGAATTGGATGGGCTTTGATGTCCCTTCCAATCCAAACTATTCCATGATTCTGTGATAATTGTACTTTCTTAATCTTAGGCCATGCAAGATGAGCCCACCCCGCTGGTACCATCTTGAAAACAAAGAAAGAAAGAAAGAGAAAGCTCATTTTATTGCTTCACTCTCCCAGCCACGCTCTTTTGTTGTCAAAGCATCTGGTTTGCCAGTGGGGAGGTCCTTGAACCAGGCGTGCGCCAGGTGCTGCTGACAAAACAAGGGAGGACACCACCACTTAGAGCAGAGCATGCTTTCTCTCACTTGAAATGAAACGAAAGATGCTTTGCCTTGGGTAGCCTTGAAGAATAAATTAGGTTTTGCTCTTGTCTAGATTGTGCTGTACCATCCCCAAAACACCTACGGGGAATTTTGTGGATGCTAATGTGCACCCTGGGTGGCAATGGAGAAGGTGCTCTGTGCATGCTAAATCCCCTCTCCTTTACTCCCAGTAGAGAGCTCTCCATTTCTGCATTAATCTTAGGATTATTTTAAAGGCCTGAACCACACTTGAATCTCATCTCTTCCTTATTTCATAAATATAGTAAAAAAATTCCATCTCTTTCTAGCATCTTCCTTTTCCAGGATGCTCTCACTGACTCTTCCCATGCCCTGCAGACCCTGTTCTTAGTTTTGTTCCCTGAGGAGGGGTGGAAGGGCTGTTCTTCCACAGGTTTTGCTGATGGTATTTTTTGCCACCATTGAAATGGAAAGGGAACAAACGTTCATTCCTGCCCAGTTTAGGGCAGTGGTCTTGCCCATAACCTGCCAGGCTAAAGCATCTAGAGGGTCATAAAATTTTAAAAGCATCTGAATTTCCCCGAGCCTTCTTGCTAATGTTAAACCTTCATAGGAACAGACTTCACAGGACAAAGGAACTGTCAGATGAATGCTGATGCTTCATTAATGATAGGGTGCATTGACCCACCCCAGTGTGTCATCCTTGTTACCAAAGGAAACACAGAAGCAACCCATAATCACCTTGCCTGCATCTGTCCCACTAACAGCTAATTTAAGTATGTATTTGTCTGCTGATTGATCACAGGATTTTTTTCCTGGCACCTATTATCTTGCTGTCTAAGTGCTTCGGAATCTCCCTATTCATTTTAGTTTTGATATGATCCTTATAATAATGTCTTAAGAGCTGGTAAATTGGGTCTGCAAGGCAAATGTCTCTGTGGACTTCCCTTTTTTCCCTTCTCCAGAGGAGAGATGATTTCTTGTAGTAAGTCAGTAGGATCTGATCTCCCAAATCATAGAACTGCTCGGTTGGAAAAGACCTTTGAGATCATTGAGTCCAACTTTACCTGTCCACTACTAAACCAGATCCCCGAGCACTTCATCTACTCATCTTTTTAACACCTCCAGGGATGGTCTCTCAATCACCTCCCTGGGCAGCTGTTCCAGTGCCTGAGAACCCATTCAGTGAAGAAATCTTTCCTAATATTCAATCTAAACCTCCCCTGGTGCAACCCAAGGCCACTTCCTCTTGTCCCATCACTTGTTCCTTGGGAGGAGAGCCCAGCACCCACCTCACCACAACCTCCTTTCAGGGAGCTGCGGAGATCGATGAGGTCTCCCCTCAGCCTCCTCCAGACTAAACAGCCCCAGGGCCCTCAACTCTTCCTCATAAGACTTTGTTATTTTAAGCAAAGACCCTGAAACTCCTGGACAATAACACTTACAGGTTTATAAAACCAAACAACAATCAACTGCCCACGATAGTCACGAAAATAGAAACATTAGAAGTTTTGGGTACCTTGCAGCAGGAGCTCATCACTGACACCGATACCTGCTTGAGAAAAGCTGCCTGCTGACATCTTCCCCATAAACATTTAAACATAGACTGGATGCACACAGATTCATTGGATTGCTGTAATTCATTAAACAAATGTTAGGTTTAATGGACTCGTGTAGAAAGGCTGGTGCCGTGGATGCACTCAGCTGTGAAATATGCTGTGGAAGTCATTTGTTTGCAAAGGGTCTGGAAATCTGCTTCCTATTAATGTAAAATGGGTTTACTGGAGAAAAATCTCTGGGATCACATTTTTCTCTCAATTATCCCTTCTCAGTGGGATTCCTCGAGGTCTGCACCATGTAACTGAGATGTGTCTAAGCTGGGGGGGTTTGGAGCTGGGGTTTGTTTTGATCCATTAAGCTTGTATCTCGCCGCGGTGATGTAATTCCCCCACTCCGAGACACTTTATAAACATTAATGGGTTTGTTTTCGTGGTCCCAAGGGATGCACAGCAAAGGAAGGTCATCGAGACCCTTTCACCACACAGAAGCGGGGATGGGGAATTGCTTCACTTTAGCATTGCAGGGAAAACCAGGATATTCACCTAAATTTTTAACCTGTCCGTCCTTAGCTCTGTTAAATCCCATTTTAATAACTTATTAACTGAGCATTTCAGCTACAACACAGCAGCGAGGTTTGTGTTAAGAGTTTGCTCTCTACTCCAGCCAAGGAAGAAGAGTTGGTGCTCAGTGTTTTCAGAGCGAGAAGGGGGGAGCCAAATGCAGTTATAAATGCACAAATAAAAATGTGACCTTTGTAGAGGGGAAAAAAACCCCTGCAGACATTAGCAACTATTGTGAGTTGGATGGAAATTGCTTAGCAGAGATGTGCTACAAGAGACTATTGAACCCGGGGCACGCTGTGCTTTTGCTGGTGAAGTTTGATGGTCCCCCGGCCTGGATTTTCTTGGTGTGCTTTTCTTTGCTGATGAATGGCCATGCAGATGCCTCTGGTGACATCTGGCAAGAGCCAAACTGCTGCTGTTTGCACTGCAGCGTGCCAGGGTGTCACAAAACAGAGGCACAGATCACAAATCTCCTCTTTGGTGAGGGTTTTTTTCAATCACAGAAGGTCCATTTTAGGGGATGTGCTGAAAGGAGCTGGTGATACTCACCCTCTTTGGTACTGCAAACGGAGCTGGATGGAGCAGATGAGAAAATAATGTAAATATCCAGGCAGAAGGGATTTTTTCTTTTGATGGCAGTGAGGCACAAGCAGCTAAAAAGCATTCAGCAGAATTTACATAAGCCTTCAGCATCTCCGAGGTCATCAGTCTGCTGGATGACACAGTAAAACTCATTTTTATTAAATTCTGGCTGATTATTTAATTGGAAAAGAAAGGATTTAATTGAATCAAGTCAAAGGGCCGCCTTAGATTACGTTCAACCTTAACACAAAATGCTTTTCCCATTTAGTTAAACTGGTTCCTTCCTATATTGTACGTATTAAACTACAAAAAGTGGTAATCTGAATAGCAAATTGAAGGGTTTGGAAGGCCTGAACAGTACCTGTGTGCTACTCAAACTATTCTTATCTCCTAAACCTTCTCATATTCCCTCTACTGCATTCCTTAGCTGAAAAGAGAGCAAAGAGGATGGGCAGCATTCTCAAATCTTCCTCCACTCATGTTTATGCCATCTGTATGTTCTTGGTGGTTGAGAAGCTCAATGTGTGCTGACAGCTCAGAAAGCCTGGGCTGCACCCAGAGCAGTGGGACCAGCAGGGCCAGGGAGGGGGTTCTGCCCCTCTGCTCTGCTCTGGTGAGATCCCACCCGGAGCCCTGTGCCCAGTTCTGGAATCCTCAGCACAGGAAGGACAGGGAGCTGTTGGAGTGAATCCAGAGGAGGCCACGGAGATGATCCAAGGGGTGGAGCATCTCTGCTATGAGGACAGGCTGGGAGAGTTGGGGTTGTTCAGCCTGGAGAAGAGAAGGTTCCAGGGAGACCTTAGAACTGAAAGGGGCTCCAGGAAAGCTGGGGACAGGATCAAGGAGTGCAGGGACAGGACGAGGGGGAACAATTTTCATCTGAAAGAGGGGAGATTGAGATGAGATCTGAGGGAGAAATGTTTTGCTGTGAGGGTGGGGAGGCCCTGGCCCAGGTTGCCCAGAGCAGCGGTGGCTGCCCCATCCCTGGAGGTGTCCAAGGCCAAGGGAATGTCAGGAAGATGTGCCAGGGGAGGGTTGGGTTGGACATAAGGAAGAAGTTCTTCCCCCAGAGGGTGGCGGAGCTCTGGAACAGCTCCCCAGGGAAGCAGTCACAGCCTGACAATATTCCAGCAGCATCTGGCCAAGGCCCTCAGCCCCACGGGGTGAATGTTGGGGGTGTCCTATGGGACAGGAGTTGGACTGGATGGTCCTTGTGGGTCCCTTCCAGCTCAGGAACATTCTATGATTCTGTGCTTCTGTTCTAATTGCACGTGGTCAGCAAACGCCAGCCACCCTCACGCTGGTAATCCCTTTCCTGCCCTGTGCCCGTGGGGCTCCCTTTCTGTCTCGGGATCGCTGCCACATTGCGCCCTCTTTCCAGGCGGAAGCTCTGAGAAATCAAATCCTGCTTTGAGAGATCAAAATCAATTTTAAATGGACCCAGCTGTTCCCTAGAAAGGACAGGAGGAGGTGGGGAAGAGGAGAAAACCTTTCAAGATATCTTCAGGGGAATCTCAAAAGGACTTAAAGTAATAAGGAAGATGTTTTTAAAGCAAGGTTATTAATTTATGGATGAGTCCACAGCCAAATTCAAGAAACATTTTTAAAATAGCTCACGTGCTAATGTAGAAATCTCTCGCACCAGTAAATTATAAGATTCCAGTACTGTCAGCACAGCAACTCAACTAAGTCTATAATTAAGGTTAGATTGAGAAAGGAGCATAATTTGGACTTCGTTTCACCAGCTGAATGTATTCTTGAAGGCTCCAATCAGTTCTAACCTGATTTTTTTTATGATAAAAATAATGTGTCTGCACTTTAAAGCTGAGTTCCTTCCTGTTGAAGCTCACGTTTTATACAAGTGCAAGGAGTTAGTTTTGAATATACGGTACTGCGATTGCACGTTCAGGTTATCTGGCTACTTACACAATTCTCTCATTTGCAAGCATGGTTTGCAGCAAATATTCATGCAAATTCAGCATGAAACTGGGCATTTATCTTGATTACAATTCTGTTTATATATATACTTAAAGGATTTTATCTCATTCAGGGAGGGCTGCAGAAATGATGAAAAAGAATTCCAAAAATTGCATTTATTCTCCTTGGGGGTTGTTTGGGAATTTATTAAGGAAAGGAGCCCTTTCCACTGATATTCCAAATGCCCTGTTCTAGTGCTAGTGTTGGAAACTCTCAAAGAGCTAAAAGAGGGGAGATTGAGATGAGATCTTGGGGAGAAATGTTTTGCTGTGAGGGTGGGGAGGCCCTGGCCCAGGTTGCCCAGAGAAGCTGTGGCTGCCCCATCCCTGGAGGTGTTCAAGGCCAGGCTGGGTGAGACTTTGATCCCCCTGATCCAGTGGGAGGTGTCCCTGCCCATGGCAGGGGGTGGGACTGGATGGGCTTTGCGGTCCCTTCCTATCCAAACCATTCCATGATTCTATGAGTTCTGGCTTAGAACCATTAGAATAATCTTCCTTTATTCCCCGTTCTGGAGAAAGTGTTTGGTTTGCTACCCTGGCAAGAGGGCTCTGAGGACACCACCACCGTGTCCTCCACCACTGCTGGGGTTCATCTCAACAAGCCCCACGCCCAGTAATTAATCCCAGTCAGCTTCCTCAGCAACAAAGCCAACAGGCTGCCTAGAGAAGTCGTGGATGCTCCTAGCTCTGCGCTGCTCTTTCCACATCCACTCACATTTCCGTAGGCTCCCACCCCACTGCTGTGAGGGCTCCTGCCCGCTTCCTAAACCCATTTACAAACTTCCCATGGCTCAGATAAAACCAGGCAGCGCTGGGCATTGGGAAGCAGGGATGGTTTGGCGAGGTGCAGCCGTCCAGCCCATGGTTTCCCAAGCATCACCGTTTCGTTTCGGTGAGGATGAAGCCTGTGTGTGCGCTGCTGCCTCGCTGAGCATCACAGCTCTGCAGCCTTGCTGCAGCCCAGGCCCTGGCAGACACACAAGTGGATCCCTCGGGGGCATTGGTACGGCACAGGGAAAACATCAGCGCTCCCTCTAGCAGTCACCAGCGATGATATCAAATCATTCTCCATGTTTCACCCTGGGTTCGTGCCACACGAACGGCCAGCGTAAGGGCTCTCGCATTGCTACAGCAGTGACAGCACACAGGTTGCTTTTTCCTCTCCCTCCCTCCCCAAAATATTTCCAGAGGGGATTTTTGGAGCCTATTTTACCCCACCTGCTGCACTGAGCTTTTGAGTATAGCCACGCACTGGGGTGAACCTGAGCTCCAATTAGCAGAAAAGCACTTAATTAGTGGGATTGTCAGTGCATGGGCACTGCAGCACTCGCTGCACCGCACAGAACAGTGTGTGTGGGGGGTTCTATTCGTGCAGTGCTGCAGCCCCCCCCCCCAGCACCCAGCATTGCTCAGCACCTGTAATGCCACGGATGTCCTCGCCTCTGTCGCTATCAGGAGGAGCAACAAGTAGGGGGGGACACCCCCCCATCCTATTCCCCGTTGCACAGTCCCCTCCCCTTTGGTCCCCACTTGCACAGCCCCCTCTCTTGCAAAGCCCCCCTTCCCTTTGCACACTGCTTGCAGAGACCCCCTTGGCACAGCCCTCAGTTGCACAGCCCCCTCCTCCCCTTTGCCTTCCCCTTGCCCAGTCACCTCCTCTTTGCACCCTCTCCTCTTTGCACCCCCTTTGTCCCCCGTCCTCGCCCCCCCCCACTTTGCACTCTCCTCGCACTCTCCCTTTTAACCCCCTGCACAACCCCTCCTCTCGCACAGCCCCCCCCTCCCCTTTGCCCCGTCGCCTCCGCCCCATCTCACCATCCCTCTCCCCTTGGCACCCCACTCCCACAGCCCCTCTCCCCTTGGCTCCTCCGGCTCAGCCTCACTCCTCTTCGCCCCGCCGAACTCAGCCCTCTCCCTTTCGCCCCTCCCTCCTCGCACAGCCCCCTCCCCTTTGCACCCCCAGCTCAGCCCCCTCCCACCCGCCCCCCTTTGCACCCTCTCTCTTTCCCCCCCCCCTCTGCGCCCCTCTCCCCTTTGCCCCCCTCCTCGCTCAGAGTCCCTCCCCTTTGCCCCGCTTCCCTTCTCCTCCCTCTCCGCACTGTCCCCCTCCCCTTTGCACCCCTTCAGCTCAGCCCCCTCCACTTTGCACCCCTCAGCTCATCCCCCTCCCCTTTACACCCCATTCAGCTCAGCCCCCTCCCCTTTGCACCCCTCAGCTCATCCCCCTCCCCTTTACACCCCATTCAGCTCAGCCCCCTCCCCTTTGCACCCCTCAGCTCAGCCCCCTCCCCTTCTCCCTCCCCTCCCTCTCACCCCCTTTGCTCCCCAGCTTAGCGCCCTCCCCCTTCGCCCCTCCTCCCCTTTGCACCCCCCTCCTCTCCGCACCCCCTTTGCACCCCCTTTCGCTCAGCCCCCTCCCCTTCTCCAGCCCCGCCCCTCGCCCCTCGCCCCTCCCACTCCCCCTCCCCTCCGTTCGCCCCCCCCCCCGGCGGCCGCTCCCCCTCTCTCACCTCTCTCCTCCTCTCTCTCCCCCCCTCCCCAGGCGAAGATCCTGCACATGATGGAGGACAACAAGCAGCTGGCGCTGCGCATGGACGGGGCGCTGCAGGCGGCGGGCCAGGAGGTGACGGCGCTGCGGGCAGAGCTGGCCGCCACCGGCCGCCGCCTGGCCGAGCTGGGCAGCGACCCGGCCATGGAGCACGGCCCGCACAGCGCGCAAGGTGGGTGCTGGGGTGTGTGTGTGTGGGGGGGGGTGTGTGTGCATCGTTGTCTGGGAACCCTCCGTTCGTTGGCATTGTTTGTGCAGGGGCGTTCTGCGCGGAGGGGGGTGCTTGGAGGGAAGCTGGGTGCTGCATCGGGACCTGGTTCCAACCACCGGGACGCAATTCCACCCGGTAGAACCCGTTTCCAGCCGCCGGGACCCGGTTTCAGTCACCGGGACACCCAATTTTACCCGTTAGGACCCAGTTCCGGACCCAGTTCCAGCCACTGGGACCACCGGTTCCAGCCACTGGGATACCCGGTTCCCCCCTTTGGGACCCGGTTCCCCCCTTTGGGACCCGGTTCCACCCGTTAGAACCCGTTTCCAGCTACTGGAGCCGGTTTCAGTCACCGAGACACCCAGTTTCACCCGTTAGGACCCGGTTCCGGACCCAGTTCCAACAACTGGGACCACCAGTTCTAATTACTGGGACCCAGTTCCACCCACGAGCACCCAAATCCACCTACCGGGACCCAATTCCATCCGTTTGGACACAGTTTCAACCACCAGGACACCCGGTTCCACCCGTTAGTACCCCGTTCTAACCACTGGGACACCCGGTTCCAATCGCTGGGACCCGGTTTCACCCACTGGGTGCAAATTCTCCTCTTTGATTTTCTAGCCGCCTCCTAAATTGCTGCTGCTACTTCGGTTCCAACACTCCCAGTCCACGGAGGGATTCCCCCCCTCATCTCCATCCCCAGCCCACAGAAGGATTTCTTCTCCATCCTAAGCCTATGGAGGAATCCTCCCCCTTTTATTCCCAGCCCACGGAGGGATTTACTCACACACCCCATCCCCAGCCCACGGAGGTATTTCCTCTCCCTCCTCCATCCCCATTCCACGGAGGGATTCCCACCCCTCCACCTCCATGCCCAGTCCACAGAGGGATCCCCCATCCATCCCACGAATGGATTCCCAGCCGCCTGCTTCCGCAGCATAGAGAGGGATTTTCCCTCCTCTCCCATCCCACAGAGGGAGCCCCCCTTCTCCTGCCAAATCCCCAGCCCGTGGAGGGATCCCCCCTCCATCCCGCAGAGTGATTCCTTCCCCCGCCCCCATCCTCAGCCCGCAGAGAGTTTTGTCCCTCCCCAGCCCCAACACCTTGCCTTAACTCGCCCTGCACCCCTGGCTCTTCCCTGCACCCCGGGTGTTCCCAGCACCCCGGCTCCCATAACTGGTTTCGTAATTCTTTAGGGAAGCAGCCATGTTCCAGGAGCTGTGATCCCAGCGCTCCCAACCCACTGCCAGCAGCCCCGGGCCTTGCCCCATCACGTCCCAGGAGTCACGGCAGAGCTTGGTGCTGTGCCGTGCTGGCAGGATCCAACCCCCATCCCAAGTCACTCCAGGGTGAAAGGCTGGCACAGACCCTATGCCATCCATCCATCCCCCTCCCACCACCCTCGGACCCCTAAAAAGTTGTCCCAGGCCTTGGAGCAGCAGGAACCAAGGGGGCCTAACGGGATGCAGGGGGAGCAGGAGCTGATTGATGCTCTTGGCTTTGCCTGAAGGTTAAGGAACGGGGTCTGAGTTGTTTCTGCAGCATTCCTGACAGGGTCTGGCTCTCCTCTGGCTGAGATTCACTGCTTTCTGCTGATCAAAGTGCTGCTGTCATCACTTTAGAAAGATTTCAATACAAATATATATATATGTACCGAATAATTGCAGGCTTCCGTGACAATTCACCCCGCAGCAGCCTTGGTGTCAGCTCAGAAACAGTGCAAGCCCTCCCCTTTCCTGAAAACTGGATTGGATTTACACCTGCATGATAAAAATGTCGGTAGCTGTGATTTACTTGTTACTTATTTACTGCGAGCATCTCTCACTCTGGTGGTTCAGCATTATTTAACAGTTGTGTTTTGGTTAAGCTGGAGCTTTTTAAAGGGAGTGGAACTCGTGGTGGGCACCGCTGCTATTGCACCGCCGGTGTTTTGTTGTCCTTGGTGTTAACCCAAATTGATTTGGAGTGATTCATTTGTGGATTTGTTCCCATCTGCCTTGTTGTATTTTGCTGTTTGGGTAGCGGGGGTGTGGTGTGTGGATTCCACTTATTAAACAAAGTTAACCCAGCATCAGGTGGGATTCCTGGAGAGCTGCGGGAAGGCGGGAAGTCAAGTTGCATGTGTGGTTGGGTATTTTCAGGACTGATGTGAATTAGATGCCTGTTGGTATGATCTGAACCAGACCCTGCTGTATGGCACGTTCAGGCTAGCGAGGCGCTTTCTTGTGTAAAAATCTGCTGAAAATGCAGAAGGAGGATGCCTTCATCCTCCCTCGCAGTGCGAGGGGATTGGGAATGCAGCTGTAGAGGGCATCAGTGTGGAAATGCAGCCTGCCAGCTAGAAAAGTGGGTAAAACCCTTCTGCTGCTCATGCCCACCCCTCTTCCTGCGGGTGTGATGGCTTTTGTTTCTTCTCCAGGAGACTTTTGGAGACACGTGTGTTTTTGCAGAGGGACAGTGTCTTTGTGTACCCACAGCACGCCCTGGCAAGGGGAGGAATGTGTGTGTGTGGTTCTCCGAGGGTTGGGGTTTCTTTTTTGTTTTCCTTTGGGTTTTTCTAATCTGTTGAGTGATGGGAAAACTCCTCTTTGGGTTCTTTTACTGTCAGTTTGCTGTAATGGTGCCAAAGAAATGTGTTGTGTTCCACAAAGCGTGCATGTTTCTGCTTAAGAACTATAACTACGTGTGCTTTGGTGTTGTGGGGTCCCTGGGACCTGTGGCAGAGTGGTCCTTTCTGGCTGGGTGCAAGAGTGGTACCTTCAGCCGCTGCTGGATTTGCTGGAGGGGTCGCTCCAACTTCCTGCTCTTCAAGCTGGCAAATTTGTCTCAAGGTACTGGTATCTAGGAGATGGGAGAGAGGATGTGTCCCTAACAACGCGTTACTCTGTGGCCTTGTAGCTGTGTTTTCTTATCTTTAAGAGGCTGTTATTTAGAATGTGATACATCCAGCCATGTAGCACTGCTGTTGTAACAGAAGCCAATCAGTTAAGTGTAAAATTTCATCTGAAGTGCGTTGCGTTCGTGGTGATATTGAGGAGAAGGGGAGAGTACTTGGTTTCCTAAAGCCCCACTGATGAAATTCGCTCTGTTTTGGGTTTCCTCCCTATGTTTCATACTATTGTTTATACGCTCTCCTCCATCACTCTCTGTTTGCATAGGCAGCACTAAGATATCTGTGGTGAGCCTTATGCTTTCCCTCAAGGATTTTGAGACGACGTTCAGAAGGATGGGGTGAAAACAAGAATCTCTGAATAGCTCTGCTGTCATGTCTTGTAAGTAGGAGGGCTGCCAAGCTGTTTGATTTAGGCAGACATTCAAGGCAAGCAGGAGGCTGTTGGATTGGGTGGGCAGCTGATTCCCTGAGAGTACACGGTGGGGATCTGCTTTGGTCCTGGTCAAAAAGCACATGGCAGAGTCATCAGATCCCTTTGCTTGTCGTGGGAAGGAGCTCGGGAATCTCATCAATGCAGGTGGGAGCTCCAGGTCAGTCCCAAATTACATCAAAGGAGGTAAATGTGTACCTTCCTGCTACGTTCAGTCAGTAATTAATACCAAGTCTGTGAATTGTGTTATTTGTATAATTATGGTGCGGCTTGAGACAGCTTGAGGTAATAACTCTGCCCCTTTTGTGCACACTGACACTTTGCTATAATGCACTATTTTTGTAGTGGCAAGATAGGCTTTGAGGGCCTGTTTTATGGAATTTAAAACAAAACTGGAAGAATTCAGCAAAGTGGGATACCGGGAGGGGAGGGTGGGCGTGTGTGGGTTGGTAGGAATGAAACTTGTGTATTGTTGCAGTCCTCTCCTCTGGGACAGTTGGGGTTGTTCAGCCTGGAGAAGAGAAGGCTGTGGGGAGACCTTAGAGCAGCCTCCCAGGACTGAAAGGGGCTCCAGGAAAGCTGGGGAGGGGCTCTTGATCAGGGAGTGCAGGGACAGGATGGGGGAATGGTTTTAAGCTGGAAGAGGGGAGATTGAGATGAGATCTTAGGGAGAAATGTTTTGGTGTGAGGGTGGGGAGGCCCTGGCCCAGGTTTCCCAGAGCAGTGGTGGCTGCCCCATCCCTGGAGGTGTTCGAGGCCAGGTTGGATGGGGCTTGGAGCCCCTGATACAGTGGGAGGTGTCCCTGCCCATGGCACGGGGGGTTAGAACTGGATAAGCTTTAAGGTCCCTTCCAACCCAAACCATTCTATGATTCATGATGAGTGTTAATCATTCCAATCTCTCAGTCCTGACAGCCCTTTTTAACTGGCAGGTTTGCTGGCAGAAGTATTTTGGCTGCAGCCTCCGTGTAAGCCTGGACGTTGATCAGGGTGGAAATCAATACTTCATGTCCCCGGCTCTTAGTGCAGCAATTACTGACAGCCCTCGGTAACATCAGTGGAGCTGTGTGTCAGCACCTGCATGTTTCAATACTGGTTTGAATTAATATTGGTTGAATTAATTGCAAGCAAAAGGAGTGCCTGTGGTCCGGGTCAGGGTGCAGCAGCAGGGCGGGATGCTGGTGATGATGGAGATGCAGGTCGGCAGGCAGAGCATCACAGCAAGTGCTGGTGCAGTTCAGTGTCAGCTGTGGCCCTTCTTCATGCTGGGTGCACTGCTGGGCTTTTGGCTTAGGGTCTCTGCTGAATCTCTCTCTGTATTTTCAGTAGGTTTTATATAAAAAGCAATATCCATGCGTAAATCCGAAATTGGGGTGCAAGAATTTGCCATCCTGAGTCAGGCATTGGTCTGTTTAGCCTCATATTTTTGCTTTCGTCTTAAATGGAAAGTATTAAATGGAAAACATCTTAATTAATATTAGTGAAGTGCTTGAAGATATAAAGTACAATCAATAGCTAAGTGTTATTATTAATACTTCACTCAGTATTTGGCTCGTCTCGCTTCCTATTGCAGAGTGGTTGTGGCACGGGGTGGTCGCGGTGGCACGGGGTGGTCGCGGTGGCACGGGGTGGTCACTGTGTTGTGTGGAGCTGGGGTGGGATGGTGATCTTTGCATAGATCCTGCCAAAGTTCAGCTGGGAAACGAGCAGCAGCTGCACCTTGCTCCTGGAATAAAGGCTTTCTCCTCTTTGCTGTGCAGGTATCTCGGGCAGATGCAGCATAAAAAAAAAAGTGTCTTGGTAGTTGGTGATGCCAAAGGGCCAGAAGGACCTTTGTGCTCATGACAGTCTGAAACGGAGTTTTCTCTTTTTCTCTTTGATCGCCGTGCGCTTTCATAGCTGTAATGCAAAGACTTTGACTTTTGCCCAGGAGGCAATCAGTTACCTCTGTGCTCTGTGCTGTTGCTATTTTGCGAGTAATCATCTCAGGCTGTTGAAAATGTACCATTTTCATCTTTGCAGAAATCTTCCCTGCTATTTGTTCTTCCAGAGCTTGAGAGCTGATACGGTAAAGGAACCTGAGGAATGTGGATATGTCAGTCCAGTCGTGCACCAAGCTTATCGCAAGATCAAGGGCTTGCTGTACTATTACTCTTTCTAACAATTTCCTCCTTTATTTACCTCTGTCCTGCACAGTTCTTGGGGTGAGGCAGTGATTAATTCCGTGCTCTGAAACAATTGCATGCACTGGGAAATAAATTTGTGCATAAAATATTCACGTGGTTGTTTTAGCTGCAAGGAACCGGAGGCAGATGGGGTTCAGGTCCCTGTTACGTCTTAGTAACAAGTGATAGGACAAGAGGAATGGCCTCAAGTTGTGCCACGGGAGGTTGAGATTGGATATTAGGAAAAAATTCTTTCCTGAAAGAGTGGTGAAGCATTGGATGAGGCTGCCCAGGGCAGTGGTGGAACCTCCTTCCCTGGAGGGGTTCAAAAAGCATGTGTAGATGTGACACTTCGGGACATGGTTTAGTAGATACAGTAGTTGTTGGCCTGACAGTTGGACTGGATGATCTTAGAGGTCTTTTCTGACCTTAATGATTCTGTATTTCACGATTAGTCTTTGAAAATGTTAATTTAAATATCCTTTCTGGAGTTTTCCTATTCAAAAGCCTGGTTAGCATAATATTTAGATTATCATTCCTTTAAGGCCTGTCCAGGGCAGTTTTAGTGAAGCTCCTGAGGGTGAGCGAGCTCAAATAAACTCTGAAGTCAAAGAAGGACTTAATCCAGGGTTTTGATTCCCTGATTTGTAGTGTAGCCATGAAGGCATCTGGTGTGAGACTTGCAGATGGTGAGAGGGAGGTATGAACAGGTCCTGCCTTTAAATTGGGAAACATTAAGAGTGGTTTTGTCTGTTGGCTTCGGGTACTCTCTCAGATAATCACTGGAAGGGCTGGGTATCCTTCAAAAGGCCAACCTTTCCTCCCATTACTTATTCTTCGTTACTCTGGCAACATCAGTAAACTCTGTGTTCCCTGGCACTGGGGCCAGGTGATGCAGAAAAACTTGTGTCCTTAATATGAAACTCTCTGAGGAGCCAAAGGAGGCTTTGGAGCTGGGGGACTCATTGCCCAGCCTTTGAGGGCAAGCATCGAGTGGTCCCTCCTCCTCTCCTTGCACCAAAGAGGGCTGAAGTGCCTCACTGAACTTCAGCTCTAGCACAAAATATAGCAATGCTTCCGTCTCCAGCTTATTAAAATTCAATCCTCATAATTTCTTGTTGACAGTGAAGCGTGAGATAAGAACTCTTGGTACTGAGGCAGCAGCTCGCAGAGCCGGTGTGCTCAGGGCGTGCCCAGCCAGGCTGCGGCTACGTCTGCGCGTGAAGCCCCGGGGAATCCGCCGACCAGAGGCCTCCTTTTTCAGGCTGCATCCTTGCCCGTGGGATGCTGAAGGCTCTGGGAGCTGCTCCCTTGCTGCTGCCAGCTTTGCAATCTATTCCTGCCTGTTAGGTGTGTACTTTTCATAGAATCATTAAGGATGGAAAAGACCTCTAAGTTCATCCGGTCCAACCGTCAGCTCAACACCACTGTGCCTGCTGAACCAAAGTGCTGTGGCTACACGTGGTTTGAGCACCTTCAGAGATGGTGACTCTGCTGCTTCCCTGAGTAGTCTCTGCCAGCACTTCACCAGTCTTTTGGTAAAGAAATATTTCTTAATATCCAATCTAAACCTCCCCTGGTGCAACTCAAGGACATTTCCTCTTGTCCTACCACTTGGCACAAGAAAACAACACCCACCTGGCTACAATCTCCTTTCCCAGACAGATGAGGTCTCCCCTCAGCCTCCTCTGAACAGTCCCCAGGTCCCTCAGATGCTCCTCATAACACTTGTGCTCCAGCCCCTTCACCAGCCTCATTGCCCTCTTCTGAGAATCATAGAATCTTCTGGTTGGAAAAGACCTTTGAGATCAACAAGTCCAACCGTACCGTGTGTTCTGGACATACTCCAGCCCCTCAATGTCTTTCTTGTATTGAGGGGCCCAAAATTTTGCTTGAGTCTTTATGGCTGGTGCCTTCAGATTATTGACACAGGTTTTGTGGAAGCAACAGGTGTGGAGACCTGAAGCTGAACAAATTTTGGTGTTCAGAGATGTATCCTATGTTAGCAGGAGGTGAAGTGGGTCTGGCTTTTAAAAAGAAGCAAGTCTGGGCTATCCCACCAGAAGAGATGTTGAATAACCACTTTCAAAAGAGTCAGACAAAGTCTTTTTCACAGTCAGTTTGTTTGCAGAAGTTGCAAAGGGGAGAAAAAGCCTTTCCAAATGATGGGGAGCTGGGGGTGCCTCTCCCAGGATAAGAGGCTGATGTTGAGTGATGGTGATGGGCTGTGAACCAAAGGGACCTAAAATAACAGAAGCTTTGTAGGAGAACAGTGCTTTGCCGGGTAAGAACAACTTTGCAGAGGTACTGATAATGATTGAGAGTGACACTGGCCGGAGGCAGCAGCTCCCAGGGACATCCTGATAACCCAGTGCCCTCAGCCAGGCCCTGGCTGCATGGCTTCAGTAATCTGATAAATTGCTTATTTTTATAATCTTATTAGTCCTGTCCTTCTCCAGATCCCTGCGAGGAGCTGCTGGGATGGGGACAGAGTTGAGCCTGTGTGATGCAGTCTGGCTGCTCCCAGCTCCACTCTGTAAGTGCCATTTGGGACAGTTTTAGGGTTTTTGGCTGTGCCTGGTGAAGCGTCTTGTGTCTGCAGATTGCTAAATTGCAAAGACCTCTGCTTTTGAGTGCAACAAAGAGCTGGTTTTGCATGGAGCACCTGATGAGGAGTGGGCTTTTGTCATTGGGATATGACACCTGCGTGGTGCAAGAGCTGAACCAGGCAGGGCTGTATTTGCCCTGAGAAATGGAAAAAGCTCTCAAGTTTTGCTGGTCAGATGTGTGATCAGCTTTAGATTTTTAATTATGTGCAGTGCTATGAGTACAGTTTGGTTTTGGATCACTTGGACCATGGGAAAAAATGGAAAAGATGAAAGGGAGCATGGTGCTGTAGTAAAGGCATCATGGATCTGTGGGCACCCAGGAGACCCAGTGCTTGGCAGAGGATCAACCTCATCATTGAAGAGAGGAAAGGGACTGAGTGATGCTGTGCTGCAGCGTGGTCCAAGGCTGGGCTGCATCCTGGTCTTGGAGAATAACCCGTGAGTCTTGCTGCTTGTGCAAACTTTTGTTTTGGAAGCAGCATCTCTTCTGAGGGCATCCATAAATCCATTTCTCACCCTTCTCAGTCCTTATGGAGTCATTCTGCCTCGCATCTTTTCATGCCACTTCTCCCTCTAAATTAAAATTTCACAGGTTTTACAGGCTGTGTCTGGGAGCTGAACCTTTGGGGTTGTCTGACGGGGAGCTGGCGTGTCGCAGCCTTTGCTGCCATCCCCAGGGACACGCTCCTCTCCTGTGCAATCACTGCTTTATTGTCTTGCTTCTCTGGGTGGCATCTGGAGGAGAATCCCAAACCTCTCCATTGCCTCCTCTCTCGTGAGAGCGTGCATCCTCCCTCCCCGGGGAGTTGAATCTCCTTTCTATGGAGAATAACATCCATTGGGTAGGGGGAAGTAGCATTTGGTGTGAATACGTGTGATATGTGGGATGTAAAGAAAGCAAGTGAGCACAATGCCCTGCTGATGCCTATCTTCAGCTTTTTCTGTGCCTCCTTTTTGCAACAGCAATCAAACCCAGGGAGCTGACACTGCTGTGGAATAGTCTTTTGCAGAGAAGATGAAACAGGGCTTATGCTTCTGCGCCAGCAGATTGAGGCCATTGACAGCATTTGGGGTTTGTGACAGAGCCTCTCTGAGACTTGAGTCTTTATTTATTTGCCTTCTAATTCTTATAAAAACATGGGATTTGCAGAAGTGGAAGTGTGTTTCTGATAGTAACAACCTCCACTGCCCAGTGTATTAACTTGCCAACCAAATCCCTTGGCTGTCTCCAAGTGGGAGGGTGAGTGCACCTGAGCATACACCCCATTTCCACACCGAGGTGGTGATGGGTGAGGGCTGATGTGCACCCACACACTTCTGCTCCAGCCCCTCATCCTTCTCTGGAACTTAGCTGGGAAAAAGGTCATAGGTTTACTCTTGGTGTTTGCTGATGGGCTGGATGGGAACCCAGCACTGCGTCTGCACAGTATCCAAGCAGCAGGCTGACTGTCCATGCAACACCTTCCCTTGCTCCCTTTTAACTGCAGAATTCCAGCACAGGAAGGACATGGATCTGTTCGAGCCAGTCCAGAGGAGGCCACAGAGATGATCCAAGGACTGGAGCACCTCCTGTACAAGGACAGGCTGAGAGAGTTGGGGTTGTTCAGCCTGGAGAAGAGAAGGCTCTGGGAGACCTTAGAGCAGCCTCCCAGGACTGAAAGGGGCTCCAGGAAAGCTGGGGAGAGGCTCCTGATCAGGGAATGCAGGGGTAGGATGAGGACAGATTGAGATGGGAGAAACAGTTTCCTGTGAATGTGGGGAGGCCCTGGCACAGGTTGCCCAGAGAAGCTGTGGCTGCCCCATCCCTGGAGGTGTTCAAGGCCAGGTTGGATGTGGCTTGGAGCCCCCTGATCCAGTAGGAGGTGTCCCTGCCCATGAGAGGGAGCTGGAACTGGATGGGCTTTGAGGTCCCTTACAACCCAACCCTTTCCATGATTCTATGATATGAATAGACTAAAATGCTTAGTTTGGTGTCATCTTCTTCTTTAGGTGCACACGGGAACATTCCATACCCTTCAGGGATGTGTTAAATGGTCTTTGTCAGATTCTGCTTTTGGTACCTGGGCTGGTTTGAGCAGGCACTGCCCTCCCATCATAAAGCAGTATTTTCATCCAGGATATTTCTGATTGCTGTAAGATACCATTGCAGGTCAAAGTTTGCTGTAGGCACACAAGCATGGGAAATATTTGCCTGTTTTTCAGGGAGATGAACTGTGTTAGGGGTGGAAAGCAAAGCAAATTGATTTGAGAAACTTAACTTTGATGTCTAGATGTGGACAGTCTGGATGCTCCCTTCAGTAGCAGGAGGGGGAAGAAAAAACACATCTTAGAGGAAACCTAAAGGAATGCTGTAAAGGTTTTGGTGGGCTATACTGAGATTTTCAGTCAGAAAATCTCCAAATGCAGCTGCATTTGAATTCTGAATAGCAGTCACCCTCTGATATGAAAGCCAGGAGGGCACAGAGTTTCTTGGCAGAGCTGTCACAGCCTGCTGTGTGGGGTCTGGGCACGTCAGTGCTGCTGGAGAAGACCTTGGGGGATCATTTTTCCACCTGGAGCCTGCAGTGCATTGCTGGAGTGACTCCTCAGTGAGGATGCAAGAAAGAGGAGAGCCCAGCTCTGGGTTACTTGTTGGACATCAGATGCTCCATTGGAGCTGAACAGTCTTGTCTTGGGACTTTGTGTGACAGCAGCACATTGAGAAAATGGATTCTTTGTCTTGCAAAGGCAAAATGAGAAGCTTAAGATGAGCCAGCAATGTGTGCTCACAGCCCAGAAAACCAACCATGTCCTGGGCTGCATTCAGAGCAGTGGGACCAGCAGGGGAGGGAGGGGATTCTGCCCCTCTGCTCCGCTCTGGGGAGACCCCACCTGGAGCCCTGTGTCCAGTTCTGGAGTCCTCGGCACAGGAAGGACAGGGAGCTGTTGGAGTGAGTCCAGAGGAGGCCACGGAGATGATCCAAGGGCTGGAGCACCTCTGCTGTGAGGACAGGCTGAGAGAGTTGGGGTTGTTCAGCCTGCAGGAGAGAAGGCTGTGGGGAGACCTCAGAGCAGCCTCCCAGGACTGAAAGGGGCTCCAGGAAAGCTGGGGAGGGGCTCTTGATCAGGGCGTGCAGGGACAAGATGAGCGGGAATGGTTTTGAACTGAAAGAGATGAGAGTGAGATGAGATCTTAAGGAGAAATGTTTTGCTGTGAGAGTGGGGAGGCCCTGGCCCAGGTTTCTTAGAGAAAGAGGCTGTTCCATCCCTGGAGGTGTTCAAGGCCAGGTTGGATGGGGCTTTGAGCCCCCTGATCCAGTGGGAGGTGTCCCTGCCCATGGCACAGCGGTGAAAGCGGATGGGCTTTGAGGTCCCTTCCAACCCAACCCAAACCATTCCATGATATTAAAATATTCCCTCAGCCTTGTTATTTTTTTTCCAGCCTCGGATGTCCCCAATTATTTGCTCTTATCCTTGTCCATTATTGCGTTATCAACCTGGGCAAAATCTGTCGTTATATCCTCCTGCAGATTCTTAACATTAATTCCTTGAACTTTTATATCCCTTGTAATGTATCCAGAGCTGTTAATAGCTTTGCCCAAATTTGTCATTATTTCTTTTCCTGCCAAAGTGATGGCTCAGGCAGGAGAGAGAGAACAACTTCAGGTGGAGGCCGGCGTGCTCCCTGCCACATTTGCATCGTGTAATTGAATTTGCCAAGATCCTTGTTGTCATCCATGGAAGCGGAGCTTGTTTTAAAGCCACACAGGGTTTTGTTCAAATGAGGTTTGATATCCTGCAGCATCTCAGTTCATGGTGGAGAGACGTCCAAACCTGACATTTTGGGGTGAGAGGGCTGATCAAAGGAGCTACTGAATTTCCATGAAAGGCAGCAGGAGTTGGTGGGCTGAAGCTGTCCGGTTCCTGTGGGAAAAACCATCAAAGCTCTTAGTGACGTGGGCTTGAGGCACTGTAGAAGGGCCATTTATTTAGCAAAAAGGCTGTATTTAATGCCATGAAGGCCAAAAAATTAAGCAAAAATTATAGAATCATAGAATGATTTGGGTTGGAAGGGATCTTTAAAGATCATCCAGTTCCAACCCCCTCTCATGGGCAGGGACACCTCCCACTGGATACAAGGGGCTCAAAGGCCCATCCAACCTGGCCTTCAACACCTCCAGGGATGGGGCAGCCACAGCTTCTCTGGGCAACCTGGGCCAGGGCCTCCCCACCCTCACAGGAAAGCGTTTCTTCCTGAGATCTTATCTCAATCTCCTCTCTTTCAGCTGAAAACCAAATGCTGCTGGCTTTATTAATTATGAGATACCCAAGCAGTTGCTGAGCATCATTTTCATGGTGGTTCCTACAAATCCTTGGAGTCCTATGCTTTTGTACACAGATGCTTTTGGTTGGCTGCTGGAGCTGCTGAGAGAGATGGTGGTGGGGAAGGAGCCTGGGAATGAAGGAGAGCTGAGCAGCTCTGCACTGGCCAGTCCTGGCAATGTCCCCTTCCTGGTGCCCAGTGCTGTCTGCCCTAGTTTAGGAGCAGAAGGAGAGAAAGAGGTTAATGGGGTGTGCTGGAATGAGGAGTTATGAGCTTCCACCTTGCCCTCCTTGCCTATATTCTCCTGTCTGTGTCATTTTGTGGCTTTGGTCCAGCTCTGGGACTTGAGCTCCCCAGAGCTGCTTGAAGGTTTTGCTGGAGCTGGTAGAGGTTTGCAGCAGCCGTTGTCCCCAGGGCAAGGCGTGTGGTCACTGGCAGCTGCTGAGGTTGATCCAAGTACAATTTATTATTGCTTTCAGGCAGAGCAGAGCTTCAGAAAGCCCTTTGCCTTTCCACCACCTTTGCATAGAACCTTTTGATGTGCTGTTCCTCCCTGGCCATGCATTGTTTCCAGGGCATTTTGGTAAATGATCTAATTTAACACATCTCCTACGTCCTGCTTATCACTGATTTCTGAGTGCATTCGTTAGGGACCAGTTTGATTCGGGTTGTAATTCCTCTGATGGGCACATTTGTTCTGCAGCAGCAGAACATCTTTGATTCAGCATTGCATTATGGGAAGGCTAATGGAAAGCACTTTCCTAAAGAGCTTTGAATACCTTGTAGGTTCCTTCGAGAATCTTTTCTTTGTCATTTAAATGGCACCATATTATCTTGGGCTGAGGTTTATTTGATGCTATTGTGGTTCCTGCACTGTGGTGCTCCTTGCACTGCTGGAGTTGGACTGCTGTGCATCCATAGCCCCTGGAAATCTGGATGTATGGTTGGGATTATTTTATGTTTGTTTTACTTTGGGTGGGGGAAGCATGGATTAAAAAGCCATGAGAGCTCTGGCCAGTAATTAGTCCAGCAATAACGTGGTAATGACCACCTTGCAGGATTAAAACCCCATATGCAGATAAGGCATTAACTCCACTTATTGGAAGCATTTTGGCAGCATTAAATGATCCAGATGAGCTGAGTTGGCTGGGATGGCAGTGAAAGCCTGTTGATATGGTGATGTCAGCACGCAAACCTCTGACCTCATCATAAAGTTTAGTTGAACTTGACTTTTCATGGTCATATTTTCCAGTGGAGGTGAATATTGTGCAAGGATAACTCAAGTAAATTCTCGTTGGTGAGAAACCCTTTGTGGATGCCCTCGATCAGCAGGGCTGCACCCTGTTTCAGTGCCTTTGCTGATATAGAATCATGGAATGGGTTGGGTTGGAATGGACCTCAAAGCCCATCCAGTTCCACCCCCTGCCATGGGCAGGGACACCTCCCACTGGATCAGGGGACTCAAAACCCCATCCAACCTGGCCTTGAGCCCCTCCAGGGATGGGGCAGCCACTGCTCTGGGCAACCTGGGCCAGGGCCTCCCCACCCTCATCGTGAGGAATTTCTTCCTGATGTCTCATCTCAATCTCCCTTCTTTCGGTTTAAAACCATTCCCCCTCATCCTCTCCCTGCACTTCCTCGTCAAGAACCCTTCCACAGCTTTCCTGGAGCCCCTTTCAGTTCTGGGAGGCTGCTCTAACATCTCTCTGAAGCCTTTGTGGTCTATACCTGGTTCTTGAACAGATGTGATCTGGTGCCATTGCTAAGGCCCATTTCCCTTCATTTTGAAGGCTCATTTCCACCCTTTGGTGCAATCCTTCTGCCAGGACATGGTTACCAGCTCTTTGACAACGTGGGTGACCTGGTGCAGTTCTTTGCCACAGTTTGAGCCAAGCTCGTGGAAGTGAAAGGTCCAGTGAAGTATTTTTGGTACCCATATGGTTGCAGGAACTTGTCCCATGGTCAGAACATGCGTAAAGGGCTTTGGTTTCTATGTTGATAGATATCTGCTGCAGGAACTCATGCCTGGTGTCACCTCAGGATGGGTGCTTGAAGTCACCCAGATGCCTTCAAAAATGCTGATGTTGGATCCTCCAGTGTATTCTGAGCTGGGAGCAGCTGAGCTTTTGGCTTCAGTTGCAGAAGGAAAATTATCTGAGTCTTGAAGACTTGCTGTGATTTATGTTGGTTCCTTTTAGTTGCAGCTGTACATAAAGACTCCAAATTGGTGGATATTTTGCTTAACTGCAGTTTTTGTGAGGTAGCTCTCATTTGCTAATTCATTTTTGGTCGTTATTGCCGATGCAAGTACAAGCTGATTTTGCAGTAATGTTTTGCATCTTTCCTGGACTTGAGTCAGCAAATGTGTTGATGTTTTTGTGACAATCTGGTGAAAAGAGGGGAAGTAGAAAAATTGGAGTGCTGCTCTAATGATAATTTTATTCATGTAGTTGGCCATAAATGGCCAAAGAGTCTTATCAAACCAAACATTTTAAGTAGGGTGAGTTGGGTATTGCTGGCTACAAGTGGGTGGCATGAATGGACGTTGTGCTGGAGATAACAGATTATGAAACTTACTCTGGCTCCTCTGGGGCATGTTTTCCATGTATCTTGAATTTCTTTAAGTATGTGTACACAGTTCAGAGGGTAATACCATTAATTAGACCAACAAGAAAGACTAATATAAAAAGTATAACCCTCTATAGTATACTAGGTTTATCCCTGATTAGCAGAGCTGCTCTGATCTCGTTGTGAATCTGTGTATGTATCATTAGGAGAGCACCACTAAGTTGGTAATTAACATTGCCAAAAAGTTTTCATCGTTTGTTCTGTTGAAAATGAGTGAAAAACAGTAAAGAAAACAAGCCAGCATAGAACTTTGCATATAGGAGAAAAGCACAAAGGTTTTTCTTTATTCCAGTCTATTCCAGGGAGACCTCAGAGCAGCCTCCCAGGACTGAAAGGGCCTACAGGAAAGCTGGGGAGGGGTTTTTGGTCAGGGAGTGCAGGGATAGGGTGAGGGGGAAGAGTTTTCAGCTGAAAGAGGGGAGATTGAGATGAGATCTTGGGGAGAAATGTTTTGCTGTGAGGGTGGGGAGGCCCTGGCCCAGGTTGCCCAGAGCAGTGGTGACTGCCCCATCCCTGGAGGTGTTCAAGGCCAGGCTGGATGGGGCTTGGAGCCCCCTGATCCAGTGGGAGGTGTCCCTGCCCATGGCAGGGGGGGTGGAACTGGGTGAGCTTTGAGATCCCTTCCACCCCAAACCATTCCATGATTCTATTAGGAAGTAAGGGTAGAGAGGAGGTGTAGAGTACCACTGATGCTACAGCTGAGACCTGACCTAAATTGAGGAGGATGTCAGCTTCCTGCCTGTAACCCATCCCCTCTCCCTGTGGCTTTTTTGCAGTACTGGACCAGGACCCTTTTCCACGTGTGTGCAGCACTAAAATATCCATTTCTGCCTCAACACATGAGCGTGGCTCCCGTTAACATCGGGGAGCCTGTCCAGAGCAGAACAGATCCCAGAGATCCTTAATACAAGTGCTATCCAAAACACCCTATTTTCTCAGCGTGCTCCCACTTGAGCTGTTTAAATATTGTCCTGGGCCATACACAGCCAATTCTTTCAGAATTTCAGCCAGAACTTTGCTGGGTAAAGCAGCAGAGAGCGTGCAGGCGCTGCAAGCATCTCCATCTCCTGCCGACAGACGAGGAGCGTGCGGGAGTTGTGTTATCCACAGGCAAGTTGTCCTGGCTGTTATTAAAAGTATCACCACACCACAGAGTGCTGGTCAAACCCTGAACTCTGTTAACACGGAGTGGCTGTGTGACAAGAACTGTCTCCGACAGGGAATCCTAATGAGGAGCCCTTACCCGTGCGTTATCCTGCCGGGCTGGGATCTGCTCCCGGCAGTTTCCTTCCTGCCTGTTTGTTCAGGCAAGCAAGAACTTGCTTTGTTAGCTGTTTCACATCTTATAAATGATGGCTAGCAGGGAAGATTAGCTGCTTTGTGATGAGCTCATAACTTCTTATTAGGGTTTTCTATATATTTTTACTTTTTTATTTATTTTTATGGTGGAAACCAGCAGCACAACCAGGAGATCTTTTGCTATGGATGGTACCAGTGCTGGAGTTTTTCCCTGCTGCTCTTCAGCATTTCCTTTATGCTTATTTGCACGAGGTTGAACTGCTAAGCAAATGTTCCCTGTGTTTTAACCTGTTACACAGCTACACCGTGCCTTTCTTCGTGAGCCTGCTATGGAAATGAAGGCAGGTAACTGGAGCTCCCATTGTGTGGGTGTGCACAAACAGACACAAAGCAGCGAGGTCTTTATCAGTGCCAAGAAATGAGGGCACAAAAGCCCTGGCGTGGACCCACATCTCCTACTTGCTTGGAGATGAAAAGCTCTTGAGGCTTTGGTTTGTTGTGAAAGTTAATTGTGAGGCACTTGAACCTTGGCAGGGCTCCCGTGCCGAGACTCGTCACGCCCAAGATGAGCTCCACACCAGGTATAAGTCTTGTCTGGGCTGGTTGCTGGAGCTCCCTGTGCAGTTGTAGGGGTGGGACCAGTACCTCCAGAGGGCATTTCTTCCCAGACATTTTAGACAGCCCAGGTAGAAATGAATGGTCCTCAGGAGATGCTGGTGTCTCCCCACCAACTAGCATGAAGCCAGGACAGCAGGCAAGATGATCCCACCTGTGGTGTTAATCTCCTGCTGGCTGCATCACCACTGAGGCACCGCTCACTTTAATTAAGGGATGTGTAAAGGCCATCAATGCTTGTGTCAAATTACATCTGGAAGTGCCTCTAAGCAGAGTTGGTTCCTCAAGGGTGTTCCCAGCACTGCTCATTGCCCAATGCATCTCCGTGACCCGCTTGGGAAGGCGTCTCCTCTGTCAAGTCTTGGTGTCTTGGAGCATGCTCCAAGATCTTCTTGGGTCTTTTGAGATCGTGACCCACATTAAAAAAAGACCCTTGCGTTTGAATTGATCCTCCAGCTCCTCCACATGAAGATGGTTCTGACTTCAGAGCTGCCAGGTGAATGAACCCAGAAGGCCTTCGTGCATTGCCTGGTCCCTTTCATTAGCATTGAAATAGGCTCACCATAGGAGCTTTCCGCATTGCCGGTGCTCAGAGAGATGGGAAGTTCTGTCAACCAGCCAGGCTGCTCAGCACAAACCTGAAAGAGCAGCAGAAATAAAAGCCAAGCCACATGATTGCGCAGGCATGAGGTTTGAGTTTGTTTTTTTTCTTGAAGATGCCTTCTGATAGCTCCTTCCTGGCCAGTGGCTGTGCCAAACCTTATGCGCTGAGTAACTGTGGGATCTGAGGAACTGTGGGATGGGTGGTGAGGTTGCAGATATTGCAGTGCTGGAGGTCTGCAGTGGAGATGGAGCGTCTGAGGCTTGCTATGGTGGGGCTGGTGTGTTCAGATTGGTCCAAATAGCAATATACGTTGCTTTGCTTTGGTCCTCAGCTTTCATCACAACCTCCTGGTGGCTTGACAAAATGGCAGGGGTTGTGGGGCGTGCAGGGGTGTGTGATGGTAGAGCACCACTGTGCATGAGGGATCAGCTTCATTGTCATAAGGAATCATAACGGTCTCAAGTACTGGATGAGAGGCTCAACATGAGCCCTCAACAAGCGCTTGCAGCCCAGAAACCCCCCGTGTCCTGGGCTGCACCCAGAGCAGTGGGACCAGCAGGGCCAGGGAGGGGATTCTGCCCCTCTGCTCTGCTCTGGTGAGATCCCACCTGGAGCCCTGTGTCCAGTTCTGGAATCCTCAGCACAGGAAGGACAGGGAGCTGTTGGAGTGAGTGCAGAGGAAGCCACGGAGATGATCCAAGGGCTGGAGCACCTCTGCTATGAGGACAGGCTGGGAGAGTTGGGGTTGTTCAGCCTGGAGAAGAGAAGGCTGTGGGGAGACCTTAGAGCAGCCTCCCAGGACTGAAAGGGGCTGCAGGAAAGCTGGGGAGGGGCTCTTGATCTGGGATTGCAGCCACAGGATGAGGGGGAATGGTTTTCAACTGAAGGAGGGGAGATTGAGATGAGATCTTAGGGAGAAGTGTTTTGCTGTGAGGGTGGGGAGGCCCTGGCCCAGGTTGCCCAGAGAAGCTGTGGCTGCCCCATCCCTGGAGGTGTTCAAGGCCAGGCTGGATGGGGCTTTGAGCCCCCTGATCCAGTGGGAGGTGTCCCTGCCCCTAGCAGGGGGTTGGAACTGGATGGACTTTGAGGTCCCTTTCAACCCAAACCATTCCAGGATTCTATGTGTTAGGGCTTTCCTCATCTTGAGGCTCCATCTTCCGTTTAAAATAAGCACAAATACTGCCCTGTCAGTGTTGTTTTCTACCTGAGCTTTTATAAAAGAATAGTAAATGTTACTGATCTGGCAGCACAAATAGAAGGAGAACGAGATGCAATGTATGAAATTAATTGCCAGCCAGTTTTTATGTTTGTCTCTATTGATCTTGTGGCATTTCTGTTAAGCAGGCTGGAGCACAGCATTCCCTTACATAATGCTCACATCACTGGAGTATGATTATATCCGACTGTCACAGATGAGGATGCTGAATTTATGTCTCAATGAATTTCATCTTGTGGTTTACGTGCCCTGTTCCTCCAGGGGAATATCACAAATCCAGTGTTACTGAGTACAATGGCACGTTTGATTTATCAACTCCATTAACGATCTGGTTGAAGGGAGAAACAACACATTAATTAAATTCACAACTGATGATTAACTTGGTGTTGGGAGCACCAGGCAGGGCAGATATTTAGGACAGGGAGACCAGGGTGACACGAGTAGCGTAGGCAAGGGGTGGAGAACCAGCACATGAATGCTTCAGTGCTCATAGTGGGAGACAAAAACGTGAGGAATGGGGATTTGGTGAGAAGAAAATGCTTAGAATAAATGAGGGTGTTTGGCTCTCTCCAGTCTCCACTGATGATGGCCAAAACCAGTGTTGCTGTAGGTGTTGCAGGCTTTTACTGGTGTATCCTGGTTCAATGGGAAAGGGGGAGCGCTGAGTATTTATGCTCGGGAGGACAAATTAGTATTAATCCTACAGGTTGTTGAGTGGGAGTGCTTTGGTGCTGCTTTGTTGTTGGTATTAACATAAATTCCAGCTGACCTGAGTGCACTGGGATGAAAACAAACATTTACCCTCGGAAAAATCCTCTGACTGAATGTGATTTTTCACTGTTGGCTTTGGGCTGTTTTGTGTTTTGATTTTCTTTTCTGTGGGTTTTAGTAATGAAAACAAACAACTTGGCTTCACCTTGTACTCAACTTCGTTTCCAGTCATTCTCTTGTTCCCATGCATTAACACACTTAGGAGCTGACCTGCAAGTGTGGGAGAGGATGAACTTCTGCAGCTTGGCTTGAAAATGTTTATTTTCTAGCACAATGCAGAATCTCTGAAGTCAAGGCTGACAAGATTCTCTTGGAGGATCATAGAATGGGTTGGGTTGGAAAGAACCTCAAAGCCCATCCAGTTCCAACCCCCTGCCATGGGCAGGGACACCTCCCACTGGATCAGGGGGTTCAAAGCTCCATCCATTCTGGCCTTGAACACCTCCAGGGATGGGGCAGCCACAGCTTCTCCGGGCAACCTGTGCCAGGGCCTCCCCACCCTCACAGCAAAACATTTCTCCCTAAATTCTCATCTCAATCTCCCCCTTTTCATCTTAAAACCATTCCCCCTCATCCTGTGGCTGCAATCCCAGATCAAGAGCCCCTCCCCAGCTTTCCTGGAGCCCCTTTCAGTCCTGGGAGGCTGCTCTAAGGTCTCCCTGGAGCCTTCTCTTCTCCAGGCTGAATGACCCCAACTCTCTCAGCCTGTCTTTGGGTGGGAGGTGCTCCAGCCCTCAGGTCATCTTTTTAGCATTCTCTGAAGTAGACTTAAAATATTCCTACATGAGATCCTAAGTGCCCAGCCTGTTCCACGTGCTGCATGCTGAACGAGTGTGTGGTGGGCTGTTGGTCCCTGCTGGTGCAGAACCTCCTTCCCTCTGCTTTTTGTGTTGCATTCCTGACCTTCCTGATTGTCTCCAGCTGAAACTCTCCCGTAAAAGTGAGCTCAGATGGAAAATATTTTTGTGGAAAACTCTAACACACTTTTGGGGGGAAAGCCTCTTTTTTAAAGGTGGAGTAGGGTAGAGGTGGTGTCTTCATTAAAGAACCCAAACTGCACCTCTCTTGTGAGGACAGGCTGAGAGAGTTGGGGTTGTTCAGCCTGGAGAAGAGAAGGCTCCGGGGAGACCTTAGAGAAACCTCCCAGTACTGAAAGGGGCTCCAGGAAAGCTGGGGAGGGACTCTTGTTCAGGGAGTGCAGGGAGGGGATGAGGGAGAATTATTTTAAGCTGAAAAGGGGGAGATTGAGATGAGATTTTAGGGAGAAATGTTTTGCTGTGAGGGTGGGGAGGCCCTGGCCCAGGTTGCCCAGAGCAGTGGTGGCTGCCCCATCCCTGGAGGTGTTCAAGGCCAGGTTGGATGGGGCTTTGAGCCCCCAGATCCAGTGGGAGGTGTCTCTGCCCATGGCAGGGGGGGTTAGAATTGGCTGGGCTTTGAGGTTCCTTCCAACCCAAACCATTCCATGATTCTATGAAGATGCTTTATTTTAGTACAAGTTCCTGTGTTTCACTTGTAAGGAGAAAAATGCCACAAAGCCAACTGTGAGTTACAGAGCATTGAGCATAATGGGAAATTGAACCAAATGCCTCTTGTTCTTCATCCTGCATCTATCTTGGTGCAGGTTATTGCAGGAAGAAATTCGAGGACCTGTTTGCAAGGAATGCTGTTAATTATTTGGAGCTGGGCTCAATAAAATTAATTTTGGACAAGAAATAAATTAGTTTGTCCTTGTCATAACCCCCAGTCTACCCGAGCAGCACTCAGGTTGTTGAAAGCCTGTTTTAAAACGAAGAGGAATTTCACTATATCGCTACCTTTCTGCTTGGTCAGAAGAAGGATGTTATTTTGAAGATCAATTACCATTGTTCAGTTCTTATTATGCCGTCTCAAAGACTCCCAGTGTTTTGGTTTTCTTTTATTTAGTTTGAAAATGTTTTGCAATTGATTTTTTTTTTTGTCTATAGTTTTTTATTCTCTTTTTGTGCTACATTTTCTTTTTGTGCCATGCCCTGGGGTACTATTAGGAGTGTCTGCTGCCATTCTGCATCTGAGTAGGACTGCAGCAAGCATTATAGCCCTCAGAAGGTAAATATTGGTAAGGATTTAACAGAAGGAGTCCTGGGAGGAAAGCAAACCAACATCTAAGGGATCTGTGCACCCCTTGGTGTTCAAAGACTGCAAAGAGGGGCATTGAGGGCTCGTAGGATTTTGCAGACCATGGGTAGGAAAGAGCAGGTCTGGCTTGGGATCAGAGATGAAGTGTCTGTTTGAGCAGAGGTGTAAGGCTGGAATCTTGAGGACATGAGTGGAGATGTTTGCACCAGTTCTGCATTGCTGCAGTGGCACAAGGAGGTCCTTGTGCTCCGTGTTCCCAAAATGCTCGTACTCCCTGTTAGATTGAATCATACATCCGTTGAGTGGTTTAGGTCGGAAGGGACCTTAGAGATCATCATATGGGAGATGCTCCAGCCCTCTGATCATCTTTGTGGCCTCTTCTGGACTCGCTGAAACAGCTCCAGGTCCTTCCTGTGCTGAGGATTCCAGCACTGGACACAGGGCTCCAGGTGGGGTCTCACCAGAGCAGAGCAGAGGGGCAGAATCCCCTCACTGGCCCTGCTGGTCCCACTGCTTTGTATGTTCCTGAAATGTGCTCCTGAAATGCTTTTGAGATGCTGCAGCTCATCCAGTAGGACTAGAGTAACCTTTTCCTGGGGGAAATACTAAACCCCTCAATTTTGCTTGTTATGCTTCTGCTGAGGGTCCCTCAAGCATTGGTTGTAGGCCAAATTACTCCTTGTTCTGCATCCGGATGGGAAGAAAGAATATGATTCAAACTCCTGCTCACAGAATCCCCGCAAAGATAACTGGTTGTGCTGGTAACAGTGCTTGAGTAGATAAGCAAGGTGCTAAGATTTGCTGTAAAATACAGATACTTGGCTATGTTTTACCAAAGAGTGTGAGCTGAGTAGTTGTGCAGTGGGGAAACATCACATTGTCCATCAGGGTATGTGTGGGAGGGCGCAGGGATGGAGAGCTGGACCAAGAGCATCCGGAGGCCGGTCGGATGTTTGCATCCCCCACTCTTTCTCTCCACCTCCTACAATTATATAGGGCAGGCAGTGAGTCTGGTTAATGTGCAGCACAGAGGGACCGGGTGTCATTAGGAAACTACAAGAACGCTTCCCACGTCGGGTGCTTGAAGGCATCCCTTGTTCCCCCAGCTATTATCTGCAGCAGCATCCCTGTCCCCCACCATGTCCTCTCTAATGAAGCAATTAGAGAAGTGCTCGCTCCCAGTAAGCCTGGGAGAAAGTCAGGGATTCCCATAGTGCCTCTGCAGGTTAACCCAGAGTTGTCCTGCAGAAGACCCCTGCAGGTGAGGGCTGGGTTTGCACCTTGTGCAGTGCACGGAGCCCCTGGCTGGACCAGCATAGAATAATTGAGGTTAGAAAAGACCTCTAAGGTCATCAAGTCCAAACATCAGCCCAACACCACCATGTCTTCTAAACCATGTTCTACTCTTTTGTATTCCAGAACTTTTACCCTGTTGAAGGGCAGGGGATGGACCTGAGGGGAGTGGGCAGAGAGCAACATATATAAGGTCTTAAAAGGAGTTTTCAGCAGTTCAGATGTGAATTTTATTAATTGAATTGCAGTTGGTTTTGACCGTGCCTGCCATTTGATGTGTCTGATCCAATGGAAAGTGTCCTTGCTCACTGCAGAGCTGATTGACATTCATGGTCCCTTCCAACCCAAACCATTCTGTGATTCTACTTTGGAAGATTAATTTATACAATTCAGATCACACTTGTTGGGGGTTTTTTTTTTGTTTTCCGGCGTTTCTTGTTTTACTAATTGCAATTGTTTCACGTCCTCTAATCTATTATACTTTTTAATAAGGCATATAATTCATTATTTAAGTGGTAGTGTTCTGATAATTAGATGAGTTATTTTTGTCAGTGCTGATTAGTTGGTAAGTACAGATGAATATTTGAAGATGTGCTGTGGTCCCTTGATATTCTTGTTTCAAAGAGGTGATGTGGCACTTGTTTCACGGCGTTCCCGACAACTTCATCCCTTACAGCAGGAGAAAGAGGGTTGGAAAGGTCCAGGATCACGTTTTCCTCTGTAAAACTCATTATGTTGAGGAAACACTGGTGAGAAGAAGCTGGAATATTGAAAGTGCAGCTCCCTGGCCAGGCAACATCTCTGTGTGTGCAGCACTGGATGCCATGGGAGACCTTACCCCCTTGAGGTTTTGGGGTGTGTAAGCAACATCATGCACTTTGCAGGGCACAAACCCACCCTTTGCCCAGGGAAGTTGTCACTTCCCCATCCCTGGAGGTGTTCAAGGCCAGGTTGGATGGGGCTTTGAGCCCCCTGATCCAGTGGGAGGTGTCCCTGCCCATGGCAGGGGGGTGGAACTGGATGGGCTTTGAGGTCCCCTCCAACCCAACCCATTCTACGATACTATATGTCCTAAAAAAGCTTTGCCCCTTCACCAATAGAAAGCCTTGGCCTTTTTATTCAGCCTGGAGTTCATTGCAGCGTGGGACAATGTGGGCTTTGTGCACCAATCCCTGGAGGACAATTCGTCCTCTCCCCCTCGTGCGATGCTGACAGCGGAGCTGTTCTCGATTCGTGATGCAGAAGCTGTTTGCAGGGTTAAGGCTTTCTGAGTTCATTTGCAGACTGGTTAATGAAGGGTGTGGTGACCAGGGGGAGGGAGCAGGCACCCACAGACTGCCATGACTCAAGTGCAGATATCTAGAGGTGATGCACCCTGGCATTCCTCGGGCCCTGCAAACAAGACCGAGGGAAATGGTTGATACGCCGCAGTGTAATTACGCGCGTGGTTTTGGAGTTACAGCCTTCTGCCTTCTCCAGGATGATATGAACCGTGCTGCTAGAAGAGATGATGGAGCTGGAGCCGAGCCACTGCATTATTCCAGACCAGATCTCTGGGAAGAGGGAGTAAAACTTTTTGTTTTATCACTTGGTCGCCCCTACCAAGGAAACCGCAGCGCTCCTTGGCAGCTCATTTGCATTGTAGGCTGTGTCAGCCATCCCTGGGTTAGCAGATGGCTCCAGACACAAATAAGCCTCCGGGATGCCTGTCGCTGCCTGTGACCCCAGGGAAAGTAGAAACCACATCAGAAATGAGCAGGGATGAGGAGATGTGTAATGTTTTTTTTTTACCTTGAGCAAATAAATGTGGCACAGGGAAAGCCGGGGTAAGCTCTGTGCTTTTATCAGTGTGGTGAGCTGGGGAGGGGCTCTTGGTCAGGGAGGGCAGGGATAGGATGAGAGGGAAGGGTTTGCAGCTGAAGGAGAAGAGATTGAGATGAGATCTTAAGGAGAAATATTTTCCTGTGAGGGTGGGGAGGCCCTGGCCCAGGTTGCCCAGAGCAGTGGTGGCTGCCCCATCCCTGGAGGTGTTCAAGGCCAGGTTGGATGTGGCTTTGAGCCCCCTGATCCAGTGGGAGATGTCCCTGCCCATGGCAGGGAGGTGAGACTGGATGGGCTTTGAGGTCCATTCCAACCCCAAGCATTTTATGATTGTATGAGCACATGGTGGGCAAAGTTCTTCCACCACTCTGTGATTCAGTGATGGAGTTCACGGTTCCTGATCCTCGGTGGTTCAAGGGTGCCTGTGTTAATCGATGGCCTCTGCTGTATCCCTGAAGTTCCTGTAGGATTTGTGTGTGTTTCCACAGCCCCTCTACTTAAGGATGGGAGTTGAAGTCATTGGGATGCTCACCCTCAAGTTACTGGGGTGTGAATTTGACACTCACTGTGTCTTTCATGTGGACATCAAGCTGTGAGCGATGGTGGGAGGGTTTCATGGGCTTTGGAGATGAGTTCACAAGCCAGTGTAAAACCAGTGCAAGGAAAGGATTTACTGAAACAGAGGAGTGACAGTGGCAATTTCCATACTTCCCTTGATTTTGAGTCTGTTGGGCTGTTGAAATAAATCAGGGGCTCCCCAACTGGGAATGGGAGACGGGAGGGTCTAACAGGATGGCAAAGGTGGAACAGGGAAGACCAACGATGTCTCCATCACCCCATTGCAGTCCTGTAACACAGCCCAGGGTTTCCAGCCCGTCTTTGCTTGGGCTGTGGCATTGGAATTGGTGGGTTGTATGAGAAATGGGTTGTGCTTTATGCATGATCTGGCTGCTGCTGAAGAGGGGGTCAGAGTTTAAGTCGGTTAAGCAGCCAGATTGCCCTGGTATGTTTACCACGGGATAACGGAAAATTCCTCTGAGGAGTCTTGCTTGATCTGGAGCCAGAGGAAACAGGATGAAGTCTATTCCACTGGTGAAATGATAGAAGAGTACACTGTGCATCTTCCGGCACCTCCTGCCAATGTTTTTATAGGCTTGAGATTTTATTTTGAAGAAGAAAAATAACCACACACAAGGCCAACCTGTGGTCGTGCCAGGTTCCTTGCCCTGTGTGCCATTCCTTTGTGTAATTTTGGAGGACCCCATGCACAAAGCCTGCGATTGCTTCATTTTCTGCTTCCCGAGGCCGTGGGAGGAATGCAGGGCTGTGTGGGTCCCCCGCGGCCAGGCCCTGTGCTCAGTTGTCCTGACACCACATACTGAGCACGTCAGGTCTGCTGACACCCATGAGAGCGTTTGGGGGGCTGCAGTAGGCTTTACAGCCTCTTGCTTTCCCTAAGGAGATCGTAGAATGGAATCATAAAATGTTTTGGGTTGGAAGGGACCATGAAGGTCATCTAGTCCAGCCCTCTCTGAAGAAGCAGGGACACCTCCCACTGGATCAGGGGGCTCCAAGCCCCATCCAACCTGGCCTTGAACACCTCCAGGGATGGGGCAGCCACCACTGCTCTGAGCAACCTGGGCCAGGGCCTCCCCACCCTCGTTGTGAAGAATTTCTTCCTGATGTCCAGTCTAAATTTCCCCCTTCCAATTTAAAGCCATTCCCCCCCCATCCTGTCCCTGCTCTCCCTGATCAAGGGCCCCTCCCCACTTTCCTGGAGCCCCTTTCAGTCCTGGGAGGCTGCTCTAAGGTCTCCCCAAAGCCTCCTCTTCTCCAGGCTGAATAACCCCAACTCTCCCAACGTGTCCTCATATGGGAAGTGCTCCAACCCTTGGATCTTCTTGATGGCCTCTTCTGGTCTTGCTCCAACAGCCCCACATCCTTCCTGTGCTGAGGACTCCAGAACTGAACGCAGGGCTCTAGGTAAGTGAGCTTGGGTACACACTGCTGCCTGGAAGTTTAAAAATTGCCATCAGAACTTGTGGCGTAAAAGGGAATCTTAGAGCACCAGTGTGTAGGACAAGTCTTTGAAAGGAAGTTTTAATATCTTTTAGGACATTGTGGCGCCTTCGTATTACAAAACCATTCATGCTGTAAGGCTTTAGACTGAAGGATTCAGCTTGCAGTTCTTAGGCTGTTATCATTAATAAAATGACTTTGCACTTTGATAGCCCTTTTCATTCAGGGATCTAAAAGTGCTTAAAAAATGCTAATGAATTAAGTGCCTTGATAGCTCTTGAGTGCAGCTCTTTGTACAGGAATTTGGTCCAAAGCCTAGTGAAGTCAGTGGAAAGATGTCCATATCATTAGCTCGGGCAAATCCCTTAATCTCTCTGTCCCTGCTTGTCTCATCGGCAGCCAGAGCTGATGCCATGGACATCTCATGCCAGGAGTCCTCATCCTTTCCCTATTGGCATTTTTTTCTTGACCTTTCTGCCTGGTTCTGCTGCTGAAGAGCATTTGGGGGTAGCAGTACCTTCCAGACAAGGAAAGGGGACATAAAGATTTAGGTTTATCTTTTATCTGCTGTTGAGCTCTGATTTTATGGCCTCAAGTTGCATCAGGGGAAGTTTAGATTGGATATTTGGGATAATTTCTTTACTGAAAGAGTGGTGAAGCATTGGATGAGGCTGCCCAGGGCAGTGGTGGAGTCTCCATCCCTGGAGGGGTTCGAAAAACTTGTAGACGCAGTCCCTTCCAACCCAAACCATTGTATGAATTCTTCTTCTTGCCATATTAAAAAAGCTAAAAGCAATAATGCTTCTGGCAAAGCCGTAGACACAAGGTGCTGTGAACATCTTTGCTCTTAATTCCTCTTCCAGCCATACAATGGGGCGTGTGATGTCCTTACAGCTGATCAGCTGTGACAATCTGTATTTTATGGATTCTGGCTCTTTGTCACCCTGTTACAATCTACCCTCTCACCTACCTTTCATTAATTTTGTCTCAAAACTATCTCATCGCTGCTCTGGTGATTTTCTCCAGTGGATAAGCCTGTTAGAGATAATCTGGTTTGCTGAATTTCCTTTCCGCTGGGCAATCTCCTTAATAGCTGCCTCGGAGGATTTAATCGTGTTTGGTATCAGGATGTGGCTTTGTATAAATATTCTGTTTCTCCATAGTTCTTCTGCTGATTAAGTTCTGTTCTTTCTTCTCAATAAACTGTCTCATAAAATACTTCTGAGAGGGGAGAGCTTACTCTGTCTGGTACTTCTGAGGAAATTGTATTGGCCAAGATGGTCAAAATTTACTGTGAATTATGTGTAAGTCAACTTTGACAGGTCAGGGGCCAGAACAAAGGGAAGAAGAGATATGAGGGGGAGGGAAGAGTTATTTATAATGCTTAAATGTGGCATGAACCGGCACTGTGCACTTGCAGCCCAGAAAGGCAGCAGTGTCCTGGGCTGCACCCAGAGCAGTGGGACCAGCAGAGCGAGGGAGGGGATTCTGCCCCTCTGCTCCGCTCTGGTGAGACCCCACCTGGAGCCCTGTGTCCAGTTCTGGAGTCCTCAGCACAGGAAGGACAGGGAGCTGTTGGGGCGAGTCCAGAGGAGGCCACGGAGATGGTCCAAGGTCTGGAGCACCTCCTGTACAAGGACAGGCCGAGAAAGTTGGGGTTATTCAGAAGAGAGGGGTCCAGGGAGACCTTAGAGCAACCTCCCGGTACTGAAAGGGGCTCCAGAAAAGCTGGGGAGGGGCGCTTGATCAGGGAGTGCAGGGACAGGATGAGAGGAACAGTTTTCAGCTGAAAGAGGTGAGATGGACATGAGATCTCAGGGAGAAATGTTTTGCTGTGAGGGTGGGGAGGCCCTGGCCCAGGTTGCCCAGAGAAGCTGTGGCTGCCCCATCCCTGGAGGTGTTCAAGGCCAGGTTGGATGGGGTTTTGAGCCCCCTGATCCAGTGGGAGGTGTCCCTGCCCATGGCAGGGGGGTGGAACTGGCTGGGCTTTGAGGTCCCTTCCAACCCAAACCATTCCATAATTCTGTCCCTCATCCTACATGATTGTAGGGGTATCCCCTTTGGGATGCCCCATGGAGAAAAGGCAGCAGCTAAAAGGCACATCCCTTCTCCTTTTATCCCTTCCCTGCCGTGCAGCCATCAACAACATCACTTAATCTCCTTCCAAATTTTATCAGACTTCATGTAACCCGATAAGGCCGTTTGCAACCACGACTCCTTTTGAAAAAGCTCATTTTCAGCACTTCTAAAAAGAAACCTCTCCCTTTTTATATGTGCTTCAAGAATGGTTTTTCTTTTCCCTGTCCAAATCGGAGCTGGGTGGAGGGTCAAGAGATTACAGCTCTGTTCCTAGCGTTGCCAGCGAGTTGCTGAATGATCTTCATCAATTCATTTGATCTTTCTTCGCCTCGTTCTTGCAAATAAGGATGCTGGTAATAACTTTCTATTGTTAAAGCTCTGGTAATAACTTTCCATTGTTAAAGCTCTTACAGCTCTTGTATGGAAAGTGCTATATGGGAGTTGGGATAATTATTGTAATCATTTGTAAGCGAAGGTGCCAGAATTAAAAGTTTCTGCAGTAGAAGACCTTGATTCTTGTTGAAGGGAATTATTAGAATAATTTTGGCTGGAATGACCAACAAAATGTGGATAAGGCAACTGCTTCTACTGAATTAATAGTCAATGGAGAGATAGAGGGTTGAAAGATATGAAAAATGGGTGGAAGGTGTAGGTTTCCATTGCATAGAATCACAGAATGACCTGAGTTGGAAGGGACTCACAAGGATCATTGAATCCAACTCCTGTCCCTGCACAGGACACCCCCAACATTCACACCTTGTGTCTGAGGGCGTTGGCCAAATGCTTCTGGAATATTGGCAGGCTATTTTGAGCTGTCCTGGGTAAAAAAGAAAGCCTCTGCTTACTCCAGTTGAGTTTGGTCTTGTCTGGCATCTGTACCTCATATGGGTTCCTTGTATACACCAGCCATGAACCATTGTGGCCATTATTTAACCCCCCAAAAACCCCAATTCCCAAAGCCAGCTAACAAACCCCAAATCAGTGACATTTCCCCCATCACTGCTCTTCCTCAGGCTGTGGCTGCACAAGCTCATCTGATGCAAGAAGGCACCTTGAAGCAGTAAAGAGACTATAATGTTGGCCGTGGTTGTCCATACGGTACGTAGATGCAGCAGTTATGGCTGCATTAGGATAATGGAGAAACAGATGAGTTTGCTTTATACATTTCTCAACTCTTGGCTCCCACCCTGTCCTTTATTGCCTCTAATTTACAGCTTGCTAAAAATAGGACTTGGAGAAGACTTGGAGCTGTTGAGACAGAGACAGAGCGAGACCGTAAATCACTTGACAGCTCATTTCCTTATAGCAAATATCTTACTCTTACGACTCTATGTTTAGATTAAGGAAGGAATAAAATGTAGCAAGAACTTGGTTCAGTTGCAGCCTGTTCCAGTCTTACTTCTTTTTCATTTAATAAATAACAAAAGTACATAGGAATGGGACAAATCCTGTTGGAAGGACCCAAACTGGACACGGGTTTCTATCTTTTATACATCTCAGATTTGGTGATGTTGAAAGCAGAGTTGTGGTTAGCACAGGAGCTGGGGTCAGAGTTGCAGCGTTGTGCAGGAGGAGTGGTGGTGCCCTCACCAAGTGCCCTGGCTCCAGTGCATCTGCACAGGGTTATCTCACCTGGCCCTCCATGAGGTGATGGAGAATATGTCTCATCTTCATGTCTGCTAAGCCCTTTTGGCTTGCTTTGTTGCTGATTCTGTGCTCTGCAAGCCTTTGAGCCCCATTCCCACAGCCAGTGGGAACTTTTGCCAGTTACTCCAGCTGGGATGAGATCAAGACTTTGACAGTTGTTTCCTTTCCTTATGCACTCAAGGAGATCCAGAGCTCTTGGCAAGTACCACTTGATCCAAGATGTTCTCGTTAGGCATTATTCAGTCACTGGGTTGGTTTTATTCCTTGGGATATTTACTTTATGCTCTGGCTGAGGATGAGAAGCCAGCAGCTACAGCTAGGGCTGCTTTTTTTGGAACAATGTGGACAGTTCTTTTGGAAGATTTCCACTTCCATCTCTGAAAAAGCCACATTTTGGAGTGGTCTGGTGGAGGTTACCCATGTTTTGATGCAGTTTAATTTCATCTTGCACCATAACCCTCCTAGCCTAAGCTGCTGTTCCTGTTCTTCATCGCTGATGAAGCCAGGTGAAAGCAGATTGTGCCAAAGCTCCACACTGCAAATCAGAGTCACAGGATCAAGCCTGTAATAACAGACTTCGTCCTCTGTTGTGGCCGTGTGTGTTTTAGATGAGTGAAATTAGAGCCTTGCCTTGCTGAATGCTGCTTCTGATCATCAGATCTCAACACCACACTATTCTATTCACAGCGAATATTTTCATAGAATCCTGGAATGGTTTGGGTTGGAAGGGACCTCAAAGCCCATCCAGTTCCACCCCCCTGCCATGGGCAGGGACACCTCCCACTGGATCAGGGGGCTCAAAGCCCCATCCAACCTGGCCTTGAACACCTCCAGGGATGGGGCAGCCACCACTGCTCTGGGCAACCTGGGCCAGGGCCTCCCCACCCTCATTGTGAAGAATTTCTTCCTAATGTCTAATCTAAATCTTCCCCCTTCCAATTTAAAGCCATTTCCCCATGTTTTATCACTACTTGTCCTTGTAAAAAGCCCCTCCCCATCTTTCCTGGAGCCCCTTTCAGTCCTGGGAAGCTTCTCTAAGGTCTCCCCACAGCCTTCTCTTCTCCAGGCTGAACAACCCCAATTCTCTCAAGAGGTGCTCCAGCCCTCGGATTGTCTCTGTTGCCCTCACCCTTTTGATAGTGGTGTGCACGGCTGGAGATTTGCACCATTCAGTGTCAGAATGGGAGAGATGAGTCCTACTCCCACATCTGACAAGAACCCATGATAAGATTGCAGCCAAGGCTCTTCTTTCACCTCAGCTGCTGTTTCCTGACCTTAACATCTTTGCAAGACAAATGCTATATGACAGCCAGGGGTTACAGCATCGCCTTCGACTCCATCTACACTCCTCAACAACAAGAAAAAGGAGTTATCAGTGTCCCAGGAGGCAGAGAACACATTTAGGTCCCAATCTTGCATATGCTTATACAGCTAATTAGCTTTACTCAATAGAGCCCATTCAGCCTGTAGCACTTGTCCTTCATCTGTTCGGGACCGTGTGTGTGAAAGCTCATTGAAACGCTCACTCAATTGGTGCATTGTTGCCCGTACATTATTTCTTATGTTCTTGTTTGAAGCGAGGAACAGTCTCTCTATTATAGAAACCTCTCTGTTTTTAATGTAATACAGCTATTGCTGTGAAATTATGGGCTCAGGTAAATTTACACTTTTTCTGTTCCTGGCTCTGAAATTGCTGAGCTTGGCTGTTTTGAGGCAGGAAACCTTTAGCAATATTTGTCATCGTGTGGGTTGATGTGGCTGCAGACGTGAGTGTTGTGCCAGGGACTTCGAGTAACAGACATGTAATGACTGATTACCCGATTGTTGTCGGGTGGTTGTACTGCAGGACCTTTCTGTCTCAGCAATTAATCTGCTTGTTGATGAACGCTCGACCGGATCCTGGCGGGATCTCTCTTGTCATTTCGGTCATTTGGCAGCACAAATTGCAATGAGGCTTTTAACCAGAACTGTACTGAGGATGTTTAAGGATGTAAGAGTGTGTTAAAATGAGCAAATCCTGTATAAATGCTGAGTGTGCCATCCAGATGGGCTCTGTGCCTTGAGTCCTCCCTGCATCACCAGGTCCTCCTGGGCACTGAGCTGCTCTTACTTTTCTCTGCATGAAAACCACCTTGTGACAGCTATGACCAGGCTTAAAAACCAGAATTTACATAATGATTCTGTGATAATAATATTAACATCATGATACGAACAGAAGCTTGTTCAAGGCAGATGTGCAGAAATCTCTTTTTCCATCTGACCTTGAGTGCTGACATTGGGCTGGCTCGGTATTGCATTTTTTTCCCCACCACATTTGAACTTGAAAGGTTCTTTAATACTCAGCTCAATGTTTCTGTTTTGCTTTTTCAGTTCCTTATTATTTCCCGTGGCTGTAATGCACAGCCATACCCCGTGCCAGGTTGTTCCCAGGACTTGGACCTGAATTAGATTCGGTAGCTGGAAAGCGCCAAGCCTCAGAAATGTTTGTACATGATTCAGTTCCTGGAGGACAAAGGCTCATCCTTGGCTGTAGAACATCGTACACGCGACTCTCCTTGTGCTTCCAGGCACTGGAAGAAGAGAAACGTGGAGGCAGGCTGTTCCCAGGATAGACCTGCCTAAAATTTCCCGCCTGCATGGCTAATTTTGAGTTTTGTCTCCTTTCCCAGCCAGGTTCTCTCTCTGAATCTTTATCAGATGCTAATTAGCATTCCTTCCCACCCAGCACCAGGATGTTTGTTGAGGGTTTTGAGAAAGCTTTGCAGTTCTGGTGCTGTTGCAGTCCTGCTGGTGAGGTCTCCTGTAACCCCTTCACGCCTTGGTTCTCCCCCATGTACCGGGGAAGGGACCCCAAATTATTGAATTTCAGCCATACTCAGCTCAGGCTTGTAATGATGAGTAACATTTTGGGATAAATAGGGTTACAGCAGCATCTACTGCATTGGTGTGACTTCCAGCTCGCTGCTTGCTAATGGTGTTCCCCAGGGATCACTGTTGAGGCCAGGCTTGTTTACTGCCTTTATCTGTGATCTGGATGAGGGGATCGAGTGGCCCCTCAGTCAGTTTGCAGATGACACCAAACTGAGCGGGAGCATTGATCTGCTGGAGGGCAGGAAGGGTCTGCACAGGGACCTGGCCAGGCTGGATCCATGGGCTGGAGGGCAGGAAGGGTCTGCAGAGGGATCCAAACAGGCTGGATCCATGGGCTGGAGGGCAGGAAGGGTCTGCAGAGGGACCTGGCCAGGCTGGATCCATGGGCTGGAGGGCAGGAAGGGTCTGCAGAGGGACCTGGCCAGGCTGGATCCATGGGCTGGAGGGCAGGAAGGGTCTGCACAGGGACCTGGCCAGGCTGGATCCATGGGCTGGAGGGCAGGAAGGGTCTGCACAGGGACCTGGCCAGGCTGGATCCAGGGGCCAAGACCAACAGGATGGGGTTCAACAAGGCTTAGTGCCGGGTCCTGCACTTGGGTCACAACAACCCCAGGCAACGCTCCAGGCCTGGGGAAGAGCAGCTGGAAAGCTGCCTGGTGGGAAAGGCCCTTGGGGTGCTGGTTCACAGGGGCTGAACCAGCCAGCAGTGGCCCAGGTGGGCAAGGAGGCCACCAGCATCCTGGCTTGGATCAGCCATGGGGTGGCAGCAGGAGCAGGGCAGGGATCATCCCCTGGACTCGGTGCTGGTGAGGCCACACCTCGAATCCTGGGGTCAGTTTGGGGCCCCTCAGTACAAGAAGGACGTCGAGGGGCTGGAGAGCATCCTGAGGAGGGAATGGAGCTGGGGAAGGGTCTGGAGAACGGGGGTTCAGGGAGTGGCTGAGGGCCCTGGGGCTGTTTAGGCTGGAGAAGAGGAGGCTGAGGGGAGACCTCATCGGTCTCTGCAGCTCCTGAAAGGAGGTTGTGGTGAGGTGGGTGCTGGGCTCTTCTCCCAGGTAACAAGGGATGGGACAAGAGGAAATGTCCTCAAGTTGTGCCAGGGGAGGTTTAGATTGGATATGAGAAAGATATCTTTACTGATAGTGGTGAAGCCCTGGCAGAGGCTGCCCAGGGCAGTGGTGGAGTCTCCAGGCCTGGAGGGGTTCAAACCATGCGTGTCTGTGCCACTTTGGGTAGTGGTTTATTAGGTGCAGTGGTGTTGGTCTGATGGTTGGACTGGATGATCTCAGAGGTCTTTTCCAAACTTAATGATTCTATGATGCTCCAGTTACCTGGTCCTGCAGAGCCTGGGGAGTGACTTATGTTGGCTGGAGACAAATTTCAACCTGTAGTTTGAAACTCCAGTATAAGCTGCTGCCTGCTGGGTCTGTGGCCTCTCTTACCCAGGTCAGGAGATGCCATCTGACACTCGCTGTTGCTCCCATTTATTTTTATTTGGATGCCTGGGATTCTTACTTTCAGCTCAGCAGCAATAAATGAGCTATTTGCATAATGAATGGGTTTACAAACTGTGGTGTCTTGAGCCTTGCCCTTCAGAAGGGTCTGCTTGCTGGGAGAAGGTGGCATAATTCAAAAAGCTTAAATTCCTCTGGGAAGTGAAAGTTTGAGTGGGAAGAACTCGGATTATTTTCCAGCTAATTTCTCCTGTGGTTATGTTGTGCCCTTGCACAGCATCACTTGGGCAGAGAAAATGTGAGGTATTGCTGTGTGTTACAGCTGGGGGTTTGGATACAGCTGAGTGGGAGGGGATGCAATGGGCAAGAAATGGGGGGGGGGGGGAGGTGCTGGAAAAAGTTGCTGTGCTCCAGTTCCTGTTGGTGATTTACTGTAGAAGTAAATACATTTCTCCATACCTTGTTTTTTTTTGTTGCTGGAGTTGGGTGTTGTCTTTACTCCTGAGTGGGAAGGGCAGCCTGGTTTGGGGGTGCCCATGTCTTTCGTTCTGCAATAAAAAAGCATACAAGTAGGTTTAATTTCCTACACATATTTATTTGAGACCCTCTGAAATTAAAGAAATAAAACATTCAGCCCATTCTGTGCTCTTCCTTCTCCTTTTCCCTGTACCTGGTGCCATCCTGGCAGTGATTTTGGCTTCTTTGGGGTAAATATTTACTTAGCCCCCACTATTGTCACCCTCTTGTGATGCTCCTTCCAAAGACAAACCTATCAATAGGACTTTTGGGCTTGGGTAGAAGGGCTTGGAGCAGCGTTTGTGCTCAGAGGAACGTTAATGCAGAAGTGGCAGCTTGGGAGAGGATTTTGGCTCAGAGGATGAAGAGAAGCTCACCAGTGAGATAGCAGGGGAAAGGCAGCATCACGAGCTGTGCCTTGGCCATGGTTTGGTGGTGCCTGTGCTGTACAGGGGGTTCCTTGGCAACTTCTTCACCTGGGGGTTCAGGAGCAAAATGCTGTGTTGATACGTGGTGCTTGGGAGGTGTCAGGACCCTCTGATGTGAAAAGGAGGAGCACAGCTTGCTCTGAGCTCTGCTGTGTCCTCATGGACTCTTTGGGGGTTGCCATGGGGCCACCAAGTGCCCAACACCCTTATGTCTTCCACCTAAACTAATGGCATCCCCAAACAGAGTGAAGTATTTCCCTGCACCCCATTGGGATTGTGGAACAGAAAATAGGGTGAAGGACCCCCAAAACAAGCCCTGCTGCCGCTCAGAGTCAGGAGCCCTTGGTCCCTGTGTGCTTTCCACCGAGAGGCCCCCCAGCTCAGCAGGTGATGGGTTTCCTAATTGTTTCTAATACAAAAAAAGGAGGATAAATAATGAGCAGCAATAACTCTCCGGCAAACGTTAGCATCCCACTCGCTGTGATAAGACTTTGCTCCCTTTCAAGTCCCTTAAAATGCTGTCTGTTTCCAGGACTCTACTGCAGAAATTCTGCAAGGCACCAGTTTCTGTTTGTTTTCCTTAAAACTACTTCCAAAATCCTGTTTGCTGAGTTTGTCTTCGTTTGAGGAAGAGGAGATGAGTGTCATCGAATCCTTAACGGGAAATGAATGTGACTCAAAATCCAGCCCAAACCCCGTAATCTCTGCCCTGCACAAGAAAGCTCCACTTCAAGGAATAAAAGTAGGATAAAATAGGTTGGATTTAATTGCTTTGGATGCCCTATTACAGCAGAAGCGAGAAAAGGCGATAAAAGATGCAATTTAAAGCTCGGTGGGTTGGAAACGGTGGTGGTAGTGCAGCGGGAGGTGGATACTTTATCCCCAACACATCTCTGCTGAGTTCAGATAAACGTGAAGCTATTAAGTTCCTGAGAACACTAAGAGGCTGGGAGAAGGTCACTTGCTGCTTCCCCTATTTTGGATTTGCCTCTGTGCTGTAAGGAGGATCCCCTTTTTAATCTGAGATGACCTCTAAAGTGTTGAGGAGCTCAAGACAGCCCAGCTCGAGGCATGGAGGTTGCTTCACCCCATCACTGTGGGCCAAAACAATCAGCACTGGGGGTGGCAGGCACCTGCCTGGGGCCTCAGAGACCCCATCTCACCCACCCATGGGAGCAAAGAAAGCTCGTGAGCTGGGCTGAAGCTTGTTGTGCCGTGTGTGAAGAGGTTGGGTGGCGCCCAGGGTCTGGCATTGGCGTGTCTGGCTGCAGTGAAATGCCTTTGAAGGGCTTTAAAACTCATGGTCACCTTCAGCTGAGCGACTCCTGATGGAGTTGTGATGCTCAGTGTTGTCCAAACAGGTGGAAACAGAGTGTGGGGTGCCAACAACATCTGCAAAACCTGTGGGTACCCCAGTTTTCTTGCTGTCCTGCCCCCTCAGGTGGAAGAAGCTGGAACAGTGGAAGGAGGCTTTGGGGAACGTGACCAGGCCCGGAGCTCCGCTCCATCTCCCTGCACAAATCCTGATTTTCCTCCAAACTGGGGAGGCTGTGCAAAAGATAAAAGTCTGAAATGAGGGAGGACAGAGGAGGGGAAGAAGATGAATCTTTTGCATTCATTATCCTGTATGCAAAGAACATCAAAAGCACTAATGGAAAAGCCTTTTTATATTTTTCATCAAAGCAGATGTGAGGATTTGGCAGGCTGGTTCCTTATCGGTAAAATATTTATGAATGAAGCAGCTGGGGGCTACAGCTTTGGGAGGACAGCAAGGAAATGCTCCCTCCCTCCTCAGGAAATATGATTTTCTATTTAGTCCTTTTTTCTCCCTCTCTGCTTTATTTGTGTTACTTCTATTAGAGGAACTTGTAGGTGAGTTGGGACCGAGTTTGCAAACTGCAGGTAGTAAGATGTGTTTATTTTTTGATTTACTTCATAGAATCATGAGATAATTTGGGTTGGAAGGGACCTCAAAGCCCATCCAGTTCTAACCCCCCTGCCACGGGCAGGGACACCTCCCACTGGATCAGGGGGCTCAAAGCCCCATCCAACCTGGTCTTGAACACCTCCAGGGATGGGGCAGCCACAGCTTCTCTGGGCAACCTGGGCCAGGGCTTCCCCACCCTCATTGTGAAGAATTTCTTCCTAAGGTCTAGTATAAATCTCTCTTCTTTTAGTTTAAAACCATTACCCCTGATTTAAGTCAGAAGAAGAGGAGGGACAGTGATAAACCAGCCCTCAGGCAGACAGATGGGCAGGATGGGGACAGCACCAGGGGTTGCAGCCTGGTTTCTGTCTCTCACTGCTTCCACGTTTAACCTGAAAACCTCTTGACTTATTTCTATAGCTTATAATTCATCAGGGAGGGTTTTTTTTTTTCCCACTAAGAAAGGTGATTGCACTGATATAAATGAAGTTTATCTTCTTTCCTTCTCTAGCAATTAGACCCACCCATATGAAGGGAACATGAAATGATTTATGAAGGTGCTTTGATCCCAGTTTATTAATTCCTAATTCTGATTTATTGTTATTCTTTCTAATTTTGCATCATGACTTGGTGAGTAAGGTAGTTCAGAAAGCACAGATGAAGAGCTGATACTGAATTCTTATTGAAATATCAGGTGCTTAGAAATAACAGGCTCACTGAGGGAAACCTGCAGTGCTCCTGTGTGAGGGGATGGGAAGAGCAGCAGGCAGTATTGGTGTAAACCTCTACATCCAATCTCATGGGCAGTGAATACTTTCAATGTGTTTTAATAAAAATAAACTGCCTTTTCTTTCTGCCTTTGTCCAGAATACAAATCAGTTTTGTATTGGGATTATTTAGCCTGGAGAAGAGGAGGCTGAGGGGAGACCTCATCACTCTCTACAACTCCCTGAAAAGAGGTTGTGGCGAGGTGGGTGTTGGTCTCTTCTCCCAAGGAACAAGTGATAGGACGAGAGGAAATGGCCTCAAGTTGCACCAGGGGAGGTTTAGATTGGATATTAGGAAAACTATTGTTACTGAAAGAGTGCTGAAGCCCTGGCAGAGGCTGCCCAGGGCAGTGGTGGAGTCTCCAGCCTTGGAGGGGTTCAAAAAATGTTTAGATGTGGCACTTTGGGGCAGGGTTTAGCAGGCACCGTGGGGTTGGGCTGAGGGTTGGACTGGATGAGCTGAGGGGTCTTTTCCAACCTTAACAATTCTATAATCAGTGTTTTGCACAGTAATCCTGGAGAGGTCTGGTGTCACTGTAGGTGCCTGAGGTGGCAGATGCCAAGTTTGGGGCGTTGGGTGTGGCAGTGGGGACACAAGGAGGACCTCCTTGCGGTATAGTGGAAGAGTACAGGAATTCTTGGGCATCTCTGATGCCTCAGCGTGTGTTTGTGCAATGCATAAAAGGAACACAGCTATTTAAAATTTAAAGCTGCATTGCCATCAGGGTATTGTGTTCTTTAAATATAGATCCTTTGAAATGCGATAACGTCGGTCATTGAAGGATAGTAACAGTAATTGTATAAATATTTATGTCATGTAAATTAGCACAAATCAGTGGTGCAGAACTGGGATAGTGTTTTGCAATTTCAAAAATGTTATCTTGAAATCTCGAGTTTTTACCAGACCTGTAGGTGGATCAGCTGTAAAAATAGGAACAGTTATCTGAGTTTGGTTTTATTTGAAAAAGTGTGTTAATGCACTTTTATTTTTCCTGTGAGGGTGGGGAGGCCAGAGAAGTGGTGGCTGCCCCATCCCTGGAGGTGTCCAAGGCCAGGTTGGATGGGGCTTTGAGCCCCCTGATCCAGTGGGAGGTGTCCCTGCCCATGGCAGGGGAGTTGGAGCCAGTAGGCTTTGAGATCACTTCCAACCCAAACCTGTCTGTGATTCTTTGAATGCACTTAAAGAGCATAAGTTTCCAAACCTGGAGTTTATGAAATAGAACCACAGTCTCCTTGCTGCTGAGGTTTGCTGAGGTCTCCTGGCTTGGTGCTCACCAGTGTTCAAAGTGGGAGCACGTATGGTCATGTGTGTTAAGTGGAAGGTCCTGGTGAGTCTCCTGAGGTGCTGTAACACCCTCATTTCTGCCTGGGAAACAGAGAGGAAACACAATGACATTTTACATCTGTTTGCTCTTATAATGTTTGTTTTATTTTCTGTGTATTTTAATATTACAGAGATTCATAGCACTCTTTCTTATTAGATCCTCCTGTTGATTTAGTGTCTGGTCAAATACCGTGTAATCACTCACCTCTGTCCAAATATGTCCTGGTAAGAGGAGCTCCCTGTTAAGGAGCACTCGCTGTCCTTAATGACCATCGTGGCTGTTTGATTCCCTTGGTCCTGTAAATGTGATGCTTTTCCAAGGATGGGATGCCAAAGGGAGAGCAGCAGTGGGTGTCGTGTTCCAAGCTGCTGATGCCTTGTGTGTAGCGGAGAAGATGTAAAACTTCACACGCTCAGCGCGGCGTTAACTCTCCGGTCCTAACACAGCCTCAGCAGCGAGCTGGAAGGAGACGGGTTATTAATCCTCCTGACATCCCCTTTGAATACCATCATATTTCAGTCCTGTTAAACCATTGGGCTGTTGTTTATGGGGTTTGTGCTGAAAGGAAAAGCTGTGCTGAGCCAGCAAAATGCCACTTTACTTTTGTAATGCCCCCGCGAGAGCAGGCAGCTCATCCTCGCCGCTGCCAGCAATCCTCCTCCAGCCCCAAATCCTGCCCTGTGCCCAGCCAGACACTTGGCCCTTGCAAAGCCTTGTGTGGTCGAGCATCGGCGGTGGCTTGGAAACAATCACAACTTTGTTTGTCACTGGGTGACTCTGTTTCACCTTCTTTTCTGGGCCAAGAAATGGGTAACGCAGCCAGTGAGTTCCCCTCTTGCCTCTTTTCTCCCAGCCGTTGTCTTCCTGCTCATCCTTTGCAGCAGAGGGTGATTGAAATGTGATTTTGGGGGGTGGTGTGTTGGTGTGTTGGCTCTCCCAGGTGCTGCTTTCCTCCTGGTGCTCACTTGCATCGCTCTGCTTGCATCGCTTTGCGTTGCATCTGCTCGAAAACACAAGACATTGGCAAACACAGAGAGCAATACTTAATTGCAGCCAACTGTAGTCCCTGAAGTGATGTATTCTTCTCAGCTAAATCCTCTGCTATCGTTGTAACGTAGCTCGTTAACCAAGGCTGATCAGAAGGCCTGACCAGCAGACGGTGAAGGCAGCGTGTGCACAGCCTCCTAATGCTGCGGGGTGAAACGTAGCGTCCATGGCTCATTGTCCATGCACATTTTGGCCCCTCTAGCAGCTTCCCCAGCTTGTGCTTTATTAATTATGTTTTATTCCTTCCAGTTCATTGTCCTGAAATCCAGGGATTTTGTATCTGTCTTGCTTACACGTGATTTTTTTTTAGCCCATAGGGAGGAAAAATACCTTTAGGCTTGTCTCTGCCACATCCCAGCACCAGCTTGGATGTCTGTGCTGAGGAAGCCTGGGCATGGCACTGCTGGGACTGGGGGTAGGTGGAGGGTGCTGCATGGTCAGTCTTGTCACTAGCCACAAAATTTGCTGGAAAAAAGAGTTTTCAACCAGGAGCCAACAGTCATAGAACCATAGAATCACTGAGGTTGGAAGAGACCTCTAAGCTCATCCAGTGCAACCATCAGCCCAACCCCACGGTGCCTGCTGAACCCTGTCCCAAAGTGCCACATTGCCACATTTTTTTGAACTCCTCCAGGGATGGAGACTTCACCACTCTTTCAGTAAAGAACTTTTCCTTATATCCAATCTAAACCTCCCCTGGTGCAACTTGAGGCAGTTTCTTCTCTTTCCATCACTTGTTACTTGGCAGAAAAGACCAACACCCTCGCTACAATCTCCTTTCATGCAGTTGCAAAGGGCAATGACATCCCCCTCAGCCTCCTCTTCTCCAGACTAAACAGCCCCAAGTCCCTCAACCCCTCCTCATAACGTGACCCTTCCCCAGCTTTGTTGCCCTCCTCTGGATGCGCTGATGGCACCAAGCAGCAGCAATATTCAAGTCCTTCTTTTGTCTAAGCGTCTTGCAGGGAATTACCTGGATGCAGATGGGGCCAACGGAGATATTGGACTCATAAAACAGGAAAGGCAAATCCCACCCGTGGTGTGGCCCCACCTAGTGAATTTTTGGGAGCTTCCCCAGCAGCCACATGGCTGCAGCTTTAGCTATTGAGTGTGCTTTGTGTAGGAGAGGGTTGCACTAATTTTGGGGGCAGGGAGCTTTCGTCCTTCCCTCTCTGCAGGCTGTAATTCCTTGGCATTATAACGTGTCATTTTTCTAGCATACCTGAGGAGCTGGGAAATAATATCTAAGCCTGGAAGAACAGTGAGGATGGGACCTCCTGAGGGAGGACAGATTAGGGCGAGGAATTAAACTTGTCATTTATTTCTATTTTCCGTCCCTCCCAGCCTGAAAAAAAAAATGACCACATTCCTGGAGATCCCTTTATTTTACAGCTTTGAGCTTGTGTTTCTTTAAAAGCCAGTGGATGCTGCCAGTTCCCATCACCTAATCAAAGCTCCCGTGTGGAAGAGCTGGCGTCAAACGAGCCGGCGGTCTCGTTATTCCATCCCATTATAGCCTCCGGCAGCGGCTGTACTTCATAACCGCCCAGGAAAGCTGACAGGTAACCAATGAGATGCATACTCGAGTGACAACCTCCTGCCCCCTGGGGAGCTGGGACCCTCTTTGGTGCCAGAGCTGGGGCTCATTGTGGTTGGGTGCTTCCCGAGGAACAGCTGGGACCATTGTCTGCCCCTCAGCCGCCGAGCGCGAGGCCATGGCGCAGCGAGGTTTGCTCTTTTGTTCCCTTCTAATTTCATTGTCCTTTCGGTGTGGATTGCTGTTAAATGCCTGCACGTTGGTTGGCTTGATATAAAAGGGAAGAAGAGTCACCCAGAGACATGGGGATGGCTGGGATGGAGAAGGGGGGCTGAGCTGGGAGGGTGGGGAGGGGTCGGGCTAAATAACCTTGTCTGGCTATTGCACCTCAGTATGGCCTGATGGTGAATTAATTCACCCCTCATTTTGCTGGTGAGGTCCAACCCACAGCCTTAATGACCAGCACCCTTAAATCACTGTAACCCAGCACACGTGGTGCTGTGTCTTGGAAGCCAAAGAGAAAGGAATTGTGTTGATTTTGGAGCCTCCAGCCCTCCCCCGTGCTCCTTGGTTGTGTTTTATTGTTTGTCTTGAGCTATGGATGGACTGAAGTATTTGGATATTTATGGTTTTGGGGCAGATTGGGAGGGTTGGGCTGGATATGGAGGAGCGAGGGATATGTTGGGATTGGGAGGAATTTTGGAGTTGGCTAGGATGGAGCGTGGTGCCTGGGGTAACTTGGCAGGTTAGAGTTATTTGCTGATTTATTACTGAGTTCGTCGTGGGCTGTTTCTCTGCTTTTTTTATTCTTATTGCAAAAATCAAAGCGATGCCAAACTTGGTTGGCCCTGATCCAGAGGCAGATGATGGTAGATCCAAGGATGGTGATGCATCCACGAGCTGCAAGGAGCGTATCCATCCAGGCACACAGGGCTGACAGGGGCACTATGGGCTGCAGCATCTCATTGCTGCAAGGAACTGAGATGTCATTTAGCAGCCTGAATAACTTGCTGTTAGCGAGCCCAACCCCATCTCCCTCCCCAACCCCATCCTCATCTCCCTCCCCAACCCCATCTCCCTCCCCATCCCCAACCCCATCTCTTTCCCCATCCCCATCCCCAGTCTCCATCATGCACTGGGGTGGTCTCAAGCATCGTTTGGTCTGAGGAGGGCTGGGAACACGAGTTCAGGGTGCGGCACAGGGGTGCAAACTGAGTCTCTGGACAAGTGGAGTCTTCCTGCCCTTAACGTGATTTTGACTCCAGGAACACAACAGAGGTTGCCTTCAAATCCTTCAGCCCCTGAATGTGACAGTGGATGAATTCTTTTGCAGAAAACAAAGCTGTCCTCCGTGAACAAAGGGAAGATAAGGGGCTGAAACTGGGAGGAAGGAAGAGCAGTAGGAAGGAGCTTGTGATGTCCCCTGAGCGAAGTCAGAGCCACCAGCAAAGCTGCCAGGACTCAACATGAGTCGGCAACATGCGCTCGCAGCCCAGAAAGACAACCATGTCCAGGGCTGCATCCAGAGCAGTGGGACCAGAGGGGAGGGAGGGGATTCTGCTCCAGTCTCCTGAGACCCCACCTGGAGCCCTGTGTCTAGTTCTGGAGTTCTCTGCATGGGAAGGACATGGAGCTGTTGGTGCGAGTCCAGAGATGATCCAAGGGCTGAAGCGCCTTCTACCCAGGGACAGGCTGAGAGAGTTGGGGTTGTTCAGCCTGGAGAAGAGAAGGCTCTGGGGAGACCTTAGAGCAGCCTCCCAGGACTGAAAGGGGCTCCAGGAAAGCTGGGGAGGGGCTCTTCATCAGGGAATGCAGGGATAGGATGAGTGGAACCGTTTTAAGCTGAAAGAGGTGAGATGGAGATGAGATCTTAGGGAGAAATGTTTTGCTGTGAGGGTGGGGAGGCCCTGGCCCAGGTTTCCCAGAGAAGTGGTGGCTGCCCCATGCCTGGAGGTGTTCAAGGCCAGGTTGGATGGTGCTTTGAGCCCCCTGATCCAATGGGAGGTGTCCCTGCCCATGGTAGGAGGGTGGAACTGGATGGGCTTTGAGGTCCCTTCCAACCCAAATCATTCCATGATTCTAAAATATTCCCTCACTGAGTGTTCAGCCCCGTTATTTTTTTTTCCAGTGGGAGGTGTCCCTATCCATGGCAGGGAGGTGGAGCTTTAAAGTCCCTTCCAAACCATTCCCTAATTCTATGAAATGATGCCATCAAAACACTGATTTCCACTAATGGCATTGTTATGCCACCCGAGGCTTTCCTGCAAGCCATTTGACCTCCTGCAAGCTGAATCAGCAAAGCAAGAAATGCTTCTAATAACCTTTTGATGCTAAAAACTTAATCCCTTCCTCGTAGCCTGTTGGACATCAACACCATGCAGACAGCCAGGAAGCTCACTGTGGTCTGGGAGCTGCTGGAAACCCAGTCTTGATGTGGCTCCCAGCGGTGGGCGAAGTCTTTCTCTTGCTCTTCTGCAAAGCACTTTGCTCCCCGACGGCGCTATCTTAATAATATTAATAATTAAGAGCTCAAGCTGGGTGCGGAGATGCTTCCCCGGGGCTGCTCTGTGCACTTAAGCAACTGTGCCCAAGCTGGCAGATGCCACCTCCTCTGCTTGATGGCCTTGGCTGTCCCCAGCACCAGTGCATGGGTCGAGAGAGCGGCAGCGATCGCAGCGGGAGCTCTTCTCAATATTTAAAGACTTCTGATGGGCGAGACGGGCTGGGATGTTACAAAAAAGAAATGTCTAGACAGAGCAGGAAGCGGAGAGGCTGCTTTCCCTGTGTGCATGAGGTCCAGTGGGAGAAAACAAGCTGCTTTATTATTTTTTTCCTTTCTTTTGCAATGAAAATTTGAAGGTTTGCTCTGTTCTGCAGCCCAGCTGATGACATTGGTGGAAGTGCATTGTGTTGTGGGAAAAACCGGCTGGTGGCTCTAGGTGCCTCCAAATCTCTGTCTTACCCAGCCTGGCAGCAGTGGGACATCTTCCCCAGATATCTTGAATCCTGCGTTCAGTTTTGGGTCCCTCAGTACAAGAAGGACATTGAGGGGCTGGAATGTGTCCATAGGAGGGCAACGGAGCTGGGGAAGGTTCTGGAGCACAAGTCCTACAAGGAGTGGCTGAAAGCCCTGGGGCTGCTTAGTCTGGAGAAGAGGAGGGTGAGGGGAGTCCTCATTGGTCTCTGGAGGTCCCAGAACGGAGGTTGTGGTGAGGTCGTGTTCGTCTCTTCTCCCAAGTAACAAATGATAGGAAGAGAGGAAACGGCCTCAGGTTGTGCCAAGGTGAGGTTTAGATTGGATATTGGAAAAATTTCTTCACTAAAAGGGTTCTCAGGCACTGAAATGGGCTCTTCAGGGAAGTGGTTGAGTCACCATGGTAGAGTGGGCAGGTACGGTTGGACTCGATGATCTCAAAGGTGTTTTCCAACCAAGCGATTCTAAGATTCTATCTCAGAAGTGAGAGGAGGGTTTCCAGTTTTGCTGTGTTATGAGCAATAATTAATAGAGAAGTAGGAGGAAGACTTGTGAAATAGCTCTGGAAATGGGGCTTTTCAAGGAAGAAAAATGCTTTGATGGGAAGAAAGAATCATCACTCTGGAATTAAAGGAAATGGCTATTCCTGTAAATCTAAATTTCAGTGGCTAAGGCTGAGTTTAATTTCTTCTGCAACTATTGCAGTGGACAGTGTTCCAAAATAAAGCTCATTTATTGGCAATATTGTTGGACATCACAGTATTGATGTTATATATGTGAGGGAAGAGAGAGGGGGGCTGTGAAAGCCGGGCGGAAAAGCCACTGCAGAGCATCGTCTAAAGTGGAGGCTTTTAACAGTCGCTGTAAAACAAGGATAAAAGGAATCGAGCTCATTTTTCTCCAAGGACTGTAACATCCTTTAAGGCTTAATTCTGCTTAATATTTTGTCCATCCTCTCTGAGCTGGGCTGTTATGGTTTAATCTGTAAGGGTAGAGTTTTGTGAATTTGGAGACACATTTGGTGTCCGAGTGTTTGCGCTCTCCACCCTTCCCCTTCCTTCGGTGTTAGGTGGGGGAACAACCTGTTCAGGTCTCCTGCTGTGTGCGTTCCTCCCTTCTCAGCGTTCAGATGCTCCTTGTCTCCGCTATCAGACCAGAGACCTGCATTAATTTAACAGATCTGTCTCTCCTGTCAGTATTTGTGGCAGGAGAGCACTTGTGGAATTTCTTAGTGAAGCCACCGTCTCCCTTCACTGACCTTTTATTTCTTCTGTGGATGGAGAGTTTCTTCTTTAATATCCTCTGCAATCTTTGTTTCAGCCGTAGCTTGTTCTCTTATCCCCTTTTATACACTTGTCTGTAATCTCCCCAGTTTACATCTACACAGTTCCTCAAGGGCTTCCCTGCTCTTTAACCCTTGAGGGGCTGCTGTGGTTCCTCCTGTGCACGGCAGTGGCCCACTCTGGGAACTTCTGCTGAAGGAGCACCTCCCATCCAAAGACAGGCTGAGAGAGTTGGGGTTGTTCAGCCTGGAGAAGAGAAGGATCCAGGGAGATCTTAGAGCAGCCTCTCAGTACTGAAAGGGGCTGCAGGAAAGCTGGAGAGGGGCTCTTGATCAGGGAGTGCATGGACAGGATGAGAGGGAAAGGTTTGAAGCTGAAAGAGAGGAGAGTGAGATGAGATCTTAGGGAGAAATGTTTTCCTGTGAGGGAGGGGAGGCCCTGGCCCAGGTTTCCCAGAGCAGTGGTGGCTGCCCCATCCCTGGAGGTGTTCAAGGTTGGTTGGATGTGGCTTTGAGCCCCCTGATCCAGTGGGAGGTGTCCCTGCCCCTGGCAGGAGGTTTAGAACTGGATGGGCTTTGAGATCCCTTCCAACCCAAACCATTCCATGATTCTATGAAAATCTGGGCATATTAACTTATTTTAAAACATTTTTACTGCATACTTGTGCTTGTCTGGCAGCAGAACATGAGCTGTCCAAGAACATCTCACAGCCTGAGGAGGCGAGATGACACCACGTGCCCCCTTCTCCTACTGCTTCCTATTGATGTAGCATCTTGCCTTTACCTGTTTCCAAGTCCCTTGGAGCTACTGAAGTGATGTGAAATCAGATGTTGCCTTTGGACCTGTTTCCAAATCCAAATGATGGAGTTACTCCAGCTGGACCGTGTTGTGTGTGTTTTATGCTAGCTCTGCAAAGCTGGTGGCACCACTGCCCTTTAAGCTGGTAAACCATGCAGAGCTGCTGCATCTTTAGCTTTTAGGCCACAGATTTCCTAGTAAATGCTTTCCATTTGTTTTCTCAGTCTTTCCTGCCCATTATTTTACTCCATTGATCCGCATCCTTCAGTACCAAGTCGATAGGTTTCTTAGAAGCACTGAGGAAGGGAGGCATAATCAATCATACCCAACAGTTTTGGTAGAGAAACATTTGAGGCCACCTTATTTTTCAGGAAGAAAGAGAAATTATTGGCTATCCATTACAATTTCAAAGCAATAATGTTTTGTTGCTCTGATGTTCATCTGCAGGACTCAAACTCTCCTGGAGCTCTGTTGGCCCTTTTTGCCCTCTGCATGCCGCACATTCCTTGTGTCCGGATGAGCTCTGGGGTCTGGGAAGTCTCATTAGTTCCTCGTGACCCCCTTGGCATTTTGCCATTTTCCCAATCCTTCTGTCCTTAGAGGAATTCCCCTTTTCTCTCCATTTCCTGTGTTTAGCTTTCGATTTAGGAGAAGATGCCCTGGCACAGGGCGGTGGGAAAAAATTTGATGACTTTAATGGAATTAAAGGAGCTGACTGGGAGTTTCCTGGGTTGGTGATGGGAACAGACCATTGTCTTCTCGTTCAGCATGTTGATTAAACCCACATTAGTAATGATCACACATTACCTTGCTTTTGTAGGCACCCAGCGTGGTTCTCCAATGGCAAATTTACAGCCCTGCAGGAGCACAGAGAGGGAGACGCTGCCTAAAAAATGCCAGCTCTGGGTTTTTACAGATAGTACTCGAGATTGTGAAGATGACATAGAGGAGACCACTAAAGCAGATAAGCAGCAAGAGCAATGATGATTTGTCCTTGAAAAGCTCCGTGGGCGGTTCGTGAGGAAAGGGGAGATGCATCGACTTGGACAGCTACTTATAGAAAACAGATGTGCAAGTTAGGAAACACAAGTGATAAATCTGAACCCATATGGCAGCCCTCTCACGAGCATTTAGAGTCACAGCCAGCCGCGAGCGGCGCGCGGTCTCTCTTCAGAAAGAACTCACTGTTGCTTGTAAAACACGAGGATGATTTTGTTTGTGTCCCCCCCGCATTCGCTCATCTTGGATGGAGCAACCCTCACCCTCCAGATGTTCCCCGTGTGCTGGGTTGGGAAGGAAGAGCAGGGAGTGTGTCGTTGGATCAGGTTTATTGTTTTGCCTTTGTTAGGACTGAAGGCACGAACAGGTAGAGCAGGATCGGTGCTGGTTGATGTAGCTGCTGGGGCATGGCACTGGTGTTGGGTGGCTTTTGGCAGCACCCATAGTTGGGTGGGATTTTAAGCAGTCATGAAGTCTGGTTTCTTGCAAAAAACTTGCTGTATCAGAGCCCTCTGTGGCTTCTCTTCAAGGCTGAGGGTTTTCTGCTCCCTCCCTGCCAAAACGGGATGGATGTCTTGGAGGTATCTTCAGGAGGACCTGTGTTCTTCTGGTTTGGATGTCAGCTCTTCTTCCATTTCTTCTCCCCTTTCTAAAACTTATAAAGAAGCAATTTCCAAGCCAGTTATGGCTATGTTATTTTTCTCATACCCATCTGAAAAGTGCTTTTCAAGCAAGCTGGGGCTTAGTGGGCTGCGTAACGTCCTCTGCATTGGAAAGCCTCTTCTATAGTCCTCCGCCTCCTCTCAGCCTGTGGCATCTCCTCCTCAATGGCTCTTCTAAAGTCCTTTTGTATGGGAATCGAATGGGTTTTATCAGTTATTGTCTTAAGTACACAGTCTATGAAATTAGAGTCCTTTCCCCACAATAATATAAGGAGATTAAAAAGAAAGCCCAGATTTATGTGAAACAGAATGAATACATTTATAACCTGAAGAAAGACAGGAAAAATGTATCATAAGGAAGCATTTTAAACTTCAAATCCCAGTTTAACCCAGTGATTACCATTAAATAGTGGGGCTTTTTCTGTTCTGGCTTTTGGTTTGTAGAGATGAACGTGGTGCAGGTCCCCTGGTCGTTACCTTGGTCTTCCTGCTCGCGTCCCCATCCCTCTTTCAGCAGGGCTGGGCTGTTGTTTTATTTCCCTCTCCTTTTTGGCTGTTTTGCTTCACCCTAAATTAATTTCTCACCAATCCCATTTGCAGCCCTGTTGAGTAGATGGGTTTCAGGAGGACTGCTTTGTTAACATCAACAAACTTTATGATACAGCCACGCACAAATGGGCATGACTAAGGAAAATAAGTGCCATGAGGTGTAATTAAGGAGTCTGGTGCTCTTTGCAGCCTGAATAAACTCTTTGTCCTCTTCCAGTGCTTGCTGAGAGTCCTGGTATGAAAGGAAAACCTCAAAGCACTTATTGAGGCCACAGGTAGGAGGGGTGGTGGGAAATGAAGTCCTGGGCAGAGTTCTGGCTTGCCACAGTTCATGGTTGACCTGCAGCAGCACCGCCCAGGAGTCAGACACTTGCTTGGAAGCACATGTGGGGTGATCCAGGGACTCATTCTGCTCACAGAGCACTGGGTCCCTGCTGTCCTTAACCACCAGTGAGCATCTCCCTCCCCTGGGCTCCCCAAGGCTTAGGGCTTGTCTTGTGGCTTTTGCCGATGGAAGGGAGCGAGCAGGATCATGAAGGTTGTCCTCCCACTTCTTTTATGTATATGCATTGGTCTGTTGTGGGTCTGATGTGCTGCCACTGCTGTGCTGGCCAGAATTGCCTTGCCTACTCCTGCTCTTCTCCCATCTCTCCATGTTTTGGCATCTTAGAATCATAGAATCATTAGGGTCAGAAAAGACCTCCAAGATCAAGTCCAACTGTCAGCCCAGCACCACTGTGTCTACTAAAACATGTCCCCAGGTGCCACATCTACATGTTGTTTGAACACCTCCAACGATGGTAACACCTCCAGGGATGGTGACACCACCACTTCCCTGGGCAGCCTTGCATCTTATCCCATTGGGAGAAAAGCCATCTCTTGGTCCTGCTGGCGCAGAACGTCACACAGTGGGTACCAGCCCTTGGGTGCCTTCCTGTAATGTGAAAACCTTGCAGAAGGTCCAGGGTGCTTTGGCAGATCCCATCCGTGGTCCTCTGGGTTGCTCAATGAGAAAGGCATTAAACTCAGAAGCAATGACAGCTGTGCCAAATTACCTATTGAAATGACCTTGGTAATTATAACAGGAGAGTCAAGTGAGGATAACCAGCTATCCAACAGCTTAGATGAGCCTGTAATTTACTGATTGGAAGACCTTTAGAACCTTTCAGGGCTGAGGAATTGTCTAGGAAAGAGATTGGGACCACTGTTTCATAAACTTGGTGAAATCCTGTTAATTAACACATTTTTAAAGATAATTTAGTGCTCACTTAGATGAAGAGTGGTGGCATCCTCAAGAACTGGTTAACCTGGGCCTTTTCAGGTGCATTTCTGGTGCTGCTGTGTTTTCTCAGGGGTTTGAAGGAGGATTTTGTAATGTGAGGGAAGACTCTCCTCTTGTGCTTTGTTTGGGTTAAGCAGGCTTATGTCCGACTCCGAAATATCCCAAGACCTCCGAAGATCTGGAAGCTCAAATTCCCCTGGCGTCTTCGGAAATCCCAGCTGCCTTGCTTCCCGCTGAGGATAAGTTTAGATGTATTGCAGATGGCATTAAATCAAAATTCTTGTGGTCGATCCTTTCGGCTTTTGTTTGTCAGTGGCAGTGGTTCATTTAAGGGCAGAGTTGACTTGCATCCTCTGCATCCCACGTGGCAGCAGAGCTTGGAGGGCTTTTTGAGTTTGAAGGCAGCTGAGGAGGAGAGCTGGGCATGTAAAGAGAACAGTGTCAGCTCTCTCCACTCTTTAGAAGAGCAACTCATGGAATCACTTGGTTGGAAAAGATCTTTGAGATCATCAAGTCCAACTGTACCTGTCCACTACTAAACCAGATCCATGAGAAACTTCTCTACCCATCTTCTAAACCTCTAGGAATTGTGACTCCACCACTTCCCTTGGCAGCTGTTCCCGTGCCCGAAAAACTTTCAGTGAAGAAGTTTTTCCTGATGTCTTGTCTGAACCTCCCCTGGTGCAACTTTAGGCCATTTCCTCTCATCATATTGCCTGAAAGTTGGGAGAAGAGACCAACATCCACCTTGCTACAACCTCCTTTGAAGTAGTTGTAGACAATAATAAGGTCTCCCTCAGCCTCCTTTTACAGGTGGCAAAGAGCAGTTGCTGGTGGCCAATGTCCTGGCTGATGTAAGCCTTTGTTCAGGGGCAGAGCTGAGTCCTCTGTAGGTATCCACAGGGTTTGGTGGACTCATCCTGGAAGCAGTAGCTCTGGTACATCCTGCCTTTACCCACACAGAGCCCACTTTCTTTTAAGCTTTCTTTTGCACTGGAAATGGTAGAAAACCATGGAAATCCTGCTGTTGGGAAATCAGCGTTTGGCATTGCCGTGCACTGTTTGTATTGATTGGAGCAGAGGCAATTAAGCGGCTCCCACTGCTTTCACTGGAGGTTTCTCTGCATAAGGAGGCTTGAAGCTGAGGGGAGGATCATTACGGCGATAAACGGCGCGCGGGCGAGCGGCTGGCGTCTAGAGGCATCTCACAGCCTCGTTTGAGACTGAAATATTTCTTGCTGACTGGCAGAGAGGCAACAAGAAGCACACGACTTGGCAACACACCTCGTTGGCTTTGCAGCACGTGGCCAGGGAAGGTGCCATCCCCTTTAAAAATCATGGAATGCTTTGGCTTGGATGGGACCTCAAAGCCCATCCAGTGCCATAAGCAGGGACACCTCCCACTGGATCAGGGGGCTCAAAGCCCCACCAGCCTGGCCTGGAACACCTCCAGGGATGGGGCAGCCACCACTGCTCTGGGTAACCCGGGCCTGGGCCTCCCCACCCTTCTAAGATCACATCTCAGTCTCCCCTCTTTCAACTTCAAACTGCTGCTTCCTTCTTCTCCATCCCACGCTCTGGCTTAGGTGTTGGCATTGGCCACGGGCTTGGTCCTTGACTGCTGGGGCTTTGTTTCTTTCCCAGCTAGGAAATAATTTCCCCTATTTGCTGACAAAAGTTTCTGAATGTGAAAAGTAAGAATTTGGGGTGGGTTGTAGGAAGTTCATTTGATCACTCAGTGAGAGAATGGAGTAATCCAGTTCTCATGTGTTTTTTAAATCTGTGTAATTTTGTCTCCAAAGAAGAGAAAGTGGCAGCAAAGGAGCTTGGTTCTCAGTCCATTAACACATCCCTTATTGTCCTGATGTCTTTAATGTCACTTTTTAAACCTGATATCCCACAGAGGCCCTCAGAGACCCCAAATCCTGTTTAGACAAAGTCAGCCTTGATGAAGCTGGACGTTTCTAATTCAATAATGTGGCTGGAAGAGGGCTGGTGTGAGATTGCTGGAAGAGAGAGTAAAATGCAACCTTCTGTCACTCATGCTGCAACATCCCCTTCTCTTTTAAGCAGGATTACTTGCTGGGATTTCAAAATCAGTGATTTATTTATCAGTAATGTGAACAGGCATTTGTCTGAGTGCCCGGTGATGCTGAAAAACCCTTGGGAGATGCAGCACAGTCGTTGGTGTTCCCCAGCAATGCTGTGTTGTGGGAGGTGGGCTGGAGCCTTGGGGGCTTGTGCGTGGTTATGGTCCAGTGAAATTGGTGGGAGCTGCTGGAAGTGAGGTGGGAAGAGCTGGAAGAGGGAAGCAGCAATCCCTGCTCCTGGCTTTGGAAGAGGAAGAACAGCCCTGAAGCCATGCCCTGTGTAGGACAGGTGGGATCTGACTCTGCTCCTCCAGAGAAGGGAAGTTTTGAAATTGAAGAGGAATTGCAAAAATACATCATCTTACTTGAAGCAAAACAAAGCAAACCACCAAAACTGGATCTCATTTTCACATTAAAACAGTGCCTTTGCTCTCAGTTCTTGTTCTGTTGGCATAAAAACTCGGTTGCTGCTGAAATTGAGAAAAGGTGGAGGAAAACACACATTTGCCTTTGTTTTGCTTTCTTGTGCATTCAACAGCTTTGTGTACGTGCTCTGATCTTTCCCACTGAGGGTTTGATTCCATCTTAGTAAGGGGACCAAGGGGGTAACACCTGGGAGTGCTTAAAACTTGTCTTAGACACCGAGGATGGCTCTGTAGTTGTATCACAGAGCATGGGAGCATCCAATTCATTCTCTGAAGCTTTCCTCTTTCTGCTTCCATCCGTGCCAGCAGAAACTATGCCCAAGTCCATAGAGTTGGTAGAGCAGCCCCAAAAGGAAAAGAAAGCAAAATACACTCAGTGCTGCTCAATCCAAAGGACTAAAACCAGGGCAGGTCTCTGGGCTGTGGAGGGGACCGTGGGGAGAGCTCGATGGCCAACCCCAGCCAGAAAATATAAAGTCCTGGCACACTGAGCCTCTTGTTTGCTCTAAGCTGTTTATTTTGCTGCTGAAGGATTTGATAACCTGTTTGGCTGAGTGGAAGCAGGCAGAGAACATCGTGGTCTGAAATTCCCTCCTACCTGTGTTAGAGAAAAATATGTATTTTTAATATATATATGATTAACTAATCATACATTTTAGCAAATGCCTGTGTATTTACTGAGGTGGAGCGAGGGGTATTTGTCTTTGATAGCACACTGGGGCACAAAACCCAAGTCCAAGGCCAGGTCAAAGCCTGGGATACAAAAAGCTTTCCAGTGAGCTGGCTCACATCCATTATATTATTACTAAACACCATAATCCTGTGAGCCTTTGCTTCGTAATGTGATAATGAGTTATTAAAGACTAAGGCAAGGTACTTAGGGGAGGGAGGGTGAGGGTTTGGATCTTTATTTCTTTCTCCCTGCTGCTGCCTCTCCCTTTTGCCGTGGCTGAGCCATTTCTCTCAGTTGTTCTCCGTTCGTAGATGCTGCAGCACTTTCAGAAGTTAACAATTTTAAAGGCTATAAAAATGCTAATTTCTGAATATTGCATGCATTTTCCAGGCAAGATGAGCTGTCATACTCTGTTCACTGAGGTACCAGCTTGCCCCACAGCCCTTAGCTCCTCTGCAGGCAATACCAAGCACTGATCCAGGCTGGGGGAAGAATGGATTGGGAGCAGCCCTGAAGAGAAGGACTTGGGGTGCTGGGGGATGAGAAGCTCCACAGGAGCCTGCAATGTGCACTCAGAGCCCAGAAACCACCCCTGTCGTGGGCTGCACTCAGAGCACTGGGACCGGAGGGAGAGGATTCTTCCCCTCTGCTCTGCTCTGCTCTGGTGAGACCCCACCTGGAGCCCTGTGTCCAGCTCTGGAATCCCCAACATAAGAAGGATATGGAAGAGGAGGCTATGAAGATGATCCGAGGGCTGGAGCACCTCCTGTACGAGGACAGGCTGGGAGAGTTGGGGTTGTTCAGCCTGGAGAAGAGAAGGCTGTGGGGAGACCTTAGAGCAGCCTCCCAAGACTGAAAGGGGCTCCAGGAAAGCTGGGGAGGGGCTCTTGTTCAGGGAGGGCAGGGATAGGAAGAGGTGGAACAGTTTTCAGCTGAAAGAGGGGAGATTGAGATGAGATCTTGGGGAGAAATGTTTTGCTGTGAGGGTGGGGAGGCCCTGGCCCAGGTTGCCCAGAGCAGTGGTGGCTGCCCCATCCCTGGAGGTGTTCAAGGCCAGGTTGGATGAGGCTTGGAGCCCCCTGATCCAGTGGGAGGTGTCCCTGCCCATGGCAGGGGGGTGGAACTGGCTGGGCTTTGAGGCCCCTTCCAACCCATTCCATGGTTGTGTGCTCTGCTAAGGAGTAGCTGTGCACTCTTGGGGTTTGGGATTGCACTGATAGCTCAGCGTGGGCGATGAGAAAGGTGTTCCCTCTGCCCCACGTGTGCTCAGCTCCCCATTAGCACCCAGCAAAGTGATGTTGTTTGAATAAAAACAGGGGAAGCATCTTGCTGCCTCCTCTGTGTCTCAGGTCAAGGGCTGTGCATGTTTCTTGGAAATCCTAGTGCGAGGAAAGTTTCGTGCAAAGCGCCAAGACTGCTGCGGGGGAGGGCGATGGTTCTTGCTTGGAAAATAAATCAAGAATTTAAAAAAAGAAAAAAAAAATAGAGGAATGTGCCAGCCATTATTTGCAAACTCATTAACTTTGGGTTTGGGAGCACTTGGCAGCTCTGGGCTGTATTTAGAGTAAAGACAGATACTCACATAACCTCCCCTCCTCAGAGTGGAGGGAAGCCTGTGTGCTTTTTTAGCACAAAATACCTTGGCTTCCTTTTCTACAATCAAAAATAAACCCTTTGCAAAGCCAGGTCTGGTGGTGGGTTTTGTTTGGTTTGTTTGTTTAAAGCCCTTTGGCTGGGGATGCAGCTGCATCCCTGGGCCAACCACCCTGCCTCCTCCAGCCCTAAGCTGCAGAGCAAGGTAGCACTCTCCAAATACAGTTGTCCAGCAGTGCTAGGACACATATCCTTAACTATTAGTGGCAACTTGGAAGCTGATAAATATCTTTTTATTATTTTACTAGCACAATAATTACCACCTAGAGATGTTTTCCTATGGAGCAAGTGCTCTGCTCCTCCTTTGGATAAACACCTTTGTCCTGAGTTGCTTGAATATTGTCTGCAGAAGCCAAGATTTCTCCCAACACGCCAAACATCAAAGCATCACCTTGGAAGAGGTGTTTAAACCATTTTTCTCCTCCCCCTTATTGTCACTGCAAAAGCTGAGGATGAGGCAGAAGAAGAGATTTGGATTGATTTGCTCCAGCACTTGTTAATTAACGTTGCACTGAAGGAGCTCTCCGCTTCGTTATCTGGGAGAAGACAGCCCTTCGTCACGCTGCGACGGCTCGGGGCAGGGCTCTGCGGTGGGGACCGTGCTGTCAGGTGTTGCACAAGGAACCTGGACCCCTCTGCTTTATCAGGAGGTGCTGTCAGGTGTGGGAAAACACGAGGGATTTGTCCTCACTGTGCTGGGTTTAAGCTGTTGCGTGCAGCCACGTTGAGATGTTGAAACAATCTTCCCGTGCAACTTGTGTGCTCCATGTGGAGGGGGGATATTTCCAATGGAAAAGGATGGACAAGGGGAAAGGAAGATTGCAGAAGGTGATGTGGATGTGAAGATAGATTGCTCAGGTTGAGACAGAGCAGCAATTCCCCACCAGGCCAATTTTTCTTCCTTCTTTTTTGTTCTCTTTGTGGGATTATGTGTATTTTCTGGTTTTTACTCCTCTTGTCTTCCTCGAGGCACAGCAGGAGGTGTGGAAAGGACTCCCTCCTGGGTTTGGCTGATAGAAACCTTGACACGACTGAGATGCCTCTGCCACTGCTTGCACCTTGGCTGCTGCCCAGGCTTGGAGGCATTGTGGAAACCAAAGAGTGGGTGAAAAGGGGGATAAGCTCCATGTTTTTGGGGTAGCCGACCTCCCTTCCAGGTTTTCCAGGTTCTGCTTTCCTTGGCAGAGGTCTTTCCATGCTGTAGATCTGCAGATACAAAGCCACTTGCTGGGCATCACCTTCAGGTGGTACCTGCATTGGTCTCACCACCAGAGTCTTGCCCAGCATCGCACAGTCCTGCTGCAGGGGATTGTAACCATCCAGGTGGCACCTGAAGTGCCAGTTCCAGCTGAATACCAACACTTCAGTCACAACAGCCCCAGGCAACGCTCCAGGCCTGGGGAAGAGCAGCTGGAAAGCTGCCTGGTGGGAAAGGCCCTTGGGGTGCTGGTTCACAGGGGCTGAACATGAGCCAGCAGTGGCCCAGGTGGGCAAGGAGGCCACCAGCATCCTGGCTTGGATCAGCCATGGGGTGGCAGCAGGAGCAGGGCAGGGATCATTCCCTGGACTCGGTGCTGGTGAGGCCACACCTCGAATCCTGGGGTCAGTTTTGGGCCCCTCAGGACAAGAAGGACATTGAGGGGCTGGAGAGCATCTGGTGAAGGGGAAAGATCTGGTGAAGAGGGATTGTGGGAGTGGCTGAGGGCCCTGGGGCTCTTTAGGCTGGAGAAGAGGAGGCTGAGGGGAGATCTCATTGCTCTCTGCAGCTCCTGGAAAGGAGGTTGTGGTGAGGGGGGTGCTGGGCTCTTCTCCCAAGTAACAAGGGATAGGATGAGAGGAAATAGCTTCAACTTGCACCAGGGGAGGTTTAGATTGGATATTAGGGATGATTTCTTTCCTGAAAGAGTGGTGAAGCCCTGGCAGAGGCTGCCCAGGGCAGTGGTGGAGTCTCCATCCCTGGAAGGCTTCAAAAAGTGTGTAGTTGTGGTACTTTCTGGTTTAGCAGGCACGGTGGGGTTGGGCTGAAGGTTGGACTGGATGAACTTAGAGGTCTTTTCCAACCTTAATGTTTCTATGAGTCTATAAATACACCGGGGGTGCATTTTTCTGTCTGGATTTCAAAAATGTGGTCTTTGACATTACAGCTCACAAATGAGCAGATCCTGGTTCCTCCATGGTAATGTATCACTATCATTTTATTTCTCATTAAAAATTTTACGTGCCGTGATAAAAGTCAATAGTGAGAAAACAGTGGGGCTTTATAACCTGCTAAATCAGGCCTCTGCTTATACCTACGGCAGCCTTAGGCCATCGTTGGGATTTAGAGTGAAACCAGATCAATCCAGTGTTCCCTCCACCCTGGGATTCTGCGATGCTCAATACAAAAGAAGGGGAAAAAATCATTGCATTTCAGTAATTCTTACTAAAGAGTTTGGCAAATGGGAGAGGGATCGATCTCCGGATGATCTGCGTTACAGACAGGGGTTTTATTCCCCCCCTTCCTATTTTTTTCTTGCTGTGCACATGAAAAGCAAAAGAGGGTTTGAGGGAGCCTGCAGTGAAAATCTTTTTAATTAACAGTGGATTAGCACCATGCTTTAGCTGGAACAGTGGAAGCCTGCGTCTTGTTTTACTGAGCAGCCAGGAGGGCTGTTAATTATTGTTTGTGAGGGTTAATTATTGTTTGTGAGGGCTAGGAGGGTGCAGCAAGGATTGTCCCCCACCCTGTCCCTTTCCGGCACCGGAGTCTCCCAGCATTTGCTCCACTTGTGCTAATGGGAACTTATTTTCATTCTGATCAAAACTCATTCATTGCCAACTCCCAAGTTCACTCGTTTCTTCTTGCTTTTTGGGAAGAATCAGAATGGCTTGGTTGGAAAAGACCTTTGAGATTGAGTCCAACCGTCCCTGTCCACTACTAAACCAGATCCCTGAGCACTTCATCTCCCTGGTTTTTGAACACTTCCAGGGATGGTGACTCCACCACCTCCCTTGGCAGCTGTTCCAGTGCCTGAGAATCCTTTCAGTGAAGAAATTTTCCTAACGTCCAATCTGGACCTAATGTCCAATCTGGACCTAATGTCCAATCTGGACCTAATGTCTAATCTAAGAGCTACTCTGAGTCTTGCTGTCGGGGCTCGCTGGGTGGGAGCGAGATGCACCCCAAGTGGTGCTGTGGGAGGGAAGGTGGTGCCAGTGCTGAACATCCTCACCGCATCCCCTCTTCACCGCATCCCCTCGTCACCGCATCCCCTCCTCGCCATCGATTGGGCTCTGTCGCATCTGGAGGCTCTCGCTGCGGTCCCGCTTTGCTCTAAGTGCAAAGGAAGGGAGAAAAATCAATTCCCATCAGCTGAACAGTGCCCTTTGATTTATTGCTGGCAGAGGAAGAAATTCTTTATCTCCTTCTCCTGGAAGGGATTGCTTTGGTGTTTGTTATTAGGGAGCGATGCTGTAACAGCCCTCTTCCTCCAGACACTGGTATTTTGATAACCTTTATGAGCTCGAGGACGTTCACTCTCCTGTTTTTACTGTGAGAGCTCTCTTTTGACTAAGTAAACACAGGTATTTTATGTTTTCTTTAATTTTCAGCTGCAAGGCTGTACAAGTGCTGTCCCGGCAGGAGGAGAGCCTGTAAAAGGATTTTAATAGATTGGGAGCAGCCCTGAAGAGAAGAACTTGGAGTGTTGGTGGGAGAGAAGCTTATCAAGACCTGGCACTGTGCACTTGCAGCCCAGAAAACCCCCTGTGTCCTGGGCTGCATCCGGAGCAGTGGGACCAGCAGGGCCAAGGAGGGGATTCTGCCCCTCTGCTCTGCTCTGGGGAGACCCAGCCTGGAGCCCTCTGTCCAGTTGTGGAGTCCTCAGCACGTGAAGGACATGGATCAGTTGGAGCAAGTCCAGAGGAGACCACATAGGTGATCTGAGGGCTGGAGCACCTCTGCTATGAGGCCAGGCTGAGAGAGTTGGGGTTGTTCAGCCTGGAGAAGAGAAGGCTCCAGGGAGACCTTAGAGCAGCCTCCCAGGACTGAAAGGGGCTCCAGGAAAGCTGAGGATGCACATGCATCCTTGGTGTTAATTCAGGATGGGAAGGGAACACACACCTCTTGAAATACACTTGATATTCAGTAACACTTTGATAGAAATGTGTGTCCCTCCCTGCACGTGTCTCCAGTACCAGGGTGGCACCAGCTCAGCAAAGCCCCTTTATTTAAGGGCCTGTTGAGATCTTCCCCAGAACCCATATCTGATAGGCTGAAGAGGAGCTGGGCACACCAGAAATCAGACCTCAAGGTGCTCTTCTTATGGGGAATGATTTGAATCGTAATGACTGCAGGGTGATGTTTTAATTATCTGTAATTGCTAAAGCAGGTTGGTGGCCAAATGAGCGACTGCAGATGCACAACTGGCCTGATTTGTTGGCAGCAAGTGTGAGCTGATACCCTGACGATGTGATTAGTGCTAATTTTGCAGTGCTATTTAAAATATCCCTTCCTTTGGGGGCTCTGGGGTTGCTTGTGGTTGCAGTCCTCGTGGTCAGAGGCTGACAGCGGTGGCAGGAGGTGACTGCCCTTCGCTTGGTCTGCTAAAGCTCTCCTCGATGCAAGAGCACGGAGAATTCTTTGTGCCAAAGTTGCCCTGATCAATACTTTTCCTGCAGGGTGGCTGATTTGCAGATGGGTTTGTACACAGATGATACCAGGACTGTGCAGCAGCAATATCTGTGATTTAGGAAAGATGGAGAAAATTGAGACCATCTCAATACCACTTAGTGTCAAAATTAGCTTGTCTCCCAGTTACTCTGATAATGCTTATTTGTGCGGCTTTCCAGGACATCAAGGTTTTGCATCAACCACAATCCATCAGTTTAATTCCCTCTTTTAAGCAGTGATCATGAGTCTTAAAACAGAATAAAGAGCACGGTCTGATAGGCAGCAGGGAGCCTGTTTCCAGCCTCAGGCAATGCAGCTGCAGGCATGAAGCTCTCCTGGAGGAGAACCACCTGGGGTGGTCGTGCCCCTCCAACAATCCTAGATCTTTTAGGCAAATCCCAGGTTTTTTGAGCAGCAGTTTCGTGCTTTGTGAATAAAGAACATTTCTTTCCAAACCAGCTGTGGGCTGGTTTTGCATAGCTGGTGGTGATATCAAGCCTGGTTGGGCTTGGTGAAGCTCCTGATTTCTAGCATCTGCCTTGAATGTCTTCCCTTGGGTCTTTCCTCTTTAGCAGGTAACAGGGAAAGTGGGAACATCTGAAGGTGAATGGTGGGTTCTAGGAGGTCTGCAGAGGATAGCCCACAGTTATCAAGGTGAGCAGAGCCAGTTGAGTGCTCCTTACCTCCCTGGGCTGGCTGTAGTGCAGAAATGGTCCATTATTGATGACTAGAGACCAGCTCAAGGTAGGTTTGGGACAAAACCTGATGGTTGTATGAGTGAGGTGTGTGAGATTTTTAGTAGAGTTGCCAGTCAAGGTAATTGAAATATAGGGGTGGTGACCTGCAGTCAGTCTGGCCATCGGTCTGGTTATTGTATGTGGTGTTGAGTAGACCTCAAAAATCTGTGACTGGTGTTAGTTTGGGCTGGATTCTGGTTTTAGGGGTGAAGGTAGCTTAATTTAAACTGTTGTGGTTGATATAATCCAGATTTCTTCTGTGTGATTTCATGTGACTTTTGGTCTAGAGGTTGTTTCACTGTTGTGGTCTCGGTTGTTTCACTGGGGCTTTCAGTCTGTGTTTGTGAAACGTGCTGAATCCTGCTGTGGTAACTATATGGAAAACTTAAATTTAAAGGGGAATAAAGCCAAGAGGGTCTTTTGGACTTGTGCAGAGCTTGGCCAAGGACCAGAAGATATCAAATGTGCTGCAGAGAGAGTTTCTTTCTGCAGGATTTTACAACGTAGAGCAGTTACTGAGCTAAACTGCGTTCTTTAAGCTTATAATTCTGCCTCCAGTAAGGACAGGTTTTCTGCAAGGGGAGCCCGATCCAGGCTGTGGCAGTTCTCTGGTGTGTTGGAGTTGGACCAGGTTGTTAGTGTTGTTGCAATGTTAATTACTCCAAAAGCAAAAGGTTAATTCAAATTTTTGTGGGTTGCAGAAGGTACTTGAGAGAGCAAAGCCTTTAATTTAGTGCCATGGTGTAGATGTGACAGAAAAATTGAGTTGGAAGGGACCTCGAAGCCCATCCAGTCCCACCTCCCTGCCATGGGCAGGGACACCTCCCACTGGATCAGGGGGCTCAAAGCCCCATCCAACCTGGCCTTGAACACCTCCAGGGATGGGGCAGCCACCACTGCTCTGGGCAACCTGGGCCAGGGCCTCCCCACCCTCACAGGAAAACATTTCCTCCTAAGATCTCACCTCAATCTCCCCTCTTCCAGCTGAAAACCATTCCCCCTCATCCTATTCCTACACTCCCTGCTCAAGAGCCCCTCCCCAGCTTTGCTGGAGCCCCTTTCAGTCCTGGGAGGCTGCTCTAAGGTCTTCCCACAGCCGCCTTCTCTCCAGGCTGAACAAGCCCGACTCTCTCAGCCTGTCCTAGTACAGGAGGTGCTCCAGCCCTCTGATCATCTCCGTGGCCTCCTCTGGACTCGCTCCAACAGCTCCCTGTCCTTCCTGTGCTAAAAATGTGGTTTTGCAGGAGTGTTTGGTTGGGTGAGCTGGAGATGCAGGATCTGTGAGCCCCACTGCTTTCTGGGAGCTAAAATAAAAGCAAACCTCCCTATTTCTTGTATTGATTTTGCCAGTGTATCCTGGATGTTTTTAAAAAAGCAGGAAGGATGGAGATTTGTCAAAATGAATAATTTAAAAAGTCATCCTTCAGGTTTTCTCCAAAGCATTGCCTTCCTTTGCTGTGATATAGCCACTTTTTTATCTCTTTGTTTGTTCCAAGGAAGCATTTCCAACCAGTGGGCACGAAGTTATCGCTCTGCAATAACTCAGCAAACATCAGATTTCTGCCACAAATCTTCCAAGAGCAGCCGGAATCAATAGATGGTGTTTGTTTATTTTGATACAGCAAAGCAAGAGGGAGGAAGAAACAATCAGGCAGGTGAGGGAAAACAAAAGCTTCAGCAGATTCTGTTTATATAGCGTCGTTGGGCTTGGGTTTTAAAAAATGAAATGAAAGTTCCAGTTCAGATTGGATTCAGATTTCCAGCATGGATTGTTCAAAATGCACACGATGCTCCCCAGCACAAAGACTGCCTTTCACATGTGGCTCAAAGGAGTGATTTGTGCTCTTCTTGCTGCCACTCCCTAAGGAATATTTGGATTATTACGCTGTTCCCACCTGCCAGCTCCATCACGGCTGCCAGGGGGGAACCTGCAAAGGTGGGGGGGGAAGAACAGAGGGGCTGAAACCTCAGGGTCCTGCAACATCTTGTCTTCCCCTGGATGGTGGCTGCCTGGGCAAAATGCTGCTTAAGATTTGCCACTGCTTGTTTGAGGTGGGAGCTGCTGCCACCGCTTCATGGTTTCATCAAATCATAGAACCTTTGAGGCTGGAAGCTCTCTAAGCTCAGAGATTGTCAGCCCAGCCCCACCGTGTCTATTAAACCCTGTCCCAAAGTGCCACATCTACACACTTTTTGAACCCCTCCAGGGATGGAGACTCCACCACCACCCTGGGCAGCTCTACCAGGGCTTCACCGCTCTGTCAGTAAAGAAAGTTTTCCCCATATCCAATCTGAACCTCCCCTGGCACAACTTGATTACATGCTTTTTCCTTTCTGAGTGGATCCTGTGACTTGTCCTGCCACAGAGCCCCCCAAAACCAGAAGCTCCTAATATTGCCCCTTGCCTGATGGGGGTGGGAGCCAGCCTGGGGAGGAAAAGGCACAGACCTGAGGGTGCAGAGCATCAGTCTGTTTTATGGTGTACTTAGCTGGCCAAATTAATCACAGGAAATAAAATTACCCCATAAATTTACCTCTTTTTTTTTTCCTGTGTGTGTTAATCACAACCCCATTCAGGTTTCTGCACCAGCAGTGGCTGCTTATCCATAGAAACCTGGGTCGATAATTCCTTGTCCAGTGAATAACTCACAAACCAGCAATGTTGGTGTTTATTTGCTGCAGGGGCTCTGTCCCTCCTGGGTTTATCACGTTGTTGTTCCCTGGTTGGAGGGATGGAGAAGCAAATAGCAGGGGCTGTGATCTGCCCGTGGATGGGAATAAGGCTATTGATCAAAATATTAGAGCTGGGTGATGGAAAGCCATCACATCCTCCCCTGAAGCTTAAATTGCTGGGGGGGGGGGGGAGGCTGCTCTGTCCTACCTGTGCATTAAATAAAGGGGGAATTTGCTCCCCTGGGTGCTGCATTAATGTCACACATCCCTCCTTTCTTCAGCAAAGAAAAGGGAGAATCTCTAAATCCCTCACTGTTATTAAAATTGGAGTTTGCTCCCTGTTCCTACAGCATAGCTAAACATCTTGTGATGCTTTTGGAAGAGCTGCCCTTTAAAAGTTGATCTTTATGTACCCATTGCTGCAGTCCCTTGATTTTAATACCAAGACTTGGGATCACAGAATCACGGTTTGGGTTGGAAGGGACCTCAAAGCCCAGCCAGTTCCACCCCCCTGCCATGGGCAGGGACACCTCCCGCTGGATCAGGGGGCTCAAAGCCCCATCCAACCTGGCCTTGAACACCTCCAGGGATGGGGCAGCCACAGCTTCTCTGGGCAACCTGGGCCAGGGCCTCCCCACCCTCACAGCAAAACATTTCTCCCCAAGATCTCATCTCAATCTCCCCTCTTTCAGCTGAACGCTGTTTCCCCTCATCCTATCCCTGCATTCCCTGATCAGCAGCCCCTCCCCAGCTTTCCTGGAGCCCCTTTCAGTACTGGGAGGCTGCTCAGAGGAGGCAGCTGAGGAGCAGAAAGGAGCACATATGTTCCATTTTCACTTGGATCTAGCAGGCATGCAGAAATTATCAGCAATTAAAACCAAATGCGAACCAAACACGCTCAGGCATGTTCTTCCCCTGTGTTATCAGAGAGGTTTGCAGGAGAATCAAACTGGCTGAAGGGTGGAAGAGAGCAAGCTGGGAGGTTCTGCAGCCCTGAAAGTCACCTTAGAGCTGCCTCCCCTCTCCTTGTAACCTCAGAAAGGTAAAAATCATCCCAGATTTGGAGCAGTGGTGTATTCACCAGGAGAGATGTGCAGTACCTGGGCTTGGATTTGCAGCACCTGCAGCTGGAGCACCAGGTGCCTCCAAGCACCGCAGCTGCATCCGTGCATCCAGAGCACTGCTGGCTTTATTGCATCTCCTGTTCAGGTTGCCTCTTGCTTTAAAGGTTTATCCCACACTGGAACCAGGATGGGGGCCTGTGGGAAGCAGGAAGAAACCCGTTTTTTGTTGTACCCCTGTTTCAAAGAGACTTTGCAGATAACGATCTTCCCTTCATCACGATGCACACGGCGTAGATCGAGAGGGAGGGATAAAAAGAAAGAGAAACCCAAACAGCTTTTGCTGCTTTATGTTTCCTGGGATTGGGGTGGGAGGTGGCACAAGTGGGTCCCTGCCCAGTCTGCCCCTAAATGTGGGTCCCCTCTCCCCTCCCTGTGTTTGAGGGCTGGCTGGTGGTGGGCAACAGTTTCCAGCCGTGGGATTAGGATGTGGGGATGGAGGTATTTAAGTGGCTGGGGTTTAGGCAGGGTAGCAGTGCTCAAAGGGACTTTCAGTGGAATTTAGGCACCTGACGAGCTTAGGTGCTTCTGAAAATCCCCCTCAGCTCTTAAAGAGCTGCTGAAATGTACCCTGAAGTGAAGGATCCCAGCCCTCCCCACAACTCCTGGCAGATGCTTTGCAGGGATGCAACCAGTAAACATCCTCCCTGCTCCCCACATTTGCCCCAGGCTGCCAGAAAGGAATAAAAAGAGCCCTGTGCTCCGTGCCTGCAAGCCTTTTCCCAAATCACCCTTTCCACAGCTCAAACAGCATCCAGAGGGCATTTTTAATTTTAAATTATGATTTTTTTCCCCCTCTTACCACCCTTAGCAGAGTTTTTTCCATTTGCTCTCAGTTCTCTCTCCCTTTCTTGTGCCTTTTGGGCTGAAGTGGAGCTGCTGGAAAGAGAAAAAAAATAACCAAATGAGCAGGAATTCTTGGGACAAGTTGGAAAAGCAAGATTGCCCATGTGCAGGGGGAGCGAGGAGGAGATGGGAGCGAAGCACTCTGGGCTGTCAGAGTGGTGCCAGAGAGAGCTGTAATTAGGGTAATGTCTTCAAACTGAACTTGGAAGCTCAATAAAGAGGGGAAAGGTTGAGGCTTGGAAATGGAAGGTGGGACCGGATGGCTGTGGGAATTGCCGGTGGGATTGAGGAGCTTCCCAGCTGTGGGTTGGTGGTTCCAGCTTGGATATGGAGCTGCTGGGGGGCTTCCTCTTGAAAAAACGGGGACAGGGAGCTCATGTTGGGTGTGTGCATTGCCTGTGGGTGGTTTTTTTCCCTTGCTGGAACTCCAGGCAACCACTGGAGCTGCTGCTTTCCCTAGCAATAACCCCTGGTGTGAGTTCAGAGGAGTTTTTTGTGGGAGCATGTGCTGTCCCTGCTTTAGGAACAGGCGAAAACCAAATGATATACAGACTAAAAAGAAAAATATAAGGCTTTTTAACCTTGCTGAATGATGGTGCTTTGCAATTTGGCTGCTCCTTTCCTAGCAGCTCTCTTCCCACGTGCATTCAAAGCAAGCTCTGCTTGCAGCTGAGGGATATCTCTCAATGTTGGCTCCTGTAGAGCCAGCTCGGAGGGTATAAGGATGTTCTGACGTGGGTGCTGCAGTAATTCAACGCTTCCCAGGCTGCAGCAGGGAGCTGCTCTGCCCCAGGGCTGGGAGCACCGCTCCCGCTGCGCTGGCAATGCTGGGAAGGCTTGGCTGGCCTGCAGGAGCTTGCTGGGTCAGAGGAAAGAGAAAAGAAGTCAAACAAGCCCTTTAATCCATGTCCTTTTTCATAAGTGAAGTGGATTTGATATGCAGATCATTGAGGCGGGAGGGAAGAGAGTTTGGAATCACAAATGTCCATTTTTGGTGTTTTAAGGGAGTTTTGGTACTTAAGTGATATCCTCAGAAAATCAAAGCTGGAAATGACTTGGTTTAAATCCCACTATTACTGCTTCCAGGAAGCAGAGTTGAGCTTAGGATAAACTAAGATGAGGTGCTCAGGGATCTAGTTTAGTAGTTGACAGGTATGGTTGGACTTGATCTCAGAGATCCTCTCCAACCAAACAATTCTATGGAGAAAGGCAGAAATCCTGGAAGTTTTGGGATCCTGGTGTTTGCTGCAGGTGGCTGCTTTGGGGCTGGAAACCATTTCTCTTTCCTGTCCATGATCCAACACGTGGTTTTTAACCGTGGTGTGGTGCAGCTCATTTTCCCCCTTATTCCCACCACACTTTATTCTAGGTCAGAAGAGGGTCTGGGATACCTGCTTGACCCCAGTTAAGCTGGAGAAGAGAAGGCTCTGGGGAGGCCTTAGGGCAGCCTCCCAGGACCTGAAGGGCCTACAGGAAAGCTGGGGAGGGGCTTTGTACAAGAACCTGTAGTGATAGGATGAGGAGGAATGGCTTGAAGTTGAAAGGGGGAAGATTTTGACATTAGGAAGAAATTCTTCACACTGAGGGTGGGGAGGCCCTGGCCCAGGTTGCCCAGAGCAGTGGTGGCTGCCCCATCCCTGGAGGTGTCCAAGGCCAGGTTGGATGGGGCTTGGAGCCCCCTGATCCAGTGGGAGGTGTCCCTGCTCATGGAAGGGGGCTGGAACTGGCTGGGCTTTGAGGTCCCTTCCAACCCAACCCATTCCATGATTAAGCTGTTTAGACACCCTTTGCAGATGGGATTTATTCAGGTGGGGTTTCTGGAGTTGGCCTTGTGCAGGAAGAAGCCTCTTACCTGCAGCAAAGTTCTGTGCTCGGCCGCTCACGTCGGGAAGCGAAGCCTCCGGGGTTTATCTTGCGGCGGATAAAATATTCCTTTCCAATGTGCTTGGCAAACAAATGAGTGAGGCAGAAACACAGCTCGTGTTTGTTAATGGTAATGCAGTTGCCAAAGCATGTATAAACCGCTATTCACAGGAAGGGAAAGTCATCTCTTTCATCTGAGGTGCTTGAGCTGGAAAACCCAGGATCGCTGCTTTTCTGCAGTGCTGCTTCTTGGTCTGGATTTTGGTGCAGTTCTTTCAGAGGGGGAAGAACTGCTGTGCTGGAGGAGGACCCGAGTCAGCAGAGCCCTCGCTGATGTTGATTCATGGTGAGATCTTCTGGACTTCAGCAGCAGAGATAAATGCCAGGGGTCTGTGCTTGTGTCCTTAGTGCCCCGGCTGCTCTGAGGTGAATTGTGGCTTTGCTGCATCCTGAAAGATGATTTTTGGAGCTTAATGTGGTCAGACAGAGTGTTCCCCAGCACCCTGCATCCTCCTTGGGCTCGATGTTTCTGGGATGTCTTGTGCTGAGGATCACGAAGTTCCCTGTCCTTGTGAAGTTCCTGCCAAGGATGAGCAATGCTGCCTTGGCAAGGGTGGGTTTGGGTCCTCAGAGTTTTATTTGAGCAGGTGTAGCGAAGGCAATGTGTGAATTTCTATAGATAATACATTTATTTATGTACAAATCTTACAAGGAGCAACTGAGGGCCCTGGGGCTGTTCAGGCTGGAGAAGAGGAGGCTGAGGGGAGACCTCATCGCTCTCTGCAGCTCCTGAAAGGAGGTTGTGGGGAGGTGGGTGCTGGGCTCTTCTCCCAGGGAGCAAGGGATGGGATGAGAGGAAACGGCCTCAAGTTGTGCCAGGGGAGGTTTAGACTGGATATTAGAGATAATTTCTTTCCTGAAAGAGTGGTGAAGCCCTGGCAGAGGCTGCCCAGGGCAGTGGTGGAGTCTCCATCCCTGGGGGGGGGGGGGGGGGTTTCAAAAACCATATGGCTGTGACACTTGAGGCCTTGGTTTAGCAGGCACCGTGGGGTTGGGCTGATACTTGGACTGCATGAGCTTAGAGGGCTTTCCCAACCTTAATGGAATCCCCTTGGAGCTTTGCTTTCATTCCCTGTCCAGAGCTGGATCAAGTAGTATCTCTTTGCCACGCTTTGGAGATAAGGCAGGAGGCTGAGCAAGCCTCCTGCTATCTCTGTTTTAATTTTTATTTGCAAATAGCATCGAGCCAGTGCCTCTCTGCCCGGATCAGCAGCTCTTATCAGAGGGATTATAACTGGCTCACTAAACAATATAATCCCTCTATAACCCCCAGCAATCTTTCAGGAAGATTTTGCAAGTGGCTGAAGAAAAGAGTAAGATCTCCTGCTAGAGGATTAATTGGTATAAAATGGAGCTTGTATTTGACCACGTGTTTTTAAATTAATAAATAAAAGCTGAAAGAGGAGAGATTGAGATGAGATCTGAGGGAGAAATGTTCTCCTGTGAGGGTGGGGAGGCCCTGGCATGGGTTGCCCAGGGAAGTGGTGGCTGCCCCATCCCTGGAGGTGTTCAAGGCCAGGTTGGATGGTGCTTTGAGCCCCCTGATCCAGTGGGAGGTGTCCCTGCCCATGGCAGGGGGGTGGAACTGGATGGGCTTTGAGGTCCCTTCCAACACAGACCATTCCATGATTCCATGATTTATTTGCAGTCCCTGGGCTGAGCTTTGCTCCAGGACGTGCCGTGCTGCTGGTCTGCAGCTCTCCTGGCTCTGCAGCTCTCCCAGGCAGATGAATTCATGGTTTGGCATCCCAAGGGGACGATTTTGTTTCCAAATCTCTTTTTTAACTTGGGGAACTCAGTGCAGAGTTTGCCAGCAGTTTCCTTTTTTGCTTGCTGAGCTGCTGGTATTGAATGCGAGCGGGCAGGCTGGGGCACTAAAGAGGTTTTGGTTTCCTTGTTAACCATTCCTTCTTTTTTTTAACTCCAATAAAAGGAAATCGATAGCAGTGAGCAGCACCAAATAGCTTTGCATGGCACGGTTTGATTCTTGTCCCAGGAACCAGCTGGGATGAGTGGTTATCTTTGCACTTTGAGTTTTAACAACATTAACTGTAACATTGTCATGTTATTTTAAAACCCCTTAATTTAAAACCCTGTCTAACGTTGCCTTTGTAACGCAGCAGCAGACACTGCTTGGGTTGTGTTTCTCTTCCTCCCTCGCCTGTAGAAATCTCAACCAGAATTAAGAGACAGACTTTGAAGGTTAAAACTCCCCAGATTGTTTCCCTCGCAGTTGTCATTTCGGGATGGTTTTGTTTTCTTTCTGATTACATCAAATATTTAATCCTGCAGGGACTGTGGTGCGAGGGTGAATCTCACTCCAAAAAATAAGGGGATTGGATTTTTTATACTTTCCTCAGCGTAGCTGGGGGGATATTGGTGAAAAGAGCAGTTACCAGATGTGGCAAAGGTTGGGGCCTTGCTCCACGGTGCCTCTCCTAATGCCTCTTAATTGGGTACTTGAAGCATCACCTAAGACTTTGGTATTTAGCAATATTGCAGATGGCACCAAGTTGTGCAGAGTATTGATCTGCTGGAGGGCAGGAAGGGTCTGCAGAGGGACCTGGCCAGGCTGGATCCATGGGCTGGAGATCAGGAAGGGTCTGCAGAGGGACCTGGCCAGGCTGGATCCAGGGGCTGGAGATCAGGAAGGGTCTGCAGAGGGACCTGGCCAGGCTGGATCCAGGGGCTGGAGATCAGGAAGGGTCTGCAGAGGGACCTGGCCAGGCTGGATCCAGGGGCTGGAGATCAGGAAGGGTCTGCAGAGGGACCTGGCCAGGCTGGATCCATGGGCTGGAGATCAGGAAGGGTCTGCAGAGGGACCTGGCCAGGCTGGATCCAGGGGCTGGAGGGCAGGAAGGGTCTGCAGAGGGTTCCAAACAGGCTGGATCCATGGGCCAAGACCAACAGGATGGGGTTCAATAAGGCTCAGTGCTGGGTCCTGCACTTGGGTCACAACAACCCCAGGCAACGCTCCAGGCTTGGGGAAGAGCAGCTGGAAAGCTGCCTGGTGGGAAAGGCCCTTGGGGTGCTGGTTCACAGGGGCTGAACATGAGCCAGCAGTGGCCCAGGTGGGCAAGGAGGCCACCAGCATCCTGGCTTGGATCAGCCATGGGGTGGCAGCAGGAGCAGGGAAGGGATCATCCCCTGGACTCGGTGCTGGTGAGGCCACACCTCGAATCCTGGGGTCAGTTTTGGGCCCCTCAGGACAAGAAGGACATTGAGGGGCTGTAATGCATCCTGAGGAGGGAACAGAGCTGGGGAAGGGTCTGGAGAACAGGGGTTCTGCAAGGGGTTCTGATCAGTGGACGGGCTTGGAACTGGATGAGTTTCAAGATCCTCTCGAACACGAACTACTCTGTGATTTGCCGTGCTGAGGTTTTGAGGCACAGTCACCTAATCCTTGGCTCTGACTGGGCTGAATCCCCACTCTCTGGTGCTCTCGTGCGAGTCCCTCTGGACTTTGGTCCCTGTCCCTGTGCACATCCTGGCTGTCTCCAAAACACCTTTTCATTTCACGCCCCCCTTGCAGATGGAGCTGGGTATCCGGTTCCTCGCACCAAGTTAGGTGCAGTCCACTTGCTCCTTCGTGCCTTATTTTTCCCCTCCAAATCCCCAAGTTGCTTTTCTTATGTTTTTTGTTATTATTGGCCTGATCTTTTCCATGCAATGATATTTTTGCTGGGGCAGTGCCCAGGGCTGGGCAGAGCTCGGGAGAGGTCCTGGGAGGGCAGTATAGAAAAGATTCGTGACATTGCAGCCTTCACGTGACTAAATAGCAGGAAACAGCAGCTTTTTTGTCTTGCTCAAGTAATGTGTTGAAAACCCATCCTTGAATTATTATTCTTGATCACATTTAGGTTTGAGTTAATACAATTGCTGCTTCGGTACCTGTCTCCTGGGATCATTTATTACTATTTTCATTTTCTAACTGTAGCTATTTGAAAATGATGGTTCAGGCTATAAAATATATTTGGAAGAGATAAGGGCTCCTGTTATTTGCTTTGCTTTCTGAGCTTGTGGAATGCACAAGCAAAAATGCTCTTCTATATTGGGAGAGGGCTGTGAACTTTTATGTATAAGCTGAAAGCTGAGATTTTCATGAACCTGAGTTAAAACCATGAAGTTTGGAGGGAGAACCTAAACCTAATAATTACTATGAGACTTGTGATGATGCACAGCTTGCTCCAATAATCTCTCTCTTCTTTACTCTCTGCATAAACTCCTGTTCCACCTCTCTTCCCCGTGCCCCTCGTCCTTCCTGGGTGCACGCTGATGCTGGGGATATTGAGGATATCCCATTTAGATTGGATATTAGGAGAAATTTCTTTACTGACAGAGTGGTGAAGCCCTGGCAGAGGCTGCCCAGGGCAGTGGTGGAGTCTCCATCCCTGAAGGGGTTCAAAAAATGTGTAGATGTGGCACTTCAGGACTTGGTTGGGTTGTGTTGACAGTTGGACTGGATGAGCTTAGAGGTCTTTTCCAACCTTACTGAGTCTGTGATTCTGTGCTGGCTGGTTCTGTGCTTACCTGGTGAGGAGGAATTGCAGTGCTTGACTTCCCCAGGCTGTGTGTCCACATAAAACATGTTCCTCCAGAGAGCATCACTGTTCTGCTTCTTCTTGTTGGAAATAAAAACTGTGAGGGCTTTCTTCTCTGCTGAGCTGGGTTCCTGTGCTTCCTTGCATGCCCAGCTTCTCCTGGATGCAGTTTTTCCACTCTAGCAAGAGTTTTCTCCCCAGTGATAACCATGTTGAGCTCATTCCATGGGCATCCAGCCCCAGACTCCAACCTGATGCTGCCAGAGGCTGGGTGGTTGCTACTGGCTTTGCCATGCACCTTCTGTGGCTGCTGCAGCTCCTTTTTGGGTTTTTTTCTTTTGCTTGAAATTTATTTTTTATTTCTTTTCCAAGCCCTGGGTTTGCCTGATAACTTTGAGAGAGCAGCTGCCTGCTGGCTCCGAGTGCCACAGCACAAGCTAAGATTAATAAAATGCTGTCACTTTTATTAACTTTGCAACCTCGTGCGTTATTTAATTCCAAGCAGGCACCAAGTGCAGCCCTCCAAGCTTTAAATGGCTTTTTCTGCCTTTGTGCACACGTGGTGGCATTACACCACCCATTGCACCACTCCACCTCCTTTGCTTCCGTAACACTGCGGGTATTTCAGATTAAAACCACATTTTTTGTAGAATTGTATAACCTTAGAATGTCCTGAGCTGGAAGGGACCCACAAGGATCATCCAGTCCAACTCCTGTCCCATAGGACCCCCCCAACATTCACCCCGTGGGGCTGAGGGCCTTGGCCAAATGCTGCTGGAATATTGTCAGGCTGTGACTGCTTCCCTGGGGAGCTGTTCCAGAGCTCCACCACCCTCTGGGGGAAGAACCTCTTCCTTATGTCCACCCTAACCCTCCCCTGGCACATCTTCCTGACATTCCCTTGTGTCCAGAAGGAAGAGATCACTGCCTGCTCCACCTCCCTTGTGAGAAAGCTGGAGACCACGATGAGGTCTCTCCTCATTCTCCTCTCCTCCAGTCTGAACAGACCAAGTGATTTTAGCTGTTCCTCACACGGCTTCCGCTCCAGACCCTTTCCCAGCTTTGTGGCCTCCTCTGGACCCTCTCCAGTAGCTTTAGATCCTTTTTTATCCTGTGGTGCCCCAAACTGCCCCCAGTGCTCGAGGTGGGGCCTCCCCAGTGCAGAGCAGAGCGGGACAATCCCCTCCCTCTCCCTGGCCATGCCCTGCTGGATGCCCCCCAGGACACAGTTGCCCCTCTTGGCTGCCAGGGCTCACTGTTGGCTCACATTTCAACTTGGCATCAACCAGAACCCCCAGGTCCCTTTCCACAGGGCTCTCTCCAGCCTCCCCAGTCTGTCTGTCTGTCCAGGGTTGCTCTGTCCCAGGTGCAAACCCCTCCTGCCCTTGTTCCTCTCCCTGTGGTTGGCGATTGCCCAGCTCTCCGGTTTGTCCAGGTCCCTCTGCAGGCCCTCCCTGCCCTCAAGAGTGTCAACAACTTCCCCAATTTTCTGTCATCCACAAACTTAGTTATTAAACCTCCAAGTCCTGCATCCAGGTCATTTATGAAGACATTAAAGGGCACTGGCCCCATTTTTCATAGCAGTTGAGTTTTGCCTCCCCATTTTCAACCTGTTGGTACCAGTTTGGGGTCAGTTTGGTCGTATCATGGGGCAGGGATGTGTTGGCTTCATTGCAGTCAGGTATTCTGTGATATTTAGTGTGGTGGTAAAGTTATGGCAAAAAAAGGATGGAAAACCTTCAGCCTTTGGATTTTTGTCCTGCACCTCCTTGGCAGGGAAAGACAAACTTTGGCGTGAAGGAGGTTTGAATAAACATAGTCTGAAAGTTCAATAAGTGGTGCATAAATAAAATGTGTCTCCCTCGCTGCCACGGCACTTGGAAAGATGTTCAGGGTTTTTTTTATTGTTATTTAAAGAGAAAAAAAGCTTTTGGAACTGAGGCTCTGAGACACTCAGTAGTGATGAGCTGCAGACACAGGAGCAGGGATTCAGTGGGACTGCTGGAGAACATCCCAGTTGAGTGTGATGTGGGCTCAGCCTGTTCCTGGGCAAGAGTAAGGATTTTAAATCAACATTAGAATCATGGAACGAGTTGGGTTGGAAAGGACCTCAAAGCCCACCCAGTTCCACCCCCTGCCATGGGCAGGGACACCTCCCACTGGATGAGGGGGCTCCAAGCCCCATCCAACCTGGCCTTGAACCCCTCCAGGGATGGGGCAGCCACCACTGCTCTGGGAAACCTGGGCCAGGGCCTCCCCACCCTCACAGGAATCATTTCTCCCTAAGATCTCATCTCAGCTTTTTAATATAATACTCACCTTGCTCAAGGAGCAGGACACAAATGCCAGATCAGGGCTGAAGCCCACGTGTGTTCTGTGGAGGGGAAGGAGAGAAAGCATCTCCCTGTCTTACTCACCAACTTGCAAGACAGCAATTTAACCTTCAAGGAAAAGCTCAAATTCATTGAGTAACAGCCCTTATCTACAGGCTGGGGGCAGAATAATTCTACTGAGAACAATATATAATAGATAAAAATAACTGCACTGCAGCAAGGAGATGGAGAGCACGGTGCAGGGCAGCACTGAGCAGCTTTCTGCCTGCTAAAACAGCCCAACAATTTAATGGCAAGTTATGGGCTGACAGCAGGAAAACTGCCTCAATTCCAGTACTGAAAGGGGCTCCAGGAAATCTGGGGAGGGGCTCTTGATCAGGGAGGGCAGGGATAGGATGAGGGGGAACGGTTTTAAGCTGAAAGAGGGGAGATTGAGGAGAGATCTTAGGGAGAAATGGTTTCCTGTGAGGGTGGGGAGGCCCTGGCCCAGGTTTCCCAGAGAAGCTGTGGCTGCCCCATCCCTGGAGGTGTTCAAGGCCAGATTGGATGGGGCTTTGAGCCCCCTGATCCAGTGGGAGGTGTCCCTGCCCATGGCAGGGGGGTGGGACTGGATGGGCTTTGAGGTTTTCATAGAATCACAGAATGTTTCGGGTTGGAAGGGACCTCAAAGCCCATCCAGTTCCACGCCCCCCGCAAACACTCACTGCCCAGTCCAGGACAGCTGATCTTGTGCTGAGTCTCCCATTCCCAAAGTTTGTGGTGGAAAGATTAGGATGGAAAAATCTTTAGAAAAACATACAGAAAATGTGACTCTGGCTGCTCTGCCCAGAGGTGAATTTTTCAGTTGGCAAGTGGAACAACAGTTTATTTAGTACCGACTTTGCAGACAAGGAGCAGGTTGGCGATGGGAAAGCTGCCATGGGATTGAGCTATGGATAATATTAGGCTGTATATCCCTGGAGGCTTCCCCTCAAGTCCTGGAGTCGTTCCTCCGTGGTTATTTTTATCTCAGCTCCAAGGGACTGGTCACTAAAATGAACCCAGCAGGATGGCAGCGTTGCCCCCGTGGAGCCTCCCTGGCTCCATCGCGCCGGGCCGAGCATCCCGAGGCACACAGTGGTGGTTCTTCTGCAGGTCGTGTTGTCAGTGGGGCCGTGTTGGTTAACAAACACGGCTGCTGCAGGTTTTTAGAAGCTGTTAGCATGAGCCATTAACTCTTCCTTTTAATTATTCAGGTTACCTCTTCTAAATTTCTTTTTTAAGTGGAGCTAATAGGCTTTGCAGAGGAGGCTTCCAACCACGGCGGTTCCTCCCCGGAGTAGCTCTGTTTTTGCATCGCCAGCTAATCTCTTTTCTTCATTATCTCTTATCTTCTTCAAGCTGATTAATTGCTTTCAATTGATTTATAAATATTCTGTTAATACACGTAACAGACAGGAGGGGAATGGGATGTGTCCGGGTGTGTGGGGTCATTGATCTGTGCAGCCGCCCTGGGCTTTCCTAACCCGCCTTGCAAAGCCAAATGATTTCAGTCAGGCTTAATTCCCCATTTTTTTGTGCTGCAAGCCACCAAAAATAGTCCTGTAGTCTGAAAAAAACATGTTGTTCTTCATGGTCCCATAGGATGGCCGTTGAGGTGTTCACTAAGGTGGGTTTGGTGCTTTGCCAGCTTCACTAGTGGCAAAGGTGCTGAGGTGATGCAGGTTTTCAGCTCCATCAGTGCATGGAATCCACTCCCAAATCTGTATCTGACTATTGCAAGTGGCCCCAAAAACGTGGAGGGGGGAAATGTTTATCCCTGGCAGCTTTGGGGCTGCTGGAGGTGCAGATGGGGATGTGGCTGAGCTCTTCCCAACTTCCTTCCATGCAAATTGGGTCTGGTGCCTCGTGCCCAGCAAAGCAAAATGGGGTTTGGGGAATTGGGTGATCAGCAGGTGTTGTAAAAATCACAGGATCCCGCAATCATTAAGGTTGGAAAAGACCTCTAAGCTCATCCAGTCCAACCACCAACCCAACCCCACCGTGCCTACTAAACCATGTCCCCAGGTGCCACATCTCCATGATCTTGGAGCACCTCCAGGGATGGCGACTCCAGAAATGGGAGCACATTTATAGATATGGATCAATTATTAACCTTTCCTGATAGGCTTCAGGGAGGTTTTCCTGTTATTTCTCTGTGTGCAGCGCATTCCATGCTGGGTCAGCTGAGCTGGGTGGCCCTGGGGACACAGTGGTGGCTTTGCAGTGACATCCCTGGCTGTGCAGCAGGTGAGATAAAGCTTTGTGCACGGCAAATATCTGCAGAAGTTTGAGACCTGCCCCATTGCGGGCTTTGTTGCTGTTTGATTTACTAGAGCTTCGATTTATTATAATTTGGATTTATTATTCTCCTCTTTCACCATAAAGTTACTGGTAGCACATGCACAGCCATAATGTATAGCAACTTAATTACAAGTTGCTAATGAGAGATCCAGCAGGCTGTTTTAGCAGCTTTATCGTGGTGTAATTTCTTTGTCATCATATATGATAATATATTCACTGCAGCATGACATAGGATGAGGTTCAATGAATAATGTAAGACCCCGGAATAACACTGAATCTATATGAGATGTGCTTTTTTTTCCACCCCCCAGCATTATTTTAAAAAGGAAAATATTGATTCTGCTGGGATTGAGCTGTTCAAAGCTCATGCAGAGCCCACGTTTCGTTGATGGATGCCAAGTGGGGTGGCCGGCCGTGGCCTGGCCCCTGCACGGCTGCAGATGAGGGGTGCTCAGTGCTGACAGAGCTGGGAAGGGCAGGATGGGGACATTTGCCACTGGATCCAGATGTGGCAGGAGCCTGGAGCACGTGTGAGCAGCTGGCTGCTGGCAAAGGGCACAGCTGAGGTCTTGGGTGCGTGGCTGTAAGGAATGTGGCTCTGAACTGGCAATGAGCTCAGAAATGAGGGTTTGGGGGGTTCATTCCCTTCTAACTGCTCTCGAAGCAGAAGTGCTCATCGACTGGAGGGGAGTGGGGCAACTGTGTTGGGATTTCATAGAATCATGGAGTGGTTTGTGGTGGAAGGGACCTCAAAGCCCATCCAGTCCCACCCCCTGCCATTGGCAGGGACACCTCCTGCTGGATCAAGAGGGTCAAAGCCCCATCCAACCTGGCCTTGAACACCTCCAGGGATGGGGCAGCCACCACTGCTCTGGGCAATTCATGTCCCAGGTGAAACAACCCTCCCCAGAATATATTTCTTTTCTTCTCCAGTTTCTGTCTTTGGATGCTAATTAGGATGGATAATTGCTATTTGTTTTCATCGTTTTTAACCAGATTCCCCCTATTCTGATCTGTATCATTGGTTTTATCTTAGTCTCATCACAACATTTTAGCACCTGAATGAAAATATAAGGAAGCCAGAAGTTGTTAGGCATAAAATGTCTGTGATAACAACCATAATTCTCAGGATAATATAAAAAAAAAACAACAGGAATAACTGTGGTGAGTTCAGGAAACTGTACCAGATGAGTTGGCTACCAGGAGCACAGGAACCAGCACAAAATCATAGGATCATGGAATCCTTAAGGTTGGAAAAGACCTCTCAGCTCATCCAGTCCAACCATCAGCCAAACCCCACCGTGCCTGCTAAACCAAGGCCTGAAGTGCCATGGATACCCCTCCAGGGATGGAGACCACCACTGCCCTGGGCAGCCTCTGCCAGGGCTTCACCACTCTTTCAGGAAAGAAATTATCCCTAATATCCAATCTAAACCTCCCCTGGCACATGCTCCAGCCCCTCAATGTCCTTCATGTCCTGAGGGGCCCAAAACTGACCCCAGCATTCGAGGTGTGGCCTCACCAGCACCAAGTCCAGGGAATGATCCCTGCTCTGCTCCTGCTGCCACCCCATGGCTGATCCAAGCCAGGATGCTGGTGGCCTCCTTGCCCACCTGGGCCACTGCTGGCTCATGTTCAGCCCCTGTGAACCAGCACCCCAAGGGCCTTTCCCACCAGGCAGCTTTCCAGCTGCTCTTCCCCAGGCCTGGAGCGTTGCCTGGTGTTGTTGTGACCCAAATGCAGGACCCGGCACTGAGCCTTGTTGAACCTCATCCCGTTAGGCTTGGCCCATGGATCCAGCCTGTTTGGGTCCCTCTGCAGACCCTTCCTGCCCTCCAGCCCATGGATCCACCCTGTTTGGATCCCTCTGCAGACCCTTCCTGCCCTCCAGCCCATGGATCCAGCCTGGCCAGGTCCCTGTGCAGACCCTTCCTGCCCTCCTGATCAACATTCCCACCCAACTTGGACTCATCTGCAAACTGACTGAGGGGCCACTCGATCCCCTCATCCAGATCATGGATAAAGGGATTAAACAAGACTGACCCCAACTTGGAGCCCTGGAGACACCGCTTGTGACCGGTGTTTCCCCTTTGCTCATCGCTTTTTTACCTCTTTCCACCACAATCAGTTTTTGCAATGCTGTTTTAAAACAAAATAATATCTGTGTAAGGTCTGATTAGGTACATTTAAAAAAGTCTTTGAATTTTTCTTTTCATTGAGGTTTTAATTAATCTCTGTGTAAACTCTGAGCAATGCACGTGCGTTTTTGGGGAGTTTAGAATACTCCAGCAGTCCTGGAGAAGGAGGTGCCAAGTGATGCTGAGTTCCTGAATGAGAATTACTCTTGCTGCCTCTGCTTCTGGAGCCAGATCTACATTAATTAATCCTTCACTTCACACATCACGTTTTGCAGCCTCTCTGCTGTCGATTTTTAACTCAGTAAAAGCAGACAGAGGCTTCCCAAAGCGCCTTCGAAATTCCCAGCCCAGCACTCTCCTCAGTGACAATTCCAATTTGTCATGAGTGAAATGTTTGACAAAAATGTGTCATTTTTGAGAAAAAGTTTTCCTGGAGAGAAAAAAAGAAATTGGCTGTTTGGAAACATCTCCTCACTTCATCATCTCTTTTCTATTTTGCGAGAGACGGGATGCAGAAGGGAGTTTCTTTAAGTTTTCCTGGAAGCAAGGTGGCATTTGTAGGTGTTGTAGAAGGTCTCTGGATTTTTCTGTTCCAGTTGATGGGTTTGTGGGTTTTATGGACAGCTCTTTTCTCCAGGTCCTTGGCAAGGACCAGCTGGTGTCCAAAGGTACCTAAATGCATCACTGACCTTCTGCAGAGATGCTTCACATGGGGCTTAGGTTATTCAGTCATCACTGCTGATGCCTCTGTCTTCTTACTGGAAAATGAAGAACTTCACAGGAAGGGCATGGATTTTTTGGAGCGAGCCCGGAGGAGGCCATGGAGATGATCCAAGGGCTGGAACACCTTCCTTCCAAGGACAGGCTGAGAGAGTTGAGGTTGTTCAGCCTGGAGAAGAGAAGACTACAGGGAGAAAGATTTCTTTACTGAAAGAGTGGTGAAGCCCTGGCAGAGGCTGCCCAGGGCAGTGGTGGAGTCTTCCTTCCCTGGAGGGGCTCAAAAAGCGCGTAGAGGTGGCACTTCAGGACATGGTTTAGTAGACACTGAAGGGTTAGGCTGGTGGTTGGATTTGATGATCTTGGACATCCCTTCGAACCTTTATGATCCTGTGTAGGAAGGGGCAAGGGAATCCCCGCAGGCACCGTTGCTGGATTAAGAGCAGCAGTGCTGCACCATCTCAGCACCACCACGCGTGCGTTGGAGATGAGAACCGGTGCTGCAGGTGTGAGTAATGGTGCTTGATCCACCATTAGTCAGCAGGAACAAGGACGTGAGCCTAGCTTGGCCTTCCCACTCACTCTTCAGGCTCCTCTGCTGGGGAGGAGCACAGCAGGTTGGAGGAGGCTCCGAGGAGCTGCTCTGGGGGAGCCTGGGGCTTGTGCAATGCCCGTGACGCAGAGAACCTCCTGCCTTTGCTTTGGTTTGGGGCATCGCTGCTCTGCACCTTCCCATGCTCTGCCAGGTCACATCAAAAGGTGCCCAGTTACCTTTGCACCGTGCTTATTTGCAAAGCAGAACTCAATCCTCACGTGCTCCCGATCCCAGTGGTGTTTCCTTCCTTGGGTGGGGTTGCTCTGGCCCCAGTGGTGCCCCTTCCACATTGGGAGCTGAGTTGGCACGGGCGGGCGCGCTCCAACTTGATCCCTGAGGAGGGGTGTTGTGCAAACTGGGAGCGATGGGAGGTGACGCAGTGGTCAAGAAGGGAGCTTTCGTGGGCTTCAAGGAGCTGAGGTTGGTGATGGCAAGGGTTGGGGCAACGGGGGCACAGCACACGCTGGTGGTGATGCAGCTGTGTCAATCCAGCCCATTGCAAGCACCAGGGCTTGTTGTGAAACAAACTCAACTCCCTTCCCAAGATGCTCACGAGGAAGCAACAGGGTAGAGAGAGTGGGCAGTGCCCCGCAGTGGGGCTGGGGAGGGTCACGAGCTGGGTAAGGACCTGGTTTATTGACCTGGGCATGCTTGGTGTGTGAGATGGCTGTGGCTGCATCACTTCCCAGCTGGGATCAGCTCGCTCCTCCCGTGGTTACACTCTACCACCCAAAAATGTAAAAGCCAGGGTGTGCAGGGTGTGCCTCAGTTTCCCCATGCCTAAAATGCTGCTGCTGAAGGGTGGGGAGCTGGGTTTGCCATGGCTGGTGGAGGCTTCGTGTGCTGGGCGCTGTTGGAAAGCAGAATATGGGGATTTTTACTTTGTTTTTCCATCTCAGGCTGTGTTTTCTGAACTTGGTGCAAGTCTTGCCCTCCTGGGTGGAGCGAGAGGTGCGGGCGGGCAGCGTGCTGGGAACTGCCTGCAAAGCATCCCCAGGCCAGTGGCCACCCAACCCCGAGCAGTGTTCATCTAATAAGGATAATAGCAAAGAGAGAGGCAGAATTTAGTAAATCCTAAGTGCCTCTGCCCAGTTCTTTGCCTCTGTGGTAGGTGAATAAATGAGAAAATTGGATCTGCTGTGGAGGGCTTGGAAATACGTGGCTGGATGAAGGCAGAACAGTGCAGTATGTGCCATAGGGGGCAAAATATTAAAAGTAACACAGATCTGGTGCTTTCAGAGTTTGGTTTTTTGGGTGTAGCTTTTAGTATAAAAATGCAAATAGCCCCAGTTTCTTGCTGGGTTTTGCTGTGTCCCACCTCATCCTGCCAGGGTTCTCCCCTCTGCCCTGGTCTGCTGCAGGGCTGGTCTGGAATTGTGTTCCCGTAGCCACGGGTGTTACACAATTGTGACCTGCCTGGGCAAAATAAACAACAGCTACATTGCAGGGCAGAATAAAGAAGTACATTGCAAGGGAAGACGGTGAATCTGTTTCCCTTGCAGGGAACAGCCAGGGTGAGCTATAGCATAGAAGCATGGAATGGTTTGGGGTCGAAGGGACCTCAAAGCCCATCCAGTTCCACCCCGTGCCATGGCCAGGGACACCTCCCACTGGATCAGGGGGCTCAAAGCCCCATCCAACCTGGCTTCGGACACCTCCAGGGATGGGCTGATGTGCGCTGGAGCCGGGCCCGCAGCACGCTGTGTCCGCTCCTCGTGCCTCAGTTTCCCCGGTGCAGCAGGGCCCCCGCGGCCGCTACCGGTCACCGCCGGCCCGGCGAGCCGGGGATGGTTTCCGCCGCCGGCCGAGCTCCGCGTTCCGGCGCGGCCGCGGGGCAGAGCTCTGTCCTGCCGCGGGCCCCGTCCCGCGCTCCTTGGCCGGGCGGCGGGCGGAGCCCCTCCTCTGCCTCCGTGACAGCGGGCGGGGGCACGGGGTGACCCGCGCGGGGTCAGGCTCGCGGAGCTCGCCGCGCTTCCGTGCCGCTCCGGGAAGGAGCGTGCGGAGCTCCCTCCCCGGCCTCGGCGCTGCCCGCCATGCGCTCGGAGCAGGAGGAGGGCGAGGCGGGGACGCGGCGCTGCCAGCGCGGCTTCGCTCCGCGCCCGGCCCAGGGTTCGGCTCCCTGGGGACGCCGAGGGGCGGCCGGGGACGATGTTCGGGGCAGGGTGCTGTGCCCTTGCTCGGCCCACGCAGGTAAGGGGGGGGGGGGGGGGAAGGTCCTACCCCCCGCGGAGGGGGTGCAGCCTGGCGTGCGTTTCTTTCCCTTCCTTGCTTTGTGCTGTTGGAACTCGCTTCCTCCTGGGAGAAACGCGACAGCGCCGGGCGGCTGCCCCGGGGGTGCGGGAGGGTGGCCGTGGGTTGAGGGGCTTCCTTCCGCGACGAAAGTGGAGTTTGGGGCTGGGGCAAAGGGGCTGCGGCTCCCCCGTGGTGTGAGGAAGGCAGCGGGCAGCTCCCTGCGCCCCGCAGTCCGTTTCGGCTGGAAGAGAGGTTGGAGCGAGTCGGGAGCTCCTGGAGAGCTCGGCGGGGGAGCTGCGGGGTCGCTGCGGAGGTGGCGGGGCTCTGTCAGGATGCTTGGAAACCGTGTGTGCTGTTGGAAGCCTTTGCAGCCTCCAGCCTCCCTCCTGGACCCTTCACCGTGTCATTCCCCCACCACCACCCCGGGGTGCCCAGGAGGTTTGTGGTGTCGGGGTGCCCAGGAGGTTTGTGTCAGGTTTTAGTTCTTTCCATCCACTGTGAGACACCCACCAGCGTGTGGCTGGGGCAGCTGAACGAGCAGGCTTTGGCTCGCTGGGAATAATCAAGTTTTTGGGGTGTGTGAGGATATGGGGGTCCTGCACATCCTGCAAGTGAGACGGGTGCAAGTGCTGGTTGATGCAATTTGTGCTCCCATACCGGGGCTGCAACCACTCGGGAACACCAAGGCAGAGCTGATGTCTCGACTCAATAAATGTTCAAAAGTGGTGTTTGCAAGGGTTCACTCTCGTGGGGTGAAATCTTTAACCTAAACCTCCTAATGAATATCCATACCTGTGTCCAGGCATGACAGCTCGCTTGCTTGCACTATCATGGTAGTAGCAAGAGGTGAAATCTAAAGCTTCCTTCTTTAAAAGATGGATGTATGGAGCCAAAATTCACTTTATTAGCCTGAGAGGCTTTACAGTGCGTGGCTGAGCACCCCAGTGCCTGGCCAGGAGGGAGCAGTGGTTGCTGATGGGTTGTGGAACGCTGCAGTGCTGCAGGAGAAGCCCTACCCAGCAGCAGGACTCGGGTGAGGGTGCAGTGGGCGGTTTAGGGAGCCCTTGTTCTTATCCCCTTGAGGAGCCGATGCTGCCTGGGGGTTGATTTTGAGCTGCTGCAGGTCCATTGTGGTGTCCGAGTGTCGATGGCAGAGGTTGGACTTGTTGACTTTGCCAACAATCAGTGGTGGTAACTGGGTCTTCTTGCAAATCCCAGTGTTATTTTGAACTAAGCAAATGCTTTCTTGAGTTCAACCCATGCCATCCCCCAGCCCTGGTGATTTGGGAATTTCCATCTCATTTCTCCTGGCAAAGATGTGCTGAGAGGGGAAAACTGTACCTTGTGCCAGGAGGAGCGTTCGGTTGAACCTTTCGGCAAGAAACTCAGGTCCCAAGCTTGGGATCAAAGGTGATGAGATGCTCTTTAAAACACCATCTCACCTCATCCCTAGAGCTTCAGTAGTTATATTTTCCTAATAATATTCTTTATCCTATGACTCTTCTGCCTTCTATCCCAGGCCAGAGGTGTTATGTACATGTATATTTGTGTTTATATATATATATTCTGGTCCAAAGCTCTGTGGGAGGGAGAAAGGATGAAGGGTTGCACCTTTCAGTGGGTGAGGGTCTCTTAGGTGCCATTAGCACAGAGAGTTTGCTTTTTCCCATTTTGCCTTTTTTTCCCCATTAGCATCTCAGTGCAGAACCTGTGAAATCACCCTTTGGGTTGATCCACAGCTTGGTGACCTTTTTCCCTCTGCCCACTCTTCACCCCAAGCATCAAACACCCCTGCTGCTGCAACCCAGGACATGCCTGAGTCTTCTGGCTGTTTTCTTGCTGATGTCCTGGATAAAAACCCTTTTGATTCTGCTCAGCAAAGCAAAAACAATCTTGGTGGTAAAGTTGCACAAGCGGCACAAAATGCAGCTTTCACCTAAGATACTGATTTCACCCACGTATACTTTGTCATTTATACTGCATTAAACTTTAATATGTGCCTTCCAAAGACAGAAACACATGTACAGTGATGGTGTCAGCTGAGTTACATGGAAAAAAAAAAGGCTTTTAAATGGATGTTTTTTTCAAGTGATGCCTGCTCCAAGGCCAGTAAAAAGCTTTACTGCTGCATGGTTGGTAGATTTGCTCCCACAAGGAGTCTGGGATGGGATTTCCAAGAGCTGGAGTGGAAACTTCAGCCCCAAAGGTGCTCACTGCAATAAAATCCCCCCAAAATGTTATTTACATTGTCTGTTAACACTAATCAGTGCTTAAAGCATAAAGGCTGCACAATCCGACAGTGTCATGGAAGTTTAATGCTATCAGCTGAAATATAATTAACAGCCAATTATTTCAGCGTGAATGGCAGTTGTTGTCAGTTGGTCCAGGAAATGTTTAAATTGCATTCATTTCAGTGCTGCCCATTTGTGGCAGATTTGGAAGAGGCTGGAATGAGCAATGGGGTGGTCAGGAATTACAGTGCACAGACACATAGTCCCAAAAAAATGGTTAAAAACAGGAGGAAAATATAAAAAAGTGGTAAAAATGCTGGGGAAAATGTGCTTTGTGTTGTGGTTCTTGCATTTGGGACGTGATTCCTATTAGCAGATTTAACTTTGCACCCCAATATAGCAACACTTGCAAGGTTGAACTGAAAAAAAAGATGTTTAGAATTTGTTCTGTGCTCTTGGTTGGATTCTTTGCATCAAGTTGGGGTTGAACGTGAAGCCCCAGTGCCTGTTGCTCACTTCAAGCCACGTAGAGCTCCTTCACGGCTTCAAATAGAGACACAGATCCAGCCAGGAAAGCATATGGAAAGCCCCACCGAGCCGTCTGTATGCAGCAAAAATGAGCTTCTGAAATAATTGGCCTGATTTTCCTGATTATTGGAACTTCTCTGTACCAATATCTGAGCTGTGCTTTCTGGATCGTTTATTTAGGTGCTTAAACTTGGCAGAGCAGCAGGGATGTTTTCCCCCCCTTGTTTTAAAATGAAGTTAAAATTCCCCTCTCAAGCCAAGTCGTTCTCTTAATGTAATTTATGCAAATCAAATGGGCTTTCTCAGTAGGACCCTCTGATGGTGGAGATGCTGGTTAAGAAGGGATGGAAAGTTGCAGGGGAAGGATGGCGAGCGGCTGCTTGGTGCTTGGGGCAGGGAGGGAACTGCTTTGGGAGGATAATTTTGAGGGGAAATGAGCTTTTAGGGGGATAATAATAATCCACGGAGACCTTAGAGCAGCTTCCAGTACTGAAAGAGGCTCCAGGAAAGCTGAGGAGGGGCTCTTGATCAGCGAGGGCAGGGACAGGATGAAGAACAGTTTGAAGCTGAAAGGGGGAGATTGAGATGAGTTTTTGGGGTGAAATGTTTTCCTGTGAGGGTGGGGAGGCCCTGGCCCAGGTTGCCCAGAGCAGTGGTGGCTGCCCCATCCCTGGAGGTGTTCAAGGCCAGGTTGGATGGGGCTTTGAGCCCCCTGATCCAGTGGGAGGTGTCCCTGCCCGTGGCAGGGAACTGGATGGGCTTTGATGTCCCTTCCAACCCAACCCATTCCATGTTTCTATCATAATTGTGTTGGTGTGATTTTGGTGGTTGAGTGCTGATGGGGATGCCCAGGGAAACGTCAGAGCAGGGTGGAAATCCTGTCTGGAAGTTGTGAGGCAGCAAATGGGATCGTTGCTTTGGGACAGCCTCTGTCCTCCTGGCAGCAGGAGCTAATAAAAACCTTGATGTAACACAAGAAACTGCCCATTAGTGGTTTCCTAAGGAAACTGAGAATGCTGTCATCCCCATCGCTTCCCTGAAACGCCAGCTTCTTTCCCAAAAATCCATTTAAAGACTTGTTGAGAAGAGCATGAAGAGTTTGACTTGCCTTGGAGCCTGGCTGCTACACCAAAGGCATCGACAGCAGCCCCAGGAGGGAGCTGGGAAGAGAGTAAGGACCACAACGCTTTGCCATGGATAAAAAGAGCTGACAGAGTGTCTTTTGCTGTTGGAGCCTAGTGAGATGTGTAGATTTTTTTCCCCCCCTCAGACTTTGTTTGCATGGGTTGTGCTTTGCAATTTTTATATATAGACACATATAAGTTGCAAAATACATATTTGTACAGAAAAAGGTACTTTGTAATATATATATTTCAAAATAGGTATATAGTGCAAAAATAGATATATATTGCAAAGTACAATCCTTTTTTTTGTGTGTGTGTCCTAAATTATATATATATAAAAGCAAGAATTTCAGGTATCTGGCTGATCCTGAGTTCAATAATTCAGGTTTCTCCGTAGGCTTTGACTTGCACCATCCCTGTGTCCGGCAGCCATTGGTTCAGGGAGTGCAGTGCTGCATCCTCCTTTCCAGATTTCACCTGTGGCTTCTGTACACCTGGAGGTGTTCAAGGCCAGGCTGGATGGAGCTTTGAACCCCCTGATCTAGTGGGAGGTGTCCCTGCCCATGGCAGGGGGGTGGAACTGGATGGGCTTTGAGGTCCCTTCTAACCCAAACTATTCCATGATTCTATGAAATCTGCTTTTGGGCCACGGCAAAACTCTCTTCTGGGATGTTCTGCTGGAGAAATCCCCTCCAGACTGCTCTTCCTTGGGCTAAACATTCCCAAATTCCTCTCCCATTCCCAAAGGGGTCCCTGGTGGGTGTAGATCTTCTTGGCTTCCCACCAAAATGCTGCAGTTTGCAGAAATCCCGTGGGATCAGTCACTCATGTGCAAACTGCCCTGCCTGGATCCTCCTCTGCCAGTTAATCATTCACCAGGGAACACTGCTCTATCTCCTGGGCGAAGCAGCTCGGAGTGAAAGGTGAGAATAAATTATTGGGGGGGTGAAAAACGAGCAATTAGCAGCAGCCATGGGTGTTCTGTGGGGTCACGTGGGGCTTTCTGTGTCCGGGAAAGGTGCTGGGTGGGTTTTGCACAGTAATTATTACACAGTGTACAAGTCCTTTACATCCCAGCCCGGCTTCCCAGAGGCTGGAGGGGGAAATGCTGCATTTCTGCATCCCCCAGGGAAGGGGAAGATGCCTTTGGGCTTGGCCACGTTCCCTGTTCTTGCTTTCTGCACAAGCTTCAAGAAAGCACTTTGGGCTGCGCCGAAATCCCCAGCCCGGAGCTCGACTGTTCCTCGTTAGTGACTTTATTGCTCAGTAATTTACAGAATGGGACCTTGCCAGTTTTCATCCGGGAAGCATTTCAAGTATGCAAACCAGATTTTATGCCTTCCTGGTGCAGCTGCTGGCTGGGCTGGGGGGGAGCTGCCTTTCCTCATCCCTCCTCGTCGCAGACAGTGCCAGAAAGGAAATGTATGGGGGACCTTAGGAAAAATTAGAGGAAAAACCCCTATATTTCATGCTCAGCAGTGATGGGGAGGAAAGGACCAAAATGCAGGAGATTGGAAAAAGATGCTTTTATTTTATTTCTATTTTATTTTTTGAGTAACTGTAATGTGTGTGCTGTGGGGTTGGTTTCTTTCTCCCCGTGTCCAAGGGCATGGTGCAAACCTGAGAAATCAATAATCAAACACTTTGGATGAGTAATCAAACTGTTTGTGTGCTTGCATTTTGGATCGCGGTGGCTGGCTCGTGTACAGGGTTGCAGTTGCAATGTGCATCCAGAAAGTGTTTTGCAGGAAGAAGATTGTGAGGGGAGAGGAGGGTGATGTGGAAATAGCAGGAAAGTGCTTTTATTATGCTAAGCAGTGGTGAGGTGGTAGGAAATGAGGTTGCTGGGGCTTCCCCTGGTGACCATCACATAGGAACCCAAGCTGAGAAGTTCTGGGATGCTCCTGCTTTGAAGGGCACGGCGGTCGCTGGGTATCAGTCTGAAAAGTCCAAGATTTAGGTCTGCAGATAAAAGCACAGCCTTCCCCTTCCCAGTCAGAGTGGTTTGGTTGAATTTTGAGTATGGCCTGAACACGTGGATGGCTGGAGCAGAGCTGAAGCCCATCGGATGGGGCAGAATGGAGCTCAGCAGCCTCTGTTGGGCACTGGCAATACAAGAACTTCCTCAGCGAGTGGTTTGGATGGGGAGGTGGTTCTTGGTTTATTATAATTATTTTTATTTTATTGTTGTTATTATTATTTTTATATATAATTATTATCTATTTTGCGTTTTGTAATGCAAAACCCAGCAACCAATACCCAGTGGAGAGCCCTCCCCATCACATCCCTCCCTCCTCCTCCTCCGTTCCTGGGGTGCTGCAGGTTTTTGGGCTGCTCAAAGGATGTTTGCACGTGATGGGAGGTCACGCTGGCAGCGTTTACCCAGGCTTTGAGTTTGCAGCAGGGATGTGGGGCCACGCCGGGAGCCGTCGCTCACTTCCTGGCATTGTGTCTCCTCTTCCTCCAGCGCTGCTGCGGGAGGAGGTGGCCCAGCTGCAGGAGGAGGTTCACCTCCTCCGGCAAATGAAGGAAATGCTGACAAAAGACCTGGAGGAGACCCACGGCAGCAAATCACCGGAGGTGCTCTCGGCCACCGAGCTGAAGGTGCAGCTGGCACAGAAGGAGCAGGAGCTGGCGCGCGCCAAGGAGGCTCTGCAGGGTAAGGACTGTGCATCCCTCTTATCCCACACCTCTCCCTGCAACTCTGAACTTTCAAGTTAATTAATGAGGAAAGGGAAAGCCATCCCTTTTATTTGGGCTGGGCTGTGTACTTTCAGTGTGTGTGGAGGGGTTGATCAAAGGGTGATGCTCCCCAGGATCCCTCTGCCGTCCTGTCCCGCTGATGCAGAGCTGAGAAGGACCGGGGTGGGAAACGGGGTGTGGGATGCGTTTGCAGTTTGCAAAGTAATTCTTCCGTGGCAAGCTGTGGAGAAGAGCCAAGAGAAATGCAGCTGGAAAATGTTTGTGAGGTGGGGACCTCTTGGATTTGAGCCCCTTTGGACTCCCTTCTGAGTTTCCCAGCAAGCGCGCTTTTCCTTATCCCGCGTGGAGTTATTGGGAGCGCTGCAGAAAGCAGTGGCTGGGTCTGCAGGTGATCTGCAGGGTTATCTCCTTTCTTTGTGCCTTGTTTTGGGTGTTCTCCTTTCTCTTTGCCTTGTTTTGGGTGTTTTCCTTTCTCTTTGCCTTGTTTTGGGTGTTCTCCTTTCTTTGTGCCTTGATTTGTCCTGCAGTGGTCAGTGCCAGGCTTTCCCTCCAACCCCAGCAGCTGCACAGCGAGCTCACTGCAAGCCTCAGGATAAGGATTTGTAGTGCAAAATGCACCATTGCAGCTTTTCCAACCCAAAACCGAGCTGGCAGTAAGTCCAGGCCGGATGGTTTGTGAGGCAGAGCCAAGGGATGATCCTAAGCAGGGGAAAGCTCGCATGCATCGAGCCCTGGCAGCGTCACAGCTCTAAATATCATCTCAAATCCCCAACATACCGTGTTGAACTTCCACTTGTCAGCTCACATTTGCGGATTATGAGGAGAGGCTGTCAAAAGTTTTCAGGCTCAGAGGCTGAGCAGCAGGTGAGGAGCCTGCGGGGCAGGAAAACCCCAGCCCGCTGCATCTCCCCAAGTCCAGGATGCTGAGACAAAGGGAATTGGGCTGAGGCTGTCTGGGGAGAGGGCAGTTCAAAAAATTGTGTGTTATTACTCTCTGATTTGTAGAAGCATTCTTATAGGTTAGTAACAGCCAAAATACCTTCAAAATCTTCTCCCCACCCGTGCTACTGGTGCAGCCTCCAGCAGCAGGAAGTGCTCTGGGACTGTAACTGGAGAGGAAAAACTTAATTAAAGAGGATTTGCTCTGCTTGGATGGGGGGTAAAGTGCTGATAAATGCAAAATGTAGAAGAGCAGGACTATTTTAAGACTATTTGCAAAGAAAATAAGAATCATCTAAGAAGCTGCAGTGAGGTCATATGCACTTCTGTGAAGGATAGTGTGGAGAAAAAGTGAGCTTGGCTTGAGAATCCTTAGTATTTGAGGAGTATGGGAGGTAATTCTGCCCCTCTGCTACTCTCTGTGGAGCCCTGAGTACTGTTCTGGAGTCCTCAGCTCAAGAAGGACATGGAGCTGTTGGAGCAAGACTAGAGGAGACCATGGAGATGCTCCGAGGGCTGGAGCACCTCTGCCATCAGGACAGGCTGAGAGAGTTGGGGTTGTCCAGCCTGGAGAAGAGAAGCCTCTGGGGAGACCTTAGAGCAGCCTCCCAGGACTGAAAGGGGCTCCAGGAAAGCTGGGGAGGGGCTCTTGATCAGGGAGTGCAGGGATAGGATGAGGGGGAATGGTTTTAAGCTGGAAGAGGGGAGATTGAGGTGAGATCTTGGGGAGAAATGTTTTGCTGTGAGGGTGGGGAGGCCCTGGCCCAGGTTTCCCAGAGCAGTGGTGGCTGCCCCATCCCTGGAGGTGTTCAAGGGCAGGTTGGAGCTTTGATCCCCCTGATCCAGTGGGAGGTGTCCCTGCCCATGGCAGGGGGGTGGAACTGCTTGATCTTTAAGGTCCCTTCCAACCCAAACCATTCCATGATTCTGTATAATGTTGTTATTTTATTGGCAGCTGTTTGAGCTGCTGGGATTTGTTTTCCAGGGCTTGTCTGCAGGTGTGATGGCTGGAAAGAGGGAATGTCAGCCTGCACTTGGTCAGGCATGTAACAAGAAGCCTTTTTAAATCGATGCTCCTTCCCTCCCCTGTAGTATTGGAAAGCTTTTCTGTAATTTGGAAGAGCTTGTCGTGCTGATCCGGCCCCGTGAGCTGGGCTGGAGGCATACAGAGATGGGTGATGTGGAAACAGGATCAGCAGCTGGAAGGGAGGAAAAATCCTTTTTGTGAAAAAGTGTCCATAGAGAAACGTAGCCAAAAGGGGAGAAAAATGTTAATAACTGTCCCTGGTGAAGGGTTCTGCCAGGAGAAACCTATTGGCTGAGAGAGGCGTTTGGGGAAATAATGGCTCTATATTAAGGAGGTGCAGGATAAAGGAGTTCAGGGAAACCTGGCCATGCTGTGCTGTGAGTCAGGAGTTTGTGTCATTCGTGTCCTGCAGCCAGAACATCCCCAGACCTCAGCACCTTGCAGCATGCATTGCTGCAGAGCCCCGTGCTCCTCCCTGAAGGATGCCCCGTGCCTGGCAGCATCGGCTGCAGCATTGCTGCACCCGCAGCAGCCCACAACTCGTCTTGGGTCCTGTGTAATGTCATTAGCAGCTAAATTACATGGAATTCTGTCATCATTGCTGGCTCTGAGCCTGGAAGTGCGATGCAGCTGGTTCAGATAGATATTGGCTCCCCGGGTCTCAATGCAGAGGGAAGCAGAGATGGTTTGCTGCCGGGTTTTGCTGTCGGGAGCTCCAGCAGCATCAGCAGCCTTCGTTTTGGACGGCTGGGTTTGGGATGGTTTGGATGGGGATGGATGGATTCATCTTCCCTCCTCAGCAGTGCATTTCCACCCCTTTCCAACAGTATTTAGCATGGGGATAAAGCCAGCAATAAGCAGCATCTTCCCCGTGCTGTGGAGAGAGGGAGCAGGAATCCGGAGCGGCAGGAGGATCAGGATGCTCTGCAGGAGCAGTTTCAGGATCCCTGGCAGCTTGTGCTCGACATGTCTTCATTGCTCTTTTTTTCTGAGCTAATTGTGTCCCTTGCACTTCTTTTTTTAATCAATTAACATCCAAATAAAATCCCATAGCACTGCATCCGATCATCCTCTCCTTCTTCGCTGGGACGTGGGATTGTGCTTTCACCATTAACACAGTTATATTTTCCCTGGCCCCATCTGGAAAGGGGTGGATGTGGTCTGGGTTTCTGATGTGGAATCTCCAATGGGAGAAGTTGCAAACAGCTTTATTAGTGCTGGGTCCTGCTGTGGGCAGGGACAGTGCCCGAGGAGCCTCTTGGTTGGGTGACATCCATGAGCATGTGGTCTAATGGCAGAAACCTCTTCTGGGAAGGCTATCCGATATGTTGGAGCTCGCCTGCGGGATTATCACGTGGAGAGCAAACCTGGTTTGTGTTTCCTTTTCAAGTGCCAAGGTGGAGACCTCAGGCTGGCTTTCCCTACTGCCCAGGAAGGCGTGAACTGACCTCATGTCTGCTCTGCCAATGGGTTGTAGCCCAGTCTCCTCCCTCCCAAACATGTTGCTTGGAGTTGTGACCGCCCCGGGAACAGCGTTTGGGCTGGAACAAGGCTCCTGCAGAAAGCATCAGCAAACCCAGCTGGCTGCAGCGAGGGGGTGGGTGGCAAAGGAATGGGTGGATGGGTGTCTCAGAGGATGGGTGTCCTAGCAGATGGATGCCCCAGAGGATGGGCATCCCTTTGGATGGATGTCCCTGCAGATGGGTATCCCAGCCATGGACCTGGCCAAGGAAGCTCTCTCCACCAAAAGGACATGGGACTCTGTACAGAAAACCCACTGTGTCACCCATCACAGCAAACACAGAAATCACGGAACGCGGAGCACCAGAAACAGGACACCCAGAGCAGGAGCACCAAGAGCAGGCAGAAGAGAAAAAGAAGGCCATATCCAGAAGAATTCCCAGGTCTAAATGGAGCATGACATTCACAGAGTTGAATAGCTCTCTTGGCCTGTTTGGGTCAGCTGTCCTGGCTCTGCTCCTCCCAACTTTACACACCTGTGTTCTCATAAAACACGAGAAACTGGAAAAGGTCCTTGGTTTCCCTAGCAACAACAATAAACATCAGTGTCATTTTCAGCATTCTTTTGCTAAAATCAGGAGAAACATAAACATGACTGAAAACAGTGTGTGTTATCAGCAGTGCTCTCGTGCTGAATCCAAAATACAGCACTTTTCCAGCTACTAGGAAGAAAATCATCTCTATCCCAGCTGAAACGAGAACATCAGTTTGGTTTGGAAAGCCTTTGGCCTCCTATGAGGGTGTTTCCAGGTAGATTCTCTCAGGGCAAATGCCTCACCTAATCTTTTCCTGAAATTCAACATTGCACTTGAATTTCCTGCCTGCTCTGTACATCCACGTGTCCAGGAGGCAGTGCTGCCTCTGCCCAACCCCGCGTAACGTTGGCGTCCTCAACGGCCAGATCTTCTCTGCTAAAGGTGACAGCAACGCCTGGGGAGTGCACACGGCTGTTTAGTGACAGAGCAAGGAGCAGCGCTGCCGTTCCTGCTCAGGGCTGACTGATTTTCTGGGTTAGTCAGGGTGACCATATTGAATTTCATGGTTGGGATGGAGAAACAGGAGAAATTAAGTGAATGCTTAATGGGACAGGATGAGTTTATGCGTTTCTCTTGCACAAGGCATGACCGAGGCTTGAGTGGTGCCCCCTGAGGATGCCTTTTCATATGTTAGGAAATAAGTGTATAATTCAGTTGGATATTATGGAAAGGTTCTTCACTCAGAGGGTGGTGGAGCACTGGAACAGCTCCCCAGGGAGGTGTTCACAGCACTAAGCTTGACAGTATTCCAGAAGCTTTTGGCCGAGGCCCTCAAACCCACGGTGTAAATGTTGGGATTGTCCTGTGCAGGGACAAGAGTTGGGCTCAGTGGTCCTTGTGAGTCCTTTCCAGTGCAGGATGTTCTATGATAGAAGTACTCACACGTGGACAAGAGTCTTGAGGAGTTATTATTATCCCTGTGTCTTCCAAGCAACCGTGGGCTGGATGGTGTGACCACCCCCACCTCATTTTCCCTTGATTTGATATTCTTAATTTCAAAGTGGGGGATATTTATAGCAAACCCCATATTAGAGGGGGTTTTAGCACGTGGTAGTGAATTCCTACCCAGAAGCTGGTAGATGTTGGTGCCAGGGGGTGGTGGCATCACTGGGCAGTCCCAGCTCTGCTGCTGTGCCACTCAGGTTGGTGCATTGGAACAATTAGGCTGAAATCTAATCACTCATTAGGTGAAGCTGGAAACAGAAGGTGCTGGGGGGGAGGTGGTTTTTAATTGTTTTGGCTGTGAGAGGACCCCAGCGTGGAACAGGTCCTGTTGCTGCTCTGTGTCCATCATCCTTCTCCGGAAGGAGCAAAGCTCAGGGGACGGATCGTGTGGCAGGAGGTGGAAGCTCAGGTGACAGGAGGTGCAGGTTGACCTCGTGCAGGATGATTGATGCAGGTGGAGATGTGGGGGGTGATGGTGAGAGCTTGTGGGGGGGTCACACCACGTCCCTCCCATCACTTTGTGCTGAGTCCAGGTGGGTGGGTGGGTTCTCCCTTCTGCCACATGCTTGGGGTGGGAGGGGAAAATAAATAATGCAAATGAGCTGCATGAGATAAATACTTTCCACTCACGGGATGGGTTTAGGGTTTCTTGCTTCTCTTGTTGCCTTGGGTTTATGAATGGGTCAGAGGTTTTCATAGAGTCACAGAGTGGTTTGGGTCAGAAGGGACCTCAAAGCCCAGCCAGCTCCACCCCCCTGCCATGGGCAGGGACACCTCCCACTGGATCAGGGAGCTCAAAGCCTCATCCAGCCTGGCCTGGAACACCTCCAGGGGTGGGACAGCCACCACTGCTCTGGGCAAGAGAGCTTTTGCCAGAGCCCACCGTGCAGATGGGCTGTTGGAGAGGGGAGATTGAGATACCAGGAAGAAATAGTTTGCTGTGAGGGTGGGGAGGCCCTGGCCCAGTTTGCCCAGAGAAGTGGTGGAGGTGTTCAAGGCCAGGTTGGATGGGGCTTTGAGCCCCCTGATCCAGTGGGAGGTGTCCCTGCCCATGGCAGGGGGTGGAACTGGATGGGCTTTGAGGTCTCTTCCAGCCCAAACCATGATTCTTTAATTCTATGAAAACAAGCCATTTTAGCTCCTTGGATGGCCCCAATGGAAGGTGAAAATCCACTTTATTCCTCCTTGGCTGCCCCTGCCATCACGCCACGGATGGCAATGGCTCCTTTCCCCAACTAAATAATTAGCTGGGCTCATTTGCTAACGATGTCTTAAGCCTCTGCAGCGAGCAGCGCGTGGTCCAGGGGTGCCGGCAGCCCAACAGCTCACTTCTGCTGAACTTATTTTGTATTTTTCTCCTGCCTCTTTCAATTAATTTCCTATTAATTAGGTTTAGAGCAAAGTTCTCAAATGACTGATAAATCTTCTTTAAGCTTAGGAGCTAATCGGTTTTGGAGGAGAGAGAGCAGTGGTAGGAGAGGAGGAAAAAAGTGCATTAATTTTAAGCAAATCTCTCAAATATGAATGGGAACAAATGGTAATTGTCCTGTTGGGTTCATAGGAAAAGCTTGCTCTTCCAGTGCCCCAACTCCATTATCTTCTTGCAGTGCTGGTTGACATGAATATTGGTAAATAATCAGCCTTGGAAGGTGGTATCTGCTCTTCTAATAGAATTTCTGAGCATTTTGTATTTTTTTGGCAAGCAATGAAGTGTTTTCTGTAAATTTTTAATGACCCTGAGTGGTGGCACTAATTAAAGCAGGTTGTGTGTTATAAGGGACCTGCTATTTAATTAAATTCATTAGGAGCCTTTGGTCACTTCCAACATCAGAGGGTGTAAATGTGACTTAAACTTCTATAGGAGCCTCTTGATACCTGAAGGAAATTAATATTTTATATATATGTGTTACAAAGTGTTCTAAAGTGTGAAAGTGGGGGGATCTTCAAAAGTGCGGTGTCCTGTGGGGGTGGGGCTGGGACCACTCCTGCCCAGGAAGGGTTACGAGGGGCAGAAATTTATAGAATCACGGAATGATTTGGGTTGGAAAGGACCTCAAAGCGCTGCCAAGGACTGGGTTTGAGGCTGGGAAAACATTTAACATCCAGAAATCACCCAAGTCCCTTGTCCTAACCTGGTATTTCTGTAGTTCTCCCTGGTTTTACCAGAATTCCAGCAAGCTGTCCCTGTGCTGGTGGCCAGCGAGCATCCCTCATGGATGTGTGGAAGAGGGAAGACACGACGGTCTCTGTTTCATCTCAGGGCTGGCAAAGTGCCCCTGTTGCATCCTGTGGTCCCCCCACTCATCCCACATCCCATTCTGTCCCCTCATCCCTCTGCAGCACCATTGAGCTGGAAGGGGATGCTCGGAGAGCTGTGTCCTGGGCTCATGGGAGCGCGGCAGGAATCCACCCAGCTCCTAAAAATACCCCCGTTGTGGTTTATTTATCCTGGAAAAGGAGCAGCAGGGTTTTTCTGTGCTGGATTTTGAGGCTGTGGCAGCAGTTTTGCTCCTGAAACTCCTTTTGCAGGGGCTGAGCTGCCCCTCGGAGGGTGGGTGATGATGAGGAGCCACAGCAGCGTTGTGATGGGCGTTTTGGGGAGCAGCAGTTGGGGTGAACTGGGCGTCTGCTCCCAGCCCAGCCCGTGGAGTGGTAATTTTGCTGCTTTATCTTTGGGAAATAAAAGCAGTGGAGGTGAGGAGGCTGCTGTGCCCCGAGTTCTTGAGCCATTGTCTCTCCCACAGCCATGAAAGCCGACCGGAAGCGCTTGAAGGTGGAGAAGACAGACCTGGTGAGCCAGATGCAGCAGCTCTACGCCACGCTGGAGAGCCGCGAGGAGCAGCTCCGCGACTTCATCAGGAACTACGAGCAGCACAGGAAAGTGAGTGCAGGTGCCCAGCACCGTGGTCTCGTGGCGTGGGTGCGAGCACCGATCCTGCTTTGCCATCCTGAGCCCACCTGAGCTCCATCCTCTTGCAGACTTGCAGGGCTGGAGCACAGCAGGTTGAGGGTAAACAGGAGGAAATCAGAGCAGCGAGCCAGACTTGAGGAGTCTGATGTCGTTTTAGCTGGGTGTATGTTGGGCATCCCTTTTTTCAAGGGGCTGGACACAACTCCCAGCTCTTCCTGCTGCCAGCACAGGGCTCTCCTGACACCCAAAGGTGCTGCTTCACTCGGCACTGCAGTGGTTGGGTGGTCCCCAAGGGGGTTGTGTCCATAGAGGGGTCTTGAGTAGTACCTGAGCTTCCCCTTCCTGACATCCACCCTGTCCTGGCAGGAGAGCGAGGATGCAGTGAAAGCCCTGGCAAAGGAGAAGGACCTTCTGGAGCGGGAGAAGTGGGAGCTGCGGAGGCAGGCGAAGGAGGCGACGGACCACGCCAGCGCCCTGCGCTCCCAGCTCGACCTGAAAGACAACCGCATGAAGGAGCTGGAGGCCGAGCTGGCCATGGTGAGCTTGGTAACAGAGCGGGCACGACCTGAGGGTCAGCCCTGTGCTGCTGCTCTGGGAGCTCAGCTCAGCAGCTCGAGTGCATGGAACACCCCAGAGAGTTTGCTGAGTTATGGAATCATGGAATGGGTTGGGTTGGAAGGGACCTCGAAGCACATCTGGTTCCCTGTCATGGGCAGTGACACCTCCCACTGGATCGGGGCTCCAAGCCCCATCCAACCTGGCCTTGAACACCTCCAGGGATGGGGCAGCCACCACTGCTCTGGGAAACCTGGGCCAGGGCCTCCCCACCCTCACAGCAAAACATTTCTCCCCAAGATCTCACCTCAATCTCCCCTCTTTCAGCTTAAAACCATTCCCCTTCATCCTCTCCCTGCATTCCCTGACCAAGAGCCCCTCCCCAGCTTTCCTGGAGCCCCTTTCAGTCCTGGGAGGCTGCTCTAAGGTCTTCCCAGACCAACTAAATATCTGCTGAAGTTAAATACTTATTGCAGTATTGCATTTGTGCCCTTGCTGCAGCAGTTGCATTGATGCAATACTGACAGAACAAAAATTACATCAGCAAAAAGGAGCTGGAGATCCTTGGTGCAGGGAGCAATGCAATTTGGGTCTTTACTTTCAGTGTTTAAAGGAAGCTTGTAAGAAGGATGGGGAAGAATTTTTAGCAGGGCTTCTAGCGTAGGATAATGGGTTTAAATTAAAAGAGGAGAAGTTTAGACTAGATATTAGGAAGTAATTCTTTATCTGAAGGTGGTGAAACACTGATATAGGTTGCCTGGAGAAGTTTGGAGATGCCCCATCCCTGGAGGTGTTCAAAGCCAGTTTGGATGGGGCTTTGAGCCCCCTGATCCAGCGGGAGGTGTTCTTGCCCATGGAACTGGATGTGCTTTGAGGTCCCTTCCAACCCAACCCATTCCATGATTCTACTCACAGTGTCGTTACCGGTTCTGCTACTCCTGGAGATGTTTGTGTGGTTTTCCTCCTCCAACTCTACCTTGTTGTCCTTCCCCAGGCCAAGCAATCCCTCGCCACGCTGACCAAGGATGTCCCCAAGCGCCATTCCTTGGCCATGCCGGGCGAGACGGTGCTGAACGGCAACCAGGAGTGGGTGATGCAGGCTGACCTCCCGCTGACGGCCGCCATCCGGCAGAGCCAGCAGACCCTCTACCACTCACACCCCCAGCACACAGCCGACAGGCAAGGTGGGCACCCCCGAGTGCTGGGACATGGGGCCAAACCAGTTTTGGGGAGCTGCCTTTATTCCCCCCATGGAGATTAAAAAAATGGGCAAAATACCCCCAAAATGGGGTTTTTGGAAGTGCTTGAGATGCTTTGCAAGTTCTCACCAAACCAGTTTTGGGGAGCTGCCTTATTCCCCCTATGGAGGAATCAAAAAATGGGCAGAATACCCCCAAAACAGACTTTTTGGAAGTGCTTGAGATGCTTTGCAAGTTCTCAGAACGTGGGACCAAACCAGTTTTGGGGAGCTGCTGTATTCCCCTCATGGATGCATTAAAAAAAATGGGCAAAATACCCCAAAATCAGGCTTTTTGGAAGTGCTTGAGATGCTTTGCAAGTTCTCAGAGCATGGGACCAAACCAGTTTTGGGGAGCTGCTGTTTTCTTCCCATGGAGGAATCAAAAAATGGGCAAAACACCCCCAAAACCAGTTATTTTAGAAGTGCTTGAGATGCTTTGTGTGGGGAGATGTTTGAGGGCACGGTGTTAACTCCCTGGTCCCCCCCTGCCTTGCAGCAGTCAGGGTGAGCCCCTGTCATTCCCGGCAGCCGTCCATCATCTCCGACGCCTCCGCAGCCGAGGGTGACCGATCGTCTACGCCGAGCGACATCAACTCACCCCGGCATCGAACGCACTCCCTCTGCAACGTAAGGAATTACATGATTGGGGGCTTCATTTGATGGGGGTCTTGCTTTTGTGCACAGCTGGGGATGGTGTGGGTCCTGTCCTTCCAAAAATGATGTTGGTTTTGGGGTGAGGCGTGGGTTCAAAGTTTCTTGACCTGGAGAACTGTTTTCCTCAGGTTTATCCAGGCCCTGCAGTGATGCAGCCACCTGAACGAGCTGCTTTTTGCTGGGGTGGGAATGGTTGTGGGCTGTGTTTGGGTTTGATGTGATTGGATCTGTCTGCTTCTGCTGCAGGGAGACAGTCCTGGACCAGTACAGAAGAACTTGCACAACCCAATTGTACAGGTGAGGCACAGAGCCCTGTTTAAATAATAGACTGGGTTGGGTTGGAAGGGACCTCAAAGCTCAGCCAGTTCCACCCCCCTGCCATGGGCAGGGACACCTCCCACTGGATCAGGGGCTCCAAGCCCCACCCAACCTGGCCTTGAACACCTCCAGGGATGGGGCAGCCACCACTGCTCTGAGCAACCTGGGCCAGGGCCTCCCCACCCTCACAGCAAAACAATTCTCCCTAAGATCTCATCTCAATCTCCCCTCTCTCACTTTCAAACAATTCCCCCCATCCTGTCTCTGCACTCCCTGATCAAGAGCCCCTTCCCAGCTTTCCTGGAGCCCCTTTCAGCCCTGGGAGGCTGCTCTAAGGTCTCCCCAGAGGCTTCTCTTCTCCAGGCTGAACAACCCCAACTCTCTCAGCCAAGAGAAAAGAAAGTCCTGCTCGTGACACCTCATCCTGTATTTGAGGGGGCTCAGAGGCACTGATTTGTGGTTTTTAATAGAAAAAAAAGAAGAGAAACCACCCTGAATCCCAAGTCTGGGATGTCTCAGATTGCTGTGATTTGTCCACAAATCCAGGTGGTGCCATAGGTGGTTGCTGTGCTCAGAGCCCATCACCATCTTCATTTTGTAAGGCTCCAGGCTACAAGATCAGATCATTATTCTGTGTTTGACCCCAAACAGTGGGGTATTCGAGCAAGCCATGGGCAAGCCCTTGCTCTGACCTTCCTTACCTTCCCTAAAATCCCAAACTGGTTGAATTAAGAAGCCAAAATCCCCAAAATGGGGTGGGGGAACAATTTCACTGCTGATTCCACTGCAGATATTTCAGGAGTGGGGTTTTTTGTCCAGAACTTTAACATTGCTTTGGATTTGGACCTGAATATTTTTGGAGGCCTGGACTTGAATATTTTCAGGGACCTGGAGCTGAATATTTTTGGGGACCTGGACCTGAATATTTTTGGGGCCTGGACCTCATTATTTTTGGGGGCCTAGAGTTGAATATTTTTGGGACCCAGCTTTGAACATTTTCTGGACGGTGTGGTCCATCACCCCTGATGCGAGTGGGAGGGATGAACGAAAAGCTCGATGGCCAAACCCATGTCCTCTCCCCACAGTCTCTAGAAGACCTGGAAGACCAAAAACGGAAAAAGAAGAAAGAGAAGATGGGCTTTGGCTCCATCTCCAGAGTGTTTGCCCGGGGGAAGCAGCGCAAGTCCCTCGACCCCGGCCTCTTCGACGGGACGGCTCCTGACTACTACATCGAGGAGGACGCGGACTGGTGACCCCTGGGAGCCTCTCCCTGTCCTCGCTGTCACCCCTGTACATACCCCCGGCCCAGCCCCGCCTGTGGACGTGTTTCCTGTTGTCTTGGGAGCGATACAGCTGTGTCGTAACTCCATTTTTTCCCCTTTTTTTTGTGTTTGTTTTTTTCCCCCCATCCCAGGAACTCCTTTGTTGTCGCTTCAGTTTGTTGGAGGTTTTTTTTTTTGGTTGTTGTTGTTGGTTGGGGTTTTTTTGGGGTTTATTTCCTCCTTCTTTCGACAAAACTTGAAACTTGAAGGACTGCTGTGTCTCTGTAAATACCAGAAATATTGTGCACTTTGTGCTTGTGACGTCTCTTGTCCGAAACCGCTGTTTCCCGGAGCCCAGCCCGCGGGATGTCCTCGCTCGGGGATGAAGAACCTGCCCAGCTGAGGGACCTCAGAGTGAAAACACACCCATGGAAGAAAAAATATCTCAATTGCTGTGATGTCTTCCTGGCCAAACCCCGTGGAGGTGACTCGGGCTGGTTGTAACTCCTGCCGGTCTGGAAAGAAGTGTTTTAACGTTCCTTTTTTTTCGTTGTCTTTAATTTATTTGCACAGAGCCAGAGGAGCTATTCTAACTAAATTATTGCAGAAGGTTGGGGGAGGGAGGGGTTTATATTTTTCCACGTCGGTTGGGATGGGGCAGGGAGGAGGAAGGGGTGTGTTTGTACTGTATTTATCCTGGGAAGCTGCTACCAAGGATCCCCCCCGGATTCGTGGAAGCCTGCCTGGGGGCTCCCACAGGTTGCAGATGCCCCAGGAGCACTTAACGCCTTGGAAAACGCAAACGTGCCAGGAAATAAGAGGGAGGGAAAGCTTGGTGCGAGCTTTGCCTGATGGGGTTTGGTTTTGGTTTTTTTTCTCCCCCATTTTTGGGGTTGCCTCACCCTTTGCTTCGAGGAAAATTTGTGGGGATCCGGCGTGGGCCGGGAGGAGGGGAAAAGCGATATCCCGAGGTATCCCCGGCCCACCCCACTCCTCGCCGTCGAAGGGGCTGGGGAGATCGGTACGAATCCCCCGCCGGGGAGGCCTTTCTGGGTTTCTGGCACCAGGGTGATTTTTTTTTTTTTTAAAGCACAGGTGCTTCCAAATCCCCTGGAAATGCCCCCAAACCCACCCCCCCGGCGCGGCAGCCGCTTCCCCTCCCCACTAACACGCACCGCGCTCTGCTTACGCCAAGATAAGTACCTTATGCTTTAATGCTTTACGATATAATTTTAAGCTCTTAAAAATGTATTGAGATTTATTTAATGATGCTATCATAGTGTATTATTTTTCTTCATTCCAATACGCCCTGGTTGAAAAAATAAAAGGGGGGTATTTTGTCTTAAATCACCAAACTAAACCACCGATGCCCTTGTTGTGTTATTCCTGCTAACGGGATGATGCGGAGAGGCCACGGGGAGGGCAGGGCAGGCTTTGCCCCGTGGCAGCTTTCTCTGCAGAGAAGCATTTTGATACGTTTTGTTGTTTTCTGGGGGTATTTTTTTTGTTGTTCTCCTTGCGTTTTTATAATTTAAATGATAAAACCATCAGAAAAGGTGAGAAATCACCTTGTTCTCCAGTAGTTTCCTTTGCATTTCAGCTCTTTTTTTTTTGTTGTAAATTAGGAAATAATTCTAAAAATTACTAAGAGGATGATTTATTTAAAAAAAAAGAGAACTTCAATAAATAGCATATGAATTATGGGTAACATTAGATTTAACTTCCCCCCCCCGTGAGTGGGGAGAATCCTTGAAGGCATGGATGCAAATATAGAATTATAAAAGATCTAAATAAAGCTTATTTTAAAGTACAGATGAACTCCACGTTGTTTAATTGTTTGCCTGATGAAGATCCTGGGTTGATGCTGGCGGTGGCACATGGCATCTTCTTCTCTTTGTCCCCCCCTCATGGGTGCAGGGCAGGGTGAACGTGACCTCGTGCAGATCGGGGTACCCTGAGGTGATGGGGAGATGCAGAAGGCTGCATCCCTGGGCTGGCTCTTCCCACGACCAGCACCTGCACGTGGACACTACCGGGAGGCTGGAGCCATCGGTGCATCCATATAAAATGGGATTCAAGGGTTTTGGGGTAAGTAAAAGACTTTGGAATGTGAAGGAACAGCCAGGACATGTCTGTGGGAGATACCATGTCAAGAAGAAAAGATGGTGCAAAGAAACAAGAAGTTTTTGTGCTGTGGATCCCCTGTCAGAGAGTCATAGAATGATAGAATGGGTTGGGTTGGAAGGGACCTCAAAGCCTATCCAGTCCCAACCCCCTGCCATGGGCAGGGACACCTCCCACTGGATCAGGGGGCTCAAAGCCCCATCCAACCTGGCCTTGAACACCTCCAGGGATGGGGCAGCCACAGCTTCTCTGGGCAACCTGTGCCAGGGCCTCCCCACCCTCACAGCAAAACATTTCTCCCTAAGATCTCATCTCAATCTCCCCTCCTTCGGCTTAAAACCATTCCCCCTCATCCCCTCCCTGCACTCCCTGATCAAGAGCCCCTCCCCAGCTTTCCTGGAGCCCCTTTCAGTCCTGGGAGGCTGCTCTAAGGTCTCCCCACAGCCTTCTCTTCTCCAGGCTGAACAACCCCAACTCTCCCATCCTGTCCTCACAGCAGAGGTGCTCCAGCCCTTGGATCATCTCCGTGGCCTCCTCTGGAATTCACTCCAACAGCTCCATTTCCTTCCTGTGCTGAGGATTCCAGAAATGAGCTCCAGGTGGGGTCTCACCAGAGCAGAGAGGCAAATTGATAATTTATGGATTAATAAATTATAATTATTATTAACTATGGGTGGCATTTGTCACTTCTAGGGTTATGCCAGCCTTCCAGTGGGGTTGTGGCTATGTTGGCGAGGGCTGTGGGTGCACTGGAGCTGAGGTGGCTGCTGCCACAGTCTGATGAAGGTGGCATCCATAGGGTCAGGCTGCCCTGCAGGGAAAGCATCCCTAGATCTGCTCTCTGCCATCAGAACCACTCGAGGTACTCAAGCTACAATCAACTGGGAGAGAAAAACATTTCAGACAAGACCTGGAATGATTTTCTGTTTTTCAAAACCATAATGAGAGTAGAGATGAAGAGCTGTACCTTTTCTCTTTTCACAGCAGCATCCTTCTGGGTTTGTGAGCAGCTGCAAGAGCCACCACAGGCTGAAATGAGGAGAGTGTGAGCACAAAGCAAAGAGAAAAGCACCCAGAAGCCAGCTGGCTCTATAGCTGTGTCACCTGAAGATGTAAAACAGTATTAATGGGAATTAAACATTGCATTAATGTGGATCTACTGGGAGCAGCAGAGATAAGGTGGGTGCTGACCGTGGCAGGGTTTGCCATACTTGGAGCGGTTCCCTGCAAGTATTTGTTTCTGCCCTTTGCTTGCAGTGTGCAAGGAACAGGGTGTGGGTGCTCAACCACCCCAGCCACGGCTCTAAAAGCTCAGGGTGCCCTTCGGCAACTGGGAGAGCAGCAGAGCTGTGGGTGCAACGCTGGTCCTGGTGTGGCTGCTGGTGCTGGTTGATTGTGGAGACAGTGCTGGGTGTCCTGGTCCTTCTCTGTGCCATAGGGACCGTGCTGGGTGTCCTGGTTTATCCCCGTGCCATGAGGACCACCCAGGGTGTCCTGATCCATCTCTGTGCCATGGGGACTGTGCTGGGTATCCTGGGCCATCCCTGTGCCATGGGGACAGTGCTGGGTGTCCTGATCCATCCCTGTGCCATGGGGACCACGCTGGGTGTCCTGGACCATCCCTGTGCCATGGGGACCACACTGGGTGTCCTGATGCATCCCTGTGCCATGGGGACCACGCTGGGTGTCCTGATCCATCCCTGTGCCATGGGGACCACGCTGGGTGTCCTGATCCATCCCTGTGCCATGGGGACAGTGCTGGGTGTCCTGGGCCATCCCTGTGCCATGGGGACAGTGCTGGGTGTCCTGATCCATCCCTGTGCCATGGGGACAGTGCTGGGTGTCCTGATCCATCTCTGTGCCATGGGGACCACGCTGGGTGTCCTGATCCATCCCTGTGCCATGGGGACCATGCTGGGTGCCCTGGGCCATCTCTGTGCCATGGGGACCACGCTGGGTGCCCTGGGCCATCCCTGTGCCATGGGGACAGTGCTGGGTGCCCTGGGCCATCCCTGTGCCATGGGGACCACGCTGGGTGTCCTGATCCATCCCTGTGCCATGGGGACAGTGCTGGGTGTCCTGGGCCATCTCTGTGCCATGGGGACCACGCTGGGTGCCCTGTGCCATCCCTGTGCCATGGGGACAGTGCTGGGTGTCCTGGGCCATCCCTGTGCCATGGGGACAGTGCTGGGTGCCCTGGGCCATCTCTGTGCCATGGGGACCATGCTGGGTGTCCTGGGCCATCCCTGTGCCATGGGGACAGTGCTGGGTGTCCTGGGTCATCCCTGTGCCATGGGGACCATGCTGGGTGCCCTGGGCCATCTCTGTGCCATGGGGACCACGCTGGGTGCCCTGTGCCATCCCTGTGCCATGGGGACAGTGCTGGGTGTCCTGATCCATCCCTGTGCCATGGGGACAGTGCTGGGTGCCCTGGGCCATCCCTGTGCCATGGGGACAGTGCTGGGTGTCCTGGGCTACTCCCTGTGCCATGGGGACCACACTGGGTGCCCTGGGCTACTCCCTGTGCCATGGGGACAGTGCTGGGTGTCCTGGGCCATCCCTGTGCCATGGGGACAGTGCTGGGTGTCCTGATCCATCCCTGTGCCATGGGGACCACACTGGGTGCCCTGGGCCATCCCTGTGCCATGGGGACAGTGCTGGGTGTCCTGGGCCATCCCTGTGCCATGGGGACAGTGCTGGGTGTCCTGATCCATCCCTGTGCCATGGGGACCACACTGGGTGTCCTGATCCATCCCTGTGCCATGGGGACAGTGCTGGGTGTCCTGGTTGATCATCTGTCCCTGGGAAGGGATGTTTTTCTCTGCACCAGAGGCCATCGCAGCCCGGGGGGGTTGGAGGGGTCTTGTTCCCTGAGGTCCAGAGGGGATGTCCTGGGCTGAGTGTTGTCTTCTTGGTGGTTTCATGCCCCCTGTCCTGCATTTCCCCAGCAGAAGAGGACAGGCCCAGCAGGGCTGCAGGAGCCTGTCCATGCCGCATGGCTGCTGCATCCCCCTTGCAACTCAGCCAGGTCCCCGCTGCATCCCCGCTGCGATGCTGCCACCGTGTGAGCATCCAGGCCTCTGCAGCCACCCCGGGAAATGCAGGGGATGCAGCGGCCACCTTGGTGACCCTTGTACCCACCGTGACCCCCCCCCCGGGCTGCCGTGCAGCCGAGGGCTTGTGTCCAGTTGACTTCTGTTGCCCAAAGTCAACAACCCTCCTGCAGCTCTCCGGGCTGAAAGTAAGAGTCACCTGTGCCTCAAAGATGAAGAAAGCAGCCAACAGGAACCTGGCCCAGGTTGCCCAGGGAAGAGGTGGCTGCCCCATCCCTGGAGGTGTTCAAGGCCAGGTTGGGTCTTTGAGCCCCTTGATCGAGTGGGAGGTGTCCCTGCCCATGGCAGGGGGTGGAACTGGGTGGGTTTTGAGGTCCCTTCCAACAACTGTTCTGTGATTCTAACTAAGCCTAAGGCAGTTTCTAAGACCAAGGTGTGTTTATTTTAGGTCTGCCTCGTGGTGTTTGTGCACTGCACACCGATAACGTTGTTGTGTCTGTGGTGTCACAAGCGCCTTTTCTCCGCAAGGACTTTACACCGAGAGAGGAAAACATGGCTGCTCCGTGCTGAGGCACAGGAGGTGTTGTGCTGGGACACCTGGGATGCTCTGCAGAGAGGGACACTGGAGGACCACTGTCCTCTTTTGCCAGCGTGGAAGGAAGCTGGTCCTGGTGTTGTCTTTGGGTGAGGTCACAACCGAAGCCGTGTTTACCCATCGCACCGTGTCCAGGCACTGATAAGCTGTAGGTCAGGAGGGGGTTGAGATGTTGCAGCAGGGAAGCAGAGGTGAGTCCTGAGGAGGTTTCCTGCTCTGGTACTGACTCACCTCATCACTTTGGGCAGGTGATCTCATCTCCCTGGGACTTATTTTTTGCGTTAAAGAGCAAAACCTGTAAATGTTCAACACCTGAACAAGTCATCAGGATGATTGGATGTGGGGGTTTTTGTCTCCTTCCCTGGAGATCTTCAAAAAACCTGTAGATGTGGCACTTTGGGACATGGTTTAGGAGGCACGGGGGGGTTGGACTGGATGAGCTGAGAGGTCATTTCCAACCTTAATGATTCTATGGATTTTGAGACGTGGTTGGTCACAGACTGTAGGCAATGAGGCCACAGATGGTGGCATCTCCCCAAATGCTGGTGTCAAGGGCTGATGCTGAGGCTGCTGACTTATTGCTCAGAAACACAGAACATCTGGAAATGTCCCTGCTGTTTATTCTCCCATTTTTAGTGTTTTCTTTTAAGGTGTTTTCTCCTTTCGTTGCTTTGTTTGTACAAAGCTGATTTGTAAACCTTTCTGAGCTCTCACCTGTGCAGCCCAGGGGATGCAGCAGTGCCCAAAAGCATCCCTCACCACAGATATCTCACCCTTGAGACATCCCACTCTGCTGAGCAAGTGTTGGCCCTGCAACTCTCTCCCACTTCAGCCCCGATCCTTGTTTTCCCACTGCAGCTGTGAGCATCATAAAACCAGAGAACTGCTAAAGTTGGAAAAGACCTCTAACATCATCCAGCCCAGCCACCAGCAGTGGTGCAGATGGAGCTGCTCCACCTCATCCGACCAGGACACTGGAGCTGCCATCAGGCCTTGTATCCAGGTAATAAACTTTCCTTGGTTTTATCATGGCTGGTGAGTGATTTCCCAGCATTTTCCCATTGTTGGGCACAAGAAATCACTTGTCACCTGCACATATCCTGGGCTACATCCCAAGCAGTGGGACCAGGAGGGTGAGGGAGGGGATTCTGCCCCTCTGCTCTGCTCTGGTGAGACCCCACCTGGAGCCCTGTGTCCAGTTCTGGAGTCCTGGGCACAGGAAGGACCTGGAGCTGTTGGGGCGAGTCCAGAGGAGGCCACGGAGATGGTCCAAGGGCTGGAGCACCTCTTGTACGAGGACAGGCTGAGAGAGTTGGGGTTGTTCAGCCTGGAGAAGAGAAGGCTGTATTAATACAACAGCTTTATTTATGGTGTTTTCCAGGTTGCAGACGTGCGTGTGCTTGAAAAGGCACCCGGTGACCTGGCGCGGTGGTTGCACTGGTTGTACCGGAAACGCCGCGCTCTGCGCCGTGACCAGGGACACGCGACACTCGCTCCCCACACTGACTGAGGCTCCTCACCTGGCCAGGGAGATGCTGAGATGTCCAATCCTCCCACCAGGCAGGACTGTGCCAAGAACGAGCAGAAATGCCTCCCAGATGGTTGCTTTTCCTCTCCTTTCCCCCTTCCTCTCCTCTCCTCTCCCCCTTCCTCTCCTCTCCTCTCCCCCTTCCTCTCCCCTCCTCTCCCCCTTCCTCTCCCCTCCTCTCCCCCTTCTTCTCCCCTCCTCTCCCCCTTCCTCTCCCCTCCTCTCCCCCTTCCTCTCCCCTCCTCTCCCCCTTCCTCTCCCCTCCTCTCCCCCTTCCTCTCCCCTCCTCTCCCCCTTCCTCTCCCCTCCTCTCCTCTCCCCCTTCCTCTCCCCTCCTTTCCCCCTTCCTCTCCCCTCCTTTCCCCCTTCCTCTCCCCTCCTCTCCCCCTTCCTCTCCCCTCCTCTCCCCCTTCCTCTCCCCTCCTCTCCCCCTTCCTCTCCCCTCCTCTCCCCTCCTCTCCCCCTTCCTCTCCCCTTCCTCTCCCCTTCCTCTCCCCCTTCCTCTCCCCTTCCTCTCCCCTTCCTCTCCCCTCCTCTCCCCCTTCCTCTCCCCTCCCCTCCCCCTTTCTCTCCCCTCCCCTCCCCTCCCCTCCTCTCCTCTCCCCCTTCTTCTCCTCTCCTCTCCCTTTCCCACTCACACAGCAGGTTCCAAGTCCACAGCCCTTTCAGGTGTAGAAACCAAAACATGAAGAGAGACGCCAGTATAGACCAGTGCATGTGGGCTGGGAACTGGGATCTGAAGGTGGAGCCCATCATGAAGCAGGCTGGGATGGACTTTCCCAAGGGCAAAGCTGGAGCTCTGCTGTTCTCCACATCCCCATGGGAGACATCAGGAGAACCAGCCTGGGCTGGAGCGTGTGGGGCTGGGAATTCAGAGGCAGCTTCCAGCTGGGAGTAGGTGGCCACGGCACAGCCACCAAAGCCATTTGGCTGGTGCAGATGGTTTCCCTGGCAAATATTGTGCTCATGTTTATCCACACATCAGCAGCCACGGTGAGTGAGGAGCCCAGTGCTTCGGTTTGTGGTGCTGGAGAAGGGGCTGGGTGTGGCCCCCAGGGGTGGGTTTGTGTGCAGCACATCAAGGCTCAACACCAGGGCCTTTGCTCCTGGTCTGGGCAACGGGGCAGCAGTTAATTAGCAAAGCTTCATTTAATCAGTACTCAGGCTGCCCCAGGACCCCCAGTTTTGTTGCCCTGGGCTGGTTGCTGGTGCAGCTTTGCAGGCCATGGGCAGAAATTCCTCTTCAACCACTGGTGTCCTGCATCTCATGGAGGGGTGGAAGAGCCTGGGACAGGAGGAAAGAATCCTCCCCCTCCTAAAAGCCTGCCCTGGTCCAGGGAAGGGCTGACTTGGGGGCTGTAGGACGAGGGAGATGGAGGAAATAGGAACGTGCCCAGCCCAGATGGGTTGTACTTCTGGCACTAACAGAGTTAGTTTTTACAGTTAATTAATGGAAATGCAATCTGGTGGCTCGACTCAAATGGATGGGCTTTTCTCCCTCCAGGACAAGCTGTCCGGCTGCAGTATCCGGGAGTGGCGCGTCTCCCAGAGTTTTGCTCTCTGTTGGAAAGGTTTGTAGGAATCCTGGGACATGGTTGTGCTTTGGTATGGGTTTTGCAGTGGTGTTTTTAGCATATGTGTGGAGCACCTTTCACTGGGCAGAAAAAAGCAGGGGAAAACTGCAAGTGAGCAGTTTCTGCCACTAACAGGGTAATGTGAGACCCTGGCACCTCCAGCAAGCACCAGGGCATCAAACGCCCCTCTGAAAGGCCCTTTTGTTGCCTGCTGATGGATCCTGGAGAGGCTCTTGTTTCGTTCTTGATGTTCCTGTACAAGCAAAGTCTTTATCTCACATATTTGGCTGGATAAACACCCCGGAGAGGTGCCAGCCTGCCCTGGACTGGGCTGGGAGTGTTTGCGGGGCCGGGGTGGGGGGGGGGATGTGGAACTGGATGGGCTTTGAGGTCCCTTCCAACCCAAATCATTCTATAAAAACCTAAAAGCCCACCCAGTTCCACCCCCTGCCATGGGCAGGGACACCTCCCACTGGATCAGGGGGCTCCAAGCCCCATCCAGCCTGGCCTTGAACACCTCCAGGGATGGGGCAGCCACCACTGCTCTGGGCAGCCTCACAGGAAAATATTTCTCACAGGAAAATATTTCTCCCTAAGATCTCACCTCACTCTCCCCTCTTTCAGCTGAAAACCATTCCCCCTCATCCTGTTCCTTCACTCCCTGATCAAGAGCCCCTCCCCAGCTTTCCTGGAGCCCCTTTCAGTGCTCTGAGGTCTCCCTGGAGCCAGGGTGGCTGCAATAGCCGGAAAGGCAAATGAGCCTAAGAAATGCATGGAAATGCATTACCCCAGAGCCAAGTGCTCAGTGGAGAAGGCAGCTGCATTAGCAGCATCCAGGCCCTGCCCTCAGAGGGGTGTGAGTGAGCTCCTTTAGTTTAAGGATGGGCAAATGAGGGTGAGGTCAGCAGCACCAGGGGAGAGGAGAAAGAAATCTTCTCCAAAGGGAATGACTGAGCAAAGGGAGAGATTCAATATTCAAGAATAGTCAATATTCAAGAGGCATTTGGACAACACCCTCAGCCCCACAGTGTGAGTGTTGGGGTGTCCTATGCAGGACAGGAGTTGGACTGGATGATCCTTGTGGGTCCCATCCAACTCAGGACAGTCTGTGATTCCATGAGATGAAACAGCTCAAGGATGATGATGGAGAAAAGCGCAGCTGCCATCGGCTCACCTGGCCCTGCTGCAAAAAAAAAAGGCCATTTCTGCCCAATATTCAGCAGAGAAAGAACACAAGGAGCTGATTTATGAATGTCCCTTCTGTGTTGACGGTCTCCAGGGCCCTTCTACAGGGTGGGTGACCTTGCTCCAGCTTGGGCTGGGCTCTCCTGCACAGGATCAGTGACAGCTGCTGTGTGAAGTGCATTCCCCCCCTGCTTTCTCGCCGCTTACCTGCAGAGGAAACAATTCCTGACTATATCTACAGACAGCCAGAGCTGCTGGAAACAACAGGTTTGTGTTTGATACAGAGAGGTGGTGTGGGAAGGGGAGGAGAGAATTTGCCTGACTGGGTGGCCAAGCCTGAAAAGGGAAACCAATATATAAGGAAAAAACGCAAATATATTTAATTATATTTATTTTTATAGCACAGCTCTTGAAATTGGCCTTTGATTAGAGAAGGAAGGTATCACGAGTGGGGAAGGGCAGCAGGAGGAGGAGCCAGGGCAGGTGAGTCAGTGGAAAAAACCATCAGCTCCAAGAGGAATTGTGCTGGTAGGGAGAAATGCAGGGAAAGGGGAAAGGAGGGATTTCTGCAACAGCAGCGCCCCCGGGGCAGGGCTGTGGCACTGACTCAGGTAAGGAGATGTGACAACCTCTGTTGGGTACATGATGGCTTTTGCCTTCGTAGGGACTTGCAGGGCTTAAGGGACAGGAAAAACTGCAGTGGCTGGTCCAGCAAGTGTAGCAATGCTGCTTTTTCACTCGTGGTGGGGAAAAACCCACCCTTGAGTGTCATTTCCAACAGAACTGGAGTCCTTCCTGGTGTTTATTATTATGGCTGGGTGTGAGAAGGACCTGCAAAAACACGAGATGCTACGGGGATGCCAGACATAAGAGAATCGTGGAATGTTTAAGGTTGGAAAAGACCTCTAAGCTCATCCAGTCCAACCATCAGCACAACCCCACGGTGCCTGCTGAACCCTGTCCCAGTCAGTCATGGCTTCACACTTTTTGAACACCTCCAGGGATGGGGCAGCCACCACTTCTCTGGCAAACCTGGGCCAGGGCCTCCCCACCCTCACAGCAAAACATTTCTCCCTCAGATCTCATCTCAATCTTCCCTCTTTCAGCTGAAAACTGTTTCACCTCATCCTCTCCCTACAATCCCTGATCCAGAGTCCCTTCCCCAGCTTTTCTGGAGCCCCTTTCAGTCCTGGGAGGCTGCTCTAAGGTCTCCCCAGAGCCTTCTCCAGGCTGAACAACCCCAACTCTCTCAGCCTGTCCTCACAGCAGAGGTGCTCCAGCCCTTGGATCATCCCCGTGGCGTCCTCTGGACCCGTTCCAACGGTTCCACATCCTCCCGATGGTGGGGATTCCAGTACCGGACACTTGTGAAGTGCTTCCAGGAGAGCCAATCCCGGCTCAGGTCTGGAATTGCCCGCAGCCCGGGGCTGGAAGAGCTCGAAAGGGGAGGAGAGGAGGGAGGAGGCTGCCCGGCTGGCGCTGTCTCCCTGCTCCAGGGCCGGTTCCCGGGGCTGGGCTCTGCAGGCACCGCCCCGGCAGGGCAGGGCGACAGCGACCGCGGGCACGGGCACGGAACGGTGCGTGAGGGGCTGGGGGCGCCGGGATGGGACCCCCGCCCGGGGGGGGTGGGATGGGGTAGAAGGAGGCCGGGGCCGGGGGGGACTGGGACCGGGAGGGGGGCAAAGTCAGGACCGGGCTTGATCCCTGGACACAGACTGGGACTGGGACCGGGAGGAGGTCAGAGTCAGGACAGGAACCGGGAATGGGACCGGGAATTGGTCCCGGGAGGGGGTCGGAGCCAGGGCTGGGCTCCATCCCGGGTCAGGAACCGGGGGTGGGACCTGGAATGGGACCAGGAGAGGGATTGGGAGCTGGACGTGGAGAGTTTGGAACCAGGATTGAGCTTGGAACCGGGACTGAGCTTGGTCCCCGGACAGGAGCCGGGAATGGGACTGGGAGGGGGTCGGAGTCAGGACGGGGTCGGGCTGGGTTCGGTCCTGCCGTGCAGGAGACCTGAATATGGACCGGGAATGGGGCTGGGAATAGGACTAGGAAGGCATTGGACTGGGCTCGGTGCCACCGTGCCGGAGACAGAGTGGGACTGGGAAGGGGTCGAAGCCGGGACTGGGCTCTGTCCCGAGATAGGAACTGGAAACGGGACCAGGAGGCGATCGGATCCGGGCTGGGTTCGGTCCTGCCTTGCCCGAGACTGGGACTGGGAGGTAACTGGAGCCAGGATTTAGCTTGACTCCGTCCTGGGACAGAGACCGGGGATGGGAATGAGAGGGGATCAGAGCCAGGACTGGGTTCCATCCTCCGCCTGACAAAGACCGAGACAGGGACTGGGAATGGGACCAGAAAGGGTTTGGTCCTGCTTTACGTGGGGCGAGGGATGGACTGGATCAGGCTGAGACCCAGGGCAAGGGGCAGGGTCGGGTCACGCTCAGTGCTGGGACAGGACCAGGTTGGACCGAGCCCCAGGCCAGGGACAGGACCCAGTTGGGGTTTGCCTTGCAGCAGGGACCTGCTGGCATGGTGGGCCATGGGGTCTCCAAGACAAGCAAAGGGTCTCCAGCCACCAGCCAGAGCTCAGCCTGAGCTTGGAAAGGTGGAACCAGCCATGGGGAGGCTGTGGGGGAAACATCTTCAAACCAGGGTGTGGGAAGCAGGCACTGGAGGGCCGGGGTGTTGGGGTTTGGGGAGCGGCCGTGTCATGGGGGTCCATCCCTGCTGTCACTCATTGATGACACAGGGGCTCGGGGCACCTCATTGGCCCCTGCAGGTATTGGGGTGGCCTTCACGAGAACATGGAAAGGAGCAGCACTCCCTCTGAGAAGGATCAGGTCAGTGTAGAGAGCACGGGAGGGTGTGAGGTGAGCCCCACGCCGAACCCACCGGTGTCTTTGCGGGCGGTTCCCACGGGTGGCTGCGTGGCAGGGCAGTCACGTGCCACCAGCCCATTGCTCCAGGACGTCAGTCCCCAGGAAGGTGCTAAGGACAGCGTGTGCACGAGTCTGGAAAGCAAACAAAGAGGAAGAAACCTGTGCAGGGCAGGTCCTTGTCAGGCAGTTTATGAACTGAACGTCGGCCAGTGGGGTTGTAGTTCGTGTCGTTGCTGTGAAAGAGTGGCTTGGAGCTTTGAAGGGCTCTGGTGAGTCTGTGAGCGTGTTTTCAGTGTTGCTTTAGGAAGAAATCCCACCTTGAAAGTGAGTCAGCACACACAGAGAGTGTTTTGCAGCTGGGGGGATCCCTGTTGTGGGGATTTAGTCACCCCAGGTGTGTGCCAGGCCGGCACGAACCCTCCTGCGCCCTGGGTTCGGGGTACAGCCCATGATAGTCACCATTATTTTAGGAAGCTCCTATCTCTGCCTTGCTGTGATGATTCATTCCTGTGTTGTCTTCATGGGCACGGGAGGAACTGCAGTATCATGGAATGGTTTGGGTTGGAAGAGACTTCAAAGCCCATCCAGTTCCAACCACCCTGCCAAGGGCAGGGACACCTCCCACTGGATCAGGGGGCTCAAAGCCCCATCCAACCTGGCCTTGAACACCTCCACAACTTCTCTGGGCAACCTGGGCCACTGCCTCGCCACCCTTAGAGGAAAACACTCTTCCTGAGGTCAGGTAGGGAGCCCCATCAGTGGGGGCTGTGAGTTTTGGTACTGGTGCAGGTGGCTGGGAGGGGTGGAAGCCCACTGACCCTGCTCCAGTGCCCTAAGTGTGGCCTCTTGTCACAGCCCCTTGCTGGGCTTTGGGTGCTGTGGCTCCTAACTGCTGGGGGGTGGGTTTGTGGACTTTGGCTGACAGATTTCCCTCGGTGATTTTTCCCTTCCAAGGCAGCTCTGTGTGTTTGTGTGTGCACCAGGTGCCATCCCAGTGTTTGTCTTCCCCATATTGACTTAAAAACAGGCTGTCTCAGGAATCACAGTCCACCCAGCACAGAAGAAGCAACAGAAGTAGGTGGAGGTGCCTTGCTGCTGCACAGGTTGCGTGTGAGGGTTGCCCATGCCTTGGTCAATCTCTCCAGGTCTGGGGGAGCCGTGCCTGCTGTCAGCAATGCATCCCAAAGCTATTCTCTGCAAATACATTGGTATTTGCTTTTTGGAGGTGCTGTGGTGGGGCTGAGTGTCTCTGAGTGCCAGAGAACTTTGGTTTGTTGGGAATCAGGGCCACGTGAACAGAAATCAGCAGTTCTGTGGGCATATGTGGGGTGAGATTGGCTGCCCTTGGCTTTGAGTGATGGAGCCTGGGTGAGAAGAAGCTGCTTTCAGCTAATGGTTCATGGTTTAATGTTGGGCTGATGGTTGGACTGGGTGAGTTTTGAGGTCTTTTCCAACCTTAATGATTCTATGATTCTGTAATGAACTCAGCTGGTGTTGGACTTTGAGGCTCCTTAAAGCTCCTCCAGTGCAGACCTTGGCTGCTGCTCAACAGGGTGCTGTGGCAACGCATCCCTCTACAAGGTGTCCAAGTTTCCTGCAGCCATTCAAGACCTTGGACACCTTGGCACGAAGGGGAAGCCTCCCAGGTGGTAACGAGGAATGTGTAGGTGTGGAGCTGGTGAACCCAGCCCTCAACCGAAATAACTCGGAACTACGTGAGATGCCTTTGATTTTATCTGTGGGTAATTACAGGGGAGGTAAAATCCTTGGGAAGGGAAGTGCCTGGGGAAGGAGGAATGTTTGGCCATCAGTGCCCTGAAGCCAGCTGAATGTTGATGACGCTCAGTGTAGCTCAGCACCACGGTGGTGCCATAAGGCCATGGAGATCCCAGGAGGCCAGGGCTGCCTGCCCACGCTCCCAGGGTGGAAGGATCCCTCTGGTAGCCCAGGTATGTGTCTCTCTTCTGAATGCTGCTCGAAGCATTTCTTGTCCCTGGTGTTTTTTTTAGGCAGAAACTGGTGTTAAGGCTCTGCTGAAGGAGCTGAAAATCTCTGTGAGCTACACAAGCTGTGTGCAGGGGAATAATCCCCCAGCCAACATCCCTCCCTATCAAAATACCTGTGCCCCACTGCTGCTTTGTGTCTGACCACCACTTGGCTGCCTGGGTGGCTCCATCCCTCCCCCTGCATCTCCAGTCTCTCCCTTTCTGCCCCATTGGTTCCTCTCTGCTGTCTGCAGTGGATTTTGGTTGTGGGTCTTGCAGTGGGGTTTGGGATGTGGGTCTTGCTCGTGGGTCTTGCTCTTTGGAGAAGGCTCTTTGAAAAGACCAGGCAGAGGCAAAGCTGCATCAGGCAACAGCAAGTTGATGGATGTTGCTGAAAATTCAGAGTGAGGATGAGGGAGGTGGCACTGGCGAGGCAGATGGCAGCACAGTGTCTTGGGTGAGTGGCTTGCAGCGAGGGGAGATAACACTCCAGAGGCTCTTGTGGTGTGACAGGAGCTGCTTAAAGCACTCCAGGGAGGCTGGGAAGTGCTCCAAGGCAGAAGGAATGCAGGATTTGGCTTCAGAAGGTATCGAAAGGGCAGATGGATAATGTCTACACGTGCTGAAAGGCTCTGGAGGAGAGCGCGTTATCTGGCACGGAGACCGAGAAGGTCACAGACCAAGAGCCACGGGGGGGCTGGGGCTGCTGGCAGGAATGGTTTTATCTCAGCAGGAAACAGCGGATTAGGAAAACTCAAAAAACCCCCAACCTAACACAAAGGTGCAAAGTGGAGTCAAAGGAAAAGCAGGAAGGAGACAAAGTCAAAGCGCTGGGATTTTCCCACACTGGTGTGATTTCCCAGGCCTGGGCTGGCAACTCAGCTCCCTTTTCTAGCCTGAAGAGAGGTGAAATGCTCCAAACTCCCTGCTCCTCTGGCTTAGCAGAGCCTGTCCTGGAGGTGTTAGGCTGGTGCTAAGTGTGTGCAAGGCAGGCATGGGAAAAGCTCCGGATGCAGTTCAGAGAGCGGGGTGGGGGGGACACAGCAAGGGGTCACCGACCTCAGGCACTGCTGCCAGTTCTGTCTCGGTGGCTGCAGAAGCAGCAGCATCCCCAGGAAGAAATGGTAAAGGCTTTAAATATAATTTAAAAGGGCTTGTTGTCTGAGTCCATTACTGGTTTGCAGCAGCACTGCTCTGATGGCCTTAATGAAATTATGGGGAGAGAAGGAGCCTGGAGGGCAGCATCCTGGGCAAGTTCAAGCTGAAAGGGGGAGATTGAGATGAGATCTTGGGGAGAAATGTTTTGCTGTGAGGGTGGGGAGGCCCTGGCCCAGGTTGCCCAGAGCAGTGGTGGCTGCCCCATCCCTGGAGGTGTTCCAGGCCAGGTTGGATGGTGCTTTGAGCCCCCAGATCCAGTGGGAGGTGTCCCTGCCCGTGGCAGGGGGGTGGAGCTGGATGGACTTTGAGGTCCCTTCCAACTCAACCCATTCCATGGTTCTAAGAATCGGGGTGCTTTGTGAGCCCAGCACTGTTGTGCAGCTCTCAGTGTGGTGGCCAGACGGGTGGATTGCAGCACCCTGAGCCCTGCAGAGGGCCCAGCAGCCTTTCCTTTCCCGTGATGCCCTTGTTTTGCAGGAAGCCACAGCGTCGGGGCCCCTGGGCTCCCCTCTGGGCTGGGCTGGGCTGGGTCATCGCCTTGGGCAGGGTTTTAAGAAAACACTGCTGCTTGCTTTTTGCTATCTGGAAGAGCACAATCGAGGGGGTGTTGTTAGAAAGAAAAATAAAATAAAGAAGGTGGGAAAATAGCTCTTAAAATGTCTGTAGGGACCAAGAGTGATGAGCGTGGGTGCATTCCTGTGTGTTCTTGGCAGGAAACATAAGCAGGAAAATATGGAAAAGCCCTGATAGGCTGCATGGGGCCGTCCCTCTGGGTCTCTGTTCCCTGGGAAGATGCTCTAAAATGGCTTGGATGTTTGTCCAAATGAGCAGGAATTGGCCAAAGCAGCAGCAATGCTGCTTTTCCCAGCTCAGCTGGGTGTCTCTGGGTATTTATTTCTGTTGCCACTTTTCCTGCTAGGATGGGGGATTCCCTGGATCGCCTGAGCTGTATCTGGTCAGAAATATCCCTGCTACTGGAGCAGACAAAATGTGAGCAGTGAGAGGGCCAAAAGAAGGAGAAAATATTCCCTTCATCCTGACCTGTTGGTTTTCTGACTCCTCATGGAGTTTTTGTGTTGCTGGTGGGTCGAGTCCTTGTGCAATGAGGTTACTGCCACTGCAGGAATGAGGTCGTGAGGATGTGCTGCAGTCACCAATTAGCAGGGAAGGTGGTTAATGAGAAGGTTGTCTGGGTGTAAGTATGAAGATGAAGGTAGCACCTTGTGTGATGTGATGTGGGACTGTCTGTCCCCTGGAGCTGGGGCCGGGCAGAGAGGTGAATTCCAGCCTCCTCTGTGTTACTTCATTCCATCACTGAAAGGGTTCTCAGGCACTGGAACAACTGCCCAGGGAAGTGGTTGAATCACCAGCCCTGGAGGGATTTGAAAGACCAGGTGCTCAGGAATCTGGTTTAGTAGTGGACAGGTACGGTTGGACTCAATGATCTCAAAGGTCTTTTCCAACCAAATGATTCTATGATTATCTGCATCTCTGAGCATTTTATCTGAGCCAGGGCTGGGGCCAAACCCCCCGAGACTTCCAGCTCCACCTCCAGAAGGTGTAAAGTGCTCTGGAAGTGCCTACACAGGAGCAACTGATCTCTGGTGTGTTGAGGGTTGCTGTTATACAGAAGTGTTTAGGTTGGGAAAGATCTCTAAGACCAACAAGTCCAACCCTTAACCTCACACTGCTAAGCCACCACTGAAATGTGTCCCTACGTGCCACATCTCCATGCTTTCTAAATCCCTTCAGGGATGGAGACTCCACCACTTCCCTGTGCAGTTGTTCCAATGCTCGACACCCTTTTGGTGAAGACATTTTTCCTAATATCCAATCTAAACCTCCCCTGGCACAGCTTGAGACCATTTCCACTTGTTACTTGGAAGAAGAGATCCACCCCCACCTCACCACAACCTCCTTTCAGGTTGTAAAAGCCCACTGAAAAGAGGCAGAGGACCTTATGGCAGTAACTTGGGAAGAGGAGAGCACTGAACTGCCACCAGCCCTGAAGGCAGCTTGGGAAGAGGGAGAGCTGTAGCTCTGTCCGTGAGATATGAGCTGAGGTGCAACAGCCTCCAAAATCTTTGGATGTTTGGAAAATAGACCTTTTCCCCCCCAAAAAAAAAATTTCTAGCAAATTAGTCTTGAGTTTTATTACTGGTGCTGTAGCTGCAGGCTGGGTTTTGGAGGCAGGATCCAGAGGGATGTGTCTCTCCGTGGAGGCGTGATGTGAGCTGTGCATCATGCTCTGACTCCTCCTCGGGAGCGAGGAAGCCCTGGAGCTCAGTGCATCAGGGTTTGACCCCTTTCCTGAACTGCAGACTCATCTCCCGTGATCCCATGACAAAGGCGTCGCTGCCGGAGCACGAGAGGGAAGGTGATGTCATGGGATGGGGAAAATCCAAAGGTTGTGGAGAGCAGAGGAGCTCGTGGGCAGCGATGGGTGTCGTCCTTCCTCGTGAGTCAGCCCCATGGGGTTGGCGTTTCACCGGGAGCACCGAGACGTGGAGCGTGATCCGAGGCTGACTCCATCAGGGGATCTGCATCCCCGTGGTGGGACCGTTGTGGAGAGGGTTGGTGTCTCCTGCAGACAAGAAGATATTATGTGCTGCAGCCCTGCCTCTTTCAAAAGCCTTTGGGTTGCTCCAGAAAGGGCTTATCCTGAGTCCTCCAATGCTGAATTAACAGTTGGAAGTGTCCCGAGAGAGGCTGGAAGTGTCCCGAGAGAGGCTGGAAGTGTCCCAAGAGAGGGTGGAGATGTCCCAAGAGAAGTTGCCCCACGTCCCTTGGCTCTGGCAGCCTGCAGGGAGCCAGTGGGAGGTGTGGGGAGGCCGTCCAAGCGTGGAGGAGGTGCAGGTGCCCCCGGCTTTCCAGCCGCACCGGTGGAGTTTAATGATTCAGAGATCCTGGTGTAAATCATTGCCAGCGCAGCGTGGGGCCGCAGGCGGGCGTGGGATGGGGATGAAGGTGCCTCTGGCTGCAGGGAAGTCCCCGTGCCCCAGGTGGAGGGAAGGAGACGCAGGCTGGAGAGGGGCTGGAGCACTTGGCCACCGCTTACCTGCCCAATGGAGGAGTGAGGTTGTCCACGGGAGCCACAGCTGCGAGCTGGGAGGGCAAGAAGAGAGCAGGTTGGATGGTGAGTAAGGGTTGGGTGCTTGGGGCTTTGCACAGTGCTCTGGAGGGGTTTTCATAGAATCATGGAATCTTCTGGTTGGAAAAGACCTTTGAGATCATCGAGTCCAACCGCACCCGTCATCCGGTCAACAATGTCCCTCAAAAACTCATCTACACCTCCAGGGATGGTGACTTGACCCCCTCCCTGGGCAGCTGTTCCAGCACCTGAGAACCCTTTTGGTAAAGAAATCCTTCCTAATATCCGTTTTGAACCCCCCCTGACACAACTTTTGGCCGTTTCCTCTTGTGAGATAGTTTTGAAAATGTTTTAGTTAAAGCCAAATTACCCAAATTTGGTTAAATTTGGTTAAATTCATTTGGTTAAAACCAGGAAATCATGGAGGAAAAATTCCTCGAGGATTATTAAACTGGTACAACCACAATTCCTCCATTGCCACATCAGGGAGGATGGCACTGCATGTGTACATTCCACTCAGTCTGCTTGGGATGGCTGCTGTAGATTCCACCTTGGAGATGTGGTACCAGCCACAGTGAGGTTTTTGGGGTGAGTTGGAGGTGGGTTTTGGCTTCCTGGTGCACCAGGTTGGGGCACCCTTTTGCCATGCTGACCAGTCTTTATCTCAGTGGTGCCACCCCTTTGCTCCAGACAGCACCAAGGATGCTGGACCTGAGACAGAGACCACAGCAACTCTCTTCTCCAGCCACTGACACGAGGGCTGTTGCTCCAGCAGTGATAGGAGAGAGCTCTGGAAAGCCAAAAGAAGAGATAATTCAATGGAGAAGCAGGATTATATGCCAAGTCTCCTCCTTTAATCTGATTTGCCCGGGCTGCAGGGCAGCTCAGTGAGGGGATCTGCGTAAAACTTTCAGACACGGAGATAATGTAGAAGCTTAAATCCCATCGGCTTCCCGAGATGAGGTGCCCCAGGGAAGGCAGAGAGCTCAGGAACAGGCGTGGAGCTCTGGACACCATGGGTTGGTGTTACCAGCCCCACATGTTTTCTGTGCCCACGCGGTGTAATTTCCCCGCCGTGAACCCATCGCCGTGGTTTGCAAGTGAAATCTTGGCTGGACATTTGTGAAATGCCTTGCCAAATAGCATGGAAATAGTTCATTTGGATATATCAGGTAAGGAAAACACCAACAGCCACCCAAATGGTCATTATTTGCAGCAGAAGACCCAAATGGTCATTATTTGCAGCAGGGGTGTTGATGGATCAGAGCCTTGGTGGTCCTCCCTTGAGGCTTGGGCATCGCCAGCACAACTGGGAGCAGGGTCTGATAGAGCAGAGGGTGGGTGGAGCAAGAGGGCATCTGGTGCAATTTGCTTTCTGCAGGATTTTATGAGCCTGCAGACAGCGCTGAGCTTGCATTGCAGGTGCTCTCTGGAGCAGAGGGGTGATTTGGGGAGCGTGGGATGTGGGCAGTGTCCTACATAGGCTTTGCTCCCCACGGCGTGTCCAGTGCCCCGTGGGCAGGGCACAGGCAGAGGGCACAGACTTCGTGTGGGAGGGCAGAGGTTGCTCCTGGGACTGGCAGGGATTGCTCTCAGAATGTCAGTGAGGAACCTTTTATAGAATCATGGAACGGGTTTGGGTTGGAAGGGACTTCAAAGCCCATCCAGTTCCAATCCCCCTGCCATGGGTAGGGACACCTCCCACTGGATCAGGGGGCTCAAAGCCCCATCCAACCTGCCCTTGAACACCTCCAGGGATGGGGCAGCCACAGCTTCTCTGGGCAGCCTGGGCCAGGGCCTCCCCACCCTCATCGTGAAGAATTTCTTCCTGATGTCTAATCTAAATCTTCCCCTTTCCAATTTAAAGCCATTTGGGATGAAGCATTTGCTGCAGTTTCTTGCTAGGACTGGATTAAAACTGGGAGCAGGGTGGGAGGGCAGGGAGTGCCTCCCCCAGGGGGCAGCTGGCACTGCAGGGGGGGGCTGAGCTCTGCTGCAGGGAACAGCAGGCTTGCCCCTGCCTGCATGCAGCTCCCATCACACAGGGCTCAGCAGCTCGTGTTCGCTCCGTAACTCCAGGCAGGAGCAGAGCCTTTGCCCTGCCCAGCTCTGTACGAACTCCAGGGCTGCATCTGATGGGCCTGGGACACCCTTGGTGAGTCTCCAGAGCGGTGCTGGGGCACAGCCTGCGATGGGGAAGTTGCTCTGCAGCTTTCTGGTGTCCGTGCGTGTCTTTTCCTGCAAGTGCCCGGAGCTGGTGTGTTTTCTGGGAACGCTGGTTTATTCTGACCCTTGAGCCTGCAAACCAGGCTTGGGCTTGAGCCAAACGAGCAAACGTGCAGCTTGGGACCATCAAACCAGACGGCTGCGCTGAAGGGTGACGGTTTGTATGGAGGCAGCACGATGACTTCTGGCACAAACAAGGCGTTGAGAAGCTGGGAATGGGGTGGGGGGTGGGGGGAAAGGATGAAACCTTGGCACGTTTGCACAGCTGCTTACTGGTTTTGGCACACGCATCAAACTGGGAGGCTGCAAAGGAGGGCAGACGGGGAGCTTCGCTGCAGGGCCGCGCGGGGCTCGCCCGTGCTTTGCAGGGAGGGGTTGCAGTGCCGCTGCCATCTTTGCAAACGGAGGTCAGGGAGGTGGAAAGCCAGGAGATGCTCTTCCGTGCCGTTTATTTTTGGAAAGCAAACACATCTGGTCCTGGCGTTGTGGAAAATGCAAACAATTCGGTCGAGGCGGCGACAGAGGGGTCCCCACCCAGGGCACGATGCAGGGACTCAGCACCACTGGGTGTTTCTCCAGGGTGGGCAAAAGCAAGGTGGGGGCTGTACCGAGGGCTCGCTGTCGCGGCAGCCCTTGCCAGCAGTGGTCGGGGAAGCCACAAGGGTTGGCTTGGCTGGGAGAGAGGCAGTTTTGCTTTCTCTTCTCCGGGCAGGGAGGCACTGCAGGGCAGAAAGCCAACACTGAGAGCAGCTCTGCTCCATCTCGAGTGGTGGGAAAGGAGAAGCTGTACAGGCAGAGATTCGTTTCAGGTCAGTTTGCATTGGTAGGGGCTGCTTGTGTGAGGCAGCACAGCTTCTGGAGGCAGTGAACTTCTTTGTGGTGGTGTTTTTTGGGGGGCGGTGAAGGGTTCAGCTATCATGTTCCTAAGGAAGACTAATACAAATCAAAGAATCATGGAATGGGTTGGGTTGGAAAGGACCTCAAAGCCAGTTCTAACCCCTCTGCCATGGACAGGGACGCCTCCCATTGGATCAGGGGGCTCAAAGCCCCATCTAACCCAGCCTTGAACACCTCCAGGGATGGGGAATCCTCAGCCTCCCTAGGCAGCCTATGCCAGAGCCTCACCACCCTCAGAAATCCTTAGCAAATGTTACTAATTCACTTTTTCTTAAGGTTTGTGGATATTACAGCTGCAAAGGTAGCAAAGGGTCAGATTTGGATTTGATGATGCTTAGGAAGATGGAGATTTAGGACCCTCACGAATGCTCTGTCATAGTTTCTGCAGTGCTGCAGGAGTTTCAGAAGGGGCTGGAGAGGGAATCCCCTTTTGCTCCTTGCTATGAGATGCTCAATTTGTGCTGCTGCTCAGTGGAGACGGAATCACATCTGGGAGTCTGATTGCACTAGAAGTTGGATAAAATCATCCTGCAAAGATGGGAAGAAGAAAGGAGAGTCAGTGGCACTGCTTGCAAGGCCAAAAGTGGCAGGGAGGGAACCAAATCAAGCCTGGGATGGATGCTACTGCCTAGGCCATGGTGAGGATGGCTAGCAAGGATCCTGCCATGCTCTCCACAGTTGTCATGGAATTAGATTTCCAGCTTTAGTGGAATAAAATGATGTTATTGTGGCCACCAAAATGGTAGCTGTGTGGCTTTTGCATCGCCCTGTGCACTAACCATTGCTCTCCATCTCTTCCCAGAGCTCACCACCTGCCTGGGGAGGGGACCGTGCACATGGTAGCAGGGCTGCAGCCCCCCTGGCCCAAGCCATGCTGTAGGGTGTGGGCAGCCTGGGCAGCCAGCAGCGATGGCCCAGTCTCGGACCAACGGCTCCCACTACGCCCTGACGGCGATAGGGTTGGGGATGCTCATCCTCGGCATCATCATGGCCGTGTGGAACCTCGTCCCTGGCGTCAGCCCCACTGACAAACCCACCAGCCAAGCTGGCAACAGCAGCAAGCCCGACCGTGGCAGTGGAGGCATTTTGAAGAGCAAGACCTTCTCGGTGGCCTACGTGTTGGTGGGAGCGGGTGTGCTGCTGCTGCTCCTCTCCATCTGCTTGAACATCCGGGACAAGAAGAGGCAAAGTGAAGATATCGTTCACGTGCACCACCAGGCACCTGCAGAGCCCTCGCAGCAGGAGGACAGGTGAGTCTTTTTTGGGCAAAAAAAGGGAGCTGGATGGCGTGTAGGAATGAACTTAAGAGCTGTTATTCGGCCTCAAGGAGGTCAGGAGCATGAAGAGTCGGTCTGACGGCAGCGTGTGCTGGAACAAAGTTTAGAGTTCAAATGTGTTGTTGTGGAGGTTGGGAAGGAATGAATCCAGCTGTGTTTATGGTGCTGTTGGTGAGAGAGCTGTTTGTGTGTAAGCTGGGGTCCAGATGGAGCTGTGGCCAAGCCAGAATGGCTGAGAGGAGCCACTCCTTGCTTTGTCAGTGCTGGGAGCTGGCGCTGGTGATGGTTAATGGTTAACGCAGAGGAGCAGGATCCCTGCTGCAAGCCAGGAGAGGAGCAGGAGGTGCAGGAGGTGCTGTCTTGCTGGGTGCAGCCAGAGGTGCCAAGCACCCTTTCAGGTGCAGCAGCGTAGGCAGTGGCTGGAAGTGGAATTTAGACCCAGTTAAAGTTTGCAGGGCTCTCCTGTTTGCTCGGGGAACCCCAACGGGCAGAGCAAAGGCTGCTGCTGCAGCAGGCTTGGTCAGAACAAACAGCCCCAACCCGAACTCTGTGGTGTAGATGGAATTATAGAGTCATTTAGGTTGGAAAAGACCTTTGAGATCATCAAGACAGACACATATTGTGCAGCTGAATCTCTAGGCATTAAAATTCAAGGTGGATACCCAACCCATAAGATATCTGAATAGCAAACAGAGAGAGGTGATGGTCCCTCTCACACATGTTTTGACTGATTTGTCATGGAACCATAGAATCATCTGGTTGGAAAAGACCTCTGAGATCATCAAGTCCAACCGTGCCTGCTGAGGGGGGAGAAGTTACTGCTGGGCAATGTATAAAGTGATTTTGTGGACAAAGGGAGTGACAGTCAGACAGATGTACCTTGTAAGGAACTAAAACCACATCTGAAAATAGGTGAGGAGGTGATCTGTTCTGAAAAACTGAAGGGAGTTTGTGGATTGACAGCAGCCCTGAAGAAAAGGCCTTGAAGGTACTGATGGAGGAGAAGCCCCACGTGAGCCAGCAACGTGTGCTCACAGCCCAGAAACCACCCATGTCCTGGGCTGCACCCAGAGCAGTGGGACCAGAGGGGGAGGGAGGGGGTTCTGCCCCTCTGCTCTGCTCTGGTGAGACCCCACCTGGAGCCCTCTGTCTGTTTCTTGAGTCCCAGCACACGAAAGACACGGAGCTGTTGGAGCAAGTCCAGAGGAGGCCACGGAGATGATCCAAGGGCTGGAGAACCTCTGCTATGAGGACAGGCTGAGAGAGTTGGGGTTGTTCAGCCTGCAGAAGAGAAGGCTGTGGGGAGACCTTAGAGCAGCCTCCCAGGACTGGGAGGGGCTCTTGATCAGGGAGTGCAGGGACACAATGAGACAGAACGTTTTTCAGCTGAAAGAGGGGAGATTGAGATGAGATCTTGGGCAGAAATGTTTTCCTGTGAGGGTGGGGAGGCCCTGGCCCAGGTTGCCCAGAGCAGTGGTGGCTGCCCCATCCCTGGAGGTGTTCAAGGCCAGGCTGGATGGGGCTTTGAGCCCCCTGATCCAGTGGGAAGTGTCCCTGCCCATGGCAGGGGATTTTGGAACCGGATGGACTTTGAGATCCCTTCCAACCCAACCCATTCCATGATTCCACGATCCTGTGTATAAAATAGAAACACGGCCAATTAGTTTGGGTTGTTTGCCCTTGTTTTATTCTCTCCTCCATGCCCCCTGCCCCCAGTGAAGCTGAAATGCTGCATTACTGATCCCTTAATTTTTTCCCCCTTCAGTCAAGAAGAGGACGAAGATGTGTCCTCCCAGTACTACGTCCCCAGCTACGAGGAGGTGATGAACACGGGCTACTCGGAGCCCAGAGACTCAGACAGGAGCAACAGGATCAGCGTCTCCCTGCCTTCCTACGAGTCCTTAACGGGGCTTGATGAAAGCAGCCAGGCCCCGGGAGGTGTCGGCGCGGAGCCGGGCGCGGAGCGGCAGCCGGGTCGGCAGAGCTCACGGCTCAGCAAGCGCCTGAAGCCCCTCAAGGTGCGGAGGATCAAGTCTGAGAAGCTGCACCTGAAGGACATCAGGTTAAACCTGACACAGGGGAACAGCATGGTCCCTGTCACCATAGAGCCACTGACCCCTCCACCCAAGTATGAGGAGATCCAGGAGAAAGTACAAGAGAACCAGCAAATTACTTAAAAAGGGGGATCTGTGACGCTGCTGTGGGGTTTTTTTTTGCTCTTTTTTGAAGAAGAAGAAGTCAGGGCTCCCTGGAAGCTGCAAAGTGGAGGATACAATGAGTGCATGGTGCTGTGGCACAGGGACAGGACAAGCTTTCCCCGGGATGGGGCTTTACAAAAGACCATGGGGAAAGAACCTGAATGCCAGCAGGTCTGCTGCTCTGAAGTAAATGAAGGCTGGAAGTACCTCAAGTGTGATTGGTGGTGTTTTACAGAAGGACCACCCAATGCATCTTGTCACTCTCTCTCCCCCTTGCACCAGCAAGGCTTGTCCAAGCACCAAATTGATACAGAATGAGGATTTTTCAAGTGGAAAAAGGCAATGCTGGGGTGGTTTTTTGGTGCCTTTTCTTTCTGAGTGAGGGAAACTGCATTGCCAGAGAGGCACTGCAGCTTGTCCTGCTCCTGTCTGGGGCTGGGAAGGTGGCCCAGGGCCAGCCCTGACTCCTGCCAAGCTCTCTGCTTGCTGGTGGGAAGTGGAAACGGGCTCTGTGCTCCTTGGGAAGAGGATGGATTCCTTGCCTGGGGTGTTTCCTCTGTTGTTTTGTGTTCCAGTGGGAAGGAATGGTCTGTTAGAGGCAAATGAATAAATCCTGGAGGTTGCAGGGTGACACGGCTGCTGAGCAGACCTGTTCCAAATAAATGTTTTGTACCTTTTGGCTGTGTGTGTCTGTGCACTGGTGCGTGGTCGGCCCTGCCCAAGGTCTGCAAGCCAGAGCAGTCTGAAATCAGTCAGCTCTTTTAGGGTGGATGCTGCTCCATGGGCATCCCAGCTCCTGGGCTTCCAGCAAAGCGATCCATGACAAAGTCGTCAGCATATTCAGCCCCTCCTCAGCCTGGAGAGGAGAAGGCTCTGGGGAGACCTTAGAGCAGCCTCCCAGTACTGAAAGGGGCTCCAGGAAAGCTGGGGAGGGGCTCTTGATCTGGGATTGCAGCCAGAGGATGAGGTGGAATGGTTTTCAGATGAAAGAGGGGAGATTGAGATGAGATCTTAAAGAGAAATGTTTTCCTGTGAATGTGGGGAGGCCCTGGCACAGGTTGCCCAGAGCAGTGGTGGCTGCCCCATCCCTGGGGGTGTTGAAGGCCAGGCTGGATGTGGCTTTGATCCCCCTGATCCAGTGGGAGGTGTCCCTGCCCATTGCAGGGGGTGGGACTGGATGGGCTTTGAGGTCCCTTCCAACCCAACCCATTCCATGATTCCATGAGGTGCGTGCTTATGGTGACCAGGTAACCTGTTTGTGCACGTGTGCACGGTATTAACTAAAGAAATCTATTTAAAAAGACAAAAAGTGTTCACTGGCAGCTTGCAAACCCCCTGTGAGTTGTTTGATACGTGGGGAAACGTTCCCATGTGCTGACAAGGAGACCCGGGGCCGGCACTCAGCTCTGTTGTGCTGCCCAGCCGGTTGCTTGGAAAAAGAAGAAGGGAAGGGGGGGGGAAGAAAGGAAACCAAACCAAAACAAAGAGGAAAACACACCCAGGAGGGCAGCAGCAGGCTCCAGCGTGACCTGGGTTTCCAAGGCTACTGCAGCTGCGCTGCCAACCGGAGCAAAGCCCTGTTTGGGTTGATTTTGTGCAATTTCTAGTGCATGAGTTGGTCAAGAACTTTTTGGCTCAGTTGGGTGCAGGATTATTGGCTGAATTGTTGAGGTTTTTTAATTCCAGCCTTGCAGGTGGAGGGGCTGGATGATGCAAGCCTTTCTAAAGGGTTCGGAGGGGTGTTTTCAGCTGAAAGCGCCCACAACGACAATCGGAAGGCACGAAGGGTCCGACATCGTCCTGCAGGTAGGGGTGATGGAGCCAACTGGTGGAAAAGGGGTGGTGGTTTGGATATAGGGTGGGGGGGAGGATGTGCTGGGTCCTCTGTGCGAGGCATTGGGGCTCCCGGTTTGTTTGTCCAAGGAAAAGCGAGCTGGGCAGAATTGGTGGCAGAATTCCTGGCAGGGTTCCCTGCTCACTGCCTGCTGCCAGTCTCCAGGTGTGGCAGATCATCACGCAGCCCTCGGGTTCGCCGCCCCGGAGAACAGCTTCGTCCTTCAGGACTTCAACTCCCTCCACGGCACCTTCGTCAACGGCTGCCAGGTCCAAAACGCGGCCGTGAAAGTGAGTCCAGGGGATATCCTGCGCTTCGGCACGGGGGGAGCATCCTTCGAGCTGGTGGTGGATGGGGCTGCTCAGGTAAGGGTGGGGACTGACCATGGAAGGGTGGGTGGGGCTGACCGGGGAGGAGTGGGGGCTGCCCATGGAAGGGTGGGTGGGGCTGACCGGGGAAGGGTGGGGGCTGCCCATGGAAGGGTGGGTGGGACTGACCGGGGAGGGGTGGGGGCTGCCCATGGAAGGGTGGGTGGGACTGACCGGGGAGGGGTGGGGGCTGCCCATGGAAGGGTGGGTGGGACTGACCGGGGAGGGGTGGGGGCTGACCATGGAAGGGTGGGTGGGACTGACCGGGGAGGAGTGGGGGCTGCTCCTCACGGAAGGATGGGATGGCCATGGTAGGGTGGGATGGGGCTATTGCCCATGGAAGGGTGGATGGAGCTGTGTGGGTAAGAGAGGGATGATGCTCCTGCCCGGGGAAGGGTGGATGGGATGGCCAGGGAAGGCTGGGGTGGGGCTACTGCCCATGGAAGGGTGGGTGGGACTGATCTGGTAAGGGTGGGGGGCTGCCCATGGAAGGGTGGATGGGGCTGCCCATGGACGGGTAGGTGGGACTGACTGGGGAAGGGTGGGTGCTGCTCCCAATGGAAGGATGGGATGACCAGGGAAGGGTGGGATGGGGCTACTGCCCATGGAAGGGTGGATGGAGCTGTGTGGGAAAGGGTGGGATGCTGCCGCTGCCCAGGTACCGGGTGGGTGCTACTCCCCAGGGAAGGGTGGATGGGGCCACGTGGGCTGCTGCTGCTGCTCAGGGAAGAGTGGGCTGCCCAGGGAATGGTGGATCTGGCTGCTCAGGGTAAGATGGGATGCTGTTCTCCAGGGAAGAGTGGATGAGGCTGTGTGGGGAAGGATGGGATGCTGCTGCTGCCCAGGGAAGGCTGAGATGCCCAGGGAAGGCTGAGATGCCCGGAGAAGGGTGGGATGCTACTGCCAATGGAAGGGAGGACGGGGCTGTCCAGGGAAGGGTGATATTCTGCTGCTGCTGCCCAGGGAGGGATGGGTGCTGCAGCCCAGAGAAGGCCCCAGGAGCAGGAACAGGCTCCCAGACTCGTTTGCGTGATCCTCGGGAAAGGTGGGGAGGGGAATAAAAACCTGGAGCTCCCTCTGCTGAAGAAATTCGGGCAGTTCAGTAAGGAAAAAACGACATTAGTTTCCCAAGAGCAAGTGGGAAAGGAGCAAAACCTGGTCTGGAAAATGTCCTTTTCCTCTTATTTGTGTTTTATATTTCCTCCAAAGCTACTTAGTGTCAGCCCAACCCTACGGTGCCTGCTAAACCATGTCACAAAAGGCCACATCTACACGCTTTTTGAAGCCCTCCAGGGTTGGAGACTCCACCACTGCCCTGGGCAGCCTCTGCCAGGGCTTCACCACTCTTTCAGTAAATGAGTCTTTCCCAATATCCAATCTAAACCTCCCCTGGCACAACTTGAGGACATTTTCTCTCATCCCATCGCTTCTCACTTGGGAGAAGAGCCCAGCACCCACCTCCCCACAACCTCCTTTCAGGAGCTGCAGAGAGCAATGAGGTCTCCCCTCAGCCTCCTCTTCTCCAGCCTAAACAGCCCCAGGGCCCTCAGCTGCTTCCAAAACCCCTGTTCTCCAGACCCTTCCCCAGCTCTGTTCCCTTCTCCGGATGCTCTCCAGCCCCTCAAGGTCCTTCTTGGAGTGCGGAGGTCAAAACTGAACCCAGGATTCGAGGTGTGACCTCCCCAGCACCAAATACAGAGGAACAATGTGCCCTGGGAGAAGACAAGGAGCTGGAGCAGTGGGAAACATGCCCTGGGGTCTTTGGCTCAGTTGGGTGCCAGGGTGCCAGCCGGGTGTTGGAGAGCAGCTCCCAGCCCACGTTGGCAGATGTTTAGTTCAGCCCTTGTGGTTGAGGGCTACGCTACAAACGAGCCCTTGGTGGTGGCTTGTCTCTTCTGAGTTGGGAAGCTCTGCTGGTAAGGAGAGCAGGAGGTCAGTGTCTGAATGAAATGTGTGAGGGGCCCAGGGTAAGGTCTGATAAAGGCAGTGGCCAGGAGTGCAATGAGAGGCTGTGGTTCAGCTTGGTCAATGGGAGATATGAGAGGGTAGGACCACTTCTGTGTGAGCCACATGAGGTGTGAAACGAGGGCTTCTGGGTTTTGCAAAGGACGTGCAGAATTGGGGTGGTCAAGTCTAGAGAGAGAGAGGAGAGAGAGCTCAAAAAGCAGCAAATCCCAACATTTCTTTCAGTTTCAACAATGTTTTGGATTCTTGGTCTAAATCAGATACTTGGGTAAATGAAATGGGAAAGGATTGAAGTTCTGCTCCCACATCAGGGGCTTAAACCTTCCAAAGGTCTTGCTGATATTGTGGTCTTTTTCCACCACAGATGCCCTATCCCCCTGTGAAACGTCGCACGGCGTGGACTGGGCAGCTCCAGTTGGTTGCAGAGCCCAAACCTTCAGCTCCTGCATCTCGTCCCCACCTCCCCTTGCTGCAGTGGCAGCATCACCCCAGCTGTTCTGGCAGCTGGGCTCCCGGAGCAGCCGCCCACGTGCCTCATCCTCCGCTGCGGAAGCGACCCCTGAGTGCCTGGGCTGGGAGCGTGGCCACAGCCACCCCGCTGGGTGCTTTCAGCAGGACCTCTGTGGTGAGGCCAGGTACCCCCTGATGCCAAACCTGGTGGTTTGTAGAGTCACAGAATGCCCTGAGTTGCAAGGGACCCACGAGGATCATCCAGTCCAACTCCTGTCCCTGCTTAGGACACCCCCAACGTTCACACTGAGGGAATGGTCCAAATGCTTCTGGAATATTATCAGGCTGTGACTGCTTCCCTGGGGAGCTGTTCCAGAGCTCCACCACCCACTTGGGGAAGAACCTTCTCCTCATGTCCACCCTAACCCTCCCTTGGCACATCTTCCTGACATTCCCTCATGTCCTGAGCTCCTCTCTGACCAACTTAGCCTTGAGTGGAGCTGTTCCAAGCAGTCTTGGGAAGCGATGAGTGTTCCAGGAATTGGGTGTGAGTCCTTGTGTAGCAGAGCTAATTGGAGACCACGTGTGGTCCTCGGTGGTGTGTAGGTCAGTTGAGAAATGGGCTGTGCCATATGAACAGGAATGGTGTTACCCTTGGAGCTGAGAGGGACATTTCCTCTTCCTTCTTCCTTGTGTCTGATGGGGAAGGGCAATGAGTAACTTTACCTGTGCCCATGACTCACCCTCCAGCTCTCATCTCCTCTTTAAGGTGATGGCTTTTCCTCCTCTGAAGTGCACTTTCTGGCTGCCTTGAGTGCAGGAACTTCCAACTTGGTTCCTAGCTTCTGAAAATACAACATGCAACAGCTGTGGAGCAGAGACAGGGGCCTGGGGGGGAAGAGTTTAGCTGGAGAATGGGACTTTTGTCATGAATAGAGGTTATTATGGTCTGATATGTGATCTGGTTGTTTTCCCTGGTTTGGGATTGGATTTTTTGAACAGTGATAAACAATAGAAAGCCAACAGGGAAGTGCCAAAGTACAGCTGGTGCTCTGGAGCAGAGACAGGACTGCACAGCCCCAGCAGCATCTCTGAGAGGCATCTGCAGGGGCAGAACTTGATGCTGCAGTGGAGGTAAAGGGAGGGAAGCACCTGCCCCAGGGTAACACCCCTCTTGTTTTGGGGTTGGCTCCTCTTCTGGTTACAAACTGAGCTCGTGGAGTGTGAAGCTGCTGCTGCCTTAGAGTAGTTTTGAGACAAGTGAGAGGGATGCTGTGAGAAGCATTACAGCTGCCTGCAACCAGTTCTCACGCTGATATTTGCTGCTGGTTTGCTTTCTTCCAGGCTCGATCAACACCCCGGGCAACGATGGGAGTGGTGTTGGGGGAGCTCCTTCCCAGGGGACTCACAGTGTGGAATTCCTCCTGCAGGAGAAGGTGATGCTGGGGAGGGTGTGAGGGATGCCAGCCCTGTCCTGGTCCTTGGCAGAGGAGACAGACTCTGCCAAATGATCATAGAATCATTAAGGCTGGAAAAGACCTCCAAGATCACCTGGTTCAACCATCAGCCCAACATCACCCACTAAACCATGTCCCCAGTTGCCACAGCCACACGCTTTTTGAACCCCTCCAAGGATGGAGACCCCACCCTGGGCAGCCTCTGCCAGGGCTTCACTACTCTTTTGGTGAAGAAATTTTTCTTACTATCCAATCTAACCCTCTCTGGCACAACTTGAGGCCATTCCTCTTGTCCTATTGCTTGTTCCTTGGTTGACTCTGACAGCAACTCCCAGCAGGGTGCAGGAAATGTCACAGAGAGCTGCCCATGGAGATGGGGACTCTGGGGGTGTGGTGGGATGTGGGAAGCCAGGGTGAGCAGGTCCCTGAGTTCAATGGCCATGAGCTGGTAGCCCCTGGAGCAGGTCAGCCCAGCATCTCCATAGCTGGAGAGGAACAGACAGCACCTGTAATCTGCCCACAGGGTGGAAAGCTTCTGCAAGTGGAGAAGGAAATCGGTCGCCTCTCTGGTTTGGAAACGGAATCAAAGCAGAAAGATGCAGTGATAAGAGATCTGCAGGATGAGATCGCAGCGATGGCAAAGACCCTGGCACAGGCAGCAGCAAGGAACGAGGTAGAGCTGACCCAGAAGCTGCTCACCTTCACCCAAGAGCTGGGAGCCAAAACAGAGACAATCAGAGCCTTGAAGGAACAGGTACTGAACGCTTCAATAGGCACAGAGTGGGGAAAATACCTCTGATACAGATGTATTTTTAGTTTAACACCAAGTTTTTAGGAGGAGCAGGTCTGGAACTGAGGGAACTGGAGCAGATGGGGTGTTTCCACTTGTTTTATTTCACATATTTGATTGCAATTTTGCTGTGTGTGGTAGATCTGTGATGTTGCAGTGGGGAGGGAAACAGCCCAAGGGTGGGGAGAAGGAACATGAGAGCACTGTGGACAAGGCAGACATTCCTCTTGCTTCCTCCTCGCCCCTCTTGCCCCAGTAATGGACTGTGAAGTTGAGTTTGCAGTGGGAATACCCATCCCAAAGGCAACCCTTGTGTCCTGGTTAAAATAGGCAGCTGGATACTGGAGAGAGGCCTTATAGTTGTCATGTCCAGGGAGATGTTAATAGCACACACCCGTATTTTATGAGACCACAGAAAATGTCCTGGAAGGACAGTGGCCAAGTCCTCCTGAGAGTCTCCAGTGTGGGAAAAGGGTCAGTCCAAGGTGCTGGTCCAACGCAAGACACGCAGCTGGGCATCTTTACCAGCCCATCCCTGCTGCATCCTGCCCTCCCATCTAACCCTGGGTCTGAAGGAGGTGCTGGAATGCTTTGAGCTTGTCTTGGGTGTCTGTTGTGAAGAGGAGCTTCTGAGAAGAATATTCCAGTGGAGAAAAGATGATAGAATTTTCAGGGTGCTGTCAGCATCGCTGCCTTCGCTGCACTGAGATGAGATGAGATGCTGTGCCTGTCTTCCTGGTGCCTTTGCTTCCTCTGACAGAAGCCTTTTCCCCCTGTGGATTTGCTCTTCTATATCCTCTAAGTAAATGCTCCCTGAAACCAGTCTTTTGAGCAGTCAGAAGTGTGTTTGTGCTTTCTGCACGTTGCCTGCACAGCTGTGTTAGGAGGCACAGGCTGTTCCCTGCTCCCAGTTTCCAGCAGGGACTGCAAAAGCTGTCTGTGCAGCAGAAATGTGAATGTGAGTTATTAGCAGCTCAGGATCTGCATTTTGGGGTAATAAATACCTGTGCCCTGACAAGGCAATAAATCCCCAGGCGTTTCTGCTGCCGCGTTAACGGTGTCACCCTGCCCTGGCCATGGACTCCTGGCATGGCAAACAGCAAGAGGCATTGCTTCTCCGTGCCTTTTATGTTCTGATTTCAACATGAATGGCCAAAACTAATTGAAAAAGATAATTGCTGAGGGTTAAAGATGCTAAAGAGTAATCCCATCAGAGTGTGACCTAGGAGGGATGGATTTCCCTCTCCGAAGGGGGGGTGTAATAGGGTTAATAAGTGATCCAGCCAGGATTGTGGTTGATCTGTTTTGCAGATCAGCAACCTGCAGAAAGGCTCCAGCCAGGTTTTCAGCCATTCCCTCTACGAAAGAGACCTGGAGATTGGAAGGCTGCGGAAAGAAAGCGAGAAGTGGAAGAGGGAGCACACTTTGACTGCAGGTATTGGATCCCTGGAGCTCCATGGAGGGGCACAAAGCAGTTTGAGACTGGCTCTTGATGATAAGAGAATGTTGGGAAACCTGTCCAGGCAACAAATGATTTGTAGAGGCTTTTCTGTGCCCTGAAGCTCTCTGGGACTTTGATGTAATGGATGCTCCTGGGGTGGGGACCGAAGGCGGTGATAGGATGGGGAATTCTGTTAGGAAAAAGCCTCAAGCACCAGTTTCAGGGCAGGCTCTGAGCTTGAAAGTGATGCTGTGTGTGGGGAAACCTACCCACCTGCTGCACCTCACTGCAAAGGCCCCCTGGAACCACGAACCCTTTCCAATTGCCTTCATCTCTGCCTTCATCAGGGAGGAGGAATGCAGTGTGTGCACCAAATATCAGCTTCGTAACGCATTCAGCTTGGCAAAAGTGTTCTCCTTGATTTCATTGCTGGAGATAAGGGAGCAGGATCAGTGCTTGGCAGGGAGGAGGCATCAGAGCTGTGGATCTGACATAATAGAGCAGCAAAACTGGGTCTGTAAGAGCAGCTCATCCTCCAGAGAACGTGTGCTACAAGGCCCCAAGGAACTTGTTAGTGATGCTGTCACAGAGCAGAGTTTAGCACAGCGTGTCAAAAGCTGCATCTGCTTTCCAAGTCCACCAGTTGTCCAAGAGGGAGGACGGGTGCTCAGTAGCCAGAGGGCTTTCTCAGGGATATGCTTGGGCAGCCTCTCTCTGGAGTTGTTCTTCTCAGGTCTAGTGAGCAGCTTGCAAAGGGAAATTGCTGGGAAGGAGCAGAAAATACAGCAACTCCAGCAAGATGTTGAAAAAATGAAGAAGGAGAACAGAGAAAAGGACAACCAGTTAGCAGTCGTGTCTGCCAAGGTGAACATCCCTAATGAGGGGCTCATGTATGGATTAGTGTGGGAAACTGGGATGAAAAGGGTTGAGTTTCTCTCCATTAGGGATTGTAGCAGCTTTTTATGTGGCTGGTTATCGGGGCACTTGAAACCCAAGGGTCCTGGCTGCACCCAAACAGAAGCTGCACCGCGGGGATGTAGAGGTGATGAGGCTGTGGTTGTGGCTGGATGTGGGACAATTCCCCCCAGAGCAGCATTGCCTTCCCCAGCTGAATCCCCTCCTTGTTCTGCATTCAGGTACTGTGTGCCCTGGATTGCTGGAAGCACAGTAGCTGTTTGTACTCACAGAGCACTCATGCCAAGGTCCTTCTGAGGAGCCATGGAAACCCCATGTGGCTCCCTGCGGCCCAGCCTGGTTTTTCACTTAAAGAAAGCAGCCTGTGCATCAGGTTGGTCCTCTTTAGACTTGAGCTCCCTCCCCAGCTGGCAGAGCTGCATCATCTGCATCACAAGCTCTGAGCAGGCAGTTTTGGCTGGCTGACTGGGCACTTCTCCAGGAGATTTCAGTGATTCACTCTGAATTTTAAGTAATGGAAAAAAGATACGTGGGGCCCCTGGAGTGCAGGCAGAGGTCACTGCTCCTGCCAGCCTTTGCCTGGCTGAGCATCCCCCCTGAGCAGTTCCCTGACATGGGTGGTGTGAATCAGTCTTTTAATCATAGAATCATGGAATGGTTTGGATTTGGTCAAAGCCCATCCAGTTCCACCCCCCTGCCATGGGCAGGGTCACCTCCCACTGGATCAGGGGGCTCAAAGCCCCATCCAACCTGGCCTTGAACACCTCCAGGGATGGGGCAGCCACCACTGCTCTGGGCAACCTGGGCCAGGGCCTCCCCACTCTCAGTGTGACCAATTTCTTCCCAATGTCTAATCTAAACCTTTCCCTTTCCAGATTAATGCCATTTCCCTTCATCCTGTCACTCCAGACCCTTGTTAAAAGCCCATCCCCAGTTCTCTTGAGACCCCCTTCAGGTGCTGGAAAGCTGCTTTAAGGTCTCCTTAGAGCATGGAAAGAGGATATATATGAGCTGCTGTGTGCAAGAAGGGGACCAGGCACCTCAGAGACACATCCTGCTGGCTCCCTGGTGGCACATGGTGGCTCACAGCATTTGTGTTGAGGCAGAGAACCTGTTCCAGGGCATCCCTCTGCAGATTTCCCCGCTCCATGGATATGGGAAGACACAGAGTTAGATGGGATCTGGTGCACACAGGCTCGTGGGAGGGGCACCTGGGTGTTCAAGGCAGGCAGGACCCTGGGGTCTATCTCTGAAGCCCCAATACCCTGAAGCACAGAGCTGCAAAGCACAGTAATGATTAGCCTGGAAATGTCTGGTACCACCACAGTCAGGTTCCTGTAGGTGCTTTGAAGAAGCATTTCTTCCTTTGATCCTTTCCCCCTGATCTTTTCATACTCTTTCTGAGACCAGTACCTGTGTCAGATACTCCCTGCAGATGTTTTCCTTCTCTCAGCCAGGCAATGCTTTAATAGGAGCATTTCCAGGTGTGGATACTCTGATGCTCTCAGTGCCTTGACGGCCCCACCATGGACATTCCACCACCCATTAAGTACCCGAGCACTTAGCTGGGCTGTAGCACTGAAGGATGCATTGCCATTTGCTGCAGGAATGCTGGTGTCTGCCTGCCCTGATGCCTTTTTTTCCTTCATTACCATTCATTTTAGTGTTCTAGAATTAAAGAGGAAATGAAGCTTGAACTCGGAGAAGGAGAAGTAATTGCGTGTCGAAAAGTGAGTCGCAAGTCATTTGGGGTGAGGGAGGACAGGGGAGAGCAGTGACTGCAGGAGTGCATCCTCAAGACAATCATTAACAGCATTTTAAGGGAGTTGGTTTGACTCTGGCTCCTGTAATAGAAGGCACCTAAAGTGCATCGTGAGCCAGAGAAATGCAAACTCCAATAAAAACCGTAACGCCGCATCGCAACGCAGGGAAATGGTGTCAATAAGGTAGAAATTCCACTTGAAAGCCAATTGAACTGCAGTAAATATAGGTTAGAAGAAAATTCCAGGGTAAATGAAATTGGATTGATGGGGAAAACGCATTGCTTATGGGTTAAAATCCTCCAGAGATGCAATGTCCAAGTCCTCTGGTGAGAACCTGGGCTGTCCCGGGGCTCTTGCAGCGCATCGGGGAGCTGGAACGTGATCTGGAGGGGCTACAGGGAGAAGTCCAGAAGTATTGTGCTGAGCAGGAGAGCATCCAAACCCAGCTGGCTCAGAAAGCCAAGGTGAGCATCCCTGCTGTGGGAAATGTGGTGGAGAGCAGGGAGGGATTCATCTTGGCGGGTTCCTTCGGGGGGGTGGACGCGTGGGATGAGGGCCAGCAAGCCCCAGGCACACTGGGTGTACAGGGAGAGGGTTAAAATGGGCTGAGCTCTTCCATGGGCTTCCAAGGACCCCACAGAATGTTAGAAAGTCAAGGATGGGTGATGACCCAGGGACCAAACCCGGGCGTTGTGTCCAGTGCTGCAAACCCAGCCCCTGCACAAGGGTTGCTGCCTGTCTCCTGGTGTTTCAAAGCTATGTTTAGATTCATCTGATGTTCTAGTGGATGGTTGGGGTAGAAGTGCTTGTGGCACGATTTCCTTGCCGTTGCTTTGATGTGCAAATGCTCTCCTTGTTGCAGGCTGAGGAGGAGCTGAATGAAACCTGTGCCAGGCAAGCTCTGCAGCTGCAGGAGATGGGGCGCAGGGAGCGCCTGCTGCGAGGGGACGTGGGACGGGCCAAGGAGCAGGTAGGGCAGAGGCAGGGATGGGAGCATCCAGCCCTGTCTGTGGGCAGCAAAAGTAGGGGTTTCCCCATGGGGAAAGGGAGTGCAGAGTCCTCAGCACCAAACTCTGTCTCTAACTCGTCGCTGGGTGCAGTGTGATAGGCTTATCCACAGGATTTGTGTAGGCATCCTAGAGGATGCAGGGAGTTTAACAGGACACAGAAATGCTCTGTACATTAGTTTGTTATCTGGGAGCCAGGCAAACCCCTCTCTGTGTGCAGGTAATGTTGCTGTGGGAAGAGAATCCTTGCCAAAATACCAAGGTGATGGATCACCAGGGACGAGCTTGGCACTAGAAGGTCGTGTTCCCCTCCTTAAACTGCAACACAGAGTCTTGCTGGTGTGAATTTGTTTGCAAACCCAGTCACTGAGAGGCAGAAAGACCTGGGAGCTGTTTGATTTTCATTTGCCCGAAGAAGACACTGCTGCCTCATCCCTGGAGGTGTTCAAGGCCAGGTTGGATGGGGTTTTGAGCCCCCTGATCCAGTGGGAGGTGTTCCTGGCCATGGCAGGGGTGGAACTGGATGGGTTTTGAGGTCCCTTCCAACCCAAAGCATTCCATGATTCTGATTAAATGTTTGGAAAACAACCCTTGGGGTTTTTTTGTGAGTGGAGCCAAAGAACCAGCCTCAAGATTTTGAGGACAGATGGAGATTTTTTGGGTCTGCTGTGTAGGTTAGCACAGGGCCAGGTGTGTGTGGAAGCCCCAGGAGGATCCCATTGAGGTCAGCTTGTGGAGAGGCTGGGGGTGGCATCCTTGGTTGTCATCTCCTGCAGAGAGGCTGGGGGTGGCATCCCCAGCCTGCTTCCCAGGAGGAAATAGGAGCCAGCCATTGGAAATCCCTGCTGGAACGTGGGATGGAGCAACTGCCTGGCTCAGCTGATCTGCCCTTTGCAATGCACACCAGCCCTCTGTCACCAGAACCCTCCTGGGGCAGCAGGAGGGGTTGAGAAGTCACGTTGTCCTTGGTGGCAGGGAGCCAACAGGCTTCTCCGTGCCTGGTCCTGGTGGTCCCATCGTGCACCTTGTAAGCAAAGTAAGGGATGTGATTGACTGCAGTGCTTTGGTGCCAGAGGGGTGTGAGCTCTCAGGGTCAGAGGAGGGGTGTCAGTATCATGGGATGGTTTGGATTGGAAGGGACCTCAAAATCCATCCAGTTCCACCCCCCTGCCGTGGGCTGGGACACCTCCCACTGGGTCAGGGGGCTCAAAGCCTCATCCCTGTGAAGCTGCTCCCTGTAAATGGTGCAAGAGGCAAAGTGCTGTGCTGAGGGGAGGGGAGGAGAGTGCAATGGAGCCTCAGGGATGGAGAGGGCAGGCACCAGGACACCCTTTGCAGTGGTGTGTGCAGGGTTGGGTAGAAAAGCTGAAAGAAGGGAGCAGAGCTGACACCAATTCTCAGTGATTTTCGTGTTCCTATTTCATTCTCTGCTGTAGCTGAAGTCCTTCAAAAGCCAAGTGATGCAAATCTGTTCTCCAGCAGCAGTGGGAGCTGCAGGGAAAGCCATAACAGAGCAGGAGGTGAGTTTGGATGCCAGCACAGTGCCTCCAAAGCCCAAACTGACTCGAGTTGGCCACTGCAGAGTGGCCGTGTCACCTGCTCCATGCACAGCAGTGCTGGCAGCACCCAACCTTCTAGAAGGCATAAGCTGCAGCTATCACAGGTGATGTGAAGGAGACACCACCCCTTTTCAACCCTAAAAGCTTGGATGGAGTCAATGGGCTGCAACAGGGAGAAGCCCAGGAGTCAGATGTGGCAACCAGTTTGCAGCAAGTCTCAGTCATCACTTGCTGAGACAATCCATGGTCCCTCAGCAAAACAAAGGCTGTCAATACAATGCCTTATTCTCTTTGCCCACTTGTTTTTGCCAGGTGATAGAGAAGGTCAGGAACATCTCAGAAGAAAGCCAACAAAGTCATGAAAGAGAGAAGCATCTGCAGGAGGAATTAAGCTCCAGGCTCTCCAAGGAAAAGGAGGTGTCTGAAAATGTCGAGGTGTTCAAGAAATCCCTGTGTGAGCTCCAGGTCAGTCCTTCAAACGTTGCTGACCAGCTGGCAGCCAGCAGATAAGTGGCAGAGGGCACTGAGGACAGGTCAAAGAGAAGATACACCTGTGCATCAGGTACACATCAGATGTGCAAGAAGTGACTGCAGCCCCTAAAAAGAGTTGGTTGGGGAAGGCACGGGAGGTGTCACAGAAGTTTGTCCTCCCCTGGGTCTGCCAAGAGACAAAGATTCCCACCAAAGATATATCATAGAATCATGGAATGGGTTGGGTTGGGAGGGATCTCAAACCCATCCAGTCCCACCCCCCTGCCACGGGCAGGGACACCTCCCACTGGATCAGGGGGCTCAAAGCCCCATCCAACCTGGCCTTGAACACCTCCAGGGATGGGGCAGCCACAGCTTCTCTGGGCAACCTGGGCCAGGGCCTCCCCACCTCACAGCAAAAAAGTGTTTACAGGGTTGTAACTGGTGCTGAGTAAGTGTTGTTGCTGATGGATGGGCACTGCTGCAGGACAAGGTAAGACAACACCACTCTGAGGTGCTCAGGGAACAATTAAATTCCAGGGCTTTCTCAGAGATGCTGTGTTATTTGCCAAGTCCTAAAAGCCTGCAAATCATGGAGGTCACCTTGTGTTTGTATTTCCTCCAGGCTTGCTTGAAGATCTCCTGCAGCAGTGAGAGCCTGCGAGAGGAGCTGGAGAGGCTGAGGGCAGTGTGCCTGGACCAACCCATCTCAGCCATCAGGGCAGCAGTGGTGGAAATTGCCCATGTGCCCCTGTCCTGGTTGGAAGGCGTGGAGCAGCTCCTGGCCACCACAGGGATGGATCCGTGTGCCACCGGCAAAGGTTTGTGACCTGCTGCACGTCCCTGGGAACAAACCTGCTCCAGGTGGGATGTTCTGTAGAGAAGAAAGCTCAGCGTGAGCAACTGCTTAGGGATGGTAGGACCCCCACCTTGGACCAATCTCAGGTAGTTTGGGCAACTAAGAAATCTTCCAGGAGAGAGTACAGGGAGGGGAGGTGGTAACTGGAAGGAGCAAGACTTGCACGTCATGACAGCCGTTCCCAGAGTGAACGCCGCAGGCAAGGTTCAGGAGGTTGGGACTCGTGTCTGGGAATGTTTCCAGGTGTGATGGAGACCTTAGAGCAGCCTCCCAGTACCAAAAGGGGCTCCAGAAAAGCTGGGGAGGGGCTCCTGATCAGGGAGTGCAGGGACAGGACGAGGGGCGATGGTTTTCAGCTGAAAGAGGGGAGATTGAGATGAGATCTGAGGGAGAAATGTTTTGCTGTGAGGGTGGGGAGGCCCTGGCCCAGGTTGCCCAGAGAAGCTGTGGCTGCCCCATCCCTGGAGGTGTTTAAGGCCAGGTTGGATGGGGCTTTGAGCCCCCTGATCCAGTGGGAGGTGTCCCTGCCCATGGCAGGGCAATGGAACTGGATGGGCTTTGAGGTCCCTTCCAACCCAAACCATTCCATGATTCTATGAGGTGCCAATGGGTGATGGTGACCAGGCATCCTGAGGTTGCACAACCTGTTTGTGCACAGTATTAAATAAAGAAATAAGTTTATGATTCTATGTCTTATATTGCCTTTCCTCTCCTGTCAAGCTCTGCCGTGGAGTGGAGCAGTAATTGTTGTCTGGTTTGCTGGAAACGAGTTTAGGCGAAGGGCGCGTGGAAAGCAAAGCGTGGGTCGGTGCCAAAGCATGGTGTGTGGTGGAGGTGACACTGCAGAGCAGTAACAGCTCTGACAGCAGCGTGGGAGGGGGAGCAGCGCTCCCACAGCAGCACTGAGGGTGCTGGGTGGTGCTGGGTGACACTTGGGGTGGAGAGGAGCAGGAGGTGAGGAGGAGCCGCGAGGCCGCCGTGGTTAGCAGAGGGGTGATTACAGCACAGAGAGCATCGTGCAGCAACGAGCCATCCTTGGCTCTTGAGGAAGTGTCAGGCTTGGAGGAGGGTGAGGCAGCAGAAAGGGTGACAGTGTGTGACAAGGGAAATGTCATCTCCTGGTGGGAACAGGCACCCGGGTTGTGTGCGCAGTCAGACGATGTCTCAGCAGCGATCTCCAACGGGTGGGAATGTGTCACGATTCCAGTGAGGGGAAACACTCCTGGGAGCCTTCCTGAGGGGATCTCTGAGCCTGAACCCTGTAGCAAAGAATGAGGGGCTCCAGGCTAGTGAGGGTCTCCATGTGAGCGAGGGTCTCCAGGTGAGTGAGGGTCTCTGGGTGCAAAGCAGAGTTGTTGCCCATGGGTTTCTCATCGAGTCGTTAAGGTTGGAAAAGACCTCCAAGCTGATCCAGTCCAACCCTCAGCCCAACCCCACAGTGCCTGCTAAACCCTGTCCCAAACTGCCACATCTACATGGTTTTTGAACCCCTTCAGGTATGGAGACTCCACCACTGCCCTGGGCAGCCTCTTCCAATGCTTGATTAGTCTTTTGGTAAAGAGATTTTTTCCCAATATCCAATCTAACCTTCCCTGGTGCAACTTGAGACCATTTCCTCTTGTCCTGTCACTTGGCACTTGGCAGAAAATACCAGCACCCACCTCACTACAACCCCCTTTTAGGTTGTTGTCCAACACCAGTGTATCCACTGCCCCAGAATGAGAGGGAAGTCCACGTCGAGTCTGTTTTCTGGGTGTTCCAACCAACACAAGGGGTGACTGCATGGTGTCAGCTCCTTCTCCTCCCTGCTGCCTGTGGAGGAAGGTGGATCCCCACCATCAGCCAAGGGGGGTGAGGGCCAGGGCTGAAGGTCAGCAGTGGCCAAAGGCAGGCAGCATCCTCAGGCCTCCAAGAATGCTCAGGTGGTGTAAGTGGGCTTTGCAATCACCTCGTCCAGGGAGACTCCATTGGCTTTTGCAGGGCTGTTGGTGGCACTCGAGAAATTGTTGGAAAGCAGTCAGGAAACTGCACAGAGGAATCAAATGTTACAGGTACAGAAATACCTATGTGTGTACAAAGTGTTGAGTGGGCTAAACATGATGGTCATCCTAGGTGAGCCAGTGTGGGACCTGAATTGGGAATGGTGGTAGCAGAAGTCCTGAGGTTGGATGGGGCTTGGAGCCTCCTGATCCAGTGGGAGGTGTCCCTGCCCATGGCAGGGGGGTGGAACTGGATGGGCTTTGAGGTCCCTTCCGACCCAAACCATTCCATGGTTCTATGTCAGTGTCTGTATCCCTAATGCAGCAAGGATGGAGGGAACATCTCTTTTGAATTGCTTATTAGAGAATGTACAGAGGGTGTTTATTGCCTGCCTTGCTGCTACACACATCCTTTAACACCTCAGTATCTGCTCTGTCCCTGTAGGCTCAATTAGAGAGGGCCCAGGAGTCGCAGGCAGCTTCGCTGCTGGAGCACCTGAAGGAGCTGGAAGCAAAACACAAGCAAGATCTAGAGACAAAAATAAATCAAATTATAGTGGAAAAGGACAAGGAGAACAAAGAGGTATGAAAGGACAGTTGGGTTTTGAGGAAATGACTGTTATGCGGGAAAAGTAGGTGTCTGTAATAGAATAGAGAGGTGTCTGTAATAAAAGAAGGCTTAGAGCAGCTTCCAGTACTGAAAGGGGCTCCAGGAAAGCTGGGGAGGGGCTCTTGATCAGCGAGGGCAGGGATAGGATGAAAGGGAGTGGTTTTGAGCTGAAGGAGGGGAGATTGAGATGAGATCTTAGGGAGAAATATTTTCACAGTGAGGGTGGGGAGGCCCTGGCCCAGGTTGCCCAGAGCAGTGGTGGCTGCTCCATCCCTGGAGGTGTTCAAGGCCAGGTTGGATGGAGCTTGGAGCCCCCTGATCCAGTGGGAGGTGTCCCTGCCCATGGCAGGGGGTGGGACTGGATGATCTTTAAGCTCCCTTGCAATCCAAACTATTCTCTGATTCTATGATATGCAAGCTTAGGGAGATATTGCATTGTTTGCAGGAAACAATGCAAACACAGGTGGGCTTCCTTGCAAGCCTTTTGCTTCCTCTGTTTTGGCTGGATAAGTGAGGACTTCTGCTGAATGACATGTTTTTTTCTTTACTGAGGGCTGTTGATTCTCAGATTCTGCAGAGTGCTCTTGCCAAGGAGCAGGACAAGTGCAAGCAATCCATGGAGGAAGAAAGGAAGAAGATCCAAGACCTGGAGAGCCAGCTGAGAAGCATGACTGAGGTCAGTGGCACCCAGAAGAGGTACAGCAGATCAGCTCATGCTTGGAATTACTCAGTCTGGAAGTGCTCTGTAGGGTGGTGATCCGGTTGGTCAGAGGCTCTCAGTGGCATTCATGGATGTGTATCTATGGTGGGTTCTTGCAAGGCTCTGAAATTCTCAATTATTGCCAATTTCCTCATGTAGGTGGTCACAACGAAGTCCAAGGAGCAGGAGGTTACAGACTGCAAACTGAGAGAGGCTGTGCACAACCTGGAGGAAGCCACAACACGAGAGGTACCTCCAACAACCCTTGCGTGCACGCAGGGGATGTGGTGTAGGTGCAGTTTTGGTGAAGAAGGCTTCTCCAGCTCCCTGCTGATGAGGGGGCAGAGCACTGCAGCTTCCTTCCTCCCCAAAATCCTTCCCTTCCCTCTGTCCTTCTGCCTGCCAGCTGGGAGAGACAATGCTGATCATGAATCCAAAGGAAAACACTTGCAACTCCAACCTAGAGCACACATCTTGTTTCCTAGATGAGGTTACAGCAGCAGGTACTCGTGCAAGGTGAGCAGCTCAAGACCATCCAGGAGGAGAATGAGCTTCAGAGGCAGAAACTGCAGGAAGAACTAGCAGAATATAAAGAGCAAAGCAAGCAGCATTCTCTGACAATCGTGGCTTTAGAGGACAGGCTGCTGGAGGCCAAGCAGCAGCTGAAGACACTGGAGGAGGAAAATGCAGGGCTCACGGGAAAAATGGAAGGTAGTTAAGGGTTGTGTGGGATGGGTCTGTACTGGGAACCCTTTTGGTTAATGGAATATTTATATAGAGGTGGAGCAGTGCACTTGCTGCTATAGAAAGCATTGTGTAAGATGTTGGTTTGAGTTTGCCTGCATGCAGGACAGGCTCCAGGAGTCCCTGAAGAAGCAGAAGACACAGGGAGTTGCACTGTGTTGTTCTGTGGGTTTGGGGGCTGTTGGTAGTTCTCCATGGACATAGACATCGCCTTCCCACGGGAGAAGGGCTCTTTGCCCTCTAAAGTGATGAGACTGGAACACTTTGGGCTGCAGTCAAGGCCAGGTTGGACGGGGCTTTGAGCCCCCTGATCCAGTGGGAGGTGTCCCTGCCCATGGCAGGGGGTTGGAACTGGATGGGCTTCGAGGTCCCTCCCAACCCAAACCATTCCATGATTCTGTGATAAGTGATCCCGAGTAAGGAATTGTCAAAACACTGTTGGACTCTGAGAGACATGGGTTCCCCAAAAATATGGTGCTCAGGTCTTCGAGGCTGTCGTGAAGGACAGGTCATCCATAGCAGAAGCAATCAGGATGAACGCAGGTGCTTTACAAAGAAGCAATCTGCCTTCCTTACCTGTCCCGTAGGGGTTCAGGGTGATGCCCTCAAGTCAACATCAAGCACGTTGCTGGAGGTTTGTCCTGCAGCCGAGTCACACACTTGTCTGAGGTAAGGAGCTCCTGCTGAGGGTGGTCTTGTTTGGAGGGGCTGGGAGCAGGGCAGCTATCGCTAGGAGAGCTTAAGGAAGACCAAGGGGCTGGTTGGAACTTGGCCTGAGATCTTATGGTGAAAAGAGTCCTTTTGTTAGGCTGAGATGGTCTCACCTGTGTGTAGTGTCCCAACAACGCAGGACAGCGTGTGGGTGACCTGCTGTCCTGTCCAGATGGCTCCAGGAAAGAGAGAGTGAAGTCCTGATGCCACAGGCATGAACCCAGGCCATGAATTTGGTCAAAAAGTAATGGGTAGGTGTTGAACATGAGATGCAGCTCAAGAGGTGCAGCTCCCATGCAAACTCTTTGAAATGACTCTTTCAAATGAACTGTGGATGCTCCATTCCTGGAGGTGTTCAAGGCCAGGTTGGATGGGGCTTTGATCCCCCTGATCCAGTGGGAAGTGTCCCTGCCCATGGCAGGGGCATTGGAACTGGCTGAGCTTTAAGACCCCTTCCAACCCAACCCATCCTATGATTTGCAATTGTCTTTCTCAGGAAATTCAGGGAGGAGCTTGCAGCAGCACAGGACGTGCTCCTGTCCAAGGAGGTCATCATCGCTGGACTAACCAAAGAGCTCACAGACACCAGAGCCAAGATGTCAGACATGAGAGGTGGGTGAAGCATGCTGCGTGGTTCCTGTCTTCCCATCCCTCTTTGGAGCAGTACCCAGGGTAGGTACCAGCGGGCCGTTGTTCCCCAACCTGAAGGGAAGTTGTGATTGGTAAAGCAAGGTCTGTTGGCATGTCCCAGGAACCAAGGACTGGACAAGGGTCTGGACAAGCTCCATTATTGTGATAGGACGAGAGGAAACGGCCTCAAGTGGCACCAGGGGAGGTTTAGATGGATATTAGAAAAGATTTCCTTACCAAAAGAGTGGTGAAGGAATGGAAGAGGCTGCCCAGAGAAATGGTGGAGTCTCCATCCCTGGAGGAGTTAAAAAACCATGTAGAGGTGGCACTTTGGGACACGGTTTAGTAGGGACGGTGGTGTTGGGCTGACAGTTGGACTGGATGATCTTGAAGGCTTTTTCCCACCTCAGTGGTTCTATAATTCTATGATTGATGACAGCCCCCACAAGGGCGTGCTGGGAAAAGGGGACACATCCCTGAACCTCATTCCCCTGAGAACTTCAGATCACCCAGGGCTGGGCGATGAGGCCACGAGAAGCTGTTGTGTGTGTAGGGGAGCTGAGTGAGGAGCAGAAGGTGGAGCTGGAGCAGAAGCTGAGCCTGGTGAAACGCCAAGAGCGAGAACTCAATCTGCTTAGAGAAAAGCTATCCCAGATGTCCAGCCTGGTGGAGAAGAAGGATCGAGCCCTGCAAGGAGCAGCTGAAGAGTTAAGGTACACGCTGCCACGACCTGATGCTTTGCAGAAGCTGCTCTGGAGGTTCCCAAGAGCTGATGGCGTTGAGGGGAGGAGAAAGGGACGTGTGAGAGCCTGAGAACTGAGCTCAGTGATGTTGTCTCTATGGAAGTGCCATGTGAACTGAAACGGGGGTTGAGTGGAGCGCGTGCCAGTGGACGTGTAACCAAGTCACTTGCAACCAAGTGGATGTTCCCACCCACACCGTGGTAGTCATCAACAGGCACCCAGGGTGCTGCTCTTCACAAGCTGTTTGGGGCCACCTTCATCTGCCACGATGTCCCACAGCCCTCTTGTTTCTTGGCACAGGCAAGCCCAAGCCCAGTGCCAAGCTCTGAAGGATGCATCCCGGGAAAGAGCGGAAAAGCCGGAGGATGCTCCTGGGGCACCAGTGCCGGCGGGTGAAGCCTCTGAGAGGGTGAGTTCACCTGGAGGCTACCAAGGGATGGGTTTGCTGAGAGCATCAGTCGTGCCACACGGTGTTTCTCATGACCTTGCTCAGCCAAGCCTTGGGTCATCTCAAATCTGGCTGAGGGACAGAGCGTGGGATCGCTTTCCCTAGCCCAGATCTGCCTGGGAGCCAGGGTATCCGTGCTGGCACCGAGCTCTGGAGCAGGCACCGCTGCTGCCTAATGAGCTGATGTTTGTACAGCACTTTAGAACTGTGAAGTGCTGTGTGTGTTAATGGCTCCAATAATTACCAATTAGAGGAAATAGCAGCACACTCAGAGAGATCTGCAAGCATTCCCTCCTTCTCCCAACCTTGCTCAGCCGTAGGTGGGGGCTGTATCGGCGACACAGAAGCAGTCTCAGGGTTGAATGTGCAAAATTAGGGGTAGCTTTTTGTAACAGGGCAGGAACAAACGCTCCTGATTTGAATTCCCTGCTGCTAGAAGTGGGAAGGACTCAAAGGTGGTTGCAGCAGCAGATGGAGGGACTGCAGAAATCGTACAGCCTGTACCAAACCAGTGACAGACAGCGTGCCAGCGAGGAGGGCTGGATGTGTGGGGGGGCCGAGCGGTGACTCACAGCCAGATGACAGAGCGGGAGGAATCGCCCTGCTCTGCACAGAGTGATGGGGAGGGGAAGAACAGAGCATTGGAGGTGCAGCCCAACCAAAGGTGCAATTTGGGAGCAAACCATGCCTTGCTGAGCTGTGCTGCGGGGTGACGGTGGCCAGACCGGAGTGGACAGTTCACAGCCAGCGTTAAGTGTGCAGGTTGCACCGTGTCCCAGAGTTTTGGATGTTTGTCAGGATGCAGGGAGCTGGGTGGGGCTGGAAGAGAGAAATAGCTGCAGTTTAAAGTGAAATAGTGTAGTTTAAAAGAGAATAATGCATGAGATGGTGTAATAAAGATGGACCACAAAGTGCATCAGTGTTTGTGCCCAGAAAACTGTAAATGTAAATGTGAAACTCAGTACAGCACAAAATTCTAGCGTGGTCTTTCAGAGCCACGGACCATCCCTCTCCCAGCTCTTCAGGGCATTTGCAGGGCTTATGTCCTCGTTGGAGGGTGATTGGTGCAGCAGAGCATGGAATGGGTCTCTGACACTGCTCTCCAACCCCCAAATCCACAGAGGGGGAGCTTGAGGAGATGCTCCAAGAGCTCCTGTCTAAGGTGGCCGATGTCTTTCAGCAAGGCTGTGTCTGAGCTGGGTTGCAGCCAAGCAGGTACAAGGAACTCAGGGCAGAGCAATGCACAGGCTGGATTTGTGCTTTCAGGAGTTGGACTTGGCCAACCTGGGCATGAAATGCCGAGGCCTCAGGCACGAGGAAACAATCCAGCGTCAGAAAAAAGGCTTGGCCGAGCTCCGAGAGAGAATAAAGATGCTGGAGAAGAAGCAGTTCTCAGGTGAGTGTGAGAAAGGGAAGAAGCATCTGTTTGCCCTTGGCAGACCCAAAGGTGGGACATGTGGGGCTCAGGTATCTCCCTCGTGAAGTCCAGGTGCAGGTGATAGGAAAACACACCCGAGGAACCCACAGTGTGGCTTCCAGGCTTTAGGAAGGCACTTGGTGTCCTTCACAGGCAGCTGGTGTTGGTGAGGGTGTGGGTGTGAGGAGTCAGCAAGGAGAAGCAGCCAGCGAAGGGTTTGCAGCAGTAGGTGAGGAGCAGAGCCAGAAGGCAGCAGGCACAATCCCTCCCACACTTGGGTTCTTCTCCCCTCTGAGGCAAGAGAGACCAGCTGCCACCTGAAGGAACCAAGCCTTGGGTGTTGTGATCTTGCAAAGCCTTGTGAGTACTCTGCGACGTGAGAATCTCCTGCTTGCCATAACTTGCTCTCTTTTGGCCTCTTTCCATCATGGATATCCCTGAATCGAGAGCAGGATGGAAAAGCAGTGCCATCTCTGCTAGAAGCTGCGAGTAGAGCAGCAGTTTGTGGTGCAACCTCTGAATCTCCATCTGAAAAATAGATTTGCATCCTACTTCTGTAGAGAAAGCAATGCCCAAACACAGCAATGTCTGCAGGGAAAGCTGGGGAAGGCTTTACTCCATGGATGGCAGCCTCAAAGTAGCTGAGGTGTGAAGCTGCCACGTGTCATACGGAGAGTGGGACAACTCAGTGGGGGTTTCTTTGCCTCCAGTTGTCATGGAGAAGGGTTTGGAGCCACTGATGGTCCTGACAAAAGACCTACCAGAGAAAAAAGTCCAGGAAACAGGTCTGGAGAAGGAACCTACAGCCATGTCAGAAACAAAACTGAAGGTAAGAAGGTTTGTGGTGCTTGTGGCTTTGTTGGAAAAGTATTCCCTGGAATAGGGAGAATTAGGTTTTCAGATATACTGAATATGAACCAAAGGGACCAGGAGGGGATGTGAAAACTGGTGGTGTGTAAGATACATGTCCAGAGAAGGGACTGGAGTTGGGGAAGGGGCTGGAGCCCAGGGGTTGTGGGAGCAGCTGAGGGCCCTGGGGCTGTTTAGGCTGGAGAAGAGGAGGCTGAGGGGAGACCTCATTGCTCTCTGCAGCTCCCAAAAGGAGGTTGTGGTGAGGGGGGTGCTGGGCTCTTCTCCCAAGTAGCAAGTGATAAGATGAGAGGAAATGGTCTGAAGTTGCTCCAGGGGAGCAGCCCATTGCCCAGCACCGTTGGCGTGGCGCTGCTCGGGGATGCCACAGGCTGACTGGGCTGGCAATATTTGGATTGTGGCATTTCCAGGGAGGTTCTCCCATGCAGCAGAAGGGAGGCTCAAGGCAGCTCACCCCAAAGCCAGCAGATCTGTGGTCTCTGTTGGTCTTTCCCTGTCTGTGCAGGTTCCTGGCCGTGTTCCCAAGGGAAGCTCGCACGGGGCTGCTGATGGGTCAGGCCTCGGTGAGCAGATGGTACGTCAGCGACAGACGTGTTACAGTGGTACCCAGCGCTCTCATAGAGGGTGGATTCGTTCCAGACACATTCCAGAAGCAAGTGATTGGCATCAGGGCTCCACAGGAACGTGGTTGAGGATAGACTGCGTAGCACAGCGTTCAGGGTGTGCTGGACATGTGCTGGGATGTCTCAGAAACCCAGGCATCTCCTTCTCCCCTTCCCACCTAAGGTCCTTGGGAATGTTCCCTTGGGCAAATCCCTTTCCAGTCCTCAAGGAGAGGAAGAATTTGTGAGGACAGAGACCTTTGCCAATGTACAGACCTGCTAAATAATGCAAGAGAGGCTGCAGAGCGGAGGAGGTGGCTGCCAGAGGAGGTGCCCACCGGTAGCACAGCGGGTGGGTGATGTAAGTGGGTCCCTTCCCCCCACAAAGGGCAGAAAAACATCCAGCAGGGAAAATGGGTCATCTTGAAACAGGAAAAATCAAACCCTGAAGAGTTGTGTTGCTGGGAATCCAACACCAGGTATGAAAAGGGCTGATCTGGAGCCAGGACGTGCTCCGTGGTGGTGTGGCATCTCTTTGAGTGCCTCCAAGCACGTGCCCAAAGCCACGGTGGAACCCCAGCTTGGCTGTATTTTTAGGAGAGCTCCAGAAAGCTCACACAGGGAAAGCAATGAAACAAAGGGGAAGGTACACAGCAGCTTCCTTGTGGCAGTTTAATCTCCTCAGCAGAGCAGAATGAAAGCAGATGGCTGAGCAGTGCGATGCTACGTGGTGCAGGAACTGTCAGGCCTGGTAAATAATGCATTCCCTGCTCTTCCTCCAGTACCTTGACGTAATTGGTGCTCTGGGAAGCCTGATGAAGGTGAAGGAGCTGTCAGAAATGCAGCCTCTGAAGCTCTTTCCTCGGGAGGAGAGGGAAAAAGCGAGACTGCAGAGGCAGAAGCACCTGGAGCTGCTGTATGATAAGATCAGGAACCTCAAGAGATGCTTGGAAAGAAAAGAAGAAATGCTGAAAGATTACGAGGCCAGCGTGGAGCAGCTCAGGTAGTGAGAGGCAAGAAACCCCTACTGGCCATGGGTCAGGCCTGGTCCTGGGATGCAAAGAGATGGGAATTTTGGGAAAGAATTGATGCAGCTCCTTGCCAGTTGTGCATCTGCCTGGGACTGGCCAGGTGGTGGCCACGGTGTAAAAATTGTTAGGAGAAACAGTGAAACGAGGACAAGAGGAAATGGCCTCAAGTTGCACCAGGGGAGGTTTAGATTGGGTGTTAGGAAAAATTTCTTCACTGAAAGAGTGGTGAAGCCCTGGCAGAGGCTGCCCAGGGCAGTGGGGGAGTCTCCATTCCTGGAGGGGTTCAAAAACCATGGAGAGGTGGTGCTTCAGGACACGGTCTAGCAGGCACGGTGGGGTTGTGTTGGTGGTTGGACTTGATCTTGGAGGTCTTTTCCAACCTCAATGTTTCTATGAAGCATCCTCTGAGTTCTCTGCCACGGTGCCTTGCAGTGCCCTACACAGGGATGTGGTGTCAGAGGCAAGGAAACCCTGACAGACACCCTGTTCCGAGGTGGCCAGACCCTGTGGCAGCCGTGGCATCACCTGGAGGGCAGGGACAGCATCAGCAGGACCCAGACAGGTGTGGGAGCTGATAAGGAAGGGCTGCCCAGACCAGAGGTGATGCTGCTGCTCCACAAGGTTCAGTGTGCAGGGAGGAAGCCACAAGAGAGCTTGTGCAAGCCCCACTGCTGCTGGCTGCACAAATGCAGAAGTCTCTTTGCCCACAGCACCGGAAAAAAACGGTGTAAGAAAGACTTTTTTCAGGGCTGGTGTAAATATTCAAAGTAGACAAGAGGTCTGATAGCAATTTTCAAGCCAGCAGTGCCAACACAGCCACCCAGAGTCCCTCTCTGGGCTCATACAGAAGAGATCGCAGCCATCACCGTGCTTGAGGTGGGTGAAGCCTCCAAACAGCACCTTGGTCTCAGCAAAAGCAGGAGGAGAGAGGGTTTTCCATACTTAAATTCTTCACAATGAGGGTGGGGAGGCCCTGGCCCAGGTTGCCCAGAGCAGTGGTGGCTGCCCCATCCCTGGAGGTGCTGAAGGCCAGGCTGGATGTGGCTTTGAGCCCCCTGATCCAGCGGGAGGTGTCCCTGCCCATGGCAGGGGGGGTGGGACTGGATGGGCTTTGAGGTCTCTTCCAAACCATTCCATGGTTCTATGGTGTAAGGAAACAGAACAGGAAAAATGCTTGCTAAAACATGTGCAGGTCCTCACAAGGTGTTGGCTCTCTGATGTCCTTTAGTGTCACCTCATGGTTTTGGGGATCCTAGGAGGGACACAAGTGTGATAAGGTTTTGCTTGAGAGCTATCTCCCCCGGCCAGAGCCCACCTGGGTACTGAGGGGTTGATGCAGGTGACAGACCCTCTGTTCCCATTTTTTCCAGGCTGACCCAAGCATCCCTGCAAAAATGCCAGGAGGAGATATCCAAACTAGAAGATGAAGCCTACAGGGAGGCAGAAGAGAAGGCTCTGCTGAAAGAGGCCCTGGAGAGGACACAGCTCCAGCTGAGCCAGGAGAAGAGGCTGCTGCGAGCGGCCAAGCTGCACAAGGTGAGAGTGCAGGAGGAGGTGAGCAGGTCCCATGAGGACATCTGGAAGTCCCAGGAGCCAAATGGCCCTGTGCCTGAGTGTTCAGAGGCAGGTGATGGTGGTCAGCAGTCACCTCTGGGTTCAGTGAGGCAGGTCCTGCAAGTAGAAGGAAGCTGACCCTGCAGGTAGAGACACGTGGCTTTGTTCTCTCTGAGATGGCCATTCTTGGAAAACGAAGAACCATGGTGTGCTCACCACAGCCAGGAAGGCAAAGGAGCCCAGTGTGCACATCAGCAGCTGTATGGATGGATTTGGGACACGTCGGGCAAGCGAGAAGGAAGGCCAAGCACGTCCCCACAAGGGATGTGGAGGCCACGCCGAGCCCTCATGGTTGAATGTGGTGTTTGGTGTCTCCCTTGTTCTGCAGCCTGGACCCAAGAAGCTGTTCTGCTCAGGAAAGCTGAAGGCCAAAGAGTGCACAGGAGAAGCTGTGAAGATGGGAAGAACATAGAAAAGGCAGCACATGGGCCTTTGGTAGGTGAAGGTCTGCAGCAGGAACAGGCTGTCACACTCTAAGGTTGGACATGGCACAAGGTGTGGTGTTTCGTAGAATCATAGACTCACATGGTTGGAAAAGACCTCTGAGATCATTGAGTCCAACCATATCTGTCCACTACTAAACCACATCTGTAAGCACTTTGTTTACCCATCTTTTAAATACCTCCAGCAGTCTCCACCACCTCCCTGGGCAGCTGTTCCAGTGCCTGAGAACACTTTTGGTGAAGAAATTTTTCTTGATGTCTGATCTAAACCTCCCCTGGTGCAACTTTAGACCATTTCCTCTCGTCCCATCTCCTCTCACTTGGGAGAAGAGACCAACACCCACCTCCCTACAACCTCCTTAAGGGTGGTTGTAGCCAGTGATGAGGTCTCCCCTCAGCCTCCTTTTCCCTAGGGTAAACAACTCCAGTTCTCTCAGCTTTTGGGGAGCCCCTGTTGGTACCCCATAGCTCCTGGACATGTTGGGGTGACTGTATGGGCTGTAGGACCTTATTTTCCTTCAGCACATGTCCTGTACTGTATGATAACAGAAAAGATGGTGTGAATACAGCCCCGTGGATGCAGTTTCACTGTGAAGTCCATTGTGTGGGGGTCTCTCCTGTCACTGCTGAAGGGAATTCCTGCGTGTTGAAGTCTGGACAGCTTGAATTGTCCCTTGCACTTGCACCTCCTGTGTCCTCCAGTCCTTGTGGTGTCACAGGGGAAGTTGGAGCATAAGGCACAATGTGGTATGGAAATGTAGAGCACTCCAGGAATGCCGGAGCCACGGTGAGTAACTGGAAGAGGAGCTGTGTTGGCCGTTATGGTTTGGTAGAGAAGCAGTGTGAGAAGGAGCCAGGGGAGTTAAGATCAGAGTCCTGGTTCATTGGGATGGGGCAATGCCACAGGCTCTGCTTCACTCTTGTGTCCAATTCTGGAATTCCCAACATAAGAAGGACATGGAACTGTTGGAACGGGTCCAGAGGAGGCCATGGAGATGATCCAAGGACTGGAGCACCTCTGCTGTGAGGACTGGCTGAGCGAGCTGGGGTTGTTCAGCCTGGAGAAGAGAAGGCTCCAGGAAGACTTTCCAGTACTTGAAGGGGCTCCAGGAAAGCTGGGGAGGGACTTTTTACAAGGACCTGGAGTGATGGGATGAGGGGGAACGGCTTTAAAATCCAACCATCAGCCCAATACCTCTGCGGGCTTCTCTGGGACGTTTATCCTCTCGACCCCACCCTTGCCACACCCCCGCGGCTCAGGGATGGAGCTGGAAGGAGCGCAGGTGGCTGCAGATACACCTGGGGCTGCAGGAGCTGCTTCGCATCCTTAAGGAATGGCACCTGCATCCCTGGGAGATCCCACCGGGGCTCCCTCTCGGTTCAGACCGTGAAGGGCTGACGGGGGCTGGGGGGGGGGGCCTGCAGCCAGACCTCCCCCCCCCCCCAGTCTGTTCGGTATTGGGGGACACAGCCAGACCCCACCTCAGATACTGGGGGGGGCACAGCCGGACCCCCCCCGTGTCTGTTCGGTCCCGGGGGGCACAGCCTGACACTCCGCACCCCACTCAAATACTGCGGGCACCACCGACCCCCGACCCCCCCCCCCCCCCGTGTCTGTCCGGTACCGGGGGGCTGCAACTGGATCCCCTCCCTCCCGGTACTGGGAGGCACAGCTGGACGCATCCCCCGGTACTGGGGGGCATCCCCGTCTCTCCCCCCCTTTACAGGGGGGGCTCAGCCCGGTCCCCCCCGCTCCAGTACCGGGGGGTTGGCCCCGCCTCCACCTTTACCGGGGCTCGGCATCCCACCCCGCACCTTCCCGGAGCCCAACCCTCCCACCTGGACTAAGCATCCCCCATTCCCAGGACTCAGCCCCCGTTCCCGTTGCCCGCCCCCCTCCCGGCTCAGCCCGGCCCCGGGGCGGGGCGCTGCCATCCGCACACGATGGCGGCGGCGGCGGCGGAGGAGCCGGGCCCGGGGCGGCGGGGCCGGGGGGAGCAGCCGGGGCCGGGGCCGGGCAGCCCCGCGGGGCGGGCGGGCGTCGAGGGCTCCCCCGGAGGCACCCGCCGGGTCTTCAGCCCCGCCGCCGAGTTCCGAGAGTTCTCCCGGCGGCAGCTGCGAGACATGGAGCGGCTCTTCCGACAGTGAGAGAGGGGGCACCGGGGCGGGGGGTGATGGGGATGGGACCCCCGGGCGTGGGGATGGGGGGCACTGGGCCGGGGACACCGGCATCCCCGCTGCTGGAGCCCGGCGGGAGGGAGGGACCCCCCGTTCCTTGCAGGAGGGACCCTCAGGACCCCCCAGCTCCTTGCAGAAAGGACCCCCCTTGTCTCCTTGCAGGAGGAACCCCCAGGACCACCCATTCCTTGCAGGAGAGACATGCACCCCACAAACACCCCGACATTCCTTCCAGGAGAGAGCCCCCGGCTCCTTGCAGGAAGGAGTTCCCCCCCATTCATTGCAGGAGGACCCCCGGGACTCCTCATTTCTTGCAGGAGGGATCCCCAGTTCTTTTCAGGAGGACCCCCACATTCCTTTCAGGAGGGACCACCAGGAAGCCACCAGCTCCTTGCAGAAGGGACCCACTTGACTCCTTGCAGGAGGAGCCCCCTGACATTCCTTGCAGGACGTACCCCTGGTTGCTTGCAGGAGGGAACCCCCTGTTCCTTGTAGGAGGATCCCCAGGACCCCCATTCCTTGCAGGAAGAAAGCCCAGGAACCCTTCAGCTCCTTACAGCGTGGACCCCCAATTCATTGCACAAGGGATCCCCTCATCTCCTTGCAGGAGGGACCTCCTTGTTTCCTTGCAGGAGGGTGCCTCCCATTCCTTACAGGAAGACCCCAAGGACCTCACTGGCTCCTTGCAGGAGGGACCCCCAGGATCCCCTGACTCCTTACAGAAAGGAACACCCCCATTCCTTGCAGGAAGAACTCCAGGAACCCCCAGCTCCTTGCAGGAAGAACCCTCAGGACCCCCAGCTCTTTGCAGGAGGGATGGCTGGGACACTCCTGGCAGGAAGGATCCTAGGGATCCCCCCCACTTCCCAGCACCTTGCAGGACAGATGCCAGGGACACCTTCCCCCCATCACCTTGCGGAAGAGACCCCTGCACACCCCTAAACCCTTGCAGGAGGGACCCTCTGCCCCTCCATCTCCTTTGGGAGAAGGGACTCTGGCACCTCGTGCTGAGGCTGGAGAAGGGAGAGGGGGCTGGAGGATTGCGAGGGCCCCAAGGCTGCAGTGGCAAAGCCAGTGGAGCATCCTCAGCATCCTTGGCCGCGCTGCGTGCCACCGCGCACGCCAGACTCAGCTCCCAAGCCCTGGGGTGGGGGAAGCTGGGCAGCAAGCATCGAGCCCTGGAAATTTCCAGGGGGAGGCAGAAATCAGGCAGTGGCTCCAACCATGGTCACGCCAGGATGCGCGTGAGTAACTGGGGGCGAGTGGGACGGCCCCGGAGCGTCCCCGCAGAGCTCGCGGCGTGTTGGGTGCTTTGTGCAGGCAGCGTGGAGGCAGCGAGCGTGGAGATGGTGCAGGGAAAGGCATGGATAGAGCGTGCTGCTGCCCCACATCCCGGCTGGCACAGCGGGAATTCTCTATCAGTGTGCCCTGGGCTGGAGAAATTGGAGGGGATGGAGGCAGCGAGCCCTGAAGCACGAGGCTTGGGGGCTTTTTGGGGTGCAGGCACAGCCTTGAAACATCTCTGGCAGCGCAAGGAGCCCCCCCCCCCAATCCCATTCCCTGCTTCTTCCCACTGTCACCCCATCGCATGGACATGGCAGCGAGTGAGATGCAGAGGCTGCAGCAAGCATGATGTGCAGGGTGCAGGAGAGAGGGGATCCTGCAATGGGGGACACACCGTGTTTGAGGTCCCAGGGGGAAAGAAGCACAGCTGGAGCAGCTGCTCTTGGTGCTGGTGCTGGGCAGACGTGGGTGCTGCGACCGTGGTGCAGATGGTGTGGGGAGGGGGGGGAGCAGTGTGTGGTGGGAGTCTGGCCGGCGCCGCGAAGCAGACGTGTTTGCTCTGACACCTGCAGCGTCTCGCTGCAGCAAAAGGAGCAGTGCTGGTGCTGCCTGCTCTCCTGTGGGGTTTGGGAGCACGGAGGGGTCTCCCAGGGAAAGGATGCTGGTGAGCCAAGCCCTGCCATGTTCCCTGTACCATCACTGCTGTCCTTATCCGGTGATGATGTGGCTGTACAGGGTAAAGCGATGCGTGGAAGGGTTTTGCTCCCCTTTGGGAGCTTCTGTAGGAGCAGAAGAGGGATGCCCACAGCCCCAGAAATCAGAGAGTGAGTGAGGAGGCCTTGGGATGAGAATAGGGATCATGGGGAGGTCTCCCAGGGAAAGGATGCTGACGAGCCAAGCCCTGCCATGCTCCCCTTACCATCACTGTTGTCCTTATCCGGTGATGACGTGGTAAAGTGATGCATGGAGGGGTTTTGCTCCCCTTTGGGAGCTTCTCCAGGAGCAGGAGAAGGATGACTGCATCCCCAGAAATCAGAGAAGGAGGATGGAGAGTGAGGAAGCAGTTGAGGGATGACTTGTAAGGGACAGGGCTGGGCTGGCAAACGTACCCCTTGCAGAGAAGCTCTCGGTGTGATGCTCCGAGAGGGCTCTTGGAGCAGAAATTGCACGGGCTCTGCTCCCCCAGCCCAGCTCCGGGGGTGACAGTGGCATCAGCAAGTAGGAATGAGCAGGGCTGGTGCAGGGCCAGCTCTGTGCCAGGGCCCCTGGCAGCGTGGGAGAGCAGGAAGGCATCGCTCTTGTGACACAGACGACGCAGACCACAGCAGAGAAGGTACAAATGAGTCATGGCCCTGCATCGCAGCGTGCGCGGGGCAGGAAGGGTGAGGCCCAGAGGGGACAAAGCCCCCTCATGATGGGTGCAGCCGAGTAGCTGCTCACCCACCTCTGCATTTCCCCACCTCTTGTGGCCAGGAAGGGTGACAGGGCCAGGTGACAGCAGCCAGCCTTGGGGATGCGTGGAAGGGTTTTGCTCCCCTTTGGGAGCTTTCCCAGGAGCAGAAGAGGGATGCCTGCATCCCCAGAAATTGGAAGGGGAGGATGGAGAGTGAGGAGGGACTTGGGGTGAGGTTAGGAATCATGGGGGGGGTCTCCCAAGGAGAGCAGCTGCCCGTGCTGTGGGGCTGTGGATCCGTGCTGGCTCCCACTGTGTCGTGGCAAAAGGCCCTGGGGCAGGTGGTGATGTGCCACCAGCAGAGCCCACGGTGCTGCAGGCAGGGTGAGACACCGGCTCCGTGCGGGCAGGGGTCCCAGGGTGGGTGTTCCTGCTGGGATCTGTAAGCAGGCTCGGGGAACAGAGGTGCAACCGGATCTCAAGACGTCAGGTCAGGGCTGGAGCACCGACACCGAGGGGCTCTGGGCAGACGGGAGCACTGAGCCTGGAGGCTCAACATCATGGGGAGGAAAAAGCAGTGGTGGTGGTTGTGGTGGTTGTGCTGAGTGGGCTCGTGGTCCCCACAGATGTAGAATCTCTTTTTTTCTGCATGGGAAGTAGCTGCATGTAAGCTATCATCAAATGACATTTCATAGAATCATTAAGGTTGGAAAAGCTCTCTAAGCTCATCCAGTCCAACCATCAACCCAACCCCACCGTGCCTGCTAAACCATAAAGTACCCAGTCACCTGTGTTTTGAACCCCTCCAGGGATGGAGACTCCACCACTGCCCTGGGAACCTCTGCCAGGGCTTCACCACTCTTTCAGGAAAGAATTTTTTCCCAATATCCAGTCTAAATCTCCCTTGGCACAACCTGAGGCCATTTCCTCTCATCCTATTGCTTGTTACCTGGGAGAAGAGCCCAGCACCCACCTTGCTCCATCCTCCTTCCAGGAGCTGCAGAGAGCAATGAGGTCTCCCCTCAGCTTCCTCTTCTCCAGGTGCTAAACAATTGCAGTTCCCTCAGGTGCTCCTCATGTGAGGTGTTCTCCAGACCCTTTCCCAGCTCCCTCGCCCAGTCAGATGCTGCTCGGAGCACCTGCACGGTGCCAAATCTCTGGGAACGGCACAAGCTGCCAACTCCACCAGGAGGAAGGTGGGAAGTGGCTGCTCCCTGTGGGCTGTTGGCCCTGGTAGCAGCCAAGGGGAGCGTGTGCTCAGGTTCCTGGCCGTGGGAGCCAGGGGCAGGTTTGGCAGCATCCCGGGAGTTCTGCTGCCAAGTGCCGGACGGAAGCAGAAATGATCCCAGATGATGCTCCAGGGGGCTGTTAGCGGTTCACCGGATGCTTCCTGTGGTCTGGCAAACCGCCTGGGATCGTTGGTGCCCAGGTCCTGGCTGTTCCCTCCTCACTCTTTGGCCAGCACAAGTGCTGGGAGCACCCAGAGGGGTTGGTCCAGGGGGTGCTCTGTGCAGTGTGACAGGACCACGGCTTCATCCCGCAGGTATGACGCGGGGAAGGACGGCTTCATTGACCTGATGGAGCTGAAGCTGATGATGGAGAAGCTGGGGGCACCACAGACACACCTAGGGCTGAAGAACATGATCAAGGAGGTGGATGAAGACCTGGACAGCAAGCTCAGCTTTCGGGAGGTGAGGGGGTGTCATAACCCAAGGGGTTACGTGATGGCGAAGGCTCAGGATGTCGAGGATGGATCTGAGTCAGAAGAATGCCCAGATTCCTCCCCAGCCATCCTGTTTCTGCCCAGCTGTTTGAAGATTATGTCCACAAAGCAGTGTCTGAAAGTAAGAGATAAAGGAAAAGTACCCACTGAGCTCCTGTAGATAAAGAACTAAAGCAATCAAACATCAGAATTAGCGATATAGATCTGTTTTATCTAGATATTCACCCAAACTTGCTGTGTGAGACCTCATAGTTCTGACTTTATTCAAATATCCATAGATAAAAGTAACTTTTAAGCCTAATAGAAACAAAAGCAGTGATAATACAGATAATGCTCAGGGTTGCAGTTAAGTTTCCTACAGTTGGGCATCACCAGCCAGGACGATGTCACCATGTTGGTGAGATCCTCGGCTGGATCTGTCCTATAATCACCTTCTCTAAGGTTGCTTTACCTACAGCTTCCTAACAGCTGTGATCCAAAAGCAATTCCCCAGAGCAAGCACCACATCAGGATCTCACTTTCACACCTTTAGGGAGGTGCTGGTGGTTCGTGTGCTCACTTCAGCCCATGGTCCAGTCTGAGAGAGAGGAGCAGGGGGATCGGTCACTACAGGGGTTGGGGAGCTTCAGTGCTGGCAGGGAGGTGTCCCTGGCTGTTCCTCGGCTCCGTACCAGGCTGGGGTGGTGGTAAAGAGGTGGGGAGGGAGTTGTGGTGGCTTTGAGGTCTCCTGGGAGCTGATGCTAACATCTCCCCTTGCAGTTCCTGCTGATTTTCCGCAAGGCAGCAGCGGGCGAGCTGCAGGAGGACAGTGGGCTGCACGCCCTGGCCCGGCTCTCCGAGATCGACGTCTCCACAGAGGGGGTGAAAGGTGCCAAGAACTTCTTTGAGGCCAAGGTGAGGCAAATACCTGGACTACTCTGTTCAGTTCGGAAGTCCTCTGGGCTGTATCCAAAGTAGTGGGACCAGCAGGGTGAGGGAGGGGATTCTGCCCCTCTGCTCTGCTCTGGGGAGACCCCACCTGGAGCCCTGTGTCCAGTTCTGGAATCCTCAGCATAGAAGGGAAATGGAGTTGTTAGAGAGGGTCCAGAGGAGGCCACGGAGATGATTCAAGGGCTGGAGCACCTCCTGTATGAGGACAGGCTGAGAGAGTTGGGGTTGTTCAACCTGGAGAAGAGAAGGCTGTGGGGAGACCTCAGAGCAGCCTCCCAGTACTGAAAGGGGCTCCAGGAAAGCTGGGGAAGGGCTCTGGATCATGGAGTGCAGGGACAGGATGAGGGGGAATGGTTGAGAGATTGAGGAGAGATCTTAAGGAGAAATGTTTTCCTCTGAGGGTGGGGAGGCCCTGGCACAGGTTGCCCGGAGAAGCTGTGGCTGCTCCATCCCTGGAGGTGTTCAAGGCCAGGTTGGATGGAGCTTTGAGCCCCCTGATCCAGTGGGAGGTGTCCCTGCCCATGGCAGGGGAGTTGGAACTGGATGGGCTTTGAGGTCCCTTCCAACCCAACCCATTCCATATTCCACGTGTGATCACGGTGCTTTGGTGCTGGGGGCAGGAGGAGGCGATGCTGGGGTGGGCAGCAGTGGAGAGGGTTGGGTGAAGCCAGCCTGACGTTCCACCATCCTCAGGCCCAAGCCATCCACGACTCCAGCCGCTTTGAGGAGGAGATCAAGGCGGAGCAGGAGGAGAAGAAGAAGCAGGCGGAGGAGCTGAAGCAGAGGAAGGCGGCGTTCAAGGAGCTGCAATCCACCTTCAAGCAGTGACGGAGCGCGCGGCGCTGGGCAGGACTGCTCTGTGGTGCCCAGACTGGGAACGCTGCGTGCGCTGACCCTGCTGGGAGCGATGCCCGAGCTGCACGTCACCTCTGACTCCCCAAAGGCTGCACCCCCAGGCTGATCCCAACTGGGTGCAAGAGCCCGGGTGGCCCTGACCCCCATCCCCTTGCTGCCACGTCTTGTGTTGTTCGTGTTCCCCCCCACCGAGCTGCTCCTGCCCCGAGCGCAGCAGCACCCGCTCCCACCTCCCTGCTGGGCGTTGCTGCTGCCACCGAGTCCCAGGGGTGCCCGGAGGGTGTCCCCAAGCTGTCCGTGTGTTGTGCATGCGCTGTGTGGGTTTGCAGGACCTTGTGGTTGGCATCACATCATGCCTGTGCCAAAACCCCCTGTGAAGCGTGGCGAGGGCTTCTCTGGGTGGGTGGGTGGGGGTGTGCCCAGGGTCCGTGCACGTGGGGTGCTGGGGGCGAGCCCACCCTTGTCTTTATGATACAGAAAGGCAGCTCACAAAGCTGTATTCTTTGTTTTCGTGTTGTATTGAGCCCAGGAGGGCGAGTGTTGTGGTCAGGAGTGGTTTCTGTCAGGTTGATTGAGGCTCCTGTGTTTGTGGGTGGCTGGAACGAGGTGTGTGTGTGTCCCCCCCCACGGTACTGGTGGAAGAAGGGGGGGGTGGTTTGGTTTTGTGTTTGGTTTTTAAATTTTATTTTAATCCCAAATAAATATTATATTTCGTAAGCGCGCTGGGTGCTCGTGCAGGGGGGGCTGGGGTGAATCTGTGCTGGGGGCTTGGCTGAGGGGAAGGACCCTCTTGATCAGGGAGTGCAGGGAAAGGACAAGGAAACAGTTTGAAGCTGAAAGAGAGGAGGTTGAGATGAGATCTGACAGAGAAATGTTTCCTGTGAGGGTGGGGAGGCCCTGGCCCAGGTTGCCCAGAGAAGCTGTGGCTGCCCCATCCCTGGAGGTGTTCAAGGCCAGGTTGGATGGGGCTTTGAGCCCCCTGATCCAGTGGGAGGTGTCCCTGCCCATGGCAGGGGGGTGGAACTGGATGGGCTTTGAGGTCCCTTCCAACCCAAACAATTCCATGATTCTATGACTGGGGTCTGACTGGGCATCTGGTCACCGTGGTGGGCATTGGTGGCACCAGGACATTGGTGTGGGAACAGTAAGGGCCTGATCCAGGTGTGTGGATGTGGTGGCCTTCAGCATCCCTGCTGGCATGGGTGTTCCCAGGGGTTTCCCCTCCCCAGCCTTAGGCACCCGTGGGGTTTTGGCCATATGGAGAACATCACCTTGGCTGTGAGATAACGGGACCTTGGCCACGTGGGGATGGAGGGCTTGGTGAGGGGGGGCTGTTGCTCGAATTTGGGGTGCGGTGGGGCTGTCCAACACTTTGCAGAGGGGGACAACATTATGGGTGGGGGGGCTGCCCACCCACCATCCCCCCAGAGGGACCCTGCCTGTCCCCAGTTTGGAGCCAGACGTCCTGGATGTGCCCCACGGTGGTGAAGGCCCACGATGGGCAGATGTGGCTGTTCCCAAGCGATAAGATGGGGCGACGGGGGCGGCCCCCACCGTGGGACGGTCACCGGGTGGTGGCAGGAGGGGCGATGCCAAGGTCTTTGGGTGCTATAAGAGGGGTGCTCAGCCCTGCCACAGCACCTTGGACCTGCGCAACCATGCTGGGAGCTGTGTGTCTCGCCGTGCTGCTGGGCTACGGTGGGTACGGGCAGTGGGGAGAGGGTGGGTGGGGTGGGATGGCTCCCAAGCACCACCCAAGCATCCGCTTGGTGGGCTCCAAGAATGGTGGCACAAGTGGTTGCTGATGTCCCTTTCCCTGGTGTCACACAGCCTACGGATGCGGCCAACCGGCCGTGCCACCACTGGTGGGCACCACCCGGGTGGTGGGCGGTGAAGACGCCCGGCCCCACAGCTGGCCTTGGCAGGTAAAGGGGGCACAGGGAATGGGGTGGGGGACAGGGAAGGGGACAGGGATGTCCTTGCTCTGACGCCCTGGCTCTGCCGTCGCAGATCTCGCTGCAGTACGACCGCAACGGGGAATGGCGCCACACCTGTGGTGGGACCCTCATTTCCTCCAACTGGGTGCTGACGGCCGCCCACTGCATCAGGTGGGTGTCAGGGTGCCAGGGTGGTCCACATTGGAGGGGCAAGACCTTTGTGGTGGCTGACATCCCTCTTTCTTCCTCCTGGCAGCTCTGGCATGACGTACCGCGTGGTGCTGGGCAAGCAGGTCCTGTCGGAGCAGGATGAGCTGGGTTCGTTGGCCGTGGGCGTGGAGAAGATCATCGTGCACGAGAAGTGGAACTCCCTCTTAATCATGTAGGGGATGGGATGCGTTGGGGGGAGCACAAGGGGGTACCACAGCTCGTGGTCTCCCATCTCTATGGCTTGGGGTTCTCCATCACCACAGTTTGGTTCTTCCCACAGCAATGACATCGCCCTGATCAAGCTGGCGGAGGAGGTGGAGACAAGTGAGACCATCCAGCCCGCCTGCCTGCCTCCTGCTGGCCTGATCCTGCAGAACGACTACCCCTGCTACGTCACCGGCTGGGGCCGCCTCAGGAGTAAGGAGGGGGGTCCCTGAGGAGTACCCATGGTGGGGGTCTATTCTTATGGAGAGCAGCTGAGGGCCCTGGGGCTCTTTAGGCTGGAGAAGAGGAGGCTGAGGGGAGACCTCATTGCTCTGTGCAGCTCCTGAAAGGAGGTTGTGGTGAGGGGGTGCTGGGCTCTTCTCCCAAGTGAGAAATGATGGGATGAGAGGAAATGGCCTCAGGTTGCACCAGGGGAGGTTTAGATTGGATATTAGGGATAATTTCTTTCCTGAAAGAGTGGTGAAGGCTGCCCAGGGCAGTGGTGGAGTCTCCATCCCTGGATGGGTTCACAAAACATGTAGAGGTGGCACTTCAGGACATGGTTTAGCAGGCACAGTGGGGCTGGGCTGATGGTTGGACTGGTTACGCTGAGAGGGCTTTTCCATCCTGACCGGTTCCACGCTTCTCCGTGGCTGTCGTTGCAGCGAACGGGCCACTGGCTGACGTCCTGCAGCAGGCTCTGCTGCCCGTGGTGGACTACGAGACCTGCTCCCAGAAGACCTGGTGGGGTAGCACCGTGCGCCCCAGCATGGTGTGCGCCGGCGGCGATGGCGTCGTCTCTGGCTGCAACGTGAGCGCCGGCACCGCGGAGTGGTGGGAACGGGGGTGTTGGTGCCCAGCTGGGGGAGAGGAGAGGAGATGCAGCCAGTGGTGGTGGCCAAGAGGGAGGTGGAGGTGTGTTGGTGGAGTGCTGAGTCATGGCTACTGAGTGTCCCTCTGTCCACGCAGGGTGATTCTGGTGGCCCCCTGAACTGCCAGCGCGGAGGCCTCTGGGAGGTGGACGGCATCGTCAGCTTCGGCTCCGGGCTGAGCTGCAACTTGCCCAGGAAGCCAACAGTCTTCACCCGGGTGTCTGCCTTCATCGACTGGATCAACGAGGTGGGTGCCCCTTCCTCTGCACCCATGGAGGGGCCAACCATGCTGTGCCCATCCCCATCCAGCCGTGAGTCTCGCCACAGCCCCCCACATGTTCCTCCAGAAGGGGGCCTACAAGAAAGCTTGGGAGGGCCTTTTCACAAGGGCCTGGAGTGACAGGTTGAGGGGAACAGCTTTAAACTGGAAGGGTGGAGATTTAGATTGGACATCAGGAAGAAATTCTTCACAATAAGGGTGGGGAGGCCCTGGCCCAGGTTGCCCAGAGAAGCTGTGGCTGCCCCATCCCTGGAGGTGTTCAAGGCCAGGCTGGATGGGGCTTGGAGCCCCCTGATCCAGTGGGAGGTGTCCCTGCTCATGGCAGGGGGATTGGAACTGGATGGGCTTTGAGGTCCCTTCCAACCCAGATTGCTCCCTGATTCTCTGTCTTGTCTTTGGCAGAAAATCAGCACGAACTGAGGACGCAGCGCGTGGTGCAACAAGTTTTAATTGTAATAAAGACAGAAGTGCTGAGCTGGCCTCATGTCCTGCTGGTTATTCAGTGGGGGCACATGGTGGAGCTGGGGATGGACACCCCCAGCTGTCTCTGGTGATGCTAGGGTTCACCTGGCATGCTTGGGAGTCATGCAGAGGGGCTGGTTGGTGTCCCAGGGGTCCCATGTGGGGCTTGCAGCCTCCTCCCAAGCTGCCCCTGGTCATGGGGAGGGAGGAGCAGGAGCTGTGCCCATGGTGCTGAGGGGCTTGAGGTTTAGCTGGGGTTTGGACACATGGTCCTGGCTGGTCCCTGGGGGGGCTGTAGGGGAGCTGGTTGGTCCTGGGGAGATATAGGGGACCCAGGTGCTCTCAGGAGGCTTTAGGGGACTTGGATGGTCCTGTGATATCTTGGGGCACCTTCCTGGTACTGGGCTATTTGAGTTAAAAAGCATCTGGGGGGCTTGAAGGGGGCTGCTTGGTCTTGGAGGCTTGAGGGACTCTGGTTGGAGCTGGGGTGCCTGGGAGCTGCACAACTTCTCAATGTCCAGCTCCAAGAGCTGCAACGTGGCCTCGAAGCTGAGCACCTTACGGTGTCTCCTTCCACACCAGCTGAAGAAACAAGGGGTGGGGGACCAGGGGTGTGCTGTGGCTGTCACAGCTGTGGAGTTGGGATTGCTGCTGGGGAGAGGTGGGGTTCACTGGGGAAAGAGGTGGTTATGGTGATGGGAGGAGGTGGGAAGGAGGCTGCCCAGGAGGTGCAGAGGGTTGCTGAGCCACCCATCACACCAGAGCTTCGAGGCAATGGTGGTGGCACCACACCATCACCTCATCATCACCACGGGAGCCCAGCAGGGAGGCACGAGGAGGAGGAGCAGAGGTGGATGGCAGCAGCATCTCGAGCTCAGGAGGAGCTGTGGTGGGTGGTGTCCAGCTCAGGTGCAGGACCATCACTGGAGAAGCGAGCGATGCTGACACACCTATGCCAGACCTGAGGAGGCCACGGGAGCTGCTTGCCTGGGCTCTGGCTCAGCTGGGGCAGAGTTGTGGATCTCCTCGGGACCAGGCAGCACTCGCCAACCCGGCCAGCGGTTCAGTGGACCAAGAGGGGCATAGGGTGGGCATCTCTGAAGGATCTGGAGATGTCCTGCTGGGTGCTATGGCAAAGGGACTGTATGCATCACCTCACCAGGTATTAAAGGCATCTCTGCAGGACGTGTGGATTCCAGTGGGGGAAGCAGGACTGGGACTGGGGGGGCCACAACTCCTGCATGGAGCCAGCAGTGGGGTCGGTGCCACCTGGGCTGGGAAGGTAAAGGTGGTGTATGTGAACCTGAGCAATGGAACCATAGAATCGCCTGGTTGGAAAAGACCTTTGAGATCATCGAGTCCAACCGTCCCTGTCCTCTACTAAACTATCCCTGAGAAACTCATCTACCTGTCTTTTAAACCCCTCCAGGGATGGTGACTCAACCACCACCCTGGGCAATACAGGAGGGTGCCACCCTTCCTCTGTGATGTGCACAGCAGGACCCCAACTGTGCGGGAGGCACTGGCCAACGTCCCACCCTGTCATAGAACCATTTAGGTTGGAAAAGACCTTTAAGATCATCAGGTTCAACTGGAAACCTGACACTGGTGAGGGTTAGTGTTTGGAGGGCCCCACACAGAGCTGTCTCCATGGACAGCTGGTCTTGTAGCACTGGGCCAGGGTGAGTTGTCCAAGACTCATCCCACATGGCACTGCCCACTTTGAGGAGCGTGAATCCCTTTTGTCCTCTTTCATTGCTTTTTATTGAAAATGAGAAATACTGACTGCAAAAATCATTCCATTCCACTTAAACACCAGCCCTTGATTCCATCAATCAGTTCTCCAAGCAGGAAAGGACACAAACATCATCAGCATGGAGTAAGAATACTTGGAGGCTGAGTGTGGCCACACTGCAGAGAGATAGAGGTGCTTCGTTCCACAAATGTGGAGGCTCTGGGTTGACCCAAGCCCCACCAATGGGGCTTCCTTCACCCATCCCTGCTCCATCCCTAACCTTTCCCATCAGCTCAGCACACGTCTCAATCCCATCTCTATTTCACAGATCACATTTCTCAAGATAAACACCTCAACAAGGAGACAAAGGCCACTGGGACAGCGATGCTGAGCCACGGCGAGCACGGATTCCATCCAGCCACAGGGAAGTAACTGTCCTGCTTGGCAAAGACCTTGGAGCCCACACATCATTTGCACATAAAGAAGAACCTTTTACGGAGAAAGTTGAAACAGCCTGGGATCTGTTTGTACCTCCCCTTGGCGGAGACGGCGTTGGCCACCTGAGAACAGAAGGAGAGCGGTTAAGGAGCTTTTCCAGCTCCTCCATGGGGATGCAGCCTCTCGTGGTAAGCACAGTGACCATGGGATGGGACAGCTGGCAGTTCTAAAAAGGGACATTTTCACATTTCACAAAGGGAACTCGAGGGAAAACAGCCTTTCAAGAAACCCCGGCCACACCAACTACCGCTGCCTCCAGCAGGAGCTTCTCCCCACCAGCCACAACTCCCTGATTCCCTTCAGGTGTTTTACTGAAAGGAGAATTCCCTTTCCACCCACTCTCTTCCACAGCAGGGTCACTTTCCTTGCATGGAATGCCATCCAGTGGAGAGAGGGTCTCACACTACTCCTCCAAAACCAACAGCTGCTGTGCCACCACGAGCTGGAGGATCTTAGAATGGTTTGGGTTGGAAGGGATCTCAAAGCCCACCCCAATTCCAACTCTCTGCCACGGGCAGGGACACCTCCCACTGGATCAGGGTGCTCAAAGCCACATCCAACCTGGCCTTGAACACCTCCAGGGATGGGGCAGCCACCACTTGGAATCGTGACATGAGGAAAACAAGGAAAAAGTAGGTCCTGTCTCCCAAGCCGCCTCCAACATGAGACTCTTTTACTCACAGAGAGCCGTACAAGTGCCAAGAATCCTCTCCAGCCAACAAGGCATGTAAAGGAAACCCTTTATTAGCCACACCAGCTCCACATTCCCTGCACACTCCAGAACATGGAAAACCAAGAGAGAGCAGCCATGGAGATCTCCAGGTAAAAGAGACCCAGCAAGTCTTCCCCAAGGGGACACCTGGACACTTGGCTGCTTGTCTACAACACTGTCCCCTGTCCCACCAACTTGGACTTTTGAGTATGGGACGAGCTACGCTTTGGTCAAAGGTAATTTTTTAGCAGCTTCCTCAGCAAAGATTAAAACCTGTATTTTCAGAACGATTTCTCATTCCAGAAACCTCCAAGAGGTTTTTGGCAGGTTAATGCCAGACACTTTCTTAATAATTAGACCTCTCCATGGTACCTCCAATTAGCCCATCCGTAAATGGAATGCTCAGCATCCTCATTCCTTTTCTAAGGAATGCCCTGACTGCCTGCAGCTCTAATTATTGCCCTCGTTGCTTCCATGATTACACAAAGCAAGAAAAAAGGACTTTCACCCTCAGTAACATGTTCAGCAGGTCTTCAGAGCGGGCAAACTGCTCCAGCACACTGTCCAGTGTTTCCACATACCACGAGCCTGTCGATGCCTCCCTCCAGGAGACAAAACCTTCAGAGAAACAATGAAGAAAATTACTGCTACCACCAGTCTTCTGTTCTTGCCTCACCACGTTAGTGGTGCTCCCTGGGTGCCGTCTCCAACAGAGCCTGTTGTTCCCAGCTGCCCCTAACTTTGGCTGTGAAGCTCTGACCTTATTGCTCATTCCCCTGTGCCCCCAGTGAAGGATTTGTGTGGGTTCTCTCACCTGGAAAAGTGGAGTAGGAGACCAGGATGTCACTGGGGGTGGGCAAACTGGCTACGGCATCCGGTTCATCCACATTACCCGCCGGAGTCTGAAAAGGAGTCGCATCCGGCTCCGAAGAACCTCCAGGAGCTTCATCACTGGGTGAATCACAATCCACTACAAAGCCTCGGTCTCTCTGCTCTGCAAAAAGAGAAGACAACCCCTGAAATTCACCTTACCCAAGCATTCAGCAATCGTACATCCTCCATTAAGAGAAGATGAAGGAAGAAATGAAAATACAGGCAAATTATACAACAGAACAAAGCTTTTTGGCCCTTTGGCCGGAGATGTTGGCGATCGACACAAACACCTTGGTCTGTGCTTCCCCATCAATCTCAAGGCTGAGGACTTGGAGAAGCCAGTGAGTGTGCTACAGTTAATTCCCTCCTTTCATCCCACATTCCTACCACACAGTAAAACCATTCCAGCACATAAACCTCCTCCAGGAGGCTCACACCCGAGCCCTTAGACTCAGCCTGCACTAGCAGTAAGAACACGTGGCCAAGAGGAAGAGAAGACAGCAGGAGAAACAGGTGAAGAATGAAAAAGGAACAGGAAACCAAAGCCTAACCACATCTCCAAAGCCTCCTGATTCACTTCGGGAGCTACAACGAAGATTCACCTCCACCACAGGCCTGGATGAAGAAGAGTTTGGGTTTTCCTCTCAAACTCGGGCAATGGGACCCATTGAAATAGTTCACAATCTTTTCTATTGGAATGGGTTTTCCATCCGTTCCGTAAATGCCTCCGGGAAACTGAATATGGCTCGTCTGCAAGAGGAAAATCCAGGAGCTAGTAACGTGGAAGGTGAGGCCAGTTCCAGGGGAACCCGTTTATGATCTCTCTGTAGCCAAAAGTTATCAGAACAAATCTCTCTTCCTTGCATTTGTGAAGCACATCAGGGTGAGGGGATGCCCTGCCATCGCTTGAAACACACTAAAACCCAGCAATCTGAGTTGTTCAGAGTTGGGGTTGTTCAGCCTGGAGAAGAGAAGGCTGTGGGGAGACCTCAGAGCAGCCTCCCAGGACTGGAAGGGCTCCAGGAAAGCTGGGGAGGGGCTCCTGATCAGGGAGTGCAGGGGTAGGATAAGGGGGGATAGTTTGAAGCTGGAAGAGGGGAGATTGAGGTGAGATCTTAGGGAGAAATGTTTTCCTCTGAGGGTGGGGAGGCCCTGGCCCAGGTTGCCCAGAGCAGTGGTGGCTGCCCCATCCCTGGAGGTGTTCAAAGCCAGGCTGGATGGGGCTTTAAGCCTCCTGATCCAGTGGGAGGTGTCCCTGCCCATGGCAGGGGGGTGGGACTGGATGGGCTTTGAGGTCCCTTCCAAGCCAAACCATTCCATGACTCTATGAATCCTCTTGACCCATCCCACCTCCTCCAGTGACATCCATCCCCTGGGACAAGTGGCACATAACACACACCATTTTCCTAACAATCGCTCTCCACTCCTTGTTTTCCAAGGCCTCTGACTTGGGATGGATAGGATTTGCTACTAACAGTGTCTTCCAGGCAGGGCTGGAGAGGCAGGAAGGACTGAATGATGGCAGGATGAGGGATAACACTACCTCCCTTTGCTCTCCACCCATCTGAATTCCATATCCCAACTTCCAAATCGGAGAACACTTGTCCACAGGCAGCACTGGATCCAACTACACTGTGGAAGCTCCTGTTTTCTTCAACCGTGATACAAGAGTGTTACTCTGCAACAAACTACAATGGCAGAACGACCTTCAGATCAGTCTCTGCTTCCCTCCTACCCTGCCTGAGACCACAGAAGGGAATTAACCCCTTCCCACATGGACAGCCTGGCTAATGAGCAAAGTGAGAGATGCAACAAACCCACCTGACAGCCATGGGACAGGATGACCACGACGCAGCAGTCCAAGGCGCTGTGGTCCTGCCGTGCCAGCTTCTGCAGCTCTGAAACCATTTCCTGCCCAGAAAATGTCACAGTAAGAGTTTTTCAATCCATACCTCAGCCCCAGATTATTGCTGACCCCTGCATCTTATCAGTCTATCACACCTCTGCTGCTCAGAAAAATCCAGTCAACCTCTCTGCCACTTTCTGTCCAGCAGAAACGTACAGAGGGCAAAGCCACCAGCAGAGAGGGAGCATTTCTGTGGTTCTGTTCTTATTTAACATTGGTTGCTTAATTACACAGATTTCCCTCCTCACTCTGTTAATTTATAGCACAGCAATGTACAACAAAACCACATTTCCACACAGTTTATCCACTGAAAGGCACTGCTTCCAATTAGAGGCCAGAAGGTGAGCAGAGCCACTGTGTCCTGCAGGGCATCCAGCATGGCATTGCCAGCCAGGCAAGGGAGGGGATAGTCCTGCTCTGGTGAGGCCACACCTCGAATACTGTGATAAGTTTTGGGCACCACAGGATAAAGAGGCCATCAAAGTACTGGAGAGAGTCCAGAGGAGGCCACAAAGCTGTGGAAAGGGTCTGGAGGAGAAATCGTATGAGGAAAGGCTGAAGGCACTTGGTCTGTTCAGCCTGGAGGGAGGAGACTGAGGGGGACCTCACAGCCATCTACAGCTTCCTCACAAGGAGAGGAGGAGCAGGTGCTGAGCTCTTCTCTCTGGTGACCAAGGACAGGACCCAAGGGAATGGCAGGAAGATGTGCCAGGGGAGGGCTGGGTTGGACATCAGGAGAAGGTTCTTCCCCCAGAGGGTGGTGGAGCTCTGGAACAGCTCCCCAGGGAAGCAGTCACAGCCTGACAATATTCCAGCAGCATTTGGCCAAGGCCCTCAGCCCCACGGGGTGAATGTTGGGGTGTCCTATGGGACAGGAGTTGGACTGGGTGATCCTTGTGGGTCCCTTCCACCTCAGGACCGTCTAGGATTCTATGACTAACAGCTGAGTGCAGCACAGACAGGCAAATCACAGCCCCAGCCACACACAGCACAGGGGCTGTCAGAGCTATCACAGAAATACAGCCTCACCGACCTCCCTACAAATCACAACCAGGAAGGGTGAAACCATGCAAGGTCCTTTCTCTTTCTCCCATTTCACCACGACAACCAAATGAGAGGATGGCAGCGTTGATTATTCCTTTGTGCAGCACTGCCTGGGGCTGTCGGCGTGCTGCCAACACAGGGACACATCCCAAAAGGTGCTCTTAGGGTCTCTCCTCTTGTCCCTCATGTTGGACACAGCCGGCCTCACCTGAGCTTTCAGATCCCGCCGAGTCAGGACATCGAAGTGCAAGGCCTTGAAACGCTTCTCCAGCTTCTCACAGTCCACATCGGAGCCGTCTCGAGTCGACAGATCTGAGTCTCTACTAAAGTTGACGTTGTTGAGGATCAGGCAGTGTCCACAGGGTTCTGCTTTCAGCTCATAAACCTGGCAGGCACAGGTCACAATTAATCACCTTCTAATTTGGAGCTGGCTAATCCAGTGGGATCCAACACCAACGAGGAATGGGAGTCCTTACAGGAACTCGTTTCACAGCTCTTTCACGATGGTGCAGGAGCAACTGTTGTCCACATGCACATGGTTAGCAACAGCCAGGGAATGCAAAACAAGCTGCCAAAGCAGGGACTGCCTTTGCAGAGAAGCAGCTGCCTCTTTACCTGCAGCGTCTCCAACAGCAAGATGAAGTTTCCAGGAGTATTTTTAGGCATCATCATCAAACCTTACCACGAGAGTGCAGGCAAGGAGCCAAGAGAACAGGTAGATACATCTCCTGGAGACTCAGCTTTACCGCGGATGACAGCACCACGGGAATGTTACGAGGGCACTGATACAGCCACAAACCTCACCCTCCACATCAGAAACCTGCAGGCCACCAGAAGGCAACTCCAGACATATCCACAACACTCAATTCCCTGCGTGTCTCTTAGCGTGCCCAAGCATGCTGCTCGTGTCCTTTATTGTTTTCCTGGGATCTGTCTCTCCACGCTACGATTACAAAGCCTAAACACCACTTTGCAGACAACACACAACCTGGAGCCTTGGGAAATCATCAGTTGATTTGCTGGGAAGTGTTTAAGCACAAGCTTGAGCTCTGTTGTTGTGTTACAGCTGCAGCAATCTCTCAGACTGACCTGCTCCGAGCCGATTGGCCCTGTTACTGCGGCGCCGGCCTTGGAGCGATCGCTTGGATAACACAGAGCAGGAACCAGCCCACCCCAGGGTGATTTGCTGGCAGCCCCCCACAAGGCACAGAGCTTTGGCTTAAAAGGGAGCCCTTCTGGCCTAACCAAATACTCACCAGGTCGTAGTTCCTCTTGTCAACAGCCAAACCTACAACGCACAACACAGGGTATTCAGCTCTCTGCATTTCTTGACAAGACTTGGAATTAAGCAGTCCTGCCCTGTCACCCGTGATCATTGGTGACTCAAAGTCCCCCTTCCCACCCTGCCTAACACTGTAAAAGAGCATCTGGCATCCCATCTCTCTGGAAGAGCCTGGGACATAGCTTACCCCGGGCTGGCACGGGAGGCATTTGAGGTCTTTCGCTCTCGGCTTGGACAGGGATGGACAAACGTTCAGGAACACTCAAATCTGTAATGACACGAGACAGTCAGGTCTCACCTCCTCCTCCTCCTTCCAATTTCATGCTACAAGAGACGACCCTAGAGTCCCCAGAAGGATCTGATCCAACAGCCACCAGCTACAGTGACCTTGCTGCCAGGCTGTGACACAACATTGTGTCTATTTCTCCCTTTTCAGGGTTCAGCAGATGAAGTTTCTCCTTAAAACCACACAAGCTGGATCTGTACTTAGACTCAGCACAGCAAAAGATGGCAAGGACGTGGAAAAACACATTTTCACTGAGGTAGCACCGAGGCTGAGTGCAAAAATACAGAGAAGGAACCTCATAACACCATGAGAACATGGTCTGAGGTTCAAAGCTTCCACTACTGGGAAACAAGACGGTCTCCTGACAGCTCTGTGCAGACACTTCCAGAAGCCATGTGCCAGGTTAATAAAACCCAGCCTGTTATCCACAGGGAGAGGGATCCCAGCTGCCACTCCCATCCTCCTGTTTGCCCAGAAAACAACAGCACCCTCAGTACTCACTTTTATTATGCCTTTCTCCACGTAACTCCAGCTCCACAGGCCGCAGGTCCACCAGCTGCGGTGGCGCAGGCAGGGACTCGCACTCCCTGGTCAGCATATCCGCGAGGTCACCCTGTCCTGTCTCCCGTAGGATGGAGAGGAACGTAGGGAAAGCCTGTTTCCCTCGAGTCTCCAGGTCAATGATCAGCTGCCGGGCTTGTTCTCCTCGGCTGCCGGCACTCTGCAGGGGAGGAAAGGTCAGGACAACACATATGCACTCCAAGCTGAGGCTGACCACCTGATCAACCCTTCCAGCTGGCACCCAGAGCGGGGAAACGTGGGGATCCACCACCCAGAACATCTATAGGAGGTAAAGGAGACCAAAACCCAGAGGACACAGCCACAGAGATCCCAAGCAGCCTCCCAGATCCCAATCCCTTACCAATCATGAAGTTCTGTTGCCTCAAGTCAGGCAGCTGCAGAGGGAGAGGGAGGAGGGTCTCCAGGGGAGGAACAGCCCCCCCCAAGCTTGTCACCAGAGTGTGGAACAAGGGACAGCACTCTCAGCCTGTCACCAGAGCACGAGCCAAGGGAAGGCACCCCCAGCTTGTCACCAGGGGCACCTTAAACCTGTCACCAGGTTGGGAGGGGGACCCAAGGAGACATCCCTATAGATGATCCTCCTGGCTGGGGACAAGAAGGGACAAGACTGGGTGGGGAGCTCTTACTTGCAGGGCCTGGGGTGGAGAGGGACAAGAGTCACCCCCGGGGGCTGTCACTGGGGTGAGGGTACACGGGGGCCACCTCCAGGCCTGTCACCAGGGCTGAAGGGGTCATCGGGGCCTCCCCTGGGCCTGAAGGGCACTGGGGCCACCTTCCCCAGGCCTGACACTGGGGTGAGGGGACAAGGGGCCCATCCCCAGGCTTGTCATCAGGGCTGAAGGGACACAGGACCCTCCCCTGGGTCTGAGTGGGACACGGGCGCTGCCACCCCGCCTGTCCCCGTGCTGAGGGGGCCCGGCTCCCGGCGCACCTGCAGCTCCTCCAGCATGGCGTGGGTGAAGAGCCCACGCTCTTCCATCGCGCCCCAGAGCGGCGCCAGGCGCAGGGCCGACACCAGCCGGGCCCTCCCGCGCCGCAACGCCCGCCGCTGCGCCTCCTCCATGGCGGCGCCGCCTCCTCTATGGCCGCGGCGTCGCTCTGCCCGCCCGTCTCTATGGTCACGCTGCCTTTCCGCCCGCCCGCCCCGCCGACCGGAAGCGGCGCGGTCTCCATGGTGACGGCGCGCCGGAAGCGGCGGCCCGGCCGTGTCGGTGTGTCATGGCGCCGCGGCGGGCGGGCCTGGCCTGGGCCGCGCTCCTCCTGCTGCTGGCGGCACTGGGGGCGCAGGCGGCGGATTTCGACCCGTACCGCATCCTGGGCGTGGGGCGCAGCTCCAGCCAGGCCGACATCAAGAAGGCCTACAAGCGGCTGGCGCGGGAGTGGTAGGTGCAGCGGCGCCGGGCGGACACACGGACACCGGGGCCGCGGGGGCCGCGCTGCCGAGCTCCGAGCAGCGGACGGGGCCGCGGGGCTGGAATTGTCCTGCTGGAGAAGCGGCTGCCATTGGCCTGAAGAGGAGCAGCCTCTGCCGGATGGAACACGGGCTGGACTGCCCGGAGGGTGGTGGAAATGTAGTTAAATCCGTGCTGAGCCGGTCACAACGGTGTTCTCGGGGCTCCGTGCTGGGGTTGGTGCTGCTTAATTCCTAGATAAGGGGATTGAGTGCTCCCTCAGTTTGCGCGAAGTGTTGATCTGCTGGAAGGCAGGAAGGCTCTGCAGAGGGACCTGGCCAGGCTGGATCCATGGGCCAAGCCTAAGGGGATGAGGTTCAACAAGGCTTAGTGCCGGGTCCTGCACTTGGGTCACAACAACCCCAGGCAACGCTCCAGGCTTGGGGAAGAGCAGCTGGAAAGCTGCCTGGTGGGAAAGGCCCTGGGGGTGCTGGTTCACAGGGGCTGAACATGAGCCAGCAGTGGCCCAGGTGGGCAAGGAGGTCACCAGCATCCTGGCTTGGATCAGCCATGGGGTGGCAGCAGGAGCAGGGCAGGGATCATCCCCTGGACTTGGTGCTGGTGAGGCCACACCTCGAATCCTGGGGTCAGTTTTGGGCCCTCAGTACAAGAAGGACATTGAGGGGCTGGAGTGCATCCGGAGTAGGGAACAGAGCTGGGGAAGGGTCTGGAGAACAGGGGTTCTGGGAGCAGCTGAGGGCCCTGGGGCTGTTTAGTCTGGAGGAGGCTGAGGAGAGACCTCATTGCTTTCTGCAACTTCTGGAAAAGAGGTTGTGGTGAGGTGGGTGCTGGGCTCTTCTCCCAAGTAAGAAGTAAGAGTACAAGAGCAAATGACTTTAAGTTGTACCAGGGAGGTTTGGTTTTGATATTAGGAAATATTCCTTCACGGAAAGGGTTGTCAGGCACTGGAAGAGCTGCCCAGGGCAGTCACCTTCCTTGGAGGGATTTAAAAGACAGGCAGATGAGGTGCTCAGGGATCTGGTTTAGTAGTGGACAGGTACATTTGGACTTGGTGATCTCAAAGGTCTTTTCCAACCAAATGATTCTATGATTCAATGATTGCCCACTCTGCCTGGCTGGCAGGAGACCATCACATTCTCCTCCTGGCCCAGGAGCCATCCTAGAACCCAGCAGGCGCATTCCTGCTAGCAATTCATGTAGGAAAACCCTCCCAGAGTCTGGCTACGGGAGGGGAAAGTTCTCCTAGACTGAGCTGTAACATGCTGGGGTCTAAGTCTTGGTGTGACACATCCACATGCTCCAGCCCCTATGCCAGTGGGAAAGGTGTTGGATCCACAAATGTTGAGCCTCTCGCTTCGGTGGTGTGTCCTGAGGAACAGGCTTGAGGTGTTTCATAGAATCACAGAATGAATCACAAAATTATGGAATAGTTTGGGTTGAAAGAGACCTCAAAGCCCATCCAGTCCCACCCCCTTGCCATGGGCAGGGACACCTCCCACTGGATCAGGGGCTCAAAGCCCCATCCAGCCTGGCCTTGAACACCTCCAGGGGTGGGGCAGCCACCACTTGTCTGGGAAACTCCTCAGAAAATGACCTCACCTGGAGTTTTTAGAGCCTGCAGAGTTTTGTCCAAGACATCCCCATGGGCTGTGGCAGGAGGGGTTCTGCAGGGAGATCCCAGTACATACGTAGGATGGCAGCTGAGGGGTGTCACTGTACCAAGTAGGGAGGATTTGCACTCCCTCATCCTGAGCTTGGGCTCTTGGTGATGGATCTGATGGATGGCAGGTCTGTAGGCGCACATCCCCGTGCTGGGTTTTGGGATGGTGTGTGGGTAGGGAGAGCACACACCGGGTGTAAAACCTGATCCCACCTTAACTCTGCATCCCACTCACTCCATGGGGAAGCAGCCAGCTCCCTGTGCCCCCTGGGAATCGCTGACCACCTTTCCCTCCGGTTCTGCCTTTCAGGCATCCTGACAAAAACAAGGACCCGGGAGCAGAAGACAAATTCATCCAGATTAGCAAGGCCTATGAGGTAACACACTCTTTTTACTAAACTTGTGCTGCCCTTAAAAGTTAAGTGACCTTATTTTACCCTGCAGGGCTTTGTGCTTTTTTCTGCCTGAATCTGCACGAGAAAGGTGCTCAACCCTGCAGAAGCAGACAGAGAAAAAGAGCTTTGTCTTCTTTCTCAGTGTCCCCAGCAAATATTTTGCTGCATTTCCACCCTGTTCTCGCTAAAAAGCCTCAGATGAGGGAGGAGTGGGAGTCGTGTGGCCGCCTCGTCTGTGTCACACGTGCGTAGAAGCACTTTGGGGATGATGTAAGCAACTTTAATCACCACAGGGCTTTTCACTTCAAATTATTCTTGCTATAAATAGTTATTTGCACGTCGCTCCCGCGTGGCTCTCCGAGTCGGCTGCCCCAGTTTGCTCTGGCTGACCCGGATACCTCCACAGCAAGCGAGAGGCTGAGCCAGTGGGAATAAATCAGCATCTCCCAGCTTAAGAATGTGGCTTCTCTACGGGGCTTCTGGCTGCTCACTCAAACCTCTGGTGCTTTCTGATCAGTGTTTAAGCAGATGCCAGCAAAAAGAAAAGAGTGTTAGTGCTGCAGCTTAGTGCCATTCAGGCTGAAGGAGCAATCCATGTCAGAAACATTGCAGCAATCCTGGTTTATCAACCCTTGTCCCCCACAGCGAGCCTGTGGTGATGGAATGATTCCCTTTTCCAGAATATTTATCCCCTAGACACCTTCCCCCATAGCTCACCCCTACGCAGCTACAGTTATTTATTTAAGGGATTATTGTCAGGGCAGATCCCCCTCACACTTTCAGGCAACCGTTCCTCTGTCCTCTGCTTCCCAGATTCTCTCCAACGAGGAAAAGCGGGCGAACTTCGATCGCTACGGAGATGCCGGGGAAAGCCAGGGCTTCTCTCAGCACCAGCATCGCCAGTTCCACCACTTCCACGAAGGTTTCTATTTTGATGAGTCCTTCTTCCACTTCCCCTTTAATTCAGAGAGGCGTGACACCTCCGACGAGAAGTATTTGCTCCATTTTTCCCACTACATCAATGAAATCGTGCCAGATAGTTTCAGGAAACCTTACCTCATTAAAATAACCTCGGACTGGTGTTTCAGCTGCATCCACATCGAGCCTGTGTGGAAAGAGGTCGCTCAGGAATTGGAGACGCTGGGTAAGGACATTTAATCCATAGAGTTCATAGAATCATGGAATGGTTTGGGTTAGAAGGGACCTCAAAGCCCTTCCAGTTCCCTGTCGCATTGGCAAGGACACCTCCCACTGGATCAGGGGGCTCAAAGCACCATCCAACCTGGTCTTGAACACCTCCAGGGATGGGGCAGCCACCACTGCTCTGGGCAACCTGGGCCAGGGCCTCCCCACCCTCACAGCAAAACATTTCTCCCTAAGATCTCATTTCAATCTCCTCTCTTACAGCTTCAAACCATTCCCTCTTCTCCTATCTCTTGCACTCCCTGGTCAAGAGCTCCTCCTCAGCTTTCCTGGAGCCACTTTCAGTACTGGGAGGCTGCTCTCCCTGGAGCTTCAGGGATTTATCCTAACGCTTCCCTGTGTGTTGCTAACAACATCATCAATGAGGGTATGAGTTAGAAATGAGGAAAAAGCCAGTCCTGGATGTCACAAGGACAAGAAACCTTTTTTCCTGACTGTACAGCTTATGACTCAGTCTCACACTGATGATAACAATTCCATGGCCGAGGGCCGATCGCACCACCAGGCATTCAGGCCCCCGGTGTAAATGCTGTGTTGCTCCTTGTCCTGCACGTGGATGGCTTTGTAAAAGCCAAGGTCCCTGCAGGATGCCCTTGACTTCGGGGCTGCTCCCTCACATTGCAGTTTTGAGGCTCACTGACCATAGCTGGATGCTAAGGAGGTGTTTTGTACTTGTCCCTGCAGCCCCAGCTTCCTTGTTTTCCCTGCAGGTGGTGTCTGCTCATACTTCCAGACCAACACAAGCTCAGAGAGAAAGGCAGTGTCGTTTCTGCTTACTAAGATTTGTCTCCTTGAGGTTTTAATGTAGCACATGAAATACCTGTGGGCAGAGCAAAAGAGGACAGCACGTTCTGTCTCTCCGTAGATAAATTACTTGATGATCTTGGAGGTCTCTTCCAACCCAGATAATTCTAATTCTAAATCTGAGTTTGAAACTGAATTTTCAGGGGATTGGAAGAGAAGGAAAGTACAGAGTTAAGAGGGACTATCAGATGAATAACTCCTGAGGAGGATGCTGGGTGAGGGAAGAGCTCTTCAATCTCCTACCACGCCTTTTGGGTGACAGTGATGCCTCGTGTGACCCCGCTCTCCTTTTTCAGGAGTGGGAATCGGGGTCGTTCACGCTGGGTACGAACGGCGCCTCGCCCATCACCTGGGTGCCCACAGCACACCCTCCCTGCTCGGGCTCATCAACGGGAAAATCACCTTCTTCCACAACGCCGTCATTCGGGAGAACCTGCGGCAGTTTGTGGAGAACCTTCTGCCAGGGAATCTCGTGGAGAAGGTGGGCTCCAATAAGTGTCATGTGCTGCTGCTCGTGTCTGGATAGTCCCCTCTTTCAGCTTAAAACCATTCCCTTTGTCCTATCCCTGCACTCCCTCATAAAGAGCCTCTCCTCAGCTTTCCTGGAGCCTCTTTCAGTACTCAGAGGTCTCCCTGGAGCCTTCTCCAGGATGAACAACCCCAACTCTCTCAGCCTGTCTTCAAATGGGATGTGCTTCAGCCCTTGGATCATCTTTGTGGCCTCCTCTGGACAAGCCCTAAGAGATCCGTGTCATTCCTGGATCCGTGTCCTGGAAGAACAGAGCTAGTAGTCTGTCCCACTCCCTGTGGGCCCCAAAGCAAGCTGAGATCTCCCTTATAAACAACCTGAAACAGCAGGTTTGAGCTCACAAGGTGCCTTTTAACCTTTGGCTTCCCACTGTATATAAAGCCCATGGCCCTGATGAATGGTTATGAATGAAAGTGGCAGCAGCAGTGACTTGAAACAACGTTGACAGAGGGTGCAATAACTAAGAGAGTCGGTGGGTGTCAAGACTGATGGTTTCAACTCATTTCCTGCATCAAAATGGCACAGCCTGAAAGCCAAATCCTCAGTCTGCTGTCTGTAGCACCACAGCTTTCCCATTCAGACACCTCATGGTGGCTCAGAGGTTAAACTAACGTTCTGATTCTCTTTTAAAGATTACAGATAAAAACTATGTCCGCTTTCTGTCCAACTGGAAGAAAGAAAACAAGCCCCACGTCCTTCTGTTTGATCATATGCCAGTGGTGCCATTATTGTACAAGGTAATGTGCTTTCTGGCTCTGCACTGCTAATAAATCCAGCTGTTCTGAAAGAAAAGGTGATCTTGCTGCACCTCTAAACGCTGCTGACTGGTTCTAGGGGAGCAAAGTGTGGGTTGAAAAAGGTGTGGCCAACTGGCCACCTTCATCAGGTCTGTCCCACCATGGATGTACCCTCAGTGATAGGAGGGTGTGGTGGGTTCTGGAAGCAGCACAGGCAGCTACTGACCTTTCCTGGTAACGGGAAATCCAGTTTGGGTTACTGGAAAGCCCATTCCCTAACAAACCCCTGCTGCTGTGTGAAATGTTGGGTTGTCAGACAGAGCTGTGGCTCCATTGAGGCTCCCTGTATGATGATAAAGAGAATGCAAACCGCAATTCAGCAAGGGAAGGGCTTTTACCTCTTATGGTGCACGCCTGGTGACATTTAAACAGCAGGAGGTGTTCTCAAAGCCAAGTCACCACAGGCACTTGGGGGAGAAGTGCTCTTTGCTCTCTAATGTACACGTGTGCCCGTGCTCTCCTCCCACACAGCTGACTGCCTTTGCCTACCGTGATTACCTGTCCTTCGGTTACGTGTACGTCGGGCTCCGAGGCGCAGAAGAGCTCTCCAGTCAGTACAACATCAACGTCTACACTCCCACCATGATGATCTTCAAGGAGCACATCGACAAGCCCGCTGATGTCGTGCAGGTATTGCTCAGTCCTCTCCGAGCTCTGATGTTGAGGTGGATGCTGAAGTTTTCTGACCCAAGCCTGCGACGAGGGGTTGGTTGCTGGGGCATTTCAGAGTGAAGAGTGTTCGTTCCCAGCAGAAACTTTGGCTTCAGCAGAAGCAGGGAGCGACCTTTAGGAGGGAGGAAGCTCAGTGGGCTTCCACTATGGTGTCTGACCTGAGAAGGGTGGCTGCAGGCACCTTCTCAATCTCAGAGCCTCGAGTGATTTCAGCAAGTGATGGTTGGTGGCCTTCCCCAGGCTTCAGACGAGAATGTTGCAACATCTTCACTCTCCTCATCCTGCTCAGCCCTGACCTCCGCTTTCTTTGTCCTCACCAGGCACGAGAAATGAAGAAGCAGCTCATAGATGACTTCCTTTCCCAGAATAAGTTCCTCATGGCAGCCAGACTCACCAACCAGAGGCTGTTCCAGGAGCTGTGTCCTGTGAAGAAGTCTCACCGTCAGCGAAAGTAAGGCATCTGCGTTGTTTGCTAGGGTTCTGGCTATCAGTTGTTTCCTCTCACATCCAGAATGGCTCCTAATCCTGTCTCGTCGTGTTCCCTAGGCACTGTGTGGTCCTGCTCACTGGAGAAGGTGATAAATTTGCTGAAGCTTACGAAGCATTTTTGACTTTCGCTGTGGCCAACACAAAAGACACCCTGAAGTTTGTGCACATCTATAACGACCGGCAGCCAGAGTTTGCAGATGCCTTGCTGATGGATGAGGAGAAGTATCGGGGAAAATCAGCTGTGAGGGTTTCCTTTTATTCTTTCCCCTTCTTTTTTTCCTCCCTCCTTCTAACTCACACCTTGATGTGCTGATCTCCAGGGCTCAGTGTGGCCTGAAGTTGTGCCAGAGGGAGGTTTAGACCACAGAAAAAGTGGTCAAGCTTTGGAATGGGCTGCCCAGGGAAGTGGTGGAGTCTCCATCCCTGGCTGGATTTAAAAGATGTGTAGGTGTGGTGCGTAGGGACGTGATTTAGTGGTGAAGTTGGCAGTGTTAGGTTAAGGGTTGGACTCAATGATCTTGGGTCTTTTCTAACCTAAATGGTTCTGTGGTCGCTCTGACCCCTAATTCTGGGGGTTGATTTGAAGCAGAACATCTGCCTGGCCGAGAGCACCTTCCTCTCTAACATCCACGGTGTTACTGCGTTGTCCAGGTGGTAATTTTGGAGCGCCGCAATAACGCAGGGAAGATCGCTTATAAAACCTTAGAGGATGCCTGGCAAGGCAGCAAAGAGGACAACTTCATCCTGCTGGATCTTCTGGACCAGCTGAGGACAGACCCTGGCCTTCTCTCTTCAGAGACCGTCCTGGCAGACCTGAACGATGAACTCGCTCCCGTAAGCGCACGGCCTTTCCAGCTTTTTGGGGCCATTCACAGACATTAGTTCTGTTTTAAAATACCAAGGCAAGACTCTTCAAAGTGTTCTCGCTCAAGGAAGGAAGCTCATGGCCTGCTCCAAAGCTGATTCAGCTCAGGGTTCTGTGTAGGGGGTGGGAATCCTGCCAGGGCTCTGGTTAAAGGGTTTATTATTTGCCTTTTTCCTTCTAAACAGATGTTCCTTATCCGATGGCTCTACTCCACACTGGACTACATCTCGGACTGCTGGGACAGTTTGTTTCACAGTAACTGGTACGGATTGGGTCTTAACAAGTCTCTGTAGGGAGCAGGGCTGCTGTTATCTTGTTCAGATAGGTATTAGAACCAGGAATTGAGACCATATCAACACACAGAGGTGCCTGTCTGCTCCCGAGGTTTAGCTGAAGAGCAGTGGCACCACAGCGTCGTTAACTTCTGCCTCAAGTCCTGGGTGCTCTGGCCTTGAGCCAGTGGATTGGATATCTTAGAGGCCTTTTCCAAACTTAATGAATCTATGATTTTATTACATGCCTGAAAACATCCATTGTTGTTTTTCACCGCTTCCCTGTCACCTTATTTTAAAATGCATCCATTTTTCTCCTCCTCCTTTTTGGTGGGAGCAGGACAGTGCTCAAAAATCTTGGCCATCTTTAAGACCCCAAGAAACGAACCAAGTTTCTGGGGCAACTGCATGCAGTTGAGGTAGATGGGAACTGAAATTCAATCAGAAACTGTGCAATTTGAGTAGAAAGTGCACAATTTGAGCAGACCTGATTGCTGTTTGCAAATCCTCCCCGCAGGCGAGAAATGATGCCGCTCCTGTCCTTGCTTTTCTCTGCTCTCTTCATTCTCTTTGGCACCGTTATCGTTCAGGCTTTCAGGTGAGTGGATGCCAAAACATCCTGGGGAATCTTAACAGTCCAGCCAGCAGCACCTCAGTCCAATCTGGCACCTTAAACACACACAGGATAATCTCCCTTTGCAGTGATTCGAGTGATACAAGGGACTCTCCTCCCTCTGAGAAAGAAGAAACCGCTGCGAAGACGGAGAAGAACGACGCGAGCTTCAGCAAAGAGAGTAACAGGTTCCCTCTCTAATTTCTCCAGAAGTGTTTTCCTCACAGAGCATTGCTTGGGAAGTGCCTGCAGAGTGAGCTTGCAGAGCGTTAGGTGGGCAGTAAAGTGGTGCCAGTGCAGATGTAGCACAATCATTGTGGGCACGGCCAGGTGGGTAGGAATGGTGCACAGCCAGGACATGGGACAGGGGGACACAAACTCAGTTATTAAGTGATTCCCACTGAGTTTGATCCCCAGGGGAAAAGGAAAGGTCTGACTGACTCATTGAGGAAGATCCAAGTCTGGCCGTTGCACCAATTAAAGCTACAGAGCAGAGGGACAGCTCGGTATAAGGGGATGATGGGGAACCAGGTTGTGGTTTCTCCATCCTCAGTTGCTCCCAGTCCATCCTTCCCCTTCCACTCAGTCACTTGTTTTGTCACAGCAGGATTCCCAAGAAGGGCTTCGTCGAGGTGACAGAACTAACGGACATCAACTACAACAGCAACTTGGTACGGCTGAGGCCGGGTCACATCAACGTGGTCTTGATCCTGTCCAACTCAACCAAAACCATCCTGCTCCAGAAGTTTGCCATGGAAGTCTACACATTCACAGGGTAGGCTGGGGCCCCCTCCTGGGTTCCTGCTGTGTATTGCTGCTCTGATGACAAGTTAGGAGGAGCGGTGTTGGCTTGATTGCCAGGAGGGAAGAGCCGTGCACTCCTGAGTGGCAATGGGCCACCAAAAACCACGTGCCTTTCCCGGCCTTACTCGTGGGCAGACAGGGCTGGTGCTGCTGCCACTTTGGCAATTCAACAGAGAGCACGACGGTGCTGCACGCCAGGTAATTGTCACCTGTGCTGAGCGGGGTTAAAGAGGGAGCTGTGGTAACACAGCCCTTGTTTACAAACACCACTTACTGGTAGGAATCCAGCCTGGGCTCGGGGAGATGAGCTAATCCTGCTCCTTCTCTGCTCTTCCTCCAGGACCAGCTGTCTTCACTTCTCCTTCCTCAGCCTGGACAAGCACCGAGAGTGGCTGGAGTACCTGTTGGAGTTTGCGCAGGATGCGGCCCCCATCCCAAACCAGTACGACAAGCATTTCCTGGAGCGCGACTACACGGGCTACGTCCTGGCTCTCAACGGCCACAAGAAATACTTCTGCCTCTTCAAGCCTCACAGATCGGGCGATGAGGGGGGAACCCTGGGATCGTGTGAGGATTACAATTCCTCGCTACACACAGAAGCCAGAGGGAAATCCTCCTGCAGCCCGGGATCCAGATCCATTAAAAACAAATTACACAAATTATCCTTTTGGATGGAACGCCTCCTGGAGGGTTCCTTACAGAGGTTCTATATCCCCTCGTGGCCCGCGCTAGACTGAGGGGTTTTAAAGAGATTCTAAAGGACAAACTTTTTATGAAGAAGACAAGGGACAGCTCTATCCAGGAATAAGCAAACAAGCGTGACAAATGGACCTTAGGTTTTAGATGAACTCTCCTAGGGCCGGCGCCTCGAGCCCCGGAGCGCAGCCAAACAATTCCCTCCACCGACACCTTCGTGCGTTTGGATGTCGTCCTACCGAAGAGCCAAGAAGTCTGTTTTCCCCTTCTTGTCCTGCCACATCTGCTTCCCGAATCGCCCTCGTCCCACCTCTCGTTTTACCTCAGTTGAAATAAAACCCCGGGACTTCCCCGCCACGGTGACTCGGTCCACACCGAACCCGGCCAGTGACGCAGGGGTCGTGGTTCTCTCTCCGCTTCCCCGCGTGCTTTAGCTTGGCAAGACCCATCCAAAAGGCCTCCTCCCACCAGGCAGTCGTACTTTACCACCTTTCCCCGTGGTAAGTGATGTAGAGTATGGTCGGGAGCGTCTCTCTCGTAGCTAAACCTGGACTCGCCCGTGGTGCGGGCTCGTAGGCCACCTGCATGTTCCATGCTCCTCGTGTCATTGTCCCACGTGCGGCTCCACCGGCTGAAGCGGGGAGGGGAAGGGGTTCTGCACGGCCGTACATTCTGTAAAGGTGTTGAGCCATTTAAATGTCACATTGATTTTTTCAGATGCCTTTCTGCTTCTTGTCGATTATAGACGATGTATCCTAGAGCCATAACTTTTAACCATGTCCTCAGATTGTAGGCGTGAGCTGCTAAGAGCCAGTAGATGTGTACCAGAAACTCTACCTAGCTGCTAGGGAGCCAGTCCAGGCTCCTCTCAAACACTCTTCCATCTGTAGTACAAAACCAACCTTTCTTTGTATCAAGGAACCTAATTCTGCGAGGATTGTATTCTTGAAACGTTGCCCCAGAAGTGCTGTATCATCAGACTGCCGCTTACGTGTGAAACTCCTTTTGGTTTAGGCTTGGGTTTCAGCCTCTCACCCGTTTCCTTCTTCCCACAAACCTTTGTTTCTAAACGTGCAGGATGCTGCCTTGGGGTTTTTGTTTGTTTGCATTGGGTTTTTTTTTTGATCTCACAGGTCTGTGTGAAGCTGGAAGGGTCGTAAAGCGCACGGTTTGGTTTATGCTTTGCCACAGCGAGGGAAAGGGCGGCCCTTTGTGAGGCAGAGGGCAGCACACTCGTGGCTGCTTTCCCCTCTAAAAGTGATAAAGAGAAGCAGCAGGGTTTCTCCTGAAATCCTGTGGGGCTTGTTCTTGCTTTCCACTATCACCCAGGCTGGTGTTTGCTGTGCTGCCTCCTCCAGCCGCTCTGCGCCGGACCCGAGCCCCCGCGGTACCGAGTTGCTGCTGCACTCACAGTGCTGCCAAAGCACGGGGCGGCCTCTGAACCTGCTGATTAAAATCCCTCCCAGCCCTTGCCACTGTAGTCACCATCCTAGCAGAGCAGCCAGTTAATAGGAATAACTATGCCAATCTCTGAGCTAGCTGCCCATCCCACAGGGAATCTGGGAATGCTCAAGTCATTTAACTGCCTACCTGATCTAATTGCTCCCAAACCCTTGGCTTGCTGCATCCCTTCCTGCCCCGGGAGCAGGCTGGCGTGTTCAGCCACCACAGGGATCCCAAACACCGTCTGTAATCTACTTCCAAATAAAGGCTACGATGCTACCAACTGACCTCATGTGAGGCTACTTAATTATAGCTCAGCAGCCTCCCAGCTTGTGCTGCTGCGTGAGCGAGGCACTAGAGGAGAGGGAAAGAAGGAAGGTGAGGTCTTGTCCCTGCCCAAGACCTCCAAGGCGTGCACCTCCTGCTGAAACAGAGCAGGAGGGGGAACAAGATGCTGGCTTGGCACGCTAGGCATCATTTTCAGTTGGTTGGAGCAATATCTGTAGCACTCTTGTGTTTTCCCTGCAGCTTGCCAGGCAGGATGTGGCTAGGATAAGGTTGTAGCCCAGTGGAAGGCTCCGTGTAACCTTTTAAATGTTTGCAAAAGTAAAAGAAACAAAATTGTGGGGCTCTGCTGTCTCTTCAGCTGGTGAGAAACCAGGAGCCAACCCTTGAGACGTTAAAGTGCCTAGTTGTGCTGCAGCAAGGGAACTCAGCCCTGCCCCAAGCAACAAGGTAAGGCTTTATGGCCTTCAAAATACAGTTCGTGTGCTGCACACCTGCTGGAATCCTCTTTTTGTTTCCTTTTTAGCATTGGTGAGCTTCCCTTTTAGCTTATGTTTTGTTTAAGGAGCGTTTGCTACAGACCATCCTTCCAGCTGTGGCTGGACGGGGCTGTGGTTATGGAAAAACTCCTTTCCTGGGCTGAAGCAACTGCCAAACCCTTCAGACCCCCTCATTTATTTAGCATTGGTGTCTGTCACAGAGCACCGAGGGCTGGCTTTGCTGTCCAAGAGCTGAGCTCTCCCTGCCCTGTCCCAGCAGCCTCGAGCCATCGCCCCCTCCGCCCGTATCCTGACGTAGCATCAGCGAAACGCACTCGCGATGCGCGGGGTGATTCGTAATCCAAAGATTGAGGAATTTCAGTCCTAGGGCACTATTTGAAGTGAAATTGGAGCAATTGCAGAGTGCTCGGAAGCCAAAGCGAAGGGATTCAGGCCTCAAATACAAAAGTGATCCCAAACCTCCTCCCTGGCCTGAGCGTGGTGGCGGCCGTGGCCGCCTTGCCCTTCTCCGACAGCCACCAGGAGCCAACTGGGAAGCAGGACTGAAAACAAGGTTCATATTTTGCACTTTTGATACTGGGAGCAATGGGGGGGGAATTAACTTATTTGGCAAACTTGTCTTTTTAATTTTAGTTTTGGTTTTTTTTGTATTTGTGAACAGGCACTGATGTCATTTTGGTTTAAGACGATTACAGATTCGCAACCAAAATAAACTATTTTAATGTGTGAAGAGGTGGCTCCGTGTTTCCGTGTACATTCCACACCAGGTCAGGAATTCCAGGGGCAATTGAGCTGCTCCTGTCATAGGAGATGCCTGGTTGTTCCCAGCAGGAAATTCAGTCAACTCTGAAATTCAGGCTGCTCCCTTCTCCACGTTCATTATCCTGCTCCTGCATCTTAAACCTTTTACTGTGGCAGCTTTCCAATGAGCCAGGTGAGTAAATCCCGCAGTGGTGAAGTACCCTCAGCCTCATCTTCTCCTTTCCTGGGCAAAAATGGGCTGTTCAAACCCCAAAACCTACAGTGTATGAGCTTTAAATTGTATTTTCTAGTGGTAAATGGCATTTATTCCTTACTGCAAAGCCTGTGTTCACTGGAACCAGTCGAGGAGAACAGGACATTGGAGCTATGATCGCCCTGGAAGGCAAGAGCTGCTCTCACATTGTCTTCACTCCAGGAAGAACACACAGCATCTCAAACAGCAGGTTTGCCCCTAGGAGGGCTGTGTTACCTGAGGAAAGACAAAAAAGGGGATAAAACCAAGCCTGGAATTCCCAGCCATGGTCAGCCCCTCCGCCAGGAACACGCGTGTGGCTCTGAACTATCCAGGCTCAGACCTGAGCCTCATCCTGATTGTTCAGTTTTGGGCCCCTCACTCCAAGAAGGGCATTGAGGGGCTGGAGTGCAGCTGGAGAAGGGGAACGGAGCTGGGGAAGGGGCTGGAGAACAGGGGTTGGGGGAGCAGCTGAGGGCCCTGGGGCTGTTCAGACTGGAGAAGAGGAGGCTGAGGGGAGACGTCATCGCTCTCTGCAGCTCCTGAAAGGAGGTTGGGGTGAGGTGGGTGCTGGGCTCTTCTCCCAAGGAACAAGTGATGGGATGGGAGGAAATGACCTCAAGTTGTGCCAGGGGAGGTTTAGATTGGAAATATTTCTTTCCTGAAAGAGTGGTGAAGCATGGGAAGAGGCTGCCCAGGGCAGTGGTGGAGTCCCCATCCCTGGAGGCAGTTGTGGACATGGTTTAGGAGGCACGGTGGGGTTGGACTGGATGAGCTGAGAGATCCTTTTCCAACCTTAACGATTCTATGATAACTCCTGCCTCGCCCCAAGGTCAGCGGTGTCGCATTCCCAAGGGCTGCTTTTCCAGTTCATAGAACCACAGAATGACCTGAGTTGGAAGGAACCCCCCCCAAGGCTCGGGCACAAGGCCCCTCTCAGCCCTTGCCCCCCCCCCAATCCCCATCATTTTTTGGACTCACCAGACACATCGTACATCGGGGCAACTTCTACAAGGTCACATCCCACTATGTTCAGTCCTTTGCAGCCACGAATAATCTCCAACGCCTTGGAGAGGGAAAACAGAGTTGGGATCAAGAAATATGTCCTCGGAGAATGGTGGGAGCGCTGCTTTCCCTTTGTGCAGCAAAGGAATCCCAGCCTACACGGACCAAATCACATCCCTTTCCTCGTTATGACCATGAAGTGCTCCCTGGTCTCCCTAACACTTTGCTGGTGGCACGACCTTCTTTAATGGGAGAATTCCCACTGGGATGCAACGTCGTATCCCCCCTTACCTGTGCAGGTGTGAGCCCGGCTATCTCAGGTGTGCCGGTGCCAGGGGCGTACGCGGGGTCCAGTGCATCGATATCGAAACTGATGTACACGGGCTTCTCCCCCATCTGCTTCCTCACCTCCTCCATCAGTGGCACCAGGGACTTCATCCAGCACTCGTCAGCCAGGATCACCCGGAAACCCTGTGGGACACGCAGGCACTCACTCAGGGAAAGGCAGGCAAAGCCCTTTCCCCACTGGGAATTTGTGCTGGGACAAATCCTCATTCCAGGTGCAGAGGTGCAAATGAATCACCCTCTGCTCATCCCCACTTTCTTATGCCCTGGCTCAGAGCAACAGAAGAGTTTGTCCTGCAGGTCAAGCCACTGGCACGGGACAAGATGCAGAAGGGACATCAGTTTCCTGCAGAAGCTAAGGGCATATTAATGATATCTGGAGTATTGTGTCCAGTTTTGGAATCCCCAACAAAAGAAGGACATGGAACTGGTGGAACGGGTCCAAAGGAGGCCATGGAGATGATCCAAGGGCTGGAGAACCTCTGCTGTGAGGACAGGGTGAGAGAGTTGGGGTTGTTCAGCCTGGAGAGGAGAAGGCTCCGGGGAGACCTTAGAGCAGCCTCCCAGGACTGAAAGGGGCTCCAGGAAAGCTGGGGAGGGGCTTTTTCCAAGGGCATGGAGTGACAGGATGAGGGGCAATGGCTTTAAATTGGAAGGGGGAATATTTAGATTAGACATTAGGAAGAAATTCTTCACAATAAGAGTGAAGGTTGCCCAGAGAAGCTGTGGCTGCCCCATCCCTGGAGGTGTTCAAGGCCAGGTTGGATGGGGTTTGGAGCCCCTGATCCAGTGGGAGGTGTCCCTGTCCATGACAGGGGGGTGGAACTGGATGGGCTTTGAGGTCCCTTCCAACCCAAACGATTCCATGATTCTGTGACGTGGGGAAAGAATGCAGTGCTCGGGGTGTGTCTGTGGCCGGGCTCACCTGGTCCCAGCAGTACTTGTAAGGATCAGGCTCGTAGGAGGAGCCTCGGATGCCGATCTGGACCACGCGGCTGCAGTCCAGCAGCCCCTCCTCCACGCAGCGCCGGAACGGGGTCCCGTGGTAGATCTTCTCCCCCAGGGCTCTGTCTCCGGTGTCGGTGTGAGCATCCACGTGCACCAGTCCCACAGGACCATGTCTGGTTGAGACAGAGCATCAGTCCCCATCCCATATACGATGTCCCTGCCTGAATTGTGGACAGCAAACCAGGAGCCTCCCCAAGGCTTCTTCCCAGCTCCTTATTCTACATCTCCAGGTTAGAAACTTACTTTTCTGCCACGGCCTGCAGGATGGGGTAGGTTATGGTGTGATCTCCACCTGCAAGGGGACAGGAAGGGGGTGTAACACACTGCAAGATCTGCTCAGCACTCACTACATCTGTTCCCAGGTGATATCCAGCCCTCCTTGAATTCATCCTTGTCCACACACCACAGGGCTTCATTCCCAAAGGAAAAGCTGAGGCTCCCAGGTGTAGATTGCTTCCTCTTTCCTCTTACCTCCTCGGGAGGACCAGAGATGCACAACTCCACTGGCAGGGGCAGCCCATGGAGCAGGATCCTTGCCTGACCTTATAAATAAGTGCTTGAGTCACTTCTGGGGATGCTGTAACTGTTAATTTGCCCCTCGTTACTCTAATCACTCCCTTCACTCAGCGATGCCAAGAGGCAACAGCTGAAAACTTGTCCATGCACCCAAAATCACACCTCCTGCAAAGCTGCCGGGTGCTCTCTGAGGTTTTCCAGAGGGACACAAACTGCTCCTGCTTTGGGTCCCCACTCAATGGGACACCAAAATCACAGTGCAGAGGGGATCTGCAGTTGAGCTTCAGGCTGTGCATTGGAACAGGCTCTTGGCTGAGCTATCCTCCCCGGTTTGGACAAAAGAGGCATCACTGATGGCAGTGATTTCAGCAGAGAGAATTTTTCCTGTTCAGCCCAAGGTTTCCCCTATTCAGCCCCAAATTTTCCCCCATTCAGCCCACAATTTGACCCATTCAGTCCACGATTACCCATTCAGCTCACAATTTGACCCATTCAACTCACAATTTGACCCATTCAGCTCACAATTTGACCCATTCAGCCCATGATTTGACCCAATCAGCTCACAATTTGACCCATTCAGCTCACAATTTGACCCATTTAGCCCACGATTTGACCCATTCAGCTCAAATTTGACCCATTCAGCCCACGATTTGACCCAATCAGCTCATGATTTATCCCACTCAGCCCACGATTTACCCCACTCAGCCCACAATTTGACCCACTCAGCCCATGGTTCACCCCACAGTTTACCCCACTCAGCCCACGATTTAGCACAACTCCTGCAGAAGACAGATTCATCGCTCGCTTTCCACCGTGTTCAGAGTGAACGAGGGGAGGAGGAGAGAGGTTTTGGATGAGCAGGGATGCAGAGACACGTCAGGGAGGCACAGGGTCCTTACCCAAGGTGAGGGGCACACAGCCAGAGGCCACAATCTTCCTGTAGGACTCTCGGATGAGGCGGCAGCTGTCTGGCAGGTTGTAGAGGTTCACGTTCACGTCCCCAACGTCAGCCACCCGCAGGGAGTCGAAAGGCGCCGCCCCGGTGCTGCCGTTGTAACTCCTCACCATCGCCGACTCGGCCCGGATCTGGCGGGGGCCAAACCTTGGGAAGACAGCACAGCTGGGAAAAGCTGCTGGGCAGCATTCCTGGTTCCAGCACTCCTCTGATGGGAGCAGAGCCAAGGTGAAGCTTCCCTGGCACCTTACCTGGCTCCCGGGCGGTTGGACGTGCCCGTGTCTAGAGGGACACCAACGAAAGCCGCGTCCAGCCCCTCCGCCGACACCCGAACGGGCAATCTCATCATGGAGCAGACCCCCACGGGCCGGGCAACCAACAGGGCACTGGGGGGCACGTTGAGCTGTGAGCCCCAGCGGCGAGGAGCCCCGTGTCCAAGGTGCTGGGGGAGCTCCAGGGATGCACCTGGCGAGGAGCCGGAGGCATCCGGGAGAGCCACGGACCACGGGCCGTGGCGTGGGGCGGCTGCTGCGGCGAAGGCAGAAAGCTTGGGAGCGCAGAGCCCGGCTTCCCGGGGCAGCAGTTGGCTGCAGGCAGCCCAGAGAAGGCGCCTCATCCTGCCCCACGGGCTCCCACCTTCTGCCCCACACACAGAGGGGTGCTGTGGAGCCTGTTGCCTCCCAGCTGGAATGGGTAGGGAGACACCCACCTCTGCCGTGGCTCCCTCCGCCCTCCCCAGGGTTCAAAGTGCAGCTGGACACCCCGCTGCTCGGGAAAGGGCAGAGGTTTGGCTGGGGCTTCGTGTTCCTGCTCCCAGTCACCCCCTTTTCTCCACAGCACAGTCTGCTCCTTGCAAACACCAGGTGCTCAAGCACCTTCAACAAGAGGGTTGAAGGGATTAGCATGGCAGAGCAAGAGGGATGAGCTGGGAAACAGTCATAGAATCATAGAATTGCTTGATTGGAAAAGACTTTGAGATCATTGAGTCCAACTGTGCCTGTCTACTTGTAAACCAGATCCCTGAGAAACTCATCCACTTGTCTTTAAAACACCTCCAGGGACGGGGACTCAACCAGCTCCCTGGGCAGCTGTTCCAGTGCATGAGAACCTTTTCAATGAAGAAATTTTTCCTGATGTCCAGTCTGAACCTGTCCTGGTGCAACTTATGGTCATTTCCTCTTGTCCTGTCGCCTGTCACTTGGGAGAAAAGACCAACACCCACCTCACCACAGCCTCCTTTCAGGCAGTTGTAGCCAGTGATGAGGTCTGCCCTCTGCCTCCTCTTTTCCAAAGTAAACAACCCCAGTTCCCTCAGCCATTCCTCATAGGACTTGTTCTCCAGTCCTTCCCCAGCCTCATCGCCCTTCTCTGGATGTGCTCCAACACCTCAATGTCCTTCTTGTACTGAGGAGCCCAGAACTGACCCCAGCACTCAAGGTACAGCCTCACCAGTGCCAAGTGCAGGGGCACAATCCCTGCCCTGGTCCAAATTGCAGTTTCACTCCCCAGTTTTGCAGGATTTGTTGCATTAGCATCATGGACTTTTAAAACTGCACTTCACAAAAGCACCCAGAATGCTGAAGAATCATTAAAAAGTCTCATTAATGAAAGGCAGGCAGTGAAAGAAAACAAAAAACCACCTGGCCTCAGCAGAACCACAGCCAGATAAAATGCAAGCACGGGGGAAACAATAATAGGGATTGGAGAACTGGAGGCAGCACTGCAGGACAAACATTTCAGGCTATTTTTGAGGACAGAGAGCTGAAATGAGATTTAAGTTTTCAGTGTCTGGAGTTAACCAGTACAGATCAAACCCTGCTTGGCTTAATAATGACCTGCTTGGAATCAGGTGGCTCCAGCTCCTAACTCTGCTCCTGTGGTGATTGGACCTGGGAGGAAGATCAAGGGGAAAAAGCAGAGTATGCTGAGCTAACCAGCTCTTGCTGGCTCAGAGGAGCAGAACAACAGAGGTCAGGGCAGAGATCTACAAAGAAAGGTATTTGCCCTTCAAAAAGCTCCTGAGACAGTGCTCAGGAAACAGGGGCACAGAGCTGCCAAGAGAGCACATGTAAACCCAAAGCAGCCACCCCAGCTAAGAACGTGCTGCAAGAGCTCAGCATCTGAGAAAGCAGCAGCAGCTTTGACTGGGGTCACATCAAGATGAAAATGTTATTTTTCTTCCACTTTTAGTCCAAAGAGTTAATTTTCCATGATCTCCCAGGCTCTGTGCTCTTTGCTGAGCCTCGTTACAGCCCCAGCACTGTGCTGTGCCCAAGGCAGGGCTGTTCCCTGCCAGGTAGTTTGGCTGTTTCAGCCTGTGAGACCTTGATGGAACGTTACTGAGCGATGATTGGCTCAGGGGTATCAGCCACCAGGCACACGATGTCATTGACCTGGGAACTGCAGGGACAGCCAGGGGTTTACTGGTCAGGAGAGTACAAAATTGGCACATTCATGAGGCAAGGTCTGTTCTGCAGGAAACTCCACTTGGAATAAAATAACCTGTTTCAGAGACAGCACTGGAAAGATTCAAATGATCTGTTCAGACACCACTGACCAGGCCTCCACAGACTAAATCCTGGATGAATGAACTCAATTTAAGAGAACCCACTCAGCAGCAGAGCTTAATCTTCAATTTATTGTGCAACAAGCATAAATAACCTTCTCCCCAAGTTCTTCTAAACGTGATTACAGACAGAAATGAAATGATGTTTTCATAAACATGACTGTTGTTGTTCAAACATCGATGTCTCCCATCCTCCCCAACCAAAGGACATCATCACCACCCAGAAAAAATAGGTTGGTAAGACAAAGACTGGGTGTCCCTTTGCCAGCTTTATGTGCTGTTTAAATCCATGTGAAGAGCAGCAAGACAGTGCCTCCTCCCACACACATCCCCTTTAAAAGGGAACTCAATTCATCCAACACACAACTTGGATGTCAATTTTGAATTTCCAAACGGGAGCAAACCCCACCATGCACCTCAGGACACCTGCAAGGCCAGCAAACCCTCACCAAGAGTAACAAAGTCAGGGCATTTCCTCTAGCAGGGAGGGAAAAGCTGTGTGTACTAGAGATAAACTCAAGCCCTCAGACACAGGCCTGCAAGTTTTGTTCCCTAAAGCACTACGGGATTCCAGGCAGACAAAGACAAGATTCCTATGTGCCTTTAGAAAGTGCTGTTTATCTACTGCAAGGTTGGGTCCCAGATGGTCTTCACCCAGACCGGCTCCTCCAGGCCAGCAACAGGAACATCGCTGCCCACAGGTCTTCGTACTCAAGGTTTGCCAAAAAGCACATCTTCATTTTGGTTTCCACTCGGCTTTTATCCACCAGCCTGTCCATCAGCAAAGTGGCTGCAGACTGGCAGAGAAGCCAGGCAACCATCTGGTCAGGTTTCAGGGTCTTGGATGCCAGAATGCTTTCACCCCACAGGCTGAGGTGAAGCACGTTAGCAGCAACTCTTGCAGACAACCTCTGCAAAAGGAAGGAGAGGGAAGATGAGCTGATCCTGCAGCAATCCTGTCACACTGCTAACACCTACACTGCCTGAAGTCCCCCAGGCCTCCTCCACGGCCCCACAAAGTCTCTGTGAATCAAAAAAACCTCCAGTTCCTGACATAAACACCCGCTGGAATCCCTGGAACTATTCAGTGTCACGTGTGAGAGGCCACACTGTACTTCAGCAAAGCCCTTCTGATGTTATCGAGGCTGAAATCGTATCAGGATTACAGTCCTGGGCCCTCCCCAGTGAAAAGGTCTCCAAATAATGCTCCCAAAGGCTGGGCAGATGACCTGAAGGGGCAGATCCTCACCTTGTTGGGATCCCTCTGCAGCAGCATCTTTATCACTTGCTTCACCTCAAGGGGCACGTGGTCAGGCAGGCTTGGGAGCTGCTCCTCACGGTAGCTTCTGCTTTCCAGAGTCGAGGCCCCGTGGCCGTAGAAAGGATTGGCCAGGCCAAGGATTTCATAGGCGATGGCTCCAACAGCCCAGGCATCGGCTTTGCTGTAGTTGATCACCACACCTGGACCAGGTGATGCTGTGATCACCTGCACAGAGATGGAGATGCTCAAACACACAAGCTTTAGTGTGGCTTCTGCGTTAAAAACTCATTTCCAAGGGTCGAGTCGGAATTTCTGCTGTAATAGAGAGGCTGAAACCAAAGCCAGGTTTCACCTGAATCTCTGGTGTAGATGTTTCCTATTGGTGTGCTCTGGACACTGCTCAGCCCTCCAGGACACTGGGAGGAGACTGGTCCTTGTGTCCAGGCTCTGGTCACCAGCACTCAGAGTCCTGAGAACTACTTCACTCTGGGATTTTAGGAAGAAGGGAGATGTGCAGATGGCCAACCAACACTGCACCAGTGCTTAAGAACACAAGGCAGATCCCTGTCCTTCCTGTGCTGAGGACTCAAGAACTGAATGCAGAACTCCAGGTGGGGTCTCACCAGAGCAGAGCAGAGGGGGAGAATCCCCTCCCTCCCCTCTGGTCCCACTGCTCTGGATGCAGCCCAGGACGCAGGGGGTTTCTGGGCTGTGAGTGCACATTGCCAGCTGATGTGGAGCTTCTCATCCACCAACACCCTCAAATCCTTCTCTTCAAGACTGCTCTCAATCCATTCTCTACCTAAAAATTCATTCTCAATCCATTCTCCAACCAAATCACAGCCAAGTGATCTGCACACATCCTCTCCACTGTTTCTAGACCTAATCCCCACCCTTTTTCAAGTTCCCGTCACAGTGGGCACCACAGCTGGGGCTGAATTTTAGTCTTGACAGCAACACAAACCATCAGTACAGGGGGATTTACCTCAGGTGCCATAAGACAGCCATTGCCACCTCGATCCACGTAGGAGCTGGTGAAAGGCAGCCTCAAGCCGAGCTTTTCATCTGCCAAACAGCAACCAAAGTCCGTGATCACCAGCCAGGGGCAGCCAGCTGCGAAGGACACGGGGTGAGCGGAGTTAGAGTTCGATTCAGAAGGACCTGCCTGCATTAGACACCACCTCAGACACCACAGACAGCCTTCTGGATCCATCCCAGACCCCCAGGAATCAGCACAACCACACACTGTTTTCCTGCTTCTCTATATTACCAGTTTTATTAAAACCAACTTGTTATTTCATTCTCTCTTTAGAGGATATTACTGCTCCCCATGGAATGTACATCTCAAAATGTTGCTATCTGCATAAAATCACAGATTAGGAGTCTCATCCATGGAGGAATACATTCCTTTTCTTCCCTTTCATCTTTTCTATATCAAAAGCTATCGACATCCAGATATCTACTCAGCTACAGCAAAAGGCTGGAGCAACTCTGCATTAGTTAAAAACCCTTGTCCTGATGACAAGTCAAACGTTGCAAAGGAGAATCATTGCTTCTCCACACTCCAATATGGAAAAACTGGTGCTTTAGATCATTACCAACTGCTTTCAGTACAGCTCCAGAGAAGTTTTACCTTCAAGGATGGCATTAGCATCACTGAGAACCTTCCATGGCTGCTGTATCAAGACTTTTAATTACAAATATCTGGCTGCCTGCTATTGTTCCCTGGCCATTCAAACCTCAACCATGCTGAAAAAAAAGCTCAGATAATCAAAATCTTAGTCAGAGAAGCTGACAGGAGAAAGAGATGATGAAAATGCTGCTTTTGGCTTTAACACTCTTGGCTCCAACCGATGTTCCATCATCCCAGGGCACAGCACAACTGATCTGACCATGAGGTGGGATTTTAAGAGCTGCTTTGTGCTGTTTGGCAAATGAGAGACAACAGAGCCAAGAGCCTGAAGCCAAGGCACCTCCAGCACTGCCAGCATGGTGTTCCTGCACATCCATCTGCTCCAGCCAACACGTGCTGGGCTTGTGCAATGCATCACCTCTGCAACACTCTGCCCCTCTCCACCTCATTACAGCCCAACGCTCCTTTCAAGACTGGTTTAATGATCCAAAACCTGAGGCACAGACAGGGTAAACGACTTCCCCTGGTGCAAGTGGAAAGTTAAAAACTAAACTGAGATACTTCAAAGGCTTTGATGCTCATTTTTTCCCAAAACACACTCCTGGGTGGGACTTCCCTGAACTTTTTTGGTGTTGATACTCAGCGAGCAACGCACCAGAGTCAAATTCAACCAGGATGTTGTCAGACTTCAGGTCTCTGTGTGCTATTCCGTGTCGAACAAGATGGTCCACGCCTTCCAAGAGCTGTAAAATCATCATCGTGGAGAGACCAACATCTGGACTGTTCTCCCTCAGATACTGGCGCAGTGTGCACGGGTAACTAGTCAGAAAAAGGGAAAAGATCTGAGTTAGCAACCTGGAAGGTTGCTTCTTGTGGTCCAACCTCAGTGTTGCCTGCCCTGGGGATGCAGCACACTCGTAGGTATCAAATTCTTCCCGACCTCCACGATGCCTTCCCCACCTCCCAGTCTCAACCTGACACCACTGCCCCATCTGCTGTTCTCAAATCCTCTGTTTGGCAACACCACCCATCAATGAATTTTCAGTGTTCTTGCCTGAGTTCAACCACTGTGAATAAAAGAAGCCTCTTAAACAGCACGGCAAGGGGCTCCAGGTGGCCACTCTTATGGGTTTTTATGTACTGGTGCTATATTTTGCATGAAAGATGAGGTAGATTAATAATGCAGATCATAGGAGCATAAGGAGATGTGCTAATCAGGAGAAAGAACATGTTCTGGAGACACAGAAAGGACAGAGCTCTTTTCCAGATGCAGGCAGAAGAGAAAAGTGGGAAACAGAAGGTGCTTTTATATAGATTTCCACTGCAATACCCATTCAAAACCAAAACCTAACTGAGAAACCAGTGATGCTGAGCATCAATAAAGCTCATTATTGATTCTACACTGTCTCTAAGCAGCCTGTTCAGACTAAGGATGAAGCCCAGACTTAGAAGGGCAGACAAATGGGGACAAGCTCCATATTTCTTACTTTAGTTTGGGGTAATTATTAAAAAGAACAACTTGTCTTCATTGTCAAACTAGAGTTAAAACCTCAGGGACTTGAAAGAGGTCTTGGAAGACGTTTCCAAGAGTGTACTCTGCTTTTTGGCAGCAGCCCAAGGCCAAACCTTTGCAAGGACCAGGCCAAATCTTAGCAGCAAAATACACAGCCCAGCTGGAAAGGCTCACAAAAAGCCTGAGTCACATACCAAGCCTTCTCTCTACCTACTTCTTCATCACCAAGAAGAGCGTGCGGCTGTGGCCAATCCCTCTGGGATTCAGGCTTAATGGAAGAACATCAGGATAATCTGTGAAGGCTCCTGGCAGCAAAGGGACAGAGGACGTGAACGCTCGGATCACCTGGATTATATTCGGATGAGGTTGCAACTTCTTCCTCCCAAGGACAGGTTTTCTGCACAAAAGGACAGATATCACAGATTACATCAACCTCCAAGAATTTATCACAGACACATCTCTTATTTCTGGAATTACTCTTCATTAATACAGCCCATCTTCCCCACCAAAGGGTTCCAAGCACCGTGCAAACACATTTATTCTGCAGCAAAATCTCCTTAGAGAGAGCATTAAGGCTGCCCAGTACAGATTACAGGAGAGCACATTAAACTAATATTCAAATGCTCACATCCTGGAAACCATTGGATTGTCAAGAACAGGGAAAGCAACCTCCCTGCCCTCATGGCCAGTCTCCTCTCTGCTGCCTCAGCCTGGTGTTGCCCACCCTGGGCAAAGCACCCACAGCCTGAGCAGTTCCACCACAGCAGTGGGCAAGTCCCGGCCCTTTCTCTGGAGTCCAAAATCCACCTCAGAGCTTTCCACAGCAAAGGAAGCACCACCAGGGCAGCAGCATCCTGCTGAAACATCGTTGGGAGGATGCACAGAGCAAGACTTTCCCTGTGGCTGCCAGGAGACCCTGTTGTAGCTGGATTTCCCTATATATGAAGGTCAAACATGAAATACCAGTGCTTTAGCAAAAGAAGCCTGAGTTCAACACTCACAGCAAAAAGAAGCTTTGATGGAAACCCTTATGTTCAACACTCAGCCTTTAATTTTATTCAAATCCTACCAGCTCTTCCACACCAAAGGCAGAGCTAATCCCAGGCTGCCTGTATGTACATTCCAAAAAAACCTACAACAGCAGCTTTAGAGCAAAGAAACCAAACACAATTACTTTGTTAGGCATAAAATAAAGGTCAGCATCACACTATGCATATCAATTCAGACCTCTATTTTACAGCACAGCCAGGAAGCTCTCCCTACAAAGAAAAGCAGGTTACCTGGCTGCATCTGCAAAGCAAATCCCTCTTTCCTCTCATCCCCTGAATGTCAAACATCCCTCTGGCTGCTCTGTGGCATTCTCAGCTAGCAAGGAATCACACAGCATTCACGATTCCTCTGCATTGACAGCCAAGTCTATTTGAAATTTAAATCAGACAATCTGGACTGTGGACTGCATTGTTTCAAATCAAACAACAAGATGCACTTTTGAACACAAAGGTATCTAAATTCAAGATAATTTAAAAGTTTCTGTGCAACTTTCCACCTTTTGCTGTGTGTTCACCTCTCACTTGGGTGGAAGAGTGGGAACAGAGTCCTTTTCCACGTTCATTCTCCCCAATTTCTCTGCAGTGGAACAGTTTCCACCTCCCTGCCTGCCCCACACACATTTTACAACCAAACCAGTTCTAAAACAATACAAATTGTTTGATGCTTAATGCAGTCAAATGGTTCCAAATAATACATTTCTGTAATTAAAAAGCATTATGACACAGATTTAAATGATTTTTAATTAGCTCCCCCTAGCCTTTAATAATATCTGCAGCTATTAAAGCATTTTACACATGGGGAAGCCAAGACATGGGGCACAGAAGGCCACACAACCAGTGTTCTAAACATGGATGAGTCCCTAATTACTGCTGTCCCCTTGTGACCCAGAGCAGTGGTGGCTGCCCCATCCCTGGAAGTGTTCAAGGTCAGGTTGGATGGGGCTTTGACCCCCTGATCTAGGTGTCCATGGTAGGAGGGTTGGAAGGGGTTGGGCTTTAAGGCTCCTTCCAACCCAAACCATTCCATGATTCTACGACCCTTCGGCACGAAGCCACCCAAGGTGGTACATTTAGCTGCAGGTAATTCCCCGCACGCCAACAGCTCCTCAGAGCAAACAAGACTGTGTTAAATCACTATTTGAACAGCAGGATTGTTATGCAGATTCCTAACAGTGTTGAAGAAGCAGCCTGAAACCCATCCCTGCTTGATGTTTGATGCTCGTGGCACTTCTGAGGGCACCGCTGCTCAGGCAAAACACAGGCAAACATTTCCTGAGCTTGTTAATAACCCCCAAGCTTCATTTTATCTGCTCTCAGGTTCTACTGCAGAAACTTCTGGCCAACACCTGAACAGTACAGACACGCTGCAAAATTAATTGGTGGCTAAAATTAGCACATCACCATTTGAGAAGCATCACCACTGTCACCACAACTGTACCTGCGGCCAGAGACGGCTCCGTATTCTCCAGCTAAGGCAACCCTCGTGGCTGGAACAAGCTCTCGGCCCATGGCATCAAGGATGGCTTCACTGGAGGAACCAGCCTGCAACAGCAACCACACACCACGTTGGTTTGAGCTCCAACACCATCCAGCCTCGACACAGACTTGAAGCAGACAATCCTGATGCTGACTCTGTATCTGGAATTTGACCAGATTGAAGGGGTTCTCTTCTCTCCGCTTTGGAAATCAAGGAAGGTAATTAACTACTTAAAGAATTTACCAAGGGATGTGGCGAGGTCTTTCCTTGCAGAAAGAAACCCTTTTGCCTCTTCAAATACATCCTTAGCTGTCAGCACTCCAAGTTATACATTAACAGTCATTTTCAACCTTAAAACCAGACTGAAAGAGCCCACAGCTAAATGCCAGGGTATTCCTGGAGCCCAAGGGGTTTCAGATGTTGGCATTATGGAAAAGCCTCTTAGAATATCCACTTGGCACATCAAGTGCCACAAAACTTTCCAAAGGGAAAAGCCATGTGGGTTTTTTCAAATGTGGAAGAGCCACAGTGAGGGGTTGGATCATAGTCCCCTGGGCTGGGAATTGCAATGCAAATCTTGCCCATTTGCTTCATGGAAAGGGGTCCCAGCACGCAGGTCCCATGACCCCTGACTCACACCTTGGCCACGCTAGACACAAGGATTCCCATTCTATCCTGACACCAAAAAGGACATCGATTCCTAAAGCACTGGCAGCAGTGGCTTTCCCATTCTTACACCTTGCCATTGCAGCCAGCATCAGGAAAGCTCTTCTTCCAGAAACATCATCGAATCATTTGCCATCACAACCAAGAACACCACCACCAGCAGTTCCCAATGCCGATTCCGAAGGAACGACGAGCGGTAATTACCTTGCTCCGAGACTGTTCCCTAACAACCAGCACCTCCAATGCCAAACACCAACAGCTTTGTTTTGACACGCTCCTCATGCACTACATAATTAACACTTCCAACACTCAGGCGTTAAACATTTCAGCAAGACTTCCCAGGTGACAGACAACGAGAGCAAGAGCCGACTCCTTACCGAAATATTCCACATCATTTTGATCGCTAACGGAAAAGTCTCTTTCGGCTGATGCTTCTCCACGGGCTCCTCTTCAGCCACCTCTGAAGCTGAGCCATGATCCGGCTCCTGCCCTGTGAGACAACTGCTCTCTGCACACCCCTGATGATCTCCGGAGAAAGGAATTGCTGCTTCATACACGGCAGCACTGCAACCCTTCCCGATGGGTTGGCCAATGAGATACTCTTCCAGCTTGAAGCCCTGCCAGCGGAAGGAGCTCAGGGGATTCTTCTGTGGCTTGTTCTTTCCAACAAACACTGTCTGTAAGGAAGAAGAAAAGACAACGATTAAAAAAACGTGTTCAGTTGTTCAAGACTTCCCAACGAAGGAGAATTCCCTTACTATTTAAGCAGTATTAAGCATCCCGATGGGACAATCCGACTAAAAGCCTCATCATGGCACAAATCCCTGTAAACACAGGGAAAATCATTAATGGACCATATATTGGACTGTTGACCACAAACAGTCTTTTCGAAAGGTGCCCTTCCTAAGGGTGCTGTGGATGCACGAGAGGAGGAGGGATGGGGAGGAGGAGTCGCTTGCTAATCTAGAACATAAACATGTTTTGTAAAGACAAGACTAAGTAAATACTTCTAAAATGAGACACACTATTACACTTTTCTCCCCCTCCATAATTAAACCAGGCAAATAGCATTTAAGAGAAAACCCAATTAAGAGCAACAACAGATGGGATAACAATGCCCTGAGCTTTTGCTGCAGCCGAGTGCAAGGGTTGGTGAATCAGTGATGGGAGAAAGCTGGGGGAGGAAATTGAGACCACAGAATCGTTCGGTTGGAAAAGACCTCCGAGATCATCAAGTCCAACTGTACCTGTCCACTACCAAACCATGTCCCTGAGCACCTCATCTACCAATCTTTTAAATACTTCCAGGAACTGTGACTCAACCACCGCCTCGGGCAGCTCTTCCACTGCCTGAGAACCTTTTTGGTGAAGGACTATTTCCTAATATGGCACAACTCAAGGCCATTTCCTATCGCCTGTCACCTGGGAGAAGAGTCCAACACCTCACTGCAACCTCCTTTCAGGTAGTTGTAGACAGTGATAAGTTCTCCCCTCGGCCTCCTTTTCTCCAGGCTAAACAACCCCAGCTCCCTCTTCTCTAAACCCTTCCCCAGCGTCGTTGCCCTTCTCTGGACGCGCTCCAGCCCTTCAACGTCCTTCTTGTAGTGAGGGGCCGAAAACTGAACCCAGGATTCGAGAAGCAAGGAAACAAAGCACAGGAGGGCTTTTGCAGAGTTTAACCATGACATCCTGGATCCTACAGTTCTGGTGGTGCCACAGATGTCATCTGGACCAGTATAAACCAGCACACTTCTCAGCGGCCGCCCTAGGGATGTGCCCGGGGAGAAAGGGACAGATTCAAGGATGGCAGAAGGGGGAGACGGCAAATTTAAGCACCCGGTAAGGGCCGAGGAGAGAAAGCATCCCAAGGAACTTCTGGGAAAGACAGAACCTCCATGGCAACGTGTCCGTCGGTTAGCAGGGCAGGTGGCAGCAGGCTCTGAGTGCCAAAGGGCTATTTTTACCCATGAAATGCTTCCAGCAATGTCCATCTCCAGTGCCCGCCCAGCAAGGCCTGGCCCAGCCTCGCGGGGCCTCGTCTGTCTCGCAGAGAGGGGAGAGACTTGGGGGCTCAACACCAGCCTCCTGGGACACAGGACACCCAGAACCAAGGCCCTGGCAGCCTCCATGGGTGGAAGACAGGAACTGAGGGGCTCCCCACAGTGAGGACCCCCTGTACCTGCTTTGGGGTGGTGAGGGGCTGCTGAGAAAGGCTTCCCTAACGCCCTGCTTTTGAGGGGGAAGAGGTGTCTGAGGGCTTCCATTCCCCATCACAGGGGCACCTGAGGGGGCTTCCCACAGCAAGGATGCCCCTCCCCTTCAAGGGGGGTGTCTGAGTGACCCCTCTTCCCCTTCACGTGGGTGCCTGAGGGGCTCCCCCCTCCCCTTCATGGGGATGCCTGAGGGACCCCCATTCCCTTTGTGGGGGTGTCTGAGGGATTCCCTACCGCTAGGATGGCCCCCCCTCCCCATCATGGGGCATATCTGAGGGGCTCCCCACTCCCCTTCATAAGGGTGTCTGAGGGGTCCCCACAACAAGGAACCCTCCTCCCTTTCACAGGGGTTGTCTGAGGGACCCTCCCACTCCCCTTCTCGGGGGGTGCCTGAGGGGCTCCCCCCTCCTATTCACGAGGGTGTCTGAGGGGCTTCCCCCTTCCCATCACGGGGGTTGTCTGAGGGGCTCCCCCTTACCATTTATGGGTGTGCCCGAGGGGTTCCCCACTCCCCTTCATGCCTTCATAGGGGGTGTCTGAGGGGCTCCCCACTCCCCTTCATGGGCAGTGTCTGAGGAGCTTCCCCCTCCCATTCATGGGGGTGTCTGAGGGACCTCTATCCCCTTCATGGGGGTGTCTGAGGGGCTCTCCCCTCCCATTAACGAGGGTGTCTGAGGGGATCCCCCCTTCCCATCACGGGGGGTGTCTGAGGGGCTCCCCCTTACCATTTATGGGGGGTGTCTGAGGGGCTCCCCCTTCCTGTTCACAGGGGGTGTCTGAGGGGCTCCCCACTCCCCTTCATGGGGGGTGTCTGAGGGGCTCCCCCTTACCATTTATGGGGGTGTCTGAGGGGCTCCCCCTTACCCTTTATGGGGGTGTCTGAGGGGTTCCCCCTTACCCTTTATGGGGGTGTCCGAGGGGTTTCCCACTCCCCTTCATGCCTTCATGGGGGGTGTCTGAGGGGCTCCCCACTGCCGTGCGCCTGCCCCCCCCTCCCCCGAAGTGGGCACCCAAGGGTCTCCCCAGCCCCCGGCCCGCCCCCCTCCTCCCGCACCTGTATGTGCCTGCAGGCCGCCTCGGCGCGGCGCTGCTCCTCGAGGCGCGGCTGCTGCAGCCCCAGCGCCACGGCGAGGGCCAGGCAGATCCCGCCGCCCCGCCGCGCCGCCGGCCCGCACGCGGGACCGCGCTGCAGCAGCCGCCGGGCGGCGGGCACCCAGCACAGCCACGGCCAGCGCGGGCCGGCGGCGCGGGGCGGCTCGGGACGGGGCGGCTCGGGACGGAGCTCCGGGCGCGGGGCGCGGGCGGGGCGGCAGCGCTGCAGCAGGCGCAGAGCCCGGGCCAGCAGCAGCCGGGCGGCCATGGCTGCGACTCCTCCTCCTCGGGGGCGGTGGCGGAGGGCGCGGGGCCGCCGGGACGGGGAGAGGGGCGGGGGCACCGGGGCACGGGGGCACGGGGCGGGGAGAGGGGCGGGAGCACCCGGAAACGGGGCGGGGGCACCCGGGCACCGGGAGGGGCACCGGGGGAGAGGGGAGAAGGGGAGGCACCGGGACCGGGGGGGAGATGGAGGGGCACCGGGACACGGGGAGAGAGGGGAGAAGGAGGGGCACCGGGACACGGGGAGAGAGGGGAGAAGGGGAGGCACCGGGGCACGGGGGGAGAGGAGAGAAGGGGGTGCACCGGGGCTGAGGTGGGGAGAGAGGACAGGAGGGGGGCACCGGGGCACGAGGGGAGAAGAAGGGGCACGGGGGCAGAGGGGAGAAGGAGAGGCACCGGGACCGAAATGGGGAGAGGGGAGAGGAAGAGTGGGGCACGAGGAGAGAAGAAGGGGCAGCGGGGCACGGGGAGGGGAGAGAAGGGGGGCAGCGGCTCCGGAGCGGGGACAGGGTCTCGGGGCACGGAGCGAGACTGGTGTTGGGCTGCGGGGAGGGTGGCAGGGCACAGTCCGGACCACGGAGTGGGGCACGGAGCGGGGAGCCGGGAGCAGGGAAGGATGCGGGGAGCGGGGCAGGAAAGAGGGAGCAAGGAAAGGGATGCGGAGAACTGCGGGAAGCGTGGCAGGGAGTGGGGAAAGGAATGGAGCAAGGAAGGGTGCAGGGAGAGGGCTGGGGAGAGGAGAGTGGGGCAGGGAATATAGCGGGGTTCAGGGAGGGGAGTGGGGTTCAGGCAGCAGGGTGCAGGGAGTGGGGCACGGCCACTGCATTGCGGGGCACAGCCCGGAACACGGAGCGGGGAACAGCCCGGGACACAGCTGAGCACGGCCCAGGGCACGGCAGAGCTTGGCTTGTGCACTGCCAGAGCCCGGCCCAGGATACGAACCGGGACTTGGAGCCGGGTACAGGCAGGACACAGCCCGGGACACGGCTGGGCACAGCCCAGTGCACGGCAGGGCACGGAGCAAGGTGCAGCCGAGGCAGGGCACAGCCCGGGAAACAGCTGGGTGTGCCTTGTGCGTGACAAGGCATGGAGCAGGCACCAACAGAGCCCTGGGCATGGCCTGGGCACAGTGCAGTGCATGGCACGGAGCAGAGCACTGCCCTGGGCATGGCTTGTGCACAGCCCAGAGCACAGCAGGGCATGGAGCAGGGCACAGCTCGGTGCAATGCAGGGGTCAGCCCAGGACACGGCTGGGCATGGCTAGAGAGGGAAGGTGGCCACTGGCTGTGTGGGCAGCACTGCCCTGGCCACACTCTGGGCCATTCAATGTCCTGGTCAAGTCCTTCCTGCATATCCAGCATCCTCCTGCCCAGCCTGGCAGAGGGGCAGCCCCAGGGCCCCACTTCCAATTCCCTGTGATTCACCATTCGCTGCAACTGCAGGAGATAAACCAGAACTGCCTTTATTTTGCTTGGGCATGGGCAGTAATGCCCAACCCAGGGCTGTGTGGGAAATATAAAGCATTCTTTTTTTCATTATGCATAATGAAATTAATAGTACAATCAGCAAACGGCGTTACTCTGGAGAGAGTAAAACGCCCCAGAAGGCCCCCAAAAACTCCCTCTTCATCTCACAAATGGAATAAAAGCCAGAGAGGCAAACCAGAGAGAAACGAGCAAAGGACATGCTCAGTGTGATAACCATCCAGTTCCAGCAAACCACCTGATAACTGGCTTATTAATAACAGCTGGAGTTGCTGGAGCCTTTCCTTCTGCTTCTCCTTCAGAGCTGAAGAAGCCAGGATTTTCCCAAGCAATGATTTTGTATTATTCAGGAGTGGTTTCTGCACCAACAAGCCCAAACTTGGGCTGTGCATCAAACCCTTCTCTACCTGTGAAACTCCCCCTCGAATACAGCAATATCTGGACACTTTCTAATAACAAGGAATTTCTAAGACTTGATTTTGCCATTTCCTTTAGGTGAGGTGGGGACAGCATCTGCGAATCAGTGCTGAATCAGATGAGTGAGAGGAATGGGTAATTTAACACTATAAAACCTTTTCCCATTGCATTGTCCCCAAAAAGCTGCTTAAACGCCATGGAAATTGGGGAAAACCATCCTCAACTGCTGCCCAAGGGCAAAGGCCAGCAATGGCAGCACTCCTCACACCTTCTTTAGGTGTTCGGGACCGAAGGAGAGTGGCAGCAGCTCCTCCAGTGTCTTCACGATGTAGGTGCCATCTGCTTTGGTCAGGTAGATGTCCCAGTCCGTGCCAAACTGGAAGAGAAGAGGAGGAAGAATGTGTAATGCAAAACCTGTGCTTCTTCCTCAAATTACTCAAACAATCCCTTTCTTTTGGCCAGGTTCACAGGGAGCATCCCCCTTTATTGCATGTATTTTGAGGCAGCTTTTCAGCATCACCTCCCCAGGGGTGGTCTCAGATTCTGTGCTTTTTGCCCCACCAGGATGAGCTTGGGTGCCTCCAAACCTGCCAAATCCAGCCCTTCAAGCCAAGCCCCGCGTCCGTTAAATATTAACCACCCAAAACCAGGCTGCAGGTGCCAGGGTGCTCATGGGGAAGAGGGAGGTGAGAGAAGGACATGCTCCGCAGGCAGCTTGGCTTTTGCAAGAAACCCCCTGTTTTCAGGCTTGCCAGAGCCACAATAATAGCTCTGGGGTCCAAACTCTGCACCCAGCAGCTCCCAGGAGGAATAACCCCCCCTGGGGAGAACAAGTTAATGGATTACCCCTGGGCACTCACTCCCGTGGGACACAGAACAATACCCCTTTCCCAGCAGACAGTGCAATTGGAGGTGCCCAGAACTGGAGGGTTGCAACCCCTCCTTTTGCACTTCTGGGTGGTTTGGGGGGAGATGCTGGTGGTCAGGAGATGCGGGGACCCCGTGCGAGCCATCACCTCTCTCATCACTTGTCTGCAGGCACCACAGGGTGCGATGAAGTTGTCCCCCATGTCACTGCCAAAGGAGAAGGGCACAGAGCTCAGTCCTGCATCAGAGTGGGGGAACACCTGCAGAAGACCTTCATGCACCAATAAATACAGAGCCACAGCAGATTTTCCCCCCAATTCCTAAAAAAAACATGCAAAAACCTCCCTCCCCCCAAAAAAACCCACTCCATCTGCCCCTTGGGTGCACAGGGTGTGGGGGGGGTCCTCAGTGCCCTGCTGCCCATCCCTTACCTGGCGATGGCCATGGCCCTGAAGCTGGTGTGTCCCTCTGAGATGGCTTTCTGGATGGCAGTGCGCTCGGCACACACCCCCAGGCTGTAGCAGGCATTCTCCACGTTGCACCCTGCGGGGAAGCCCCCAGCATCCGCTCAAACCACTCCAACTTCCCTCTGGGTGCATTTTTTTTTTGGGTGTGTGGGGGGAATTTGCAAAACAAAAAAAAAAAAGCCATTTTCTAAGCAAGCTCCCTGATCCCAGACTCTCACCAACACATTCCCTGCTTCCCCTATTTATTTCCCGTATTTTCCCATCCGCCGCGATCTTTGGCTCGCTCGGGGACGGCGGCTGCCAAGTAGGCGGCTGGGAAAGAGGAAGGGACCAGTACCCTGTGCCAACCCCTCTGCACCCCTCTGCGTGGTTAAAGGGCTGCAGGGGGGACCCTAAAACCCAAAGAGGGGGTCACAGATCCTTGGCTTACCGGAAAAGATCTTCCCGCTGGCAGTGAGCAGCGCGGCGCCCACCGGGAAGCGGCTGTAGGGGCAATAGGCCCAGTTTTTGGCTTCCTGGCTGCGGCGTAGCAGGAGCTGCAGGCACTCGCCCTGCGGCCGGCCCGGGGGAGCAGTGGGGTCGGGGTGCTGCCCGTCACCCTCCATGCCTGCACCCGCCTTCCCTCCACGCTGACGCTGCGGTTAAATATTTCCTCGCCTGGAAAATAGGCTGGGCAGCCCTGCTGGGATAACGCCCCGGCGCGCGGCCAAACCCTGGGAAGCATCCCTGACTCCCAAAGCATCAGGCTCAGGGTGTCCCGCATCCCCACCCTGCCTGCTGTCTCAATTTTTCCAATTCCTCCTTTACCTCCTCCTTTCTTTGTCCCAGCAGAGCATTTTTCCACCACTGCCTCGGTGTTTTTTTTCCACCTCAGTTGAAAACTGGTTGTGCGGCTCCATGGGAAAACATTGTTAAATCACTCCTAGTAGGGGGGGGAATCAACAGCTCCTGAGCAGTGAGATCAAAAGAAATAAAATAATTAGATTGAAAGCAGAAAAAATAATATCTATATATCCCATTTTCCCAGGTCTTTTACCTGCCAGGCAGTCGGTAAACTGGTTAAAGACAGGTGATAAAAGCCCAATTTGTTCAGTTCCACCAGTGCTTCCATGGGAATCAGGAGGCACAAGGCTCCTGGGATGCCTGATTAGCAAATTGCTCTGTAATTAAAGTTATCTCTTTATTTCTCTTTGCTGGTGGAGCTTAATGCCTTATTTTCTGGCTGCAAGGATGGGTGACACAACCCCCGGTGATTTATCACTGGGATTTTTGTCCAGTTTACTGGATTTGGGGAGGATTTGGACCTTACCTGCTGGTTTTGTCAGCAAATCCTGGTGCTGGGGCGCTGCTGACGAGCCACGACAGGCTGGGACACAACACCCGGATCAGCAGCAGCCTCTGGTGCAGTGTAAACACCAGGAGGTGAGGATGGAGTGTGGGACAGGCACCCCAAGAAATCAAAGCCAGGATGCTGACATCACTATTATCCCAAGGGATAACCAAGCATCTCTTCTTCCTCACGCTATGCAGGTGCTTGTTCACCCTGGAACCTAATGATGACAGTTAGCTACTTGCAAGCACAGCCAGTCAAGGCGATAGGCAGTTAGAGGAGGGTTTGGGAGCCCTAATGCAGCTCAGAACCCTTTTTTTTCAGCTTCCAAAGTGGAAATTCTGGTTGCTTTCCCATGTAAAATGAGCTGCAGATGCTCCTGTGTCCCCCCCATCCCCATTGCACAGTGCAATCCCCCCAAAACCTGGGAAAGAAAAGGAAAACCAGGCTCAGGGAAGCACTAGGGGAGCAGACTAGAGCAGGGGGACCCCCCCCTCCTAACAAATGTGGGATCTATAAATAAACAATCTTTCGAGGATGGTTTAAACCTGCCCTGAACACTGAGCAATTAAATAAAGAGCCCTTACCTCTGTTGATGAGGGCGAGAAGGGAAACAACCACAGAGAGAGGCTGGCATGGATAGAATCCCTCTTAATTTGCACTAATTCACTAATTGTGACCTCTCTGAAGCCACCCTTGAGTGCACAGTGCAGACCCAGCTGTAGCAGAAAAGCTGAAAACCACACAACCTCCTGCATTTTCAACTGAGGCCGCAGCAGCAAGAGGAGCAGGATCTGCCTGTGAAGCAGCTATTTTAAGGTTGCAGTTGCTTTGCTCAAACCAAAGAAAAGCTGGGAAGCTGCTGGGAAATGGCTTCCTGCTTCCTGCAACACCCTGCTCGCATTTTCCTCCCTAAGTGAACTAAAACCACAAGCACAGGCTGCTATTTCATCCCTTTCTCCTCCCCATTTTTCAATCCAAAGGCAGCAGGAGCATCTTTGTGGGTCCCCAAAGCCTGGGGATCTCCCCACTGCACCCACAAGGAGCTCCAAGTGGTAAAAAAAATAGGTGGAAATCAGGATTTGAGGCAAAGGAACTGAAATCTCAACAGCCTCAGACCCCACTGCAGGGCTGAAATCTTGCAGGCATCCCGCAAGTGCTCCCCAGAAATTCCCCACAAACTGTGCTGAGGAGAAACAACATTTCATTTTCCTTGGAGAGAAGCCACCCTGGGGGCACAGCCGGAGTGAAAAGCAACAGGTTAAAAGCCAAAAATCTCAGCCCAAGAGGGAGAACCTGGCTGGCTTAGAATTAATAGGGAAAGGGAGATGGTTCTTGAGCAAAAAATGCCATCAAACCCACACAAATCCTGGTGCAAACCTCAGGCTACGCTCAGGTTTTGGGGAAAAAGCCCTTCTTTCCTTGCACTGGGTCCAACCCATCCAAAAATCATCACCCCCTCCCCACCAGATCCTGCCCTGCAGGAGTGCTTTGGCTTTGGGGGTCTGGATGCTGCCTGGGGCAGGGATGGTGTTTTACCGGCATCTCTAATTCCCTGTCTGAGGATGAAGCAGTGTGTGGGGGGGTCCACCATCGGCTCCCCGCGTTCTCGAGGCCAGGGCGACGTGGCGTCGCGGGGAGGTGGAGCAGCCCACGGAGAGCTGCGTTCCCGCAGCAGCCGTCGCTCCCGCAGGCAGGCGCAGGCAGCAGCCGGAGCGTGGCGGCTCCTCTCGGCCAAAGCAGCTCCAGCATCCTCCGTAAGCAGTCGGCATTGGGTACCGCAGCTGCATCCCACCGCATCGGGGTAGGGGCATCCCCCCCCACCACCACCTGGGTGGGGGGGTGCGAGGGGCAGATTTGGGGTTGAGGGAAGAGGGGTTTCGTTCTGCTCAAGGCTGGGATTTAGCGGAGGCCACCCGGGGAGGGCCCCTCGGTGGAGCGGAGATGCTGCCCTGGCGCCGGAGCAAGTTTGTGCTGGTGGAAAACGAACGTAAGTGCAAAGGGAAGAGCTTGGGGCCGGGGTTGAGCTACGCTGCCTTGCTGGCCGGTTTCCTACGCTCCTGCCCGGACCTCCTGCCCGATTGTCCGCTCGAAAAGCTCGGCAGCGTCTTCCGTGGCAAACGCCAGAAAGTGGAGCTGAACAAGGAGGATCCGACGTACACGGTGAGGTACCTGGGGAACGCCGTCACCCTGCACGCCAAGGGCGAGGGCTGCACGGAGGAGGCGGTGGGTAAGATCTGGGCTAAGAGCGACGCAGGGGCCGGTGGAGCCAAGATGAAGCTGACCTTGGGACCCCAAGGAATCCGGATGACGCCCTGCGAGAAGGGAGCCCGCCGGCCGGGCCACGCGTACCTCCTGCACCGCATCACCTACTGCGCCGCCGACCGCCGCCATCCCAAAGTCTTCGCTTGGGTTTACCGACACCAGGTGAAGAACAAGGCGGTGGTGCTACGCTGCCACGCCGTCCTGGTCTCCAAGGCCGACAAGGCACGTGCCATGGCCTTGCTCCTCTACCAAACCTCCGCCTCCGCCTTCAACGAGTTCAAGCGCTTCAAGAGGCAGAACGATTTCCGCCACGTCCAGCAGCAGCTCCTGGGCGACGCCATCGTCCCCTTGGTCCCCCTCCGCCGCCTGCTCAACGCCAAGTGTCCCTACCGCCCGCCCGCCGAGAGGACCCGCTGCGCCCCGCGCCTCAGCTCCATCCTGGAAGAGGAGGAGGAGGAGGCCTTCAGCACTGGGACACCCCGTGGGGACGGAGGTCCCGCTGCCGTGCTCCTGCTGGCCAGGGAGATGCGGGGGTGCAGCCTGCGCGGCCCCCGACCCCCGGTGCTCTGAGCAGCGCCAAATCAAGCCAATTCAGGGATGGGGGTCTCTTCCCTGCGCCCCGAGCTGAAGTTGGACAGCCCTTGGGAACAAATCTGGATGAGGCGGCGGCTTCGTTTGCAAGGAAGACCCTTGGGGGGGGGGGGTTACACCCCAAGACCCCCCTGCACATGAACCTGCTCTCGTGCCCTATCTGCAGCAGCCATAATAAAGTCGATGTGTGTTTTCTGCGATGTGACAGCGCCTGTGTCTCGCATGGATCCAGCCCTGGAAGAGTTAAGCTCGGCATGAGGCGGTTTTGAGGGGTTTATATGGAATTTACCCCTGGAAAGGGGAGACAAGGCTGGGGGGGTGGGTTTGGGGGTCCTTTCTGCACCCTCCCTGCGGCACCCAGGGCTGGAGAGCTGCTCCGTGTAGCCATGACAACTTGCTTTTTTAAATATAGCACTGGAAGGAGGGGGGAAGTACAAGGCCTGAAGAGCAATAATTTACCAAAAATCATTATTTTTCTTCATCCCTTTTGGCTGCTTTTCTAGAATAAGCGAGGGGACAGCAGGGAGGAGCAGGGGTTTGTGTCTCCCCCCACTCCAGCTTGGGGTGCAGGAGAAGACCCCCAAAAATGGGGCTGGGGGCTGCATCCTCACGCTGAGCCGTGTCCTGGCAGTGTGTGTGGGGGGTCCTTTGGGGACAGAGGGGGGTGCTGCTGCCCCACACTCTGCAGAGGGGATGTAAATCCCCCCCCAAAGTGCTACAGGACTGGGAGGTGGGCAGATCCCCCCCTCAGGGGGAGCAGGGTTTGGCCTGACACCCCCAAAGCTTTGTAGAGGGGTATGATTTGGGCAACTCCCCCCGACACACACACACACAAGGCTTTTGGGGTTTGGGGAGCACTGGGGATGGTCCTCCAGGGCACTGGCGTTATCAAGATCCGGCCCCCCATTCCTCAGATCCTGAGGGATGGCTGGGATTTGGGCTGATACCACGATGTCTTGTCAGGCCAGGGATTAGCAATCCCCCCAGACCCCAGGGTGGGGGTGTGGGATCTGTCCTGCCCTACCAAGGCTGTGGGGCTGGGATTTACCCCCACCTATGGTCTTATGGGTCTGAGATCTCTCCTGTCTCCTCTGTCCCAGGCCCTGTGGAACTGGGACTTGGGTTGTGTCCCCCCACTTAAGGCCTTGGGGTGCGGGGGGGGGCACTGGGGATGCTCCACCAGGGCCCAGGGGGTACCAGGATCTGCACCTCCATTCCTCAGATCCTGAGGGGTGGTTGGGATTTGGGCTGAACCTCCTGATGCCTGGTGGTGTGGAGATTTAACAGCCCCTCCAGATCCCGGGGAGGGGGGGTGTGGGATCTGTCCTGCCCAACCAAGGCCCCTGGGCCAGGATTTACCCCCCTCCAATGTCTCATGGGGCCAGGATCTCTCCAATCTCCCCCATCCACAAGTGGGCTTGTGAAAATCCTCATGAGGTTCAACAAGGTGAAGTGCAACATCCTGCGCCTGGATTGGGGCAACCCTCAGTATCGATACCGGATGAGGGAATGAAGAGATTGAGAGCAGCCCTGCCGAGAAGGACTTGGGAGTCCTGGTGGATGAGAAGCTGGAGGCAGCAATGAGCACTTGCAGCCCAGAAGACCAACAGTGTCCATGGCTGCACCAAAGCAGTGGGACCAGCAGGGGAGAGGGAGGGGATTCTGACCCTCTGCTCCGCTCTGATGAGACCCCACCTGGAGCCCTGTGTCCAGTTCTGGAGTCCTCAGCACAGGAACGACCTGGACCTATTGGAGTGAATCCAGAGGAGGCCACGGAGATGATCCAAGGGCTGGGGCAACTCTCATACAAGGACAGGCTGAGAGAGTTGGGGTTGTTCAGCCTGGAGAAGAGAAGGCTCTGGGGAGACCTTAGAGCAGCCTCCCAAGACTGAAAGGGGCTCCAGGAAAGCTGGAGAGGGGCTCTTGATCAGGGAGTGCAGGGATAGGATGAGGGGGAATGGTTTTAAGATGGAAGAGGGGAGATTGAGATGAGATTTTAGGAGGAAATATTTTGCTTTGAGGGTGTGGAGGCCCTGGCCCAGGCTGCCCAGAGAAGCTGTGGCTGCCCCATCCCTGGAGGTGTTGAAGGCCAGGTTGGATGTGGCTTTGAGCCCCCTGATCCAGTAGGAGGTGTCTCTGCCCATGGCAGTGGTGGTGGAACTGGCTGGGCTTTGAGGACCCTTCCAACCCAACCCATTCCATGATTCCATGACTCTATTCCAGGCCCTGTTGGGGTTTGGTTTCCCCACCAACAAGGCTCTACCCCCGGCCCCATTCCCGGCGGACCTCGTCTCTATGGTCGCGCCGCCGCCTGCCAGAGCGCCGTAGGTTCTCTATGGTCGCGCGCCGCCGCCAGCGACCAGAACGTTGTTCGTGACGTCATCATCCGGCGCCAGTACTGCGCGGTTGCCGCGGTAACGGCAGCGATGGAGGGCGGCGGGAGGCCCTCGGCCGCGCAGGCCGTGCTGCTGGCGGGCAGCACCGCTCTCACCGCCCTGCTCTACTCCGTGTACCGGCAGAAAGCTCGCGTCGCCCGCGGCCTCGAGGTGGGTGCGAGAGTCTCCCCGGGACGAGGGGAGCGCTGGGGCTAGAGCTCTGGTGGCGGCCTGGGCCCAGGCCCTGATGGCGGCCTCTATTTTCCTCCTCGCAGGGCGCCAAGAGGGTCCAGCTGGACGGGGGCCTGCGGGCGTTGTTGCTGGAGGCACCCGGGCGCTGCGTACCCTATGCAGTCATCGAAGGTAGGAGCAGAGTCTGAACAAAGGGTGGCAGAGACCTGTCCTCCCCCCAACCACCCCCTCACTCAGGGGTTTCATCCGCAGCCCCGCAGTTCTGTTCACATCCCCTCATCTGTCCCCTGTCCGGCAGCCACTGGCTCTTCTGAGGGCTCCAAAGCCGAGCTCTTGGCATTTCTCCCCCCTTCTCTTCCTCTTTGTTATTAAGATCTTCATAGAATCATAGAATCGTTCAGTGGGAAAAGACTTTTGAGATCATCAAGTCCAACCATATGTGTCCACTGTTAAACCAGATCCCTGAGCACCTCATCTACCCATCTTTTAAACATCTCCAAGGACGAAGACTCCACCACTGCCCTGGGCAGCCTCTGCCAGGGCATCACCACTCTTTTAGCAAATAAATTTTTCCTCATATCCAATCTAAACCTCCCCTGGCACAACTCGAGGCTGTTTCCTCTCATCCTATCACTTGTTACTTGGGAGAAGAGACCAGCACCCACCTCGCTGCAGCCTCCTTTCAGGGAGCTGCCGAGAGTGATGAAGTGTCCCCTCAGCCTCCTTTTCTCTTGAATGATAAGAAATGGAACGGGAGTTTAACAAGCGCCTTGAACGCGTGTTGGGTTTGTCTTTCAGGCGTGGTGTGCTCCGTTAAGGAGACCCTGAGCAGCCAGTTTGTGGAGAACTGCAAGGGTGTCATTCAGCGGCTGACACTGCAGGAGCACAAGATGGTGTGGAACCGAACAACCCACCTCTGGTAGGTGCCTGGCGCCCGTGGACGAACGGCTTTCAGACCAGCTGAGGTGCCCTCGGTGGGCCTGGCACATTAAACGAATTCAGAGTGCCCAGGGTGCCCTGGAGCTGGTAGTTACCACTGCCAAAATGGGGCACATTTGGCTGTTTTCAGGGCCACGTCTTTTCAGAGCTCATGTACAGTCTCTAGGTGATGAGCAGAGAGTAACCCAGCATGGGCAGAGCATGTGTCAGTAGCGTCACGTTGCTGTTGTGGAGGTGGCCACAGGATGGCAGTTTCTGAGCCAGAATCATAAAACTCTTTAGGTTGGAGAAGATTTTTAAGATCATCAGGTCCAACCATAAACCCAGCACTGCCAACTCCAGCACTAAACCATGTTCCTAAGCACTACGTCCACATGGCTTTTAAGCACCTGCAGAGGAGACTCAACCACTCCCCTGGGCAACCTTTGCCAGTGCTTGACAGCCCTTTCTGTGAAGGAATATTTGCCAGTATCCAATCTAAACCTTCTTGGCACAACTCAAGGCCATTTCCTCTTGTCCTATCCCTTGTTCCTTGGGAGAAGAGACCAACATCCACCTCACCACAACCTCCTTTCCAAAAACTGCAGAGAGCAATGAGGTCTCTCCTCAGCTTCCTCCAGACTAAACAGCCCCAGGACCCTCAGCTGCTCCCAGAACCCCTGTTCTCCAGACCCTTCCCCAGCTCTGTTCCCTACTCCGGATGCTCTCCAGCCCCTCAATGTCCTTCTTGTACTGAGGGCCCAAAACTGACCCCAGGATTCGAGGTGTGGCCTCACCAGCACCGAGTCCAGGGGATGATCCCTTCCCTGCTCCAGCTGCCACCCCATGCTGCCACCCCACGCTGGTGGCCTCCTTGCCCACCTGGGCCACTGCTGGCTCATGTTCAGCCCCTGTGAACCAGCACCCCAAGGGCCTTTCCCACCAGGCAGCTTTCCAGCTGCTCTTCCCCAAGCCTGGAGCGTTGCCTGGGGTTGTGACCCAAATGCAGGACCCGGCACTGAGCCTTGTTGAACCCCATCCTGTTGGCCTTGGCCCATGGATCCAGCCTGGCCAGGTCCCTGTGCAGACCCTTCCTGCCCTCCAGCCCATGGATCCAGCCTGTTTGGATCCCTCTGCAGAGCCTTCCTGATCTCCAGCCCATGGATCCAGCCTGTTTGGATCCCTCTGCAGAGCCTTCCTGCCCTCCAACAGACCAACATTCCCACCCAACATGACTGGCCCCAACACTGATCCCTAGGGAGCAGCACTCATGACCGGCTGCCAGCCAGATTTAAGTCCATTTCCCACAACTCTCTGGGCTCAGCCATCCAGCTGTTTTTTTACCCAGCCGTGAGCAGCCAGCTTTTCTAGGAGAATGCTGTGGGAAAACCTCTCAAAGGCTTTACTAAAGTCAAGGCAGACAACATCCAGAGCCCACCCACGACACCTTCAATGCAGAAATTCAGCTGGATTTACACAATACTGCACCCAGGGCACCTGAGGATGGTTCCAAGAGCAGCCTGGCCCACAGCAGCACGGTGACAGGCAGCACTTCTTGCAGGGTGGTTTCTGGCAGCCAGTGGCTCTGTAGGAGATGAGGGGGAATTAGGTGGGCTGAAATGCTCTCCTGTTGACAGTAGAAACCCACGCTGCTTTCACAGGGGCTGTGGGCGTGTTGAGGTGAGGGTGGAGGCCTTCTGCACACTCAGATGGTGCCATGAGGGGAACGGAGCCCCATCCCAATAAACTGTGCTCAGGGCAGTCCCCAAAACCTGCAGGTCAGCCTGGGCAGTGTTTCCCTGCTGGCCTCGGGGCAGGTGTTAATGCTCAGATTCCCTTCCTTCCCCAGGAATGACTATGAGAAGATCATCCACCAGAGAACCAACACCACCCTCTTTGACCTGGTCCCTCCTGGGGACAGCGCCGGCGTCGCCGTCCGGGTGATGAAGCCTCTGGATGCTGCTGAGCTCAGCCTGGAGACGGTGTATGAGAAATTTCATCCCTCTGTCCAGTCCTTCACTGATGTCATCGGCCACTACATCAGCGGAGAGCGCCCCAAGGGCATCCAGGAAACGGAGCAGATGCTGAAGGTGGGCACAGCGCTGACGGGAGTGGGAGAACTGGTCCTGGATAACACCACGATCAAGCTGCAGCCCCCGAAGCAGGGCATGCCCTACTACCTGAGCACGGTGGATTTCGACTCCCTGCTGCAGAAACAAGAATCCAACGTGCGCTTTTGGAAAATCCTGAGCGTCGTTTTCGGATTTGCCACCTGCGCCGTCCTCTTCTTCATCCTACGGAAGCAGTACCGGCATCACCGAGAGAGGCAGCACCTCAAGCAAATGCAGGATGAATTCCGACAGGCCCAGGAGCGCCTGATGCGTGAGATGAACACGGAGGGTGGAGAGACACTCAAAAACGCCTGCGTTGTCTGCTTGAGCAACACCAAATCTTGTGTTTTCCTGGAGTGTGGGCACGTTTGCTCGTGCAACGAGTGTTACCACGCTCTCCCCGAGCCCAAAAGGTGCCCGATCTGCCGGCAGGCCATCTCCAGGGTGGTTCCCTTATACAACAGCTAAATTCCCTTGGCTGGGAGCAGCTTTTGGGATGAAAGCTTCCTCTTTCAAAGGGGTTTTCTCACCTCGCCGCTTGAGTGGTTGGTTTTGGGGAAGGGGAGGGAGCTTGAGTGAGCAGGGTGCTTTAAGCAGGGCGCAGAGACAGGTCTTAGAAGGTGATGATCCAGCAGATTGGGGCTCACGTTGCACTCCAGGAGTCCTCACGGCGATCCACTGGGAGAGGTGGATCCAACCTCTTCGCTCATGAAGAGTTGAGGCCGATTTCTGCATTTGGCTGGAGCTGGCGTAGGAAATGGGATGTAAAGTAATAAAATAGGATGCAAAGTGTGTTTATCTCAGATCATTACATGTCCATGAGGGATGGGTGATGGGATCCACTGCCCCTCTGCGCTCTGGGGGTGTCTGTGCTGTGCTGATGGACACCAGAGGAACACAAAACGCTGTCTGGAACGGTGGTGGAGGTTGGGATAAGGGGTAGGATCATGTCCCTCCATGCTAAATCCGACACGGGTCACGATGGACACTGCTGTCCCCTTGTCCAGAAGGCAGGTGGTACCAAAACCCCACATTTTCACACTAAAAAGGAAAATTCCCCAGTTTCCCCATTTTGCTGTAAATCACATCTGGTGACTGCACTGGAGAGGGTTAATGAACCCAAAGCAACCCTTCAATTAACTTCAATTAACAGCTGCTGTGGAGGGTGCCCAGCTCTCAGTTAGAGGGAAATGGGGCAGGTTAGGGAGCCACTGGTTTGGGAGCCTGGAAAAATGCAGGCCTTGGGACTGAAGCAGCCACTGGGAGTCAGGGAAGACCCAGTAGGTTGGAAAACAAATCTTTTCATCAACTGCCAGGAAAAATGGTAAATTTTATAAGGAAACAGGTTGTTTCCTCTTAATTAGAATGTCCAGGCAGCATCCGAAGGCACAAATCTGCTGGATTCGTTTCCCTACTGGATGGAGGAATGGGGTCTTGGGCAGCCCCCGCGCTGGGAATCTCGCCGGCTGTAGATGGCAGTGGCTGCTCACTGCAGCGAGGCTGCTGCCTGCACGGAAAGCCAGCATCCCAGTGAGGAAAGCCTGAATCCCAGCAGGAAAAGTCTGAATCCCAGCAGGAAAGCCAGAATCCAGCCCTCTGGCAGAGGTTTCTCTCCTCTCAGCACCCATCGAACCCCTCTGCTGCCAGAAAATAAAACCTTTTATCAGCGGCTCAAAATGTGGCGTTGGAAAAAAAAATATCAAGGAACCCCAGAGACTTTCCCTGAAGGATCAGCTCTGCCAAATCCTGAACTGAACATCCCCTGACAGCATGGATTTAAGGTCCAGAGAAGATGAGACCTTGACTCCTTTCCTTAAAAAGCATTTTCTGCTGCAAAAATCCTATTTAGAGAGGTCTCCGCCTTTCCAGCCTCTGCTCTCCCTGTGTGCCACCTCATGATCCCATTAATGGGCACAGCCTGCAGAAAACCCAGTGCCCCCTCATTTTGGGGGTCTAATGATGATCCCATTCCATCATTAATTAAAGGCTGAAGCCTTTTCTGCTCCTTTACTCCCTGTGCCACATCAAGGCTTTACTTTTCCCTCCCCGGCTCCTCTTCTTTGAGGATCAATCACCCCACAAAGCCTCGTCCCCCTCGATGGGGATGGCAAGGGTAACCCCCCACCATCCATGCAGAGCAGGATGTGGCCCCAAGCCCTGGAGTTTTCCCTAGGGAACAAAGCCATCACACTAAGCCTAAAAATACACTTTTGGGGGGGCTGTGCTTCTCCCAGTAGCTCTCGCCTCCTGTTTTCCAGCTTTCCCCCGCGCTATCTCGGGCGTAGATGCAACCTTATGTAAGGAGCTGACAGCTCGGGGAGGGGGTGGGAGTGCAGGGAGAGGGGCTCGAGTGGCTCCTGGCACTGAGGATTTTGGTGGATGAGGGGTTCAGAGATGGGAGCAGCCCCAGTGTCATGGGATGCTCCATCCTTCCCAGCTCCAAAACAAACTGGGCTCCTGCTTTCCGGAGAAATCTGGTGAAGATGTCCAGCCTTGCACAAAAGGGTTTTTTGCTGCTGTCTCCACACTCTGCTCTGAGGGGAAGCACCAGGGATGCCTGGACACCCCCCCCCCCCCCCCCATAGAATCATGGAATAGTTTAGGCTGGAAGGGACCTCAAAGCCCATCCAGTTCCACCCCCCTGCCATGGGCAGGGACACCTCCCACTGGATCAGGGGTCTCAAAGCCACATCCAGCCTGGCTTTGAACACCTCCAGGGATGGGGCAGCCACCACTGCTCTGGGCAAGCTGGGCCAGGGCCTCCCCACCCTCCTTGTGAAGAATTCCTTCCTAATGTCTAATCCAATCTTCCCCTTTCCAGTTTAAAGCCGTTCTCCCTCGTCCCATCACTCCCAGCTTTCCTGGAGCCCCTTTCAGTCCTGGGAGGCTGCTCTAAGGTCTCCCCAGAACCTTCTCTTCTCCAGGCTGAACGACCCCAAGTCTCTCAGCCTGTCCTCATACAGGAGGTGCTGTGGGGCAGCCTGGCCTTGCTGTAAGGCACCTATGAGATCCTCAGGGCTTCTCAGGGGCTGCCCTAGGCTCTCCAGCATGTTGTGGGGCAGTCTCTTCTTGCTTTGGGGCAGCTCTGGCTTCCCAGGAAGGCTGTGGGGCAGCCTGGGCTCCTGGGGGATGCTCTGAGGGCGTCCCTAGGGATGCTCAGGGATCCCAGAAGTGGCTATGGGGCAGCCTTTCCTGCCCTGGGGATGCTCCAAGAGAGCTCGTGGGTCCCTGGGAGTGCCTAGGGTTGGCTATGGGGCTCTATTTACTCACCAGGGATGCTCTAAGAGGGTCTCCAGGGATGCTGTGGGGCAGCTCGGGGCTCCTGGGGATGCTTCAAGAGAGCTTGGGGGTCCCCAGGGATGCTCCGGGGCAGTTTGGGGGTCCCTAGGGTTGGCTATGGGCAGCCTGGGCTCCCAGAGGATGCTCTGAGGGAGTCCCCAGGGATGCTCCAAGAGAGCTCGAGAGGTCCCAAGGGATGATTTGAGGCACCAGGGGGTCCCCAGGGATATTCCGAGGGTGTTCAGAGGTGGCTGTGGGGCACCTGGGGAGGGATACCCAGCGATGCTCCGAGACACCGGGGTGTCCCCTGGGATGCCCGGGACCCGCTCTGCCACCGCTCCCCCCTCCCCCGTCGAGGCATCCCGAGGTGCTCCCGGTGCGCCCGGTGCCCCCGGCGGGGCGGTGCCGCCGCCTTTGCCGGGTCCCTCCCCGGTCCCTCCCCGGTCCCTCCCGGTCCCTCCCCCCGCTCCTCTATCGCTGCCGCCGCCGCCGCCGCCGCCGCAGCCGCCGCAGCCGCAGCCGCCGCCGCTGCGAGCCGGGATGTGACGGGGCGGCCGCCCCGGGCTCCGCTCCGCCGCTGCCCCGGGCCCGCGGGCCCCGCTGCCCCCGGGAGGCTGTCGGGGGGCGGCGGCGGCACCCCCCCCCCCGCCGCCCCCATGTCGGAGGGGCCGCCCTACGGCGAGGGGCAGCTGGCGGGGGACGCGGCCGTGGGGCAGCTGCCCTTCCCGGGGATCCTGCACGGGGGGCAGGGCAAGCGCCCGCCCAAGCTGGGGCAGATCGGCCGCAGCAAGAGAGGTGGGTGACGGGGGAGGTGGGAAAGCAACGGGACCCCCTCGGGGACGGGGCTCCGCGAGCCTTCCCGGGATGCAGGGCACGGGGATGCGGCGAGCATCCCTGGGGTTGGAGTGCTGGGTACCGCATCCGGGATGCAGGGCACTGGGGAGCATCTCCGGGGATTGGGTGCCGAGTACCGCATCCCAGGGATGCAGCGCACTGGGAAGCATCCTCAAGGATGCAGGGCGAAGGGATACAGGGAGCATCCCTGAGGGTGGAGTGCTGGGTATCTCATCCCAGGGATCTTCCCCAGGGATGCGGGAAGCATCCTCGGAGTTGGAGTGATGGATATCGCATTCCGGGGACCTTCCCCCGGGATGCAGGGCACTGGGGAGAATCCCTGGGGATGGGGTGCCGTGTACCGCATCCCAGAGAGCTTCCCTAGGGATGCAGGCCACTGAGAAGCATCTCGGGGATCTTCCCCAGGAATGCAGGACACTGGGGAGCATCACTGGGAATGTGCTGAGTACTGCACCCCAGAGAGCTTCCCCAGGGATATAGGGTACCTGGAATCATCCCCCGGGGTTGAGGTGCCAGGCATTGTGTCTCAGGGATCTTTCTCAGGGATGCAGGACACAGGGATGAGGGGAGTATCCCTGGGGATGGCGTGCCGGGTATCGCATCCTGGATGCAGGACACTGGGGAGCATCCCCAGGGATGAGGTGCTGAGTATCACATCCCGGGGACCTTCCCCAGGGATGCAGGGCACTGGGGAGCGTCCCAGGATGTGGGCAGCATCCTTGGGGTTGGGGTGCTGGGCACCACATCCCAGGGACTTCTCCAAGGATGTCGGGCACGGGGGAGCATTCCAGGGTTTTTGTGCCGGGTATCACAACCTGGAGACCTTTCCCAGGGATACAGGGAAGCGGAGAGCATCCTCGGAGGTGGAATGTTGGGTATAGCATCCTTGGGACCTTCCCCAGGCATGCAGGGAAGCAAAAGCAACGTCCCCAGGGACAGGGCATGGTGCACTGGGATCCCTGCAGGATGTCGGTTAACGTGTCGCAGGGACGTTCCCAAGGGATGCAGGGCACCGGGATGCAGGGAGAATCCCCGGGTGCGGTGCAGCGGGTACCATGCTGGGCATCTGCCCCTGGGGACATTCCCCATGGATGCAGGGCACCGAGAAGCGGGGAGCATCCCCTGGGATGGGGTGCAGGGCATCACGTCCTGGGCACTTTGCCCAGGGACGCAGGGCACTGGGGAGCATCCCCAGGGATGGGGTGCTGGGTATCGCATCCCATGGACCTTTCCCAGGGATGCAGGGCACTGGCGACCATCCCCGGGGACAGGACACCTTGCACCAGAATGCCTGCAGGGTGTCAGGCAACGTGTCAGAGGGATCTTCCCGGGGAATACAGGGCACTGGGAAGTGGGGAGTATCCCCAGGAGTGGGATGCAGGATATCGCATCCCGGAGAACTTCCCCAAGGATGGAAGGCACCAAGAAGTGGGAAGCATCCCCGGGGATGGAGTGCCAGGATATCACATCCTGGGGACCTTCCCCAGGCATGCAGGGCACCAGGAAGCAGGGAGCATTCCCGGGGATGGGCTGCAGGGTATCGCGTCCTGGGGACCTTACCAAAGGATATAGGGCACTGGGAAGTGGGGAGTATCCCTAGGGATGGGGCATGGTGGACCAGGTACCTCGTGGGGTGCCGGGCAGCCATCCCCAGGGAACTTCCCCAAGGATGCAGGGCACTGGGAAGCAGGGGATGTGGCACAGTGCACCGGGAACACCGCAGGATGCCAGGCATCTATTCCCAGGAATCTTCCCAGGGGATGCAGGGCACCAGGAAACAGGGAGCATTCCCAGGGATGGGGCATAGTGCACTGGGAATTCTGCAGCATGCCAGGCATCGCATCCTGGGAACCTTCATGGGGGATGCAGTGCACTAGCGATGTCCCCGGGGGGCAGGGCATGGTGAACCGGGCTCCCAGTGGAGTGTCAGACCTCACACCTCAGGGACATTCCTGAGTGATGCAGGGCATCAGGGAACATCCCTAGGGACAGGGCATGGTGTACATGGCTCCCTGTGGGATGTCAGGCACTGTGTCCCAGGAATCTTCCCAGGGATGCAGGGCACTGGGAATGTCCCCAGGGACAAGGCATGGAGAACAGGTCTCCTTGCAGGATGTCGGGCACTGTGCCCCAGGGACCTTCCCCAGGGATGCAGGGCATCGGGAAGCATCCCTGGAGAGAGGGCACGGTGCACTGGGCTCCCCACGGGATGTTTGGTTTTATGTCCCAAGGACCTTTCCCAGGGATGCAGGGCACCAGGAAGCAGGGAGCATCCCTGGGGATGGGGCATGGTGCACGGGGTTCCCTGTCAGACATCGCAGCCCAGGACCTTACCCAGGGATGCAAGATACGTGGGACTGTCCCCAGACCCATCCTGCATCATGTCCCAGGGACCTTCCCATGGGTGCAGGACACTGGGGATCATCCCCACGGACAGGATGCAATAAGCTGGACTCCCACTGGGATGTCGATTATTGGCTCCCAGAGACTTTCCCTGGGGTGCAGGGCAGCAGGGACCCTCCTTGGTGCAGGCCATGGTGCTCTGGGGACCATCCTCAGGGTGTAGAGGTGATGGGACCTTCCTTGAGGACAAGACACTTCGTCCCAAGCACTTTTCTGGGGCATAGGGACCTTCCTTGGGGATGAGGCAGCAGGCACGGTGCCGGGGTGTGGGTACCCTCCCCAGGGACAACACACGGTGCATCGGGTACCCCACACTGGACATCAGTGCCCCTTTGACAGGGTTCAGGGCCCCGTGCTGGCTGCAGGACCCCCCCCCAAACCCACCCTGAGGTGACCTTGGGCGAGGAGACCACGGCGGCCGCATATTCAATCACGGTTCTTTCTTTTCTGCTTTCCAGTGGTTATTGAAGACGACAGAATCGACGATGTGCTGCAAAACCTCTCGGAAAAAGCCCCTCCTGGTGTTTAAAGCCTTCCCAGGGATGCTCGGCTGAAGCTGGGGTGGGGTGGGGGGCGGGTGAAAAGCCAGGAGGGCTTGGTTTACAATGGTCATCGGCAACAAAAAAAAAACCCCACCACACCCCCCTCAACACCGCAGCGACCGCGCCGAGCGCTCGGAGAGCCGCCCTCGCCCGCAATTCCCACCGCACAGCCAGGAGACGCGCGGAGGGGAGGGCGGCGAGCGAGGCAGAGCCCCAGCCACCCATAAATTAATAATGCTAATATTAATAAATATTAATTGGAACAACAACCCCCACCCCAACGCCACGAGGGACGAAGGAATCCCTCCCTCTGTCTTTTTTCAGCCAGAGGAAACTTGCGCCGCGCTAAATCCGGGGGAGGAGAGGGGGGGGGGGAATGATGAGAAAAGGGGCAGCAAAAGAGGGGAGGGGGCAGCCCCAGGGTTGTTCCCAGCGGGCACCTTGTTTACATTATTTAACCTTGCAAAAATGAATCCGTGCACTTGGATGTACCATGCTCTCCCCTTCCCTTATGATTTTTGGTTTTTTTATGTTGATGTCTTTGGATGTTGGGAAAACGATATAAAGATATATATATATTTCACTTTAGTCACGTTTTAAGGTTCTCGGGGAGGGGGAGGGAACCAAAACTTTTATAAAGGAAAGGCTTAGAGGATGAATCGCTGGTTTATTTTTTAATGCTTGTTCTTCTCGGTTGCTGTGAGCGAGGGGAGAGATTTTATATGTACGGGAGGGTGGGGAGGGATGCTCGGCTTTTCTAACTACCATGCAGTCTGTAGTGTGGGTGATCTTGGTTTCTTTTTTTTTTCTTATATTGTGGCATTTTCCTCTCTTTAATAGACTGTATTAAAATAATATATCAAAAAAAAGAAGAATTTAATGTAATCACAAGAGTGCCAAACACTTGGAGATGCCGGAGGGCAGCGATTCCCTCCCTGAGTCGAGCTGCGCTCGGGGATTTCTGCTCTTTCTAGGGCTCGGTCGGTCTCACGTGGGGTTTTTTCTTTGACTTCTCTTTTTCTAATCTTTCTTTTTAACTATTTTGCATGATGTGCATAAAGAAAAAAAAAAAGAGAGAGGAATAAAAGCACCTCTTGCGCCAGGGCTTGGTTTCTGTTTGTGGCTCTGACCTCAAGGACCTCAAGGCAGCTTTGCTTTCTTCCTTTTCTTAAATATTGTGTATGTTGCACTTTTATCCACTACACAGGGCTATTTCTGTGATGTCCAAATAAAAAAAGGATAAAATGAAATGAAATGGAAAAGAAAAAGTCAATGAACGCGGCTCTGCCGTGTTTTCCCGCGTGCCCAGCGCCGTGAGCATCCCTTCCCATCCACCTAAATAACTAAGGAAAGACTCCCCACCCATGACTGGGGTCATGCTCTGCTCTACATAACTAATTATAATTAATATCTATTAATGGGATTTTTTTATTTGATGGGAAAACACCTGCAGGGCATAAATAATTATAGAATAGATCATGGAATGGGTTGGAAGGGACCTTGAAGCCCATTCAGTTCCAATCTCCCTGCCACAGGATCTACTGGAACAGGTTTCTCCAAGCTCCATCCAACCTGGCCTTGAACACCCCCAGGGATGAGGCAGCCACGACTTCTCTGGGCAAATTCCATGGAGAAATTCAAATTGTTCATCCCAGCGTTGCCTCCCTCCCCACCAAACCCAAATCTGGGCCGATTCCCTGTGACCAGTGTCATTAATCATTGCCTGGGAATGGGGCAGCATTCATAAAAGCCACTTATACTCCCACCCAGGGCACAAATGAACCTTTTTGCTGGGCAAAACAAGTCCCTGGGATGGGGTTTTATTGCAAATAAAACAATATACAGACGAGGAGGGGTAGATTGATAAATTTGGGGTGGGACAGGGCACTGGTTCTGCCTGAACACCCCCCATTTCAAGGAACCAGTGTTCCCCAGCCCCTTCACAATTTATTTCTCCTGGGTTTAACCTGTGGGTCCAGAATGTGATGGGGGGAGATTCACTCGAGTGCTGCCTTGAAGAATCCTTAATTATTTTCATTTTCATCCCAGCGGGTTCAGCTCCGAGGTCGCGGCCGCATGGGTCTGGCTCAGTTGATGCCACCAACAGCTCTTTGGATTCAGGGTTTCCTATTCAGGGTGACCTGATGCACCCACAAAACATGAGGGGGGCTTGCAGGAGGGTTTTTTCCCCCATCTAGTGGGTTTTTGCCCCAATCTAGTGGGTTCTTGTCCCAATCTAGTGTGTTCTCACCCCCATCTAGTGGGTTCTTACCCCCATCTAGTGGGTTATTGCCCCAATCAAGTGGGTTCTTGCCCCAATCTAGTGGGTTCTCACCCCCATCTAGTGGGTTCTTGCCCCAATCTAGTGGGTTCTTGCCCCAATCTAGTGGGTTCTTGCCCCAGTCAGCATCCAGGTGCAAGCCCGTTGCTTTGGGGAGAACAAACGGAGCCCATGGAGGACCAGAGCATCCCATATCTGCTGGATGCAGCCACTGACACCTGGTTAACCAAGTTTACCAGAAAGCCCCTGTTTTGCATGAAAACCTGATCTATGGGTCTGCCAGACTCTCAAACCACTTTCTCCCATGCATCAAAAAGATCTGAGCACCCAAATTTCCCCCCTAAACCCAGACTGGGTGCTCCAGGGATGAGAGCCATGCAGAGAGAGAGCCCTCCAAAACCCCTCAGCACCTGGGAGAAGCTGGGAATGAACCAGAGAAAGCCTGGAGCTGAAGGGGGAAGGGAAGCTGAAAGAGGAGGAGATTCTGCTAAATTATAAAGCTCTCTTTTATATGCATCTTTCATGCACGGCACATAAATAATGGAGCAGGAGAGCCCGGCGTGTCGGCGAGCTCGCTCGTGGGGAAGGATGCAGGATGGAGGGGCCAGAAGAGGGGCTTCTCAGGATGGGTGGAGGGGAAAAGATGCACCCAAGAGGCTGAACTGGGGATCCCCGAGCCTTGCATCGCCGGGAGATGATATTCTGAAGGAGGATTTAAGGATTAAGCTGGCCACGGGGCAGGAGTTTATTACATACATTATTTAACAGATGGCCCAACGCAGGCAGCCGCCTGCCTACGGTCTCCCCGGTGACCTTGGCCGGGAGATGCCGAGGCTGGGCAGGGAGCCTGGTGCCAGTGCTGGGCTCGGGTTACAGGGACCAGAGGAAAAAAACCCTCCCTGGGGAGCCAGAACCCAACAGCTCCGGCGCCAGGTCCCCATGGAAACTGCATAAAACCCCACCCAAGTCTTGCCCATCTGGGCTGCTTGTTTTGTTTTGGCAGCAGTGGGAAAAGAAGGAGGGGGGAAAAAAAAAACTAAAAAGAGCCTTTTGCAGGGTTATTTATGGGTCAGGCTGGATGGGGCTCTGAGCAACCTGATCCAGTTGAAGACATCCCTGCTCACTGCAGGGGGGTTGGACTGGATGACCTTCATGGTGCCTTCCAACCATTCTATGATTCCGTTTACTGAAGGAAACCGGACACCGTTGGAAGAAGCAGGATGCTGGAGGGATGAGAGAGGTGCAAAGGTCCCAGTGGTACCCGGAGCACTTGCAAAATCCACTCCCAAAGGTGCTTTAATCCCATTTCCCTGGGGATTTTGGCATTGGGGGAAGGTGCTGCAGCACTTGCTCCCCCAGCAAAGCCATCCCTGGCTCCTTATGCTGGGGGGGTGTTTTTGTCCATCTCTATTGGAGGAAATCCATCTCTCTTTTGGAGGTGTTCAAGGCCAGGCTGGATGGGGCTTTGAGCCCCCTGATCCAGTGGGAGGTGTCCCTGCCCATGGCAGGGGGGTGGAACTGGATGGGCTTTGAGGTCTCTTCCAACCCAACCCATTCCTTGATTTCATTATTCTAAAGCAGCTCAATTTCTGCAGGCTTCAAATTCCCAGCCCCTTTGCATGGGATGCTGCCATAGGATGCTGCTACAGGATGCTGCCAGCCCTGGGGTGCTTAGCACAACGGGTTCCTCTGTGAGGGGCTTCACTGATGCCCCCACCACTCATTCCCCACATCCCAAGAGCAGTTTGCAATGGCAAAACCACCCCAAAAATCGAGGGCAGTGGGTTGGAGCCAGGACAAAGCAGAGCACACGGAGGGTGGGTGAAACCTCTCAAAGTGCTTCCCCTGAAAGGAGACCCATGTAGCAACTGCCCAAAATAAATATTCCTCTTCTTTTTTTTCTCTCTTCCCACCAAAAACTAGGGCACATTAAACTAGGGCAGCGCCTGCAAAGTGATTTATTTATCATGGGGGGAGCGAGGAGGGACAGCACGGGATGGGAGGCTGCATGGCCAGGGCAGGGATGCTCCATCCTGCCCCCAAATTCTGCAGTTTTAGGGAAGAAAATGGGGTCACTTGTGGACTTTCGTTGCTCAGAAAATCACAGTTACTCAGAAGGGGGCAGTTTTAGTGACCTTCAGTGGGGGAAGAGAGGAAACTGGACATTTTTATTGTGTCAAACCCCTTTTGATCCATTCGCTCGAGACCGTTACTCTTTTCAATATCGTGTTGTTAATGTTTTATATTGCAGCATTACCAACATCAAATAAGCTTTAGCAAAATAGAAAATGGACAAAAACATGAAGGAAATTTTGTCCTGCACAAAAATTCTATTTTTCCCTTCGCTTTTTAACACAGGAATGAGAAAAAAACAGTGGGTGACCATTCCTGCACTTGAGATCTCCCGGCCCATCCCTCCTGGGTGATGGAGTTGGGGGCAATGGGGCTGCCCAGGGGGGGATGTGGGGTGCAGCCCCCTCCTGCTGGGTGCTCCCTCATCAAACAGAGCCTTTTTTTTTGCTTAATTGTTTTGAGTTTCACCCTGGGAGAAGGACTTCCCATGGGGTGGATGCAAAGCATCACTTGTTTTGGAGATTTGGGGGGGGGGGGATGCAGAGCCCCCATCCCTGGGCTCTTTGTCCCACAGCCACTAGAGGCCACTGAGGCTCTGTGATCCCACCCAATTTATCTGCATGGGACATCTGGACACCAACTTTAGCACCCAAAAGACTAGAAGTGGATGAAAATACAAACACATAATGCATGGAAGCAGCAAAATTGGGGGGGGAAATGGGACAGAGAAGGGCTTGTCTGCAAATCCATCCATATCCCCACACTAGGACCACATAGGCAACAGGGAAAGAACTTTTCCCACCCTAAATCCGGCCAAACCACTCAGTTTCCCAGGCCCACACTGAGCATCAGCAGGATTTTTGAGCAAGATAAACATCTCTGGAAGGTGGAGAAACACTGGCAACTTCAATTGCCCCACGTGCAGTTTCCCCCCTGGACTGGTGCTCAGAGGACTCAGGCTCACCAGGAATTTTGGAGAGGCTCCCAGGATGCAGCATTCCCCACCTTTGAAGTATCCTGGAAAAACCCACCCCAAACCCCTCCTGCTGCCTGTCTGAGGGAGCCCAAAAGCGGGGCTGCCTCCCTCCCCAGGCTCCTTATTTTGTTATAGCCTGGAGATAAAATTTCTAGGATATTATAAACAGTCATTCCTGCTAACAGGACTAAGTAAAACATCAGACATCTTCATCTCTGCATTGCTCAAGGTGTCAAACTGTTGCATTACAATAACAATTGGGAGACACCTCACCAAACAGGAGAGAAGTTTCACTCCGAGCTAAATGCAGAGGCAGATGCTCAAACAAAAAACCCAGCTCCAGGCTCTGCAACCCTGCCAGTGTTTTCCCAGTTCAATATCCAAGGTTTTGAGGGATGGGCGATTATTCATTTTTGAGGGGTGAGGATGCCTGCACAGCCTCACATTTGTGCAGCCCAGGGGCATTTTGACACCCTGGTAAAGCATCACTGCTGCTTTCTCGGGGCTGCCCCAGATCCCAGCCTCATCGACCTCAGCAGAAGATTTCCTGCTGGAGATTTTCCACAGTAGTTTCTCCCCTGGGTTTCGCTGGGATGTGTCTGCAATAGCAATTGCCCAGCCTCCTGCCAGCGATGCGGCATGAGGGATGTGAAGGAAACCAGAGGAATTAGGGCTCCCCTCCACGCTATTAATATTAATATATTAATAATATATATTATTTTTGCATGTGTGGCACCCGTACAAGCTTTTTGCTTTGAAGACCTCACTCCTCCTGCTGGCTTTTAGGCATCTTCCCACCCTGTTCATCCCTTCCCATGGATGCTCAAGCATGGAAAAAGGGGAGAAAAGCAGCTGCTTGAGCATCTCCCGGTGTTCACGGAGCTTTGTATGCAGCATCAGACCCCTTCCTAGGGTGGGGGACAAAGAGAAAAGAAAGCAAAATAACCAAACCCACAAAAATACACACCACCACCACCCCCCCAAGCAGCCCATGTGATTTAACACCCCAAAATACCGGGCAGTGAGTCACGGTGCGGCGATGGGGCTGAGCCAGCTCTGAGTCAGCCCAGCAGCCGGCACAGACTGTGTTTGCTCCCCCCTCCCCTCTCTCCACAACTCCCTGTTTCCCATTTTTGCACCAAAGCTGCACAAATACAAACAAATACGCTGTGACTCAGAGGCACAGAGTGGGGCTCACCCCCCTCCTAACCCCCTGGCATCCCCAAATCCCCAACGGTGCCACAACGATGGGGTCGGACACACCGGTGTCTTGCAAAATCCAGGCTTGGGAAGCATTAAAGGGGCTTTTAAAAAATGTGTATTTTTGGAGGGGACACACACACAAAGAGGAGGTTCTCACTGATGCTGCTGCAAGAAAGCACTTAGGATTTTCCAACTAGCTCTAATTAATTAGCATTTCCACAGCTTAGCATCGTTTTAAAAATGAAGCACCAGCTAATTCTCCTCTGCCACAGCAGAGACCCCGCCCAGGGCTGGCTGAGATGATGGGGTGAAGCCTTTTGCCTGGGACACCCACACTGGGAGGGGTGGTGGGTGCTGGGAGGAGGTTCAGCTCCCAGTCGGGTGCAACCCGGTCCCAGCTCCAGTGAGATGGAAAACAGCGGGAGACAGGGTTTGTTTTGGAGCAGGTGCTTTTGGAAAGCTGCCGTGGGGATATTTGCACCCGATATTGGCAAATATGTGGGGAAAGACCCTAACAAAACCTGTGTGATAGGTCGAGCAGCGGGCAAGATCCAGTATGGTGCAAAGCTGAGCTGCTCTGGGTTTAACCACTCATAAGGTTTAACTTCCTGGGATTCTCCAGGCTGGGTTAAACCCAACCTCCCTGTCCAGGTTAAAACGCCATCCCCGTGCTGCAGGTTAAGAAAAGGCAGAAGATGATCCCATCCCACACTGCAAGCAGGATGAGACCCAGCAGCATCCTCCACCGGTTTCCATGGCAACGGGTGCAGCCCCAAATTGGCTGCTGGTGCTGGGGAAGCAGAGGTGAGGAGGGGGCTCAAAAGTGCACCCAGCACAGCAAAACAACACGGTTTAATAAACAAATAACAATCTTGCACCTTGGTGCAGCAGGAAGGGGTGCAAGGGGAGGCTGAGCCTGCAATCCAGGGACACCTCCCAGACCAGCCCCATCAGGGGGGTTGTGGAGGTGCCCCCCATCCCATCACCCTTGATCCTGATCAGCCCATTTCAGGTATATCTTCCTGGTTTAATTCCCAGCCTGGCTGGAAAACCCAGATCTACAGCTTGGAAGCAAAGAGCACCAGCACCCCAAAAGGTTCATCCCTACGGTCCTGAACGCCGGGGGAAGACAAAAAAATGCACGCAAGGAGGGAGAACACGGATGCTCCCGGGTGTTCGGGTGCCTGCGGGCCCCCGCAGCCGCCCACCCCCGCGGCCCCGCCGCCGGCTGCTGCGCTGTTACACAAGGCTCCCGGCGCTTGCATAAGCCTCGGCGGCGTGCGCAGCCCCGGGAAGAGAGGAGAGGCGAGCAGGGAACGCGATCCCAAAAGCTGGGCTGTGGGGTGGGACCCGTGGCTTGAGCCCGTCACCCGTAGCGGAGTCCCATGGGTCACGCGGCAGGGACACCCCGCAGCCAGGGACATCCCTAAACGCAGCGGCTTGGCCAACCCCATCCCTTCATCACCCCTGCTGGGGAGACCCAAAAAAGGAGGAATTCAACCCGCCACAGCTCCAGCCCAGGAGATAGGCTGCTAAAACCCCCATGTGCACCAGCCCTACAGCACCCAACACTCCCTTGCCTCCCCTTGGGTGCATTCTTAAGGGCTTTTAACCAAGCAGGAAGGGGTGTGGGACAGGGATGCACTTTGCAGGGCTTGGAAAAGGTTGGAAGAAGCATCACCTGCTCCTGGAGAGACTGCAGAGCAGCACACACAGAGGCAAGCATTAGCCTTTGGCTCCTGACCCTCATTCCAGGAGGAACACACACTGCCTTTAAACCAGAGTCACATCAGCAACCCAGGGATCCAAACCCCCAGTGTTTTTGCACGGGGATGCTCACCCTCTTTATGCCCTGAAACACATCATTTCTACCCATCCTGGTGGTTTGGCACCAGCTCATCTCATCCCTTGCACAAGCACGTGGCAAGAGAGGGATCACAAGGACCTACAACCCCAGCCAAACCAAGTCTCCCAAGGGATTTACACCCCACAGCACAGCAGATCATGCTTTCCAGGGCCTTTGCCCTCATTTTGTTGGGGTTGATGCACGTTTTCACCCCACCAATCCACATAACCTCACCCCACTCCCCTTGCTTTCCTGCCTTGTGCACAGAAAGGGTTAAAACCAACAAGCCAAGAAAGCCTCAAGTTTAAGGAGCAGGGAGGGAGGGTGAGCTCACAGACCTTTAGCTTTACTTTTTGAACATCTGCAATGTGATATTTGTGTGTTTAGGAGAGTTGATGATTTTAATAATCAAAGGGAGCTCCTGAGAGGCTGCACACGGAGGGGAAAAACGCTTGCAGGACTCATGTTCATGGATGCTTCTCCCAGGAAAGGTGGGTTTGCAGGTGGCACAAAGAAGAGAAAACCAGAAAAGGTCATTGCACAAGGGGGGAAATTCTCCCAAATTAAATCCCAAAAATCAACACCACGAAGCCACAGGCATCCCCAGAGCCAAACCAAACCCTTATCAGTGCCCCTTGGGCAGTGATGGCAGCTCCTGGCAGCACAAAGGAACACATTTCCATCCTCTTTCCTTGCATGGGCTGGGGAATTTCATTACAGGGACAGCAGCAACCCTAAAAGCACAGCCCTGGGACAGGGTCAGGCACTCCAAGCACACATCCACCCCTCAAACCTCAGCCTCAGGCCTTATATTGCCTTCAGGATAAAGAAATCACAAAAAATCAGTGCAGCTGCGCTGGGTGTGAGCACAGGAAGGGAAAAACCAACTCAAAAGAGCCCCAAACCCAGCTACTTAAAGAGCTCCCAACCCCAAGGTGAGCATTGAACCAGCTGATTGCCACTAATACACGTTATTAAAGTGATGCCCAGCAAAGTGCATGCATGGAGCCCCCCCAAAAACCCCTCCAACCCCTGTTTTCCTGCAAAGAGGAGCAGAGCTGGGGTGAAGCAGAGCTGCGGGAGGTGGTGAGGGCGATGTGTGAAAACACGGGGCGGCCGACAGCTATTTCTGTGCTGTGTCAGCACCCACTGCCAGCAGGCACAGCTCCCTCCTTCAATGCCTCGGCATGAGCATCCCTGGGAGCACAGCAAAATTCCAAACGTATTTTTATGGATGAAATCCACGTATTTCTACGTGATCCCTGCACCATGATTACACAGCGTGGAGTTCGCTCAGTTTGGCCGCAGAGCTTGGGAGTTTGGGGGGTCAAAGCGTGGGGTCTGCATTTAGGGGGCTCCTCATTTCCCTTTATCCAATGGGCAAAAGCCTCTGCAAATCCCTGCTCATGGGGGGTCACTCTCTTTTCTCCTTAATTTCTGGGACCTGGAGATGGAGCCAGGCAAAGACAACTGATTGTGTAACATTTTGCTCAAAAAGCTTCTTAAACAGCCACATATTTCTATTGGATTTCCCTTGCCCTTCACTGCTGATTACTCGTGTATTTATATATAAATAGAAGCTGTCTTCCCCATAATCTGCTTGTTTCTCCTAATTAACTCGGGGCTGCTCTCCTCGGGCTGCTCAGCCCATGGATTTTGGGGTTGCCAGGATGATGCTCGCTGAACCCAAATCTGCCAAATTCCAGCAGCTGGAATTGCTTTTTGGTTGGTTTTGAGGCAGCAAAACCCTCCCAACACCTGGAGGCTTGGGAAAAAAAACCCATTTCCAAACTTCATGTGTTCAGTATCAACCCCAGCATCCTCCCCATCCACCTGGGTCCCTGCTTCAAGATGATTTCTTCCCCACACCTTCCTCTGTCCTCACAAAGCTTTCCCCTAATTTATGGAACGTCTCGATTTGCTAATTATTTTAATCATTATTACTCATCTTTCCTCTTCTTCCCCCCCAATTCCCCCCTCCAATTCTTCATCCTGGGCTTGTCAGTCACTTTAATAGCTGTTTACAACCTATCATCAAGTCTTGCATAACATCCACATGACTTCGCTCAGATGCCTCCGACACCCAAAAGCTGCCCCTCAGGCTCTATTTCGGGAGCGATAAAGCCCACGGCACCAACCGGCCACATCCCCCGCTGACATGCCCAGGTCCTGGGATGGGGAAAATCAAAGGGAAAAACATCCCCGAAGCAAAACTATTTCATAGTGAATATAAAATAACCCCACACTGCTCCCCAGCCCAAGTTTGGGGGTGAGGACTTGTTTAGGTGGCTTCTCCTCCATCCCCAGCATCCCAGGTGGATGTTGCTCTGGTGCATCCATTTGGAAAAATCAGGAGCAAAAAGTACCTGGAGATATTTGGAAAAATCAGGAGCAAAAAGTACCTGGAGATATTTGGAAAGATCAGGAGCAAAAAGGATCTGGAGATATTTGGAAAGATCAGGAGCAAAAAGGATCTCGAGATATTTGGAAAGATCAGGAGCAAAAGGATCTGGAAATATTTGGAAAGATGAGAAGCAGAGAGCATCTGGAGGTATTTGGGAAGATAAGGGGCAAAAAGGATCTGGAGATATTTGGGAAGATAAGGGGCAAAAAGCATCTGGAGATATTTTGGAAGATGAGGGGCAGAGAGCATCTGCAGATATTTGGAAAGATGAGGAGCAAAAAGTGTCCGAAGATATTCGAGAAGATCAAGAGCAAAAAGTATCTGGAGATACTTGGGAAGATGAGGAGCAGAGAGTATCTGGAGATATTTGGAAAGATCAGGAGCAAAAAAGCATCCTGAGCAGCCCTGAACCACTTTACGGGTGCTCTTGAGGGGGTCGTGGCTGCAGCATGGCCTCTGCCCCCTGCTCTCCTTGGCAGAAATGGGGGGGGGGATGCACCCAAAGCAGAGCAAACACTGTCAGAAAACTCCTTTTCCAAGCAAGTTCTCCCCGCCACGGCATCTCCCGTCGGCAGGGGGTGGCGGGAGGGCGGGGGCAGAGGCGCAATCTGTGCTCGGATGCCTCCCGGCACGATGCCAGCCCTTTTCGGCAGGCGATGGTTGGGTTGTGAGGTGGGACACACACAGACACACACACACACACACACACACACAGAGACAGCTCTTTTTTAAGCTCTCCCATCCTCCTCCTCCTCCTCTCCTCCAGGTTTCATAACCCTTCAAAGCAAGGAAAGGCTCCTTCGGTTGCCGGCTAATGAGCCCCTGCGGAGGAAGAGCCATGGGCAGGCAGGGATGTTTGGCAGGAAAATCTCCACATATCAGGACAGGAGGGATGTGGAGAGGTCTCTCTGGGGTCCCACCACCCGCTGTGACCCACGCTGGCAACCCGAGGGATGCAGTTTAGCAGCAGGGTTAACACCAATTTGGCCAGTTCTTTCCCCAAAACACCCCTTGGCGCTGATCGCAGCGCGATGCTGCCCTGGGGCTTGGAAACCTCTCCCTCCCTGCCTGGACTCTGCGTGCAAATATTTATTTACACAGCATAAAGGGGCTTATTTATCAAGCTACAGCTGACAACTGCATCCAAACTAATTTCTCTTAATAAGGTACTTGTGGTCACCCTGGCAACTGCATCAGAGCACCCTTCCTTAAGGCAATCCACTTGGATGCAAAGTAGGGTGCTGAGGGGGACCCTCTGGAGATGCTACAGCTGGGGACACCCATCCCCAGTTTCTAGGGAGCCCCTAGGAGTAGACAGCAGTTCCCAGCCTCCCTTAGAAGCCAACTCTGCTCTCATTAGCGGCCCAATTACAGCTAATAAATCAAGAGTTCCTGCAGCACAGCAGGCAGGCACAGCTGGGCAGATTTTAGCACACGTCGGGTCCCTCAGCTCAGTCTGGGGTGAGATGATGGGGAAAGCAACATTTTCCATCCACACAGCTTTGCCAAGGGTGCAGCAAAGATGGGCAGTGCCTGGGCATGATGATCCGAGGGCTGGAGCCCCTCTGCTGTGAGGACAGGATGAGAGAATTGGGGTTGTTCAGCCTGGAGAAGGCTCTGGGAGGACCCCATAGAGGCCTCCCAGTACTGAAAGCAGCCCCAGGAAAGCTGGGGAGGGGCTTTTTACAAGGGATGGTAGTGATAGGATGAGGGGGAATGGCTTTAAACTGGAAGGGGGGAGATCTAGATAAAACATTAGGAAGAAATTCTTCACAATGAGGGTGGGGGAGGCCCTGGCACAGGTTGCCCAGGAGGGCTGTGGATTCCCCCTCGCTGGAGGTGTTCAAGACCAGGTTGAATGGGGCTTTGAGCTCCCAATCCAGTGGGAGGTGTCCCTGCCCACGGCAAGGGGGGTGGAATTGGATGATTTAATTAATGATTAACTGGGGTTGTTCAGCCTGGAGAAGAGGAGGCTGAGGGGAGACCTCATCCCTGTCTACAACTGCCTGAAAGGAGGCTGTGGCAGAGCCAGTGTTGATCTCTTCTCTCAAGTGACAGTGATGGGACAAGAGGAAATGGCCATGAGTTGTGCCAGGGGAGGTTCAGACTGGATATTGGGAAGAATTTCTTTACTGAAAGGGTTTTCAGGCCCTGGAACAGCTGCCCAGGGAGGGGGTGGAGTCACCATCCCTGGAGGGGTTTAAAAACAGGGAGATGAGTTTTTGAGGGACATGGTTTGGCGGAGGTTGGGTGCGGTTGGACTCGATGATCTCAGAGGTCTTTTCCAACCAGAAGATTCTATGGTTCTATTCTGTGATTTTGAAGGTCCATTCCAACCCAAACCATTCTATAATTCTATGAATTTGGGAAGGGAAGGAGGATTAGAAAGCAATCACCAAGCCCTGCCCAGTTCAGTGGGCACAGACATGGGCTGCCAGGGGTGGGGGGAAACAGGCAGCCTCTCAGCTCTGCTCCAGAGGAACAAACAGAGCCAAAATGATCTGGTTTGTGGGAATATGTGTATAAATACATAGGTGACCAAAGCCAGCAGGGCATGGGAGCAGGTCCTTGCTTGCCAAGAGGAAAATAAGCAACAGCTTAGCTCTTGCTTTGAGTTGGAAAACATGATGTGTGCTTTATTAATGCCTGTAATAACAACACTAATTAAGGAAATTGTAGGATGAAGGCAGAAGGACTTCAGAATCTTTCCAAGGGCCTGGGTGAAAGGGTAAATCATAGAACCATGGAATGGTTTGGGTTGGAAGGGACCTCAAAGCCCATCCAGTTCCAAACCCCTGCCATGGGAAGGGACACTTCCCCCTAGAAATGCTGAAAGCTCTGTTTTTTAAACCCCCAGATCCACCAGCTCACAAAGTGCTGTGCTGTTTGGGGTTTGCAAAACAAACCCCCTCTGAGATTCAGAGCTTCACTCGTGCACTAAACCAGGATGAGGTTTTTTGGGGGGGTTTTTTGGACAGCCACACGATACTCCAGCCAGGTGGGGTGCTTCTAGGGAAGAGGGCAGGCACAATCCCAGGAAAGCCACCCTGAAACAAAAGAACTCACACTGGGCAGTCAAGCAGGCTGGGATTTACTGGGATAACAACACTTCTGCAACAGAGAACACGACTGTGCCAAGGCACCTGGCAGCATCGCCACGCTGGACACCACGAAGAGGTGACACCGAGAGCAGAGACTGGAGGGATGCTCAGGGTCTCCAGCACCCATTACCCCACCCCCAGACACACAGACACAAAACAGAAACCTGCTGAAAAACCCAGGAGGGCTGCTACATGCTGAGGGAGGGAGTGAAAGGCATCAGGTTTTGGACAGGCTCCACGGGCGTTGCAGCTACGCCGGAGGTGACAGCGTGTGATTCCCTCCGTAGGCACTTGATCCGCGGAGCTGCCGCCAGCTGGATCCTGCAGAAAAGCCCATCCTGAGGGGCCACCAGGCAGGGTCCAATGCTACTGGGGCTGGGCAGCGAGGTCAATGCTTCCCAAGTCAGCAGGGAATGAGTTGGGAGGCCTGGGGCTGAGGGCACCCAGCTCCTCTTGTGGCGACCATCCCCACCACTGCTAGGGTCCCAGGGGCAGGTTTAGGGAGACTCATCCCCTTCATGTCCTATCACTGGGCTGGAGCTGGTGAAGGGACTTTGCTGCACCAGGGTGAAAGCCACCCATCATGGAGAACAACTCTGAGGGGCTCCTGCAGAGTCATGGTACCAAAAACGGGTCAAGGGATGCAATTTGTGTCTGCCAGCTTCTTGGCTTTAAGCAGCATGAATGCAAGAAGCAGAGATGGGGAGAGTGAGGAGCTCTGCATCACCCCAGGGTTTGGGAATGCTCTTCCCCTCTCTTCCCTTCAAGGGGGTTGAGGTAAGGGCAGGTCTGGCCACAGCTCTCGGGGCAGATGTTGCAGAGGTCCTGGTGCAAGCTCAGGGGGGTTTAGAGGGTCAGGCATCCTTAAGATACCAAGCTTCCGAGCTGTTGGATTCAAAGGCAGGTTGTGCAGTTCAAAGCCAACAGATGAGCACATGGGAGGCCCGTGGGGAGGAGGAAGGATGCAGCATTTTGGCAGGGAATAAACCCCCTCCATTATTTTACTGCAGGGGATCTCTTTTTGGCATCAAGTGCAAGGGCCTGGTTTCCTTGGCCCACCCCTTCCTTCAGTCCCAGGTGCTCTTGCCCTGCCTGTGAAGCTCTGAAGGCACACAGTCAGCTGAAAGGGGCCTCACAGACCCCTTCTGGGATTGCAGAGGGGCTGAGGGAGCCCAGCACTGTCTGGGTGTGATGGGGTTTGGGCCCAGCCCCTGACTAGCCTGGTTTCTCTGTGCATCTCTGGGCTTGAGGCAAGGCAGCACCACCCTGGCTGTGACAGCAGGGATGCTCTTCAGATGGTCAGGCCCAGCCCAGATTTCCTTTGGTCCATGAGATGAGCACATCTTTAGATGTTCACCTTCTCCAAAGGACATCTGAGATGGCAGAAGCCAGGCAGAAGCATCAGGAAAGGTGCATCTCGGGGCTGGGGGACCTCAGCAGGTGCTTGGTACCAATCTGGGGCTTGGGAAGAGGCAGCCGAGAGAGGATGGGGCAAGCTGAGCAGGCATCGGGGAGTCCTGCTCTGGGAACAGGGCTTGGAACCTGAAGAAACCAGGATCAGAGGGAACTGCTGTAGCTGGAGGTGCTGTTCCAGCTAAAAATAAACACCATCCTACTGTGGGCAGCTGGTAAGTACCTTCCTGGGGCCAAATACCAACTGCCAAGCACAGGATTCTGCCTGGGCTGCTTCTGTTTGCAGGGCTTGCTCTGATAAACACGCGCTGTCCCTGCAGCAGAGGAGCCAAGCTCCTTGGAGGAGTTTCCTTGGGGACGGGTCCCTGCTCCTGTGCCCTCAATAAGCTGCCCAAGCCCCTCTCCTCATCCTCTTTACACGCTGCTTGGGTTGTAGCACAGCAGGTTGAACTCCAGGTTTTCATCCCAGTGCCGGAGCAGGACGAAGAGCTGCTGGGCCGCAGCTTTCACCGTGGCCAAGCTGTATCCCTCGGGAAAGTCCTGGTCACTCAGCCACAGGCTGGCTTTGGCAGCCACCAGCTCCCACTCGATGAAGTAGGAGGCCGAGCTGTGCTCCAGCCAGGCCAGGGCCACCGCCGTGGCCCACAGCATCCCCTCCGGCTCCGTCTGCTGCTGCAACTCGATGTCGAAGAGCAACGCCTGGACCTCAGCACCATCCAGCTCGGAGCCTTGGCCGCTCTTGGATTGCCACTCGACCGAGGCAGGAGTGCTCTCCGGGGAGGAGAAGCGGCGGATGGTGATGGCTGGTGGGGAAAGTTCCTTCTCAGCTTTCAGGGCTTTGGAGATGCTTTCCACCGCGCTGCCCGAGAAGTGGCGAAGGCGGCCGGCGGCCTCCACGTGGCTGCTGGGTCTCTCCAATGCCACACCCAGAGTGATTTCTCTGCTGGTGGGACTCTTCCCGTGCCCGTTGGGAACCAGGAGCTGCTGGCTGGGGCCAAGGCTTTTGTGCTCCCCAGAGGGGCTGCTCTTCTTGGTGCCGTAGGAGCTGGAGGGGCTGAGGGCCAGGCGGTGGCAGGCGAAGGGGGATGTCCACTTCAGCTTCTCCATGGGGATGTTGACAGCATCACAGAAGGCTGAGTTCATGAGAAAGGCACCACAAGCCAGTTGCAGAGATGCCTGCGAGGAGCAATGGGCACAGAGAGAAGCTCTGAGGTCGAAGAATCACAGAATCATTGAGGTTGGAAAAGACCTCTCAGCTCATCCAATCCAACTTTCAGCCCAACCCCACCGTGCCTGATAAACCCTGTCCCAAAGTGCCACATCTACACGCTTTTTGAACTCCTCCAGGGATGGAGATTCCACCACTGCCCTGGGCAACTTCTGCCAGGGCTTCACTGCTCTACCAATTGCTCTGGGAAGTCCAGGAAAAAGGCATGCACAGATGGAGCAGCTTCCCATCTCTGAGCAGACCATCAGACAGGGCCATCAGAGGCAGGAAGAGGCAGGATACGGGCAATCCTCCTGCCCTCTGCTCCCCTCCAGTGATCATGCAACACCAGCAAGACCTGGGCAGGAGCTGCTCACCAGAGGAAGGTAGTCTATGTTCTCATTGTCGCCCTCAGAGCTGGCTTCGCTCGCTTTGCTTGGAGATTTACTCATGAACCCTTTGGCAGCTCGAGTCAGCAGCCTGGTTTTATTGAAGGTCAGCCTGCAGGAGGACAAAAAGGTGGCCATAAGCTCCACGATGCCCACTCTCCACTCTAAAAATCACCTCTGGTCCCCAGACATCATGCTTGGTCCCAGCCCCAGCTGCTAAGCCTGGGGTGTCCCTCCTCTCCCCCTCAACTTGTGTTTGCCCCAGACCCACGGAGGTGAAGGACATCTGCTAAGGCCAGAAGAAGGTCAAGCTGGCCCATACCTGGCAGCAAAGAGGCCCTCGATGGACTTTTGGGCTTGTGCAGAGGAAGCAGACAGGCTCTGTAATGGCCCTGGGGAGAAAGACAAGGATGGGGGTAAAATGAGGTGTTACAAGAGATCAAAAAGGAGCAGAGTCTTCACAATGGGATGTGGGGTGCCTTGTTCTCTGTGAGTCTTTGGCAAGATCCTTCCCTTCCTTTTGCCTCATTTTTTCCTACGTGGATAATGAAATTCCCACTCCTCTCAAAAACAAACCCTGGGGGAAATCTAAATCAAAGGTCCCACCAGGGCTCTGTCCTTTGCACCCCTGGAAGGACTCAGGGCTGGTGCTCACAGGCTTTATTTTAGATCAGAAGGTTTTATAAAAAACACCCCAAAAATCAGCAGGAGGATTTGGTGAAGAGTCCAAAACAGGGACCACCAGGCCTTTCCTCACCTTCGCAGCGCTCCCAGACCGAGGAGGAAGGGGTGCTGGAGGGTGACAGCCTGCTTTCCTCTGCACCTGCAACAGAGGAACCACATCAGCAACATCATCCAACCCGAAACACCGCCGCGCCGCGCTGCGGCCGCTCTCCTCTCCACGGCATCATCAGGTTAATGAGCCTGATCAAGGGTGATTTTAATTCAGCCACAGATCTGACAACGCCAGGCAAGGTTCAATCCAACTCGTCTTCATTAGTGGAGGATTTGGTGACAAGCAAGTGCCTCACATCCCCTGGCTTCTAATTACAGCCGGTTTCATCCCTCGTGTTATTAGTGTTACGGCTGCCAATTAACTTCCAAGCACTGACAGCAGCCACTGCCTCTGATTTGGGAGTTTCAGGGGAAATTGCAGCTTCTTCCCCATTTAAGGAGGTGGATTCCAGCCAGACACATGTCTGGTGAGCACCATATTCAAAGAGAAAGGCAGAAGAGCAGAGAAGATGACCCTTCATAGACAAACCCGCTGAGATCTGTAAGGAGGCAAAACCCCAGGGATTCTTACTCATGGTGTAGAATTCAACACCTCCATTCTGGCCACAAGATGAGTGGGGACGTCCAGGGGAAAAGCCACGATGCCTTCTGTTTCCTAAGCTCAGGCTCCTCTGGCTGCCTTGCTTGGATGCTGCCCCTTGGCACGAGAGAAGGGAATTGCCAGTGTTAGAGAGGGACTGGAACGTAAGCGATGGCGACAAATCATTGGTTCAGGTTTGAAGGGACCTCAAAGCCCATTCGGTTCCACCCCCCTGCCATGGGCAGGGACACCTCCCACTGGATCAGGGGGCTCAAAGCCCCATCCAACCTGGCCTTGAACACCTCCAGGGATGGGGCAGCCACCACTTCCCTGGGCAACTTTGGCCACAGCCTCCCCACCCTCACAGGAACACATTTCTCCCTAAGATCTCATCCAAATCTCCCTTCTTTCAGCTTAAAACCAGTCCTGTCCCTGCACTCCCTGATCAAGAGCCCCTCCCCAGCTTTTCTGGAGCCCTTTTTGGTACCCTAAGGCTGCTCTGAGGTCTCCCCAGAGCCTTCTCTTCCCTAGGCTGAAAGAGAAATCCCATAGACTGATGAGCTTGGTCATCTCTGGGCATCCTGACCTAAGAGCAGACCTTTTGCCTGGCCATGAGGAGAGGTCTTTGCCACCAAGAGCAGCAGGGACGCCTTTAAGCTCAGCCTTGGCTGTAGAGGTCTGGTGTTGAACTGAGCTGTGGCTTCGTAGGGTTTTCTCTGAGTGAGGTTTCTCAGGTGACACCCTCCCTCCCAGGGCAAGGATCCCCCCTCCACCAGCCCCGTGTTACCTGTGTGGTTGAACTCGACCACAGCGGGCAGGTAGGTGTTGGTGCTCAGGTCCACTGGCAGGAAGGCCGTGTACTTGCTGAGGACGTTGCAGGCCTTGCTGGTGTGGACAGCGTTGACCTGGTACCGCCGCCCAGACCCTGCCACATCAGAGACACCAGGGTTAGGGTCCACGTGCCACAAGGGCTCCATCCACTCCTTGGACCCAGCTCCAGACCCACCTCCCTGCTTGGTCTCCGTGCCCAGAGAGGGCTGTAATCCTCTAATCTCTGCCTACTGCTCCTTCTGCTCTTATTTCACATGCACAGATGCACCTCAGGGAGGAGAAGTTTGACAAGAGCCATGTGGCCGCTGTTGGCCTTTCTGAGGTGGATGCCACCTCCCAGCTCCAGGTGACACCTGAGGTGTGAAGCAGAGGAGCACAAAGGAGCACAACGTTAACGTGCAGCGAGGCTGCAGAAGCAGGAGCAAAGGCAGCTTGGAGGGGAGGTGCCATTTGGGAACAACGTGAGATATTCCCTGAAATTCCGCCACTGCCTGTCCCTGTGTTAACTCCAGAGGCTGCTGAAGATCATAGAATCTTCTGGTTGGAAAAGACCTCTGAGATCATCGAGTCCAACCACACCCATCATTCGCCAAACCATGTCCCTCAAAAACTCATCTCCCTGTTTTTAAATCCCTCCAGGGATGGTGACTCCACCCCCTCCCTGGGCAGCTGTTCCAGGGCCTGAGAACATTTTCAGTAAAGAATTTCTTCCCAATATCCAGTCTGAGCCTCCCCTGGCACAACTCATGGCCATTTCCTCTTGTCCATCACTGTCACTTGAGAGAAGAGATCAACACTGGCTCTCCCACAGCCTCCTTTCAGGCAGTTGTAGACAGTGATGAGGTCTCCCCTCAGCCTCCTCTTCTCCAGGCTGAACAACCCCAGTTCCTCGTAGGACTTGTCCTCCAGCCCCTTCTCCAGTCTCATCACCCTTCTCTGGACGCTCTCCAACCCCTCAATGTCCTTCTTGTACTGATGGGCCCAGAACTGACCCCAGTACTCGAGCTGTGGCCTCACCAGTGCCGTGTATCAGGGGGACAATCACCTCCCTGCTCCTGCTGCCCATGTGGTTTTTGATACAGCCCAAGATGCCATTGGCCCTCTTGGCCACCTGGGCCACTGCTGGCTCATGTTCAGCCCTTGTCAACCAACACTCCAGGTCCTTCTCCTCCAGGCAGCTCTCCAGCCATTCTCCCCAAGCCTGGAACGCTGTGGGGGTTGTTGTGTCCCAAGTGCAGGACTCGGCGTTTGGCCTTGTTGACCCTCATCCTGTTGGTCTCAGCCCATGGATCCAGCCTGTCCAGATCCCTCTGCAGAGCCACCAAGCCCACCCCGAGGAGGACAGGGCCTGCCCAGCTCTTACCGTGCTCGATTTCACACTCCTTCTCAGCAAGCTGCTCGAAGTCCCGGATGACCGACTTGGCTGCCAGGTGGTGGAAGGTCTCGCTCCACAGGTCTGTGTCACCATCCGCCTGGTTCTCCCGCTCTCGGAAGAGAGGGCGGATATCAAAGGTGACTTCCCACTGCACGGGCTCGTTGCTCTTCAGCCCCTTCACCACCGCCTTGCAGAGGGTCCTGGGGGGCTGTGGGGAGCCGTGGGAAGCGCCGAAGTCGAAGTCGTGGGGCTCCCAGTCGGAGGAGGTCTCCGTTTCGAACGTGAAGGAAGGATGCTGGGCAGACTCTGCAGAGAGGGGAGACACGGATAATTAACCCCATCTGTGGGAGCTGAATTCCCTGCCACCAAGAAACCATAATTAATCATAAAATAATAGAATCATGCAATGGTTTAGGTTGGTTGTCCGCTTCCACCCCCCTGCCATGGGCAGGAACACCTCCCAACGGATCAGGGGGCTCCAAGCCCCATCCAACCTGGCCTTGAACATCCCCAAGGATGGGGCAGCCACCACTGCTCTGGGAAACTTGGGCCAGGGCCTTCCCACCCTTATTGTGAGGAATTTCTTCCTAATGTCTAATCTAAATCATTCCCCTTCCAGTTTAAACTGTTTCTCCTCATCTTAAATTTATTTTAGAATGGTTTGGGATGGAAAAGATCATCTAGTTTCTACCCCCTGCCATGGGCAAGGACACCTCCCACTGGACCAGGCTGCTCAAGACCCCGTCCTATCTGGTCTTGGACACATTCAGGGAGGGGGCAAAGTTAATTAAGTATAATCAATACTTCCAAATTCTCACAGGTTGGCACAGAGTGATGAAAAGACACCAAAACCCCAGCACGGAGAGGTGAGGCTGCTCGTGCCTCCTTCCCTTCCCAGTTACCCAGATCCCCAGGGCTCCTGCTATCCGATGAAGACCGCAGGCTTGTGATGGCATCGAGTGGTCCCAAGCTCCTTCCTGGAGCCTCTTGCTGCAGCCCATCAGGCACTGGCAGGGGGTCGGAGTCGTGGCAGAAGGACCTGCAGCCCCGGGGGAGCAGGGACGGCCCCCGGGCACCAGTGCCGCGGATCCTCGCGGAGGAGACGAGCGAGCTGGCTGTGAAGGGCTGAGAGCAGAGCAGACGTTAGGGCTGGAGCTGGTGGCGTGGACTTGTTCTGCCCCTTCTGCTCCCATCTGCTCTCTGCCCGATCCCAGCAACCACGCCACGATGTGGGGGCCTCTCTGCTCGGCCCCAGCTGGGATCCGTGCCCAAACAGAGCCCTCCATCGGATCTGCAGGGTGTCCCCAAGGGACTCTGGCCCCAGGGGTTCCTTCCCCAGACAGGCAGAAGGTGAAATATGAGTTCCTTCCCTCCAGACATTTTAATGACTTCGCTTGGGAAGCAAAAGAAAGAAGAGAGACAGAAAGATCAAGGACCAGTTGCTTAGTAACGAAAGGAGAGAGGAGCAGGGGATGGGGAGAAGGGAATTTTTATCTTTCTTTTTTTTTTATGAGACTGTTTCTCCACTTTCAGGAGACAATTTCCCCTTCCAGCATCTCCGGTGCCACATCCCCCTCTGCTAGCAGAAACACCAAGTTCTGGTTGTTTCTATCCCTGTCCCCAGGGTTGTGGGATGGTCCCGTTGAAACCAACAGGTTCTTCTCTTCCTGGTACAACAGCAGGAAGGGACAGAGGTGGTAAAAAGCAGTGGATCACAGGGAGGGGTGGAAAGATGCTTTCCCTGGGTGGCAGGCAAGAACCTGTCCTCCATCACCACTGAATTTTGGATGCTCTATGAAACTACCAGCAAAACCAGAATCATCACAGAATCATAGACTGGTTTGGGTTGGAAGGGACCTCCAAGCCCATCCAGTCCCACCTCCTGCTGTGGGCAGGGACACCTCCCACGGGATCAGGGGGCTCAAAGCCCCATCCAGCCTGGCCTGGAACACCTCCAGGGATGGGGCAGCCACCACTGCTCTGGGAAACCTGGGCCAGGGCCTCCCCACACTCACTGTGAAAAATTTCTCCCTAAGATCTCATCTCAATCTCCCCTCTTTCAGTTTTTAACTGTTCCCCCTCATCCTATCCCTGCACTCCCTGATCAAGAGCCCCTCCCCAGCTTTCCTGGAGCCCCTTTCAGTCCTGGGAGGCTGCTCTAAGGTCTCCCCAGAGCCTTCTCCTCTCCAGGCTAAACAACCCCAACTCTCTCAGCCTGTCCTCATACAGGAGGTGCTCCAGCCCTCAGATCATCAGAATGGGATACAGGCAGCTCCAGGAGCTACTTGCCAAGCTAGGACTGAGATATCTATGAGCAAGCCTGTCACAGAAGCCTCTGCCAGACCCTTTGCATTCAAAACTTGCTCCTTCTCCTGCCCAAGGAATCCTCCCAGCGGGGAACAGAGCTGGGGGTTTAAGCTGCCCTTCGCAAGCACTGACCTTTCTTTCCCTCCCAGCACGGTGCACGTGGAGACGAGCTGAGGGCTCACGTTCACACCCCTGAAAATGTCAAGCCCTGGCAGCAGGACTGGGAGCTGGGAGAGCCCCTGGGAGCCCTGGCAGGGAGGGATGGCAAAACCAGGCTGCCATTAATTAAAAGCGGGATGCACGCTATTAACTGTTTGCTGCCCTCCAGAAGGGAGTCGTTTCCATCTCTACCTTCACGCTGAGCATCCCGTGGGCAGGAGGATGCTCTGTGGACATTGGCAATGCAGTCAAGGTCACAGGTACCCACAACACCTACCACTGCTTGCCCTTCATCAGGTGATGCTGTTCACCACCCACACTGCTGCAGCCGGAGGGTATTGGTGTCATTCCTCCCCGTGGAGCACTGGTCCTTCTTTCCCTTCACCCCTTCATCCCACTTCCAGCCTCCCTTCACCCAGCTGAACCAGCAGCAGAAGAGATGCAAAAGCCCCAAACATCCCTGCTCTGAGTTTCCATGGGAACAAAAGTGCTGCCGGTCCTCCCGGCCCTGCAGATGTTGATTTCAGAGCATAGCATCCTGGTGATGCCAAAGAGGGAAAAAAACATCCCTACTCTTCCACAGAGCAGTTGAAAAACCTTCCCAAACTTCACCTCCTGGCTCCTGCAAGCAGGTGATATAATACTGCTCAGCCTGTTGCTGCATATGGGCTGTGGGTTCCACCTAGAGCAGTGGGGGATCTGCTCCAGGACTGACTTTCTTTTCCCTGAGGGATACAGATGTACCACAGTCACCCAGAGAGTTTGTAATTCATGGCCAAACTCTTGGAAAACAAGAAGTAAACAGCACTATGGGTGGTAAAACGCTGGCACAGGTTGCCCAGGGATGCAGGGGAGGCCCCATCCCTGGAGGTGTTGAAGGCCAGGTTGGATGGGGCTTTGAGCCCCCTGATCCAGTGGGAGGTGTCCCTGCCCATGGCACAGGGGTTGGAACTGGCTGGGCTTTGAGGTCCCTTCCAACCCAAAGCATTCCACAGTTCTATGACTGTCCCTGGGGATCAGGTGAGCTGCAAGGTGAAGCAAAGGCCACTTGGAGGAAGGAGAGGAGCATTGAGCAAAGAACAGCCGGGCTTCCATGGGGAGGAACTGCTGCTGGAGATGAGGATGGCATCTGCTCCCTGTTTGGCCTGTTTCCTACACGTCTGTGCTGTGCTGCAGCACCGAGCACAGTCATGGATTTATTTATTCATCAGGACTAGCGTGAGCCAAGCTCTTTCCCTTATGCCTCAGAGATGTTCCTGCTGCTGCACGCTGGCCTCCGCCTGCAGGCAGAGCCTCTCCGGGGGATCACATACCTGGAAATCCACCTGCCAGGGCTCGGGGCTGACCTGCTGCAGGTCCTGCAGGTGGGTTTTCCGAAGGGGGTTTTTCACCAGGGCAGTGCCAGGATCGCTGGCTGTGGGCACCTTCTTGTAGGGCTCGTGGTCAGCAATCTGGGTGGTGCTGTACGCCCGTCTCCTGGAGGAAACCTTCACATCCATTCCTGCATCGTGGGAGAGAGAATCAGCTCCGCTCTGGAGTGGGACCACCCAGCACCACCCATCCTTGGCTCCCGGTGGGCAGAGAGGAGCCCACCTTGTGTCCTCCCGGGGCCAAAGGGACCACGCTCAGCCCTGCACTGTTTTAATCTGAGCAACTAAACCCCAAAAGGAAATAAGAGCCTACACTCAAAACTCCTGGGGAAGCCAGGAGAGCAGATTGGGGAGGTTTTGTCTGAGCAGTTTTCAGCCAGAAAAAGCCTGACTGCATTTCCCCAAACCTCTCTGGAGAAGACAAAGGGTTTACTAATGAAATTTCATTAGGGCAGACGATCTCTTGTCAGAAGAAGAGTAAAATTTCATTTGGAAAAGCACGATTTCTCATCGCTTTTGACAAGGTTGAGGGGATGCGCAGCACAATTCCTCTCTGATTGTAAGGGAAGAGCATCCCATGAGTAACAGAGATTTCCTTGCAGCGTGGAAATGCAGCCAGGACTGGGGTGCAACAGGGTCTGGGGTGCAATGGGGGTCTGGGGTGCAACAGGGTCTGGGGTGCAACCACGTGTTTTACACTGCATGTTGCTAATGCAAACACCCAGCCAAACTGTGTCAGCAAGGGGTTACAGCCTGGGGACAGGGCTTTGGATCCATTTCCTTCCTCTCCTGATCTCAAACTGCACAACATCAGGGCTGGCAGGGAAGCGACTGCTTTGCAGGAGGCTGGGACAGCCCTGCTGGGCTACCCATTTGCTCACTCCTCTCCTTCTCCGCTCACCAGACGGCAGCTTGGGAAGCTTGTAAATAATTACATGGTCAGAGCTGGAGCTGCTTGGGAGGAAGCCAGTTCTCCAGGGCTTCCCTTGATTTCCTGACAGGTATGGATAAAACATCCAAACCAAATAGACTCGCTCGAGCCTCAGGAATCTGTCATCCCTCCTGTTAGCAGCTCCGGCTCTTTGCAGGGATACAGCTGAAAAGACTTATTTGTGAGGCACGGAAGGTTGGTAAGAAAGACAGAGGCATTGCTTGCACAGGAGGAAATCTGACCGGTGTCCGTGTCCGATTCTCCCCCGGGAAGGTCTCTGCCCACTGCCAGGTGATCGGGGGCGCGCTCGGCGGGGCAGCAGCCCTCGGAGTCCCTGGAGTGGTTCCAGCTCTCCGCGCCCGCTCCCTCCTCCTGGGAGTGAAAGAAAACCGAGCTGCCCGACTCCTGGGAGCGCATCATGCTGTACCGCCGCCTCTTGTCCTGAGGGGAAAGCAGAGAGAGGGAGGAGATCCTCCCACTGCAGCCACCAACCCTGAGAGGGCACTGCTCCTGCACCGGCGCCCCGACCCTCTGAGCTCCCGATCCTCCCTGCTGGCTCACCCAGCATCTCATAGAATTATTAAGGTCGGAAAAGACCTCCAAGCTCACCCACTCCAACCATCAGCCCAACCCCGCTGTGGCTGCTAAACCCTGTCCCCAAAGTGCCACATCTACATGGGTTTTTTTAACCCCTCCAGGGACGGAGACTCCACACCTCCCCGGGCAGTCTCTGCCAGGGCTTCACCGCACTCCCTCGAGGACAGAGAGAGAAAGAAAGAGGCACTTCCTGACCACGCACAAAGAACTGAGATGCCCACTTGTGCACGCACACGCCAAGCCCCCCCCCTGCTCCCAGGACAGCCCCACCGAGGCAGCCCAGCGTGGACGCACGGATCTGGGGTTAGAGATGTACAGGGAGGTGTCGCAGACGACGCCGTAGCCGACCAAGCGGTCACCAGGGAAGAGGCAACTGGTGCTGATGGGAGAAACCAAAACCTCGGTGCTCTCGGGAAAGAGCCACTCCACGGACACGTCGCTCAGGACCGGAGCCATCGCCTTCTTCAGGGACTTGATCATCTGAGGCAGAAAGCAGAGGGGAGCAGTTCCGCAGCAGTGGACGTTGCGTGTGCCACGGTGCACAGGGCTGTTTCCCCAAGCAAATCCATCAGCTGATTTGCAGCCTTTCCTGACCTTAGAAGGGACCCTGCTCTGACACCCAGCCCAGCACCCCCAGGTCCTCGACAGGGTTACACCAAGGACTGCAGAGATCACTAAGCACAAGGCTGATCTCACACATTGCCAGCCCAGAGCAAGGTGGCTGTTTGTGGCCAGAGTCCCTTGTATGAGGCAGCATCCCCTGCTCCCCCCAGCAAACTGGAAATCATAGACTGTTGGAAGGGACCAACATGGATCACTGAGTCCAACAGGTTGTCCTATGTCCCTGCACAGGACAACCCCAACATTCACCCTGTGGGTCTGAGGGCCTTGGCCAAACACTGCTGGAATATTGTCAAGGCTGTGACTGCTTCCCTGGGGAGCTGTTCCAGAGCTCCACCACCCTCTGGAGGAAGAACCTCTTCCTGATGTCCACCCTAACCCTGCCCTGGCACATCTTCCTGCCATTCCTTGAGGTCCAGAGAGAAGAGCTCAGTGCCTGCTCCTCCTCTTCTCCTCGTGAGGAAGCCGCAGACCCCGATGAGGTCTCCTCTTCTCCAGGCAGTTGACCTTCACTTGTCCAAGCCCCAGTCCTGCCCCAAGCCCCCAACCCTCGTGCACCAACTGACAGCACTGCTGTTTCTGGTACAAGTCCTCACTGGCACAAACCACTGCCAGAGATCAGCAATGCTCTGCCAATTACACACGTCGAGAAGACCAATATCTCATGGACAAACCTACCAGGGAGCCATCTACAAGAGCTTCTCTGCACACCGGGGAAGAGAACATCAGATTTAGAAGCAGAGCAGCTCCAACATTCCCTATTGTTCATTGCTTTTTCAGAGGCTCAGGAAGACACACCAAGCTGTGTTCTATAAGGCCATTAATTGACGTCTCAGGCTGCTGAAGGCACCAAAGCAGCACAGCCCGCACAGCTCTTTATTAATAGCTCTATTAAAAAAAAACCCTCCCTTCACTGTCTTTGCTTTTAATTTACATCAGAAACACTGATGCCGTTCTGCCTTAGAGAGGGTTTTGTGTGCTCCAGGTTCCCACACAGGAGAGGAGTGCTGAACTCCTCCTTTTGGAGATCAAGGAGGTAGAAATCAGCTTTTTAGAGATATTTAGGAGCTGAAGACCCTGGTTTAGTCATCCAGAAGAAGACGGGCGAGGCACTGGGCTTTCACCAGGGGACGGAGCCGTTCCGACACCGGATTTGAGGTGCATTGGTGAGAATTGGAGAGTGGAAAAGAAGAGGCTCCCCTCTTTGCTTTCAACTTGGCTTAATAGGCAAAGTATTCCTCTCCCTCAGACCCTGGGTACTTCTCGCCCGAGTAACGCCAGGGCTGAGCCCGACTTCAAAACTAATTGGCTGCTTTGATGCTGGTTCCTCTGCCCTCGCCGGTGTCTGAGGCAGCAGCCACCTTTGAAGCCAAAGCTGCTGTGTGGTGGTTATCACTTCTCCCCATCCCCACGCTGAGGGTAAACACACCCTCTCACTCCCTCTGACAGCCGGAGATGAAGATGCTCTTTCATTCCCTCCCCGCTCGCCCACCTGCTGCTGAGTGGGAGTTGGAAAGGCAGCAGCAGGATGGGGAATGAGACCCATTAGGGAGCCGTGGCCTCCCCCTCGCTGAACCAGAGCATCGTTGGAGCCTCACAAAGTGGTACCCAGGGAGCCAGCAGCCCTACCTTGGGCTGCAGCCTCTCACCCTCCGCCAGGAACTCGGCGATGCCCCTGGACACGGTAGCCAAGCCCCGAACCAGCCTCCTGCAGGCGTTCGGCCCGATGCCGAAGCTGTAGCACCTGCAAAGGGGCAGTAAGAGTCAGGAGCCAGGGGGTGAAGCCATCCCAACCCCATGCAGCTCACCACAACCTGCAGAAGACTCCTCCCTGAGTCTTTATCCCATTGCTATCATAGAATGACCTGAGTTAGAAGCACCATCGAGTCCAGCTCCTGTCCCTGCACAGGACAACCCCAATATTCACCCTGTGTCTGAGAGAACTGAGACACATGTGTCTGAGATATGGCCAGCACGTCTGCAGGAAAATAAACCAGCTCCTCTTGAAGGTGGCTGGCAGGAAGGTGGGGTACTGCCACCCCCTGTGCTCAGCAGACCTCAAATCCCTTCCCTGAAGAGCAGCTACGATGCTCAGGAGCTTCCCAGCAGGACCCCAAGCCACTGCCTCCTCTGCAAAGACAAACAAACTGCTTTGCTGCCAGTTCAGCTCTTTTCCCTGCTGACTGTCTGTGGTCAATAGCACTAAAGACCCAGTAATTATCTCTGCTCACAATTAAAATAAATGTTTTCTCAAGGAAAGAGGATCCAGCCAAGCAAGGTTGCTCCTCTGACTCAATGAGTCAGGATTTGGGTTTGGCTGAAGGCTGCAAAACTGGAGCCAAGCTGGAGGCCGGGCAGGGAGGGCAGGAGTGAGCGGTGCCTGCTGGGAATGGATGCGATGGGAAGCCAGGAAGGATGAGGATGGGTGGGATATGGCACTTGGCAAGGGCAGTGGATGAGGCAGAGATCACCTTCAGCAGCAACTGCATCTGCACAAGGGGCTTTTCTCTGAGAGGATTTTAATCCCCAGCTGGCTGCAAATCTTAGGGCAGCCTTACAGCCTCTTAAAGAAGGCTCTGATCTTCTTTGGAGACAGGGGACACACACGACCCAGCGATGCGCTGGGCACTGCCTCCCAGGTCACTGGGGACCAGGCTCTGACTCTGGTTGTGTTTAGCCCACCACCTCTGTAAGAGAGAGGCAATCACAGGCTGCTTTGGGTTGGAAGGGACCTCAAACCCCATCCAGTTCTCACCCTCTACCATGAGCAGTTCCACCTCCCACTGGATCAGGGGGCTCCAAGCCCCATCCAACCTGGCCTTGAACACCTCCAGGGGTGGGGCAGCCACAGCTTCTCTGGGAAACCTGGGCCAGGGCCTCCCCACTCTCACAGCAAAACATTTCTCCCTGAGATCTCATCTCAATCTCCCCTCTTTCAGCTCAAAACCGTTCCCTCTCATCCTATCTCTCCACTCCCTGATCAAGAGCCTCTCCACAGCTCTCCTGGAGCCCCTTTCAGTCCTGGGAGGCTGCTCTAAGGTCTCCTTGGTACATTCTCTTCTCCAGGCTGAACAAACCCAGTTCTTTCAGGAAAGGCTTGTTCTGTACAGCTGGGAAGCAGTTAGACCTCCAAATAGCAATAAAAGCACAGAGCAGCTTCCCTAACAAGCCCTAAAATCTGAGGGATGGAAGAGGAATAAGGTTTTCTTACATTTTTCTTAGGTTTCAAGCCCTTAAAAGAGGCAGAGGAGAAACAAGAGCACCAGGGCTGGGGAACCAGGCTGGGAACTCAATGCACAAATTAGCTGCTTTTTACATTGCTGTCTTTCAGCACATTCAATCCTTCACAGCCCCATCCTGGAAGCAGCTGGGGCCAAACCCAGATGTGCTTTAAAAAAAAATTAAAAAGAAGCCGGCAAGGAAGATTGTTCACGTGTCAATCTCTCCTAGCAGGAAGCATCAGATGAGAGCCTGTGAAGTTGTCAGCTCAATTATCCTGCTTTTGATTGTTTAAAAAGCATCTGAACTGCTGGGATCTGTTCCAAACCCTTTGAGGTTCTCCCGTGCCTCTCACCAGCAATCTCTCCTGCCTCTGCCTCTGGAGTTGGGGATGTCTGAGAGAGGGAGAAGCGCATCCCCCTGCGGCCTCTGTACCTGGTGGAGCAGGAGTGGTGTCGCAGCAGCTCCAGAACCTTCCCCGTGTTGCTGATGGCCCCATCAGTCAGCAGAAAGAGCAGCCGGGGGTGCCCCCTGTGGATTGGCTGCCGAATGACCCACTTCAAAGGGGATAAGATGTTGGTGCCACCCATATCAGCCCGGATCTTCTTGATGCTCTCGCAGGCGATGGCCAAGCTCTCCTGCCCAAAGGAGCAGCAGAACCATCAGCCTCCACACCAGCACCCTCTGAGCACCAAGGGAACGTGGTGTCCCCTTCACTCACCTCGCAGTAAGTCTGACTGGTAGGAAAGAGGGCCTCGAAGGTGGATCCAAACCAAATGATGTTGATGAGACACGCTGGCATCAGGCTCTTGAGAATGACCAACAGAGCATCCTGAGGGGTGGAAAGCAACCAGACACTGAGCACGCTGGGTCTCTCACCAGTTGTCTCAGCTTCACCAGTAAAACAGCTCTAGAACCTACCTTGTCATCATAACTTGCTCCCACCTGCATTTGATAACAAAACTGCTTCTTTCACATGATTGAGAAAACATAAAGTCTCTTCATGGTACTTCAGAGCATCGTGGAATGGGTTGGAAGGGACCTCAAAGCCCATCCAGTTCTACCCCCTGCCATGGGCAGGGACACCTCCCACTGGCTCAGGGGGCTCAAAGCCCCATCCAACCTGGCCTTGAACACCTCCAGGGATGGGGCAGCCACAGCTTCTCTGGGCAACCTGGGCCTCCACACCCTCACATTAACAAATTTCTTCGTAATATCTAATTTTGGGCCCCAAAGCAGTGAGGAAAACGGGGAGCCTTCAACAACAACAACAAAAATACTAACGAGCTGAACAAATCTTCCTGTTTGTTTTTAACTGATGAAATTTGTGCTGGCAAAACGGAGCTGCAGCACAGAGCTGGTGGGTGAGAAGCAGAGTGTGAAATTGAGAAGTGCGACACGCAATGCATTTCAATGTCCAAACTTGCAGAAAATAAACAAACAGCTTAAAAGTTACACAAAAGGAAAAAGCCTCCCCCCCACCCCATGCCCAGTTCTCTTGTATTCATAGCTGCCATCAATTAAAATAACCGGGAGAGACAGTTTTAAGCTATTTTCATTACCAGAGGTGGTTATCTAACTGGCCTATTCCTGGTCTTTACATAAGCAAAGGGAAATTTGAATTGTCTCAGGCATATGTGATGGCCGTGGACAACTCCAGGATGAAGGTTGTGTCAGCAGCAAGTGGACAAGAGCGACTCAAGGAGCTCCTGAGCTCGCAGGGACAGCAGGAGCAATTAGCGGGAGGGTGGTTTGAAGCAAAGTGCTGGCAGTGCTCAGGAGCTTTGTGCTTTCTGGTTATCTTGCTGATAAAGGCAGACTCCTGCCAGTCTGCCTAGGGCAGCAGAAACCCTAGAGCCAGCCCCGAGAGAGGAGCTGCCAAGGTCGAGCAAGAGCAGCCTCTTTGCTTTGTCACACGCAGCGGCGAAGACCGAGGGAGGGTGTTGGAGCTGCAACGCAGAGGAACGGCCACCGACCCCGGGGAGACTCAGCAGAGCCAGAGCAACCCCAAGCAGCAAAAGGATGCTCAAGAACAGGGCTGCCCTTTAACAGGGCTCCAGGGGGCTTTAAACCAAGCTGTTATCTCAAACCTACTTATTTATACCACTACTTCCCAGATGGCTCCTGGGATGCTGCCTCTTCCGAGTCTCGACTCTGACATCCCATCTCGGAACTAATTACAACCCCCCCCCCCAGATTTCCAAATATTTTTCCCCAAATGGGCAACCAATGCCTGCTTTCTGTTGCAGCAAGTGGAAAGATTTATTGCTTCTTGGGGTAAATATTGATCTTGCTCCTGTTGCACTCGCTATCTATACAGCAGCTCAATAAGGAGAGATGTTTGCCTGCAGAGAAGTCAATTCCCAGTTATTAGTCTGGTTTTGCCAGCGAGCTCGGCCAATGCAGGCACTGCCACAGACCTGGCTCTTTGCCCCAGCTGCATCAGGATGGGAATGGAACTGACTGCAGGAAATTTAAACCCCTGACCTTTCCACCCCAGTCACTTTGGCTGAGTGCCCTCCTGCTTGGCAGGGAACATCCTCCCGCTGCACACAGCCAGCCCATCCCCTCCCCGTCTGAAGCTCTGACAGCACCAGAGAATCACAGAACCATGGAATGGTTTGGGTTGGAAGGGACCTCAAAGTCCAGGTCCACCTCCATGGGCAGGGACACCTCCCACTGGATCGGGGGCTCCAAGGCCCATCCAACCCCTTGAACACCTCCAGGGATGGGGCAGCCACAGCTTCTCTGGGCAACCTGTGCCAGGGCCTCCCCACCCTCAGCATGAAGGATTTCTTCCTAATGTCTTAAATCCTCACCCTTCCAGTTTAAAGCCGCTCCCCCTCATCCCATCACTCCAGGCCCTTGTAAAAAGCCCCTCCCGAGCTTTCCTGGAGCCCCTTTCAGTCCTGGGATGCTTCTCTAAGGTCTCCCCAGAGCCTTCTCCAGGCTGAACAACCCCAACTCTCTCAGCCTGTCCTCTCTGCAGCTCTGCTTCTCCCACTGCTCACACCCAAGCCCTGCAAGCTGAGGATGATGCAAAAGTCTCCACCAAGCATCACCCACCCAAATCCCCTAAGAACAGGCCCTTCCATGAGGTCCCTGATGTTTACAAGTCATAAACAAGGATGGGGGACTCAAAAGAGGGGTTTCTCCCTTCAGACATCTCCTCCAAAATCTCCTGTATCCCAGAAATGTATTTTCCAAAAGGGGAACAGTCTTTTTCCTGGTTTTACAGCCCTCCTGTGGATGAGATTCCCATTTCAGGGTCTCTTGGAGAAAGACTCTGTCCCTGAGGGTCCCCATGGACAAACCAACCTCCATGGAGGCTGCAGAGCCCGTGGTGCCCCAAACCAGCCACGCTGCAAGTCATAAAGTGAAAATATGGCCTGGAGAAGAGATGCCTCCTGATTCCCAGGCTCTGAAACACGCTAAAGGAATGGGGTATCTCCTCCAAGATATCCCAGGCCCTTTGGAGGCTGGGGCAGGGGACAGTCTCCCCATCCCAGAGAACCTGTTGCAGCCATCCTCGGGCTCCCTGGCATCCCCATCCTTGTTGCTGGAGGTGGCCATCCTCCAGCAGTTCCCATGGAAACCAGAGATAGATGGGTAGAACAAACTAGAGGATGCTCCTTGCTGCTCACCCTGGGCAGTGAGTCCTGCAGAAGGGGATGCAGCCACAGCCAGGGGAGCCTTTGGGCCTAAATCTGGGCAGCCCTTGTGTTAGGAAAGGGTGTGAGCAGGATACTTGAGGACACACGAGCTCCAGGAATCTCTCAGACATCCAAAAGGAACCCAACTGCTCAGAGGAAGCTGCCTCTGCAATTCCCTTGTTACCCTCAACAAAGACACACAGTGCAGCGCAGACCCATGCCTTGATCAGGAGAATGCAACATTCATCAAGCTATCAGAGCTCACCTGGCCCTGAAAATCAAGACAGAAACTTTCCAAAGGAGGCTTTTGCCAGAGACTGCGGCGTCTCACCAAGACCTGCCATCTGGTCTCCACAAAACCTGGTCCTCAAAAAAAACCCTGGTCTCCAAAGCCCATTAGGCAGGGATAATGATAATTAAATAGTTACTGGAGTGATCTCTGCTTTGGTGGACAGAGTGGTCCTCAGTGGGCTGAGGGCAGGAACCTCTCCTTCTGGAAGTGGCACATGGCTCTCATGGGGCAACCTCTGACGGGTAAGAGTCAGACTTGACCAGGGAACTTCAGACCCACAAAATATCATAAGAAGGCATTTTTACAGCCCCTGTTTTATCCAGAGGTCTCAGCAGACCTCTCATAGTCCTCTACCAGACTACAAATGCTCATTTGTTTTTGGGAAAGGGATGCATTGTGTTCAAACAAATTCTCTGGGTGCACAGAGGTGCCCGTCAGCAGTGTCTCAGCACGTTGCCTTGAAGCATCCCTTGGAGCTCCACGGAGGTTTCCCATCGAGGCTGTGATCTGCCTGAAGCCCTCCCTGGAGAGCTGGAGAAGGGATGCACAAGACGTGGATGCGCATCAGCAAGAAGGGGAGAGAAAACATCCTTGCATTTGATGTGCAAGAAGAAGAGCAGAACATGGGAGAGTCAGCTTCACTGCAGGTACCTCACGAGCCACGTGGTTGGGATGACTAAAGCTACAGCATATAATTAACCCCCATCCCCTCCTAATGAACACTCATCAGCACCCAGCAACCCCCACCACTCTCTAATATTCATCCCTCGTGGTACCCTGACGCGGTTGATGTTGACGCCGCTCATGCTTCTGCTGCGGTCGACGAGGAAGACGAACTCTCCTTGGGCTTTCCGGAGGTCTGGCTGGACGCTCCTCAAGTCAGGGCAGAAGTTGAGCATGACAACAGGGTGGTGGGGGATGTCCTTGTTCAGTCGCTTCCTGATGATTTCCGTCTGCAAGAAAGAAGGAGAGAGCTCAAGAGGGTGATTTTTCTGCCCCTTTTTCACTTTGAGTGCGACCAGAGAGCGCTGCATGGATGAAGATGTGAGTGTGTGGCCTTTTGTGGGCTTGTTGTGGCCTCAGTGGTGACAACATCTGAGCTCAGGCTGCAATGCAGGTTGTTCTGTCTGTATTCCCTGGGATGATGGAACGGTTTTAAGCTGAAAGAGGGGAGATTTAGATGAGATGTTCTGTGGGTGAACGGGGCTCTGGGCTCCTCCCAGCCACCATCACGCTTTGCCCGGGGGACAAAGCTGGCAGAAAGCCTAAAGGAAAGACCCCTTGAGAGCCTAGAGAACAAATTAAAAGATCATAGAATGGATTGGGTTGGAAGGGATCTCAAAGCCCAGCCAGTCCCACCCCCTGCCATGGGCAGGGACACCTCCCACTGGATCAGGGGGCTCCAAGCCCCATCCAGCCTGACCCGGAAGACCCCCAGGGATGGCAACCTGGGCCAGGGCCTGCCAACCCTCACAGCAAAACATTTCTCCCCAAGATCTCACCTCAATCTCCCCTCTTGCAGTGAAAAATCATTCCCCTTATTCCTGTCCCTGCACTCCCTGATCAAGAGCCCCTTTTACACAGCACCTTGCAAAACTGATTCTCCAAACACTCCGTTAGATCCCTCCGGGAAGTGCAGTTCTTTAGTGCAATTTAGTAACACACCAGAGGCCTTCTGTGTGGTCACTCAATAATGAAGTTCCAGATCTGTATTCACCGCTCTCATTTATTCCTTCCACCTCTGCTTTGCTGCTCTTTCTGCCCATTTCTCTTATCATGTTTCTTTGTACGGATTGAAACCCTTCGGAGAGGCAAACTGGTTGCTCAGGACATCGTTTGATGGGAACCCGCAGGATATATATCCCTGTTCTGCACCCAGCCCTAATGCCTCTCTGCTTTTTGCCTCATTTTATCTCAAGTATCATTAAAAATGAGATAAAATTCAACAGGAAAAAGCTTCCTGTGATGGGATTATAAAACTGAACTGGGAAAAAAACCTCTCGTGATGGGTTTATAAAATTGAACTGGGAAAAAACCTCTTGTGATGGGGTTATAAAACTGAACTGGGAAAGAACCCTTTTGTGATGGTTTTATAAAATTGAACTGGAGGAAAAATGGGTTTATAATCAATTGTGGTGTGGATATAAAGCAGTTCTGGGTTTATGGTCACAGCTGCAGGGAAGCAGAACATCGCTGCTTTCCAGGGAGCTCCAGATCCCACACCAGCACAGCCTTTCATCCCTGGAGCTCCGGAGTGGAACATCCACTGCCATAAGCAGCTCCATCCTTGGGGGCTTTGTCTGCCTGTTCTTTCCCTCTTTCAAAGCTGCTGTTTCCTGCTGGTTTCACCAGGAGGAAAGCAGACCCCAAATAACCAGGTTTGTTTTCTCCAGCCATGACTCACATTCCTCGATCTACGAGGTAACGACCAACCTTGGTTTTACATAACTGACTGAACTCAGGAGCCCCTCAGGATCCACACACGCACGAGCTTCGCTTTCGGCTGCGCTGCCCGAGTGCTGCTCCTCTGACCCCCGCGAAAAGACGGCTCCAATTCACAGGAACAAGCTCCTCGCTGCCACCACAGCTCTCTCTCATCCTCCTGCAGTTTAATCTCATGCTTTGGAGTATAAATTAGCTCACTAGGAACTGGAAGGGCTTTTTGCATCCCCGTTTTCCTCCAGCTGCATTATTATCTTCTTTAATATCTCTCCCAGCGTGGATGTTTATCACATTTCAGACCAGAGGGATCTTTGCTGTCTCTCTGCCTGAGGGCTGAGTTGTGGCCCTGGTTCTACCCTCCCTGGGATGTTCTTGGGAACCCAAGATGTAAAATCCTTGTGTGACTGGGATGATCCCATAACTTGGATTTCCCACTGACTTCAGAGTGAGTTTTAGAGTCATGGAATGGGTTGGGTTGGAAGGGACCTCAAAGCCCAACCAGTCCCACCCCCTGCCATGGGCAGGGACACCTCCCACTGGATCAGGGGGCTCAAAGCCACATCCAACCTGGCCTTGAACACCTCCAGGGATGGGGCAGCCACCACTGCTCTGGGCAACCTGGATCAGGGCCTCCCCACCCTCACAGGAAACATTTCTCCCTAAGATCTCATCTCAATCTTCCCTCTTGCAGCTGAAAATGGTTCCTGTTGTACTATCCCTGCACTCCCTGATCAAGAGCCCCTCCCCAGCTTCCCTGGAGCCCCTTTCAGTCCTGGGAGGCTGCTCTAAGGTCTCCCCACAGCCTTCTCTTCTCCAGGCTGAACAACCCCAACTCTCTCAGCCTGGCCTCCTACAGGAGGTGCTCCAGCCCTCGGATCATCTCCATGGCCTCCTCTGGACTTGCTCCAACAGCTCCATATCCTTTCTGTGCTGAGGACTCCAGAACTGGACACAGGGCTCCAGAACTGGACACAGGACTCCAGTGAGGCCTCACCAGAGCTGAGCAGAGGGGCAGAATCCCCTCCCTGCACAGGGGAGCCTTCACCAAGCAGCCTCAAAAGCGAGCACGTCATCTGTGCCATCTCTTCTCCTCCTCTCCATTCCCTTCCACCCGTTATCCAATTACAGGAAACTAATCAGACCTTGTCACCCGAGAGGCGATTCCAGTGTGGGTTTGTCCCCACCACCCTGCTGGCTGACGAGCAGCCAAGGCTTTTACATAACAAACCGAGGGATGGGAATTAATTATCATTTACTGCTGAAATTTTTGGGCTAATTCATTTAAGCTGAGCGGTGCCAAGTGTCACGCTCTGAGCAGCAGCAATTTTACCCCATAATCTGCCCCATAATCTGCCCTTCTCCACCAGTTGCCCCACAAGAGGACTGGGAAGCAAAGAGGTGCGTTTCTTGCAGAGGTTTCTTTGGGAATGTTGGCTTTGGAAGGTTTCTTTGGAAGTTTGGCTTTGGAATGTTCCCCTTCCCCCCTACAGAATGTGACGTGCTGAAGATACAGAAATAATTAGAGAGCCATCTGAGCTGCAGCGTGGGAGTTTCGTTTCGTTCCACCTGCCGCACGCTGAACACAATTAGAGGAGGCAACTGCCGTGCGAGCGAGCGCGATCCTGATCCCAGCAGCCGGGAAAAAGGGAAAGGGATGAGAAGAGGGTTGATGTCTCCAGCGAAAAGAGAACCTCTGGGGCAGGGTCGGGCCGTTTGCCGAGAAGGAGTTGAAAGGGAAACGAGCAACCCTTGGGGGGCAAAGGAGAACTCCAGGGCGTTGGGAAACAGGGAGATGGTGACACCAGGTGGTTGCCTTCGGGAAGACGCCCACCCTGGTGGTTTGGGGGGCTCTGAGCGGCTCCTCCGCACGGTTCCCAGACACCGCTGGGGCGGCTCAGAACTGCCGGGCTGTCACTCAGTGCTCGCAGACTGAAAGCCGAGGCACAAATCCCAGAGCAGAGATTTTTTTTTTCTCTTTGCTGCTGAGCAGAACAAAGAGAACTTTCTCCTACCTTGCCTTCGGTTCAGCTCATTATTCCAAGCAAAATCACTTCTCTCTGACAGCTCTCCAGAAATGGTAAACATTTACTGAGCAATTAAAAGAATATTTTACTCTATGTCATTGCAATAATTATAATACCCTTAATGCTCCAACAATGCACCCATCTAATTATGCTATGCTAGACTAGTACTAATTATACACACAATAACCATCTCAGAGCTTCTTCCACACGTGGTAGATCAGAAGCAGTGTTGAGTTTTCCCCTCATCCTCCACATAAGCCCCTCTCTGAGGGTGGATGATCATAGAATCATGGAATAGGTTGGGTTGGAAGGGGTCTCAAAGCCCATCCAGTTCCACCACCACTGCCATGGGCAGGGACACCTCCCACTGGATCAGGGGGCTCAAAGCTCCATCCAACCTGGCCTTGAACACCTCCAGGGATGGGGCAGCCACCACTGCTCTGAGCAACCTGGGCCAGGGCCTCCCCACCCTCAAAGCAAAACATTTCCTCCTAAAAACTCATCTCAATCTCCCCTCTTCCATCTCAAAACCATTCCCCCTCCTATCTCTGCACTCCCTGATCAAGAGCCCCTCCCCAGCTTTCCTGGAGCCCCTTTTAGTCCTGGGAGGCTGCTCTGAGGTCCTCCCAGAGCTTTCTCTTCTCCAGGCTGAACAATCCCAACTCTCCCAGCGTGTCCTCATACAGGAGGTGCTCCAGCCCTCAGATCATCAGAATGGGATACAGGCAGCTCCAGGAACTACTTGCCAAGCTATAACTGAGATATCTAAGAGCAAGCCCATTACAGAAGCGTCTGCCAGACCCTTTGCATTCAAAACCTGCTCCTTCTCCTGCCTGAGGAATCCTCTCAGCAGGGAACAGAGCTGAACAATCCCAACTCTCCCAGCCTGTCGTCACAGCAGAGGTGATGCAGCCCTTGGATCATCTCCGTGGCCTCCTCTGGACTCGCTCTCACAGCTCCATATCCTTTTTATGTTGGGGATTCCAGAACTGGACACAGGACTCAAGGTGGGGTCTCCCCAGAGTGGAGCAGAGGGGCAGAATGCCCTCCCTCCCCTCAGTTCCCACTCTTTGGGTGCAGCCCAGGACACGGGGGGTTTCTGGGCTCTGAGCACACATTGCAGCTCATTTTGATCTTCTCCTCCCCCAGCACCCCAAGTCCTTCTCCTCGGGACTGCTCCCAATCACATCATTCCCCATCCTGTATTGATACCAGGAGTTGCCCCCCCAGGTGTTGAACCTCATGAGGTCCACACAGGTCCTCTTCTCCAGATTGTAAAGGAGAATGGTGCAGAGCTTATTGGGCCAGTGTAATATCTGGTGCTGCAAGCAGTCAAGCCATGGTCTCCTTGCCCAGCTCCAGTGCCAAGGGAAGCCTCAGCTAACACCCACAGCTTTTGCTTCTCACCTTTTTCTCAGCACTGGGGTCCTTCTTGGTGCCTTTAATGAAATCATTCTTCCCCTTCAGGTGTCGTTCGTACTCCGCAGGCGTCATATCACCTTCTTCCATTAAGATGTGAGGCATGTGGGGCTCTGGAGATGCAGAGAATCGGGTGAAGAGCAGTGTTAGATAAACTTGAGGGGTTTTTAAGAGCTGCAGGCACATTTTTTTCTGAAAACAGAGCAATAATTCCAAGCTTGGGCAGCACAGGCAACCTTGAGATCTTCCAGGAATACCATAGAATCACTGAGATTGGAAAAGCCTTCTAAGCTCACTCAATCCAACCATCAGCCCAACCCCACAGTGCCTGCTAAAACATGTCCCAAAGTGCCACATCTACAGGTTTTTTGAACCCCTCCAGGAAAGGAGACTCCACCAACCACCACAGCCTGTTCAAAGCTTGACTGATTATGGCAGAATGATTCTCTCTCCTGGCAATATTTGCAAAACCAGAGCTAATCCAGCTGTCTCAAGCACTATGGAGGATGATCCAAGGAAGGGGCAAGACCAGTGGAGAGGAAGCAGAGCCCACCTACCACTTGGGTGGATCAAGATCTCCACGGGCCTGTCGAAGGTGTGCTTGTTGGCCAGAGTGATGACGATGCTCTTGGCGGAGCGAGCGGAGGGGTCGGCGTCTGCTCGGATCTCGTGTGTAGGGCTCTCAACACCTGCCCAGGGAAACCAAGGTGTGGTTAGGGACTGAGGACAGGGAATACCAGGAAGAAAAGACAGCAAGATGGCAGAGGACAGGAACCAAGCAGAATATGGGATGCTTCTGCCATATCAGCACTGTGCTGGTAAATCCACCCCAGCACAGATAACTTCATAGAATCATGGCATGGCTTGGGTTGGGAGGGACCTCAAAGCCCATCCAGTCCCACCCCCTGCCATGGGCAGGGACACCTCCCACTGGATCAGGGGGCTCCAAGCCCCATCCAACCTGGCCTTGAACACCTCCAGGGATGGGGCAGCCACAGCTTCTCTGGGCAACCTGGGCCAGGGCCTCCCCACCCTCACAGGAAATATTTCTCCCTCAGATCTCATCTCGATCTTCCCTCTTGCAGCTGAAGGTTCCTGTTGTACTATCCCTGCACTCCCTGATCCAGAGCCCCTCCCCAGCTTTCCTGGAGCCCCTTTCAGTCCTGGGAGGCTGCTCTGAGGTCTCCCCAGAGCCTTCTCTTCTCCAGGCTGAACAATCCCAACTCTCTCAGCCTGTCCTGATACAGGAGGTGCTCCAGCCCTTGCATCATTTCCATGGCCTTCTCTGGACTCACTCCAACAGGTCCATGTCCTTCCTGCACTGAGGACTCCAGACAATTTGCCAAACTGGCCAAGAAAACTTGCTAAAACAAACTCCACATCGAGGGGGCAAGGAAGCAGGAAGGCATGGATGTTGCCAGCCTGGCACTCCTACCTGCCAGCAAGCACGGCCCTCGGATCTCCAGGTGGAAGCTGAACTCATACTCAGAGGGGTTGGTGGCCTCGTTCTCCAGCAGCTGAGCCAGGAAGAACCTGCTCCCTTGCTCTGGGCTTCCTGTTCCACTGTGGTGCTTGTCCCTGCCAGTGAGATGAACTCCAGTCAACACCATACATAGAACCACGGAATGGGTTGGGTTGGAAAGGACCTCAAAGCCCATCCAGTTCCACCCCCCTGCCACGGGCAGGGACACCTCCCACTGGATCAGGGGGCTCAAAGCCCCATCCAAGCTGGCCCAGGAACTGGGCCCCAAGAACTGCAGATCTGCTGGAGGCAGAGCTTGGAGCAGCTCTCCAACCTCCCACAGCAACAGCAGGTTCTGCTCTGCGAGTCCTGCAGCCCCCTCAGATCAGTCCCAGCCAGATCCCACGCGCGGTTTTCCATACGTTCGGAGCTGGTGGCTGGAAAGGCTGTTGGCATTCTCCAGGCTGGGCTGGGGGACCTTGGGGACACACACAGCTGGCAGAAGGACCCTCACGGCCCCGCTGGGCAGCGTCTGCAGCTCAGAGGAGGTGCTGATGAAGATGGAGATGCTTTCCAGGGGAGGAATCATACCCAGGTTAGCCACAAAAACAATCCTCTCCAAGTCCTCATCCATCATGACCCTTCCTGCACAGGGAGAGGACCACACCAGGGAGATGCAGAGTCATAACCATGGAAAATGCACCTCCTCAGGCTTCCTGCAACCACCCCAGCACTGGATCAAATACCCAAGCCAGCCCTCACTGCCCCCACCAGCATTTCTCTAAAGAGCCCAAGCCCTCTGCACCCCTCCTTCACCAGTCCAGAAGCAACGGTGCTTTCCCAAAGGACGAGGCTGCCAATTTGGCAGGGACACGAGCACCACAACCCAAGACTCAACCTTTCAAAAGGAACCCATGGCTTATGACAGCCAACCACCCCATCTCACCTCCCCATTCCTCTTCCCCTCGTTCACCAAAACGTCCCTGACCCCCTCACCGCGTCCATCACGAGCTCTTCCATCAGGGAGGCTGCAGCCATCGAAATACGTGTCGTCCATCTTGGCTTTGTCTTTGATCTGCACCGTCACGGCACGCCGGGACACGGCCGCCTCAAACCCCACCACGGTGGTGAACTCATCCAAGGGGTAGACAAAGAGACCTGATGGCCAGAAGATCTGGTGTTTAGCAACACCAAGCACTTGCCTGGACCCACCAGGTAGGACTGCAGGGACCAGCACTTCCTTGGCACTTCCTGGGGGGTTTGATGCTTCAAAAATTGAAGCCCTGGACTATTGAGGGAAGAATTGAGGACGCAATGCTCTGGGCTACTCTTCCTGCAAGGATCTAAAGGTTTAAGGGACGGACAGAAACCCCGTGCTACAATATTCCTGGCTCTACAGCTCCTGGAAGCTCTTGATTCTCTTCTGGAGACTTGCCTTCAAAAGCCTGAGCTTCTGGGTTGTGGTAGGTGAGCAAGGCTGTCATCCCAAAGGCATAACCACTGACACACGATGTCACCTCCGACGCGGAGAGGGGCAGCGGGGACAGGGTCGACCGGTTGATCAGCCCTGGCATCTTCCCAGGGGTCCTTGTGGTGGTGGTGGGGTCACCCACAGCGAGCTGGAGAGAGGTGGAAGGGAGAGGATGAATGAGGAGCCTCGGGTTCCCAAAACACTCTTGTGCCTCCACCACCTCGGTTTGGCTTCCCTGAGGACAGCAGGAGTGATCCAGGGGTGGGATGAGACCAAGGCTTGATGGATCCCCTGGTGGAGATGGGGATGGAGACACACGGTGGGAAGACTCAAGGCAAACGCTTGTCCCAGATCCCACCAGCACTAGGGAGGAGGTTCAGGAGGTTTAAATCTGCCCAGCTGGGGACAGGCAGCCCCAGAGGGTGACACCGTGGGTGGTGGATCACACACCTCACCAGCTCCCACACCCACCTCCTGCTGGAGGCTGGGAAGAATGAGTTAACCTCTGCTTTTGGCTCTCCTGCATCTCATTATCCTCCAAACTGACACCTTTCTCCAGGATAAGACTATGACCCTGAGAGTTTTCCTTGAACTTGTTGGGAAGGAAGAGCCAGGCACCCTCCCTGCCCTCCCACATATTTTGGTGGTGGCACAGGCTCTGCTGCCCAGCATCTCCAGATCCTTTCTGCCAAGGCTGACTCATCCTCAGCTTTGCTTAGCAGAGACATTCAGATGCAAAGTGCCCACTTCTCCCAATTACACTTCAACTCTTTTCCTCCAGCAGGTTTTCTTCTGTTCTGCCTCATCTCCCCCAAGATCCAAGGTTTCAAAGGAGACCTTTCAGGTAGCTCTAGGGCCAAGTCCAGCTCCCCTGGGGCATGGGAAGAAGTTGCTAGGCAGCAGTTCTCCCTGGCTGGCTCTGAGATGCTTTATGTGATGATTTACAAGGCTCAGGAGGAGCCAGCAGCACTGAAATACATCAGTTTCTCATTTCCTACCAGTCCTGCGTTATTAAAACCACCATTATATGCAAATGCCATGGAAGATGCAAACAACAGACGCCAAGACCATGAGCTCTGTGATCATTCCAGCAGCAAAATGGGAAAACTGGAGATGCAGGAGCATAGACTCATAGAATGGGTTGGGTTGGAAGGGACCTTAAAGCCCATCCAGTTCCACCCCCCTGCCATGGGCAGGGACACCTCCCACTGGATCAGGGGGCTCAAAGCCCCATCCAGCCTGGCCTTGAACACCTCCAGGGATGGGGCAGCCACAGCTTTCACAGCATGTCCAGCTTGGCTGCTCCACCACGGGAGTCCTCCACGTGCCAGGGGAGGCTGTCACCCCCTGGGATGCTCCAAGCCACGCTAACAGGGCTTGTGAAGTCAGGAGCTGGCAAGAGTTCACCTGCTACAGGGAGAGATAATGAAGGTTGTCTTGCTGCTGAGATGTGGCAGAGACCATCAAGATATTGTGAACTCATTCAATGCCAGGCAGGGGAAGAAGGAAGAGGGGATTATTTTGCCTTAGGGAAGAAAGCAAGCAAGAAATAACAAGGGGAAAATGCTCTCCACAGTGAGGCACAACATGAATTCATTATGGGATGTCCAGAGAGGTGAATTCAGGCTCCAGGAGCAGGATTTGATCCTGGCAGCTCTCTTGGCCATGGCAGAGGTCCAAGCCCCTCACCTCTCCTGCACACATGGGATACTGGGGACTTGCTTCCCATGGGATCTGCTATGCCAGAAGGGATTTCTGCATCACCCAGGCCAGGACAAGCACCAAGAGACTCTTGGGGGGATGCAGAGCCCTGTGTGAACGAAGAGAGTTCCACCTCTCCTGCAGCTCCATCCTGGCTTGGAGGAGCCCTGCACCAGCCCTGCCTGCAATGCCAGCTGCAAAAACTGTCCCACAAGCACAAAGAGGGCTTGAGGGGGGCTCTTCTCGGCTGCTACCACCATGAAGTCCCTTTGGATGAGGCTGGGAGGCAGCAAGGCTTCTCCACACACATCGTGTCACCAACGCCATCAAGTGACTGCAGCGTGGAAAGGGGAGGCTGGCGTGAGGGAGAGCAGTGGAAGAGCTGACATCTCTCTCCTGTGCCTCCCTGAGAGTCCTCTCCAGCTGCTCCCCATCCTGCCTGTGCTGCCCTGGGATCTGCACTTAGTCTAAATCCAGGTCATAGGACTGGACCCTCGGGATGGGACCTGACAGGACCCCACATCCCTGAAATCACCACCAGCATCACTGCTCCACGGGGCATCCCTGCATCCACCCAGTCCTCCCCTCACCAGATGCCTCCTGACCCACAGCCTCACGCTGCGTTTGGCATCCTGGGAGGAGAAGAAACCATTGGCCAGTACCTTCAGCCACCAAAACGACCCCACACCCCCAACCCCATCAGTTGGGGAGCAGCTTGGGGCTGGGGACAGAAGTTGCCCCTTGGCCAGGCACACTCAGGATCTGCCACATTGGGATGCCCCCATGTTTTTCTTTCCCTTGCTTTGTAAATGCTCTTTCCTTGAGCATCTGCTCCTCTTCGTGGCCCCATGGTGACATCCTCATCCCTCTTCAGGTTATCCCTCTGGCCAGTTTCTCTGCATGTTTTACAAGGAAGGTGTTGATGCTGCACCGACGTCCGCAGACGCTGCCCGTGATGTGCAGAGCACACAGGGCTTTGCTCCAGGCTTGCCCAGAGCTTGCACCAGTCACTCCACCTGGCTGCAGGGTCCTGCCCCAACACACAGCTGAGGCCTGGGGCTGGAATTTAAAGATCTGGGTCGGAAAGGGAGTTTCTGTGCCTGAAAAGGGGATGCGATGCCTGGAGAGTTGCTCAGAGCTGCCTGGGAGACCTTTCCCATCTCTAAGTACTGATGTGCCCTCAAAACATCTGGTTTTTCATAGAATTATGGAATGGTTTGGGTTGGAAGGAACCTCAAAGCCCATCCAGTTCTAACCCTCCTGGCAGGGACACCTCCCACTGGATCAGGGGGCTCCAAGCCCCATCCAACCTGGCCTTGAACACCTCCAGGGATGGGGCAGCCACCACTGCTCTGGGCAACCTGGGCCAGGGCCTCCCCACCCTCACAGGAAAATATTTCTTCCTAAGATCTCATCTCAATCTCTCCTCTTTCAGCTTAAAACCTTTCTCCCTCGTCCCATCTCTGCCCTCCCTGATCCAGAGCCCCTCCCCAGCTTTCCTGGAGCCCCTTTCAGTCCCGGAACCCTGCTTTTTGAGCACATGTAGTAAAGATAGAGGCAGAATAATGCTCTTCCAAGGTGTGATTTCATGCATTGAACAGCAGAACAGAGCAAACCACGACTGCTGTAGCCATGAGCACGAAGGTTGGCTTCTGCACAGCTCCCAAAAGCAAGCTGGGGACCCAGCATTGCCACCACCACCACGTTCCTGACACCCACAGCTAAGATCAGACCAGTAAGAACCAAACCAGTAGCTGGAATAAAACTGCCTGTGGCACATGTTGGAAAAGTGGATGTCCAGGGGCAACCCCAGCTGCTTTTGCCCCCCAAGACACAGATGCAGCCGTGTGAAGCCCAGCTCTGGTGCCACACATCGTGCTGATGGCATTTTTAGGCTGCTGAACTGCTGACCCCCACCTTGTAACCTCTCACCAGTCCCAAACGGGTTCCCTTGGCAACCTCACCTCCAGGTCTGAGCCAGACCTGGGTCGTATCCACACTGATGACGGCTTTCTCTGCAGCTGGGTACAATATTCCTTCCGCTCCATCTGTCTCAATCAACACTGACATCCAGTGGCCTGCCAGGATGATTACAGCCAGAGCGCCTGGTGGAGACGGACAGAGGTACAGCCCAGACAGACTGGTGGCACAACAACCCGGCATTAACACCTCTGGAAGCCACCGGGCAGCCACCACGGAGAAGCAAATTCCCAAGTATTTGCAAAACCAAGACAGGAGAAGTCCTGCACTTCCCAAACCTTTCAGGGTCCTCAAGCAGAGCCACGTTTTGATACTTCCCAGGGCAGCACAGCTCGGGGAGCAGCCCTGGGCTCACTCTGAGGGACACCAACATCACCTACCTGACCCACATCAGCTGCAGGTGAAGCCTAAGACATGCAGGACCCCTCCAGCAGCTCTTCCTCAAAGCATGAGACTCAAACCTTGCCAGGAGAGTGGGATCAACCCCCTAAAACATTTCTAGGAAGCAATAGGAGCAAACAGTGTCTGAAACAGCACAGACAGCACTCTCCTCTCTGAGCCCCTGCACATGGCAGGGAGAGGAGGCTTTGCTGGTTGATGGCAGCACCTCCTGGAAGTGACATGGATCCACCAGACCTGTGGGAACCTCTCCTGACAAGCTCTGGTAGATGTTCTCCTGTCTCCCCTTCCCTAAACCTGCAAGCATGGGCTACCCTGCCTGCTGGGAAAACCAGCCAAACAGCCACTGCACTTCTCCCTGGAGCTGCTGCACATCCAGTGTGGGGTACCAACGTGGGAGCCTGCTGCCAAAGTGCTCACAAAGCTCTCTGGCCAGAAGCATCCATCCCTCCCTCTGGGAACCAGCCAGCACAGCCTCAAGGGGCACCCCAAGGTGTCAGATGTGGAGAGGGGCACCCAGCAAATGCAAAGCAGCTCCCTCTTTGTGGGGTGATGCAGTGCCAGGCTGGAGGTGACTGACAGCCCAGCAGAGCCAGATTTTGGGTCTGTCAGTCACAGATCTCTAGGGCATCAATCTCACCCCAGAGCTGGGTCTCAAGGCTCAGGATTTGTGTCCTAAGCTCTGTTTCTAGAGCTGTCAATCACATCCCTGTGCAGACAGTGTCTCCAATAGGGGTTTAATTAACCCCTACCCCAGTGCTTAGTTCTCTGGGCTGAGCCAGAGGTGTTAGCCCAGACACCCTCTGGCCAATCCCACACATGGGACACACCTGGAGCCAGGGAGACACTCGAGGTGCCCAGGAGCAGCACAGCCCTTCTCCAGCCACCCCTGCCCCAGCCAAGCGTGGAGAACACAAGCCAGGTCTGTGGAGCTTTGACCCTTTCCAAGGGGGGGCACAGAATCCCCTCCCTCACCTTGCCAAGGTCACCCATTCCCTCCCCAAACCCAGTGTGTCCACAGCTGGGATATCCCACCTGGCTGCCCAGGAGAGCAAAATCCCATCCCTCCCAGCATCATTCCTCCCCCTCCCGCCCCTGCTTCCACCCTCCTTCGCTTTCCCTGCAGGGAGATGAAGAGCATCTGTAGGATTTTGGGGAGGGGAGGGGAGGGGGGTGCTCAAGGGCTCGCTATCCAGCTGGGAAAAGGCGAGGCAGGGAAGCAGCAGCTTGCAAAGTGTGGGCTTGTGCCTGCAGAAATATTATGACAAGGATCTCTTCACAGAGAGGCTTTTTTTTGTGCTGGGATTGTGCACAGCCTTGGGGAGTAACAGCCCGCACACACACACGCACACACACGCACACACACACAGACACCCCTGCAGAGCACACACAGCCCAGCCTGCTACAAAGGTGCAGGAGCAACCGGGAGAGCAGCCACTGCTTTTCTTACCTTTCCTGGAAGAAGAGGAGGAGGAGGAGGAGGAAAAGGAGGAGAAAGGGGATGGGGAGGGTTGGAGCAACTTCACCCACTCCTGCCAGCCCCTACACCTGGGTTTTGGGGGGGGCAGGAAGGGCAGGAGAAATCCCGAAGGCGGCAGGCACGGCTTCAGACTGCTTTTGTGTCTGAAAGACACGGAGAGAGAGACGGAGATAAGGAGAGAGAGAGAGAAAAAAAAAGGGAGGGAGAGAGAGCAAGCGCCAGGGCTTGGGGTGGGGGGAGCGCTGCACAACAGCCACCTCAGCAACCTGTGGCATTCACACATCCCCCCCCCAAAGCCTTTCCTGGGCCCTCTCTGTTGGGCAGGGGTGCTGGAGTGGTCTCTCTTCACCAAGCAGGGATGCTGGGGGGTCCCTATTCATCAGGCAGGGATGCTGAGGGGGTCTCTTCAACAGGCAGGGATGCTGGGGAGTCCCTATTCATCAGGTAGGGATACTGGGATGGTCCTCTCTTCACCAAGCAGGGATGCTGTGGGTCCCTATTCATCAGGTAGGGATGCTGGGGTGGAGCAGGGATGCTGGGGTGGAGCAGGGATGCTGGGGTGGTCCCCTCTTCATCAGGCAGGGATGCTGGGGGGGGGGTCTCTTCATCAGGCAGGGATGCTGTGGGTCCCTATTCATCAGGTAGGGATGCTGGGGTGGTCTCTCTTCACCAAGCAGGGATGCTGGGGTGGTCCCCTCTTCATCGGGCAGGGATGCTGGGGGGGGTCTCTTCATCAGGCAGGGATGCTGAGGGGTCCCTATTCATCAGGTAGTGATGCTGGGAGCCCCTATTCATCGAGCAGGGATGCTGGGGGGGGCCCTATTCATCGGACAATGATACTGGGGGGTCCGTGGGGGTGTGGGATGGGAAAGAGCTCTTACCTTTGTGCCCACAGCAACATGTGCCCCTGTGGCGCCGCTCTGCTCAGCAGCCAGGGAGGGTTTCTCACATCTCGGAGCGAGCATCCAGCTTCCCACTGGCAGCCAGCGGATGAGCGCACACTTTTCGGAGCTGTTTGGGTGACCATCATTAAGTGGAGCCATTTGTTTTGTCAGGGAGGTAACCATGACAATCCCCCTGTACACACACCACTGCCTTCTCCACGCCTCGTCCCCTCGCTCCCCTCCTGCTCCCGGCAGCTGCAGGGGAAGGGGCGAGGGGTGAGGGGCAAAGCCCATCCGGGCAGAGGAGATGCCCTCAAGACGGGCAAGTTGGCAGAGAAAGGGGGCTACAAACTCACCTCACCGATCACCACGGGGTCAAATTTTCCACAGCAGTGGCTGTGAAGGAAAGAACTCCCCCTTTCTCCCATCAGCTTTCACTCCTGTCCTCCCCTGGGTCTTGTAAAGCATCCTAAAACCCCTCAGAATTGGGTCTTCTGCAGCCCTAGGCCGGATCTCCCTGCTTCCCACCTTGCTGTTGTCTTCTCTGCCCACCCACCCTTTCCAAAGCCCCTCAGTGAGCAGCCCCAAAGGGGTCCCTCCCCATGGGCAAAAGGGAGCAGTGCTGCTATAGTGGGATGTGATTGGGCTGGAGGCAGCCCCTGCCAGGAGAAAATGACCTGTAGATGAAAGAGAAACTGAGGCAGCAGGATAGACACCCTCTTGGCTGCTGTCCCAGAGGGAGCTGGGCACCCAGTTGGGTTCAGAGCAGGCAGATGGGCAAAGATCCTCCTCATTGTTACCTAAATTCAGTGATAACAGCGCTGCTTTTTCCCCCTGCCTCAGAGACTCAGATCCACCTGCAAATCCATCTGGTTTGAAGGTCCCACCACAGACCCATCCCTGGCAGCAAACCCAGTGCTGTTGGCAACCTGAGCCCCTAAACTCATCCACCGGGCTCTGTGTTAAAACATCCCTTCCCTATAACCCCTCCCATCTCCCTTCTCATCCACATTCAGATGAACCCAGAGCATTTTGCCTCATCCCCAAGCACAGCAGCATCGAAGCAGGACCAGGGTGACCAGATGTACATCATCCCTAACCAACCATCTCTCCTCCACTGAGGAGGATGTGCTTTAGGGCAAACAGCAAGAGAAGCAGATGCTTTTTCCAGCTCCCAGAGGCAGATTTGAGTTCTGAAGCTTGGGAATTTATGGTCCTTGCTAGACAAATAAGTCAGGCACGGAGAAGCCCACGCCCCATGTTTCAAGCGCCTGTTAAAGTGTTTGCTTACTACAGCTTTTGGCTCCTATGAAGAAAATAACATATGTCTTGGGATTCACACCAACAAATCTGGTAGCTGCATTGTATTTGTTGATAAAATAGAGCAGGATCTGACACTGAGGCTGGGGAAGATGTGAGATCTTTGGAGAACAGAAGCAGAGTTGTGTTAGAGGGCAACTAATATGACACGTGGAAGGTGAAGCTGCTTCGCTGAGGATGTTCAAAAGTGTTGTCACATCTCAAGGTGGGCTTCCAGCTGGTGTTCATTCCTCCTTATCCTCTCCAGGTTGGCCTAGAAAACCCCAGTGGTGGTGAGGGCCATCTCCTCACTGAGGAATCAGATGGGCATAAACGAGACAAAATTTGGGGGGAGGATAAACTAAAACCAGAATCTGAGCTCACCAGAAGTCCCACCTTGTGGGTTGTGGTTTATCCACCCAGGGGCAGATAACAGCTGGGGATTGGCAGTTTCTCTAAACATCAAGGCACCACAGAGGAGTATTTCCAGTCTTACTTCACACCTGGGACAAGCCCAGAGGAGTTTCAGGACCAGCTCAGGCAGTGGTCACGCTCAGGGCAGGCTTTCCCAGCTTCTGGCATGCTCATGAGTCACCTCTCCCACACTCTGGTGTCACATGTTCACGTTTGCACGCTCCAAACACAGCCCCTGTCAACAGGCTGGGAGGTTTGGGAGTGATAAAATAAAATAAGAATAGAAAAAACCCAATCCTAACCCAAATCTCCTGCTAGATGGAGAGCAATGAGCACTTCTTATCTCCACGCACTGCTCTGTGTGTAAATGCAGTGTTCCTCCCTCTGGAATGGTCTGGATAAAAGAAACCAATCAACCTGTTGGTAGGTGGTGATGATAAAAAGGGGTAACACAGGGCTGAGCAGGGACTGACACCTCCTCTGTGCACAGGCAAGGAGCCTCTGACCTGTTTGGTGGGTAAGGAGCACAGTTAATTCCTATGAAATTCCACACCCTTCCAAGCTTTCTACCCAAAGACTGCTGGTGAGGGGAATTAAGCATTTACTTAATGTCAAATTCTCTTGGAGCAAGTCAAGAGGAGGCCACAGAGATGATCCAAGGGCTGCAGCACCTCCTGTACGAGGACAGGCTGAGAGAGCTGGGGTTGTTCACCTTGGAGAAGAGAAGGCTCCGGGGAGACCTTAGAGCAGCCCTGAAATGGGCTCCACAAAATTGGGGAGGGGTCTTGATCAGGGAGTGCAGGGATAGGAGGAGAGGGAATGGTTTGAAGCTGAAAGAGGGGAGATTGAGATGAGATCTTAGGGAGAAATATTTCCCTGTGAGGGTGGGGAGGCCCTGGCCCAGGTTTCCCAGAGAAGCTGTGGCTGCCCCATCCCTGGAGGTGTTCAAGGCCAGGCTGGATGGGGCTTTGAGCCCCGTGATCCAGTGGGAGGTGTCCCTGCCCTTGGCAGGGGGTGGGACTGGATGGGCTTTGAGGTCCCTTCCAACCCAACCCATTCCTTGATTCTGTGACTCTAACCTTCATGTTTAAAAGAAAAAATAAATATTTGACAGCAGAGTCCTGAGCAAAACCAAGGACCCTGTGCTGAGGGAGAAGACTCGTGCCAGGAATCCATTCCTGCCCCAGAGGCTGATGGAGAAGTCTTTTCTCACATACAGAACACAACACAGGAACACCCATGACTGCCCAGAACGCTTGTACCTCCCCAACAGCCCCCAGAGCCTTGGAAACCCTGGGAAATCATCACAGCTCAGGCAAAAGGTTGGGAAGGAAAGCTTGGGAAGATCCTCCTCTGGCTAATGCTGCCCAGCCCTCCTTTCCTACATCTTGGTTGTCCCACCTCTGAATTGCTTAATCCCAATTACATCCCTTCACTGGAGGTGTTTCTGCAGTTAAAGCACCCATCAGCCCCTGGGCCTTCCCACGTCACTTTTTGTTTGCACCTTAATTAATTAATTAATGTCTCAGACTTGCTTACTGCTGCCTTCTCTGCTCCCATTGAAAATCTCCTCGCGTTCACCTCCCGGTGTTCGGCATCGGGCACTGCGAGGAGTTGCCATGGAAAAACATAAAAGACATGATGTCACCTCTACAAATAATCCTGCCAGACCCCAAAGATCCTGTGTGTGCAGCCGGGGAGGGATCTGGGTCATAAAATCATAGAATGCCCTGAGTTGGAAGGGACACACAAGGGTCATCCAGTCCAACTCCTGTCCCGTAGAACACCCCAACATTCACCCCGTGGGGCTGAGGGCCTTGGCCAAACGCTGCTGGAATATTGTCAGGCTGTGACTGCTTCCCTGGGGAGCTGTTCCAGAGCTCCATCACCCTCTGGGGGAAGAACCTTCTCCTGATGTCCACCCTAACCCTCCCCAGCACATCTTCCTGACATTCCCTTGGGTCCTGTCCTTGGTCACCAGAGAGAAGAGCTCAGCCTCTGCTCCTCCTCCTCCCCTTGTGAGGAAGGTGCAGATTGCAATGAGGTCCCCCCTCAGTCTCCTCTCTCCAGGCTGAACAGACCGAGTGCCTTCAGCCTCTCCTCATACCATTTCTCCTCCAGACCCTTCCCCAGCTTTGTGGCCTCCTCTGGACACTCTCCAGTAGTTTGATGACCTTTTTATCCTGCGGCATCCAAAACTGAACACAATATTTGAGGTGGGGCCTCCCCAGTGCAGAGCAGAGCGGGACAATCCCCTCCCTCTCCCAGTTGGTGATGCCATGCTGGATGCCCCTCAGGACACCACTGGCCCTCTTGGCTGCCAGGGTCAGCTTGGTCATCAACCCCCCGGTCCCTTTCCGCAGGGCCCTCTCCAGCCTCTCACTCTCCAGTCTATCTGCCTTTATTCCAGGTGCTTTGAAGAACAGGTTTGCTCTCGGGTCTAAGCCACTTCCTGCCCTGCAACGAGAGATGGGACACAAATGACTTTTCCACGTTCCTGCCACTCCAACGCCTCCGTGACTCATTCTACAACCTTGCTCTTCACCCACAGCTCTGTTTCAGAGGCAGAAGGAGCCGCAGTTCCCCTGCAGATATTACCACCTCTGCTCCCAAAGGGCCTCTGTTACATGGGAAACCCCAGCCCCACAGGACAGGCCCCACAGCAGGCAGAGAGGCAGGGCCAGACCCCAACCCCACACCAAGGCTCAACCTGACCCACAGCCCCACACCAAACAGGGGGCCTGGACCCCAACCCCACACTAAAGCCAGGCCCCACACCAAGGCCCAAGCCTCAGCCCCACACCTAACAGGGCCCCCCAGGCCCACACCAAGGCCAAGCTGGACCCCAGCCCCACACCAAACAGGGGCCAGTCCTCAGGACCCACAGCAGGCAGCAAGGCTGAGCCCCAAACCCCAGCCTCACATTAAGCAGGGGCCGGGTTCCACACCAAGGCCAGGCCTAACCCCAGCCCCACAGCAAATAGGGAGTAAGCCCCACACCAAGGTCAGCCCCACATTAAACAGAGGCCATGCCCCACAAAAGGCCAGGCCTGACCCCCAACCCCACACCAAACAAGGGGGGCAGGACCCCCAGCAGGCAGCAATGCCAGGCCCCGACCCCCAGCCCCGCTCCAAGGTCAGACACTCAGCCCCACAGCCCGAGCCCGCGGTGCCCCCTCGTTTATTGCCCCCCCCCCCGACCGTGCCCCGGAACTCTCGGACCCGGAACCCTCGCCCTCCCGCTCCCCTCCCCCGGAACTCTCGGCTCCCGGAACTCTGGTCCGCGGTCGCGGTTTCCCGGGGGTGGAGCGGGGTGCGCAGGCGCCCTTCCCGCGCGCGGCGCCATTGCTGCGGCAGCGGAGGAGGAGGAGGGCGAGCGCCGCGCCCGGCCCGGCCATGGCCACCGACTCGTGGGCCTTGGCTGTGGACGAGCAGGAGGCGGCGGCCGAGTCGGTGAGCGGGGGCCGGGGACCGGTGGAGCGGATCCGGACCCTGGGGAGAGGGGGCGGACCGGGGCCGCGCTGCCGCCTCCCTCTGTCCCCCCCCCCGTCTCCCCCTCCCTTCTCCCCCCCCTTCCCCCCCCCTTCTCCACCCGTCTCCCCCTCCCTTCTCCCCCCGTCCTCCCCCTTCTCCCCCCCTCTTCTCCCCCCCCTTCTCCCCCACCTCCCTCTCCTCTTCCTTCTCTAGAAGCCTCCTTTCTCCCCACGTTCCTTCCTGGCAGAAGCGAAAGGGGGTCTGAGCTTTTCCTTCCTTTCAGAGGCTCAGGGGGTGCCCTGTGCTTCCCTATCACCTCGGGGCGCCCCTGGGCCTCGAGTCATGGAATGATGGAATGGGTTGGGGTGGAAGGGACCTCAAAGCCCAACCAGTCCCCCCCCCTGCCATGGGCAGGGACACCTCCCGCTGGATCAGGGGGCTCCAAGCCCCATCCAACCTGGCCTTCAACATCTCCAGGGATGGGGCAGCCACAGCTTCTCTGGGCAGCCTGGGCCAGGGCCTCCCCCCCCTTGCAGCAAAACATTTCTCCCTAAGATCTCATCTCAATCTCCCCTCTTTCAGCTTCACACCATCCCACTTCATTCTATCCCTGCACTCCCTGATCAAGAGCCCCTCCCCAGCTTTCCTGGAGCCCCTTTCAGTACTGGGAGGCTGCTCTAAGGTCTCCCCGGAGCCTTCTGTTCTCAGGGTGAACAACCCCAGCTCTCTCAGCCTGTTCTCATACAGGAGGTGCTCCAGCCCTCAGATTGTCTCTGTAGCCTCCTCTAGACCTGTTCCAACAGAGCTATGTCTATCTTATTTTGGGGATTTCAGAACTGGACACAATAAAACCTTTTTCTTCTTTAGTTTTGTCAAGTTTCTCTTTTTTCCCTGTTCATTTTTTGTGTATCAAAAGGGCAGGGAGGGCCTTATCCTCCCCTTCACCCCACACCCAGACACAGCCCTGTCAGCAGTATGACTCTTTGAGCCCACAGTGTGCATCCAGAGGCCAAACAAGTCCCTTTTTCTCTCAATTTTGGTGATGAGATGCAAATCTGTTTGAGGTGTTTGGGTTCTTTTTATTTTTCTGAGCCACTCAAGCGCTGCATTTTAGCATGGAGAGCATTAATTGAGCCTCTGGATACGCTGGAATACCCTCAGGGCTCCTCTGCCCATTATATTCCTGGTGGTAAAACAAACTCTCAGCAAGAGCATCTTGTCCTGGGACACTTGTGTGAACCAGGACTGCTCTTGGCTCCAGTTTCCACCATGGAATGTATATTTTCTTCCATTTGCACCAGCAAAGCTTTTCAGGAGTGGTGATGCAGGGAGAGAAAACAGTTTAGAAAAAGGCGGGCTTTGTTTTAAAACTCTGGAGAACACTTGAGCCCCCTGATCCAGTGGAAAGTGTCCCTGCCCATGGGAGGAGATGGAAACCAGTTGGCTTTGAGATCCCTTCCAGCCCAAACCATTCCATGATTCTATGAAATCAAGTTAATTTTGCTGACTTCTTCTCATTTGCCTTTGAGTATGGGGTTTCACTGCACAGTAGTTTTAGCAGCCTTGAGGAAACCTTAGGTTTTCCTGGCTGTCAGTAAAACTCAGGCCCTGCTGCCTTCGTGTGGCCCTGATGTTGTGTTTCTCCTCACTTGCAGCTGAGCAGTTTACACCTGAAGGATGAAAAACCCAAAGCAGATGCCAATGGTGAGTTCCTGCACTGAAATGGTCTCAGAAGGGATGTGAGGTTTTTCCATAGGGTTGGGAGCGCTGCTGCCAAAGAAAATTCCCCTTTAGTCAAGAAATTCCAGAAAAGGGAAACACAAAGCTAAAATAAAACTGCAGAATCGTGTTGTGTTTGTTGGGCACAACAGTAGAAAAAGGACATCAGACTACTGGAGAGTGTCCAGAGGAGGCCACAAAGCTGGGGAAGGTTCTGGAGGGGAAATCATATGAGGAGAGGCTGAAGGCACTTGGTCTGTTCAGCCTGGAGAGAGGAGACTGAGGGGGGACCTCATCATGCTCTGCACCTTCCTCACAAGGGGAGGAGAAGGAGCAGGGGCTGAGCTCTTCTCTCTTTTGACCAAGGACAGGACCCAAGGGAATGTCAGGAAGATGGGCCAGGGGAGGGTTAGGGTGGACATCAGGAAGATATTCTTCCCCAGAGGGTGGTGGAGCTCTGGAACAGCTCCCCAGGGAAGCAGTCACAGCCTGACAATATTCCAGCAGCATTTGGCCAAGGCCCTCAGCCCCACGGGGTGAATGTTGGGGTGTCCTATGGGACAGGAGTTGGACTGGATGATCCTTGTGGGTCCCTTCCAGCTCAGGACATTCTGTGAAACATCTGCTTGCACGCTTTTTTCTGCAAGGCAGACTCTTTTAAATCCCATTTTGCTTTGTTGAAGGAACAAAATAGGTTGGTGGGGTTGGTAAACTTTAGTTTGGCCATACAGAGAAATCCATAACTTGGGTTTCTTCTGCCCACTCATAGAGCAGGGCTTTTCCCATCAGGAAAATGGGCTGTTCTGTAGCTTTTCCCATAATATTCAACTTCTAAAACTTGGTGGGTGTGGGCTGACCTCCCACCCACCCCCTGAACCCGTCTGTTTTATTGTAGGTGCTGTCATCAAGGCAGATGACAACGTTGAGAAGACAGAGGATGAGGAGAAGGGTAAGTGCCTTCTGGAAAAATGCCTGGGTGAGGAATGTTGAGAAGAAAATTCACTTTTCTTATACTTAAAGTGAATCTGCCTTATGTCTCAGGATGGATGATCCTGTATCCTGCCCCAAGGACTTAATTGTAAGACATGTCCTTCCTTCATAATGCTTTAAAGTCATTGGGTCCTGTAATAACTTGGGACACTCCTGGATTAGAGTGGAGAGAAATAAGGGGATAGCAGTATCCTCAAAGCAGGACTGGATACAGGAGTAGTTGGATAACCTGGAGCTGGAATTGCTGTAGTACCCAGCTGTTACCTTTATGAAGAGGTGGATAACAGCTCTAAATCCCTCAAAAGGTGGCTTTGGAAAACATGTTTATTAGCAAAACCCCAAAGTGCAGCAGTTTAGCATCTGGTTTGATCTCACTTATTGCCAGCCCCTGCTGCCTTTCAGCCCTGGAATCTTTCAAAGTACCCGTTGTCCTCAAACTTGCCTTAAAAAGAGAAAAGCCCCTACAAGGTGTCTGCCTGTCAGTTGGATTTAAGGGTTTAAGAGGCTTTAGGCCTGTCCTGCCTTCCAGTTAGATGTCATCATCTCTTAGAGTTTAGGTCCCCATTCAAACAGTGCTGGCTTCCTGGGTGTTTGAATGGGAATCTCTGAGATATTCTGTTAAGTATTTCTTTCAGGAAGTTTTGGCTCTTTTAAGGCATTACTCTGTAATAAATAGTTCTGGTATTTAGATGCATCTCTTCCTTTGTAACCAGCATTTCAGTGGGAACAACACCTGGGACAGGCTGGGATATATCATTTTTAACCTTCTTTTCCTCCAGAGGACAGAGCCACCCAGTCCCTGCTGAACAAGCTAATCCGCAGCAACTTGGTTGACACAACAAATCAAGTGGAGGTGCTGCAGAGGGATCCCACGTCACCTCTCTACTCCGTGAAGTCTTTCGAGGAGCTGCGGCTGTAAGTCCTGTTCCATTCCCTGGCTCTGTAGGAAGTAGCACTTAAGGGTTTTCTGCTTTAAGTCACTGAAAATTTGTCATTGATTTATTGTGTTATTTGGATGCAAGGAGAATTATTTAGTGCCTTGGGAAGGATTCAGTCTGAAAGGAGCTGATTTTAAGTCAGTGCAGAGCGAGCATTTCTTTTCATAATCAGCTCTAGCAGCACTGTTTGGAATTTTAATGTGTGGTTTTGGTCCTGAAACGTCCGGCAGAGCTCACAGGTGATACCCAGGTGAGGTGAAGAGAGGAGGGAGGGCTGTCCTACCACAGCTGCTGGCACTGGTGTCATGGGAATTGCAGTGTGAGGCCTTTTCTGTGACATAGGCAGCGTTGTTTCACCACTGGTTCTCCCACAAACACCAGGATGCTGCAAGCAGTGTTTAGGAAAACAGGAGATTTGTTTTATTGACAGAAGTAATGAACACAACTGACTTCTCTTCCTGTTGTCAGAGGGTTATTTGGCAAGGTCTGGCAGCAGCGGGGAATAGCAAAAGGGAAAAGCTTATCTTTTCCCTGTCATCCTGACTGGATTTATGCAGCAGAGGGACTACGGGTGCTGGTGTTTAGTGACTCTTCCTATTGAACACCTTTACCTGGGGGGCTTTGAAGCAATGATAGCTGTATTTAAGGCATGATAGATTTTTATATATGTTTTATAGGTGTTTTGGTGTGCTGAAAAGGCTGTCCTGTATGGATTGGTTGTTGTATTTACGACCCTGGGTTTGTGGCTCTTTTGCAAGCCAGGGAAATCAGAGCCAATGAGACTTCTCTCCGTGAAATGTCAGGGTGTCGTTTCACTTTGTTAATGGCAGTGGTTGAACATCTACAAAGAAAGCTGAGGTCTTGTGGGTCCTGTTCAACTAATTCCTGTCTTTCAAAAGCCAAGCAATTCCAGTGAGTTAACGATGGAGGCGGCCGGACTAATTGCGTCTTCGTTTTGTTATGACTCGGTGTATCCTTGGCAACTGGTGCCAAGCTGGGCTTTGTGCGTCCTTGCTTCTGAGCAGCCCAAGGTTGAGTTTTCAAAGAGCTTTTGTTCCAGCCACCATCTGAAAGTAATATGTGATTTTTAAAAAGCAAGTTGTGCTGAATAGGAAGGTCTTAACAGCGGGAAGTGGTGAGCAGGGATCCTATAACCTGTGTTGAGAGGAAAGCCCTTACTGCTAGCAGGACTCCAGCAGCCCTTGAAAGTCACCAGATAAGAGTTCACCGGCACCACAGCCTGAATTTCAGGTTGTCTTTGCACCTCCTGGTCTACACAAGTGTCTGCTGAGCTGAGGAAACTCTCTTGAGGAGAAGCCATCTCTGAACGTACGAGGACACGCGGGGTTGTGACCACGGATCGCTCGGTGATCCGAGTTTATCAGTCATTTCCAGTTCGGTGCGCTCAGCCGGGATCACGCTGGTGCTGCAATGTCACAGAAACTGTCACAACAAACTGCAGACCTCGCAGGGATTTCATGATGTCACATTTCATTCTGTTCCCCACATACTGAGCTCACTTTGTCCCATATTTGAGTCTTCAAGGAGTGATAATTTTGGCACTGAGATTAGGCACTGCTGAGGAAAAGGGATTGGCCTAAAGGGCAGGATTAATGCTCTCCTGCTCTGGGGTTCCCAGGATAGTCTGCAAAGCTGCTTTTGAACCAGCAGCCTCACGCTGCCTTGGAGCTGTGACACAGGGTTTTCCATGTTGCTGCAAAAGGCAGGGTTTTGCAAAGCTCCCTTTCTGAACTTTTGGCTGTCACTTCTTGTAGCTTCCAGGCTCCAGTCATGGTCATCTCACCGGTGCACTTACAGCAGGTGTGCAGAAAGGGGCAGCTCGAGGTCTGGTTGCAGGGTCTTTCTCACCTTTCTGTACACAAATTAAAACCAAATGCACTTTAATAGGTAACAATATAAAAACTCCTCTGTTTTCAGGAAGCCACAGCTCCTGCAAGGAGTCTATGCCATGGGCTTCAACAGACCATCAAAGATACAGGAGAATGCCTTGCCCATGATGCTTGCTGAACCGTATGTACACACACTTTCCACTCTCTTCCAGTGTAGGAATGATGTCCTTCCAGCCTACAGGAAAGCTGGGGAGGGGCTCTTGATCAGAGAGTTCAGGGATAGAACAAGGGGGAATGGTTTTCATCTTAAAGAGGGAAGATTAAGATGAGATCTTAGGAAGAAATGTTTTCCTGTGAGGGTGGGGAGGCCCTGGCCCAGGTTGCCCAGAGAAGCTGTGGCTGCCCCATCCCTGGAGGTGTTCAAGACCAGGTTGGATGGGGCTTTGAGCCCCGTGATCCAGTGGGAGGTGTCCCTGCCAATCACAGGGGGGTGGAACTGGATGGGCTTTGAGGTCCTTTCCAATCCAAACCATTCCATGATCCTATGATGTGAAGGATTTAGTGTGCTATAACTGAACTGTGCAGGGAGGATGGTCATGGAATGAAGAGTTCTCATGCCACAGTGCTTCTGTGGTCACAGCCTATGTGACAGCATCCCTGGGATTGTCCTTTTCCCAGGGCTGGTACTGAACATTCAGTGCCCCAGCAGAGGTCAATCCAATTTTTCTAATCAGTGTAGAGGAGAAATAACAAGGCTGCTGTGGAACACAGCTCCAGAAATCGTGTGTGAGTGGGTGTAGCTGAGGTGCTGCATTGTCTGCGTGGCTGGTTTCTTCTTGACACCCCTGAAATGTTTGAAGTGTTAAGACACTCACGGGAGATGCACAAAATGGAAAAGTACTGACAGATAATTGCACTTTTCCTTCCAAATCTCTGTAATAAAGAGGTGCTGAAAGAGTTGGTAGCGGACAGAAACTTCTGCCCTGTTGAGCATAGCTGGCTGAGTTAGGCACCAGTCCAGAGCAGTGGGAAATCTAGAAGGTCCTGAAATGCCACTTGCTGTGTTTTCCTTATTGTTCAACCCCATGAATATATTGGCCAGGTGGTTGCTGTGGCTGAGCTCGTGTTTGCTGTGTGTTCTGCAGCCCACAGAACCTGATCGCACAATCGCAGTCCGGTACTGGCAAGACGGCTGCCTTTGTCCTGGCCATGCTCAGCCGCGTTGAACCTGGGAACAAGTATCCACAGGTAAAGTTTCTGGGGTGTTACTGTTTTAGGGAGGGGTCACTGGGGGTGCAGGGTCACGAGGGAAGAGGCTGGGCCTCTCTTGAAAGCTTTGGTAGTAAAATCATAGCCTTTTCTGTGAAGGTGAAGGGGTTTGCAGGGGATCTGGGGATTTATCAAAATGATTTTAATAGCAAAGATGTGGGTTTTGCTTACAACTCATTCCTGCCAGTCCCTGCCTTGTGTCACTCAGGATGCTGTTGCTCTGTGAGGAGTTAAATCGGGGGGGATATCATCTGGGAGAGCTTAAATCAGAAAAATATTGTGGACTGAAGAGAGTTGAGTAAGTGGAATGCGGGATGGAAGGGAAGATATCCAAGAAAACAGAGCAGACAGTGAAATGGGCTTTTTTAACCCAAATTCCTAATGAGACAGTTCATCAGTTTTACCAAGAGTTCTGTTCTTAAAAGGTGCTGTTCTTACCCCTTAGTGTAGGTGTTAGGTTCTGGGTCACTGCTATCTGGATATGTCCCTTTCCAGAGTATCCACGTCCTCAGGGCTGAGGTGCAGGGTTGAACACAGAGAGCCCGTAGCGAGGTGACTCTGTCCCACCAGCTCATTCCCCTGGTTTCGGAATGCAGAGCTGATGGGCTCCCAAAGTGCTTCAGCTGCTCACCTGTTCCTCTCCAGGAAAACTTCTTTTAAAAGCAAGTGTGATCATGTTGCCCAGGATGGTGGTCATCTCAAACATGTTATCCTTCTGTCCCTCCAGTGTCTGTGCCTTTCCCCAACGTACGAGCTGGCGCTTCAAACAGGAAAAGTGATTGAACAGATGGGAAAGTTTTATCCAGAGCTGAAACTTGCATATGCTGTCCGAGGCAACAAATGTGAGTAAGGAGAAACACTACCAACGTGAGATAAATGAGGCAGTGGTTTTCCTGAGGGACAATAGAGCAGTCAGATGGTGAAATGGGCTCATTCAGAGAGGGACGGAGCATTGCTCTGCCTGCCCAGCCACCTAATGAAAGCCTTCCTTTCTGTCTCTGCAGTGGAGAGAGGGCAGAAGATCTCTGAGCAGATTGTGATCGGCACACCCGGCACCGTGCTGGACTGGTGTTCCAAACTGAAGTTCATAGATCCCAAGAAAATCAAAGTGTTTGTCTTGGATGAGGCTGACGTGATGATAGCGACCCAGGGCCATCAGGACCAGAGCATCCGCATTCAGAGGTGAGGAGTGGGTGGACATTGCCCAAGGTGATGGTTGTTCCTTTCCGTTACAGCATTTTATAACATAGGGACAGCAGGGCTGGATTCTTGACTGGTGCCTTCGCCCCTGAAGCAAGATGACAATGATCTGTTTAGCTGTAAATCAGAGAGTTAATAAAAGCAGAATGTCAGGGGGTGATGAGCAGTTTCATTTTCTTACAGAATTAAAAGCCTGTCCCTGGAGCAGGGTTTATTAATTTGTAAGAATGCCAGTCTGGACGCCACTGGTCCTTGAGGGAAGGATCAGGTGTTGGTGAGATTAGCATTAGTCTCTCCAGCCACTGAAATAACTGGTTCAGAGGTTGCTGTTCTGTGTAGATCGTGGCATTAATCCCATCAGGATATCGGGGTTGGCAGTGCTGCATGAGAACCCTCCTCATTTTCCTCTCTCTTGCAGAATGCTCCCCAGGGACTGCCAGATGCTTCTGTTTTCTGCCACTTTTGAGGATTCTGTGTGGAAGTTTGCTCAAAAAGTTGTTCCAGACCCAAACATTATCAAACTGAAGCGAGAGGAAGAGACACTGGACACTATTAAGCAGTATTATGTTCTGTGTAATAACAGAGATGAGAAGTTCCAGGCGCTCTGCAATATCTACGGCGCCATCACCATTGCCCAGGCCATGATCTTCTGCCATGTGAGTCCTTCCGTTAGCAAATGCTAGAGCTAAAATCCTGGCCAGGCTTTTCAGAAACATAGGAAGGACATGGATCTGTTGGAGAGAGTTGAGGGGAGGCCATGGAGCTGATCTGATGGCTGGAGCACCTCCTGTATGAGGACAGGCTGAGAGAGTTGGGGTTGTTCAGCCTGAGAAGAGAAGGCTGTGGGGAGACCTTAGAGCAGCCTCCCAGGACTGAAAGGGGCTCCAGGAAAGCTGGGGAGGGGCTCTGGATCAGGGAGTGCAGGAATAGGATGAGGGGGAACAGTTAAAAACTGAAAGAGGGGAGACTGAAATGAGATCTTTGGAAGAAATTTTTCACAATGAGGGTGGGGAGACCCTGGCCCAGGTTGCCCAGAGCAGTGGTGGCTGCCCCATCCCTGAAGATGTTCAAGGCCAGGTTGGATGGGGCTTTGAGCCCCCCGATCCAGTGGGAGGTGTCCCTGCCCATGGCAGGGATTAGAACTGGGTGGGCTTTGAGGTCTCTTCCAACCCAGACCACTCCATGATTCTGTGATTCTAAACCAAGAACACCAATTGCCCTTTTCTTTGGCTTTTCTGGCTACTGCTTTGAGCCAAATCTTGAAAGCCATGATAGCACTCACTAGTTTGGTTTGGTTTTCTGGTCCAGGAGAGCCCAACAGTCATTTTTAGTCTTGAATTCCTCTTGAAGCAAGGATCAGAGTAATACATGTTTTTCCAAAGCAGAGTATTATTCAGAATTACTGAAAAAAACCAAACCATTCCAACTGAGACTGGAAAATGGATAAAAATAGGGCAGAAAGAGGGATGAGGAAATCTTGTAGCCAACAGGGACTCCGTTTCCCTCAAGTAGTTGGGAAGGGACCTCTGGGGTCTCCCTGGCAATCATACTGAGACTTCTTTTTATTTCTAGAAGGCACTGGATAGCACCAAAACAGCCAGGTAAAGTGAGCTCAGACAAGATAAAACCTGTGTTTGGAGTCTGCTTTTGGGTTGTCTCAAGAGATGACAATTTCAGACATAATTGCTGCTTGGAAAACCATCATAATTGAGAACTGTTTAATTGCAGACTGCACAGAGCCTCTGTTGGATTTCACAGCTCCATTCAGCTCAAACCCTGACATTTTCCAAGCTGGGTAGTTCTGGTTTCTTGACAATGCTTGTGGGTTTTTAGCATCCATGTGTAATCCCTTGGAGAGTGAAAGCTGAGGAGCAGAGCAAGGAAAACATGTACTTTACTGAAAGAGGGGGTCCTGTGGCAGCACATCCACACTTTCCTATTCCTGGTGGGAAAGCTGGGAGCACAGTTTGTAACGGAGGGATGGGCGCAGTGCTGGAGCTTTTTCCTGGGAAAACAGAGCAGCCACGGAGCTCCCAGTCATCCCAGAGAGGTTCCAGCTTTAAATCTTCCTCCCCAGAGATGGGCCTGGCTTTGTGTTTCAGACTCGGAAGACGGCGGGCTGGCTGGCGGCGGAGCTCTCCAAGGAAGGCCATCAGGTGGCATTGCTGAGCGGGGAGATGATGGTGGAGCAGAGAGCTGCCGTGATCGAGCGCTTCCGAGAGGGCAAGGAGAAGGTGTTGGTGACCACCAACGTCTGTGCCAGAGGTAGGGATGACAGAGCTGGGCCAGAAGCTCACGACAACGTGCTGCTGGCCAGCTTCCAGAAAGAATCCACACCCTGCAGTGCTACTGCCGGGATAAATTAGGGTCCTTAAAGTAATTCTTGGACTGGGTTTATGCTTGGACTCGATGATCTTAAAGGTGTTTTCTAACCTAAATGGTGCTATGACCATGTCTGTGCATATAAAGATGCCTGTGGGCAAACCCCTTGTAGGCTTCCTGCAGCTTGAGCTGGAAAAGTCCATCCTGTGGGAATGTTATCCTTCTGATGCCAAGCCTGGCTTGTCCTGCTGACCGTCAGGGTTTAAAATAAACACATTCTGAAATATGGAAATCTGAAAATTCCTGAACTCCAGTAGGAATTTGGATTGCAATTTGGTATCCTAGAACAGTTAAGACCACATAGTTCTTGGGAAAAACAAGAGGCCTTTACAGAGAGGAGGAGGGAGTTTCCAAAACAACATCACTGCTGGCTACAGCTGGGCAGCTCCGACTGTTTTTCTCTTCGCCGTTGCAGTGAGATTCTCAGGGGTAACAGCTAAATAGTTTCTGTTTCAAAGTTTGCTGTAAGAAGGTTGTGGAAGAGATCCCTTTCAGAGTTTGGGACTGGCTGTTGACTCCTCATTCAGCGTGGCTGCAGCTCTCTAAAAGCTGTTGGAAAACCTGGATACAAGGACCAAACTGCCCATGGGCCAGGCTGGAGGGGGCTGTTCCTGCTGGAGAGGGGTTTAAATGCTGTTGTATAATCAGATCCCTCCTTTTCATCAGGGATCGATGTCGAGCAGGTCTCTGTTGTTATCAACTTTGACCTCCCTGTGGATAAAGATGGAAATCCAGATAACGAGACCTACCTGCACCGGATCGGGCGTACAGGTCGCTTCGGGAAGCGCGGTCTGGCTATCAACATGGTGGACAGCAAGCACAGCATGAATATTCTCAACAGAATCCAGGAACATTTCAGTATGTACCCTCAGGCTCTCTTCTTCCTCTAAAATTAGGTGCTGTTCCTACAGGATTTTAGCTGGATACTGAAGAGATCCTTGTAGAGCCCTAAACCGACGGCAGAGAGCACGTTGAGTGCGTTTTGGGTAGAGTCCCATAGGGTAGTGAACTGCCACATATGAGGGAATCATTCACTGTGCCTTCTGGTCACCTGGATAGACCTCAGAATGGATGTTCCAGAGATGGGCAACATCCCAGTACCCAGATGGGCTGTGTTGTAGTTATAAAACCTGACTGAATGTTTCATGGATAAACTTGAACTCTTCAAAAAGCAGCTTTTTCTTTCCCTGCTCTGTGTTTCGAAATCTGACTCATTTCTCCTCTTTTCCCAGACAAAAAGATAAACAAATTGGATACCGACGACTTGGATGAAATTGAGAAGATTGCAAACTGAAGCCCAGCTGCTGGAACTGGTGCAGACCCTGCTGTGGAAGCTCTCCCACTACAATTGGATCAGCGCTCGGATTGGCACGCCTCTCAACTCATCCCAAAAAAGGACTCTTAAGGCATGAATACACAAAAATTACCTCATTTTAACAATCACAGTTGGACTTCAAATTGTGCAACTATGGGGAGGAAGAGGAAATGTTTACAGAAGCTTTTAACGTTTCTTAGTTTAGCCTTAAAACGGGGAATATCTTGGATTCTAATAAATACACTTGCCAAAAAAAGGGCAGTATGTAATTAACTAAAGCAAATCTTTTAAAATACAAAGCTTCATGGCCTTTAATTGGAATCAAGTTGAGCATTAAGCTGATCAGTTCAAATTCAACAGCCAAACAAACGGACATGAGTAGAGACAAAACCACCCCGAGGAGGCAGCTGCACTTTGGCTAAAAACTCAACTTGTACAGAATAGGATGTCATTCCCTTTGTTGCTCCCCTGAGCTCTTTAAAACTCATTTCTGGCTTCCTGATGGATTTGCCCTGTTTCTCTTTACCTAAATTGCCCTGAGGATAGTTCCCTCTCATAACTGGAGGTGCTGTGTTGCTTTTGCTGGGCGGTATTTTCTTTCCATTTGTCCTTGTCTCGTTAGAACGGCCGCTCTGCGTAAAGCTGGGGCAGCGGGGCCGGTGCTTAACTACGCTTCAGATGAACTTCAGAGCCTCCAGATGAACTTCAGAGCCTCCAGGTGAACTTCAGAACCTTCAGCTGGACGTCAAAACCTTCAGATGAACTTCAGAACCAAGGGGTAGGGAGGGTGGGGAGGGAAGGGCAGCATGAAGGGAGCTGTGCTAATTACAATTCCCCTCCCTGGAAAGCGAAGGTCCCTCGGGGTGGGAGGCGATTCGGTGTCGAGTGGAAGAGTTGTTCAGTCACCTTTAGGCAGGTGCTGCCAGTTCTAAACGCTGCTGTGAAGCTCTGTGTGAGTGAGGTACGGAACCACTGGGCTTCACTGATCAGTTACAGAAAGAGCAAGAAAAGAAACATAATAAAAGTCATGCTAGCTTGTATTGACCAAAAAAAAAACCCCCAATCCCTTTAGACCCCAAATTTACCCGTTCCAGTGTTTCAGTCCCAGAGTTTTGGGTTAAATTGCTCAGCCAAACCGCAGACGGGAAGCGCTCCGCTGCCACGCTGCTCGTGGTGCAGAACAGTCGCGGATCCCTCACTCTGGATTTGCAGCTTCTGCCCTCGAGCTTTTTGGTCGGTCGGGACCATTCTGGTGTGCAAAGCCTGGGGGTTTCTCCCCCCCAGCCTGGTTTCCAGGAGGAGGCAGCTCCGGAGCTAGAACTGAGGGTGCACAGCTCTTTTTTTTTTGAGGGGACACGCGTGAGCAGCCATCGGTGCAGGAGTCACTTCAAAACAAATGTACAAACTGTAAATTTACCTAGGAATTCTCTTTGCAATTTTGGCCATCATATTCTGTTCAAAGACAGGAACGTGGATCCTTTTACCAAGTAAAAAAGAAAAAAAAAGAAAAAAAGGCTCATGTAAAATGTACCTAAAATTTTAGGAAATTGTGCACCCTTTTATCAATTTGTATAAAGGCTTTAGTGACAAACAAACAAACTTAAATTTAAACTTTTTGTATTCTGGGGTGTATCTATTTTTATTCTGTTGGAAACCTATTTAAAGTGGCAGGTGAGTGAGTGCGTGGCGAGTGGAAGAGTTGTTCAATCACCTACTTTGACAGTACAGCTGAGTGATGTCGTGACAGCAGAGTCGGGGTGAGGCGTCGTGGATGCTGCTGCTGCTCCTGTGTGCTTTCTAATGTACTTTTAATTGGAATAAAGAACACCTACTGAACAGTGCCTCCGCTCCTGTCTTGCTTGAATGCTTTTTGTGGTGTTTAAAAGCCTCAGGGAAGGATTTCATGCTGAATTTCTGAAATTCCTTTAGTGCTTTCCCACAAGGAAGCTCGTTAAATGACGCATCCCCCACCAGACTTTTGAAGGGAAGGAGAATTTGGGGAGAACAACGGTGTTTCCCTTGCCTTGATCAAGACTTAATGTGGTTTTTAGAAAAGGAAGTAATTAGAGTGCACATCTTTGGAGAGGCTGCAGCCTGGGTGAGTTTGTTGGAGGCCCAAACTCAGCTTTATCAGATGGAGATGGTGAGGAGGAACATCCTCCAGCACGAGCAGTGTTTGTCCACGGTGATCCCAGCTGCTCTCGGTCGAAGCATTGGTCCCTGCGGGCTCTCCAAGCTGGGTGGTGGTGGCAGTGAGCAGTCACTGCTCCAAAATGCTCCCTGTGCCACTGTGAGCTTGTATTTAACACAAGACTGAGACCCACGCCCTGGGAAGGCACACACAGGACGGTGGGGAGGGCACCTGGCCCCTCAAAGTCTAAGTTGAACAGTCCCTGCCATCGAATCAGTGGCATTTCACGTTTGAGAGGCGATGGCTCAGCATCTGGTTCACATAAACCACTTTACGTTCCAAGTCACAGCCCAGAAGGTTTTACTGATTGTAGCACACACTATGAAAGCACTCTGGATCTCAGAAGGAACACAGCACACACAAAACCAGAAGGGAATCAGCCACATAATGCTGAATGAAACACAAAACGGTTCCTGGAACCAAGTGAAACACTTCGCTCCTTGATTAAAAGCCCCCGTGTGTTTCAGTATCCTGGTGTTCCTGAAGACACTGGGATGCAGTTACCATCACCTGCAGTGTGAGGTAACTCTCTTTCTGTTTCTAACACTCATTCCTGGCCAACAACAGCATCAGTTTCCCACCCTGCCTGTTGCTATGCGTGGGTCTGGCAGCTACACTGCCATAAAAAACACACGGGGTGAACCTCAAACTATTAAACCCAGCTCATCCCTGTGGGAAGTGGCCAATTTCTGTGTAGACTGAATTACTGCCTTTGAAGAATTTCCATTAGAAACCTAGAAGATGGGGTTGTTTTCTTTTTGTTTAGCACAAGTTGTTATTTATCTTATTTATCTAAATAATCTTACCCTATCAGCCTATTTAGTGATGGTTTAGTAAATATGGCCCAAGGCAAGCTGATTCCTCAGCCAAATCCAATTAATATATATATTAATATATATTTGTATTTAACAATTCCTACAGCAGCACTTGCTTGGATTAATTCTGGGTAAAGGAGTTAAATGGAAGTGTCTTGTGACATCCCATTAACTCTCCTTCTGTGCTTACCTATGGATCACACGAGCTGAGCGAGAGCAGGAACACTAGGTAGAAAACCCCACTGCTCTCCAAAATAATGACTATTGATGTTAAAAAGGTGGTGTAGTCACTCTAAAAAGCTGAATAACTGAGTTATCCAGAGTGAGCTGAGCCCCTGCAGCTGTATCACCATCGGTCTTGCAGTTTAATCCTCCATAAGGATCCATTTCCAGATGTTTTTGGGGGTTTGATCCCCATTTCGGTCCCTGAAGATGCTGCAGATGGTGATAACCTGCTAAAGATGCTTACCCAGAGCAAAACAGTTCCGTTTCTCCCCTCCCAAATACATTACTCTGAATCCATACCCACTCTGGGAAGTGCTACCTTCCTGAAACATGGAAAAGGGCAAGGGGAGAGGTCTCCCACTTGGAAACTTCAGTCTTCAAAGAAGGAGATCGGCAATTTCAAAACACTAAAAGGCCGAAGGTGGGTGGGACACAGGAAGTCGTTTGGGATGGCACAGGCGAACAGAGCCGGTGTTTCTGTAGGAGGAACACAAGCATGGAATACTGAGCAACACACAGACACAAGTCTGCTTCCCAGGGAATTCCTGGAAGATGGCAAAGAAGAAGGAGTTGGCCAAGGAGACTTCAGAATTTCAGTTTTGCAGAAGCAGCAATGCATCCCCCTCAGCAGAACGACCCGAGCGGGGTCTCTGCACACCTAAAGATCTGAGTTGCGCTGCTCCTTCTGTCGGATGCACAGCACGGATTTGGGGAGAATCCCACACTCACGGAGGGACCTCGTAAGGTCACAGAAACTCCTCCGAGGCACCTCCATCGTCTCAAGGCTGCAACACCTGTACTTGGTCAACAATTTCTGCTCAGCCACGGCCAGGACCCTCTGCAGAGTATCTGTGGGCTTGAAGTGGTGCTGAAACCTCCGACCAGAGGGAGACCGGACAGCAAGGAGCAATTCCGACTCTTCTTTTGGCATCTCTTCCAAACTTAAAGTCAACGCCAAAGGTTTCTGGTGTCTCATTCTCCTTCCCGGCTTCTCCAGAGGAGATGGCCCATGTGGGCTGCCTTCACCCAGGGTGTCTGGTTTTGACAATATGCCAGCAGATCCTTGTTCTCCAGGAACTGCTGTGATTTTCCAAGCATCCTCCCGGCCTTCGCTGATCTGTTCAGCCACACCCTCTGCAGCACTTTGGCCAATGGAGGGGAGCACCCTGTACTTGTTCAGGGAAGAGATGCTCCTCAAAGGAACTTGCTGCAGGAGCTCTGGGATTTCCCCAGGAGACACCTGGCTGGTTGGGAATGCTGGTTTTGTGGATGATGCTCTCTGGCTGTTCACTGACTTGTGGGGAGCACCTGGTGGTGAGGAAGGTGGCACCCTGCAAGGACAAGTTTCCACACCCGGAGAGTAATTGTAGCGTGGCCTTGTGCGTCCCTTGGCAGATTTTGGCCGGGTGACGTGCATAGTGAGGGTGGTTTTCCACAAGAAAGCAGCTGTGATTGAAGGGAAGGTGCAGTGAAGTGGTGCTAAGTTCAGAGGAGCTGCTGTGGCCATTGCTTCCTTACCTAAAGAAAGAGGGAAAAGCCACAGGAATTGGGCAGAAAGCTTCCAGAGAGCCCGATGTCCCTGCAGCTCCCACTTCTGTGCTGCACATCTGCTAATAATAGCAAGAAATCCAGTGTATAGGCAGGCAGCAATCCTGTGGTTCAGCAATGGCTAAGTTAGACAGGGATGTAAGGATTTACAGGGTCTAGCTCTGTCAGGGACTGTTTGAAGTTGTCCCAGCATATCAGAAGTTGTGTCCTTCCCAACTTAAAGATGGAAAGAGCAGAAACAGTTTTTTTCTGAAGCTAAAACACAGCAGAAACAGGAGATGAGTGAACCTCAAAGCACACATCTGGTCTTTTTGCTGTTCCTGGGCTGAAAGGAATGTTCCCATTGTGGATTTTTGGGTAACCCTGACCAAACTTTGCCTTTTAAAGATCTCTGAAGACTTTGAAACTGAACACGTCTGATTCACTACAGAGAAACCCATCCCAACTTCTCCCGCAACCAAAAGCTGCTTAAGAGATTGACATAAACCTTCCTTAAGGAACAATTCATGTCCTGATGCGTGTTTCTCAACACACTCCACCAGTCCCAAAGCTCAGACAATGAGACCACGATCTCCCAACAACATTTTGGAGGAGGGCAACAGGGCCTCACACCTCCTTGTCCTTTTCTGTGCCTGGCATAGCAGGATTTATCTGGGATGCAGGGAAAAATACCAACTTTTACCTGAAGGGGCTATGGGAAAGCTGGGAAGAGACTTTTTACAAGGGCTTTAAACTGGAAGGGGAAAGATTTAGATTAGACATTAGGAAGAAATTCTTCCCAATGAGTGATGCAGTGGCCCAGATTGTCCAGGGAAATCGTGGCTGCCCCATCCCTGGAAGTGTTCCAGGCCAGGTTGGATGGGACTTTGAGCTCCCTGATCCAGCAGGAGGTGTCCCTGCAGTGGGGTGGAATGGCATGGGCTTTGAGGTCCCTTCCAACCCAAACCATTCCATGGTTCTATGATCACTTGGCATTCTCCAGCAATGATAAAGTCAGACTCGCCTGCTCCCCACCACCCCAAAACAAAGAGAAGGGAACAGCCCCTGTGGTTGTTCCATGACATTTTCCCCAGTGGTTTTTAATGCTTGGTTTCATGGAAACGCCCAGAAAAGCAATGCTAAGCAGAGCCAAAGCTGAGCCCCAGCACACAGGCGTGCCCTGACCATCTCCAGCCCAAAGCTGCTGGGAGATCCATTGCTCCATAAGGCTGGAGCAGAGCTCCGGACAGGGACAGTCTGCTCGAGTGACTCATTCGAGTTTCCTAGGAGCCTGTGGGAAGGAGGGGGTGTGGGTGCCTTTTGTGTGTTCCTCTGACAAATAAACTCCAAGGTAACAAGCTGTGGACTGGCACCCGCCAGGGAGGAGCTCAGGGAGCGCTTATCCAACAATACCAGCAATAGAGCCAGCTCGGAGAATAAACCCCCAACACAACTGGCCCCACAGCCAGACCCTGGGCCCCTAACCCAGCCCCACAGCCCCCCTATCTCAGCCCCACAGCCCCAGGCTTGGCCCCCTAACCCGGCCCCACAGCCTCAGGCCCAGACCTCTAACCAGCAGGCCTAACAGCCAGGCCCCAGGCCCCTAACCCAGCCCCACAGCGGGGCACCACTCCCCTAACTCAGCTCCACAGCCCCATAGCTGGTCCAGAGCCCTCTAACCCAGCCCCACAGCTGGGCCCCGATCCCCTAACCCAGCCCCACGGCCCCGCAGCCGGGCTCCCGACCCAGCCCCACAGCCAGACCCCAGACTCTTAACCCAGCCCCACGACTGGTCCCAGCCCCCTAACCCGGCCCCACAGCCCCCTGTGTCGGCCCCACAGTCCCTAACAGGGCCATATAACCCGGCCCCGGCCCCGCCATCCCTCACCTCCGCCGCGCGCCGCCCGCTCCCACCGGCAAACACCGCCGCGTTGCCACGGCGACCGCCCCACTTCCGGTCGCGCGGCAAGCCCCGCCCCGCAACCACCGAGATGCCAGGCCGGAGCGCCCTCACCCTTCAGTGCAGTCCTCCAGGCGCCCCCGCGGTCCTCCAAGGTGGCCACGGGCCGTTAGCAGAGTGGGTCCTGCACTATCCCGGGGCCGAGTGCAGCTCCTCTGGGTGGTCCTGAGCTCCCTTCCTGCTGGGAGAGCCGCAACCCCAGCTGTGTGCGCTGACGGGGCAGGGAGGACCCCATCACCCAGCTCCAGGGGCTCTGAGAATCATGGCATGGTTTGGGTTGGAAGGGACCTCAAAGCCCATCCAGTCCCACTCCCCTGCCACGGGCAGGGACACCTCCCACTGGATCAGGGGGATCAAAGCCCCATCCAACCTGGCCTTGAACACCTCCAGGGATGGGGCAGCCACCACTGCTCTGGACAACCTGTGCCAGGGCCTCCCCACCCTCACAGCAAAACATTTCTTGCTAAGATCTCATCTCAATCTCCCCTTTTGCAGCTCAAAACCATTCCCCCTCATCCCACCCCTGCACTCCCTGATCAAGAGCCCCTCCCCAGCTTTCCTGGAGCCCCTTTCAGTACTGGGAGGCTGCTCTGAGGTCTCTCCACAGCCTTCTCCAGGCTGAACAACCCCAACTCTCTCAGCCTGTCCTCATACAGGAGGTGCTCCAGCCCTTGGATCATCTCCGTGGCCGCCTCTGAACGCATTCCAACAACTCCATATCCTTCTTATGGTGGGGGTTCCAGAACTAGACACAATACTCCAGATGGGGTCTCACAAGAGCAGCCCAGGACACAGTAGGCTTTCTGGGCTGTGACCGCATGTTGCCGGTTCATGTTGAGCTTCTCATCAGTCAGCACCTCTAAGTCCTTCTTGGCTGGGCTGCTCTCAGTCACATCGTAGGAACACTGACCCTGAGCCCCTTTTCCTCTTGGGATCACAGACACTGAGCCCCTTTTCCTTGTAAGAACACAGATCCTGAGCCCCTTTTCGTTGCGGGATCACAGACCCTGACCCCATGTTCACTGTAGGAACACACCATGAGCTGCTGACCTTCCTGCTTCTCACCTCATTCCCATCTTAATCCCACTTCAAGTTATCCAAGCTGCCCACCAAAGCAGAAAAAGCAATGAATAACCAACGATAACTTTATCTCCCTCCAAATCAGGGCTGGGGAGGAGATCAAGGGCCACTGGGAATGTCGGAAAACAGTGGGGTATTGGCTCATCCCATCCACCGGAGACGCACACCCAGCAGATCAAAGCACCATTGGGCTGATGTTTCAATACAGCCCTGAACAAAGAGATCACAGAATCACAAAATTCCAGGTTGGAAAGGACCTCAAGGATCATCTGGTCAATTTTTTTTAGGTGATATATAGTTTAAAAGAGGTGGCCTAGCACCCTGTCAAACTGAGCCTGAAAATGTCCAGTGTAGAGGAATTCACCTTTTCCCTGGGGAGATTATTCTAATATTTAACTGTTCTCATGGTGAAACGTCTTCTTCTGGAATCCAATTGGAATCTCCCCAAGAGCAACTTATATCCATTGCCCCTTTCCATGTGACTTCTTGTAAAAAGGGTGTTTCCATCCTCTTAGTAGACATCATTTACGTGCCATGTACAGATGTACCTTTATGAGCTGTGTACAGATGCACAAGTTGATATCCCTCCTGGTTTGTTCCATCAGAAAGCCACAAAATTCCCTATTTCCAATGGGATTATAACTTCCATGGGTGATTTTTAAGCCCTCAGGTTTGTGGCCTGATTAAAGGGAAGGTTTAGTTTTGTATCCTTGCTTTCCTGACATCCTCCACAAAGAGGGAGGGCTCAGAATGATGGGGATTTGCTTCAAGCCACTTGTGGATCCCAAATCTCCATGATCCCAGCCCTCTGCTCTCAATTTAGACCCTCAGGCAGTGCCTTTCATGCAGATTTAACCAAACTCCAGCAAAAAAACCCGAGAGATCATAGAATCCTGGAATGGGTTGGGTTGGAGGAGACCTCAAAGTCCATCCAGTCCCACCCCTGCCATGGGCAGGGACACCTCCCACTGGATCAGGGGGCTCAAAGCCCCATCCAACCTGGCCTTGAACACCTCCAGGGATGGAACAGCCACTGCTCTGGGCAACCTGGGCCAGGGCCTCCCCACCCTCACAGCAAAACATTTCTCCCTAATTAAATCAGGGCCCTCTTTCCCCATCAGAGCCAACAGAGCAAACGCACCCCGAAGGGCAAGGACTTGCAATGCCAAAGCAGATAATGACTGCCACAGTGGGGAGAATCTCCTTCTGTAATGGAAGTTTTTAGAGGATAGGGTGGGAATGGGATGCTCAGTCATCAGGGATGCCTTGGCTTTAAAAGTCAGGAGGGGGAAGGTGGGGGTTTGGGCACTGGTTTGCATTTCGATGTGGAGGCAGGTGGGCTCTTCCTTTCCATCCATTCCTTATTGGAATAAAAGGTCAAAGGGAAGGAAAGCCCTGGGATGGACATTGCTGCCAGCCTTGGAGGTGATGCCCTTTCCAGCAAGCAGCTCTGGCAGCTCTCAAGTTATTCAAGAAGGGGTTTTCTTCTTGAGCACAGACCTCTGAGCCATGTTCTTACAATCCCCCTCCTCTCTGTAATTCCCTTCCCTAACAGCGTGGGTAATTACTGAGGGTGGAGCCCCTGGCTCCCTGCATTCATGTCCCTGTTTGCTTTTGGCTCCATGGTTTCAGAGGGGAGATAGCAGCTTTTGTTTCTTATCTCCTCCAGCTTTCTGCCTGCCTTGAGCCTTTGTATCAAATCTCAAGTTACCGTGATTAAATAAACTGTGTTCAAAAAGCATTCCAGGTCGGGATTCCATGGCGTTTCCAGCCACCTCTGCTGATCATTTAGTTTTGCAGACCCTTTCCCCACGCTCTCCTGGGATCTCCTTGTGCTCTGAGGGCAGGACAGGAAAACCTGTCCACCTTCCCTCCCTTCACCACCTCTTGCTGTTCGGCTTGGATGTGGAGATGGATTTGGGAGGACAACTGCAAGGGAAGGACCCGAGAGAAACCATCTCTGAGGCTGCAGGGCGTGAGGTGGCAAAACCAATGACAAGGAGGCAAAGTGTCACCTCTGCAGCTGGAACAAGGATGCAGCGTCCTCTGTGGTGCCAGCTTTGCACCTCCTGGGTGGAAAACCCTTTGGACCTGTCTCTCAAGCTGCCAAATCCCACAGCTTTTAAAACCATGGCCACGACCTTGACTGGCCTCATCCCGAAGCTGCGTTGGCCCGAGATGGAGATGGGTTCATGCCCAGTTGATGAGCAGAAGTGAGATGACAGCAGAAGCATCACCATGACCGTGGAGCTGTGGGGAAACTCCTGTTGGATGAAGGATGGGAACCTTCTCCTTTGCTGAGGAGCCATCAGCAAGACCTGCTCTGCGACAAATAGCTCCGTCAGCACAGACAGAGGAGGGGTTGGACCTCATGTCTATATAAAGCAGAGCTGCTGAGCCAGCAGTCTCTGAACAGCAAAGCCCAGGCTGGGTAAGGAGAGGGGGGATTTATTGCCCTCTTGTTTCATCAGCCAACGTGGAGGGTGGTGGTGGGGAGGCTGTGGACAGAGAACCCTGGGCAGGACAGCCCCTGTGTCCCTGTACACATCCCTGCCAAGCACCACATCCCAAAACCAGGCTCTGCTTGGGCTCCATGCTATTAAGCACGGTGATACCTTCACCACAGTGACACTGGATGTGTGTCCCTGGCACAGGAGCAGCATCCAACCTGCCTGGGGTGCTGCTCATCACCCACCATTTCCTCCACCAGGATCAACTTGAGGATGAAGAATCTCCTCTTTGCTGTGCTCTTGGCTTGCGGTAAGTGCTCCGGTTTCACCGAGCTGGGCTGGGATCTCATCTGCGTGGCAAAAAGAGAGCCTTTGTGCCCAGTTCAGGTTTTTGTTTGAATTTTGAAGCTTCCCTCCTCTGGTTCGTGTAGCACTGCTGTAGTCCTGGAGATCTTTGTGATGGTGATGCTTTGGGATGCTCAGGTCTGTATATTAAGAGGCCCTGGAGCCTGTTGTGCCAAGCCCGGGATGCTGGCAGCGTGGCATTACCTGTTGCAGGATGCACAGAGCAATAACATCTTCTGCCAGACCAAATCAAGCAGCTGTAGGCACCAGACACCACCCTGAGGAAGTTTTGGGGGGGCTTCCCATGGTTCACATACCTGACAACGTGTATTTCCAGCAACACCAGACCCATTTAATCCCCCTGCCTGGTGTGAGGTGCAGGGAACGCCGCCTGCCTCCTCGCTCTGACACGAGCCCATCCCTCTGCCCCTCCTCAGGGCTGTTGCCAGCTCGTGGCAGTGTCCTGGAGCTGGAGAGGATGATCAGGTCGGCCACAGGGAAAAGCGCGCTGCTCTCCTACAGCTGGTACGGCTGCTTCTGTGGCATCGGTGGCAGAGGGACCCCGGTGGACCCCACTGACCAGTGAGTACCTGGAAAAGCATCACCACTCTCTGTCCTGGTTCCCTAAAAATCCCTCGTTGCTGGGGCTGGACTGACATGCTCCAAGAGCGGCTTTTGTGCCGTTCCCCAGCCACGTCTTGCTGCTGCCTTCACTTTAAATTTAAGGCTGGACCTTCCTTTACCTTCCAAGCGTGGAAGGGAGGGCTGGGGAACAGCAGATTGAGATGGTGACCCTGCAGGTGCTGCCGTGCCCACGACTGCTGCTACAGGCAGCTGAGAGAGAGCAACTGCCGGCCCCTCGTAACCCCCTACGACTTTGCCGTGGCTGATGGAGACATCATCTGCAGTGAGTACCACCTTGTGGGGCAACTCCTGGAGCTGGGGAACCAGCACCGCTTCCTGTGATGCCCCAGCGCCGCAGGAGGGCAACCCTTGGGATGAAACCAGTGGCTTTGTGTGGGTATGGGAGGATCAGAGAATCATAGAATCTTCCGGTTGGAAAAGACCTTGGAGATCATCAAGTCCAACCGCTAAACCATGACCTTCAAAAACTCATCTCCCCGTTTTTAAACTTCTCCAGGGATGGTGACTCCACCCCCTCCCTGGGCAGCTGTTCCAGGGCCTGAGAACCCTTTCAGTAAAGAAATTCTTCCCAATATCCAGTCTGAACCTCCCCCGGCACAACTCATGGCCATTTCCCCTTGTCCCATCACTGTCACTTGAGAGATCAACACTCACCCTGCCACAGCCTCCTTTCAGGCAGCCATAGGAAGGATGCAGCATCCTGTAAATAAACAGGCATTGAAAGGGATGCTGGCAGGTTGGAGGAGATGAGCACCACAGCATCTTAGCCCCCTCATCCAGTGGGAGGTGTCCCTGCCCAGGGAGCAGGATGAGCTTTGAGGTCCCTTCCAACCCAACCCATTCCATGATTCTTCCTGCACTTCCCTCAGAGAGCTCCAGGCACTGGAAGGGCTCCAAGGGGAAAAGCCACAGCAGAGCCCTGTGTTTTTAACCCACAGGTAACGAGCAGAGCTGGTGCCAGAGAGAGATCTGTCTCTGTGACAGGGCGGTGGCTTCGTGCTTCGCAAGGGCTTTGCCGTCCTACAACGAATCCAACCGCTTCTATTTCAAACTGAAATGCAGAGGCAGCAAACTCCAGTGCTGAGGAAGAGAAATTTGGACCCAAGTTTGGGGATATTGACTGGCTTTCCCCATCAATGTGGCAAGAAAAGCCTGATGGAGGGGATGAATGGAGCCTCAAGGTGATGCTCAGGGTGAGGAAGGGCCCTCACGTTACAGATGGAGATCCCCCACCTCCCAGGCAGACACATCAGCCCCCATCTTTTTTAATCTCTTCTCTTTTCTCTCTTGATTTCATTTCCCTGCAAAGATCAATAAATAAAAATACACAAAAATGATTCCTGGTGGTGTCTTTGTGTAAGAGCCACTGAGGCTGAGGAGCTGCAATGGTGACAGCTGGGCTGCAGAGTTTGCATCCCACACCAGCTGCCTGACACCCCAATAATTCCATGGTCCCCACAGCAGCCTGAAAAACCTGAAGGTGGCTGTTATTTGCAGCCAGTTATTTATTCCTGTTTTGCTGCAGAGCAATATTGCTGCTGCTGGATCCCCAGCTACGGAGAAGCACCTTGTGGCAAGAAATGGAGCCAAATAAATGCTGCCAAGTCAAACTCCCTGGGGTTTGTTAACAAAATCATTCCCCAGCAGCAAGCCCTGATGGCAGTTGGGTTTCTTGCCTTCTCCCAACACCCCTTCCCACTGGCTGAACTTGTTCCTGGTGCTAAACCCACAGCTAACAGGTGTTTTTACAGGAATAATGGGAGTGGGAGAAGGTGGAAGACCATTTGAAACCATCCTGTGACATTTACTTACAAAATTATGGCTAAAAATACTTATCCACAGAGGGGGAGGATTTAAAGTATTTAAAGGGGGCCTCCAGTACTGAAAGGGGCTCCAGGAAACCCAGGGAGGGGCTCCTGATCAGGGAGTGCAAGGACAGGATGAAGGGGAATGGTTTTCAGCTGAAAGAGGGGAGATTGAGATGAGATCTTGGGGAGAAATGTTTTCCTGTGAGGGTGGGGAGGCCCTGGCCCAGGTTGCCCAGAGCAGTGGTGGCTGCCCCATCCCTGGAGGTGTTGAAGGCCAGGTTGGATGGGGCTTGGAGCCCCCTGATCCAGTGGGAGGTGTCCCTGCCCATGGCAGGGGGGTGGAACAGGATGGGCTTTGAGGTCCCTTCCAACCCATTCCATGGTTCTGTGATTTCAAAGCCCCGTCCATCCCCAGGCAGTGCTAATTTAGGAGGGCAGTTAAGTTGGTGATGAAGTTGTTTCTCTGTTCTGCACGGGGGCTGCAATCAGGAGGTGGAAAAAAAAATCACACAGGGAAAAATAAAGGGAAGTTGCATTCACTCATCCCTAAACATCCATTTCTCTTCCCTCTCCTCTCACGGTGGGCGAGTGTTTAATCACCCAGTGTCTGCGCAACCCCCTCCTTCTGTGAACTGAACATTTGGAGATGTTTTTATTGTTGCCCAGATACTTTTTCCAGAGAAGTGAAAACACACCCTGAATCACCTTTGCAGCGTGGACTATTTTGGACTATTCCAGAACCATAAAACCCCTCAAAAATTCACTTTGTTTGTGGTTATTGGGGTTCAAACGCTGATTCAGGGCCATCATTTCCTCCCCAAAAGGGCTCTGCGGTGCTGGGAAGGGCAGAGAAAAGGCCCTCGGCCATCTCTGCCTGGGGGCAGGGAGTGTTGGCTTCCTCCTCAGGCTGGAAATGATGCTGCTTGGCCAGTTCATCCCACCCCGTGCGTGGAGCTGGGGCGTTGGGGGGTTTCCTGAATTCCTGGAAAGGGGAAGGACAGCGCCTTCTCCTGTGCTGAAAAGCCTCGTCGGCAACATTTGGGGGAAATAAGAATCTGAGAGCAGGGAGCAAACCCTATATAAAGGAAGCCCTTGTTGACTGCAGGGTCCTGCAAGCAAGCTTCAGCCTTCCCAAGGTACGTTGGAGGAATGCTTTCCCTCCCTTTCCCACCTTAACCAAAACCCTTGGTGTAAGCAGGGAGTGAGCTCAGTGCTGGGAAAGCAGGAGGGGCTGCCTGAGGTGCCAGCCCAGAGGCTGGGAGCAGCCCTGGAGGGGGGATAATTCCTCCAACTTTTCTTCCTTTGCCTTCCTTTTGCATTTTCCAACTCTTCCACCATCTGATTCCCATCGCTTCCGTCCCCAACGCTACAGCAGGAATGATGGGCACATCCTCACCCCCTCATCTCTTCTGCTCCCTGGAAGTGGGGAGCATCTCTGTCCCCAGACAAGGAGGGGAAGTAAAGAAGGAATTGGTTGATATAATGGTTTGGTTTCCTCCACCAGGGCATCAGAAAGATGAACTCTCTCCTCGCCTTGGCTGTGCTGTTTGCTTGGGGTAAGCATCCCCTCTCCCACACCTCCCACACCTCTCCATGCAGTTATATCCATGGAAATTAGGACCAGGCTGGTGATTTCTTAATGTTCCCCCATCATCTCCTCTCCCAACCATGCACCAGCTCTCCTGCACCCAGCTGGGAATAAGCTTCCTCTCCATTACATCTCCTTGCTTTTAAGACACCACCAGTCTGGTACCAGTTTGGAGGAACGGGGATGGTGCTGGGGAGTGGGAGCCTCCTGGTTGTCCTTCACAGGGTTGTCCCCTGCTTATGGGAGCCTGTGGGAGCTGCAGAAGGTGATCACAAAGGTGACAGGGAAGAATGCCTTGATCTATTACTCCTCCTACGGCTGCTACTGTGGCTTGGGGGGCAAAGGGAAGCCCAAGGATGCCACAGACAGGTAAGTGCCCGCTTAAAAATCCCACTGTGCAATCACATGGTGTCAAGGTTTAGATTGGATATCAGGAAGAGGTTCTTCACCCAGTGGGTGGTAGAGCACTGGAGCAGCTCCCCAGGGAAGCAGTCACAGCACTTGGTTTGCCAGAATTCATGAAGCATTTGGCCAATGCCCTCAGCCACATGTTGGGAGTGTCCTACGTAGGGATAGGAGTTGGACTCAACGAGCCTTTTGGGTCCCTTCCAACTCAGGTAATTCTATGAAATTTGGGGGCAGAGATGGGGGGAAAAAAGCCTTGAGCTCCCCTACAGATGCTGCCAGATGCACGATATCTGCTATGGAAACCTCCTGAGGTACCACTGCGATGCCAAGACGCGACGCTACCGCTACGGCTGGCACGCCAACGGCCTCTTCTGTAGTGAGTAGGACCCTGCAAAAGGGGTGTCCCCACCTCCCCCCAAAAGCAGGGACTGACACTGGGCTCCCCTCTGCCTGCAGGCAAAGGCTCCTGGTGTCCCCAGCACTCCTGCGAGTGCGACCGTGGGCTGGCACTTTGCCTCAAGGGAAGCAGCAGGAGCTACAGCAACCGCTACCGCTTCTACCTCAAGCGCTGGTGTCGGTGATGGGACACGGGATGCGGCACCGGAACCCACAGCCAGCTCACTCTGCATCCCTGCACCAACCACCTCAGAGCTGCTGTCAATTAAAGCAACGTGAAAATAAACAACGTGCTTAAACCAACCACAACTCCTTATAGGAGCTGGACTCAATGATCCTTTCGAGTCCCTTCCAGCTCGGGTGATTCTGTGATCCTTTTGGGTCCCTTCCAACTCAGGTGATTCTATGAGTCTATGATCCTTTTTGGTCCCTTCCAGCTTGGGTGATTCTGTGATCCTTTTTGGTCCCTTCCAGCTAGGGTGCTTCTATGATTCCTTTATGAGCTGCTGCAGGGCAGAGAGAGAAATCCCCTTTGATACTCGACATCACCATCCCCAAACTTTCCAAGATTCGGTTTCATCCCCTGCGTCACTCCGGGCTGCAGCCCATGGGGAGAGGGGGGATTGGCTGGCGAGGGAAGGGGCGTAGCATAAAGCATTTTTGGGACAGATGAGACATTTCAGCACTTCCAGTTCAGAGCCCGTGGGCTGGCAACAAGGAATCGGAGCCGGAGTGACTCCCCTGGTGAGCAGCTCCCACCCTTGTGATGGGGTGTTCGTGTTGGTGCTGTAGGAAGGGAAATACAGGGGGGGATGTTGGGAGCAGACGAGCTGGGTTTGGCTGTTTTCCATGCTGGTAGATAAAGCATTGTGGCTTTCAGATAAGAACTTGCTCAGGAAGTTGTAGCTCCAGGGATGGAGCTGCGCCGCTGCTGCAATTCATGCCCTGGGTGCCAAATGCTTTGGAATGGAAGGTGGGAGATGCTCAGGGGTGGTGGAACAGCTTCTTCTTTTTGGCCAAGGAGCAGCAACGCAGATGGAAGGAGGCCTGGCTGCCTTCCTCCTTCCTAATTTTGGGTTGATTTGAACTGATTTCAGTTTGCAAAGAAGACTGGCTGAGGTTGTGCTGTGCTTCTCCTCCCAGGTCGAAGATGAAGGTCCTGCTGGCATTGGTGATGCTGTTTGCCTGCAGTAAGTGGAGCCCCACGATGTGGGGAGCATCCCCAACCCCCCCCCTTGCACTCCAGAGGGAGACTCCAGCAAAGCCTTCCTCTCCCCCATCCTTCCTGGGGCCTCATCTCTGCATAGAACTCACAAAAATCACTTTTTCTGATCACTTTAGGTGTGTTCACAGCTCGTGGGAAGCTCCCACACACGTTCACACCGGGACTCGAGGGAAGCACCGTAGGAAATCTGACCGCCCATGGATGCTACTCAGGATGGGGCACATCAAGGGCATCAATGGACTGGTACAGATAACACTGCCCAGGAGGGCTAACAGTGGCCCTGGGATGGCTAATGCTGGCCCTGATAGGGCTAATGTTGCCCTGAGATGGCTAATGCTACACGGGAGGGCTAATGCTGGTCCTAGGAGGGCTAACGCTGCCTTTAGGATGGCTAATGCTGGCCCCAGGGCACCAGGGCTTGTGAACAACCCCAGCAGCACTCTGAACCTTTGCAAAATGTAGCCCAGGCTGTGGGCAGCAACAGGGATGGAACAGGTTTTAGGGAAGGGGGGAAAGTGAGGCAGTGTTCACCCCAAATTCCAGTCCTGTAGCCAGTAGGGTTGTGCCAGCGACCTGGAGTCAATGGGGCAGCACTGGAGGAGAGGGATGATCCCGAAGCCGGGGTGCACACGGGCTCTTGGAGCTCAGCAGGGGTTGCAAGGGCAGCAGAGAAGAGGCTTAGCACAGGGACAGGCTGGAAAGAGCAGCTTCTGGGTGATTTAGAGCAGGAGGAGGATGCAAACGCTGGTGGCTCTTCCCAGCCAGCCTGCTTCAGGCAGGCTGGAAGCAGCAGGTGCCACATTTGGGATGAATCCACCTTCTCCTCCTCACTTGCAGGTGCTGCCTGCTCCGCTCCTGCTGCTACGCCAAGCTGGCCGCACGGCGGTGCCGCGTGGGACCCATCCAGCCCCTCGTGGCTCCCCGGGCAGGAATCCCCACCTGCAGTGAGTTCCCACGGTCACCGTTTGGGCTCCCTCTTCCCAGCTAATCTCCCTCTTTTCCCAAAGCCCTTTTTCAGGGCAGCATCCCGGGGCAGCATCCCCGGGCAGGATCCCGGGGCAGCATCCCCGGGCAGCATCCCCGGGCAGCATCCGGGGGCAGCATCCCGGTCTCAGGTGCCCTTTCCCTCCGCTTGCTGCAGGATCCGGGACGTGGTGCCAGCGGGGAGCCTGCCGGTGCGAGCGGGCAGCCTGGCTGTGCCGCATGCGGGGCCGGGGGATGTCCCGGCCCCGCAAGTGCCGGGGTCGAGCCGGACGGTGTTGAAACCAACGGGCTATTTTTCTGTTGTTGCCAAACCACCTCCAAGCTGGTAAGAAAAGGGACGTAGGAGCGTTTTCCAACCCTCCTCGGGGCTTTTTGGCTTTGACACGAGGACAACAACCCTCGGGCGGAGCTGCGTCATCGCACGCTGGATGGGAGGAGGGAGAGCGGCGCAGATGGGATGTTTCAGCGCAGAAAAACAAGGGCAGGGTGGACACCTGCGCCTCGTCCCTGCGAAGGGCGAGTTGGAAACCAGCGCTGACACTCATTTCCCCTTGGCTCGAGCTCCCCCGCTCAGCCTGGCAGCTCCCTCTGCTTTTCGCTTCGCTGCAGATTCTCTCCTGTTGCTCCAAAATAAAAGCAGAGAGCGCAAACCCTGGGTCCTCGGTGTGACGTGACTCAGCTGAGCCCAGCCTGATACCAAAAACGTCAGCAAATAAACTTTCTAAGGCTTGTTTTGGAGTTTTAGAAAGCAAGAATCCTTTATTTCAGCTCCAGGTGCATGAGGGAATGATTCCATCAACCATGTGCAATGAGACAAGAGCTGCTTACAGAATATATACCCAATTTACGTGCATGGGTATAAGTTCTCCCAGCAATCTGAAGCAGTTTCTACTACTTTCCAAGGACTAATCTTAATTTTATTATTAACTTCACAACAGCGAACTCTCTGCTCATTAGAGCTTTAAAGCCAGCTCTTTCCAGCCTTGAATTTTTTAGATAAGTGAAGAAATCTTGTCTGTGTACAGCACCATTTAAAAAAACCATCATATCAGAAGAACAATCTGTGTCTGTCTGACTTTCAAAAATGCTGCCACTTAGATATTGTTTCACTGGAGTGAGTTAGAAAATCAATTCTACAGAAAAAAACAACTCTACTTAAGTCAAAATATTCCACTCTCTGCAAGAAGAACCACTTCGTGTATCGAGCCAGCAAGGAGAACACAAGCTCTTTGCTAGGTTTCCCATTGCAAAAATAGCACCTGAGAGGTGATGCATCTCCCACTGAGATCTGCACCCCTGAACTCTTCCCCCTGCTTAGCCCCAAGCTAAGGCTCTGAAATTTTGCAGTTGCTCTGAGATAGAGAAATCAAAGGTGGTGCAAAGGGCCGTGGGCAGGGGCGATGCTGTGGGAGGGCCGGGCGCTGGCGACCTTCGCGATGGGGCGACCGGGAGCTCACTGTTACCTCACACCCTGCACAGAGCAAAACAGATTCCTCACCAGAAAAGAATGTTTTGGTTGTTCTGCAACAACCCCGAGTGCATCCCTGAGGAAAAGGCAGCTCAGGCAGTGGCAGCTCCCCCCAGCCCCAGCGCCGCGGCAGCCCCACGGCACAGGTTTTCTGCCCTGCAGACCAGTTCAGCAGCGTTGAGCCCTGGGAGGTCTCAGTGCTGCAAACCCCCGTGGGGCTCAGCAGTGAAAGAGATCCACAGAAACAGCAACAGAAGGCTGTTTCTGCAGGGGCTGATGCAGTTGGAATTCCCACCCTGGCTTGCCCAAAAACTGAAGTCAACACCACCAGGAAATTATAGAATCATGGAATGGGTTGGGGTGGAAGGGACCTCAAAGCCCATCCGGTTCCACCCCCCTGCCATGGGCAGGGACACCTCCCACTGGATCAGGGGGCTCAAAGCCACATCCAGCCTGGCTTTGAACACCTCCAGGGATGGGGCAGCCACCACTGCTCTGGGAAACCTGGGCCAGGGCCTCCCCACCCTCACAGCAAAACATTTCTCCCCAAAAACTCATCTCAATCTCCCCAATTTCAGCTTCAAACCCTTCCCTCTCATCCTATCCCTGCCCTCCCTGATCAAGAGCCCCTCCCCAGCTTTCCTGGAGCCCCTTTCAGTACTGGGAGGCTGCTCTAAGGTCTCCTCAGAACCTTCTCTTCTCCAGGCTAGGATGGTTCTATCATTTGCTTAGAGAGAATCTCTAATTAAAGTGGTGATGCTGAACAATCCTCTCAGCAGTTTTCATTTGGCAGAGACTGGGGGTGTGTAGCACTTTGTGCTGCTTTGCAGGGGAAAACCAGCAGGGGCAGGTGCTGAGCAGGGCAAAGGAAACCCCCCTTTTATCTCTGAGAGGGAAATGAGGTGGGGGAACAAGAACATGACTTGCATGGGAATCAGAGAGATGGTTAAAAAAGGGAACCCGGGCCGTGGCCTCAGCAATCTCTCTTCCCCAGTCTGGCCCATGCTGTTCCCCTCCTCAGCTCTCCAGGTGAAGCAGATCAGACTTGATAATCACTTGTACCTGGGAGAAGGAGAGGTCCCATGTCAGTTCTCCAGCAGCCCCAGCCCAAGAAGCCCATGGGCAGCTCTCAAGCATGAACTGACAAGGGAAAGAAGTGGAGAGACTGAAGCCCACCAAACAAGGAATGCAGGTGAAGGAAGCACAGATCCATCCTTCCCAGGTGGAGACCAAGAGAACTTGTCCTGCCAAAGCACTTGCACCGTGGGCAGACAAAGCCTCCCAAACCACTGCACCTCAGGGCATCAGAGGGACAACAGTTGTGGGACAGGGTCAGTTCTTCTCAGAATTGGCTCCTCTTTTGGGTTTCCACCTAACAGGACGTGCCCTGTGCACCACGGGAGAAGCAAAAAACATCTTTCCCCTGGTTCCACGTGGCCAGGAATTTGCCACTATTTCAGTATCACAAAGTAAATCCCAACTCCAAACCCCCTGCCATGGGCAGGGACACCTCCCACTGGATCAGGGGGCTCAAAGCACCATCCAGCCAGGCCTTGAACACCTCCAGGGATGGGGCAGCCACCACTGCTCTGGGAAACCTGGGCCAGGGCCTCCCCACCCTCACAGTAGAATATTTCTCTCACAGCTCTCATCTCAATCTCCCCAATTTCAGCTCAAAACCATTCTCCCTCATCCTATCCCTGCACTCCCTGATCCAGAGCCCCCCCCCCAGCTTTCCTGCAGCCCCTTTCAGTCCTGGGAGACTGCTCTAAGGTCTCCCCACAGCCTTCTCTTCTCCAGGCTCTTCTCCAACCCTCTCAGCCTGTCAATCCTAATGGCCCAGGATTACCCTCACTTTCCATAGGGATCTCCCTGAAACAGGAACACCCCCAGCTGCAAAGCTGAGCCCCAGGGCAGGAAGAGAGCCCAAGCTTTCTCAGGAGCACCCAGCACCCCGGTACCTGTTGGCCATGTCCCGGCAGTCGGTATCCGGTTCCTTCACCAACAGCTGCTCCAGGGCCAAGTTGCCACTGGCTCTCGGAGAGAGCTCATGGCCACTGCTGCTCCTGGAGGAAAAGGGCACATCCTGCACCTTCTGGCCCCGTAGGAACCACCTGATCCTCTTCATGGCCCGTTGGGAATGGGCCAGAAGCACCTGGCTTCGCTTGGCTCTCCGCGGGGAGCCATTCCTGGCAGGACTTGGTGGAGCTGTGGGACTGAGGAGCAGCAGGGCCTGCGCAGCCACCTATGGGCTGGGTCACCACCCACAGCACCTCCACCAGTACCAGCTCCACCAAGAGCACTGGGACCACTGGTATCACTGGTTCCAGTTCCACCAGGACCACCAGCTTCACCCCCTTCATGTGAACTGTGACTCCTGTTCACCCCCTGTGCTCCTGAGTAGGTGCCATCCTCTTCCATTCCCGCTCACGTGCATCCAGATCCCTTCTCTTCCCCACAGCTCACACTCTGATCCCTTCTGTTTCCCTCTTGGCATACACAGATGTCCTCTACACCCCTGGTCTGTGTCACCCCATTCCTTCTACTCCCACCAAAGCACGGTATGGGTGGACTTGAGGATCTCAAAGGTCTTTTCCAACCAAGCCATTCTGTGATTCTGTGATCCTCACGGATCTCCATCCTTGTTAATAAGCATTCAAGATCCTCCCTCTTTCCTTCTTAATGAGCACAGACTGAGGGGAATGGAGACAAGTGGGGACATGGATCTCAATCCCTGTTAATCAGCATTCAAGATCCCCCCCTCTCTCTTTCTCTGGATGTTCAGATCCCCTCCTTTCCTCTCCAGGCATGTTCCTATCCCATTCCCCTTATCCCCCTGTTAAGGAGTAAGGAGAACAGACAAAAGTGGGGACACCCCAGGGAGTGATCGGGATCAGAGAGTGCCGAAGGGAACTTTTCCAAGGTTTATTTACAAAGCTTGTAGGTTTTGACTGGACAAGGAATCAGTTTCAGGGGAAGATACGCTTCACCCCCACCCCTCTCCCACTTTACAGAGTTCATCTACAACTTCCAGCCTCCAGGAGCTCCTGGGGTGACACAAACAACACGTTTAGAGTTGGGGACGGTGAGGAAAAGCTGCTGAATAATTCAGTTGAACTACATTGCAGAAATCACCAGGTCAGTCCATTGGCAATTCCCCCCCGGCCATCCTTATCATCCCATGGCAAGAGGAGCCCAAACCTTGCTCCAGCTAAGATTTTGGAAGCATCTTTCCCCACTTAGAAGTTCTCAGAGCTGATGCTCTGACTCTCCTCCTGCAGTTGGGATGCTGTGGTGTCTCCAGGTGATGCTACATTTAAGTACCCGATCTCAGAAGGTTGAGAGGGGGACAAGCAAAAGGATGAGTCTTGGCTTTCAGCTTCTCCTTCAGGCTTCGTGTCTTGCGTGGCCTTCAGAGCGCTGAGACAGTCTGGTGCTTCTCGTGATGGGAAGCTGAAAACAAAAATCTCCTCTCCAGTCATTCTCCAAAGTCTTGTCCAACCCTCCACCACCTGCACGGCCCCAACGCTCCTCCCAACATCTCCACAAGGCTGTGCAGGGCCATGGTCAATGCCTTCTGCTCGGCCTAAGGCATCCTCCAGCCAAGAAGACGACCACCCTCATCTACCCCAGCACCTCCTCTGACTTGTGACGCTGTCCCTCACCCTCCTCAGCACCCAGGGGCTGTAAGCAAGGCCACCAGGCTGGGTCTCCACCAAGCTGCAGAGTCTCTCTGCCCTCCCTACCTCCCCCTTGCCCGTTTTGGCACAGATCGTGGTGCTCCTGGCTACACCGGTGCCAAAAGAGCTCAAGCTCCCTCCTGCCCCATAATCTACTGGTCAGGAAGCTGTCCCAGGGACAGCAGTGTCCTCTGAGCTCCACATTCCTCCCAAAGCACTGAGCTGACACAAGGTCACAGCCACGTGGAGCTTCAGTTCTAAATCCCACAGCGTTCCCCAACATACTTTGGAAGTTTTACTTCTCCACCCCATTAATTACAATCTTTTTAATGCCATTTTTCTCCATAATTTGACCAAAATAAAGCCCCTTGGAGGTGAAAGCACAGTGTGGAGCATTTGTTTTGACAGCTCCTCCCTCACCACATGCAGAGAGGCATTCCCTGCCTCCTCCTTTTACCCCACAGTACCTGGCACGGGGAGGTGGCAACACCTTACTCTGTGGTGGGCGTTCAGAGAAGTTCAAGCTCTTCGAGTCCTGGAAGGAGGAACAGAGACTTTCAAAGGAGAAGGAGCAAGTCAGACCCCAAATTTCAACAGTCCTGGTCTTCAAAGTGCCCTCAGCTCCACTGCCACTTCTCCTCAAGAACACCAGCCCCACAGAGGAACCAACTGTAGATTGGTCCTTTGGGTTGGGATTTAAATTAAGAAGAACATAGAACTCTAAAGGTTGGAAAAGACCTCTAAACTCATCCAGTCCAAACATCAACACAACCCCACGGTGCCTGCTAAACCCTGGCCCAAAGTGCCACCACCACATGTTTTTTGAACCCTTCCAGGGCTGGAGACTCCACCACTGCCCTGGGGCAGCCTCTGCCAGGGCTTCAACACTCTGTCAGTGATGAAATTTTTCCCAGTATCCAAACTAAACCTTCCCTGGTGCAACTTGAGGCCATTTCCTCTCATCCTATCGCTTGTTCCTTGGGAGAAGAGACCAGAAAGAGCAATGAAGCAGCACCAAAAGAGTGGTGAAGCCCTGGCAGAGGCTGCCCAGGGCAGTGGTGGAGTCTCCATCCCTGGGGGGGTTCAAAAATGTGTAGATGTGGCACTTTGGGGCAGGGTTTAGCAGGCACCGTGGGGTTGGGCTGAAGGTTGGACTGGATGAGCTGAGAGGGCTTTTCCAACCTTAACCATTCAGTTCAGCTCTTCTCCAGCACCATCAGCTACAAACCCCCACCCACACTCGCAGGAGACACCATCTCCAGCAACCTGCCTGTGGAGACCAAGCCCTTGAGAGGTCTCACCTCCGTGTTGGGAGCGTGGATGCTCCTCGGCACGCGCTGCGAGCTGGGCACGAGGCCAGCAAGCTGGAGTTTGCTCTCCCGCTGCCGCACGTTCTCCTCGTCCAGGATCTTCACTCTGAGCACGTCACACACATGAGGAACAGGTTATTTTCCTTCAGGCCACGCTACATTTTCCAAGGGGCGTTTTCTTTTTCAACCTCAGCACCTTTTGGCCTTCACAGCCTTCAGGTGAACGTCAAGGGCTTCCATGGGGAAAGGGGCTGAAGATATCCCACAGCAGTTAAAGGCCACAGCACTCGTGATGAGGGCACAGAATCATGGAAGGGGTTGGGTTGGAAGGGACCTCAAAGCCCATCCAGTTCCACCCCCTGCCATGGGCAGGGACACCTCCCACTGGATGAGTGGACTCAAAGCCCCATCCAACCTGGCCTTGAACACCTCCAGGGATGGGGCAGCCACCACTGCTCTGGGCAACCTGGGCCAGGGCCTCCCCACCCTCACAGCAAAACATTTCTCCCCAAGATCTCATCTCAATCTCCCCTCTCTCACCTTCAAACCATTCTCCCTCATCCTATCCCTGCACTCCCTGATCCAGAGCCCCTCCCCAGCTTTCCTGGAGCCCCTTTCAGTCCTGGGAGGCTGCTCTAAGGTCTCCCCACAGCCTTCTCTTCTCCAGGCTGAACAACCCCAACTCTCCCATCCTGTCCTCATACAGGAGGTGCTCCATCATCTCTGTGGCCTCCTCTGGACCCTCAATTCTATGGATCTGGTGTAGTAGTGGACAGTTATGGTTGGACTCGATGATCTCAAAGGACTTTTCCAACCAGGCAATTCTATGGTTCTGATTTCAGGCTTTCCTCTGGATTTTTTAAGATAAATAGTTATAAAACCAGAGAATCACTGGGAAGAGATGAGGACCCAGAGGTGAGGACACCACAAAGCACCCACCTGCTCTGCAGGCTGCCAGTCGTAGACCGGTTGCTCCAAGGGCTCTCCTCTTGGTCAGTTATCTTCTGGAGGAGCTGTCTTCTTTCCTGGAGCAGTTTCTCATTCTCAGCAGTGAGCTGAGCAATCAGCAGCTTCCCCTGAGCAGGGGGAAACAACAGCAGTGGTTACACTTCACCCTCCTCTGTCCCCTGGAAACCCTCAGAGGGCTCTACCAAAGGGGTCACCATCAAGCACGGGAAGCCCTCGCAGTGACAACCCCTAAAAGAGGCTCTTGAGTCACTTCCCAGCAGGAATTTCTTCACTGAAAGGGTTCTCAGGCACTGGAACAGCTGCCCAGGGAGGTGGTTGAGTCTCCATCCCTGGAGGTGTTTAAAAGGCAGGTGGGTGAGTTTCTCAGGGACTTGGTTCAGTAAGGGGACAGGGACGGTTGGACTCGATCTCAGAGGTCTTTTCCAACCAGGTGATTCTGTGATTCCATGAATATTTCTGCAGCAAGTGAAGATGGAGCTTAGGCAACTCCTGAATGGGATGTGAGGACACAGGTTCTCCCAAGGGCTTTTTTGCTCCTACAAAGAGGGGCTGGTGCCCTCAGCACGGCCAGGACTTCCCAGGACAGCGCCAGTGCTGCAAACAGAGCAGGAGCAGCACTTGGAATCCTGGAATGGGTTGGGTTGGAAGGGGCCTCAAAGCCCATCCAGTTCCAACCCCCCTGCCATGGGCAGAGACACCTCCCACTGGATCAGGGGGCTCAAAGCCCCATCCAGCCTGGCCTTGAACACCTCCAGGGATGGGGCAGCCACAGCTTCTCTGGGCAACCTGGGCCAGGGCCTCCCCACCTCACAGCAAAACATTTCTCCCCAAGATCTCATCTCAATCTCCCCTCCTTCAGCTGAAAACTCATCCCACTCATCCTATCCCTGCACTCCCTGATCCAGAGCCCCTCCCCAGCTTTCCTGGAGCCCCTTTCAGTCCTGGGAGGCTGCTTTAAGGTCTCCCCAGAGCCTTCTCTTCTCCAGGCTGAACAACCCCAACTCTCTCAGCCTGTCCTCATAGCAGAGGTGCCCCAGCCCTTGGATCATGTCCGTGGTCTCCTCTGGACCTGCTCAATCAGTTCCATATCCTTCTTATGTTGAGGATTCCAGAACTGGACACAGGATTCCAGGTGGGGTCTCACAAAAGCAGAGTAGAGGGGGGATTCCCCTCCCTCCCACATCAGGCAGAGCTCTCTGTGCTCCAACTCTCTGGTTGTTTAACAGTGCCATCCCATTGCCTGCAAATCACAAAGCTGCTCCTAAACCTCATTTCCTTTCTTCCTTAAACACATGTCTTTTTGGGATGCTCCTGTTCTCCTTCCATCCCTTAGGGGAGATGCCCTTGATGTGTTCTCTCACCTTTTCCACTTGGAGCTTTGACTCACTGAGCTCATTTTCAAGCTGTTTAATCCTGCTGTCCCTTTGTTTCACCTCGTGGATAAAGGTCTCCTTGGCTCTGCGGATCTTGTCTTTGTGACGGAGCTGCATTTTGTTGTATTTCCTGAGGAGGCAGAAAGACAAACACAGAATCATATCATAAAATCATGGAATGGCTTGGGCTGGAAAAGGACCTTCTGAGCAATGAAGAGAAATAGTCTGGAAAGTCAGTGTGCTCATTCTGCATTCAGCAGCTCCCAAAAGGAGCTGGGGAGTGGCTGAGGGTCCCAGCTCAGGCTTCAAAGAGCCTGAATTATTAAAGGACACCTCCTGTCTTGCTCCTGACCCAGAACACAAAAGCATTTCATGTGATCAGAGGGCTGGGACACCTCTGCTATGAGGACAGGCTGAGAGAGTTGGGGTTGTTCAGCCTGGAGAAGAGAAGGCTCTGGGGAGACCTTAGAGCAGCTTTCCAGGACTGAAAGGGGCTGCAGGAAAGCTGGGGAGGGGCTCTTGAGCAGGGAGGGCAGGGATAGGATGAGGGGGAATGGTTTGAAGGAGAGAGGGGAGACTGAGATGAGATCTTGGGGAGAAATGTTTTGCTGTGAGGGTGGGGAGGCCCTGGCCCAGGTTGCCCAGAGCAGTAATGGCTGCCCCATCCCTGGTGGTGTTGAAGGCCAGGTTGGATGGGGCTTTGAGCCCCCTGATCCAGTGGGAGGTGTCCCTGCCCATGGCAGGGGGGATGTAACTGGATGGGCTTTGAGGTCCCTTCCAACCCAACCCATTCCATGACAGCAGACGTGTGATGCATCCCATAATTGCAGGGAGGGTTGTCAGGTGAGGGCAGATCTCTCTGTGGTGAATGCCTTGAACAGGAGAGACAAGAAAGGCCACAGAACAGTCAAGCCCAGGGGTTTTTTGGGTCTGCCCAGCCCCTGCCTGCTGGTGCAGCCCTTACCTGACATACAGATCCTTCTGGTTCAGGAGACGGACTCCTTCCTCATAGAGGGCTTTGTTTTCTTCCTTCAACAGGGAAAGCTGCTCTGCAATCTTCTGGTTCTCCTTCTGACACTGGAGGTGCTGGAAAACATCTATATTTTATTTGTGTGTGTGTGTCCTCAGCTGTAGGGGTCCCTCTGCCTCCTTTCAGCCTGGTCTCCAAAGCTTCTCTGTCACAAATCCCAGTGGTTCCCACTTCCATCCATTTTGTCCCAACTCCTTCCTCCCCTTAATAAAGTGGGAGAGTGGATTTCTGTGATGCTGGGGAAGCTGTGGGCTTCAACAGGGCAGAGAGAGAGGTGAAGTGTCCTCCCAGACAGCCAACCCTGCCAGAAGCTCCCTGCAAAAAGCTCCCTGCTCTGCAAGAAAAGGGGAAGAAGCCATCAAGTCCTCCCTCTGCACCCTCAGAGCAGCATCCCCAGGAAGCCCATGCGAGGTGGGATGGGGCTTTTCCTCCAGCTCCTCTTTAAATCAGTGGGATCTGCAAAGGTTCAGCAGTTCCCAGGCCCAGCATTCACACTGGGATGGTCCCAGTTCCCCCTAGAGCTCAGTGCTCAGTCAGTCACCAGCGTGGCATCCCCTTGGGTGCTGAGGACCCACCTGAGCTGCAGCTCACCTCGTTTGAGTCAGTTTTCCTCTCATCCTCCAGGACGTGCAGGGTCTTGGCCTGCAGCTCCACGTGCATCTTGGCCAGCGATGCCTCTGCCTCCTGGGAATGCCGGAGCTGCTCCCGCAGCTCCTCCACCTGCTGCTCCAGGAGCTTCCTAAGAAAGTGTGTTGGTGTGACAGGGAGACACTGCTGAGATGTGTCATTATCAATCCAAGGCTGGATGTGATCTCAAAACATCACCTGCCCCGGGCAACACTGCAGGTAAGAGGAGATGAGTACATCCTGCCTGTCCCCGTGGCATGGAATCATCGAGGCTGGAGAAGACCTCTCAGCTCATCCAGTCCAAACATCAACACAACTCCACAGTGCCTGCTAAACCATGGCCCAAAGTGCCATTTTTTGAACCCCTCCAGGGCTGGAGACTCCACCACTGCCCTGGGGCAGCCTCTGCCAGGGCTTCACCACTCTGTCAGTAAAGAAATTTTTCCCAATATCCAATCTAAACCTCCCCTGGTGCAACTTGAGGCCATTTCCTCCCATCCCATCATTTGTTCCTTGGGAGAAGAGCCCAGCACCCACCTCACCACAACCTCCTTTCAGGAGCTGCAGAGAGCAATGAGGACTCCCTTCAGCCTCCTCTTCTCCAGCCTGAACAGCCCCAGGGCCCTCAGCCTCTCCTCATAAGCTCTGTCCTGCAGACCCTTCCCCAGCTCCATTGCCCTCCTCTGGACACGCTCGTGGCACATGAAAGGTCACACGATGTCTCTGGGATCATCAATCCCAGCTGGTGGCATCCAGAGGGTAAACCCAGTCTCTGGCCTGGCAGAGGCAGCTGAAGTTCCAAAAGTCTCTCAAATGGAAGGCAATGTCAGGAAGATGTGCCAGGGCAGGGTTAGGGTGGACATCAGGAAGAGGTTCTTCCCCCAGAGGGTGGTGGAGCTCTGGAACAGCTCCCCAGGGAAGCAGTCACAGCCTGACAATATTCCAGCAGCATTTGGCCAAGGCCCTCAGCCCCACGGGGTGAATGTTGGGGTGTCCTATGGGACAGGAGTTGGACTGGATGATCCTTGTGGGTCCCTTCCACCTCAGGGCATTCTATGATTCCATGAAATCCCAAAGAGGGCATCCTGTGCTCTGCCAGGGCCACTGGCAGGTCAGGAGGAGAGACAGGAAGCAAAACCAGTGGCTCAGTGACTGTGAGCCCACCCAGGACCAGCTCTGGGTACCTTTTCAGCTGCTCCTCGTGAAGTTCTTGCTGTGCATGAGCTTCATTCTCTTGGGCCTCCTTCAATTCCTCCTCCAGGAGTTTCTTGTCTGATGCCCGGGTCTCTGCCAGCAGGAGCTGGTGCTGGGAATCTTTCAGCTTTTGCTGGAGTTTTGCAATCTTGGATTAAAATTGGACACAGATTAAGCTTTCTGAATTTATAGAGCAGTTCCAAATCCAAGGGATCCAAGGGCTTCAAATCCCTTTGATCCCTCAACATCTGAATCGTGGGAACGGCAGATTTGCTTCCTTCTACTCAGAATTCCCCTGCGTGTCTTTGTGTCAAACCTTTCCAACAACTCCCAGACTTTGGATCAGACACTGCCATGAATTAGTAAAGAGCTCTTTTTGCACCTAATTTAATCCTGTACACATCAAAACCAAATCCAGGCACCTGGGAGAACCAATGCCAAGGAAAACACAAGCTTTTGCAGTTTACCAGCCAGCAAAGAGCAGCAAATCTCCTTGGCAAGGATGTGACCCAGGCTCCTTACCACCAGTATTTTCAGAGATGCTGAGCTTCCAAGACAGGATTAGAGCCACCAGACTTGGCTTTAATTGCCCTGATTGTGCTCCCACTAATTACAGCCATTTTTCCTAACATATTTAGCCATGTGGTCTCAAGATAGATGTGTAAAATAGACTTCAGGGAACTGATTCCTGACCTGCTCATGCTTCTTTTGTGTTTAAAGCCAGGTTGGATGGGGTTTTGAGCCCCCTGATCCAGTGGGAGGTGTCCCTGCCCATAGCAGAGGGGTGGAACTGGATGGGCTCTGAGGTCCCTTCCAACCCAAACCATTCCATGATTTGTTTTTCTGAACCATAATTGCACAAATCTTCCATAACCATAGAATCACTTGGTTGGAGAAGACCTTTGAGATCATCAAGTCCAACCATACTTATCCACTACTAAACCATCTCCCTGAGTGTTTCACCTGCCTGTCTTTTAAACACCTCCAGGGATGGGGACTCAGCCACCTCCCTGGGCAGTCCCTGAACATCCCTAACTCAGCTCACGCCGCCGAGTTACCTTTCTCTGTGTTTCACCCACTTTGGATTTCTCCTGGGCAAGTTTCTCTTGCAGATTGCTCTGCAGTTTATCAGCCTGAGAGCACTTCAAGAGCTCCTCTTCCAGTTCTTTGACCTTCTGCTGGCTTTTTTCCCACTGTGCTGAGAGAGAGGAACACCTTTCTGTTGTGTCAGAGAGTTTTGCCCGGGCTTGCTTCAGCTCAGCTTTGACCTGAGTTCCAAAAGAAGAAAATCAAGTTTACACTTCAAAATAGATCATTTAAACATCTTGACTGGGAAGGGGGCAACAGGGAATGAACAAGAACAGAATCACAGAATCATTAAGGTAAGAAAAGGTCTTTAAGCTCCAGTCCAACTGTCAACACAACCCCACTGTGCCTGCTGAACCCTGTCCTCATGTGCCACCACCACACGTGTTTTGAACCCCTCCAGGGATGGAGACTCCACCACTGCCCTGGGAGCCTCTGCCAGGGCTTCACCACTCTCTCAGGAAAGACATATTCCCAATATCCAATCTAAACTTTCCCTGGTGCAACCTGAGGCCATTTCCTCTCATCCCATCCCTTGTTCCTTGGGAGAAGAGCCCAGCACCCACCTCCCCACAACCTCCTTTCAGGAGCTGCAGAGAGCAATGAGGTCTCTCCTCAGCCTCCTCTTCTCCAGCCTAAAGAGCCCCAGGGCCCTCAGCCACTCCCTGAACCCCCGTTCTCCAGACCCTTCCCCAGCTCCGTTCCCTACTCCAGATGCTCTCCAGCCCCTCAATGTCCTTCATGTCCTGAGGGGCCCAAAACTGACCCCAGGATTCGAGGTGTGGCCTCACCAGCACCGAGTCCAGGGGATGATCCCTGCCCTGCTCCTGCTGCCACCCCATGGCTGATCCAAGCCAGGATGCTGGTGGCCTCCTTGCCCACCTGGGCCACTGCTGGCTCATGTTCAGCCCCTGTGAACCAGCACCCCCAAGGGCCTTTTCCACCAGGCAGCTTTCCAGCTGCTCTTCCCCAAGCCTGGAGCGTTGCCTGGGGTTGTTGTGACCCAAGTGCAGGACCCAGCACTGAGCCTTGTTGAACCCCATCCTGTTGGCCTTGGCCCATGGATCCAGCCTGTTTGGATCCCTCTGCAGAGCCTTCCTGCCCTCCAGCCCCTGGATCCAGCCTGGCCAGCTCCCTCTGCAGACCCTTCCTGCCCTCCAGCCCCTGGATCCAGCCTGGCCAGCTCCCTCTGCAGACCCTTCCTGATCTCCAGCCCATGGATCCAGCCTGTTTGGAACCCTCTGCAGACCCTTCCTGATCTCCAGCCCATGGATCCAGCCTGTTTGGAACCCTCTGCAGACCCTTCCTGATTTCCAGCCCATGGATCCAGCCTGGCCAGGTCCCTCTGCAGACCCTTCCTGATTTCCAGCCCATGGATCCAGCCTGGCCAGCTCCCTCTGCAGACCCTTCCTGATTTCCAGCCCCTGGATCCAGCCTGGCCAGCTCCCTCTGCAGACCCTTCCTGCCCTCCAGCCCATGGATCCAGCCTGGCCAGCTCCCTCTGCAGAGCCTTCCTGCCCTCCAGCCCATGGATCCAGCCTGTTTGGGTCCCTCTGCAGACCCTTCCTGCCCTCCAGAAGATCAAAACTCCCACCCAGCTTGGTGTCATCCACAAACTGGCTGAGGGAGCACTCGATCCCCTCGTCCTGATCATAGGACAAAATCAAAATCAGCACCTCAGCCCTCCCACAGCTTGTAAAATGAGCTGCTCCCTTCAGGCAGTTCTCCCTGCTCTGCTCCTACCTTGGTGCACTCCTGCTGGAGCAAGAGGTTTTGCTTTTGCAAGTCAGCATTCCTCTCCCTCTCGTATCTCAGCTCCCTCTCAGCTGAGCTGCACAGGTTCTGCACGCGACGCAGGTCCTGCCGCAGTCGCTGCAGTTTCTCCTCCTGCTGCTGGAACCTCTCGTCGGATGGACTCTGTGGGGACAGCAAGATCACAAAGGTTACATGGAAAACAAGGGCAAGAAAAGGCCAAGATTGGCATTTAAGAAAGGCAGAGGTGTGCCAGGAGGATTTAAAAGCATTTGAGGAAGAAGATGGGTAAAGCCAGGCAAGCGTTGTGCCCCCACGTGAAGTCCTGCTTCCCCCCCAGTCCATCTCCCTCTTGAGGTTGAGGGAGAAGATGGAATAACCTGGATGAGGGAACAAATCCCTCTTAAAACCTGTCTAAGGAATCAAACCCACCCAGGATGCTCTTAACTCTTGTGCAAGAGTCTTTATTAAGGCAACCAAGCAAGGAGTGGCACATCCAGCCACGACTCCCGGGTACAGACAGCAGCCTGGACACCTTGAGGTGGGCACCAGTGGTCTGTGATGGCTTCAAGGACACAACTGAGCTCCAGCTGATCTTGATCCATAGGATTCATGGAGCTCCACAGAGATGTCAGGTCCCTCTGCCCAAGGCAGACTGGTTTTCCCTGCACACACTCCCCGCACAGCTGGAGGTGGAGTCCCAAAAATCTCTGCTGCTCGAAGCTACAAAGAGATTCCCACCTTTGGCCTTCAAACCCCCTCTTCCCAGCATCACTTCCAGCCATCTGTGAATCTACATTCCTGCTTTGTGTCTTCACCCTCTGTTCTTGGGACCAGATGAAACCTACTGAAGCTCAAGCTCCCTTCCTCAGATAAATCCTCAGGTAAATTCCCATGGTGGGAACTCTTCATCCAGCACTGTGGGATCTGGCAAGGTCCTCAAGATCAGGTTGTGTTTGTGGTTTATTTTCCCATCTGCCTCTAAGAGGGAACCTCTTCAGCACCCTCTCTATGGTTTGGTCTGCTCTAACTGTACAGGTGGGTGCTGGGCTCTTCTCCTGAGTAACAAGAGATGGGATGAGAGGAAATGGCCTCAAGTTGCCCCAGGGGAGGTTTAGATTGGATATTAGGAAATATTTCTTCACTGAAAGAGTGGTGAAACCCTGGCAGAGGCTGCCCAGGGCAGTGGGGGAGTCTCCATCCCCAGAACTGTTCAAAAAGTGTGAAGATGAGGCACTTTGGGATGTGGCTCAGCAGGCACCGTGGGGTTGGGCTGATGGTTGGACTCTGTCATCTCAGAGGTCTTTTTCACTCTCAATGATTCTATGATTCTTGGTACCAGCACAACTCTGATTCTCTCCTTTCCACTCCTACACCTGCCTACAGGTCACCCTGTCCTCTCTTCTCATCCAAACTCTTCTATAGAATCCTCCTCAGCCTCCCCATCAACATTCCTTCCAGGCCAGCTGCTCTTCACTTTCTTTTTTAGATCAAAAGGAAGAAAGGTGAACAAATTGCACTGAAAACAGAGCTAAATGTAGTGATAAATAAGGGTCTCCCCCACAGCAGAGCAATCAGGGAGCAGTAAATGAGACAGGGGCACAGGGCTCCAGCAAAACCCAGCAGCTTTGAGCTGCCACTGTGAGGCAGCTGCTATGGGATGAGTTCAAGCACTGGGTTGGAAGAGCAGAAAATCCCAAGGAGAAGCAGGGAAGTAGAACAGCTTCTGGCTACTGGAAAAGCAAGACCACTGCAGGAAGAGCAAGGCAGCTCTGGTGCTCACACTGCAAAAAAAAGGAGCTGAGAAAGAGCTCCAGAAGGTTTAAATCATCATTGACAGGCTGGGAGAGTTGGGGTTGTTCACCTGGAGAAGAGAAGGTTCCAAGGAGACCTCAGAGAAGCCTCCCAGGACTGAAAGGGGCTCCAGAAAAGCTGGGGAGGGGCTCTTGATCAGGGAGGGCAGGGATAGGAGGAGAGGGAATGGTTTGAAGCTGAAAGAGGGGAGATTGAGATGAGATCTTGGGGAGAAATGTTTTGCTGTGAGGGTGGGGAGGCCCTGGCCCAGGTTGCCCAGAGCAGTGGTGGCTGCCCCATCCCTGGAGGTGTTCAAGGCCAGGCTGGATGGGGCTTTGAGCACCCTGATCCAGTGGGAGGTGTCCCTGCCCATGGCAGGGGGTTGGAACTGGATGGGCTTTGAGGTCCCTTCCAACTCAACCCATTCCATGATTCTATGATCTCTTATAAATAAGTTTCAGAGCCCTTACATGCACTAAGGGGCTGCTCAGTTTATCCCAAAGCCCAGCAGAAGGACACAATGACATTCAGAACTCCCAAACCTCTCCCTCACAGCCATCACCAGCCTCACCTCCCCTCTGCATTACAAACCCCACAGGCCTGGCTTCCAGTCCACTTTTAATTAAGTTTTGCCACTAAATTAGTGAAAAAAAAAGGTACAGTGCAGATGTCAAAGCTGCCAATACCTGTTTAATGCTCCCTTCTACACTGCCTGGAGAGCTCTGCAACATGAGAAACTTGTTCTCTTTATGCATCATGACTTGATTGATCCTCAAAGTCTCCTCACGCTCCCGACCAGGCAGGATATCTTGTTTTAGCTGGGCAATTTCTTCCAGGAGCAACTGTTTTTCTTCATTGCTCTCTTTCAGCTGCTTTTCCAGCTCCTCCCTCTTCTTGTTGCTCGCTACTAATTCAGAACTTGAAGGAGAAATAGGAAAGGAGAGAGATAACTAAGTAGATCCAAGGGGAAAACTTGGGATATGGAAGTCCAGTGAAATACTGGAGCGTCCTGGGAGGCTCCAAAGGGGATTTAATGCTGGGTCTAACAGCTCTGGGCAAGGGTCAGTGTGCCCTGGCCACTGATCCATGATAAAGTGTGTGTCCAAAGGGTCAGTCATTCCCAAGGAGGGGATCTGCTGGCTGAGGACTCACACAGGGCCACGTGAGAGGCTCTGAGCTCTCTCCAGGAGCGCAGGCGCTGGGTGGAAGCACGGCCTGAGGTCTCCTCCTCAAGGAGGCTTCTCTCACTCCAAACCCCACATCCTTATAAGCCAACTTGACTTGATTGCTTTATCTCAGTGCCCACTTGGAATCTGACTGTGCATGGATTGAATCCAAGCTTTCACTGACTAATGAGAGCAGGAGGATGGATGGCCCAACTCCAGATCTGTATGGATCTACTGAAAGGGGGCAGTTGGGACTTGTAAGAGCTTTATTTACAACCCCTGCCCTCCAAGGACAACCAAAACCCACAGCAGGATCTCCATGGTAGCCCCAAGGAGACCAAGCCCACGGTGGGAGCTCTGTGGGACCACATTAGTCCAAATTCTGCCTCACTCCATGAGAAGCAGCCTCCTCCCTAAGGACAACTCTTGTTTATGTTGGTCAGAAGCTGGAATAGCTGCAGAAACAGGAGGTTCATGATGTCCCTAAGGGAAATTCTCAATCACCAAAGTGTCTACAAGAGTGAAGATTACCCAGTAAGACTAAAAAGTTACTCAGTAAATACAAGGAGCAGAAAGTACCACCAGCCTGGTTAAGGTTTACCAGAGCAGTTCTTGTTCATCCCTCAAGTTTTTGATCTGTTCTTCCAAAAATACTACTTTAGCCATCTGTTCTTCACACAGCCTCTCATCTGAACAGAGCTCTTCGTGTTTCTGCTCGAGTTTGTGAATCTGTTCTCTTTCTTGTAGCAGTTCAGAGCCCTGCAAGGTCAGAAAACACCACGACTTTGACTTTCTTTGGTCTCAGGGAAACCTTTCTGAGCAGTATAAGGCAATCTCAGGACTTCAGCAAGACATGGCTTGGGGTTCTGTAGCTAAATTAGTGTAGTTCTTCACCCTTGGAGACAGATACAGGAAGCTCTTTGTGTCTGCATGGGAAGTAGCTGTGTGTAAACTATCATCAAAACACATTTCATAGAATCACAGATTCATTAAGGTTGGAAAAGACCTCTCAGCTCATCCACTCCAACCCCATGGTGCCTGATAAACCCTGTCTCAAAGTGCCACCACCACACGTTTTTTGAACCCCTCCAGGGTTGAAGACTCCCCCACTGCCCTGGAGCAACCTCTGCCAGGGCTTCACCACTCTGTCAGTAGAGAAATTTTTCCCAATATCCAACCTAAACCTCCCCTGGTGCAACTTGAGGCAAATGTGTTGGACATCTTGACAAACCCAATGCTGAACAAGCTCAGATCTTGACCTCCAGGTCTGTATCATCCACAAGAACTTGATGTTTTCAAGCCAAGCTGACTTAGAATTGTAGAATCGTGGAATGGTTTGAGCTGGAAGGACCTCAAAGCCCATCCAGTCCCACCCCCTGCCATGGGGGTGACATCTCCCACTGGATCAGGGACTCAAAGCCACATCCAGCCAACGTTAAACACCTCCAGGGATGGGGCAGCCACCACTTCTCTGGGAAACCTGGGCCAGGGCCTCCCCACCCTCACAGGGAATCATTTCTCCCTCAGATTTCATCTCAATCTTCCCTCTTTCAGCTTCAAACTGTTCATCCTCACCCTATCTCTGCACTCCCTGCTCAAGAGCCCTTCCCCAGCTTTCCTGGAGCTCCTTTCCCATAGCCCAAAGAAGTCCCTGCACCAGGAGTAGATTGAACTACTGGGATACAGAGGTTAAAGAGTGACTCTTCCCGATTCCCCCCTGAAATCAGACAACTCCTTCCCACCTGAAGATTTACAGACTGACTTAACCCCTTCCTGAACAGCTCTTCACAAGGCTTGGTCTGCATCCTGACCTCTTTCAACTTGAATTTGCTGCCTCACAGCACCTCAGAAGTGGTGCCACTGTCCCTCCAGCAAGGCTCTGCCCTATGTGCCAACAGCTCAGGACTCCCTTTGTTTTTCACTTTCACGGAAGGGATGTGACTCACAGCTGGTTTAAAGCCTCTCAGAGTGCTAAAAAATGGGGGGTTTAATAAAATTAAACCACCTTGCTGCCAGTCTCCATCAGGTTCCCCTCATCTCCCTGATCCAGGCCACAGATCTGCAGCTCTCCCATATTTTTAGCCTGATTTTCAGCCCCTGCCTACGCCTGCACCAGCCCTTGTGCAATTTTTCCTTGCATCACACACTCTTCTCTCCTCTATGGCCCAGCTGGAAGACAAAAGCACCAGCAACCCTCTCAGCAGAGATTATCCCACCAGAAGTCCAACTAGGAGCTAAATTCCTTCAAGTGAAGCCTGGGGAGGTCCTCAGGGCACGGAACACAATGTTCACATAGACTTCTCTGACTCTTGAGGGTTCTGACTTCTTCCAATGCCATCTTCTGGGTAGAAAGAAGACCATTAAAGGGGACCCATGCTAAGGGGATTTAGAAGCTGGTTGGTTGACCCCAGAAAAGCAGTCACTGCTCACAGGTGATGTTGCTCTGCAGGGAGGTCTTGACTCAAATCTACAAGTATCATGTCTTGACATACAGAGAGGAAAAGTGATGCTCACTTATGATCACAAATAATGCTGTAATAAATATCTAAGTCCACAAGTTTCCATTCTGCCTGAAAAGGGCTTTGGCTACAACCTTTGAATTACCACTTTGTAATTAGATTTACTGAAAGGAAAAATTAATTGCAGAATCATGGAATGGGTTGGGTTGGAAGGGACCTCAAAGCCCATCCAGTTCCACCCCCCCTGCCATGGGCAGGGACACCTCCCACTGGATCAGGGGGCTCAAAGCCCCATCCAACATGGCCTTGAACACCTCCAGGGATGGGGCAGCCACAGCTTCTCTGGGCAACCTGGGCCAGGGCCTCCCCACCCTCACTGTGAAGAATTTCTGCCTAATGTCCAATCTAAATCTTCCCCATTCCAATTTAAAGCCATTCCCCCTCATCCTGTCACTCCAGGCCCTTGGAAAAAGCCCCTCCCCACCTTTCCTGGAGCCCCTTTCAGTCCTGGGAGGCTGCTCTAAGGCCTCCCCACAGCTTTCTGTTCTCCAGGCTGAACAATCCCAACTCTCTCAGCCTGTCCTGATAGCAGAGAGGTTTCCAAGCCATTGGATCATCTTTGTAGCTTCCTCTGGATCCATTCTCACAGTTCCATGTCCTTCTTGTGTTGGAGATTAAGAGTTAGAGACAGCTCCATCAAAGCAGATGGGTTTACAACCATCTGCCAAAGAAGTTTTGAACCTGGCTGTTCTAGAGAAACACATGGAGAGGAGTCAAGCAATGTCCTTGAGGGGCAAGAGGGGATTTGTTATGGAGTCATCCAAAGGCAACCTCCTCCTGCAAGGAGTCCCACTGCAGGAGTTGAACTTACCTGGCTGCCCACAACCACCTTCTCTGCCTTCAGATCTTCTCTTAACAGTTCAAGCTCAGATGCAAGTTGCTTTCTCCGTTCCCTCCGCTCTCCCAGCTGACTTCCCAACTTTTCTATTGTTTCCTGACAGCTTTCCAGCATCTGGACCAAGCAAAATTAAAGAGTCACTTCTACAGTATCATTTATTCTAGCAAAAAGAGAAGCAAATTGCAGATAATGAGGCCTAGAGGAAAGCTGGGGAGGGGCTCTTGAGCAGGGAGTGCAGGGATAGGATGAGGGGGAAGGGTTTGAAGCTGAAAGAGGGGAGATTGAGATGAGATCTGAGGGAGAAATGTTTTGCTGTGAGGGTGGGGAGGCCCTGGCCCAGGTTGCCCAGAGACCCTGTGGCTGCCCCATCCCTGGAGGTGTTCAAGGCCAGGCTGGATGGAGCTTTGAGCCCCCTGATCCAGTGGGAGGTGTCCCTGCCCATGGCAGGGCAATGGAACTGGATGGGCTTTGAGGTCCCTTCCAACCCAAACCATTCCATGATTTTATGAAAATGCTTTTTCAAGAAAACAAAGATAGGAAAGCTGGTTCTCAAAAGTAACCAGCAAGATTCCTGCACCATACACTCAGGGCAGGCTGGATATCCCTGAAGGCCTGGAGCTTCCACCTGACCCAGGACACCTTGGGAAGGTTCCTTCCCAGGAGTAATAAGCTCTGTCTGCTTTGCACCCCTGGCAGATCCAATTTTCTGGCTGGCAGGTAACAAACTGGCAGCAAAGGCAGCCCCAAAGCAGCTGGGAAACAGCCTGGACAGCATTCCCACGTCCTACCCAGGCTTCATAAACCCTAAACAAGAGCCAAGCACCCTGACCCTCACCAGGGAGTCAACGAGCTCCGAAAGCTGAAGGCCAGACAACCTCCTAAGAGAGATGAGTTATCAGGAGGACAGCGTTGGCGTGGCAGCTGCCTTCCTCCAAAATCATCCATCAGTCTTCTGTGAGCTGTTGGGCTACAAATTCTCAGAGGATGGTGATGAAGAGCATTCAGAGGAGGTGCTCATTTAATATATTTCTGAAGAAAGCAATTCCTTTCCCCAGGACAACCTCTTACCTCCTGCATCTCCTGCGCTCCGGGCGACGCCTGCTCTTCCCTGCTCTGCTCAGTTTTGTTCTTCTGCACTTCAAGTAACTCTGTTTCTAAACTGGTGATCTGGATGGAGAACAAACCAGAGGTTAAAACCAAAGCACAGCTGCTACTACATCTTGGTGGTGCTGTTGCAGAGGAAGGGCCGTGGTTGGAAGCAAGGAGCAGGAGGGAACGTGGATAAGTGCCGGCGTGGGCCAGCTGCAGCTCACACCTCTCATCTTGCTGCTTCAGAGGGTGCTGGAGCCACCCAAGGCCCTGTCAGAAAAGGAAAGAGCCCTGCTCCACGAAAGGAGAGAGATGACACAGGCAGATGGTGAGAATTCAGCACGTGGGAAGGCCTCTCCCAGCACAGAGGAGCCCACCAGACCCTGAGGATCCCCTCACCCTCCTCTCCCACGCTCTTGCAGCGCTCAGGGAGCAGCACCCACTTACCCTACAGCTGATTTCATCCGAGCAGACACGGGAACCAATCCATCAGGACTCACCCTGGTCCCTCCACCACTCAAAGGAGGCTGTAACTGCCTCCTGCAAAGCTCTGAGGAGTCTCAAGCCAACAGAACGCTGACCTCTGTGCTCCTCCTGGCAGAAAGGGTTTGCCTGGGCAAGCGCTCGCTCTGCATTCACTCAACCCCCTCCCTGGAGGCTGCCCTTGTGTGGGATCTCATGGAAACGATTATTGCAGTTTTAAAGGGCTTAAAGGAGCCAAGAGGAGCTCAGCTTCTCCTCCTGATTACGGTTCCTGCAGACCTCTTTTGCAAAATCTGGGTCTTGGCACCCACAGCCCAGCTCTGTCCCGCTGGCAGAGCACACAGCATCCAGCAGCCTTTCCTTCCAGCTCCTTCTCATGGAATCATGGAATGATTTGGGTTGGAAGGGACCTCAAAGGCCATCCAGTCCCACTCCTCTGCCATGGGGGTGACATCTCCCACTGGATCAGGGGGCTCAAACCCCATCCAACATGGCCTTGAACACCTCCAGGGATGGGGCAGCCACCACTGCTCTGGGAAACCTGGGCCAGGGCCTCCCCACCCTCATTGTGAAGAATTTCTTCCTAATGTCTAATCTTAATCTTCCCCTTTCCAATTTAAAGCCGTTCCCTCTCATCCTGTCACTCCAGGCCCTTGGAAAAAGCCCCTCCCCAGTTTTCCTGGAGCCCCTTTCAGTCCTGGGAGGCTGCTCTAAGGTCTCCCCAGATCCTTCTCTTCTCCAGGCTGAACAACCCCAACTCTCTCAGCCTGTCCTCATAGCAGAGGTGCTCCAGCCCTTGGATCATCTTTGTGGCCTCCTCTGGACTCACTCCAACAGCTCCATATCCTCCTTATGTTGGGGATTCCAGAACTGGATACAGGATTCCAGGTGGGTGTCTCACCAGAGCAGAGCAGAGGGGCAGAATCCCCTCCCTTGCCCTGCAGCCCAGGACAGGGTTGGCCTTCTGGGCTGTGAGAAGAAACTTTGTGCTCCTCTTTACGCTCAGAAGACACTTTGTGCTGCTTTTCTTATTTCTAAACCACCAAACTGACCTCCCCAACTGCTCGAGCTGGGCCTTCACTGAGTGAGGGTGCAGAGCACGGGGAGATGACATCCAGCTGCAGATGATGTCCAGCTTCCTCTGTACACAACGTTCCCTGTGCTCATCCAAGCAACACCCATTGCTGCCCTCACACAGACGAGGGCACGGTGAAGCACAGAAGATGCTTTTATGCCTTTCCCACCATTCTCTCGTTGCACTTATTCAGAGATCATTTTTCATTCCTTTCCAAGCCCAAAGAACTGCCAAGTCCCTGCCAATCCCAGTCCATTTAATGGGATTATGAAGCAGGACGTTCAAGCCCAGGAGCTCTGCTTTCACTGACAGGTTTCAGGCACAAGATGGCTCTCTTGAAGCTCCCAGCAGGGAACGGTGTCTATCAGAGATCTGCTCTGATACCGTTTCAGACCGATGGTGTTACCAAACGTAGGTCTTAAAAGGGGGGTGAAAGATCCATCCCTCTTCCAGAAGATCTAGAGGGCAATAACCCCCACCTCCTCTTAGAACCATGGAATGCTTTGGGTTGGAAAGGACCTCAAAGCCCATCCACTGGGGTGACATCTCCCCATCTCCCACTGGATCGGGGGGCTCAAAACCCCATCCAGCCAACCTTGAACACCTCCAGGGATGGGGCCTGACCAGGTGACAGTTTGGGATTCAACAGGACATCAGAGCTGTGGAAGGGGTCTCAAAAGCACACCAAACCTCTTCCCACCCTCCAGCCAACCGTGGGTCCCCAAGCTGACACCCAGCTATGCATTTCCATCCTTGTGCTTGCTTTTAAGCCTTTCAATCGCGCACTTAACGACCGTGCCAAGGGCAGAACAATACCCGCATTGTATCCCGGTGTCCCGCTTCCCAGTCGGTGGCTTAATCAGCCCAGATTTTTGTAGGCATGCCAAAAGGGAACAGAATTCCAAGTCCTCACACGGGGCAGCCTGGCAAACGCCCAGCAGCCCTGCTTTCTCCCAGCTCCCAGTGCGTTTGCCTCCGCGCAGTCCTTCCCACGGCACCTGAAAACCTCTTGGAGACGAAGGGTGAAGCTCTGCAGCTTTCTCTGAAGTTTAACCCACCTTCTTCTTCCTTCCCTAAGTCTCTCCTCTGCTTCCCTGCTGCCTCCTCTCTGGCTGTCTTTCAGCTACAGCAGCTGCCAAGCTCATGCCAGGTGAAATGCCTTGAGTTTCCCTGGCTACTCCGTGCTTCTCCCTGTTCCCAAGGGTCTGTTTAGCAACACAACTGAGCAAAGATGGGATTTCTCCAAACTGGAAACATCTCTTGTTTGATTTTACTCTGAGAAAAATTTTAGTGTGTGCTAAACAAACCCTGCTTTAAACAAAAGTGCAGTGGTGGGAGACTCCCTGGAGAAGAGAAGGCTCCAAGGAGACCTTAGAGAAGCTTTGAAAGGGGCTCCAGAAAAGCTGGGGAGGGGCTTTTTACAAAGGCCTGGAGTGACAGGATGAGAGGGAATGGCTTTAAATTGGAAAGGGGAAGATTTAGATTAGACATTAGGAATAAATTGTTTATAAGGGTGGAGAGGCCCTGGCCCAGGTTGCCCAGAGAAGCTGTGGCTGCCCCATCCCTGGAGGTGTTGAAGGCCAGGTTGGATGGGGCTTGGAGCCCCCTGATCCAGTGGGAGGTGTCCCTGCCTGTGGCAGAGGGGTTGGAACTGAGTGGGCTTAGAGGACTCTTCCAACCCAAACCTTTCCATGATTCTTCCATTCCTCACTTACCTTCCGGTGAAGCCCCTCCACCTCAGTCTCGAACTGTTCCTTCTCCTGCTTGGTTTGGATCTGTGTCTCTCCCAGAATTGATTCCAGCTCTTCATTGCGCTCAACCAAATCCTCGTGCTCCTGCTCCAGTTTCTGCAGCTTGTGAAGGAGCTGGGAATTCCTGCCCTCTATGTTCTCAATCACCTCTCGGCACCTACACACCAAAGACCAACATCACCAGGGCTGGGACTGCTAACATGGACACACATCCAACCTCCTCACCACTGCTGAAGGAGAGCCAAGGTGTTTTTCACTATGGAATACTTCTGTCCTGCTAATTTTGAACCCAGCATGACCTGTGCCTGCTCTTATTTATGTGGTAATTATTGGTGATGGGCTCTGCACAAGTAATGATGAGGAAAAACTCAGCTGTTTGAGGTGGAGGAACAGGCTTGGGCATTTGAAGGGGAGCAGAAGGATGGGATCAAAGCTCCTTTCCTCCTTGAATCCATCAGAAGAAGCTCAGGGGAAAAGGCAAAGGGATGGGATCAGAGCCCCTTTCCTCCTTGAACCTGTCTGAAGGGGCTCAGCAGCAGCTTCCTGAGCAGGCAACGGGAGAACAAAGCTTGGACTTCCCTTAGAATTCCCATTTTACATACAGAAGTTCAAAAGCCAAGGTGTCTTGGTACATCCCTGACCAGGAGCCAAATCTAGAGAAATCCTCCCAGCAACAAAACAACTTGGAAAACAACACTTTCACCAGCAGAGAGCCACAAAAAAAAACCCCACCCAAATCTTTTAGAAAAGCAACCAACTGGAGAAAGTGCCAGAAAACAGCCTGTATTCTTGATACCAGGGGCTACAGATGCCCTCAGGACTGTGATGCCTCCACATTTCTGATCTGGGAGCAGAGGAACAAAAATGGTACTTAAGAGTTTTCTAAAGAACCCAATTTTTGAAGATGCTCTGCAGGTCAGAAGACCATCAGCCAGAGCACCAGGTAATCACCACAGAAATACAAGTGAGGAAGGATTTCTAGATCACTCACCTTTTGTGAAGTGTTTCACCACTCTGATATCTCTCATCTTGATCCAAGCCAGCTTTGCCTGAACCGTGGTCTCCTTCAACCCTCCCTTCATCCTTTGTGCCCTGTGACTGAAGAGAAAATGAAAAATCAGCACAGAATTAAGACTGAAATCCTTCCACAACGTGAGTCCAATGAGTCTCAAATGAATGGCAGAGTTAGGAAACACGAGCTACATCCATCTGCACTGGATAATCCACTGGCCATGGGGGCAAAACCCACCCAAGAGCCATAATAATTACAAAAGCATTAGCACGTGCTCTGAACAGCAGTGTATTTGTCACACCCAGCATAAATCCTGCACCACACCTGCACAGGATGCACTGACACACAGGCAGAGGAGGAGAACACAAGTGTTTCTGCACCACAAGCTGCTTTTCTTCATTTAAAGCATGAGGCTGAATGCAGAGGGGAGGCTGTTTGCTCAATTTGCTTTCTAGGAAGGCAAAAAGAAACACCTCCTTGACAATACCTGCAGCAAGGAAGCTGCAATCTCTTCTGTCTCAGCTGGCACAGGCAATGGAATTCCTTGCTTGTCGCTCTTCTGATACTCACAGATCTCCTCTTTGAGCTGTTCAACCTTCCAAAGGGAAAGCAAAATGTTTATTGTTTCTGAGCAATGCTCACCTTGCTGTCCAAGAGAATGAAGATCCCCCTCAAATTTATTGTAGGTAAACTGCAGATTTGTTAACAATCACATCATGACCAGACCAGGAGATGCAGCAGCTGGAGATGGGCACTCACCAGGTCGAGGAATGCTTTCCTTTCCAAGTCGAGCGTCTGGACTCGCGCTCGCAGTGCCAGGATCTCCTTGTCCAGCCTGTTGTTGTGCTCCATGGCTTTCTGTAGCTCAGCCCTCTCTGTGCAGAACACAACAAACTGATCCTCAGCCCTGGTGTGGCCCTGGACCTCCCCCAGGCTCAGAGAGGAACTATGAAACATGAATAAGGCTTCTGATAGAAACGTACGCGTGCGACGGCACAGAGGGGAGCTCCCCAGACACATGGGAACACATTCTCTCACTGGTATGGCAAAGGTTGATGTTTCTGGAGATTCAGGGTCAATAGCAGTGCTGTGGTTATTAAAGGAGCACAGCAGTATCTCCAGAGTTAGTCCAAGGATTCAGTTTACCTCTAGATCGTAGAAAACGCCTCATCCCTCAGATATCATAAAACCACAGAACACCCTGAGGTGGAAGGGACCCACAAGGATCATAAAATCATAGAAAGACTTGAGTTGGAAGGGACCCACAAGGATTGTAGAATCACAGAACATCCTGAGTTGGATGGGACCCACAAGGATCATCCAGTCCAACTCCTGTCCCATAGGACACCCCCAACATTCACCCCGTGGGGCTGAGGGCCTTGGCCAAATGCTGCTGGAATATTGTCAGGCTGGGACTGCTTCCCTGGGGGAGCTGTTCCAGAGCTCCACCACCCTCTGGGGGAAGAACCTGCTCCTGATGTCCACCCTAACCCTGCCCTGGCACATCTTCCTGCCATTCCCTGGGGTCCTGTCCCTGGTCACCAGAGAGAAGAGCTCAGGACCTGTTTCACCTCATCCCCTTGTGAGAAGACAGCAAACAGCCATGAGATCCCCTCTGAGTCTCCTCCAGGCTGAACAGACCAAAGGACTTCAGCTTCTTCTCATACAATTTCCCCTCCAGACCCTTCCCCAGCTTTGTGGCCTCCTCTGGACTCTCTCCAGTACTTTGATGTCCTTTTTATCCTGCGGCACCCAAAACTGAACACCAGAACCATCCAGTCCAACTCCTGTCCCTGCACAGGCCAACCCCAACATTCCCACCGTGACATTCACATCACATTCCACAAAGAAAGCTTTGAAAATCCTCAACCTGTTCCTTCTTTCCATCACAGTTTGCTACAAGCAGGAACACCAGCACAGTTCATGTGTTATCAGTGCTGCACCAGGGTCAGTACTTATGGAATTGCCAGTCCAGCAAAAATTATGGCTTCATTCCAACCCTTCAAGCCTGAAACACCAAACAAACGCAGCCATCACACCCATAAATGCCAAATCTGCAGCATTTCAAGTGCAAGGAACAAGGAAAAGATGTTTATATTAGGAGCACCCTGGCAGAAACACGTCTGGGCATACACTGGTATCCCAATAAAATCTTGGGAGAGGACAGTTTTCCTTACACAAAAGGTGAACAAAGATTTTTTCCCTTGTCAGCCTAACACTGGGCACAGAGAATTCCAGTTTAAATTGACTTTTATTCAGGCAGAAATAAAAATACATTGGCTTTCTTGGTCCCCTCCAAAAAAACTACAGCTCCCAACTCCTTTTTCAAAGGATTTTGACATTGGATTTTTCAGTTTTAAAGTAAAAGGCAAGGAATCCCTTTCTATCAAAGTGTTCATTTTGCTGAAAAGCTCCTTTACCACTACAGAAAGCCTTGAGAAAACTCAGGATCTTCTCTACTTGTGACTTACCTTTCTCTCTCCATTCACTCAGCCCTTCTTCCTCACTCTCAGGTGCTTCCAGGGCTGACCACACTGCTGGTTCTACAAGGAGAACAGAGACAGTTTTGCTGTGTTGCTCCATTTGTATGCAAACTGCAACATTTTTAATACCCTTTGGTATTAAAAGTTGAAGGAAAGCTAAAGCAAAAAAAAAATTAGAGCAAACAGCCAGACACACAATTAAAAATCTCTCATTGCCATCACCAATAACTGGTCTACAAACTGCCCAGCAGTGATTTGTATTTTCTCTTCAACACAAGCAAGAAGCTGCAATGAAAACACACTTTGAAGTGGATTTCAATGAACAGCAGAGATTTTATTTTATTAGAAAAAAAGCAATTTATTCCCAGAGCAGTGGACTCTGAAGCCCATAAGGATGTGGATATATAGCATAGGGAAGGCACCTATGATGCTCTAATTGATTTTGCACCCTAATATTCTCAGCACAAGCAACCACACACAGGCAACAAGCATTAAACCCTTACTCACGGTTCAGAAAGCTTTATATTCATCTGAAAATTGAGATTATTAAAGGTTTGCCCTGCACAGGCTACGATCCACTGAGAGGAGCCGCACGCTGTGACGGGGAGAAGGAGGATGGTTTGGAGGCTGCAGCACAACGCTCGCTCCATCCCCAGGGACTCGTGTGCATCAATCAATACACAAAGCAGATGCCTGCAGAGAGCTGGTTTCCATGTTTTATGATTAAAAGGCTACAAATGATGGCTTTGGAGGATGGGAAGGAGGTTTAGGCAGGCCTGAGTGCTGCACATGAGCTGGGAGGTTGGCATCAGGGCCTTGATTCGCACACGGGAGGGTCTGCAGAGGGACCTGGGCACGTTGGAGAGCTGGGCAACAACCCTGGACAGACAGACAGACTGGGGAGACTGGAGAGAGCCATGTGGGAAGGGACCTGGGGGTTCTGGTTGATGCCAAGTTGAAATGTGAGCCAACAGTGAGCCCTGGCAGCCCCAAGGGGCAATTGTGTCCTTGGGGGGCATCCAGCAGGGCATGGCCAGGGAGAGGGAGGGGATTGTCCTGCTCTGCTCTGCACTGGGGAGGCCCCACCTCCAGGATTGTGTTCAGTTTGGGGCACCACAGGATAAAAAAGGATCTAAAGCTACTGGAGAGGGTCCAGAGGAGGCCACAAAGCTGGGGAAGGGTCTGGAGGAGAAATCCTATGAGGAGAGGCTGAAGTCCCTTGGTCTGTTCAGCCTGGAGGGAGGAGACTGAGAGGGAACCTCAGCTTCTTCACATGGCAGGAGGAGCAGGTCCTGAGCTCTTCTCTCTGGTGACCAAGGACAGGACCCAAGGGAATGTCAGGAAGATGTGCCAGGGCAGGGTTAGGGTGGACATCAGGAAGAGGTTCTTCCCCCAGAGGCTGGTGGAGCTCTGGAACAGCTCCCCAGGGAAGCAGTCACAGCCTGACAATATTCCAGCATCATTTGGCCAAGGCCCTCAGCCCCACGGGGTGAATGTTGGGGGTGTCCTATGGGACAGGAGTTGGACTGGATGATCCTTGTGGGTCCCTTCCAACTCAGGTCATTCTATAAACCCTACCCAGACAGTATCAGTCCCCCTTTAGGGAGCCCAACCCTGCAAAGGGACATGGGGCAGGAATGTGTTATCTCAGCCCAATCCAGTTAACCATCTCCCTGCTCCTGCAGGGGCTTTGGACTGGCTGACCTGTAAAGATCCCTCCCAACACAAACCATTCTATGATTGAATTTTCCTCATCTCCACTGAAATTCTGCATCACAGATTGGGGGGGGGGGGGGGGGACACAATGCAAGCATTCCAGAGACAAAGCCTTCAGGAACCAGTGCTCCACTCGGGAAACCTCCTGCAGGAGGTAGTGCTGAAGCTCCTGCCTTTAGGGATCACTCTGACAGGAGTTGATTTCCCTCCAGAAAACTGTTTCTTTCTTTTTTAAAATACTGACTATAAAAGTCATAGTTAAGGGCTGGTCAGCACCAGTTATTCCAATAGGGATATTAAGCAGGCATTAGCAGAGATAAGAACCTGACCAGTCACTGCTGATAAGCTCATTATGAGCACCTCATAACGAGGCAGCATCCCAGACACAGCATCTGAAGAACACAGAGATGAGTGGTCCAGCCACACAGGTTATTTTAATTATCCTGTTTCTGGACCAGGCATGAATTTCTCCCTCAATATGAGCCAGGGAGAAGGTGGTCAAGGCACCACTGCTGTGATCATGGATCAGACAACATCTCAGCTTTCCCCACCCAGAATTCATTGGCTCCTGACTGTGTTAACAACCACATTCCCATCTCCTAGGCTGATGTTGATTGTTTCACATTACAAACAGAGAGGACATGGGGAAGCTTTCCTCCAGCTCCCCTGGGTGAGAAGTCCAAGGTTTGTGCTAGCCAGGGAGGGCTAAATCATAGAATCATGGAATCATGGAATGGTTTGGGTTGGAAGGGACCTCAAAGCCCATCCAGTTCCACCCCCCTGCCATGGGCAGGGACACCTCCCACTGGATCAGGGGGCTCAAAGCCCCATCCAGCCAACCTTGAACACCTCCAGGGATGGGGCAGCCACCACTGCTCTGGGAAACCTGGGCCAGGGCCTCCCCACTCTTATCATAATTTCTTCCTAATGTCTAATTTAAATCTTCTCCCTTCCAGTTTAAAGCCATTCCCCCTCATCCTATCACTCCTTGTCCTTGTAAAAAGCCCCTCCCCAGCTTTCCTGGAGCCCCTTTCAGTCCTGGGAGGCTGCTTTAAGGTCTCCCCACAGCCTTCTCTTCTCCAGGGTGAACACCCCCAACTCTCCCAGCCTCTCCCCACAGCAGAGGTGCTCCAGCCCTTTAAATGCAGGCCAATAATTAGGAGTGGCTTGTGGCCACAAGAGAAGCACTTACCAACTTTGCTCTGCTCCTTTCTCTGTGCATCCAGCTCGTCTGTCAACCTCTGGATCTCTTCCTGGGCCATCTGTGTGGCTTCACCCAGACCTCATTCAACTCTTGCCCGTGATGCTTGCTCCCTGTCCAGCTCTTCCCTGTGGAACTGAAACACAAGAGCTAATGCTCCGACAGAAATGAGATAACCCTCCCGGCGACGTGAGCCAGGCAGCTCCCTGCCCTGTGCCACTCCTGACCTGCCAGAGCACGAGTGACAACACAAACACAAAGCTGGTGAGCTCAGGGAAGCCTCTGCAGAAGCAGGAGACAGACAAAGCAGTGGACAACCCTCTTCATGGTGGACACAGGTGCTGAACAACGTCCCTACACAAGGCTCTCTTGTCATAGAATCATTGAGGTTGGAAAAGACCTCCAAGACCATCCTTGAGACGATGCCATTAATGAGGATATGTTTTCAAACACATAATATGTGTCAGGTTTTTCCCAGAGGGCTCCACCACACCTCGTGAGAGTTTGCTCCAAGCACAAATCAATTCTGCACCTTTGTGGTCCCAGGACTGTTGTGAGAACAAGCCCCAAGCCTGCCTGACACTGCCAACCTCCTCTTCCACTTGATCCTGGAGTGCAGGACAAGGACACAGCTCCCATGACCTGTGATTCTGCAGAAGTCATTCCAGCTGTTTCTCACCCCCTTGCCTTTGGTCCCTCATCTCCAGTGAGGTTTCTTTCACACACAATGAAAGACAGGTGAGTGCTGACACACCAGCCCTGACCCAAAGCTGGTGGGATGTTAAACCTGGATGCACAGCCTGAAGGTCAGAGCTCACTTAGAATCATGGAATGCTTTGTGTTGGAAGGGATCTCAAAGCCCATCCAGTCCCAACCCCCTGCCATGGGCAGGGACACCTCCCACTGGATCAGGGGGCTCAAAGTCCCATACAGCTTGGCCTTGGACACCTCCAACAAAATCCCTCAGTTGTCCCAGCTTTTACTGGGATCTCTGCAGGTTCACTACTGCTTTTAAAGCCTCTGATCTCCTTGGCATCTTCCTTTTGGAGCCTGTGGGCCCAGCTTTGCCCAAAGAAACATTGATGCTGCATATTCTTGATCAGAGCAACGCTGGGATGCTTCCCCACGTCCCTCTCTTTTGAACCACTCATCCAGTTAACAGATTCCTGCTCCCACAAACCAGCACTGAGGATTTTTGAACACTCAGGAGTTTGACATCAGGAAGAGGTTCTTCCCCCAGAGGGTGGTGAAGCTCTGGAACAGCTCCCCAGGGAAGCAGTCACAGCCTGACAATATTCCAGCAGCATTTGGCCAAGGCCCTCAGCCCCACGGGGTGAATGTTGGGGTGTCCTATGGGACAGGAGTTGGATTCAATGATCCTTGTGGGTCCCTTCCAGCTCAGATCATCCTCTGATTCTATGATTTTGCACCTTGGCTCTAAGAGGTGAATGTCCTTGTACACTTGTGCCTTCTACAGAGCCCAGAAAACGTTTCCCCACCAAGATATTCGAGATGACCACACAGAGACACATTTTTACCCCCTGCTTTTTGCATTAGTGAGGATGCATCAAAAAAATCAATCATGCTTGAGCAACCCAACTAAAAGCTGCATTCATTGCTGGAAGAGACAGGAACATATCTGGACCTTCAGTTTAAGAGTGAAACAAGTGTGTAACAGGTCACTGGAGAAAAAGAAAGGCTCCACGTTCCAGTAAACAGAGTAACAACAGCAATTAACCTATTAACCTGCAACACTGCCCTGACTCCAATGATTCTGTAAAACATGAGTGATGCTGCCCAAAACAATGAGGTGTTTAAGCAACAGTTTCTGGTTCACAAGCATGGAGAGCAATGACATCACCCAGGAAGAATTAACAGCCCACTCCTGAGAAACTGCTCTCCTGAAAAATGGATCTCGAATGCATCTTTCACCTGGTTTGAAGCCACAGGGAAAAAGGAGCCCAGTATGAGAACTGCAGAGGTGTTGATTGATTAGAAATGAGCATCATCAGGGTTATCAAGGGCTTTGATCACACAAGAAGATATTTTCCCAAGTCTAATTCCTCTCAAGAGCTGCAGGAAAAGTGGGGTCAAAGATTTTTACAGGCACCTCTGCCTACCAGGGGGCTCTGCCTTGGTGGGAAGGAGATGACACTACATTTTAGAGAAAATTTCTTTCCTGGCAGAGTGGTGAAGCCCTGGCAGAGGCTGCCCAGGGAAATGCTGGAGTCTCCAGCCCTGGAGGGGTTCAAAAAATGCGTGGATATGGCACTTTGGGACAGGGTTTAGTGGGCACCGTGGCGTGGGGCTGAGGGTTGGACTGGGTGAGCTGAGAGGGTTTTTCCAACCTTAACGATTCCATGATTCTAACTGAGGTGATCCGTCTCAAACTCTCTGTCACTTCACAGTGCTCTCCATCTCAACCTCAGAAACCAAAAAAACCAAGACCTGGATGGTCCCCTCTAACCTGCCAATTGAGCTGTGAATTTATCTACCCAACTCTGTTTGTAAGCAGAGGTTTTCTCAGCTCCACCCTCTAGCTCAGCAGCTGGGAGACAAGGAAAGAGTTTTAACCTCACCTTAAGTATAAGGAAAGCTTTTTTCCTAAGCTAATCATTGTCAGGGAACTCAGACATCCAAAACCAAACACTGGATGAGGAAATCTGGATTAGTAGAAAGTCATTATCACCCAATGAAGATGCTCAGAGCAACTACATCACAAACTCTTCCAATGTTCTCTGTTAAAAGTAATCCTGTTTGTTGTCCCCATGCAAGATGTGGGAGCAAATCAAGTGTAAATATAAGACAATAGAGAAATCAGTTTCAGCATTAAGAATCCACAGTGTCCTGTGATAGGAGAAATCCCTGGAGGTGTTCAAGGCCAGGTTGGATGGGGCTTTGAGCCCCCTGATCCAGTGGGAGGTGCCCCTGCCCATGGCAGGGGGGTGGAACTGGATGGGCTTTGAGGTCCTTTCCAACCCAACCCATTCCATGATTCTATGCAATATTTTTGCTTTAAAAAGCATCCCAAAGACACCCTTTCCCACACTGAGCTCCTCAAGCAGGAGGTACCTGAAGCTGTGCCACACACAGCCAGTCCTTGCAGCTGTGTGAACTCAGCCTCTGATCTGTCATCTCCAGCTCCTCCAGGAGCCCCATCCTTTCCACCAGCAAATCCTCAATCTCTTCACTGCTATTGCTGTGAGATATTTCAGACAAGCCTTCCTCTTCCAGGATCTCCTCCACCTCCTTCAGCTGGGCTTCTGCAAGACAAGGCTTTCTGTGAGCAGAGGAACAAATGAAGCCTGATTCCTTCCAGCTCTGCATCTTCTAAATGCTCCCCACCACAGTCAGCCAACAGCTCATAAAATATTGACTTTCTTCTGCTTCTCACCTCCACTGCTGCCTCCTGTTCTTAGTTATTCACTCAGCTCTGTTCCCTCTGTCCCAAGGTTTCTACTCCCTTCCTGCCTGCCAAGCACTTGATAGGACCTGGTACATCTAAACCAAGTTCTGCCTTGCTTTAAGTGGGGGAGTTATTACAATGCTGGGTAGAGAATGGATGAGGAGCAGCCCTGAGGAGAAGGACTTGGGGTGCTGGGGAAGGATGAGCCAGCAATGAGTGCTCCCAGCCCAGAAACCCCCCGTGTCCTGGGCTGCACCCAGAGCAGTGGGACCAGAGGGGAGGGAGGGGATTCCCCCCTCTGCTCTACTCTGGTGAGACCCCACCTGGAGCCCTGTGTCCAGTTCTGGAGTCCTCAGCACAGGAGGGACACAGAGCTGTTGGAGTGAGTCCAGAGGAGGCCACGGAGATGATCCAAGGGCTGGGGCACCTCTGCTGTGAGGACAGGCTGGGAGAGTTGGGTTGTTCAGCCTGGAGAAGAGAAGGCTGTGGGGAGACCTCAGAGCAGCCTCCCAGGACTGAAAGGGGCTCCAGGAAAGCTGGGGAGGGGCTCTTGATCTGGGAGTGCAGGGACAGGATGAGGGGGAATGGTTTTGAGCTGAAAGAGGGGAGATTGAGATGAGATCTGAGGGAGAAATCCCAGGACAGAGTTGGCTTTCTGGCCTTAGGGTGCCAGAGTGAGACACCTTGAAGTTTGATTCCAACCTGAAGTCCCTTCTGACCCAAAGCACTCCATGATTCTATGAAAACTGTGGGAGGCTGGAGGCAAGGGGGGGGGGGGGGGGGCAGTTGAGTCTGAGCTGTGGGTTCTTTGGAATGCCCATGGGGCAGTGACCAGCTATTTTTTTAAAGAGCAGATCACAGCATTTTACTCCTCCACAGAGGAAAGCTGCAGGCCAGGAGTGTTTGACCTCCTCATTGAACACGCTGTAATTTGTAACCACGGGGGAAGGCGAAGGGGAAACCGCGGGGTGTTTTCCATCCACTGGGGTTGGACAGAGCTGGCTGCAAAACACTGAGTGGAAACACACCATCGATTGGAGCCTCAGGATGTGATTGCACTGCATCCCACGTTTAAATCCAGCACGTGGAAGGAAGGATCAGGCTTGTCCAGAGCTCTCTGTGCATCCTGTATGAGGAGTATTTACTCTGATTAACTTCAAGTGTCTCTCTCTGGCATCCTAAGCCCAGAAAGCCAACCCTATCCTGGGATTTCTCCCTAAGATCTCATCTCAATCTCCCCTCTTTCAGCTGAAAACCTTTCCCCCTCATCCTATCCCTGCACTCCCTGATCAAGAGCCCCTCCCCAGCTTTCCTGGAGCCCCTTTCAGTCCTGGGAGGCTGCTCTAAGGTCTCCCCAGAGCCTTCTCCTCTCCAGGCTGAACAACCTCAGCTCTCCCAGCCTGTCCTCATAGCAGAGGTGCCCCCTTGGATCATCTCCATGGCCTCCTCCAGACTTGCTCCAACAGCTCCAGGTCCTTCCTGTGCTGAGGACTCCAGAACTGGTCACAGGGCTCCAGGTGGGGTCTCACCTGAACAGAGCAGAGGGGGGAATCCCCTCCCTCCCCTCCGGTCCCATTGCTCTGAGTGCAGCCCACGACAGGGGTGGTTTCTGGGCTCTGAGTGCACATTGCAGGCTCCTGTGGAACTTCTCCTCCCCCAGCACCCCAAGTCCTTCTCCTCAGGGCTGCTCCCAACCCATTCTCTGCCCAGTCTGTATTTGTGCTTGGGATTGCCCCAACCCAGGTGCAGGACCTTGGGAGGACCGGAGGAGCGGGCCATACACAGACTTGGAAAAGCCCTTTAATGATGAGCATCTCAAACACCTTCCCTACCACAACTGACCTATTTGAGCAAGTAAAACACCACACAGGAGGAACATTGTGCCACTGCACTGATGGCTTCCCACCAGCATCTCCCACACCACCTCTGCGCTCGCTTCTCAGAAGCCTGGTTTATATTTGCAAAGGTGCCTTATCCCAAGGAGTTTCTTGGGAATAAACAATTCACCAGTATCCTCCCACCCACAGAAGTTGTGTCCTCTCCTCCACGCTGGGTATGTTCAAGCAGTTACAATAAATAACACCACCCTATGGTGATTTATTCTTTTTGTTTCACTTTTTAAACAAAATCGAGGCAGCGGCCTCGGGTTTTGCTGCTGTTACAGCTCTTTTTCAGACAGCCTTTTGGCAGCACAGCGCGTGAGTTATCGACCCACCCTCCAAAAACACCGAGGCAGCAACAAGAACCATCAGAAATGGATTCAGAACTGCCTCGAGGGAAGGAAAAAAAAAAAAATCACTCTGGGCAGCGGTACCGAGCGAGGCAAAGCTGGGATCAATAGCTCCACACAAAAGCAGCAGCTCTGCTCCCTGTAACCCTTCCCCTTGGAGCCAGTGCCAGGCAAGAAGCAAATGTGTGAGCAAAAACTTCCTTTTTATCATCAGAAACAGCTTTTTAGCAGAACAAATCCCTCCCAAGCTGAGGTGTTGGGCTGTTTGAGTGCTTTTTGCTCAGTCAAGTCATCCCCTGCCTTTACCCAAGGCTTGGCCTCTTCCCAATCACTCAATGCCCCAAAGCCAGGACTCCCAACCCTCACTACAAGCCAAGCTCAGGACAGATCCTTTCCACTTGTTCCTCACCATCCACAGGTCGAGGCCCTCCTTGGTCCCACAGACTCGAACCATGTCCTCAACCCACCTGAATCCACCATCATTCCCAGCCTCTAAAAGCTCCCAATCACCATTCCCAGTTCTTGGTTTGCCCAGATTTTTGACAATCCCAGTAGACCAGGGTCTGCCTTTCCACAAGACCCTTCCCAGCCCTGTTTCCAGTGTCATTTTGTCCCTCCTAAAGACAACAGGTTGCAAAAACCAGACAGGAAATATGACCCAGAGGACAATCAGCTGCTGGTTCCACTCCTTCAGCCTGCAGGGAGCTGGAAGCACCTCTGGGTTGGCTTCCACAGACTGTGAGGAAAAGCAGAGGCCCAGGGAATAGACACAGAGAACCCTGTAGAGACCCAGAGTAGAAAAGCCCTTGGAGAGCTCTTGGAGAAGGTGCAGAGATGGTCACTTGAAGGGTTTATGACCTGCAAAGCAGAAGGTCAGTCCCTCAAGATCCACAAGCATCCCAAAACACACTAGGGCTGACATCCCATCCCAGAGGACAGCCTAGTGGAAGGCTGTCTCCTTCACAGCTTCACCTGCTCCCCAGATCCCAAAATTCTCACCACATGGCACAGGATCACTGCTAACACTGAGCTCTTTGAGCTCTTCTCTCTGGTGACCAATGACAGGATCCCAGGGAATGGCAGGAAGATGTGCCAGGGGAGGGTTGGGTTGGACATTAGGAAGAGGTTCTTCCCCCAGAGGGTGGTGGAGCTCTGGAACAGCTCCCCAGGGAATCAATCACAGCCTGACAACACCCTCAGCCCCACGATGTGAATGTTGGGGTTGTCCTGTGCAGGGACAGGAGTTGGACTGGATGATCCTTGTGGGTCCCTTCCAACTCAGGGCATTCTTTGATTCAGTGAGGTAATAACGAGTCTTAAAACCCAAAGTCTGAAGGTACTATCCCAAACCAAACTCCTCCAGGAAGCTGCACAGAGACAAGTTATGATCCCAAAGCACCGTGGAGACACAAACACCCCTCGGGGACAACTCGCTCACAATTAGCAACCACCAGGGTAACAAACAGAGATCTCTGCCAACATCTGAGTGTTCATCAGCCACAAGAATCCTTAAAAACACGGGAAAAGCCCAAAGGAGCAGAGCCACCAGGAGGAAATAATTGCAAAGCCAGGTCGGGGGACATTCCTGTCATTCTCCTGCCACCTCGTGGGGAAGATGAGAGAATGAGGAGCGGTTTCTGCACTCGTTAATCATTTCAACCACAATCTTCAACGTCAATTGATGGCTTGATGTGCCCAGAGGAACCAGATTTTCAGGAGGTGCTCCAGCACACCCATCTCTGACAAGTCTCTCCATCAGATGTCCACCCTGAGACCCACACACCAGTCAAAACCAAACAGAGACTCAAACCTGCCATCAATTTCCCCAAAACTCCCTCTTTTTGCCATCTCAAGTAAAACAGGCACAAAAAAATGCTTTCAGGCTGTGCTGTCAACTCCAAGGTTACCCTAAACCCAGGATGATACCACAAAGTGAGGAGATAATGACAGTGGTGTGTCATCAGCACAACAGAAAAGTAGGAAGCATAGAATCATAGAATGGTTTGGGTTGGAAGGGACCTCAAAGCCCATCCAATTCCACCCCCCTGCCATGGGCAGGGACACCTCCCACTGGATCAGGGGGCTCAAAGCCCCATCCAACCTGGCCTTGAACACCTCCAGGGATGGGGCAGCCACCACTGCTCTGGGCAACCTGGGCCAGGGCCTCCCCACCCTCACAGCAAAACATTTCTGCCCAAGATCTCACCTTAATCTCCCCTCCTTCAGCTTCTCCTCCTCTACTCCACTCTGGTGAGACCCCACCTGGACTCCTGCATACAGTTCTGGAAACCCAACAGAAGGATATGGAACTGTTAGAACGAGTCCAGAGGAAGCCACAAAGATTTGTGAAGGGCTGGAGCACCTCCTGTACAAGGACAGGCTGAGAGAGTTGGGGTTGTTCAGCCTGGAGAAGGCTGTGGGGAGACCTTAGAGCAGCCTCCCAGGACTGAAAGGGCTCCAGGAAAGCTGGGGAGGGGCTCTTGGTCAGGGAGTGCAGGGATAGGATGAGGGGGAATGGTTTTCAACTGAAAGAGGGGAGATTGAGATGAGATCTGAGGGAGAAATGTTTTGCTGTGAGGGTGGGGAGGCCCTGGCCCAGGTTGCCCAGAGCAGTGGTGGCTGCCCCATCCCTGGAGGTGTTCAAGGCCAGGTTGGATGGGACTTTGAGCCCCCTGATCCAGTGGGAGGTGTCCCTGCCCATAGGTTTGGAACTGGTTCGGCTTTGAGGCCCCTTCCAACCCAAACCATTTTATGATTCTACAATTAACCCTCACCCAGCTCTGGCAGCTCCCTGAGGAAAGCTGCTCTGCTCCCAGGGAAGATTCACAGCAGCACAGCTGGAAGATCCATCCACCACTACCCGGGCCATGCTCTGGAGGGAAGGGATTACCCTGCAGCAGCTGCCTCAGCTCAAGTCAAAGCTGCTCATTTTCCTTTCCATACTCGGTGGTGAAGGCATCTGGTTCCTCCCTCGGGTTTGGGATGTGACCCTCGTGTTTTTCCACCTGGAAAGAAAGAGAACATCCCCACACCGAGGGTGTTTAGCAAGGTTGGGACAGCGAGGAGAGCCCTCCATCGCCCGATCCGTACAGGATAACCTCAACTGTTTGTGGGACACGACAGACCAGGCCTTTGTAACAACTGGGGGTGCTTTACACTTGACTGAAGGGTCTGGAAGGTGGGAGGGTGCTGGGACAGGGGGAACAACTGGACTGGGGCAGAGGGGCTGGGATCACAGTGGGGCTGGGATGGGGGCACTGGGACTGGGCCACAGTGGGGATGGGATGGGTTGGAAAGCACCAGACTGGGCCACAGAGGGACTGGGATGGCATGGGGACCACTGGGACTGGGCCAGTGGGGATGGGATGGGATGGAGAGCACTGGGACTGGGCCACAGAGGGGTTGGGATGGGGACCACTGGGACTGGGTCACAGAGGGGCTGGGATGGGGAGCATTGGGACTGGATCACAGAGGGGCTGGGATGGGGACCACTGGGATGGGGAGCACCAGGACTGTGCCACAGAGGGACTGGGATGGGGTGGAGAGCACTGGGACTGGGTCACAGAGGGGCTGGGATGGGGTCCACTGGGATGGGATGGGGAGCACCAGGACTGGGCAAAAGAGGGTCTGGGATGGGGAGCACTGGGACTCGGTCACAGAGGGGCTGGGATGGGGACCACTGGGATGGGGAGCACCAGGACTGTGCCACAGAGGGGCTGGGATGGGGGGACTTGGATGGGGAGCACTGGGACTGGGCCACAGAGGGGCTGGGATGGGGAGCACCAGGACTGGGCCACAGAGGGGCTGGGATGGGATGGGGAGCACTGGGACTGGGCCACAGTGGGGCTGGGATGGGGAGCACTGGGACTGGGCCACAGAGGGGCTGGGATGGGGAGCACTGGGACTGGGCCACAGAGGGGCTGGGATGGGATGGGGAGCACTGGGACTGGGCCACAGTGGGGCTGGGATGGGGAGCACTGGGACTGGGTCACAGAGGGGCTGGGATGGGGGCCACTGGGATGGGATAGGGAGCACCAGGACTGTGCCACAGAGGGGCTGGGATGGGGAGCACCGGGACTGGGTCACAGAGGGGCTGGGATGGGATGGGGAGCACCGGGACTGGGTCACAGAGGGACTGGGATGGGGTGGAGAGCACTGGGACTGGGTCACAGAGGGGCTGGGATGGGGACCGCTGGGATGGGGACCACTGGGATGGGATAGGGAGCACCGGGACTGGGATGGGGCACTGTGACTGGGGGCCAAGGCGGGGCTGGGAGCACTGGGACAGGGTGGGATGGGGGCGCTGGGCCGGGGGGTCCGGCGGGGGAGCCCTTACGTGGCTCCTCTGGTGCCGGGGCCGCGGTCAGAGCTCGGCGCGGAGCAGCAGCAGCCGCGGGGCCGATGGGGAGCGAGAGGGGGCAGCGGGGCCGAACCCCCCGCCCCCGGGCGCCCCCGCGGCGCGCGCTCCGCCCCGCGGTGCGTGGCCACGCCCCCTCATTAGCATACGCCTTTGTGCGGTCAGGCCACGCCCCCTCATTCGCATTAGGTCCCTGTATGGTGAGGCCACGCCCCCATCGGCACGAGCACATTCACAATGAGGCCACAACCCCTCGTTAGCACGCACTCCTTATTAGGACACGCCCCTCATTAGCATATATTTATGCACAGCAATGCTACCCCTCCTCATTAGCATCTTGTGCCGCGAGGGCACGCCCCCTCATTAGCATACGTGCTCTTGCACAGGGGTGCCACGCTAGGGTTGTATACAAATGAGGGGGCGGGGCTATATAGCAAACCCACCCCCTCAATAGCATAAACTTGTCTTTAGTGAGGCCACGCCCCTAATTAGCATACACAGCAGTCTAGCAAATCACACCCCTCATTAGTATACACATTAGCCACACCCCTCATTACCATATATTTCTGTCCAACAAGACACTCCACTAGGACACGCCCCTGCACAGCAAGACCACACCCCTTATTAGCATATATCTGCATATATCAGCGTATATCTGCATATATTAGCATATATCTCACCATTACCATAACGCCCTATATCATCAGACAACACCCCCTCATTATCATACACTCCTGGATGGTGCCTCATTAGCATCTGATTATGTATAATTAGACCACACCCCCTAATTAGCATATGACATGCACAAAGCCCTTCATTGGCATTCATTACCACACAGTGGAGCCACAGCACCTCATTAGCACTAGGCCACTCCCCCCTCATTAGCATGTACTCTTGCAGGTGATGCCAAGCCCCTCATTAGCATAGTCTTCTGTTTTGCAAGGCCACACCTCCTCTTCCCCCACATCAGGACCCCTCCAGGTGGCCCAGGGAGCGGGAAGGTCCCTGTCCTGCTCCCCAGGACAAATCTCACTGTAGTGGGGACTTCCCTGTCCCCACCTGCACTTGGGAGACCCCAGATGGACCCAACCCCTCCTCCCAGCTGCTAAGTCTCAGAAACAGGGGCTGTTGAACCATGGGAGGTCTTGATGCACAGATCCACTGGATCCCTTCAGAGCAACAGATGCTCTTCCCAGAGCTGTTACCTCCTTTATCCTTGGAATCATGGAACGATTTGAGTTAGAAGGGATCTCAAAGCCCATCCAGTCCCACCCCCCTGCCATGGGCAGGGACACCTCCCACTGGATCAGGGGGCTCAAAGCCCCATCCAGCCTGGCCTTGAACACCTCGAGGGATGGGGCAACCATCACTGCTCTGGGCAACCTGGGCCAGGGCCTCCCCACCCTCACAGAAGAACATTTCTCCCCAGGATCTCACCTCAATCTCCCCTCTTCCAGCTTCAACCATTCCCCCTCATCCTGTCCCAGCACTCCCTGCTCAAAAGCCCCTCCCCAGCTTTCCTGGAGCCCCTTTCAGTACCAGAAGGCCTCTGTGAGGTCCCCCCAAGAGCCTTCTCTTCTCCAGACTGAACAACCCCAACTCTCTCAGCCTGTCCTCACAGCAGAGGGGCTCCAGCCCTTGGATCATCTTCATAATCGTTCTCTGGACCCGTTCCCGGATTTCCACATCCTTCTTACATTGGGGATTCGCTCCACCTCCACTTTCCACACCAGCCAAGAGCCAGTCATCAAAACCAGGAGATGAGATTTTCCACAAAGCACCATTCCTTCCCTCCAAAAAGAAACTTGGAAGAGGCAGATTCAATACAATCTTTTATGTACAGACACAAACCCATTTCTCCGCCTCCCGGTTCTCCCAGCCCCTGGGATCAAAAATTAAGGAATACAACCTTTCCTTCATTTGACAGCAGAACAAATATGATCCTTTGGAATGTTCACACTCCAGTGTATTTGTCAACACAAAGCAACAATAACCATTATGGAGCTGTTGAGGAGTCACACGGCTTTGGACGGCAGCCTTTCCCACAGCGTTCCGCTGAGGATTTACCTGGGATAGAGACTCATTCCAGTTCCAACCCTTCTCTAGCACATCACTTGTTCGAGCTGGGGCTCAGCCTCCTCTCTATGAAGGCCATGTGCTGGCTCTGGAGGAAGCTCACGATCTTCTCCTCTATCTCCATGCCTTGCTCTACCTCCTCCTCCGAAAGCGACAGCGGAGTCTGAGAGTCTTTGGTTACGATGATAACGGAGGTTCTCCGTGACTCCAGGATATTTGCCACCACCACCTGGTGTCGATATTTCTCCAGAGCCTGTCTTGATTTATCAATTAAGATTAAAGGATCTGTCTCCAGTTTAAAGGAAATAACAAATGCCTCCGGGGCCCACTCTTTGACAAGAGGAGAGAGCATTTTTGGTACCATCTTCATCGTGATCTGCATAGGGGAAAGAGCAGAGAGAACATTATGTTGGGTTTTAACAAGAGATAAGGGTGGTGCTTAGGGAAATTCCAGCTTTGCTTCATATTGTATTTACACTGGGAAGTCTTCCAAGGCAGAATTTGATCAGATTGCACCAAACAAGGCTAAAATGTCACTGTAGAACTAAATTAAACTCTCAGGCTGGTATTAACAACGAGTAAAGTGTTCTTAAATGATTAAGCAGTCCCACAGTAAGTCATAAACATTGTTATTTAAGAGCTAAAACCCACTTGGGGAATAGAAACACAAGCAGAGGAAGATTAAAAAAATTAATTACAGCTGCAGAAGCTGTGGCTGCCCCATCCCTGGAGGTGTTCAAGGCCAGGCTGGATGGGGCTTTGAGCCCCCTGATCCAGTGGGAGGTGTCCCTGCCCATGGCAGGGGGTTGGAACTGGATGGGCTTTGAGGTCTCTTCCAACCCAAACCATTCCATGATTCTAGGATTCTTAACCCCAAGTTTTCAGCTCTCCAAAATCCAGGCAGCTTGTCAAACCCTTCTTCTTAGCAGCTCTTTAAGGCACACAAGGAATAAAAATGCCAAAGTACGATGAAAAAAGGCAGGAATTTCTGTTTTCCAGCTTCCTGACCTCTGGCTCTGCCACTGGGAATCAGGTTAAATCTCATCTTTCCTATCCTAATGATAAGTCTGTCACCCTCTTCATCCCATTCTAAATCCAAACATCATCAAGCTACAGCAGGCCCAATCCTCCCTTGCCCTCTTATCCTCATCCCTTTAGGAAGAACAAAACAATGTGATTCCACAATTCCCATGGGATTCTGCCCCTGTGGCAATTCACCCTCCCGTTCCCACCAAACACACACAGTTTCTCATCTTTGCAGCCTTTCCCAGGTCTCATTCCCAGGCAGGATGCTTGGAGGTTGGGACCTCACCTGCAGTGGCCCCTCTGAGGACTGGATCTTGTGCTCCGGCATCTCCGAGGCAGGGATGTAGAAATCTGACACGGCAGCTGCCAGGTAAAACATGACACTGGAGCCTGTGGGAAGGACAATCATGATCAGCCACCACACTGGCATGTACAGAGCAGCAGGAACCCCTGGGAGCCCTCACAGACCCTTCCCATTGCTGACCCACGCCCCAGAATCCCTACAGACACTCTGTCACCCACTAGGGCTGCCCCACAGACCCTGATGGAGCCCCCACAGGCCCCCTGGTCCTCTCATATCAAAGGTCCTTGGGGCCACCTCGTCCCTTCATGCCAGGGACCCAGGTACACACCCTTCCCCACACACCTGGGTCATGTTCCTCTACCCCCCCATCCTCTCACATTGGGACCCCAGGTCCTCTCCCCATCCCCTACACGCTGGGACTTCCCCTCAGGGAGTCCCATGTTCCCTCACTCCTAAACCCTGGGGGCACCCCACCACCCTGGTCCCCTCACACTTGGACCCTGGACCTCTCTGATGCTCTCTCCTTCAAGGACCCCCATGTCTTTTCACACCTAAACCCCAGGGATACCCCCTGTCCTGTCCCCTCCACAGGAGGGACCCACCCCGAGGGCCTTCTCATCCCTCTCACAATTGGACCTCCCATGTTTCTCTCCTCATGCCTGCTCCCCCCTCCCCTCCCCATCACCCTCAATGTCCCCCTCAAACCTGGGACCCCCAGGTCCCCTCATGACCACACTCCAGGGCCACGCTCCCCATCCTCTCACACTGAGACCCTGCCACTCCCCCAATCCCCCCTCACAACTGGGCACCCCCCAGGTCCCATCCCCATCCTCTCACACCTGGGACCCCAGGACTCCCACATCCCCCCTCACACCTGGACGCCAGCCAGCCACCGCATCCCCTCACACCAGGGACCCGGGTCGTGTCCTCTCACCACCTCCATCCCCTCACACCAGGGACCCGGGTCGTGTCCTCTCACCACCTCCATCCCCTCACACCAGGGACCCGGGTCGTGTCCTCTCACCACCTCCATCCCCTCACACCAGGGACCCGGGTCGTGTCCTCTCACCACCTCCATCCCCTCACACCAGGGACCCGGGTCGTGTCCTCTCACCACCTCCATCCCCTCATGCCCGGCTCCCCCCCGTCTCGTTAACGCCTGGGACTCCCCCGACCCCTCACACCTGGGCCCCGGGACCCCTTCCCCACCTCCTCATGCCCATATCCTGAGACTCTCCCCTCGTTCCCTCACACCCAGACCCTGGGACACCCCTTGTGCCCTCAAACCCGGACTCCAGACCCTCCTCCCGGCCCTTCACACCCGGTGTCTCCCCGCCCTTGTCCCCTCTCGCCGAGGCCCCGGGGCCGCCCTCATTCGCCACGGGCACCCTTCCCCGTACCGAAAGGCGCCAGGGCGCGGGCGGCGGTTCGCAGCAGCGCCAGGTACTCGGTGAGGCCGGTGAACTCGATGGACAGCAGCGCCCCATCCTCGATAGCTCGCCGGTAGTCCCGGAGAGCCGGCAGCAAGGCGGGGAGAGCTGCGGGGGAGGCGGTGACGGCGGGGGGCGGCCCGGGGCTGAAGCGGAAAGCGTCGAGCAGGGCCGGCCCGCTGGCCGGGAGGACCCTGGCCCAGGGGAAGGCGGAACGGGCGCGGTGCAGGAAGCAGACGCCGTACCCGGCTTTCACGAGCCGCTCGGCCGAGGCGGCGCCGCGACGCCCGCTGCTGAAGTTCTCCAGGAAGCGGACCGCGCGCGCTTCCAGCGCCACCTGCGTCCCCCCCGACGTCACCAGCGCCACCCGCCGCCCCCGCGCCGCCTGCGCCGCCGCCCAGACCCGCACCCGCGCCTCCACTGCCTCCTCCTCCGCGCCGCTGCCCTCCGCCATGCCCGGCCCACCTCCCCCCTGCCCTTCCCTTCCGCCTCCCCACTTCCGGTCGCTGCGTCCCTCCACTTCCGGTTCTTCCGCCTCGCGCCCTATCAGCTCCGCCCCTCCCGATAATCTCGGCCAATCAGCTTCACCGTTCCCACCAACTCTACTCTCCCTCCCGCCCCTTCTGGCCAATCAGCTGCGCCTCTCCCGCCCAATCCTCTCTGCCCCGGTCGTGTCAGCCAAGCCGCTTCGCCGCTTCTCGTCCCTTCGCCCCGCCCCCGACATTTTGACCAATCAACTTCGCTTCTCCTGTCCCTCT